>BSBN01000243.1:1263927-2527854 GCA_027924645.1 Cunninghamia lanceolata
TCCCCCACCTCTCCAATTCATTCTATCAAGGAGTTTCTAGTGTAGAAAAAGAAAATTCAACCTTTGGTGACTTCTCAGCTACTACAATTACCTATCTGTGATGGATAAGTCAAATTGTCCATTATTTTGCTCTTCATAGATTACAAATGGGAGATATCTTTCATTCCTCCACAAGGGAGGAGATTTTATAGTAACAAGTTGAAGGACCAAAGCTTCTGGTAGAAGCAATCAACATAATACAAAATTAAATCCTGGAAGCAAAAAGGGATTCAACTTTGCCTCCAATGCAACTGTTAAAGCATCTAATGAAATCTTCTAAAGCACATTCCTCATTCATGGAGAAGCAAGTAGAGATGAAGATATCTAAACAATTTTACAACAAGAGGATGGGTGATGCTTCAGGTAAATGTGCAAAGGCATATATCAAAGTCCAAGAAAATATAAAGAGCATTCAAAACTACATTGAGGAAACAAAATTTTTGTACCAATTTTGTCTACAATGGCCTGTAACCACCAAAAGTTTAAAGGATCAAATGGATGCAATAGAAGCTCAAATTACACAAGTGGAAAATACATATGATCTGATACAATATAATAATGGAGCCATAAGGGTTGTAAGGTATGCATTCCAAAACCAAAGTTACTAAAGTAAACAATCCACTTATTTATATCAACTCAAGTAAAAAGATAGATCTCATAAATAGATGAACAATATCAGTATATCTTACAAATCAGGTGCTTAATCCAAGTATTAGCACTATAAAGAATATAGATGTCCATTTGGATTTGTTGCCATAATTCATCCAATGATAATTACAAGATACAATAATCATGTACAATATAAGAATAATAATCAATCAAACTCTCTAGCTCCCATGAACCCACATGGTCCTCTTGAAATCTGAGAGATGGGAATATGACTTAGGCACTTTTCTACCCAACCATGAAGCAATTACACTTCCCCAGATACCTTCATAACACGAAGGAAACCTAGCCCTGTACAAAAGTTCTAGCAACCTAGAAACAACTGGAAGGAGGGAACACCTGATGCAACCTAAAGTCTAATGTGCAAATCTAAATAATGATATGCAAATTGTCTCACAACAAGATGTGGTAGAGATATATATAAATAAAGTTTTTCTAGAGAAATTTTCATCTATTTCAATGAATCCCAGCTTGGCCAAGCATATAAAATAGTTTAAGGTTCAATTCCCGAAAAGAGGAAAAGTCATCCCTAATATTCCACATTCGGCATCCTAGCCCAGAAAGCAACCCCAAACACACACAAAGATATACTACTTTCTTTCAAAGCAAACTAATTCTTTTCTTTTGCACAATCAAAATGAATTCACCTTCAAGCAAACAATTCTAATGAAAAATCTTATGCATATGTTTATTCAAGATACATAAATAAGACATAAATTGAAGATAACTCATTCCATTCTTAATTACCTCAAAAGAATCTTGGGTCTAGATCCTATAACACATACTTTGCCTAGATATAGTTACTACTTCATTTCTTTGCTCAATCAATGAAAATATATTTCTAGCAATATTTCTATCAAAGAGCTGTATTAATCATTCATGAGATACATAGATCTCTATAAAACTAGTTATAATCTTTATCCCATAATTCATTCATAATTTCTCAAAATAAATAACTCTATATTTGCCTAACTGCAAGTAGGCTTATAATTCCACTTAGTTAAGGTTGTAATAGGGATTTAAAAGAACTGCTACTTAACAATACCAAGATTACCAATAAAACATCATTTATAGTGAGGTAAAAGTAGAGAATTATTTAAATATATCCTACATCTATCACAAGAACCTTTCTGTCTGCCACATGAAGAAATAACTAACTATGATAGGAAGTGTGACAGGAAGCTTAAAATAGATAAAAGCAATAGGATTCCTAGAAGTCTACTATAGAAGTTTAACCATCTCTAATAGGTACACCACAAGTAGTGACATAAATAACTAACCATGGAAGGAAATATAGTAAAATAATTGCTTTGACATGAAGTTTATAGATCTGCTATGGTAAGAAGATAGACAGTAAACAACTGTGACAAGAACTATATAGGTCTGTGACATAAACTATATAGGTCTGTGACAGGAACGGAAATATGTAGTGATATAAATAAAGTAAAAAGAAGCTACAGGAACTTAAGAAGCTGCGACAGTGATTTAGTATGGTTTCTACATGAACACCATAATCTGTGACAGAATATAAACTGACTATGATAGGAAGAACATAATTAATTAAGTGTGTTTAGTTATCTAAATCATTACTCAACAATAGTAATAATATGTATATCCAAGACAAAACATCTCTGGCAAGGGTATTTTGATAGTTAAAAATAATTTGCGTTAGGTACTTATAAGTATGATACAGTAATAAAATAGACAGAAATAATAGCTATAGAAACTATTAAACTAGCGACAAGAACTTACAACAAGCTACAGAAAATGTCAAACTAGCATCAGGAACTTACAAACAACTTGTGACAAAGATATAGTGATAGCTGCTATGAAAACACAATATGGCTGTTGTTTAGGGTAAAATATGGAGAGGGTTTGATCTCAATGGTTTTCCTAGATCCTTATTTCACCACTAAACATTCAAAGACATTAGCTGAGTAGAGGAACCTACTACAGGCTTTTTGTCACTTGGAACATAGGGGAAGATTGGAATTGTGTGATTTAGTTATTCAATTAAGCCCAATTATGCTCAAAACCCTAATTACATGAATTCGTGAACAAACAGACAAATTAGGAAAATGATCGCATACAGAGATATCAAATGACAATCAAATGCATACCAGATTTCAAAGTTCAGAAAGTGGAAAAGTCAGGGATTAATGAGTGGGCACCCTAGTCCAGTGCCACAGTTTTTGTCAAGATTTGGAAACCTTATTTGCAACTTGTTCCTACTGTTCTAGAGATTTTCCTGTTATGGGATCCAAAGGACTAATGAGCGGGCGCCTGAGTCCAGGTCCCTATTTTCTTCTCTAATTTGCAATTCCAATAGTCTACATCTCCTATAACTCCACTTTTTTTGCTTTCGTAACCTGTAACCTGTAATCATGGAAAAATGGGTTGGGGGTTGTGGTGTTTAGAGGCTTGCCTCAGTCAAACCCCAGAGAGACATTTAAGTCTTCTAAACACTATTGTTAGATAAAGAGTGTGTATCCTTGCGAGATAGAGGCAAAATCTAAATGATAAATGATTGAAAACACAATTGATATCACCTTGTAGTGAAGATCTCATGGAAGGAAGATGCTCTTCATGCCATGAGGAGATGGATACCAAATCTAGAAATACAAACACAAGAACAACACAAATTCTACTCTGCAACACACAATGAATGCATTGTATCACTTTCATAAAAGCTCTTGAATAAAAAATGCCATCTAATTTCCATCTATAATGAAACCTAATCATGCTTTAGATGCAACTACAAGCATTCCCGCTAAGAATTTCGTAATTCAAACTTACCATGTCAGCATAGGACCTAAATAACGGTCATAAACTGACACTTTGAAATTGGTCATGACCTAAAATAGGGCGCAGGCACCCAAGTCCTCCGCCCTATTTAAGGTAGGATTTATGTCAAGTATACCCCCTAGGTACGATTTGCCATGAAACTTCAGGGTTTTCTCATCGGGATGTCAAATTAACATGCAAGATGTCCTAAATGCATCCTAAAAACCCAGGAGCTAAACCTTAAGAGGGAAAAGCCCCCAAGGGGACTTTTTCTGATGTAACATTTAGCCCCCACTTTAATGTATGTATAAACACAAGGCTAATACATGCATTAAAGTATGGTCAACAAGTACAACAAACATTCCAAGCATGGAGAAGATGCGCCAATCACAAAGAAGATAGTAACAAGCACGCAAAACACAGAGAAGATAGTTACAGTCACGCAAAACATGGAGAATACAGTATTGAAGACACACAAAATATAGTAAATATAGTGAATGCAATGAAGACAGTGATGATTTTATTTTTCTTTTTCATTTTCATATATATGAAATGCAGATGCAATTACAAGGAAAGTAAACACACCACCCATAATGTAGGAGGGACTCATAGCCACTGGTCTTTAAGACTACATATGCGGCAACACACACACAATACATGCCATACAAATTAAATATGCCATACAAATCCCAAAGCATAGGAGGGACTCATCGCCACTAGTCTTTAAGACTATGCTTGGGAACAAACACGCAATACACACACTTGGAAGACATGGAGAAAACACAACAGACAAGTGATGGAGTGTTCATATTTCTAGGTTCATCACCATCTTAGGCACATTATAGGTACACATCGACGATTGCGTTTTGCCACAACAATCACCAAAGGCATGCTTAAGGGTTGAGTTAGTCACAGAACCGCTCCCCGCCTCCGTAGAGACTTTTTGAAAATGTCAGGATGTGTACTCTCCATGAGAAATACAACATCCCCACTTCCATAGAGGGCTTAAGAAAAAGGATGTGATTTCCCACCTCCACAAAGGGTTTAAATGATTGCAAGTTGATTTCAAACAAATCTCAGAATGCAAGAGGGACTCATCGCCACTAGTCTTTAAGACTACACCTGAGAACAAGCACATTGCTAACATCTAAAACAAATAGCTTACCTTATATATACCCCCACCTTAAGGTGGTTGATATTAGGTACCGATATCAAGAACGTTAAGGTAGGAAGAAAACACATAAGGGAACACGAGCTCTCGCAAAGCCCATGCCCCCCAGAGGTGACATGTACTTTATGATCGCCAAATGTTCCCACAAACACATTCCTACAAGAAAAGTGTTAGTATCCATATAATCATGATAAACAAAAATGCATATGATCATTCACACAAAGAGCCAAGGTTATACAACAAATTTAGAGATCGAGTATAATTGTGGGGCTATACCACGAAAATCTCAAAACTGAGCATACTCAAGGCAAGATTCAGAGACAAACAAAGTGCATAGAGTAGCAGTATTGTAACGGTTTGTAAGTGCGATAAGACACCATCAAGATCACATAGACTGATTCTACTAGCCAAGCATCAGATAATATATATCAACCCCATCGTCATGTATGGACTTGGTCCATTTTTTTATTTCTCTCTAAAGGGACACTAAGTCCGCATCAATATAATATGTTTTTCGTCATCCGCCCGTTAGATAGAAACACTAGAGGAAGGGAAACAATAAATCAAGAGAGAAGAAACAAGTGCCCTAGGGACAGTCATGTAGGAGGGTGCCCCCAAGTCACCAACTGCAATGGTATGTTCATAAGACACAACACACAACAATAAAAATAAAGCAGAAGCAATATAGAAGAATGATGATACAATAGAAGAATGGTCACAACAAAAGGCAGTCTCCTGGCATCCTGGACCTTGCAAGAGAATCAAAGGTCCTCCTAAGAGGCCTAAACAACACAACACATCACAGGGGAGACACATCATGAGAGATTAAAGGGTTAGAGATACTTACCTGTAGGGATAGTCTTACTAAGGGTTGTCATCAAGAAAATCATCATCATCTTCCCACTCCCTAATGTTAGAGGAAAGTGGGACATAAGGTACCATAGCCCAACTCTTATTCTTGTCTTCGAGTTGTCCATTCTTAAGATCTTCTTTGTTTGATTCAATGTTTGGCGAGATGTTTTCTTATTGAGTTGTAATTTGTTGGTCAAAGCTTGTCATCTCCTCCTCCTTTCTCTTGCTTGTATATTTCTTTTTGTCTTACCACTTATCTCTTGTAAGATAGTGTTTTTCTCTTCCATAGGTTTTTGTGTTTTAGAGGAGGAAACACCAAGTTCAAATCTCATTTGTCTAGGTGGAATTTTTTTCTATCAACGACTACCTCTTGATCTTTGTACGGATGGTGGGGGAGGAACCTCAACATAGGGTCCTTTCCCTTTTGGTCTAGGATTCTCTTCAAATGTAGGTTGTTTGTCTCTTGTTGTTTCTTGAATAGAAGGACCAACCACTTTATGTAATAGTTTTGTTTTGTTGTTTCTATAGCTCAAGAAGTTAAAATCTATCCGTGGCTCTGGTTCCATTTCAGATCTTTCCCAAAAGTAATCAAGTTTACAATGTTGTCTTGTAACTAAAGGTTTATACTTATTGCGAGGGATAGTAATAACTTATCCATTCAAAGGAAATTTTACACAGTTATGAATTATTGAAGGGACAATTTTCATAGGTTTTAACCATGGATGTCCTAATGTTATGCGAAAGAGGTCAAAAATGGGAACAACATCAAACCATTGTTCTACAGATTTCTCAAATACAGTGACCAATAAAGATATCTTCCATAAGTGTTTATAAAGGTTCCCTTGTGTGACTTAATCATCATATTCGAAGGGTCATAAAAGCCTGGCATCAATTCATGTGAATAGAGGAACTATTTTGTGGCTACATTAGCCATGCAATTAGGATCAATAAGGGTTCCATCCACATGATTTCCTATTATCTTCACAGTGATATAAATAGGTCCTTCAGTGTCTCCAATTGTTCTATCATGAGGTGTAAAAACAAGTTCAGGTTCGGGGACCTTTCTTTTCATGTAAGGCCTAAGAGGGAACCTATTATTATTGTTACGATTAGAATCCATGTATTCAAGTTGATGTGAGATTAGATTTTAAAAGCTTTTCAAATTTTATGCAAAAGACAAGTGCAACACTATGTATGAAAATGACCTAAAATGCTTGATTTTTTCAACTTTTTCAATGCAAATAAGTGAAAGAAAAGGTGTTGTAAGAAAATTGATCAGAGGTAGAAAATAATTATATGTCTGATATCAGTTCAATAAAGCAATAATATCCTTCACAAGATGCTTTTAATGCAAACCTAGGATGATGACAAGTCAAAACCTAGTGAAAATACACTAAAATATGCAACTTTTTACAACTTTTTAATACAAAGACCCAATAAAAGGGGTGTTGTAAAGAATTTTAAGAGGTGCAGCAAGTTATAATAGTAATATCAGTCACCTAAAGCCATAAAATCCATCACAACATGCTTGGAGTGCAAATCTAGGTCAAACCCTACGGAAAATATAGCCAAAATATGCAAATTTTCACCAAATTTTCAATGTAAGGGCCCAATACAAAGGTGTTGTAAAGAATTTTAGGGGAGGTAGTAGATAATAACCTTGATAACATCCAATTAGTGTAGAAAAATCCTTTACAACATGCCTATGGTGCAAATCTAGAGAGACGATAAGGCCAAAATCGAGTGAAAAAGTAAGGTTTTCAAACCCTAGGCATGAAATTTTGCAAGCAAACCGCTATGATGCAACACTATAGTTAGAAATCAGTCCTAATGAGTGCTTTTAAAATGGTAGTAAAATGTGAACAAGATTTTGACTAAAAACCCTAGCTAATGCAAAACTAAGTTATATATAAAAAAAATGCACAATTTCAAGCAATTTTCAACAATTTAAGCATGAAAATGCAATCTAAATGAATGATAAATGATGAATTTATGTATTTTAAATCAAGTCTGATGATAATGACATAAATGTATTGAAATTAAATGCAAACTAATTCAAATTATTTAAAAATGCAAGCTAAAAGTTTTCAATGATATAAGATGAACAATGATATGAATGAATGTAAATCTGAAGCACAACACTCGGCAAGGTGCAAAATTCATTAAAAACATGGGTTTACCAAAATGTTTAGGGTTAAATGTGAAGAGGGTTTGATTTCAATGGTTTGCCTTGATCCTCCTTTCACCACTAAACATTCAAGGACATCAGTTGAGTAGAGGAACCTACTATAGGCTTTTTGTCACTTGGAACATAGGGAAAGATTAGAATTGTGTGATTTAGTTATTCAATTAAACCAAATTATGCTCAAAACCCTAATTATATGAATTCGTAACAAATAGACGAATTACAGAAAATGATCGCACATAGAGATATCAAATGACAATCAAATGCGTACCAAATTTTGAAGTTTAGAAAGAAGAAAAGTTAGGGACTAATGAGCAGGCACCCTAGTCCAGTGCCACAATTTTTGTCGAGATCTAGAAACCTTATCTACAACCTATTCCTGTTGTTCTAAATATTTTCTATTTATGTGATCTAAAGGACTAATGAGCGGGTGCCCGAGTCCAAGTCCCTATTTTGTTCTCTGATTTGCAATTCTGATAGTCTGCATTGCTCTCCTGCAACTCCATTTTTTTGTTTTCACAACCTGTAACTTGTAATCACAGAAAAATGGGTTGGGGGTTGTGGTGTTTAGAGGCTTGCCTTAGTCAAGCCCTGGAGAGACAATCAAGTGTTTTGAACACCATTGTCAGATAAAGAGTGTGCATCCCTATGGGATAGAGGCAAAATCCAAATGATAAATGATTGAAAACACAATTGATATCACCTTGTAGTGAAGATCTCATGGAAGGAAGATGCTCTTCATGCCATGAGGAGATGGATGCCAAATCTACAAATACAAACAAAAGAACAACACAAATTCTACTCTGCAACACACAATGAATGCCTTGAATCACTTTCACAAAATCTCTTGAATCAAAAATACCATCTAATGTCCATCTAGTTTACAAATGGAACCTAATAATGCTTATATATGCAACTACAAACATTCCCACTAAGAATTTTGTAATTCAAACTTACCATGTTGGCATAGGACCTAAATAATGGTCATAAAGTGACACTTTAAAATTGGTCCTAACCTAAAATAGGGCAGGACTAGGGTGTGGGCGCCTAAGTCCTCCCCCCTATTTAAGGCAGGATTTATGTCAAGTGTACCCCCTAGGTCCAATTTGCCATGAAACTTTAGAGTTTTCTCATCGGGATGTCAAATTAACATGCAAGATGTCCTAAATGCATCCTAAAGACTTGGGAGCTAAACCTTAAGAGGGAAAAGCCCCTAAGGGGACATTTTCTGACGTAATAGCTGCAACAGAGATATAATAATAGAAACTAAAGAACTAAAGCTTACTTTTATAAAGACTGACTTAGAACGTTACCGGGACAACAGTTAAATCTCCATGGTAAATTAAAAATTTGTTACACCAGAAGAGATTATGCAGTAGTAAAAAGGATTTAAATAGATTGGGGGAGGTACAGGTTAGAAAGAAGCCACAATAGAGAATAGTCAGAAGGAAGCTGCGATAAGAAATACACAGTTGTTGTGACAGTAAATACACAGTTGTCATTGGTGGTACCCTCATATTTTGCAAATTTGAAGTGCCAATACCCTTTTGAGGTGTCGACAAAGGCTAGGTCAACACGCTGCTCAATCTACCCCAGAGGCCACCTTTGCCAATTAAAATTTTTCAACTCAGGGGTCATCTTGCAAATCCAATTGGTGCAATGTTTTTTGGCACATTTGGTAACATGTCTGCTCTGTTTCATGCTCCTGAGTCAAGTTTTGATGGGGTATTTAATTATTTTATGACTGCGACCAGGCTAAATTTGGCATTCCAGGAAGTTGCAAATTTCATAATTTTGAGGGTGACTCATTTCTTGATTTGGTCTCAAACGTCTCCAGTTTCAGTTTCATCAAAATTGGAGACCATATGATGCATTATTTTAATGCATCTCAGTTGCGACCAACTCATCCAGCGGGTCAGTTTACAAAGCAGGTCCTTGAATTTAGTTGGTGATGTGGATTCTGAGAAAATGGGTTTTCTTGAAATAATTAATAATACCCCTATGCAAATTTTTGCAGTCATTGGATGCATGGTTTGCCTATGGTGAAAAAATATCATTTGTCTAGTAGGAGGAATTAAAGTTTGTCTAAGTCTAAAGTTTTAAAATGCAAATATTAAAAAGAAATATTTTAAAGGCATTTTAATAAGGTTTAAGTGAAATATTTTAATAGGCAAATATTATCAAAGTTTTATTTTAAAACTTTGGTTAAATTTTGTGAAGGGAAAAGAGGCATAATGGTGCATTTCACACCATCACAACCCTCTCTGCTGGCTCCTCTCAGACCCCTACAATGGTGTGAAATGTCCATCACATGGCATTTTATTCCTTTCCCTCTCTTTAACAAGGTTAATGCAGGCTTCTCCTATGCTTATGAGGTGATTTTGACGGATTTGGAGTAGCTTTGGGGAGATTTGTTGCAGTTTGAAGTTGCTAAATCATGGTTTTTGACTTCTAGGACATTTTTGGAGGTGTTTTGGGGCTAAAAAATGTTGTTTTATGCTCAGAATTCTTCCTATGATCATTCTTAATGCATCGACAAAGGTTTTTAGGTTGTTTGCAATGATTTTACCGGAAGGATGAAAAATGCCCCTGTTTCACAAAAAATGAGCCAGGGGTAATTAATTGGGCAAGAAATTTCAATTGAATGCTGCTGTAATGTTCCTCTAAGCTTGAATTCTATCATAGAGCTAAAGAAGGAGGTCTCAGAGTTCATATTGCATCAGTGCAGAGGAATGAAGAGTCTTCAGCAACTACCTTGCAAAATTTGGGAATATACAACAAATGCAAAGTTGAAAAAGGGAAAATAAATATGTTTTGTTTATTGTTTGTCTTTCTCATTTTTTAAATATTAATATTTTATTCCCAATGTATTTTTTGGGGGCAAAATGTAATGGAAAAAATCTCACCTACCTCCATAATCTAATTAATTTTAGGGCAATATGTTCTTGTGTCTATAAGAACATGTTGTTCCACTTTGTATTGTGCTAGAAGATTGTATATTTTGGTAGTGGAATGCAACTCTAGCTCTGACAATTACCTTATCTTTGTTGTAAGTTTGAATCCTATGTGTTGAATGCCATTTTCATAAGCTGTCTATCAGTTTCAGGTTGCAATGTTCATAAGCTGTCTTTCTCATTTTTGAAATATTAATATTTTATTCCCAATGTGTTTTTTGGAGGCAAAATGTAATGGAAAAAATCTCACCTACCTCCATAATCTAATTAATTTTAGGGCATGTTCTTGTGTCTATAAGAACATGTTGTTCCACTTTGTATTGTGCTGGAAGATTGTATATTTTGGTAGTGGAATGCAACTCTGGCTCTGACAATTGCCTTATCTTTGTTGTAAGTTTAAATCTTATGTGTTGAATACCATTTTCATAAGCTGTCTATTAGTTTCAGGTTGCAATATATGAGTAATGATGTATGCATGTGTTTCTATTAACTGTCTCCATTGTTATTTGTATCTTTCTT
Source organism: Cunninghamia lanceolata (assembly GCA_027924645.1). NCBI lineage: Eukaryota > Viridiplantae > Streptophyta > Pinopsida > Cupressales > Cupressaceae > Cunninghamia > Cunninghamia lanceolata. The sequence goes on from BSBN01000243.1 coordinate 1,275,098, forward strand.
TTGAACGGGGTAGCCAAGGGTTGGCTAACTTCTTGAATGCACACTTATTGTATTGTATATTTGATCTCCTACGTCTGTTCAAGGAATACATTAAATGTTTTAGGTCAAATATGAAGAAAAATGTTTTATAATAGGGATATTTACAAGTAGAGTTAACATGAACACTTATTCTTGGGTGTTTCTATAAGGCAGAAACAAGTAAACCCTTTGAAACTATATGTTTATGTAGTTGTTTAAAAATACTCTCCATGTCAGGATTTGACTCTGCACCCTAAGATAGGCACCGGTCTTGGGTTAGGGGTATTTCTTGGTTCAAACCCAGTCTTGCAACCAAAATATCAATAACAAAAACAAATTCATCATTTTAAAGGTCTAGGTTTTAGGAGTATGGTTTTAGTTGCATGTTCTCAGATTTAACTAGTGAGATAGTTTAAGAATATTACCAGTCTAGGGTTTATCCAACAAATCTTGGTGCATGCCCAAGAACATTCTACCTGATATTGAAAAGCTAAATCTTTTTGTTGTGAATTAGGGATACCCCCTAGGTGTAGCAAAACCTAGAGTGGAGGGGAGACAAGTGCAAACAATCTCCTGTCTTTGTTGCCTACGTCCTATAGTAAACCTAATCATAAGAATTGGCAAACCTTTAGGGTTTACTGTCTGCTGATTTTGGGACCAACAAAACTAGTGACTCTACCGGAGACCAGTACCATATCCATGAGAGAAGAGTCTAGAATTTGATGGATCTGAGCATTTGGTTCATATTTTAAGAAGTTGTCAGACTTAGAAAAGCTTTTTTGCAGCAAATTTAAAAGAATTTATGTGTGGCTCTGTTGTTGGAGAACCCAAAATGAAGGAATACTTTAAAAGGCTTTGGGTTATTTGAATCTTAGTCCTCTATGAAGAGAGGTGGTGATTCTATCAAAAGAATTTGATGAAGATGTGAAGAAAGTTCTAGAACTACAAAATTTTCAGCCAGGAAGAAATGTTAACATCTGCTACAAGTTTCCATGTATTCTCATAAATTTAAAGGAAGTATTATTTTGTTTGAGAGTTGTTTATAAGAAGTCTTCAAGCCTTAAAATGATAAATGATTCCCTATTGGGTGAAATAGCACTAGGAAAGGGAAGGGACATTAGTACTAAATTTGCATACTTTTGTGATAAAAATTACAGTTAGCATTGTATGTCAGTATGCTTGTTTTGCTTAGAGCTACCCATGATGAATAGACCTTAAACATAGTTGAAGCCACATTTCATATTTTGTAGAGAGCTTAAGGTCATGTGTTGTATAAGGAAGCTACGAACTATGTGAGTAATAGCTGCATTACTGTAAAAGTTTTTGAAAAGGCATATGAAAGTGCATCAATACATGCATCCTTGTATGGTTTCTAGTGCAACCATGGTTTGTAATTAGCCCCAGCCAGGTTTTCAAAGAAATTTTAGCAGTAAAAGGAATAAGGCCATAAACTTCTGCAATATTTTTGGTTTCCCAAATTATGTCCCACCTGAAATCAGAAATAAAATACCAAAGTTTAGTGGTAGTAGGTCTGAATCAACAAGTAGGCATCTGCAAGAGTTTGTTGATGTGATGGGAAACTATGAACTTGATTTTGAGGATGTTGTAATGACACTATTTGTTCAGTCCCTGAAAGGAGACACAAGAGATTGGTTTTCTTATTTACCAGCATGCTCTATCTATTCTTGGGAGGACTTCAAAGCAGTGTTCATGGAGCAATTTGGTGAGAGAATCAACCTAAGTTCAGTGATAAAGAATTTTATGGATATCTAGAGAGGGGAAGATGAGTTGGTCCCTGCTTTCAATCTTAGATTTTCAAAGGCAATCAAGCATATTCTTGAGTATATGAGGCCAAATGATGCAATGTGCCTGGTAGTCTACTTGGCTGCATTTGATGAGGAAATGAGCTACTTCTTAAGGGATGAAGAGCCTACAACACTTTATCAGGCATATGGGATAACCTTGGATATTGAAAATAATCAGAAGTATGGAATACATAGGGGTTATTTCTCTACAAATGTTTGCTGTCCCAAGAACCCCAATGTTGAAGAAAGGTATAATTCAAGTCTTAGGAATGAGTGCCAGAGCACCTACACCCCTATAGTCCCAATTTACGCATCAGCCCAATGTGATTATACAAGAGGTGTGGCATCTAAAAATATAGACGGTTGTTGTCTTATTGAGAAAAAATAGAACATTATGCACACAACTAGAAAGAGTGTATTAGAAAATCAAGATCCATCTTTTGTAAGGATAGTGAATGTAATCATCCTCCAAGCAACATGTATGCAGACTAGTATATCAGTGATGAAGGTAAAGATACAGGACATGATAACAAAATAGATATACATGTAATCTCTCCCTATGATATCTTGGATGATGAATAGGTAAAATAGATACAAGATATCTCCCCATGTTATGTTTTAATCATTGATAGCATTGCAAGTATTGTAGATATTCCATTGCACATTAGTGTTCATGACTTGGAGAGTGAAATTTTAAGCATTCCTCCTGAAGATTCTGAGCATAGCTTATGTAGTGGAAAAATTTTCTATGATAAGGATCATGATTACAACAAGTCTAATTATTTTTCTATGGATTTTGAATGCTTCTATGAGGATGTTGATGTGCATAACACTAGAAAATGTGCTGATTCATATCTATATGTGAAGCCACTAGCTCATGAAATTGATGATGAGATGGAATATGCTTTTATCTTTGTAGGGATGGACATGTTTTCATTTAATGAGGGGTGCAATAGTGTAAAGCTTGATGAAGACACATGCTCACTTGTTGGTGAACAAGAACCATGCTATGGTGGATCTACTGAATCCAGGTCAGATGTTTTACCATCAACTGACAATTGCAGTAGTGAGTATGTTACAAAGAAATATGAAATTTGTAACTTGAGATTTGGTCTTGAAACTTTTGAGCCCCTATTTGAAGCATTTCACATGGAATTGTATGATGGTTTGAAGAATGAGTTTGACATCATATATGAACTTGGGATGAAAATGTTTGTTGATGCATGGGATGTTGATAGAAATGATGTTTCTTGTGATAATCCTGATCTGAATGATAACAAGGATGCTGTGGATTTTGACAAGTCTTATTTTCAAACTGCTAAGGAATGTAATAATATGACTGATTTGCAAGTGTCAAGTGAGTATGAATGTTAGTATAATGCAAGTCAGTTTGAGCATCTACCTATGTATGAACAAATTTTGTTTATCACACAAAATGAGTGCTTATCTAGCTTGGGACAAATTCTCGAGGATGATTCTAAGGTTTTATATGAGCCTTCCTTTCAATCTAATTCTTTAGGCTTGGAGCTGCAATTTGGCTGCAATGAGTTAGGGTATATATTTCTTGATGGGACAATTGAACAAATCCTTTTAGAAGCCTTTATATTTGATATGCAAACTGAATATGTTTTCAAGATTTATGATGCCAACTGTTAAAGGGAATATGAATGTTTTCAAATTTTAATTCAGTTGGATGAGCATTTAGTGGAACATGATAGTGAGCTAGATAAAGTTAAATGTCAAAATGATTATGGATTTTAGTTAGTATGCAGTGTTTAGATTGACAAAGGGTGCATTGACAGTGACAGGCTCAGAGAAATGGTTAGAGATGTCAGTGATTATGCATGTGATCAGGCATATTTTAGTCATGTTCTTAGATTATGTTTGGGTCATTCAAATCATAATCAGATATTTGACAAAAGGAGGTTGTAGTTCTTCATTTTTGGTGGCCCGGGGCCTCCAAATAATGTTTATTGTGGATCAAAGCATTACAAATGGAGCATTACCTTTGTAGCCAATGGAGTAGGCATCTGGTCTATGTCCCAGAGATAACTGGAATCTCACCATGCCTGTAAGAGGCATGCATCCCCTAGCAAGTACCACTAGTGGTACCCTCATATTTTGTAAATTTGAAGTGCCAATACGCTTTCGAGGTGTCGACAAAAGCTAGGTTGACATGTTGCTCAATCTACCTCGGAGGCCACCTTCGCTGATTAAAATTTTTCAGCTTAGGGGTCATCTTGCAAACCTAGTTGGTGGAATATTTTTGGGCACATTTGGTAACATGCCTGCTCAGTTTCGTGCTCTTGGGACGAGTTTTGATGGGGTATTTAATTATTTTCTGACTATGACTGGGTTAAATTTGGCATTCGAGGAAGTTACAAATTTCATAATTCCAAGGTTGACCCATTTCTCGATTTGGTCTCAAACATCTCCAATTTCAGTTTCATCAAAATTGGAGACCATATGATGAATTATTTTAATGCATTTTAGTTGCAGCGAACTCATTTGGTGAGTCAGTTTACAAAGTAGGTCCCTAAATTCAGTCGGCGATGCAAATTCTAAGAAAAAGGGTTTTCTTGAAATAATTGATAACACCCTTGCACAAATTTTTGCAGTCATCAGATGCCTGGTTTGCTCGCGGTGAAAAAATGTCATTTACCCAGTAGGAGGAATTAAAGTTTGCCTAAGTCTAAAGTTTTAAAATGCAAATATTGAAAAGAAATATTCTAAAGGCATTTTAATAAGGTTTAAGTGAAATATTTTAATAGGCAAATATTATCAAAAACTTTGGTTAAAGTTTGTAAAGGGAAAAGAGGCACAATGGTGCATTTCACACTATCGCAACCCTCTCTGTTGTCCTCCCAGACCCCTGCGATGGTGTGAAATACCCATTGCAGGGCATTTTCTGCCTTTCCCTCTCTTTTGCAAGGTTAATGCAGGCTTCTCCTACGATTATGAGGTGATTTTAATGGATTTGGAGCAGCTCTGGGCAGATTTGTTGCAGTTTGAAGTTGTTGAATCATGTTTTTTGACTTCCAGCACATTTTTGGAGGTGTTTTGGGGCTGAAAAATGTTGTTTTATGCTCAGAATTCTTCCTACGATCATTCATAATGCATTGACAAAGGTTTTTATCTTGTTTGCAATAATTTTTAGCTACCAGAAGTATAAAAACGCCCCTATTTCACAAAAAACGACCCAGAGGTAATTGATTGGGCAAGAAATTTTAATTGAATGCTATCATAGAGCTGAAGAAGGAGATCTCAGAGTTCATATTGCATTAGTGTAGAGGAATGAAGAGTTTTCAGCAATTGCCATGCAAAATTGGGAATATCTAGCATATGCAAAGTTGAAAAGGGGAAAATAAATATGTTTTGTTTATTGTTTGGCTTTCTCCCTTTTTAAATATTAATATTTTATTCCAAATGTGTTTTTTGGAGGTAAAATGTAATGGAACAAATCTCACCTACCTCCATAATGTAATTAATTTTAAGGCAACATGTTCTTGTGTCTATAAGAACATGTTGTTCCACTTTGTATTGTGCTGGAAGATTAGATATTTTGGTAGTGGAATACATCTCTGGCTCTGATGGTTGCCTTATCTCTATTGTAAGTTTGAATCTTATGTGTTGAATGCCATTTTCATAAGCTGTCTATCAGTTTCAGGGTGCAATATATGAGTAATGTTGTATACGTGTGTTTCTATTAACTGTCTCCATGGTTATTTGCATCTTTCTTTTGAACTGGGTAGCCAAGGGTTGTCTGAGTTCTTGAAAGAACACTTATTGTATTGTATATTTGATCTCCTACTTGTGTTCAAGGAATAGATTAAATGTTTTAGGTCAAATATGAAGAAATTTTTTTTATAATAGGGATATTTACAAGTAGAGTTAACATGAACACTTATTCTTGGGTGTTTCTGTAAGGCAAAAACAAGTAAACCCTCTGAAACTATATGTTTCTGCAGCTGTTGTAAAATACTCTCCATGTCAAGATTTGACTCTGCACCCTGAGATAAGCACCAGTCTTGGGTTAGGGAGATTTCATAGTTCAAACCCAGTCTTACAACCAAAATATCAAGAACAAAAATAAATTAATCATTTTAAAGCTCTAGGTTTTAAGAGTGTGGTTTTAGTTGCATGTTCTCAGATTTAACCAGTGAGATAGTCCAATAATATTGTCAATCTAGGGTTTATCCAACAAATCTTGGTGCATGCCTGAGAACATTATGCCTAGTATTGAAAAGCTAAATCCTTTTGTTGTGAATGAGGGATACCTCCCTAGGTGCGGCAGAACCTAAGTGCAGGGGAGACAAGTGCAAATAATCTCTCGTCTTTGTTGGCCAAGTCCTACAGCAAACTTGATCATAAGAACTGACAAACCTTTAGGGTTTACTGTCTGCTAATTTGGGGACCAGCAAAACTGGTGACTCTACTGGGGACCAGTGCCATATCCATGAGAGAAGAGTCTAGAATTTGATGGATCTGAGCATTTGGTTTAGATTTTAAGAAGTTATCAGACATGGAAAATCTTTGTTGCAGCAAATTTAAAAGAATATATGTGTGGCTCTACTATTGGAGAACCCAAAATGAAAGAATGCTTTAAAAGGCTTTGGGCTATTTGAAGCTTAGTCCTCTATGAAGAGAGGTGGTGACTCTATCAAAAGAACTTGATGAAGACGTGAAGAAAGTTCCAGAACTGTAAAATTTTTAGTCAAGAAGAAAGGTTAACATCTGCTACAAATTTTTAGGTATTCTCATAAATTTAAAGAAAGTATTATTTTATTTGAGAGCTATTTATGAGAAGTCTTCAAGCCTTAAAATGATAAATGATTTCCTATTGGGTGAAATAGCACTAGGAAAGGGAAGGGACATCAGTGCTAAATTTGCATACTTCTATGATAAAAGTTACAGTTAGCATTGTATGTAAGTATGCTTGTTTTGCTTAGAGCTACCCATAGTGAATAGACCTTAAACATAGTTGAAGCCACATTTCATATTTTCTAGAGAGCTTAAGGTCATGTGTTGTATAAGGAAGCTCGGAACTATGTGAGTAATAGCTACATTACTGTAAAATTTTTTGAAAAGGCATATCAAAGTACATCAATACATGCATCCTTGTATCATTTCTAGTGCAACCATGGTTTGTAATTAGCCCCAGCCATGTTTTCAAAGAAATTTTAGGAGTGAAAGGTATAAGGCCATACACTTCTGCAATATTTTTGGTTTCCCAAATCATGTCCCACCTAAAATCAAAAATAAAATACCAAAGTTCAGTGGTAGTAGGTCTGAATCAGCAAGTAGGCGTCTGCAAGAGTTTGTTGATGTGATGGGAGACTATGAACTTGATTTTGAGGATGTTGTAATGAAACTATTTGTTTAGTCCCTGAAAGGAGATGCAAGAGATTGGTTCTCTTATTTATCGACATGCTCTATGTCATGCCCACATTTCTCATGCTGTCACAACACACATCACACATGTCATGTCCACATGTGTCATGTGGTCATGACACGAAATATCAAAAATTTTCTCACGCATCCCTAGAAACCCCCTCGCACGCGTAAGCGTGCTTGGTGGAGTACGCTTAAGGCTTAAACAATATAGTTGTCAGCGGGGTATTACGCACATGTGTGCACTCCCCAAATGCAAGAAGGCCAACAAGGGGGTCATCACGATGCGGTTAATGTCGCTAAAAGGGTTAAACTTACCAAACTGCTAAACCCTAGATTTTGGGAAAATTCAGCAGCATAACACCTCACAGGCGTGAGTGGGATTTATTACACTAACATTAATCTTGAAATAGAGTTTCCTGACTAAGGTTAATCTCACTAATTACATTGGTACAATAGTTGATTAAGTTGATTGATCATTTTTTAACAAAGCACGGTCATCTGCTCTCCTTCATGTTTTCTAAAATTTAATATTAATTTCTCCTCCTTCTGATTTTAGCATTTTCAACAAAGCCCATTCATTTGCCCTCTCTTCCATTTCTCTGAAATTTAATTTTGATTGTATTTCTATCACATTCTCTTTCCCATTTTGTAAGGTTTCTTTATGTTTATCCTACTTTTCTTCACGTTCTCTATCAATCAGAGTTATCATTGCATCCTTTACATTATTCCTAATTTCTTGGTAGACCAGATCACTTAAACAAGGTTTACTAACTTCGCTTGACATAGTCTCCTAGGTTTCCGCTTTGGTTTAATTCAACATTTGAATTAATTTTGATAATTAACTTGTCCCTAATCAGGATTAATGGTAGGTTAGTCTTACTTAGTTCTCTTAGCCCAATTCAGAAATGCCTCGCATTTTCTCCTCTTTGTTTTCACTCTTTTCTTTCTTTCTCTTTGTCTCTCTTTTTCTCAATTGGATGTTTACTCAACTGATGTCTTCTCAATCTTCAGGTGTGGTTTTCAACAGCCTCATAGGAAATGTATATGATGGCTTAATTGCATTTATAAAAATACACATATCTATATAAATGCAAATAAGCATATATAATGTATATATATGCTTATTTGCATTTATAAATATAGGTATATTTTTCTTATTGTTGTTAATAATCCCCTATTATGTTTTTTTTTCTTTCTTTCTTAAAAAATTCATGGCCTCCCTTTTTAAATTTATAACAAATAATATATATATATATATTAATATTTTATAGTATTAAAATATTAGGTTTTCTTTTATAAAAACTAAAGCTCTCTTCTTTTGCATGTCATATTTTATTTTGAACTTCACAAAGAACCCTAACATATATTTTTTTTGTTTGTGTCAGGTTTGAGAAGGGCAATGGAGGCCAGGGCAGTGGCGGCAATGGAGGAAAGGGACCTGCGGATTTTGCAGAGGGGGCCGTGGGGTATGGAGTGTACAGAGGAGGGGGAAGAGTCAAGGTAGGGCGGTAGTGAGGGAGGTTACAGAGGAAGGAGGCTGAAGGGGATTCAGGTGGTATCTGGGCAGTGAAGATATGGCCGTAGAGGGCACAGCAAAGAGCGATAGCCCACGGGGGCTTTGGAGTTTACGGGGGTGTGGGGAGGGGGCGGAGCCCCCACCCACACCCCATGAGGGAGGTTACAGAGGAAGGAGGCTAAAGGGGATTCAGGTGGTATCTGGGCGGTGAAGATATGGCCGTAGAGGGCACAGCAAAGAGTGATAGCCCACGGGGGCTTTGGAGTTTACGGGGGTGTGGGGAGGGGGCGGAGCCCCCACCCACACCCCACAATGTGGGGTGTGGGTGGGGGCTCCGCCCCCTCCCCACACCCAAGTATAACGGCGGTGGTGGTGGGGAGGTTCGAACCTCCCCATCCACCATTCCTTCTTTCCTTACTGTGTATCCAATGTAAAGAAAACTATGAAAATTAAATATTTTTTTTTTGTTATTATTTTAATATCATTTATAACAGTTTATAATATATTAATATATATATATATATTTACATATATATATATTTACATATATATATATACTCCACAATTTCTCACAGCAATTAAATTCACAGTTTCATAAATAACCCATTTAAGAAAAATATATATATATATATATATATATATATATATATATATATATATATATATATTAAATAATCTCTGTCAGTAAATTTGTAGGACAGAATATTGAAATTCATCTATAATGAGTTTACATACAAATTTATTTTCAATGCAACTCAAAAATAGAAATTATGAATATAGAGTAATATTCAAGGATCATTAAATCTAATTTTCTCTTAATTAGATTTCAATTATAAGTCAAATGATTCAATTTAAACATATTAAACATTTAATTTAAAGGGAAGAGAATTAATTTCATTTGCATTTATTCACAACAAAATTCATATGCATGAATATATCCAAAATTTCATTTCCTTTCAAAATAACAATTTACAACTTTCATAATTTACTAAAATTAATATTTTCACAAGTCATATAATGAAATAAATTTTAAACAAACTTGCTATTTTCCACAACATCTAACTTTCAACTTTACTAATAGGATTATAAGGAAATAGACAATTTTAATATCCTTTTAAAAACAAATTATCCTTTCCCTTTCTCATTTCAAATGGTAAAACTTAATAAACAATAAAATTACAACTATCAACACAATAAGGGAGGATTTTCTCACAACTCCAAAATAGCAATTTTTTCTTTTACAACAATAGAGAGAGAATTTTCTCCTCTTAAAATCAACAAGGATGAAGCTATTAAAAGACCAAGCTCTCCTTAAGAGTAAAGGAAAATAAAATATTTTCCCAAACAAGAAAACTCTTCAACTTCACTCTAATCTCCATGAAAACCTGCATAACACACAAGGGAAGAAAACACCACTCAACTTGCTCTCCTCCCTACCGTAGACCCAAAAGAGGGTCACCCCCGAGCTAGGGAGATCATCCACACACCAAAGGGACCTCAAATCCACTTCACAACAATGCAAAACAACACCCCAAAACACAAAATACACCCATGGATATTTACACAACACAAACTCAACTATTGTGAGTCAAAAGGGGTAGGAGAGTGGACACACTCAACTCTAAACTGCCACCCTTCACACTATTTCAACACAAATTTCCTCATGGCCTCAAGCCAACATATTAACAAACTTTCCAAGGAGATAATATTTTGTCTCTCAAGCCATACAACAAATTGCTTAAAAACACACAAATGCCCTCAAGGCTTTCAACATCCCAAAACAAGGCATGAACTTGAGGAGGATCACTCCTCCCCTACCCCACACTTGATGAGCATTTCTCCCAAGTGGAAGAAGCTCTGTCAACACCCCAATAAAAATTCCCCACAATAACAAAATTACAACACAAGCAAAAATGCATTTCACACATCCATCATGCAACAAATAGAAAATACAAGGGAAGGCCTTGAAAACCAACCTTAAAAGCCCTTTAATGGATGAAGTTGATGTAGAGCTCCTCTAAAGTCTCCTCCAACCTAAGCCACCAAACTCCCTCTATCCTTTTTCCCCAAAAGCAATTTCTAATAAACAAAAATCCTCAAAAATTCAACCACCTTTCTCCCTATCCCAAGTGGGATTAAAATAACCCATTCCATGAGTTTAGAGCAATGGGGAGGTGACACTTGTCACCTCCTCACTCTTCCTCCAAACCACTATTGTGTCCCAAGGGATGGGTGTTTGACACATGTCACTCACCCATCCCCAAAGTCTTCCTTACCCATACCACATGTCCTTTCTCCAACACATGGGAGAGAAAAGGGGAGTTGAAGAGGGAAAGGGTGACACATGTCTTCCCCTCCTTCCTTCTTATGAAGGACCACACAACTCCATGGGGAGTCTCACCAATTGTGAGGGAGACTTGAAGTCAAGTCCTCCATAATTGGTAGATTTTGGAGTCATCCCTAACCTTGGGAATGGAAAAGGGATGGGCTTGAGTGTTGGTACCTCTCATCCTATCCCTCCCTTACCTCCAAATTCGTCACTTAACTTCACTGTGAAGTTAAGGTGACCATAGAGAGGTTAACCAAGGGTTACCCAAGTCAAAAGGGACCCTAGACGCATGGGGTATAACCCAGGGTCAATTTTAACCTAGTTAGGACACCTAGGGTCAAGTTAAGACACAAGAAAAGGGTCTCAAAAAAAAAATTTTAATTTTAAAAAATAAAATTCAAATACAATTCTTGCAACACAAATCATAATTCAAATTTACAAGAGGGTAGACCTAACCCATTCAACCTCATGCAAGACAACATTACAACATTAAATCAAACTAGAGTTGATCTCAGTTCCTCGTGGAACCAGATCGGCTTTACAAGGGATTACAACATAAGGTGTGGAATAATCTCCAGTATTTGTGGTTTTGTTAGAAATACTTGCACACTCAATTTCAAAGTTAATTCCACATATAAATATCATAGCCGAAGCAAATTTAAAACATGCATTCCTAAAACATACCATAGTTCTCATAAACATAATGAAATCACATTACAATTTTCTTTCTAACATCACCCAATTAGTTTTCCTATATTGTAAACATTAATCTGATATCACCCAATTAGTTTTCCTATAAAAATAACATCTATCTAATATCACCCAATTTGTTTTCTCTTAATGCAAACATCTATCTAACATCACCCAATTAGTTTTCCTTCAGCATAATAAGGTTTAATAGTTTGAAAATCCAGGATCAATAGTCCCACAAATATAAAAGTATCAGCAACAGTAAGGTAAAAAGTCATATGAATGGAAATAAAAAAATGTAGGCCTCACATCCTCCCCCCTAAGACTATACTTCCTCCTGGAAGTCGTCAAAGAGGTGAGGATAAAGAGTCTTCAGTCTTGCTACATCCTCCCATGTCACAGTGACCTCGTCATACATGTCCCACTGGACCCTAACCTGGTCCAGCTCTCGACCTCGAAGGCCCAGCGTCTGACGAGCCAATATGTAAATTGGTTCCAAAGCCAGTTGTTCATCTGCCTCTACCTGAAGAGCACTCCAATCCAATATGTGAGATAAGTCAGAGATGTAACGAGTAAAAATGAAACATGAAAAACATCATGGATACACGACAGGCTAGGAGGCAAGGCTAGATGATAGGCTACAGGTCCTATCCACTCCAAAATCTCAAAAGGTCCTACAAACCGAGGTGTGAGCTTAGAGCCCTTTCCATAATGGATTGGACTCTTGTGTGGTCGCACTCTCAAAAATACCCTATCGCCCAGTGAGAAGCTTCGATAAGTTCTCTTAGCATTGGCATACTTCTTCTATCTATCCTGTGCCTCTTGTAGTCTCTGTCTAATCAGTGTGACCTACTGCTCCATATCCTGAACTATTTCTGGACCAATAGCGACCCTGTCCTCTAATCGATCCCTACTCAATGGTGTCCTACATGGTCTGTCGTATAAAGCTTGGAAAGGAGGCATACCCAATGAGCTGTGATGCCCATTATTGTAGGCAAACTCAACCTAATATAGATACTCCTCCCATCTAGACTGATGGTCCATAACATACATACGAAGCATGTCCTCCAACACCTGATTAACTCTCTCTGTCTATTCGTCGGTCTCCAGATGGTAAGCTAAACTGAAATTGAGCTATGTGCCCAATGCCTGATGTAAGGCTCTCCAAAATGATAAAGTGAATATGGAGTCTCTGTCAGAAATGATGCGGTAAGGTACTCCATAAAGTCTAACAATCTGATCTAAAAACACTCTCGCCATTGATGGTGCATTGTATGTCATGTGTATAGGTGAGAAATGCGCCACCTTGGTCAACTTGTCAACTGTCACCATGATGGCATCATGGCGACGTGATGACATAGGTAGACCAATGATAAAGTCCATGGAAATGGTGTCCCATTTCCACTTAGGTATCTCATGAGGGTACAATAGTCCTGCTGGATGCTGATGCTCGGCCTTGAACCTCTGACACTCAAGGCAACAAGCAACATATTCTGCAATGTCGTGTCTCATCCCAGCCCAATGATATAATTGTCGCAAATCAGTGTGCATCTTCTTCACTCCTGGATGTGCTGCATAGGGTGCTCTATGAGCCTCTGAAAGAATCACTGCTCATAGATCACCCGCACAGGGTACATAGATGCACTGCTGATGTCTAAGCAAACCATCAGACTCAAGGGAATATCCTACGAATTTGCCCTTAAGGGCCCTCTGATTTTGAATTTCCTGTTGCACCTCAAGAAACCACTCGTCCTTAGGCAGATGCTGTAAGATATGCTCTCTCAAGTCCACCCTTAATGTCAAGGTCAGAATCTCATGGTGCCTTTGACTCGAACCGTCAGTGACCACGTTCTCCTTCCCTTTGATGTAGTGGACATCAAAGTCGTACTCGCATAAGAACTCCATCCAACGCCACTGGCAGGCGTTCAAATTTGGCTATGTGAAAATGTATTGTAAGCTATGGTGATCTGAATAGAGCTCAAAGCGTCGACCTAAGAGGAAGTGTCTCCAACGAACAAGAGCATTATTTATTTCTGCCATAATTATATTATTCTAGCATTATATTTCTCATTCATAATCATGAAATGCTATTTACCTATTGACATATCTTTATTTATTTAATTTCATTATTTACCTTATACAATATATACTGAAATATTACTAACATATATTATACTATATATTTAATTACTTAATGAACAGCGTACCTGTGATAGTTGCAGACTTACCTTGGCTACCCCCGTGTCTTCCTTGTGATATCTTCTTGATGCATCTTTGATGAATTCTAATGTTGCTTTTTTATTGCCTTTATTGACTTCATAGCTATTTATTTATTTCCTTTTATTACTTCTTTCCTCCTATCCTTTCCTTCTATCTCGCAACCTTTATTTATTTCCCTTTCAAGGGATATGTTCAAAGAGGTATGTCTCTTATTATTTTTATTACTTTATATTAATTCCCTTTTGTGGTAAAACTAGTTCTAACCATACCTAACTCCATTATCATAAGAGGATAGGTTAAAAGATGTTTATTTATTTTATTTATATTTACATTATATCATTTATATTATAATAAATGATATACGATATATTTTATATTATTTATACTATATCATTTATATCATATTAAATGATATATGATTTATATTATATTATTTGTATTTATACTATAATGTAAGATAATTATAAGAATATTCGTATTTATATTATTAGATATATTTATAATATATTATTTATTAATATGATTGCTGCACTTATAAATATCCTCCTTCCTTGCATATTAAGGAGTGATTAATTTGAATAATATATATATATATATATATAGTATATTATTTATATAATATACTATATATTATATTATATAGTATATTATTTAAAGTATATTATAAATATATATTAAAGTATATTATTTATATAGTATAAATAAATACATTTGTTATTAAGTACTGGGAGCTCTTTTATCTTGTTTTATTCACAAGCATATATCCTGGGATAATATTTTTGTCTTAGTAGACTATTATCTTTATATGTTACTTTGCCTTATTCTAAATTATTTTACATTCAAGTTTTAATGGATAAGACTCTTCATTAATATTTGTAATATTTATTTTTTATATAATAATATATCTAGTTAATTTATATATTTCATATATTTATAATATTTAAATATTTATATTTATAAAATATTTAATTATATCAGATTAATAATATTATTTAAATAATATATATTAATAATATATTTTAAATAAATATATTATATATTCTATTTTAACTAAACAATTCAATTATAAATCATTATAGGGACTTGACTACTATTACAATATATATATTTCATAAACTAAATTTGTATAAAGGCATTTCTATTTAAAAAAAATGTTTTAATGACTACTAATATTATTTTAATGCCATGATTAACCAATAGCATCAAATGAACAATCCAAACCAAATAACCAAATGTCAAACCTACCTGACACAACCAAAGTGAAAACGGAGGGGCACTACATCCTCCCCCCCTAAAACTCGACTTACTCCTGGAAACCGCAGCTAAGGTGGAAACATTACAAGTTAGTAACAACATTAAAGCTAATTCATTTCATAATAATACACACTAAAATATAAACTTATATACTCCATTTCGAAAATAATCTACACAATCAAAGCTTACAATTTCAAAAGTGGTTTCATAATGCATAAACCACTCCCAATCCTTACAAGTTAGCATCGACACCCAACAAGTTTCTTCAGAACAAGGAAAACATTGCACCTTTTTATTCCTAACTTGTAAAAATTATCATATCATAAACATATGAAGCATTCTATTTCAAATACACCACCATTGTAATTTCTCTACCAATCTGCTGTTAAGCAAACCATAGGTCAGAATGCTACATTTTCACAAAATATCAACATATTCATAACCTAAAACACACCTTTTTCACTAAATCTCATAGCATCTTCAGCAAGATCATGAATTTATTTCACCTTTTGAAGCATGGAAACACATTTGATCATTTCATAAATCCATTTTTCATGATTTACCATATATTCTTCACATACACACAAATTAACATTACCGGGATTCACATCACAAGGCTACACAAGGGTTCATCTGGATACTGGAAACAACATACTAATCCATGATACATAATCCATGATCCAAGAGCCAAAATCCATCTCACCTAATCCATACCTCACACTCAGTGGTTTGTTGGTGTTAGGCCACACACACATGATGAGACCATCCAAACAAGACCACAATGACCTCTCTTTTGTTGTATAAGGTGGTTAGCCTCCAAGAGAGGGTCATCGCACATAGGTGGGTAGTGGGTCCTAGCTATATAATAGCCTCACATACCCCCATCCTCAAGGTTCCCTACGTCTACTTCCTCGCATACACTCACCAAGTCTGCCTCATGCGTCCTTGGAGAGGAATCACAATACGACACATGGACGACATAAAAAACAATAAGAATAACTAGTTTAGCCACCAAATTCATAAAGAAAGATAAAAAATTTAATTTCAACAATAAAGTAAGAAATGCACGTAATTTTTAACACTAAATCAAATGTAACCACGAGGGCTACAAGCAAATAAGATCACAAGGTGTGGCTAAACCATCATAATCAAATATAAGAAAAGTGTCAGCCTTCACAATTAGTAGAAAATCATCAATAACCATAGAGAAAGTCCACAATCTTTGAAATTGCTCTGTACAACACTATGTGACTAGATACTAGCCACCAAACGAGGAAGGAGGGAACAACGTCAGGCTATAACAGTAGCCCTCATGTGGTGTGGAATGAGCACGCCATCCACATGGCTCAGAGTGTGCTCCTCGGCTACACCCTACATCGCATCGTCACATGGCATGGACTAACCAAGTGGCTCACACACTCCTTGGCTGCCCGCATGGAATGTGCACCTCGGCCACATCCCGCATTGCATCTCAACGCGGCATGGTCATACGCCAGCTGGAGAAGGCACATACTGGCCGTATGCCGCATGGCAGTGTGTCTGTGGCTCCACAAAAGTAAACACGCGCAGAACACACCCCGCATAGCGATACCTCGTGGAAAAGGCACACACAGGTACTCGTCGTAGCTAGAGGTATACATGGCTAGGACCTACTCATATGCTAACTGACCCAACACTGTTGAAAGCAAACATGAGTATCCCTCTACAAGTGTGCAAGGTCCCATTGCACTCATCACACAAGTAGGCTATAACACAATCTCATAGTGCACCTTCACGTGTCTATGCATGTGGCATCGTGTCCTTGAGCCCAGCACGCTACTATCAGCAACACGGCATCATCACCAGCACTGTGCCGGAACATCAGTGGGGTGTGGTATCACACCTATCATGTCTGAACATGTACAGATACAGAATCCATCTCAGCATGGGTAACAAATCTCCCTCCACATGCTAGATCTCAAAATATACATGGGGCACATGGTCTCACTTGGGTTACCCACGCAGGTCCTAGACCCTGGCCCCCAAGTGACGACTCATGTCATCACATAGTTCCAGTTGGGTTGTCCATGCGGGTCCTAGACCTTGAACCTCAACTGACAACTCATGTGACATATCATACCTTTCGTGAAGACAAGGTAAATGATCCTCCAAGAAATACCATCCAGATGCTCAAAGATTGTGGGGATCAGGCTAACACATATGAATCAAGTACCCTGATTCATCATAAGGGGAAGTAGTGAGTATGTTTCCTTAGGTTCGGTTGAGCGAGGGACCGCTCTGCGCTATCATAAGCGTATGCTGTACATTCCACCCAAGGAACTTTGTGGCTGCTACTACCCCTTCACAGATTGAGGGACTAGTGAACCAAAAGAAGAGAATCTATGAATCTAACTTTTGGCTACTCTTTTATATATATATTTTCAACCATGCAAGGGTTGGCCCTCAATCGAGTAACAAACATACAAACACACATAATGGTATGGTTGATTCCACACCTAAAATACACATTTCCCCATGGATGGGTACCCAGTATCACCATCTCAAGGGCACACAATGCAAGTACGGGGTATTCACAACACTCAACCAATGCATAGTTACTGGTTTCACACTTTTACATGGGAATATTACTTTTATATACACAATTCTATTACTAGCAATATGATTCCTATTTGCAAAATCATAACATTACCTGTTATCCACTTCCCTATTCCAGTTTCCTTCCACTCTACTTTTTTGCGTATCACACGATGCTAAATCTCAATCTCATGATCATCTATCCAATACATCAATCTAGGTGTATAGATCAAGCATAGTATCCTACTCAGGAGTTTCCTACCACTTGCATAAAAAGTACTACTATAGCTAAACATGGGCGACAACATTAATCCAGAGGTCCCAGTGCTGAAACTTGGCTCTGATACCAAATGTAATGTCCCCTTCTAGCAAGCCAAAATTTTCACACCCTTGCAAAACAATTTCAACTTACCAAAAGAGAACATTAGTATTCCATTTTCATTTCATTTCATCATATTAACAATATAATCATTATTCATCCATATTCAAGTTGTATATTCATGTCCTTATATAATGTTTCCAACTTATCATTTGTTCATACACTTAATTGTCTAAGGATTTTAGCTATCACATTCATTGAATTACAACATTCATTTCATTGTATTCAATTTAAGAATGTTCACATCTATATCCATATTCCATTCATATATGTATGGAGATTTACCTTATTTCTACACTCTTATTTATTCTCATATTCTTATACCTATTCTATATGCATACTTATATAGAGAATGTATATACATCATTGATGGTAATATATTCCAATTATTATTCATTTATTTATATTTATATTGTTCTTCTACAAAATTTATATCATTCCTATTTACTTTCACTCATGAGACAATTAACTAATACTTAATTTTACTTCTAAGTAATACTTAATTTTACTTCTAATCATAATTCATTTACTTCTATATTCTTGTTCTTTCATGGAACCTCAATTTATTCTTATTTATAGCCTCATACTAGGCTTCATTGATAATTCATTTTATGCTTATTTGTGACATATAAATGGTTTCATTGCCTTAGATTCACATTATTATCATATAGTTTATATCATTCATATTTACTTTCAAGACACAATTAACCAATACCTTATTTCACTACTAATCATAATTCATTTATTTTTGCCACAATTATATTATTCTAGCGTTATATTTCTCATTCATACTCATGAAATGCTATTTACCTATTGACATATCTTTATTTATTTAATTTCATTATTTACCTTATACAATATATACTGAAATATTACTAACATATATTATACTATATATTTAATTACTTAATGAACATCGTACCTGTGATAGTTGCAGAATTACCTTGGCTGTCCCCGTGTCTTCCTTGTGATATCTTCTTGCTGCATCTTTGATGAATTCTAATGTTGCTTTTTTATTGCCTTTATTGACTTCATAGCTATTTATTTATTTCTTTTTATTACTTCTTTCCTCCTATCCTTTCCTTCTATCTCGCAACCTTTATTTATTTCCCTTTCAAGGGATATGTTCGAAGAGGTATGTCTCTTATTATTTTTATTACTTTATATTGATTCCCTTTTGTGGTAAAACTAGTTCTAACCATACCTAACTCCGTTATCATAAGAGGATAGGTTAAAACATGTTTATTTATTTTATTTATATTTACATTATATCATTTATATTATAATAAATGATATACGATATATTTTATATTATTTATACCATATCATTTATATCATAATAAATGATATATGATTTATATTATATTATTTGTAGTTATACTATAATGTAAGATAATTATAAGAATATTCGTATTTATATTATTAGATATATTATTTATTAATATGATTGCTACACTTATAAATATCCTCCTTCCTTGCATATTAAGGAGTGATTAATTTGAATAATATATATATATATATATATATATATCATATTATTTATATAATATACTATATATTATATTATATAGTATATTATTTAAAGTTTATTATAAATATATATTAAAGTATATTATTTATATAGTATAAATAAATACATTTGTTATTAAGTACTGGGAGCTCTTTTATCTTGTTTTATTCACAAGCATATATCCTGGGATAATATTTTTGTCTTAGTAGACTATTATCTTTATATGTTACTTTGCCTTATTCTAAATTATTTTACTTTCAAGTTTTAATGGATAAGACTCTTCATTAATATTTGTAATATTTATTTTTTATATAATAATATATCTTATTAATTATTCATATAAATATTATATTAAAGTATTTATATTTATAATATATCTAGTTAATTTATATATTTCATATATTTATAATATTTAAATATTTATATTTATAAAATATTTAATTATATCCGATTAATAATATTATTTAAATAATACATATTAATAATATATTTTAAATAAATATATTATATATTCTATTTTAACTAAACAATTCAATTATAAATCATTATAGGGACTTGACTACTATTACAATATATATATATATATATATATATTCCATAAACTAAATTTGCATAAAGGTATTTCTATTTAAAAAAATGTTTTAATGACTACTAATATTATTTTAATGCCATGATTAACCAATAGCATCAAATGAACAATCCAAACCAAGTAACCAAATGTCAAACCTACCTGACACAACCAAAGTGAAAATAGAGGGGCACTACAAAGTACTGCACCTCTGTCCTGAAGAAGGCACACTTCGCCAGGTTGCCATAAAACTACTACTCTCGTAAGCATTGCAATACCTGATGCAAATGATCCACATGTTCCTCCTCGGTCCGTGAATAGATCAAAATATCATCAAGAAATCTGATCATGAACCGATCTAGGTAAGTGCGGAACACCCCGTTCATGAGACTCATGAACACTGCAGGGGTATTCGTCAAACCGAAGGGTACCACGGTGAACTCGTAATGGCCATATCTAGTTCGAAAAGTAGTCTTATGAATGTTTGCCTTTGTGATGCGCAATTGGTGATACCTAGATTTTAGATCAATTTTTGAGAACACTCTGGCTCCCTGCATCTGATAAAAAAGGTCGTCAATCCTAGGCAAAGGATAACAGTTCTTCATCGTCACCTTGTTCAACTACCTGTAATCCATGCATAGTCAAAGAGACCCATCCTTCTTCTTCACGAAGATAACCGGTACACCCCAAGGTGAAATGCTAGGTCAGATGTGCCCCTTCTCAAGTAACTCCTCTAACTACAGTTTGAGCTCTGTAAGCTCATGTGTAGTCATCCTGTAGGGTGCATGAGACACTGGCTCTACACCCGGTACTAAGTCAATGTGGAAATCAACCTCTCTGCATGGAGGCATACCTGGTAATTCTGGCAGAAATACATTGGCAAAGTCTCTCAGGATAGGGTGATCATCTAAGGTAGCCTCAGGCTCATCCTCTGATCTGTCACTGACCGTAATAGCAAACATTTGACAACCTTTTTGCATGCAGCGCTTAAGCTGCTGAGCGGATATCATATGAATAGCCGTAGGCTTCTGAATGCCCACTATCTCGACCAGTGTGCCATGATCGTCTAAGCAGCTAATCATCCTCTATCGACAATCTAGCTTGGCTCTATGAGCTGCAAGCCAGTCCATACCCAGAACTACACCGTAGGATCCTAATGGCATAACCCTAAGGTCACATGATGTAGTGAAGGAACCTAAGGAGATCTCACAATCTCTAACCATGGTATCTACTAACATCCTGGCCCCAGAAGCCAACTCAACCTCCCATCTAATGTTCTTCCTAGAAGCCACCAGCCTGCAACGTTCCACTAACGATGTAGACAGAAAAGAGTCGGTAGCTCCAGAGTCAAAAAGAATAGAGATGGGGAAATCCCCAATCATACCTGTTGTCTCCATGACTAAAGCTTGGAAATCACCCTGGTGGTTGTCAACCACTGCAAACATATGGTGGGACCTAGCCACATCACCTACAGTCTGTTCAGATCCTCCTATATGGGGCTATCCCTCTGTTGTAAATCCCTGTGGACACTCTCTGGCTAAATGCCCTACCCCACCACATACATAACACAGGCCCCTAGCCTATAACTAGATTGATTGAGTCCTACCCAACTGCTACTATCCAGTCCGTCTAGTGGACCCCTGTGAACCTCTATAAGACTGCTAAGACCTCGCGGGTCCCACAGATGATCCCTGCTGTCTCTAATCTCTGCACAGGCCCTGCAGCTGCCAACCACGGTTATGTCCTCCCTGAACCCTCTGCTGGGGTCTAGATCTCTACTGATGCTACTACTGCTGCTACTGCTGTGGAGGCCTAGGAGGTAATGATGAGGAATTAAACCCTCCTCCCTGTGGTGTGGATTGCGGTCTTCATAAATTCTGTTGTTGCTGGTGATTGCGGTCCTGATACTGCGGGAATGAATTCTACCCTCGTCCTTAAATTTCCTCTATAATAAGGGCCTTTTTGACAGCCTCACTCATAGTCTGGGGATCTGCCATACGTACTGGTCCTGCTATCCCATGATTCAGGCCTCCGATGAATTTGTGTACTAGGATTTTCTCATCATGGAGGTACTCCGCATAATGAGAAAGCTCAATGAACCAGCTCTCATACTGAGCAACCGTGAGTCCTCTTTGCTGTAAATCATGGAACTCATCTATCCTGCGTTGTTTGTAATGCTCTGACAAATATCGCGCATTAAAGCGCTCTATGATGATGTCCCAAGTGAGTGTATCTAAGGATAGTTTGTGCTTGCACTCCTCAGTGTGCCACCAGGTAGCTGCTGCATCTCTCAAAAGATGTTCTACCACTCATGCTTTCATGTTGCTCCCGTAAGGTCGCAATGTGAAACACCTGTCTAGACTAATTAGCCAAGCCTCAGCCACAGCTCCCTCTGTAGCTCCTCCGAAGGTAGGTGGGTTGAGCCTAAGCAGGTCTCTGATGGGGTCTCCTCTATCTCTAAGTCCTACTAATGGCTCATCCAACCCATACTCGTACGGTCCATGATATATCTACTCTACTCTGATGGTCTCATCTTGTCTTGAAAGTCTTAGAGGACTCCTACTCTGTGCACGGTAGGCTGACCCTACCTCCTCTACTGTAGTATCCGGGATCTCTACGAAAGGCTCCATGCGTGGCACCTCTCACAAATCAACGCGGGGATCCACATATGGCTCAGCATGTGACTTAGCACATGGCTCCTTACATGGCTCCTCTCGCGGATCAACGCGAGGCTCATCACGTGGCTCTGGAATAGCTGGTGGTAACCGCTCTAACATGGCCTACAGTGTCTGTAGAATCTATGGACCTATGTCAAATATTGGTGGTGCCTATGGCACTGGTGGTGCTTGTGGTGCTTGTGGTACTGGTGGGGTCTGCTATGACTACGGGTCCTTGTCCCTCAGCCGAGGAATCACTATGCACCTCAGTGGATATCGTGTTGCGTGATCGCGCTCGTCGAACATGTCAAGGAGGCATCCTACAAAACAAGGTAGACACTAATTAATCAAAGTTGCAGAAAATTAACGTGCCCAAATATGCCTAGTGTTTAAACTTGGGCTTTGATACCAAATGTCATGCCCACATTTCCATACGGTCACAACACGCATCACACATGTCATGTCCACATGTGTCATGTAGTCATGACACGAAATATCAAAAATTTTCTCATGCATCCCTAGAAACCCCCTTGCATGCGTAAGCGTGCTCAGTGGCGTATGCTTAAGGCGTAAACAATACAGTTGTCAGTGGGGTATTACGCACACGTGTGCACTCCCCAAATGCAAGAAGGCCAACAAGGGGGTCATCACGATGCGGTTAACGTCACTAAAAGGGTTAAACTTACCAAACTGCTAAACCCTAGATTCTAGGAAAATCTGACAGCATAACGCCTCACGGGTGTGAGTGGGATTTATTACACTAACATTAATCTTAAAATGGAGTTTCCTGACTAAGGTTAATCTCACTAATTACATTGGTACAATAGCTGATTAAGTTGATCGATCATTTTTCAATAAAGCATGATCATCTACTCTCCTTCACATTTTTTGAAATTTAATATTAATTTCTCCTTCTGATTTTACCATTTTCAACAAAGCCCGTTCAATTGCCCTCTCTTCCGTTTCTCTGAAATTTAATTTTGATTGTATTTCTATCACATTCTCTTTCCTATTTTGTAAGGTTTCTTTATGTTTATTCTTCTTTTCTTCACGTTCTCTATCAATCAGAGTTATCACTACATCCTTTACATTATTCCTAATTTCTTGGTAGACCAGATCACTTAAATAGGGTTTACTAACTTTGCTTGACATAGTCTCCTAGGTTTCCGCTCTGGTTTGATTCAACATTTGAATTAATTTTGATAATTAACTTGTCCCTAATCAGGATAAGTGGTAGGTTAGTCTTACTTAGTTCTCTTAGCCCAATTCAGAAATGCCTGACATTTTCTCCTCTTTGTTTTCACTCTTTTCTTTCTTTCTCTTTGTCTCTCTTTTTCTCAATTGCACGTTTACTCAACTGACGTCTTCTCAATCTTCAGGTGTGGTTTTCAACGGCCTTATAGGAAATGCATATGATGGCTTAATTGCATTTATAAAGATACACATATCTATATAAATGCAAATAAGCATATATAATGTATATATATGCTTATTTGCATTTATAAATATAGGTATATTTTTCTTTTCATTTTCTTGGTATTTTAATTGTGATATTTGTTTAAACTTCCGAAGTACATTTTCTTTTAAATAAAATATATATATATATAATATTCTTTTTTAATTTATAAATATATTTTTCTTATTGTCGTTAATAATCCCCTATTATGTTTTTTTTTCTTTCTTTCTTAAAAAATTCATGGCCTCCCTTTTTAAATTTATAACAAATAATTTATATATATATATATATTAATATTTTATAGTATTAAAATATTAGGTTTTCTTTTATAAAAACTAAAGCTCTCTTTTTTTTGCATGTCATATTTTATTTTGAACTTCACAAAGAACCCTAACATATTTTTTTTGTTTGTGTTGGGTTTGAGCAGGGCAATGGAGGCCAGGGTAGCGGCAGCAATGGAGGAGAGGGACCTATAGATTTCGCAGAGGGGGCCTCGGGGTATGGAGTGCACAGAGGAGGCAGAAGAGTGGAGGTAGGGTGGCGGTGAGGGAGGTTACAGTGGAAGGAGGCCGAAGGAGATTCGGGTGACAGTTTGGTGGCGGAGATATGGCCGTAGAGGGCATAGCAAAGAGGGATAGCCCGTGGGGGCTTTGGAGTTTACGGGGGTGTGGAGAGGGGGGAACCCCACCCACATTCCATGATGTGGGGTGTGGGTGGGGGCTCCACCCCCTCCCCACACCCAAGTATAATGGCGGCGGTGCTGGGGAGGTTCAAACCTCCCCATCCACCATTCCTTCTTTCCTTACTGTGTATCCAATGTAAAGAAAACTATGAAAATTAAATATTTTTTTTGTTATTATTTTAATCTACTTTATAACAGTTTATAATATATTTATACATATATATATATTATATATATTTACATATATATATATATACTCCACAGTTTCATAAATAACCCATTTAATTTGTATAAATACAGAAAATATAAATATTTATATATATATATATATATAATTATTAAATAATCTCTGTCAGTTAATTTGTAGGATAGAATATTGAAATTAATCTATAATGAGTTTACATACAAATTTATTTTCAATGCAACTCAAAAATAGAAATTATGAATATAGAGTATTATTCAAGGATCATTAAATCTGATTTTCTCTTAATTAGATTTCAATTATAAGTCAAATGATTCAATTTAAACATATTAAACATTTAATTTAAAGGGAAGAGAATTAATTTCATTTGCATTTATTCACAACAAAATTCATATGCATGAATATATCCAAATTTTCATTTCCTTTCAAAAAAACAATTTACAACTTTCATAATTTACTAAAATTAATATTTTCGCAAGTCATATAATGAAATAAATTTTAAACAAACTTGCTATTTTCCACAACATCTAACTTTCAACTTTACTAATAGGATTATAAGGAAATAGACAATTCTAATATCCTTTTAAAAACAAATTATCCTTTCCCTTTCTCATTTCAAATGGTAAAACTTAATAAACAATAAAATTACAACTATCAACACAATAAGGGAGGATTTTCTCACAACTCCAAAATAGCAATTTTTTTTTTACAACAATAGAGAGAATTTTTTCCTCTTAAAATCAACAAGGATGAAGCTATTAAAAGACCAATCTCTCCTTAAGAGTAAAGGAAAATAAAATATTTTCCCAAACAAGAAAACTCTTCAACTTCACTCTAATCTCCATGAAAACCTGCATAACACACAAGGGAAGAAAACACCACTCAACTTGCTCTCCTCCCTACCATAGACCCGTAAGAGGGTCACCCCCGAGCTAGGGAGATCATCCACACACCAAAGGGACCTCAAATCCACTTCACAAAAATGTAAAACAACACTCCAAAACACAAAATACACCCATGGATATTTACACAACACAAACTCAACTATAGTGAGTCAAAAGGGGTAGGAGAGTGGACACACTCAACTCTAAACTGCCACCCTTCACACTATTTCAACACAAACAAGGGATGGGTGTTGACACAAGTCACTCACCCATCCCCAAAGTCTTCCTTACCCATACCACATGTCCTTTCTCCAACACATGGGAGAGAAAAGGGGAGTTGAAGAGGGAAAGGGTGACACATGTCTTCCCCTCCTTCCTTCTTATGAAGGACCACACAACTCCATGGGGACTCTCACCAATTATGAGGGAGACTTGAAGTCAAGTCCTCCACAATTGGTGGATTTTGGAGCCATCCCTAACCTTGGGAATGGAAAAGGGATGGGCTTGAGTGTTGGTACCTCTCTTCCTATCCCTCCCTTACCTCCAAATTCGTCACTTAACTTCACTGTGAAGTTAAGGTGACCATACAGAGGTTAACGAAAGGTTACCCAAGTCAAAAGGGACCCTAGACCCATGGGGTATAACCCAGGGTCAATTTTAACCTAGTTAGGACACCTAGGGTCAAGTTAAGACACAAGAAAAGGGTCTCAAAAAAAATTTAAAATTTTAAAAAAATAAAATTCAAATACAATTTGTACAACACAAATCATAATTCAAATTTACAAGAGGGTAGACCTAACCCATTCAACCTCATGCAAGATAACATTACAACATTAAATCAAACACAAAGTTGATCTCGGTTCCTCGTGGAACCAGATCAGCTTTACAAGGGATTACAACATAAGATGTGGAATAATCTCTAGTATCTGTGGTTTTGTTAGAAATACCTGCACACTCAATTTCAAAGTTAATTCCACATATAAATATCATAGCCGAAGCAAATTTAAAACATGCATTCCTAAAACATACCACAGTTCTCATAAACATAATGAAATCACATTACAATTTTCTTTCTAACATCACCCAATTAGTTTTCCTATAAAAATAACATCTATCTAACATCACCCAATTTGTTTTCTCTTAATGCAAACATCTATCTAACATCACCCAATTAGTTTTCCTTCAGCATAATAAGGTTTAATAGCTCAAAAATCCGAGATCAACAGTCCCACAAATATAAAAGTATCAGTAACAGTAAGGTAAAAAGTCACATGAATGGAAATAAAAAAATGTAGGCCTCACACTCTATCTGTTCTTGGGAGGAGTTCAAAGTAGTGTTCATGGGGCAGTTTGGTGAGAGAATCGACCCAAGTTTAGTGATAAAGAATTTAATGGATATCCAGAGAGGGGAAGATGAGCTAGTCCCTACTTTCAATCTCAAATTTTCAAAGGCAATCAAGCATATTCCTGAATATATGAGGCCAAATGAGTTATTGTGTCTGGTAGTCTATCTAGCTACATTTGATGAGGAAATGAGCTACTTCATAAGGGATAAAGAGCCTACAACACTTTATCATTCATATGGGATAGCCTTGGATATTGAAAATAATCAGAAGTATGGAATGTACAAGGGTTATTTCTCTACAAATGTTTACTGCCCCAAGATCCCCAATGTTGATGAAAGGTATAATTCAACTCTTAAGAATGAGTGCCAGAGCACCTACACCCCTGCTGTCCCAATTTATGCATCATCCCAATGTAATTATACAAGAGGTGTGGCATCTAAAAATGCAAATGGCTGCTTTCCTATTAAGAAAAATTAGACCATTATGCACACAACTAGAAAGAGTATATCAAAAAATCAAGATCTATCTTGTGTATGTAAGGATAGTGAATGTAATTAGCCCACAAGCAACATGTATGCAAACCAATATATCAGTGATGAAGGTAAAGATACACGGCATGATGACAAAATAGATATACATGAAATCTCTCCCTGTGATATCTTAGCTGATGAAGAGGTAAAAGAGATGCAAGATGTCTCCCCATGTTATGTTTTAATCATTGACAGCAGTGCAAGTATTGTAGATATTTCATTGCACATCAGTGTTCATGATTTTGAGAGTGAAATTTTAAGCATTCCTCCTAAAGATTCTAAGCATAGCTTATGTAGTGACATATTTTTTTGTGATAAGGATCATGATGACAGCCAGTCTGATTATTTTTTTATGGATTATGAATGCTTCTATGAGGATGTTGATGTGCATAACACTTGAAAATGTGCTGATTTAGATCTATATGTGAAACAACTAGCTCATGAAATTAATGATGAGATGGAATATGCTTGTTTCTTTGTACGAATGGACATGTTTTCATTTAATGATGGGTACAATAGTGTAAAGCTTGATAAAGGCACATGCTCACTTGTTGGTGAACAAGAACCATGCTATGGTGGATATGCTGAATCCAGATTAGATGCTTTACCATCAACTGACAATTCTAGTAGTGAGTATGTTACAAAGAATGAGTTTGACATCATATATGAACTTAAGATGGAAATGTTTGTTGATGCATGGGATGTTGATAGAAATTATGTTTCTTGTGATAATCCTGATTTGAATGATAACAAGGATGCTGTGGATTTTAACAAGTCTTATTTCCAAACAGCTGAGGCATGTAATAGTATGACTGATTTGTAAGACTCAAGTGAGTATGAATGTTAGTATAATGCAAGTCAGTTTGAGCATCTGCTTATGTATGAACAAATTTTGTTTATCACACAAAATGAGTGCTTGTCTGGCTTGGGACAAATTCTCGAGGATGATTCTAGGGTTTTATATGAGCCTTCCTTTCAATTTGATTCTTCAGGCTTGGAGCTGCAATTTGGCTGCAATGAGTTAGGGTATATATTTCTTGATGGGACAATAGAACAAATCCTTTTAGAACCCTTTATATTTGATATGCAAACTTAATATGTTTTCAAGATTTATGATGCTGATCGTCAAAGAGATTATGAATGTTTTCAATTTTTAATTCAGTTGGATGAGCACTAATGAGCTGGATAAAGTAAAATGTCAAAATGATTATAGATTTTAGTTAGTATGCAGTGTTCAGATTGACAAAGGGTGCATTGACAGTGATAGGCTTAGAGAAATGGTTAGAGATGTTAGTGACTACACATGTGATCAGGTAGATTTTAGTCATGTTCTCAGATTATGTTTGGATCATTCAAATCAGAATCAGATATTTGACAAAAGGAGGTGGTGGTTCTTCATTTTTGGTGGCCCGAGGCCTCCAAATAATGTTTATTGTGATCAAAGCATTGCAAATGGAACATTTACTCTACAGTGCAATGGAGTAGGCATCTGGTCTACATCCTAGAGATAACTAGAATATCGCCATGCCTACAAGAGGCATGCATCCCCGAGCAAGAGCCACTAGTGGCACCCTCATATTTTGCAAATTTTAAGTGCTAATACCCTTTCAAGGTGTCAACAAAGGATAGGACGACATACTGCTCAATCTACCCAAAGGCCACCTTCGCCGATTAAAATTTTTCAACTTAGGGGTCATCTTGCAAATCTAGTTGGTTGAATATTTTTTGGCACATTTAGTAACATGCCTGCTTAGTTTCATGTTCCAAGGATGATTTTTGATGGGGTATTTAATTGTTTTCTGACTATTGTAGAGGAAAACTAATGCATTGTAGACTTAAACAAAATTTAGGGGTAAACCTATCTAAATAGTCCACTCTATCATTGCATTCCTACATTGAATTATCAACCGAGGAGCGTAAGCTTATGATGATGCCTATATTATATATTCCTTCAAGACTCATTTCTATCCTAAACTAACTCATATAGACTTAATCTTATTAACCTAATTTATTGAAGTTCACAGAAATGTAAGAACAAAAAAAATAGTTTAAAATCTAGTTGGTACGGGTACCTTCAGCATAAGTTGAAGATAACTATATTCAACAGAGAATTACAGAATTAACTCAAAATACACAAAATGATAAAAGAATTGACACTAACCTCTGGAGGACTTAAAATATGCACTCCATTCATGAATCACAAATACTAGAAATAACAATCAAGCTTTCTTACTCATTCCACAATGCAACTTTATAAAATAACATGAAATAGTTTTAACTAGAGATGCATAAATAAATAAGGAAATATATGAAGTGAGGGTTAGTACCTTGAGTGGCCAACTCAAGGAACTATCTCACTTAATTTGGAAACTAAATCTACTTCAGATTCTCATAACACATAGTTGTATTCACTTCATATCAGAAATAGGATCTTTTCAGATTGTATTTAATAAAACATGTCTGGATCTTCCAACATAAAAATAGAGTAACCATTGAGCAACTGTAAAAATAAAGTAACTTGGAAAGAAAAACTAACTTACCATCGAACTCATCCCTCCTAACTTATATAGAAATGAGAGAGTACGATGTAACTACCAACTAACTTGATCATCAATTCATCTCTAGATATCAGGGTATAGGTTCAAGATCAATTTATTAATCTAACTAAAACAAAGGAAGTAGAGTTCCATTCAAACATAAATTCCTATTCAATAGCTCATGAATGAAAACACATACGCTACAAATAGAATCCTAGAACAAGTCTTCTTCTTCTCTTGTATTTATTCTTCGATGATGATCACGTTCAGCTTCAGTTGGCACTTATCTGTGACTTCCTTCAATGCTCTATCTTGCAATGTGCTGCGAATTCTCCTCTCCTTAACACTACCAACTCGTTGCTGCATAGGGTTAATCCATAAAACGTATACATACAAAATAGCCTTCATAATTAATTTATAAAATCTCATTTATATACATACATACTTATGTCTAACTCATGCAATTGACAAATATTATTACCATGTATCATATTGGCAGATTAGGTTCAAGATTTGCAGAATATATATATATATATATATATATATATATATATATATATATATATATATATATATATATATATATATATATATATATATATATATATATATATATATATATATATATATATATATATAAGACAACATATTATGGTGGTAATTTCTTGGAAAAGTACCTAAAATATCATAGGTATAAAGTTTAGAAGCATAAGAAATAGCATAAAAGAAGTCAACATTTGAACCCATCATTTTCCCCCCAACTTAGACTTTTGCTTGACCTAAAGCAAAATATTCAATAAAACACCTAGGGGAAAAGGTTATAATGCAAAGTGATTTTTCTAAGGTCCATGTCTTCTTTGACTCCTTGTCCCTATTTGAGATAAAATCCATTGTAGCATGCAAGTTTCTCCATCTTGATTAATTCAACACACCTATACTCATCACCTCTTCCTCCTGCCCAGTGTGGCACTGGATAAAGAAGAATAGGAGGGTGATAAGTAAGGGGTATCCATTCCACTCATTTTTTCTCTGAGATCTAGATATACCTATGCAACCTCTTAAACATATTCATAAAGTTTTGGAGAGAGTGAGGCTCTTTCTTCTACAATTCTAGGGTCAAACTATCCCATCTGTTCTACAATTACCTCTCGCAATTCTGAATGATAGATACTGCCAACCATTGTATTCTTCTATAATCCCTGAGTCTTAAATCCATAATTACCTTACTTGGACCCTTATGAGAAAGTAGTGTTAGCCATTGGGTCAGGATCACTTCGGGATTCAAGGCTTCTTTCCTAATTTGCAGTGGTACTTTCTTTTCCTGTTCCTCATATTTATCCATTAGCTCCCCTCTAAGCTGCTCATTTTTGAGATAAGACATTAGTACTCTGACTTGAAGATCACCAACATAGATCAAGGGGTTCCACTTTGTATCTTCTTCCATCAAATAATTGTGTAAATAGTATTCACACAACTGATCTTGTTCATCCAAACTAACTCCTTGAAATAACTAAAAAAAATCATGCCTTGATTAGATAGAAATAGACTGATCATTGATGAATCTATTGAATTGAAAACTAAGAAACTTTTCTTTGAGAAATAAGGCATAAACTTTTGGTGGAGGTCTACATTCGATGATTTGAATTGCCCTATCAACTACCTTTGTTAGCTTCCTTTCCAACCTTTTTAACTCATCATTTTTACTTTCTAATGATGTATTAAGAATTTATTTTTTATTATATAAGTTGGTAGAAACTAGGGGTCGAACCCTTACATTAAGACAAAAAGAGACCCCAAAGGCTCAAGCACAAAAAGAGCCTCAAAATAGTATAAACAACATAAACAACCTATAGACAACAGATAGAAAGTAGTAGATGATAGACAACATAAAAAAAATAGAGCTAAGGATAAACATTCTCCCATCCTTTAGCTAGAAATTCAACAAATTCATCTAGTTTTTTGGATTTCTCCTTCTTTTCATCATCAGCATGAGTCCCAAGATCTTGTAGCAGAGAAGGGTTAAGCAACACCGTATGATGGAGCACGCTTCTTATGAGCTCTCTCATAGAAGATACCTTTAGCTCCAGCTCCTCCACATGACCCCTTAGGATAGCAATATCATGCTTGCGGTCATCCCCTTCCTCAGTCTCATCACCAGCCTCCTCCATAAACATTCTCTCCCCTTCACCAGCATTGTCCTCAGGATCACCATCAGCACCTCCCAAATCATCAACCTATTTCCTTTCATTCTTACCCACTTCATCTTCAGAGATCACTTGAACCTCAAGGTCTTTAGAAGTCAATTGATCATCCCCCTATGTGGAGGTATCAGAAGCACTTTCAGAATATTCAATTAGTTTAGCTTTCAGTGCAGGCTTACCAGCTATCCTACCCAACCTCCTAACCCCAGAAGAGAAACCCTCCTTTTCTTTTGTAGACAGATTAGCTTTATTTTTATTTCCAGGTGCCATAGGGTCGCTGCTCAGATTTTTAGGGGTCCCCATAGCATCCCCCACAATATCCTCCTCTAACTCCTTGATTTTCCTCTTCTTTCTTTTCACACTCCCTTTGGAAGCCAGAGTATGGGTAACTTTTACCATGGTGATCTCCTTAGTGGACAGAGAAAAAGAAACCCCTTTC
Source organism: Cunninghamia lanceolata (assembly GCA_027924645.1). Taxonomy (NCBI): domain Eukaryota; kingdom Viridiplantae; phylum Streptophyta; class Pinopsida; order Cupressales; family Cupressaceae; genus Cunninghamia; species Cunninghamia lanceolata. The sequence goes on from BSBN01000243.1 coordinate 1,308,289, forward strand.
ATTTTATGAGAAGCAGGGGAAGGGCAAGGTTCTTCAGAAACAACAATATCATCAGGGTTAACAGAAACCTCACCACTATGAGTCTGGATAGGCTTAGGTGGCTCCAAAGCAAGATGAAAATTGTATAAACAAAGGATAAGACCTTAGTGCAAAGGGATGGGCTTTTTGGAAGGTTTCTTGTCCATCTTAGCTTTAGCCTTAAAGACTGAGTGTTCAAGAGACAACAATAAATAGAAAGGGAAACTGATATGAGCATTGTGCCTAAAATGATTAAGCAAAGGGAGGTGGTAATTATAAAACCTAGTAAACTAACCCTCCAAAGTGAAGTATTTCATGAGTAGGAAGCACATTTCATCCCACGGCTCTGGTAGCTTGGCTCGTTCAAACCCTCCCTAGTAGGGAACAAGTTCTTCTCCTTCCCCCAAAAACAACTTCTGGTTTGAATGGTCCGCCACTTTCACTTTCCTTTGCAATTTAGTCCCTTTCGTAGACAGACCAGTCGCCATGGAAATTACTTTCTTAGAGATCTCGAACCCAATTCTCCCAATAGTAACTCTATGATTTTGCCAGGACCGGGTAAATTGCATAGACAAATTCTCATCAAATCCATTAAGGCATTCTCGAAAAGGGCTGATTCCACCTTCCTTGTAGTAATGCCAGAATACAGTATTATCCTTGAATTCACAATAGGAAATTAGCTCCGTGTGAATCCTATCTCCTCTTATTTTCTTCTCCTTCTCCCAGTTTTCTTTTTCTTGCTTGAATTCATCATTGAACTTCATCAATTCAAAACCCATAGATAGAACAGTGAGGCATGTTGGAGGTCTTATTATAGGAGGCTGCATGATTGGAGCTTCTTTTTCCTCATTTTCCATTTTACTCTCAATGACTTGTGCTAAGAGATCCATGTTAGAGCCATGACCATATGTCTAAATTTTCTCTTCCAATTCTTTTATTCTTATCTCTTTTTCCCTATCCTTTTCCTCATACTGTTTCACTTGTTCTTCTAATTGTTTAATTCTATTAAAGGCTTCCTAAAGTTCTTGCCTCATATTTATATCTTCTAACAACTCTTTTTCTTGTTCAAAATCAAAGCCTTCATCCTTACTTCTAGTAATATTAAAAATTTCTCTAACAGGGCTGCTAGGAATTGTTTTTCCCATTTTTTATGCAATGAAAATGTCCTCTGAATCAGAACTAGAGGATGAAGAAACATACCTTCTTTGTTTGGCAGGTATACTGGCATTAGTAGGAGTATTCCCAAGGACATTTCCTTCCTTCTCTGAAGCTATATCCAACAATGTTGGATCTTGTTGCGGTGCTTCCTCCTTTTCTACTTCCCCTTGTTCCTCATCAACTCTTTTTCCACATTCTGCCTCCTCAACCTTCCTGAACGCCTAGGTGTGATAGTTTCTAGCTTATCCTCACTTTTTCTCTTTTTCTAACGTCTCCTCTTCTTCCTTTCCCCTACACCCTTCTCTTTCTCAATGCTCTTATGCTTCTCCACATTCTTCTTACTCTTCTTCTTTTTAGAAGAAGCATCACTTCTCATAGTTCCGCTCATAGGTTTAGGGTTAGGAATTGAGGTTTCTTCTACTGTCACTAGCCTAGTTTCTAGAGGAATTTCCTTCTGCGACTCTTCTTGTTTAGGCTCAACTTTAGGTTCAACCTTTGGTTCAACATTGGTTTAGCTTCTGGTTCTAGCTCCTATTAAGGCTCATCTACTTCCAGTAATTCTAAAATATTCTTGCATTGTTTAAAAGCATCTCAGCTAACCTATGGGTGCTGGATTCTCAAACTTATTTTTACCAGTAGAGCTACCAAACAATGATGAGATAATGTAGTCTCTATTTGTCTTTTCTGATATTCAAACGCCATTCTTTTCAACATATTGTATAGATAATTGGGAACATTAATGAGTTTGTCATGGCACAAGTGATTCAACAAGTTAAAGTGTGTAGTATACAACAAGTTATGTCGACCATCACAAGTGATATATTTGATAATATATGAAGCACATTTCTCCCATAAGAATGGAAGGGATAATCTTTTTGTACCTTGTGTGGTCGAATCCAGGTTCTCACCACGCTCACAAAATTCCTCCCTCACCCTTGTTACATCAGCATGGGTTGGATACTCAGACCCTATTCATGGTAATCCGGTGACTTGGGCAATAGCTATTTTAGAGACTTCCACAACTAATCCCCTCACTGTCGCTTTGTCATATTGTAGAGTTTCTGCAAAATCCCTTGCCATATCATTTTCATACTCTATTAACTTTAGAAAAAAGTCTAACCACCCCACTCTAGTAAAGAGTGGGAGAACCAATACATCTTCCAATATCTCCTTATGCACTGATGGTTCTCTTCTAATTACATCACCCCCATTGCACCTGTATTCTACACTCTTATCAATTCTCAACTCTGCCTAATTTCAATTTACCACCTCAGAAAATTGCCTGTCAATTCTTTCACCCCTCAACTGTAGCTTTTAGAGTTCTTTGCTAGTAAAAATTTGAAATTCATCTCACTCACAGGGAAATAACAAGCTCACAATTTAGGGCAAGTTGACTATCATGGAAAATGACATAGAAAAACCTTGATATTAGCTTAAAAATTTGATTGATGGTAAAAAAAAAAAAACTGACCATATACCCCTCCCCCAATTGAAAGGTGAAGTAACCACACTTCATGAATGAATGTACAGGGATGAAAGAGTAATGATTACATGAAAAGGGTGATTTATTGCCACATGCATGAGATAAACACTTAGTAATAATGAATATAAATAGAAATTTTGAAGATAATCATTAAAAGGTTACCTTATGTTCATTGATTATGAAGAGAATGGAGCAGATCGTCTTGGAAAAGGAGATCAATACATTGGCATTGATTTGGCATGAGAGGGGTGATATGCATAGATTAGATGGAAGGGTGGTGGGTACATCAAAATTTATTCAATTTAACAGACCACAAAAGTTGATGTAACAACCGCTAATACAATTCGAACAAACATGCCACAACCATTGGATTATTGATGCTGATTGAAGCACGTGGAGCAGTAAGAAAATGTATGGGAAGAAGAATGAAATGTGTGCCAAATGGTTGAAAAGATCCATAGACACTTGTTGCTACAGACACTTGTAGCATAGGTCCCGACTGAATATGTTTAGAAAGAGGAAACCAGGGCCCAACTGCGACAGGTCCCTATGATATGTGAAAAATAAGTCCCTCTGAAATTGATAGTAGTCATCATGTACAATGTGCTATGTGCATGTGATTTTAAAGAAAAGAAAATTGTGTTTCAGCGATAGCGGTTGAGTATTGCAAATCAACCTCCACATCACTGGACAGTGCTAGTGGATCAATATTTGAAGGTGTATCATTTAGTGTCACATCATCATCATCAAGAGTGTTAGGAGGACCATATTGAACAACTAGGGTAACTAATGCGGTGTAGACTTAAACAAAATTTAGGAGTAAACCTATTTGAACAATCCACTCTATCATTGCATTCCTACATTGAATTATCGACCAAGGAGCATAAGCTTATGATGATGCATGCATTATAGATGCCTTCAAGACTCATTTCTATCCTAAACTAACTCATATAGACTTATTATAATTAACCTAATTTATTGGAGTTCACATAAATGTAAGAACAACAAAAATAGTTTAAAATCTAGTTGCTACGGGTACCTTCAGCATAAGCTGAAGATAACTATATTCAATAGAGAATTACATAATTAACTCAAAATACATAGAATGATAAAAGAATTGACACTAACCTCCGATGGACTTAAAATATACACTCCATTCATGAATCACAAATACTAGAAATAGCAATCAAGATATCTTACTCATTCCACAATGTAACTTTATAAAATAACATGAAACAATTTTAACTAGAGATGCATAAATAAATAAGGAAATATATGAAGTGAGGGTTAGTACCTTGAGTGGCCAGCTCAGGGAACTATCTCACTTAATTTGGAAACTAATTCTACTTCAAATTCTCATAACACATAGTTGTATTCACTTCATATCAGAAACAAGATCTTTTCAGATTGTATTCAATAAAACATGTCTGGATCTTCCAACATAAAAATAGAGTAACCGTTGAGAAATTGTAAAAATAAAGTAACTTGGAAAGAAAAACTAACTTACCATCGAACTCATCCCTCCTAACTTATACAGAAATGGGAGAGTACGATGTAACTACCAACTAACTTGATCATTAATTCATCCCTAGATATCAGGGTATAGGTTCGAGATCAATTTACTAATCTAACTAAAATAAAGGAAGCAGAGTTCCATTCAAACAGAAATTCCTATTCAATGGCTCATGAATCAAAACACATAAGCTGTGATTAGAATCCTAGAACAAGTCTTCTTCTTCTCTTGTATTTATTCTTCGATGATGATCACGTTCAGCTTCAGTTGGTGCTTATCTGTGACTTCCTTCAATGCTCTGTCTTGCAATGTGCTGTAAATTCTCCTCTCCTTAACGCTACCAACTCATTGTTGCATAGGGTTAATCCATAAAACATATGCATACAAAATAGCCTTCATAATTAATCTATAAAATTTCATTTATATACATACATACTTATGTCTAACTCATGCAATTGACAAATATTATCACCATGTTTCATATTGGCAGATTAGGTTCAAGGTTTGCAGAAGATATATATATATATATATATATATATATATATATATATATATATATATATATATATATATATATATATATATATATATATATATATATTATGGTGGTAATGCCTTAGAAAAGTATCTAAAATATCATAGGTATAAAGTCTGGAAGCATAAGAAATAGCATAAAAGAAGTCAACATTTGAACCCATCAACTATGACCGGGCTAAATTTGGCATTCTGAGAAGTTGCAAATTTAATAATTCTAAGAGTGACCCATTTCTTGATTTGGTCTCAAACATCTCTAGTTTCAGTTTCATAAAAATTGGAGACCATATGATGCATTATTTTAATGTATCTCAGTTGCGGCGAACTCATCTAGCTGGTCAGTTTACAAAGCAGGTCCCTAAATTAAGTCGGCAATGCGGATTCTGAGCAAATGGGTTTTCTTGAAATAATTGATAACACCCCTGCACAAATTTTTGTGGTCATCGGATGCTCAGTTTTCCCACGGTGAAAAATGCCAGTTGCTCGGTAGGAGGAATTAAAGTTTGCCTAAGTCTAAAGTTTTAAAATGCAAATATTAAAAAGAATTTTTTTAAAAGTATTTTAATAAGGTTTAAGTGAAATATTTTTGTATATCGAAAAATTTGGATTTGTAAATGGAAATGATCAAACAATTGAAATGCATAACCTAAACCCAAATAATTCAATACCTCGAAGATGCAAGATGAGCTTGATTGATTGATCGCTTTGTTGTGTTGGTTGCTCGATTCCACAGCATAACCTTGATAAGGATGCAAGCTAGATGGATTGAAGATGATGGATAATGGCTTGAGATGAAAATTTAGCAGAGTGAGGTTGCATGAAGAAGAATCCTCTCTAATCTCCTCTCTAATGTCTCAAGAGAGGCTTGTTTTATAGGTTTGGCTTGATTCAAATGGATGGCTAGGATCAATTAGGGCTTTAGATGAAATGGATGGATAAGATTAAGTTAGGTTTCCTTGCACATTAAGAAATTGTAGTCAATTGACATGTGGCAAGGGAAGATAAGGCTTAGGTGTGCTTGTGTAGATAAATACTAAAATTAGGTCCCATTAGTTGTGCATGTGAAGAATTTGAATGAAAGTTGTATTACAACACATGATTGACTGGACAAGTGTTTGAATGTGATAAAATATTTGAATTAGTTGGGATATGAGTTGGAAATTAATTAAATAAATAAAATTTATTTAATTAATTGGGTAGATGAATAGGATGGGATAAGATATGATGTGGAATTAATTAAATAAATAAAATTTATTTAATTAATTGGGTAGATGAATAGGATGGGATAAGATATGATGTGGAAATTAATTAAATAAATAAAATTTATTTAATTAATTGGGATGAGGATAGGATATGATTGGGATATGATGTGGAATTAATTAAATAAATAAAATTTATTTAATTAATTGGCTAAGTAGGATGAGGATGGGATTGAATGGGATTTTAATTAAATAAATAAAATTTATTTAATTAATTGGCTAAGTGAGATTACGAAAATTAAGATGGAAATTAGGACAAAATGGCTTATGATGTCTAGGATAATGTTTTTGACAAGGTGTTGCTAGACATACACAAATTTGGGACAATTTTGGGTGTCTACATTTTGCCCCTCTTTGAGATGATGTTCGAGATGATAAGATTTATGTCAAGTAACATCATTTCAAAGAAGTTAAGGTATGGATAATCAATAGGGATAATGATGATGGAAAGATATGATGATGATGCCCCCTCGAGAGGATAGGCATGTTGGGCAAACACGAGTATGCTCTCGAAATGAAATGGCTTGGCTGCAAAAGAAAGATAAGGGGATAGATAGAAGAAATGATGATACGTTATGCTGCAATGGAAAGTGAGCAACCATGATGTTTGATATAGCACTAGACGTTATGCACCAAGGTATAAGGACTAGGGTGACGATGTGTCTTATGCCCCAACATAATACAATCTTGTCTGACGTATGAGGAAGAAAACTTAGAGCATTGAAGTCCTAATGCATAAAAGGTATGATATGACCTTAGATGCAAAGGATAGTGCAAAAAGCTATTCCAACATACATAATATATGAATATTAGCTGGAATGATACCAATGTGATACAAATGCAAGATAAAAAGATAACACACACAAGCAAGCAAGCAAGCATGCACAAATAATTCAAAAACAAACAAGGTATTGCCCTTGTCAAGCTGTAAACCAATGATTAATTGATTGTTGTTGATGATAGTGTTGTCATTGTGGGGAAAGCTATATCCCTAGATCAACACAAGGTTGTTGGCTGAGTTGGTTGGTTGATTGACTAATTGCTTTGGCTTACAACAAGGCTAGGATCAAGACCATGGATTGCATTTGGATAACTTGGCTTTATTGATTGGCTTGATTGGTATGGATTAAGGATTGACTTGCATTTGGATCATTGCTTTGATTCTTTGGATTGATTTGATGAATTGATTTGATGGTTGGATTGATGTGCTATGATTTTGATGATGATGGATTGCTATAAATGGATTGATTGAATGATAGATTGACTAGAAGAAGTTGTTTATTAATGATGTATAAGAGGAGAAAGAAGAAAAATCGTATGTGCCTAAATTTGGGCACTTCCTTCATACTCCAGACTGCCTACATACCCTGTATCCATGGGATCAAGGCACTTAATGATGGAAATGAGATGTAGTTCTGATGTTTTGTTGATGAGATGATGAAAATGGATTGATGTGATCAAGTTATGGATTGATGAAATGTTGATAATGGGATGATATGTGTTGGAATGATTTGTTTTTGATTTTGTTGAAGTGATTGGATTTGTTTTGATGGTTGGCTTGATGTTCTTTGATTTTGATGATTGTTGTTGATTGATAGGATTTGTTTTGATAGTTGGCTTGATATGCTTTGGTTGTGATGTTTGCTATTGCTAGGCTGATTGTTTTGATGATTGGATTGGATTGAGTGATGATAGTGATGGTGTGATGATTAGAGTGTCCACTCAATCTAAGCATAAGCAAGTGTTCTCAGTGTGCTCAAAGAATGTAAAACAAACAAGGTGTTGCCCTTGTCAAGTCATAAACCAATAATTTATTATTTGATTGATGATGATAGTGTTGTCATTGCGGGGAAAGCTATATCCCTAGATCAACACAAGGATGTGGGAATGCTATATCCCATTGATGATCATTGATGATGATTGGTTGGGCTCATGACAAGATTAGGAGCAAAACCTATTGATTTGATTGGATAATGTTCCTTGATTGATTGGATTAGTGTGACTTGGATTTAAGATCATTACTGAGATTGATTCGATTGATATGATTAGAAGAAGTGATTGATTGAAATGGATGAATGAATGTTATTGACAGGAAGAATTGATGATGATGATGATTTGATTTTGATTGAATGTTGATGGAGTGGATTGTTTTGGATGATGGGATTGAATTGATCATATTGCTTGGATTTTTCATTGGATATTTGATTTTTTGGATTTTTTGACATATTTTGATTTTTTTTTTTTGTGTTTTTTTGGGATATTTTGATTTGTTTTTTCTTTTGTGTTTTTTGAAATGTTTTAGAAAATTCCAATGGATTTACAATTTGGGTAGCCTTTGTGCTTGATACCAATGACAAGGGAAAACCAAGTCTAGGTGCAAGGGATGGATAAAAGGATGGAGAAAAGGATGGGCTCATAGTAAATGTGACAGTAAGATCATGAGAGTTGGATGGGATGGAAGAGAGGATAGGCCATATAATGGATGGATGTGTGCCTCATGATAAATGGATAGGTAGGCTATAGTGGAAAGCTCATGATAAACAAATGGGGATAAGCTATAAGATGGAAAGCTTGTGATAAGGATATGCCATAGTGGATGGATCATAAGGGAGCTAGGATGTGATCTCCAAAGGCTATGTTGCATAGGAGGAATAACTTGCCCCATTCTAGGTGGTAATGCTTTGGATTCTTACATGACAAAGTTCATGACCAAGGGATGACATGATGGATTGGTTTGAATGGGATGGATAAATTGTCAATGGATAGGACTTGGTTTGGAAAGAAGGTATGTCAAGAGATATCCAAACATGTTTCAACATTTTGCCCCTATGTCTTCATCAAAATCAAAAGGCAGAAGGATGGATAAATGGGTTCAATAGGATAGGCATGTTTATGTAATGGCTAAGGATGGTAGGATGATATGGTAATGGTAGGACATGATAGGATGGAAAATGATATAATAGGATAGATAGTTTGGAAATGGATAGGTTGGATGAGACAATGTGCCCCCAAGTGTAAGTGACATAGAAGATCAACCTACACATGACGCCTGTTTGCCAGGTTTTCATCATGGTACTTATCCAAGGCGCCTATTTACTAGGTTTTCACCGTTGGATGAAGGGCTTTCTCTTTACTTTTTTTTTTTTAATTTTTTTTCTTCTTTTGCTTTTTTTTTTTTTTTTGCTTTTAGATGGGTTGACAATTACACATGGCGCCTGTTTGCCAGGTTTTCACCATGGTAATGGATAGGAGGGACTCGAGTGTCTAGTTCGATGGATGTTGGTAGTGTCCCTTTAGAGATTGATGATGTCTTCGCATGGACCATGTCAAGTGTGCTCATAGATGTTGATAAGGGATTGCATAGATGAGAGATGGATTAGGTAGATAATGGATTATGATGTGGAATTATGGAAGGGTAGGCTAGTGGCTTATGGTGTGGATTTATATAGGCTTATGGAATGAAGATGGATGAAAGGCTTATGCAAAAGCATGGACCATAGGAAGGTGATGGGGGAGATATGTAGGATAATGGATGAAGGATGGGGAGATATAGTTATGTGGAGGTGTTGAGGAGTGGAAGGGAACCATGACCAATGGTTGCACACATTGTGATAAACATTGAAGCTTTTGGGGAGATGGTGGTGTAGGAAGCAATGGAGATGTTTTCTTAGAAGATAGTTGATGAAGTGATTTAGGAACCCACATAGATTTAGTATTTTTAGTGCTTTTTCTTTGCTTGTGGGATTTTTGAAGGGAAAGGAAGTTTTGGATGGAAGTAGGCTTTTGGATGGATATAGGTGGTTGGGATTCTTGAGATGTGGATGAGGATGCTTCATTTGTTTTGCTAGCTATTTGCTTAGGAACCCAAACCATTTTGCTTTTAGGCTTTGCTTTTGGAGGTATGGGCTTGGATAGCTTTTTTAAGGTACTTTTCTTAGAAGATGGATGATTTAGAGACTTTTCACATTGATGGCCTAAGGCATGAGGGTCCTTAGGAGTTTTAGTTGGATTTTTGGCTTTATAAGTAAAGGCATCCAAATGTTTATTTTGGAATCCCATAGGGTGGGTGGAGTGGATGGAATGATTGGAAGCTTTATACTTAAACGATGTGTGCTTTTGTTGGCCATGATTAGGGATGTAAGGATACTTATGAATGATATGTATGTTAGGTGTTGGAAGCAATGGTGGCAAGGTAGATGGAGGGATATTTGGAGTTGGTAAAAGTGGAGGCAAAGTGGATGGCGGAAGGTGTACGGTCACATGCTTTTGACATTTATAGGATGATGGAGGTGGAATGGCAACATATGTTTTGGGTAGATGATGGGGGGTGCGATGGAAAGTGGACTTAGGATGGATGGAGGAATTACCAACATCTTGGCCTTGTTTACCTTGGGGTGTGTATCCAAGGCCATATGAGCATGGAGGAACTTTGACATGGTTTGTCTCCAAAATACCTTGTTCATAAAGGCCTAGGCCTTTACCTTTGTAGTTTGTGTTTTGGAGTATGCGATGGACAATGGGACTAGGTGTGCTTAGGGAACTAGACTTGAGTTCCTTATTAGATGGAGAAGGTGAAGTGGATAGAGGTTGTTTTTGTCCTAAGGAAGAACATTCATGTATAAGGGTGGTAAGACCAATAGAAGTGGAATCGATGGTGGATGTGGAAGGAGGATCATTAGGATCTTGATTAGCATTGTGATCACTAAGATCCAAGTTATTTGTTTGATCTTTTATGCTTACTTGGGGGACAAGTGTCTCATCATTCCAAGTGGATGTTTTCTCATTATGGATAGGGCTAGATGGCGGATGACTAGGAGCAATGTGGATATCTTGCTAATGGATGGATATAAGATTATGGATAGGATCAAGGTGTTCATGGATAGCTTCTTCATAGGTATCATCTTGATCAAAAAGAACATAAATGTTATGGATGGGTTGAATTTGGATAAATTTATCATGAATGGTTGTTGGGAGATGGATAGGATCAAGTGGCTCATGGATAGATTCATCATTATGGCTATCATCTTGATCATGAAAAAGATACATGTTATGGATGGGTTGCATAAAAGTTATTTGATCTTGAGTTAGACTAGGGCTTAATGTTTCCACATGCTTAGGATTAAACCTTTGACATACCTCTTGGGTTGCTTGAATGGAAGTGGATGACTCTTGGATAGGCTCTTGGTCAACAACATGAGAACATGATGACTCTTGACTTGGATTCATGATAGGAGGCTCTTGAATAAGCTTGATGGCTTGTAGGTCCCATGATGGGCTTGAAGGGCTAAGAATGTTAATTGAGGGCTCTTGGATAGGCTCAAGGATAGGTGGACCACATGATAGGATTATAGGATTGGACATGACCTTTGGAAGTGCTTTGGTAGGCTCATGAATGGGTGTTTGACATGGAGATAGTTTATTCCTAGCTAATAGCCAATGTATCATGTCCTTTGCAAGTGTATGGGTGGATGGGAAATATAATGGATGAGCAATAATAGCAGATGATGTTGTAGGCTTATGATTAGGATTAGGTTGAGGGCTAATTGGATTGGGTGGATTAGGATTTGGATTAGATGGGGGTGACATATGGGATTTGAATGATGTGGCATGATTTCTCATTATTGGTAGGTACACCTTGTAAACAATTGGGACAAATATTGGGCATTGATTTGTATTATGGCCTTTGGTCCTATGGTATGCACAATAATCATGTTCATCATATGGACTTTCTTCACATGGTTTGACTTTAGGAAGTTCAATGAGTTTTGCTTCAAGCATTCTTTGTAAAACTATCTCAGCCGCATCCTTTGGTGAAGGATTAGAATGACATAGTGATGAAGGTAATGGAGGGCTTGGTGGTTTGGGAGGTTGATGGACCAATGGACTAGGAGTAGGATCACATGGTGTTGGGATAGGATTAGTTGGCTCATGTGTTGGCATGGGATTGGATGGTGAAGGCCACTCATAGGATGAATTAGCTAGGTTGGTATCTCCCTTGTCAAAGGTAATTAAGTCTTGTTGCCTTAGGCTTGCATGGTTTATGTACAAAGGGCCATTTGGAGCTGCATGTGCTTCTTGTTGCAAAGGTGTATTTGGGCTCATTTGTGCTTGTTGTGGAGGCCATTGATAGTCTTAGAAGCTAGGTGTAATGGTAGGATATGTAGACAAAATATCTTGAGGTGGATATGAAGTTGAGGGCATTTGATCTTGTTGCCAAGGTGGATTTGGGCTTACATGTTCTTGTTGTGATGACACTTGGTTGCCTTGTGGATGGGCTTGGTGGTATGTTGGAATGTTAGAATGAGAAATTGGATAATGTTGGGGTGAAGTTGAGGTGGGTGACACATAGGGTTGAGGTGGAATTTGTTGAGGTTGAGATTGTGTTTGGATTTCTTGTTGTGATATGATTTGTTGTTGATGTTGGTAAATGTGTTGATGTGATGATGATGGAGGGGTTGCATAGGATAATGATTGTTGTGATATGGATTGATATGGATAAGGGTTGTGATAGGTTTATAAAGGGCTGATATGACATGTGGATGAATTTGGTTGATATGAAGTGGGATAAGTTGATGCAGAATTGATTTGATGTGTGGATGGATTAGATTGGTATGAAGTGGGATAAGTTGATGTGGAATTGATTTGATGTGTGGATGGATTGGGTTTTGGACTTGTCTCATCCTCATCAATAAAGATATATCCTCCTCGAAGTATAAACTTGGTCTTAGGAGGAGAGGCTCCTTTAATTGTGATCTTGGGCTTTGGTTCATTCTCATGATTTGAATTAGGAAGATGGCCACCTTTAATTGTGATTGGCTTCTTCTCATGATTTGGATTAGGAAGATAACCACCTTTCATTGTGATTTGTTTCTTCTCATGATTTGGATTAGGAAGATAACCACCTTTAATTGTGATTGGTTTCTTCTCATAATTTGGATTAGGAAGATAACCACCTTTAATTGTGATTGGTTTCTTCTCATGATTTGGGTTAGGAAGAGGGGCTCCTCTAATTGTGACCTTAGGATTTGGTTTTATTTCATTATTTGAATTAGAGGGGTAGCCTGCTTGAATTGTGATTATAGGCTCAGGTCTTGTCTCGTGATTATAAGGATAACCCCCTTGAATTGTCACCTTAGGCTTGGGATTTGTCTCATGATTAGAGGGATAGCCCCCTTGAATTGTCACCTTAGGCTTGGGACTTGTCTCATGATTAGAGGGATAGCCCCCTTGAATTGTCACCTTAGGCTTGGGATTTGTCTTATGATTAGAGGGATAGCCCCCTTGAATGATTACGACCATCTTGACAAGTGTTGACTAGGAATAGGTTGATGATGATGTGGAGATGATTTGGAATGGGTATGGATGTGACTAGGATATGTCCAGAATAAAATTGATTTGGGTATGATTAGGATACGATGTGGAATGACAAAATTGGGTGATGTGGATGAAAGGTAGGATGAATTGTTTATGTGTTTGGTGTTTATAGCTTGATTTGGCAATGTTCAAACAAATGATTATGCATATACACACATGAATCACTCACGCAAGACACATAAGCAATTGTTGACTTTGAAAATGAAATGTGATGATTATGCAAGCACACATGGAAGACACATCAACAAGCCTAATGTGTAGTCAAGTGGGTATAGCCAATTAGGTCTTAGGCTATCTATTGCACAAGGTCGACTATGGAATTGAAAGTGAAATCCTACCACACAGCTGGGAGAAAGGGGTAACCCACCCTTCACCTTCACTTCCCAAAGGTATAAAGTTCTTTGGGGCTTAGCCAAGAGTGACAAGATTTACAACTCCCAATGAGGGTGTCTTTCGATTCAACCTCGATTGAGGTCATCCCTTGGAGTGGTGTGTCTCCAAGTAGGCCTCCTAGATAGGGTATACAAAAGTAAACCAAGTGAGCTATCACTTGATTCACACTCGCACTTGTTAATTGACCCTTTAAAAATGAGATGTGTGGAAGACAATTCAAGCACTTGTTCATTTTAAAACCCAAATCCAAATGTGAAGAAAGATAATGGTTTGTTTTAGCCTAATTTTTGATGTGAATTTGCAAACAATTGTTCGTTTTATGCCCAAAATCCAAATGTGTTTGCAAACAATGATTAAGATGAAAGATTAGAATGAGTGCACCTGATTATTTTTCTATCCAAATTGATGTAGATGTTGATGTCAATGGTGCTCCAGCTCCTTATGATCACCTTAATTTTTAGAGAGCTTTCTGAAAATATAAAGAAATCAGAAAAATTCCCTGATTTGCGCCCAGAAATGCGGATTTATGAAAATAGTACAGTCAGCAAAGATCTAATTTTTTTGCACTGTAAAAGAGCTCTAAATTAAATCTATAAAACATAGACCCATTAGAATTTCAAGAGCTTTCCATAAATGTAAAAATTTCTAAAAAATTCACTGATTTGCGCCCAGAATTGTGATTTTATAAAAAAACATAAAAACGTGATAAATCCTGCAAAAATAACGATAAACCCAAAATTTTTCTGTTGTAGCTTCCTTATATCATGGACAAACTTCTACTAAAATCTTGTAGAAAAATTCGTAGCCGTTTGGAAGATACGATGAAATCTTTAAAACCTAGGGTTTTGTCCAAAAAGTAGCAGATCTGCAACAAAAAGTTAATTAAACCTGTAAAACTCAACAATGGGGGTTATATGAAAGCAAATTTTTACTACAAAAACTTGCAAAAAAGATCAAGTGAAGTGAGTCCCACCGGGCGTGCCAAAATGTATATTGAAAAAATTGGATTTGTAAATGGAAATGATCAAACAATTGAAATGCATAACCTAAACCCAAATAATTCAATACCTCGAAGATGCAAGATGAGCTTGATTGATTGATCGCTTTGTTGTGTTGGTTGCTCGATTCCACAGCATAACCTTGATAAGGATGCAAGCTAGATAGATTGAAGATGATGGATAATGGCTTGAGATGAAAATTTAGCAGAGTGAGGTTGCATGAAGAAGAATCCTCTCTAATCTCCTCTCTAATGTCTCAAGAGAGGCTTGTTTTATAGGTTTGGCTTGATTCAAATGGATGGCTAGGATCAATTAGGGCTTTAGATGAAATGGATGGATAAGATTAAGTTAGGTTTCCTTGCACATTAAGAAATTGTAGTCAATTGACATGTGGCAAGGGAAGATAAGGCTTAGGTGTGCTTGTGTAGATAAATACTAAAATTAGGTCCCATTAGTTGTGCATGTGAAGAATTTGAATGAAAGTTGTATTACAACACATGATTGACTGGACAAGTGTTGGAATGTGATAAAAGATGAGTGTTTAATTCAAATAAAATATTTGAATTAGTTGGGATATGAGTTGGAAATTAATTAAATAAATAAATAAAATTTATTTAATTAATTGGGTAGATGAATAGGATGGGATAAGATATGATGTAGAAATTAATTAAATAAATAAAATTTATTTAATTAATTGCGATGAGGATAGGATATGATTGGGATATGATGTGGAATTAATTAAACAAATAAAATTTATTTAATTAATTGGCTAAGTAGGATGAGGATGGGATTGAATGGGATTTTAATTAAATAAATAAAATTTATTTAATTAATTGGCTAAGTGGGATTAGGAAAATTAAGATGGAAATTAGGGCAAAATGGCTTATGATGTCTAGGATAATGTTTTTGACAAGGTGTTGCTAGACATACACAAATTTGGGACAATTTTGGGTGTCTACAATTTTAATAGGCAAATATTATCAAAGTTTTATTTTAAAACTTTGGTTAATGTTTGTAAAGGAAAAAGAGGCACGATGGTGCATTTCACACCATCGCAGCCCTCTCTACTGCCTCTTCTCAGACCCCTGCGATGGTGTGAAATGCCCATCGCAATGCATTTTCTACCTTTCCCTCTCTTTTGCAAGGTTAATGCAGGTTTTTTCCTATGCTTATGAGGTGCTTTCGATGGATTTGGAGCAGCTCTGGGTAGATTTGTTACAGTTTGAAGTTGCCAAATCATGTTTTCTAACTTCCAGCACATTGTTAGAGGTGTTTTGGGGCTGAAAATTATTGTTTTATACTTAGAATGCTTCCTATGATAATTCCTAATGCATTGGCAAAGGTTTATAGCTTGTTTACAATGATTTTTCATTGTCGAAAGGATGAAAAAAATCCCTGTTTCACAAAAAATGACCCAGAGGTAATTGATTGGGTAAGAAATTTCAATTGATACTGCTGTAATGTTCCTCTGAAGTTGAATGCTATCATAGAGCTGAAGAAGGAGGTATCAGAGTTCATATTGCATCAGTGCAGAGGAATGAATAGTCTTCAACAGCTGCCATGCAAAATTGGGAATATCTGGCAAATGTAAAGTTGAAAAGGGGAAAATAAATATGTTTTGTTTATTGTTTGGCTTTTTCCCTTTTTAAATATTAATATTTTGTTCACAATGTATTTTTTGGAGGCAAAATGTAATGGAAGAAATCTCACCTACCTCCATAATCTAATTAATTTTAGGGCAGCATGTTCTTGTGTCTATAAGAACATGTTGTTCCACTTTGTATAGTGCTGGAAGATTGGATATTTTGGTAGTGGACTGCAACTCTGGCTCTGATGATTGCCTTATCTCTATTGTAAGTTTGAATCTTATGTGTTGAATGCCATTTTCATAAGTTGTCTATCAGTTTCAAGTTGCAATATATGAGTAATGATGTATGCATGTGTTTTTGTTAACTGTCTCCATTGTTATTTGCATCTTTCTTTTGAACTGGGTAGTCAAGGGTTGTCCAAGTTCTTGGATGCACACTTATTGTATTGCATATTTGATCTCCTACTTTTGTTCAAGGAATAGATTAAATGTTTTAGGTCAAATATGAAGAAAAATATTTAATAACGGGGATATTTACAAGTAGAGTTAACATGAACACTTATTCTTGGGTGTTTCTGTAAGCCAAGAACAAGTAAACCCTCTAAAACTATATGTTTATGCAGCTATTTGAAAATACTCTCAATGTCAGGATTTGACTCTGCACCCTAAGATAGGCACTGATCTTAGGTTAGGGGGATTTCATGGTTCAAACCCAGTCTTACAACTAAAATATTAAGAACAAAAAAAAATTCATCATTTTAAGCTCTAGGTTTTAGGAGTATGGTTTTAGTTGCATGTTCTCAGATTTAACTAGTGAGATAGTCCAAGAATATTTCCAGTCTAGGGTTTATCCAACAAATCTTGGTGCATGCTTGAGAACATTCTACCTAGTATTGAAAAGATAAATCTTTTTATTGTGAATGAGGGATACCCCCTAGGTGTGGCAGAACCTAAAGTGCAGGGGAGACAAGTGCAAACAATCTCCCGTCTTTGTTGGCCAAGTCCTACAGTAAACCTGATCATAAGAATTGGCAAACCTTTAGGGTTTACTATCTGCTGATTTGGGGACCAACAACTATGACAGGAAAATACACAGTTGTTGTGACAGGAAATACATAGTTGTTTTGATAGGAACTATAGTCTATAGCGATAGGAAAACAAACAGACTGCAATAGGAACTACAGTCTATAGCGATAGGAAAAACAAACAAACTGCGACAGGAACTACAGTCTACAATGATATGAAATAAAAATAAACATCTGAAATAGGAATACACTATAGGAAAATAGCTAGATTCATTAAGTTTCTAAGGCTTTCTTTTCCTATAGGCTAAACAAACTAACAAGAGGTTAATCCCAAAGCAAACCCAAAAAAAGAAAAATAGGTGGCAATCGTTTTAAAACAGGTTGATGTTTAGAGAAAGTTTAGAGGTGAATTAATATGATAATCCAAATGAATGTTAGCAACAGAGAAAAAGAAACCAAGGTTTGATATAAATATGAAATCTTTAGATCCACAATAGATTGATAATTCTCTAGTTGTCACCCAAACAGGAAGCATAACATCTAGATGACATGAAAATACTCAAGATGTCAGGGATAAACAAGGCATAGAGAATTTAAACAGTAGGCCATTTAAAACTATCACTAACACTAGAGAGAAAACAATCACAAGCCTACGTTTAGGAAGTAACAAACAAAACTTTGCAAATCAAGAGAAATCCCTGGTTTTTCCCAAAGTCGTTCTCCTTTTTTATACTGATCACTGATCTTTTATTTTCTTCCTTCTAGTCACTGGAAAAATAATGGTCTCCTTCTCTCGCTGCCAAGATAATGGTCTTGTTTCTGTCCTTGCTTTTCTTTTTTAATGAATGCCTTGCCTCTTCTGTTTTGTTTTTTTAATCCCAATTCTCTAAAAATTGTGTTTATTAAACTTTTGATTTCAGTTTCCTTCCAATACTGCAGTTTTCCTCCCGTTTCATGACACTCGGCAATCAAAACAAAGGATATTGCTTAATAATAAATTAATAAACTACTTCTTACTATTGCTTCCCTTTTGAATGCAGGATTATTATTAATATTTTTAGATTTCTAAATATAATATACCATTAATATAATATAGTTTTATTTTTATATTTATTTTTTTTATTTTTAAGAATAATAAGGCATATTCATATAAAAATAACAAGAATATTTATATATTAATAATTCAATTAATGAAAACACTTCAAATATATACTTTATATATAAAAGCACTTCGTTTTTATTGTTTTCAAATTATATATATATATATATATATATATAAGCATTTAAATTATTTATTTAATAATTTAAAGCAAATAACTTATGCAATTATAATATATGTTTCCAAGTCGAATAACATAATTACGAATATGGTTAACTATGTATTTCAAGTGAACATACCATAGCATTGGAAATCACATATTTAATTATTTAAGCATCAATCATGTCCATTCACTATATAAAATGCACAAACAAGACTAATAACCAGACGACGATGCACAATAAAACCATTCATTAATGCAATATGATATGAAACTACATGAGTGTGTGCATGCATCAGGTTTATCCATCCCAAAAGTTCTTGCCAAGCGGCTAGAACATCTCTACCTTAACCATGTTCTCATCTTCAACATTTCCCCTGCACTTAGTCACACTTAGATTTTTATTAATAGGTTAGTTCCACAAAATCATAGTCGAAGAAAAACAAAATGTACATCCATAATTGTACCAACAATATTTAATTATTAAATTAACTTCAAAAATCACACATTTATAATATTACACAATCACTTTCACACACATAGAATTACTCATAGTAAAACAATCATAGTAAATGTCTAATAATCTAAAATAATAATAAGGTCTAAAAATGAGACGTAACAAGGGCACAAATAGAGAAATTGCACTCTCAGTTGTAGTAGTTGCAGGACCAAAGGGAACAAATCAAAGGGCAAATCAAATAGCTGCAAGAGGTGGTAAGCTTAAGGTTAGCCTCATTGACTGGGATTTTGACAGAGATAAATAATGTAGCTCAAAAAATCATGTACCATCTTCTCTAGAAGAGGTAGAGGACTCCTATATACAACTAGTTAGCCAGATCCAGATTTTGACAATAGTAATGAAATAATGGGACACTTCTCTGGTCCAGTTGAAGGCTATATATAAGAACATTCTACCATCGAATTAAATAAAACATGTCTTGAAGACAAGATAAAATATTGAAGCAAAGCAGTAGCTAAATACTAACTTAAGCTACCGCAAGAAGTATGTGTAGGATAGAACTGGGATAGCAGTGACATTTTGTACTAATAGGCCGCTTTACCAAGTTTTGTATGTATATAGCCAATATGTATTGTAAGAAAGATGGAGGATAGAATTGTTTTGCTATGTATTTTGGATTGACAGTAGCTACCTCTCAAGGGGAGCAAGTAGATAAAAAGATAGCAAAAGTATGTAAGGGATAATATAGATAGGGGGATCTTGTATGTTTTGTTAGTACAAAAGAAGATCAATGGCCCTTTGCTCTTGATGTCAAAGGGGGAGAGAATTTGAACATCAGGTTAACATTTCCATCAATGAAAAAAGGGGAGATTGTTGCATATGTTGTCATTAATGTTAAAGGAGTGGTGATCAAAGGAGATGTGATGTGAAAGACATGTACATGTTGTTGGATTAGTATCATCTATACATAGTTGTACCTTATCTTCTGAAGTTCATGGATAGGTGAAGTTTGTCAAAGTGTTTTGATTGATGTCATGCATTGATAATATGAAGTCATGCTTGTTGCATTGTTACATATATTGTCACCTATTGCAAAGAATTGCATGGGATATAAAGGACATTGTCTAAGTTATCAAAATGTCAAAGGCACAGGAAATTGTACTATAGAAGCATAGGAGATTGTACCACATTCTACCATAGATGAAGATAGGACCTTACAGTTTAAAGGATAGATAAATATAGCTATGAGATATGTATGATCCAAGTTTCAGAGTGTAAGAGTTATCGTAGAGTTTTCTAGAGTTAGAAGAGTGAGAAAAAGTCATGTTGCTATGTAAGGTTATTAGAGATAGAATAGAAAACCATCACATTCCACCACACTTTGATGTTTGGCTTTGCTATTTGAAAGATAAGTTCAAATGGTCAGTATATATGCTTAGTTTAGGTTTCAAGTGTTTTGGATCACCATAGATGTTTATGTAAGCGATAGTGTGAAGACTGTGTTGTTGTGCTCTAATGGTTCTATCAGATAATTGGTTGAATGCTTGTGTCATCAAGTGGAAACATGGTCCTAAAAGGGGAGTCTATGGGAAGACTTTCTAGGTCCCATAGTGTTCATTACTTGATCTGCATGATGATATTTCACCTCTTTGGTACCGCATTGTGTATGAATGGCTAAGTGTTTATAGAGCCCACTTGGTGTATATGTGTGCTTGCACCATGTGTCTCGAAGTGTGCACCAGCATAGAAATTTGTGTAAAAGAAAATTGG
The DNA here is from genome assembly GCA_027924645.1 of Cunninghamia lanceolata. Lineage (NCBI taxonomy): Eukaryota > Viridiplantae > Streptophyta > Pinopsida > Cupressales > Cupressaceae > Cunninghamia > Cunninghamia lanceolata. The sequence continues at coordinate 1,329,121 of BSBN01000243.1, forward strand.
GCCTAGTATATCCTTTGGTATGAACTGCATGGAAAGATTTATCTTCACAAATGATTTGGAGCTGACATGTAAGACCGGTTTCACGTTTCATGTTACACGTTATCATAAGGCTGACAAAGATGAAGATTACAAGGTTTATGGAGGATATATATGATGTTACAAGATTGCTACAAGGGTGTGCGATGAAAGATGAGAGATTAAAAGAGAGACAAGTAACTCTGTAAGATATAATGCATAATCTATAGTAGAGTAAGTATTGCAGAGGAATTTGAGGTATTAAAACTAGTAAAAAGATTAAGGGGATATAAGAGATGATAGTGTGGAAGTGTCTGAATAGTCAAGGATGTCAAAGTGTTAGCAGAGATATTGTTATAGAGGTAACTGAGTCATCAATCAAGAGTTGCAGAGTAGAGGTTGGTGCCTCATCTTGTAAGTTTTGTAGCACTTCAGGGAGTTGGTGCTTCCTTTGGGTTGGTGCCCATAAATCTTTGTAATAGGGGATTGGTGTCTCCTTTGGCTTGGTGCCCATAAAACTCAGTGCATACTTCATTTTATTTGTGAGGCTAGATTTAGATAGTAGATCTAAATAGTTGGATCACCGTGGTTTTCCCATCTTGGGTTTGCATGTAAATCTGGTGTTATATGTGTGCATGTTATTTTGCTTCATTTGGATTAACTATTTATATTGAATTGAAAATATCTAAAGGGAAAGAACTTGAATATATATTGATTCACCCCCTCTCAGTATATCTGTGTGTTCAACACATGTGACTTGTCGTGGTCACCTAGTAATTCGGCAGTCTTTACTATTGTGTGATCCACAAAGGCACTTCTCTTCACATGACCCCTAGTGACAGAGCAATCTAGTGTCAGAGTCATGTGCCTTGTGTGTTTGTTCTTGTGTTTATTTATTTTATGCATTATGTTTAAACTTGTGTCTTATGTGTCTTCATCATGTTTTCCATGTGTTCTCTATGTATTCTTTGTGTCTTATATATTTATTTTATGCTTTATTTCACTAGTAGAAATATGGCAAATAAATGACCAGGTGACTTAAACTTTTAGTCATGTGACCAAACTTTTAGTCACGTGACTAAAATTTTTTGCAACACGGCTATAAATGACTAAATAAATGACCAAATAAATGACTAATTTGGTCATCGAGCAAAAAACACAACTAAAGTGGATAATTAAAAAAAATATTTTGGGAGTGGGTTGTATTATAATATAATATAATAATAATATATTATATTACAATACAATATGATATTATATAATATATATTATAATATTATATTATTATATAATATTACAATATTATAATGTATTTAATATTATATAATAATATAATATTATAATTAATTTAATATTATATAATAATATAATATATTATTATATTATATTATATTATATAATATTATATTATATTATATTATATTATATTATTATTATATATATAATATATATTATATTATATTATAATATAATGGAGGTGGGCACCAAAATGAAATGGATGATCTAATAATAATATAATAGATGTAATCTTTAGGATCAATTTCATTTTCATTTCATTTTCATGCTTCTCGTTGAAACCCTAAACAAAAAGCATAGGTACTTGGAGTCATATCAGAGGCATACGGGCTAGGTTACTATGTTTTTGGATCACATCAGGGAAGGGATTAACACGACAGCCATGGATGAGGCCACATTGCTCTTGTTCAGTGGATGGGAGACTAGGAAAGATGCTGGTCCTCGCAGTGAGGCACAGAGTTACTAGAATGTTGCAGACAACCACCAATGGTTTGGTATGTTCTAATTTCTCATTTTCTAGGACTTAAATTTAGGATCTTGTAATAACCTCTATATAACTAAAGGATATTTCACTTCCTACTAGTTAGAAATTATGGATCAGTTAAAATGTTTCATCACACAATTCTTGACAAATAATAGTTGATTTGAATGCCACAACTTAGAAATTATTTGTGAATTGATTTTGAAATCTGATTATAGTCATGCATAAATAAACTATCCACAATTGTGCAGACCTTCAAAAGCATTGGACATTCTTAAACAACATTTGATAAAGCTACTACTATTCTCAGATGGCTGCTAGATATCTTATGATTGTGTAGACCTTGTAGAAGATGTTGATACCTCCAAATGCATAAGAAGATCTTATCTAAGTGATGAACCCAAAGATTATTTACAATAACTTGCCAGGCCTATCTATGATGTTCCAAATAGTGATACAGGGGTCATCTTGGACTGCTTCAATACCTCCTATAGGAGGCAGTGAGGGTCTAAGGTCTCTTGAGACATTCCATACTCCTTGGATATCATTAGGGTTTTTGAAACTTGTGTGTGCTTCTTTAGACTTCATTCTTGCAAACCCTAATAGTTACTCCATTATCCTTCATGACTCAGGCATATCTAAATGATTTCATACAAATATATGACACTCTAAAAAGTCTTCAAGATCCTTACCTTGTTATATAGATTTAGTCACTACATGACAAGGCTTTTTGTGTTATCACAAAACCTGTAGGGGTAGACATTGGTTTGGGTTATTACCCTAACCTACATACCACTATATAATGCTCTTCATGACTGTTTAGGCTATGCATAGTTGAAATCTATTTCCCAATAGGTATATTGCATCATAGAGCATTTAATAGACTTATGCAATGCCTTTCTCAACTATATAATGTAGTGAAACTGCTCACTATCCTTATTGACATGCTTGGACAAGAATGGAGTCTCCAACAAAGGCTCCAACTATCTTCAATCTATAAGAATATGAAATTATACATAGACTTTCTTCCCTCTATCTGAAATGCTTACTATTCTAGGCCCTTTTAGACTATGCAAATTCTTTAATGTAGAATGCAGACCTTGTAAAAGATTTGATAGGTTTTGATAAATGTTACTATACAAATTCCTTTCTTTTCTTTGAAAGCTACTCATAAATCTACTTCTATTTACACCTGCCAATTGTATTTGCTTGAAAGTTTCTAAGGCCTTTTCAACAAATCCATTTTGTGTAATCTTGCAATCATTGCATTCCACGAGATGACATCTCTTTGAGGAATTATGTCAAATAGTTGGTGTGCCTTGTCTGTGCTTCCACATTTTTCATATATGTCTATCAGAGCATTTCCAACTATAATATCTAACAAAAATCTGCCTTATATTATCCTACTACATCCATGGATCTTTTTAATTCTTCTATCTTTCATCATCTTCTTACCATTTGAACCTCACCCTAGCTGCCCTCTTCTGCATATATGTTTGAGAGAAGAACATAAGTCATAGCATTTTTAGGATCCAAATAAAAAAGGAGCATTGTTGTAAATACTCCTAAGCCTATATTCATATGTGATTTATAGGCACAAAGAAAACACATCCACACAACCACCACATGTTTAACTAGCATCTTAATGATAAAGTTTAGGCTGTCCTCAAGATAGCCAACATGGGCAAGAAGGTCAACCATGCACACATAATGATCAAATGTAGGAGTAATGCAATAAGGGTTACTCATGTGATTGAAGTATGTATAGCCCTCATCCACTAAACCTGAATAGATACATGCACATAGAACACAAGCAAAGCTTACAATGTTAGGATATGCTCCAGAGTGCTTCATTAATTCAAAGATTTTGAGAGCATCCTTGCAAAATCCATTTTGTGCATATCCTGCAATCATGGCATTCCATGAGACCACATTTCTTTGAGGCATTTTGTCAAACAGGTCACGTGCCTTGTCTATACTTCCACATTTTGCATACATGTCTACTAGAGCATTTCCAACTATAATTTCTGACAAAAACCCCCCTTCCATTATGCTTTGATGGATGTCTATACCCTATTCCAAAGCTCCCATTTTGGCACAGGTAGGGAGGATGCTAGCAAAGGTTATGGAATTTGGCTTTAGACCTGCTAATTGAATTTTCTTGAAAGTTTCTAAATCCTTTTCAAAAAATCCATTTTGTCCATATCTTGCAATCATGGCATTCCACGAGACCACATTTCTTTTAGGCATTTTTTCAAATAGTTCACGTGCCTTCTCTGTGCTTCCATATTTTGCATACATGTCTACCAAGGCAGTTGCAACTATAATATATATCTGATAGTATTCCTTTACCCTTTATGCTTTGATGGATGTCCATACCCTATTCCAAAGCTCCCATTTTTGCACAGGTGCGAAGGATGCTGGCAAAGGTTGTGGAATTTGGCTTTACACCTACCAATTGCATTTGCTTGAAAGTTTCTAAAGCCTTTTCAAAAAATCCATTTTGTGCATATCCCACAATCATTGTATTCCATGAGATGACATCTCTTTGAGGCATTCTGCCAAATAGATAGGCTTCTCGCATCACCACGGGAGTTGTCAAGAGTTTGTGTGGGAGTGCATTCCTGCACTGACTCTTGACAGCTCCCACGGTGATGTGGGAAGCCTGTCCAAAATTTTGCATACATGTCTACCAGAGCATTTCCAACTATAATTTCTGACAAAAAATCCCCTTCCATTATGCTTTGATGGATGTCCATACCCTGTTAAAGCTCCCATTTTGGCACAGGCAAGGAGGATGCTAGCAAAGGCTGTGGAATTTGGCTTTACAGCTGCCAATTGCATTTGCTTGAAATTTTCTAAAGCCTTTTCAAAAAATTCATTTTGTGCATATCCTGTAATCATTCCATTCCATGACATGGCATCTCTTTGAGGCATTCTTCCAAACAGACAGGCTTCTCACATTACTGTGAGAGCTATCAAGAGTCAGTGTGGGAGTGCACTCCCACACTGACTCTTGATAGCTCCCACAGTGATGCGGGAAGCCTGTCCAACATTTTACATACATATATACCAAGGCATTTCCAACTATAATTTCTGACAAAAATCCCCCTTCCATTATGCTTTGATGGATGTCCATACCTTGTTTCATAGCTCCCATTTTTGCATAGGCGGGGAGGATGTTGGCAAAGGTTGTGGAATTTGGCTTTACACCTGCCAATTGCATTTACTTGAAAGTTTCTAAATCCTTTTATTATGATCAATATATTATATAATAATTATTATAAAATATTAGAATTGATAATTAATAGGATAGGATTATTAATAATAACCTTAATTTAATCATACAAATATAAATTTCTTTGGTATTTGCCAAAACCATCTCTCTAAATCCATAGTGGTGCATCCTCTCTAAAACCTTACGTGCACAAATGAAAAAAAAAATTATTATGAAGAATGAAGAGAGAAAAAAAAAAGAAAATTAAAGAGTTGGTTTTGAATAAGTTTGCATGATTGTGAGGAATAGTAGGTTAGTTAAATTGTATTTTTTAGAAGTTTCTAATTAGTGTGTGAGAGTTATATGAGGTTAGAATGTATGTTAATTTAATTACATAAACTTAATTAGAATGTATGTTGATAGATTTAAGTTAATAATAAATTAATTAGATTGTATGGACTTTTAAATAGGTTTAAAATTTATGATAAGTTTAATTTAATTTGTATGTTTATTTTATTAGTTTAGTCACGAAATAATCTTGTATGGATATTTAAATAGGTAGTTCTCTCTTGTCATAATAAGTGATTATTGTTTTTTTTAAATAATAATAATAATAATAAGTTTGTATGAATGTGGAATTAGTAGGTTTAGTTAGATTTAAATTGATTTAGAAGTTTCCAATTGGAAACTTAGTTATTAATAATTAAACAATAATCTAATTTATTTTGAGGTCATTTATTTCCCATAAATTTTGAATTCTATCCTAAATTAATTACTCATGTACAAATAATGTGGAGATTCTTTTAGTTCTAAATATGTAAACAATGAGAAAGATTTAAATTTTATTTTGTACTTAGAATGAATTAATTTTTATTTTATTTTATTTTATTATTAGTCACAAAATTTGAATAATAACTCTATCCTTCATATTATTGGATAGAGTTAATAAATAAATATTGAGATTAAGAAAAAATTAGGTGAACATAACAAAATAAATACCCTATGTAATAAATTGGGTTATTATTAGTTAGGTTATAATAGTATTTTATGAACACATAAGATTGTTAGTTAATATTTTCTTATGACAAATTTATGTGAAAGTTATTTAGATTATTTAAATAATTAATTAAGTTAAGTTGTTGTAAAAATTGCATCTTTAGAATTAAATCATAGTCCTCTTTACTTTATAGTCTTGGAACTTAGGTTTTCTTATTTTATACTAAACATTGTCTAGATCCTAACTTGCTATTTCTTGTTTATAAGAAGATTGTTGACCAGAGTGTCACTGCATCATTCTGCTTCAAAATAGTGTCTCTTAATAAGCCATAGGTACAAGATTAATTCAAATTTTGATGTTTTAAAACTTGTTTTGTCTTATGATTTGATGAGAAATTATATTGTTAGCCCACTTGTATGGCTAGCATACATGTGGGCTTGTCACGGGCATGACACAAATATAATATATTATAAATTATATACTTATTTATTAAGTTATTAATTATATTGTAATATTATTATTTATTAACTATAATTAATATTTGTCATATATTAGGTATTATATATATTATTAGTTATAATATATGGTTATTATATCTTATTTATCCAGTGTTACATAATTTATTGGTTAATATCATATTAATCAATTTGATATAGTTAATAATAATAAGTAGATAAATATATTATAGTATTGTTGTGTGGTTACACAACACGCCCCATTTTGACTTGGCAAAACAGGGACCCAACTTTTTGTCTGGCTTGTTCTGTGCTTTCTAGTGGTTTGGTAAAAGTAAGTCATGCAGATCGTCATGCAAGAAAGGCTGGGTAGGTCATCATCATGAGGTCAGTTTGTCAAAGTTCATATTTCAGTCTAGTAACCTCATATTCAGAAAGAGCATCAAATTTCATGCAGGTTTGCCTTTTACATCACCTTGATATTCATTAGGATGTAAAAGTTATGAATGGTCAAAGTTTGAGTCAAACCTGATATTTCCAGGGGGAGGATCATATTTCATAACATCAGTCATATTTCAAAAGATCACCCTAATCTAATTTATCACCTGATAAATCATGCGGTCTGAATATCCAGACGTCAATTTTAGGTGATAGTAGCCTTTACCCGTCGGCGGCCTTATGCATTTCGCGAGGATCATATTTTTTCAATGTAACCCGATATTTCCTAATATCCTCCTGCCGCGAAATATCCCCCTAAGCCAATATCCTGATGATGTCATTCAAGTCCGATAAACGAAGAAATGATATGCCGATGACATCATCATCACATTTACCTCTCAGCAGGATATTTCATAAACATGATCCTGTTCGCATAACATGACGACGATGTCATGATGCCTTGCCGATACACTGAGCGAATATCAAGATGACGTCATCCCAATATTCTGAAAGAGAGACATATAAATTTGTCTGATCATCATCATCTTTGAATTTTCAAATATCATCCTGCCGTTTAGATATCGCCCCACTCCCATTGCCGCCATTAACATTTAATGTGCGCAGACATGGTAGGTAGTTCCCACTGAACACAAGACCTGATGAAATAGCTGGCAAAATCCTAACTTTCCATGCAGAAAATTAACGAACCAAAATCCAATCTATCAGGGTTTGCCCTAAATTTACCCTAAGTGCATGGTTAAAGGGTGAGTTCACCGTCATTTTAGCTCTTACCTTGCGATAAAATTGTTTTTACAGAGCACCAGCTTCCATATCCTCATATAGGCGATAGTTGTACGAATCGAGCTCGCAGACAGGAGGAAGTGCGTGATCATCAGTAGAATTAAGAGCATTTTTTCAGAAGTCCACTGGTATAAAAGGAGATTTGCATATCCAGGTAAGTAAATGAAACCCTCATCCTATTGTTTCTGTAATAGTCAAGTATGGGCTGTTAATCTGAAGTTCTAGTTTATGCACCCCCCATGATGGGCTTATGCTGAATAAATACAGTAGGCATGATGACTAGTAGAGTTAATTGTTATATGCATGCATGGAATACCCATTGTAAGACAAGATTTTTGTTAATTGTAGGCATCCATGGCTGACAAGAGGTTGGCTAAGTGTGAGGCTGAATTCAGTAAGCCTATGTTTTCATCTTAGAGGGGCGTCCTGTTCAAATATGGCACAATTACAGATACCCATCAGGGGAATACTAATTTGGAAGCCTAGTCAGCTAAGCTGAATGATGAAAAGAATAGAAGTCCCATGCTGGATGCCATATTCATGTCTGGAATGTGGAATGCCGCTGGTTTCCCGTACTCTATGGAATCCCCGGAGCTGGTCATCGAGTGTGCCAGGAATTACAATCCAGAGACCCGGCAGGTGATGAAGCATGGCAAGATATATGCAAACCTATCCATCAAGGGTCTTTCCAGGATGTTTGGACTGCTATTGGGTAGGAAGGTCAACAGTGTGGACCTGAAGAAATTAGAGAGAGAATATGAAAACAACAAGAAAAAAGCCAGGAAAAACATGTACCAATGGAGGGCTGAGAACAACACATATCCTGCAGCTGCCAAACTTCCTGTGCACTTATTTAAATATGATTTTAGTGAGGAGTACTAGTACATGATTGCACTACTGAGCAGAGTAACAGGCCAGCCTGATGTAGGTAGTTTTAGGGACTGGATGTATGGTGTGATCATGATGTGCATATATTCAGATATCAAGCCATTGTGGGGCTAGCTAATAAGTGATGCTCTGCATGAGCAGCTGATGAACCTAGGAGGTTCAAATTGTGCTTTTTATATGACATCATACATTGTTTACTCCTGTGCTTATAAAGGCACATTTGATGTATTAGTTATAGATGGAAAGCTTACAGGCATAGTCAATGCTGTGCATATTTGGGATCATCATCCCCAGTTGCAAAGAGCCAATTACCTCCAAGATTACAAATTGGTAAATGATGCATTCTCTATGCATCTGGTCAGAACCATGGAGGAAGATAGAACAAAAAGATTGAGCATGGAGGCTCAAGAGATAATCTACAGGCATGGAGCCTAGTATATACAATTTGCCACATTTTCCTACATGAGGATTGAGGGTTTTGAAGGACCTCCCCTCATGCTACCAAGGTATCCCACTGATGCAGTGATACTTATGGAGTTCATAAGGCAGAGCTCCACAATGTTAAAAACATACAAGGATGCAAAGAAGTTGCCACCAATTTTGTTTCTAGTCACCATTGGCTAGTACATGTGTCCTGATTCAAAGAACATCAAGAAGGTGATGGTCATCCTAAATAAAATGAAGTTACAGCCTTTTCCAATGATAAGACCATATGATCCTTATAGCAAGATGCAGAAAACAATCGGAAAGCCTATTCACCAGAGGCACCTAGAAGACTTCTGGGCTGACTGTGAGGATGAAGCAAAAGCAAGAAGAAGAAGATATCAAAGGCTAACACTGAATCAAATCAAAACCTTTGATTGCATCCCCATCCCTCAACAATTGAAGAAAGATGATGGCAGGATAATTGCAGATGAGTATTTGCAGAAGAAGGTATATAATGACACCATCTCTGCACCTGAGCTCACCATACAAGAGGACATATCCTTGGACCCCTTCATTGCCAGGACCATATAGCTAACCCAAGCCTGGGTTGATGAACAGATAGAGGCTTTGAAGAAGAAAGGTGTTGCCATTACTATGGACAACAAAAAGAAGGGGCGGGATATTCCTGATGGGGAATATGATGACTTCATAAATGAGAAAAAAAATTCTAAGGGAGATAGGCTCCCTTCACAACAACAACAGAGCAAAAGACCTCCAAGGGGCAAGAAAGTAGATATTGAACCCAAAGGGGTTATTATTGATAGAGCAGTGTTCATAGCTGAGGAGGCAGCAGCATCAGGATCAGGATCCGCATCACCTCAACAGACAAGAAAACAAAAGTCCAAGAAAGGAAAGACAACAGAGGCTGGAACTACTGAGACCCATGAAGAGGGTCAATCCTCAAGAAAACTAGATGAAGAGGATATCCTCATGGAGGAAGAGCCTGAAGAAGAAGAGGCTCCTTTATTATTCAAAAGAAAGAGGAGGTCTCCACAGGTGGTGGTGTCTACCCCACCTAAGAAACAAAGAACCTCCATGAGAGGTGAAATAAGACAACCCCCTACATTGTTACAAGAGGGAGGTAGTGAAGTGCATAGGGAACTTCAACACAATGTTCCAGTTCCTACCATCGTCAAGTTTAAGACTGAGCTCGCAAAAGAGCAGATGAAAGAAACCTCCCAAACACATGTAGAAGGTCACATCTCGCTAGATGAGACAATAAATTTCTCTGATGATGAAGTTGTGCAGGAAGTGGCTACACAAAAGATGGAAACCCTTGTTGCAGGTACACACATGACCCCTCACAAGACTCCACCAGTTTAAACTATATTGGAAGAGATAAAGCAAGTGGAAACTGAGAAATAAAAAAGCCCAGAGCAGATAGCCTAAGAAATGGGGTTAGATACACTAATTGCAGAGGTGACAAATCCTGCGGTGATAGACGTAACAGAGAAATAGGATGTGAATCCTGAACATCCAGCAGGATCACCTGACAAAGGGCACCCTATAGAAGAAGTAAAGATGGCAGAACCAAAGGGCCATACTTCAAAACTAAGCCAGCAAAGCCAATAGGATACATCAGCAGAGCCTACTATAGTAGAGGTTCAAGAAAAGAAAGCTGATGAGGAAGAGGTAATGAAAGATCCTGTTGCTATAGTTCAAGAAATAAGTAGTACAGGTGCAGAACAAATCGTGATTGCAGAACCAACTTCAGCACCTAAAGAGACTTCCCAAGTATCCACGACTGAGAATGTTCCTCAACAGGAGGAAAAGTTGAAAGTGGATGAGGTGATAACAGAAAAGGATCATGATCATCATGATCAGCATATAGATACATCACATGATCCTCCACCTTAGGAAAATGCTCCTCCAGAGAAAGAAATTCCTCAACAGGATGTGCCACTGGATCAGCATCAAAGCGAGCATCATGAAGAAGAAGTAAGGAAATCACCTTCTCCATCACATCTGTTAACAGAAATAGGAGATAAAGGTGAACATCATGATGATGTGGAAAAACATGATCAAGTACCTCCGTGGTTGGAGAAAGAGGTAAATACAGAGGTAGAGTTTGAAATTCAAGAATTTGATGTATCTACCTTATTTTCTGAGAAAATAATAAAACCTAAGAGGAAGACCAGAATGACTTTGACCATCAAAAGAGATCCAACAACTGGGAGAAGGACTGCATAGATTACAGTACCTATTGTAGAGAAAGAAAAAGGTAAAATCACCTTAGATGAGTTTCAGATCAGCACAGTGGACTTAGGATTTGCCAATGAAGACCAAGAGGGTCAAGAAGGCAAAGATATTATTGATTCTTTAATTTAGAAGGTGAAAAGAGAGAAGGAGAAAAATAAGTGACACAAAGAGCACATTGCTCAGTTGCATGCCTACATAGGAAGGATGACTAATACTGAAGATACTTTAGCTGAACATGCAGTCCCATTGACTACTATTTCTCAAGAGGAGGTGAATAAATTAGATCTCATGAAACATGAGGCATCTGTACTAAGGAGATGGATGTTATCCACATTTGATAATGCAAAAGAAATGGTAAAGGCCTCTTTGAAGAGGTGGAATACTCTCAATGACTCTAGGTCAAAGGTAGATAAATTGTAGATGCAGACAGGCAAAAGGTCTTACAGATTGGAAAAGATATTGGACATCCTGGGAGAAATAAGGAGGATAAATCCTCAGTTGCTTATCAACAAGCAGGTATTGAACAATAATACTGCCTTGTTGGTTGATATATGGTATAAGGACATTCAATTTGAATGTGGAATGCTTAGAAGATGCAATAATAAACTGAGAGATATCAGCATGAAGTTGCATGATTTAATGTCTGTTGAGGCGGAAATGTTGGAAACACTGGAAGGAAAAGTGGAAGGGAAAGTAGAAAATCAAGATGAAGAGTTTGCCATCAAAGCTTTACATGGCAACTTCCAATCAGTAGCTGATGATCCACTTGTCCACTTGACAGAAGAAGTTATAGACAAAATGATCAGAATCAAAGTCAAGATGGAAAATTACAATGAGACGCTGCAAGACAGGAAAGACAAACTGGATAGTAGTAGACACAACTATGAGGCACACAAGCATGCCATCATCAAAGCAAAGACTCAGGATGGTGGAGAAATAGATAAAACTGTGTAGTTATATGAATAGATCCGGAGCAGCATGCAGCCTCATATGCGAAGTCATCATCATCAGGATGATGAAAGTTCAGGAAGTGATACACATGATGATGATGCACATGAATCAGATAAGGTAGATGATGATGCAGCATAAAGTAAATATCAGCATCAGATACTTGGTGAAAATAAGTATTTTTTAGATAGTTGCCAGCTGGCAACTTGTGCCATTTTGTAAGGTTGACATAGTCAAAGGGAAATCTTGACCATAGATATTCATAGACAAATCAAGATCATTGATCTTTTTGTAACAGATTCCTCACCTTATTCTATAAAAGGTGCTGGAATGCCTCTTTTCGATTATTTGAAACTTAATTGAAATCCGTCTACTGAAGTATTCAGGGCTCATTTCAAAGCTTTTTGTATACATCTATATCTTTGCATACTTAATGAATAAGAAGACTTGTTTGATTACAACTCATAGTAAATCTTGAGTAATCAGTGTGTGAATTCTGAATATATGCTGTGATTTGCTGCGTCCCTTGGAGTGCATGTCTACTTGCATATGTTGATTTCATACAAATTCCTTTGAAGTTAGCATCAACTGTATCTAGCTGTGGAATGTCCTGGTGAACATATGGTTTGGTTTTCTTCTCTTCATGACTGTATCTGATGTGTATGTGGTTCAAAAGCTAAAGGTTCAACATTAATTTGAAGTATTTCTTTCAATTCTTTTAAATTTTAGAACATTTCACTATCACAATTGCAAGTAACTGATAATCTTAAGCAAATAACACAAAATATGTTGACATCTTATAGACAATTGAAAATATTTAGCATATTTGAAGCTCAAGCATGTATAATTGAAAATATCATGCAAAGACTTGAATATAACTACATCATTTAATCAAATAACTATATAAAATGACCTCTCTATGAAGAATCTCTGTAGAAACAGTGTCATGATGATGAACTTTATGTAAGGCCCCAAAATGGAAATAGCAACACACATCAACCTTTGAGTAACGTCAGAAGATTAAGACCTAATCATCAGAGACTTGGGATCATGAATTCTCTGATCTCGTCGTATCTTTCAAGATGAATAAAGGTTAATGTGTACTTTTATTCTATGATTGTTTATGACTAACATTGTGACCAACATAAATTGGCACTAGAAGGAGGGCCAAATAGGAAAAGACACCATTGCTTCAGTCATCATACATTTTATGTAGGCTCCTTGCTCCTAACACAACATAAATTGGCGCTAGAAGGAGGGCCAACTGGAAAAGACACCATTGCTTCAGTCATCATACATTTTATGCAGGCTCCTCACTCCTAATGCAACATAAATTGGTTCTAGAAGGAGGGCCTTTATCCTAAAGTGGACGCTCATCATCATTATTTTCAGGTATGATGATGCAGAGAGTAAGGTAACCTGGGTGCATTCGTGAATTTCAAATATTGTTCAAATATTTACTGTAGCAATCTTGTAGATGTTCATTTTGTGTGAAGTTCCTCAGATTAGTCATAAATATTGCAAGCTTTACAGTAGATCATCATGAATTCACAAATATCAGCCAATGTTAATTAAATCCGTTCAAGCTTTGAAGAGTTTTGGCCTTAGAAACTTGATATCTTATGGAAAGAATCATCCTACCTCAAAGATCACCTCATATTTGCACTATCTTTGCAAATATTTCGTAAATATCCAGTCAGATCAGTCACCTAACCGCAAATATCACCTCAGCGGGTGAAATCCAGCCAATATTTGGAAAGTTCCAGCCAATTTGCCTCAAAATTAAGAAATCTTGGCTCACAAGATAAATACCAGGTCTAGACCTAGTGGAATCTTTGAAGAATTGCCTGTTAGAGGTTTCAGACCTAGAACTGTAGACATCCATCATACTCCCGGGTCCAGTGTATCAAGAGCTTCACCAGAACCTCCTCCTGTAACTCCTGTTGGTTTGCAAATACCTTCTAGTATATCTGTGACACTTCCTGTTCAACCTCAACCCCAGGTCCAACCGCAGCCAGCTGTACCACAGGCCCAACCTCCTCTGGTTGCAATGTCTTTCTTTGCAGCAGAGTCACCTTTGACTTTCATTACATATCATGAGTTGCCAAAGAATCTAGACAAACTTTGTCCAAAATATCATCCTTATCAGGATGCTAATGATCATATCAGGACATTTAAGGAAGCCTGCTATAGAGCCAGAATAGAACATCAAGATGTTATATGCAGATTATTTCCTTTTTCCTTAGGGGAAGAGGCTTATAATTGGTTTATTAGTCTTGGTCAAGCTTCTGTTGGTTCATGGGCTGTCCTAGAGCAAGCCTTTCTTGATAGGTTCAAGGTTCCTATTGATCCATCTATGAATTACCACATGTTTGCTATAATCAAAAGATTCGAGAATGAACCTATTGCCAATTTCAATGCTAGGTTCCAGAATATGCTATCCAAGTTAGTTGCTCCTTATGTAGTGGTAGATGCTTCTGCTAGGAGTATCTATTATTTAGCCCTGGATCCATTGACTTCCATGTTCATCAGGAGAACACACCCTAAGATCACTACCTTGATAGGAGCTTTTCAAGAAGCTATCAAAGTAAATCAGCAGCTAGTCCCAGTTCCTACTCCAAATATTGCATTCCCTACACTGCCTGGCATGTATCCACAATATCTTGCATCATATCCTGCATCATATCCTACATAGTATTCTAATGGAGCTATGATACCTCCACCAGTCATGCCTGCACCTTTGCAAGTGCCTCTATTGAGTATCATGCCACCTCCTAATGGGAATGGCCAAACTCCACAATATCCTGCACAAACTTAGACACTTCAGGGTGTTGATCTGTCTAACAATAACCATGGATCTTCTTTCTTCAAGCCTCAAAGTGAGAATGAATGTAGTAGCCAAAGCTCAAGAAGAGAAGGAGGAAATTAAAGAAATCTCTGCTCAACTGAGAAAACTCACCACAGAAGTGACACATTTGAGAAATCAAAGTTTCTATTCCTAGTCAAATCAGAATAGAAATTATTCCAATGATAGACCAAATTATCCTGACAGAGGATACAATAACAACAATAATTTCAATAATAGTGGTGGAAATAACAATAATCCTTAGAGACAGCCTAGAGTATGGAATTCCAGGCCAAATAATGGTTCATTGCCATCACCTTTAGATAATCAGCCACCTGGTGAAGCTAAACAGACTACTAGAGTCAATCTTGCTGAGGCAGCCCTCACTAACTGGTGTAGGATACACAACACAAATGCTCATGTAGAGTTAGATTGTCCACAATTTAGAATTTCTGCCAGCATTTTTCAAATAGAAGTATCTAATACTTCTGGAAATCCACCTCAGGTGGAAGGTAATGAAATAGTTCCTTGTGGATATGATTCATCCCTAGTGCTAGAAAGCTATACTGATCATCAAAATTATTCTTATGCATGTGAAGAATCTGCTTTAGCCTTTGAATCAAACTATGTCTTCCCCTTTGAAGATGAGAATGAGCCTTCCACTGAACATGAGGAGGTGCATGCATACCAATAGCAATATCCTAGCAAGCATAACTCTAACTTGAGAAGTAGCTCCAACAGACCTACTGGTCCATTGACCTCATCTCTACCTCCAAATAATTTCAACACACCTCTTGATCCCAAAGCAAGCAATAATCTTGGGTTCCCCAAGGTAAATGCTCAATATCTGTCACCACAGAATACAACATCAAAAGTTGTTGCCTTACCTCAGGAGTCTGATAAACTTGTCACATACTTGGCAGATGAAATGAAAAAGATAAAGATTAGCCTGTCTTTGTCAGAATTGTTAAAAAATCCTGCAATCAAAAAAGCTTTTATGAAGTCACTGGATGATCCTGCTCCTAAAGAGGATATTCCTTCTCCAAGTTATCTTAGCAATAAAGATCATGCTGCTAGAGATAATAATATCAAGCCTAAGGTGCCAGCTATTGTCCAAGCTACAAAAACCTCACATATGACATTATACAAAGATAAGAGTGAGTCACCACCTTTCCTCCTTACCATAAGTATGTTTGGAAAGAATTTACACAACTGTCTGGTAGATTCTGGTGCATCTACAAATGTGATGCCCTTGTCCATATGCAATGCCTTAGGACTACATCCTACTAAATCCCTAAAAAAGGTGACACAGCTAGATAAGACAGAAGTGAGTGTAGTAGGAGAACTGACTCATATACACATGCAGCTAACATCTGATCCTAGGATCCAGTACTACATTAATATCCAAGTAGTTGACATACCTGATACATATGGGATGCTGCTTAGCAGGGACTGGTCAAAGACCTTGAATGGATATATGTCCACTAACTTCAGTCACATGTGGTTACCTTGGAAAGGTATACCAAACCAGATAAGAATAGATGCTGAACCCAGAATGAAGCACATGATAACTGAGTATAATAAAACAAATGAGATCATGTATGTCAACATTGAGCCTGGAGTTTATGCCGTTAGACCACAGACTATCAGGATAGAAGAGATCCCGATGCTTGATTTTCATCATCAACATGAGGATGATCATCAAGAGGACATGCCAGTTGTAGAAACCAATAATAATTTTGAGAACGAAAATAAAATAGATCGCTTCAGAGACTTTGAGATGCATCTGTCCAAACAGGTAAAGCGTTGTCAATTGTTAAATATACCTGCTAATGATATTTTAATTGATGGATGGTGTAGATTACATGACGAAGCGCATTTAGAAAAGACTTGTGAAACATGCTTAGACATGATGATGCTGGAGAAGACATGTAGTGAGGCATCATCATCATATTCTGAGGTAAGTTCTACATCTAGTGATGATGATGATACTGATTCTTTTTTGTCTTCTATAGGAACCACAGAAAAGGCAATCGATCATGATGAAGGTCATGTACAGAGAACAAAGGAGATTCTGGTGTATGATCAGATAAATGTTAATGAAAAAAAAAGATCACCCCAAGGAGTGATTGTCTGATGGAGCTAGACTATGAACTGTCTAATGAAGACAGAGGCAGTAACTTGACCAGATTTGAAGAGTTCTTATCAGGAGAAATTAAGAAGATGATAAGACAAAAGAAACATCCACGGGATGTACTAACTGAAGGTTGGTGTAGGCTGCATGAGGCACCTCATTCGGAGACCACCTATTCGCTGTGTCTGCACATTGTGAAGAAACATACAGAGCCTGATCCAAAAGAACATCCTCCTGATGATGGAAAACAAGAAGAAAAATTAGCTTCTTAGAAAGAAGAAAAGATGAAGTCTGAAAAAGATGACATCCCTAAGTTAAAATAGATATCAGGTGGAGCAGCTACTAGAACTGCAAAGAAAAGAGAAGGTTCAGCTAAACCTCATGCTGAAGATAAATCTTGGATCCTTAGATTTGATGGATCCAAATCCAAGCAAGGAGCTGGAGTAGGGATTGATCTTATTGATCCATTAGGAAAATCCTACTTAGCTGCATACATATTACAGTTTCCCTATACTAATAATGTGATAGAGTATGAAGCTCTGATTCATGGGATACTATTTTCTCTCAAGAAAAAAGTGAAGATTCTGCATGTCTTTGGAGACTCATAATTAGTTGTCAGACAAGTAAGAGGAATCTACTCTTGCAACTATAAAAAAATCTCAAATTATAGACATAGAGTGTGGGATTTGATTGAAGACTTTGATGCATTTAACATCACCCATGTTCCTAGAGAACAGAACCACAAGGTAGATGCAATTGCCCAAGCTGCCAGTACACTGGAGCCACTATCTATATCAGGTTTGAAGAGATTTTTAGTAGAGCTGGTATCTGTACCATCAGTATCTGATAATGTTACCAATCTTCAGGTCTTTGATGATGACCAGCACATCCTTGATTTCATCTCCAACAGGGATGTATTTGATGCTTAGATCATAGATGAGAATAGTATGGAAGATCATGCTTGGGAAGAAGATGAAATATTGGAGTTGCCTAGCGAAAAGATTCCCAAAGGCATGATTGAATTAGAAAGAGCCTTTGATTTGGATAATATGCTGAAACAGAAGGATCTTCCCAAAGCTGATGGAGGTCAGTATTCACAAGTGAATATTGGACAGGATGATAACAAGAAAAATGTCTTGATAGGTAAGGTTTGCACACTAGAAGAGTTAGAAGGAATAACTCAGGCCCTTAAAGATTACATCCATGTGATTGCCTGGACTTATGATGAGCTAAAGACATATGACACATCTGTCATAACTCATACTATACCTCTCAAGCTAGATGCCAAACCTTTCAGATAGAAGCAAAGGCCCATCAATGCTTTGCTTGAACCAATAATTTTTGAAGAAGTCAAGAAATTGTTAAATGCCAGGATAATCTTTCCTGTGAGGCACTCCACTTGGGTGGCAAATCTAGTGTCAGTTAGGAAGAAGAATGGAGACATCAGGCTATGTGTAGATTTCAGGAATCTAAACAGAGCATCAGAAAAGGATAATTATCCTCTGCCCTCATTAGATGAAGTTCTGCAGATTGTAAATGGAGCAAAAATGATGTCCTTCCTGGATGGCTTTTTAGGATACAACCAAGTGATGGTTGATAAAATTGACAGGCTGAAGACTGCCTTCACCACCAAGTGGGGGATATTTGCATATAGACGTATGCCATTTGGACTTATAAATGCTGGAGCAATATTCCAGCGAGCAATGGACATAGCCTTCAGAGGCTTAATAAGAAAATGTATAGTCATCTACATGGATGACTTGACAGTATTCTCCAAAAAAAGGGGAAACCACATAATAGACCTCAGAAATGTGCTGAAGAAATGTGTAGAGTACGGAATATCACTGAACCCCAAGAAATGCATATTTGGGGTGACAACAGGAAAGTTACTAGGCCACCTGATCATAGAAGATGGAATTATCATTGATCTTGACAGGGTGGAGTCTATCATGAAGTTACAACTTCCAGGGAGCAAGAAAGAACTTAAGTCTTACTTTGCTAAGATTAACTTTGTAAGAAAATTCATCACTGGTTTTGCAGAAATAGTTAGACCACTAAATGCTATGCTGAAAAAAGATGCCAAGATTGAGTGGACAGCAGAAGCTAAAGCTGCTTTTGAGGACATAAAGAAAGCCATATCAGATGCTCCTGTCCTCATCAGTCCAAATTACACAAAGGATTTCTACACCTATTCATTTGCCTCAGAACATACCTCTACAGCAGTGTTAACTCAAAGGAATGAGGAAAAAGAAGAGAAACCAATAGCCTTCATGAGCTGTCCCTTCAAGGATGCTGAACTAAGATATGTGGATGTTGAAAGACAAGCACTTGCATTAGTCAGGGCAGTAAAGAAATTCAGGCATTATATACTGAGAAGCAAGGTGATTACAGTAGTGCCTAATGCAGTAGTAAAGATACTACTCATGCAGAGTGAACCTGGTGAGAAAAGAGCCAAGTGGATTACTGTATTACAAGAGTATGATATGGAAATCACACCAATGAAGCTAGTAAGAGGACAGGCTTTGAGCCAGATGATATCTGAAATTGACCCAAACATCATAAGTTAGTAGTATGTTATCAATGACAAGGACAATAAGGAATGGTATTCAGATATCAGGCACATCCTGATTACTAGAAGATGTCCTCCGAGATTGCAAGCTTCACAGAGAAGAGCCTTGAAGATAAGGTCACAAAGATATATGATGAAGGGAGGAGCCCTATTTAAGAAGAATTATGAAGGAATATACCTGAGATGCTTAGAAAAGCCAGAAGCAAATAAGGTTCTATCAGAATTACATGATAAGTTCAGAACTACACATAGATCAGCATTGGCCACAACACATGCAATCCTCAGAGCAGGATATTACTGGCCCATAGTTTTTAAAGATACAGCTGATCATGTTAAATGTTGTCATGTATGTCAGGTTGCTACCAACAGAGAGAAGTACGCTGCACCACCCTTGCAGCCAGTGATGGAAGAGCGCCCATTTGCACAGTGGGGCATGGACTTCATAGGACCAATCAATTCTCCATCCTCAATAGGCCATAGGTATGTCTTAACAATTACTGATTATTGTACCAGATGGACTGAAGCTATCAGCAGCAAGACTTGTACTGCAGATGATGTCATTAAATTTTTGGAGAGCAACATTGTTACCAGGTATGGAACTCCTTATGCTTTGGTAAGTGATAATGGTTCTGCCTTCACTTCAACTAAATTATCAAGTTGGGCTTTTGATCATGGGATCATACTTAAGTTTTCATCCAACTACTATCCCCAAGGGAATGGATTAGCAGAATCCACCAACAAAAATTTGCTGAATATCATAAGAAAATTAATAGAGAAGAACCCTAGGGAATGGAACTCATTTCTGAAATATGCCTTATGGGTAGACAGAACTAGAATGAAAACTGCATTAGGAAACTTACCTTTCCAACTAGTATATGGGGTAGATCCTATCCTCCCTGTAAACTTGAAAATTCCTACTCTGCAGTTTGCCCAAGAATACCTAGGCATTGATAATAGACAAGAAGTCAGGTTGCTTCAACTGATGTACTTGGAAGAGAAAAGGAGTCAAGTAATTGACCAGTTTGCAAAACATCAGGCTGTTGTCAA
This sequence comes from Cunninghamia lanceolata, assembly GCA_027924645.1. NCBI lineage: Eukaryota > Viridiplantae > Streptophyta > Pinopsida > Cupressales > Cupressaceae > Cunninghamia > Cunninghamia lanceolata. Next base: position 1,349,937 of record BSBN01000243.1, read on the forward strand.
ATGTTGGTTTGACAAGAGAGCTAGAGTTAAAGCCTTCAGGATATCTGATTTAGTCCTAATGTGGGATAAAGCCCATGAGAGGAAAGGTGACCATGGCAAATTTGACAGATTATGGATAGGTCCCTTTCAAATTTCTGAGATTTTAGGAGACAGCACTTATAAGCTTAAGAACCTGACAGGTGAGGATGTCCCATTCCCAGTCAATGGACAATTCCTCAAACATTATTTCCAGGCCTAAGTGACTTCATGACAGTCATGTGTATCATATTATACATTTGTATAGTTGTGGCTATTTGTTTGTTTGTCTTGTTTTGTTTTGTTTTGGTTGAGCTTCTATTTTTGGTTAGTCAAGATGATGCACCTCATCACCACAGAAAATAACTAAATTGTTAAGATTCAAGTGATGAGATCAGATTTAGACATAGGTTGTAATTCAGCCTAAGAAGTATTCATGATCAGGTCTGTGATATCCTTTCATCAGGGTGCCTTTTCTTGATCAAAGTGAATTAATCACAATGAAACACCTAACAGCCTTGGGTTTGTTGAACACACAAGTATAGGTGTTAAGTGAAAAATCTAAAGGGACTCCCTTGCTACCAATACAATCTCCAACCTAAAGCTGCAAGTGACTATACCTTGTATAAATGAGCTGACATGATGATATCAGATACAAATTTTAGAAAAAATTAGAAAAGAAATAAAATTAGGCCATCTAAGTAACTCTACCGGGGCTATAGACGCCTGCTGGCAGTGGGGCTCTACTTAGGGAGATTGTATAGATAACATTGTTAGGGCTATAGATGCCTGCTGGCAGCAAGGCTCTATCCAGGTTGGCTATGAGGGATGATCTCCAACTATGTAGTTTAACACTAGTTACTTATGTTTTCAACTTGCTTGCAAGATGAGGATAATTAATCAGTTGCACACACATGATCCTTTGTTAGCATTGTTGTCATGATGAAATTTTGTCATTCAGAAGATCATGATGCTTATGCTCAGGAAGAATTAGAATACTATGGATGAATGTGATCACATCACTTGAATCATTGCAATTTATTTGTTTTCTTTGGTGGCAAGTTGTTGTGTGGTTACACAACACGCCCCATTTTGACTTGGCAAAACAGGGACCCAACTTTTTGTCTAGCTTGTTCTATGCTTTCTGGCAGTTTGGTAAAAGTAAGTCATGCAGATCGTCATGCAAGAAAGGCTGGGTAGGTCATCATCATGAGGTCAGTTTTTCAAAGTTCGTATTTCAGTCTAGTAACCTCATATTCAGAAAGAGCATCAAATTTCATACAGGTTTGCCTTTTACATCACCTTGATATTCATTAGGATGTAAAAGTTATGAATGGTCAAAGTTTGAGTCAAACTTGATATTTCCAGGGGGAGGATCATATTTCATAACATCAGTCATATTTCAAAAGATCACCCTGATCTAATTTATCACCCGATAAATCATGCGGTCCGAATATCCAGACGTTAATTTTAGGTGATAGTAGCCTTTACCCGTCGGCGGCCTTATGCATTTCGCAAGGATCATATTTTTTCAATGTAACCTGATATTTCCTAATATTGTCCTACCATGAAATATCTCCCTAAGACAATATCCTGATGATGTCATTCAAGTCTGATAAATGAAGAAATGATATGACGATGACATCATCATCACATTTACCTCTCGGCAGGATATTTCATAAACATGATCCTGTTTGCATAACATGATGACGACGTCATGATGCCTTGCCGATACACTGAGCGAATATCAGGATGACGTCATCCTGATATTCTGAAAGAGAGACATATAAATTTGTCTAATCATCATCATCTTTTAAACATCACCTGATATTTTTAAATATCATCCTACCATTTAGATATCGCCTTGCTCCCGTTGCCACCATTAACATTTAATGCACGCAGACATGGTAGGTAGTTCCCGCCGAACACAAGACCTAATGAAATAGCTGGCAAAATCCTGACTTTCCGTGCAGAAAATTAACGAACCAAAATCTAATCTATCAGGGTTTGCCCTAAATTTACCCTAAGTGCATGGTTAAAAGGTGAGTTCACCATCATTTCAGCTCTTACCTTGCGATAAAATTGTTTTTACAAAGCACCAGCTTCCATATCGTCATACAAGCAATAGTTTTACGAATCAAGCTCGCAGATAGGAGGAAGTGCGTGATCATCAGTAGAATTAAGAGCATTTTTTCAGAACTCCACTGGTATAAAAGGAGATTTGCATATCTAGGTAAGTAAATGAAACCCTCATCCTGTTGTTTTTGTAATAGTCAAGTATGGGCTGTTAATCTGAAGTTCTGGTTTATGCACCCCCCATGATGGGCTTATGCTGAATAAATACAGTAGGCATGATGATTAGTAGAGTTAATTGTTATATGCATGCATGGAATACCCATTGTAAGATAGGATTTTTGTTAATTGCAAGCATCCATGGCTGACAAGAGGTTGGCTAAGTGTGAGGCTAAATTCAGTAAGCCTATGTTTTCATCTCAGAGGGGCGTCTTGTTCAAATATGGCGCAATTACAGATACCCATCAGGGGAATACTAATTTGGAAGCCTGGTTAGCTAAGCTGAATGATGAAAAGAATAGAAGTCCCATGATAGATGCCGTATTCATGTTCGGAATGTGGAATGCCACCGGTTTCTCGTACTCTATGGAATCCCTGGAGCTGGTCATCGAGTGTGCCAGGAATTACAATCCAAAGACCTGGCAGGTGATGAAGCATGGGAGGATATATGCAGACCTATCCATCAAGGGTCTTTCTAAGCCGTTTGGACTGCTATTGGGTAGGAAGGTCAATAGTGTGGACTTGAAGAAATTAGAGAGAGAATATGAAAACAACAAGAAACAAGCTAGGAAAAACATGTACCAATGGAGGGCTAAGAACAACACATATCTTGTAGCCGCCAAACTTCCTGTGCACTTATTTAAATATGATTTTAGTGACGAGTACCAGTACATGATTGCACTACTGAGTAGAGTAACAGGCTAGCCTGATGCAGGTAGTTTTAGGGACTGGATGTATTGTGTGATCATGATGTGCATATATTCAAATATCAAGCCATTGTGGGGCCAGCTAATAAGTGATGCTCTGCATGAGCAGCTGATGAACCTAGGAGGTTCAAATTGTGCTTTTTATATGACATCTTACATTGTTTACTCCTGTGCTTATAAAGGCATATTTGATGCATTAGTTACAGATGGAAAGCTTACAGGCATAGTCAATGTTGTGCATATTTGGGATCATCATCCCCAGCTGCAAAGAGCCAATTACCTCCAAGATTACAAATTGGTAAATGATGCATTCTCTATGCATCTGGTCAGAACCATGGAGGAAGACAGAACAAAAAGATTGAGCATGGAGGCTCAAGAGATAATCTACAGGCATGGAGCCTAGTATATACAATTTGCCACATTTTCCTACATGAGGATTGAGGGTTTTGAAGGACCTCCCCTCATTATGCCAAGGTATCCTACTGATGCAATGATACTTATGGAGTTGATAAGGCAGAGCTCCACAATGTTAAAAACATACAAGGATGCAAAGAAGTTGCCACCAATTTTGTTTCTAGTCACCATTGGCTGGCACATGTGTCCTGATTCAGAGAACATCAAGAAGGTGATGGCCGCCTTGAATAAAATGAAGTTACAGCCTTTTCCACTGATAAGACCATATGATCCTTATAGCAGGATGTAGAAAATAATAGGAAAGCCTATTCACCAAAAGCACCTAGAAGACTTCTGGGTTGACTGTGAGGATGAAGCAAAAGCAAGAAGAACAAGATATCAAAGGCTAACACTGAATCAAATCAGAACCTTTGATTGCGTCTCCATCCCTCAACAATTGAAGAAAGATGATGGTAGGATAATTGTAGATGAGTATGATTAGAAGAAGGTATATAATGACACCATCTCTGCACTTGACCTCACCATACAAGAGGACATATCCTTGGATCCCTTCATTTCCAGGACCATATAGCTAACCCAAGCCTGGGTTGATGAACAGATAGAGGCTTTGAAGAAGAAAGGTGTTGCCATTACTATGGACAACAAAAAGAAGGGGTAAGATATTCCTGATGGGGAATATGATGACTTCATAAATGAGAAAAGAAAGTCTAAGGGAGATAGGCTCCCTTCACAACAACAACAGAGCAAAAGACCTCCAAGGGGAAAGAAAGTAGATAATGAACCCAAAGGGGTTATTATTGATAGAGCAGTGTTCATAGCTGAGGAGGTAGCAGCATCAGGATTGGGATCAGGATCAGGATCCACATCACCTCAACAGACAAGAAAACAAAAGTCCAAGAAAGGAAAGACAGCAAAGGCTAGAACTACTGAGACCCATGAAGAGGGTCAATCCTCAAGAAAACCAGATGAAGAGGATATCCTCATGGAGGAAGAGCCTAAAGAAGAAGAGGCTCCTTTATTATTCAAAAGGAAGAGGAGGTCTCCACAGGTGGTGGTGTCTACCCCACCTAAGAAACAAAGAACCTCCATGAGAGGTGAAATAAGACAACACCCTACATTGTTACAAGGGGCAGGTAGTGAAGTGCATAGGGAACTTCAGCACAATGTTCCACTTCCTACCATCGTCAAGTTTAAGACCGAGCTCGCAGAAGAGCAGATGAAAAAAAACCTCCCAAACACATGCAGAAGGTCACATCTCGCTAGACGAGACAATAAATTTGTCTGATGATGAAGTTGTGTAGGAAGTGGCTTCACAAAAGATGGAAACCCTTGTTGCAGGTACACACATGACCCCTCACAAGACTCCACCAGTTCAAACTATACTGGAAGAGATGAAGCAAGTGGAAACTGAGAAAGAAAAAAGCCCAGAGAAGATAGCCCAAGAAATGGGGTTAGATACATTGATTGCAAAGGTGACAAATCTTGTAGTGATAGATGTAACAGAGAAACAGGATGTGAATCTTGAACATCTAGCAGGATCACCTGACAAAGGGCACCTTGCAGAAGAAGTAAAGATGGCAGAACCAGAGGGCCATACTTCAGAACTGAGCCAGCAAAGCCAACAGGATACGTCAGCAGAGCCTACTATAGTAGAGGTTCAAGAAAAGAAAGCTGATGAGAAAGAGGTAATAAAAGATCTTGTTGCTACAGTTCAAGAAATAAGTAGTAAAGGTGCAAAACAAATCGTGATTGTAGAACCAACTTCAACACCTAAAGAGACTTCCCAAGTATCCACGACTGAGAATGTTCCTCAACAAGAGGAAAAGTCAAAAGTGGATGAGGTGATAATAGAAAAGGATCATGATCATCATGATCAGCATATAGATACATCACAGGATCCTCCACCTCAGGAAAATGCTCCTCCAGAGAAAGAAGTTCCTCAACAGGAGGATGTGCCACTGGATCAACATCAAAGCGAACATCATGGAGAAGAACTAAGGAAATCACCTTCTCCATCACATCTACTGACATAAATAGGAGATAAAGGTGAACATCATGATGATGCAGAAAAACATGATCAGGTACCTCCGTGATTGGAGAAAGAGGTAAATATAGAGGTAGAGTTTGAAATTCAAGAATTTGATGTATCTACCTTATTTTCTGAGAAAATAATAAAACCTAAGAGGAAGGCCAGAATGACATCAGCCATCAAAAGAGATCCAACAACTGGGAGAAGGACTGCACAGATTGCAGTACGTACTGTAGAGAAAGAAAAAGGTAAAATTACCTTAGATGAGTTTCAGATCAACATAGTGGACTTAGGATTTGCCAATGAAGACCAAGAGGGTCAAGAAGGCAAAGATATTATTGATTCTTTAATTTAGAAGGTGAAAAGAGAGAAGGAGAAAAATAAGCGACACAAAGAGCACATTGCTCAGTTGCATGCCTACATAGGAAGGCTAACTAATATTGAAGATACTTCAGCTGAACATGCAGTCCCATTGACTACTATTTCTCAAGAGGAGGTGAATAAATTAGATCTCATGAAACATGAGGCATCTGTACTAAGGAGATGGATGTTATCCACATTGGATAATGCAGAAGAAATGGTAAAGGCCTCTTTGAAGAGGTGGAATACTCTCACTGACTCCAGGTCAAAGGTAGATAAATTATAGATGCAGACAGGCAAAAGGTCTTACAGATTAGAAAAGATATTGGACATCCTGGGAGAAATAAGGAGGATAAATCCTCAGTTGCTTATCAACAAGCAGGTATTGAACAGTAATACTACCTTGTTGGTTGATATATGGTATAAGGACATTCAATTTGAATGTGGAGTGCTTAGAAGATGCAATAATAAACTGAGAGATATTAGCATGAAGTTGCATGATTTAATGTCTGTTGAGGCGGAAATGTTGGAAACATTGAAAGGAAAAGTGGAAGGGAAAGTAGAAAATCAAGATGAAGAGTTTGCCATCAAAGCTTTACATGGCAACTTCCAATCAGTAGCTGATGATCCACTTGTCCACTTGACATAAGAAGTTATAGACAAAATGATGAGAATCAAAGTCAAGATCGAAAATTACAATGAGACGCTGCAAGACAGGAAAGACAAACTGGATAGCAGTAGACACAAATATGAGGCACACAAGCATGCCATCATCAAAGCAAAGACTCAGGATGGTGGAGAAATAGATAAAATTGTGCAGTTATATGAACAGATTCAGAGCAGCATGCAGCCTCATATGCGAAGTCATCATCATCAGGATGATGAAAGTTTGGGAAGTGATACACATGATGACGATGCACATGAATTAGATAAGGTAGATGATGATGTAGCATAAAGTAAATATCAGAATCAGATACTTGGTGAAAATAAGTATTTTTTAGATAGTTGCCAGCTGGCAACTTGTGCCATTTTGTAAGGTTGACATAGTCAAGGGGAAATCTTGACCGTAGATATTCATAGACAAAATCATTGATCTTTTTGTAATGGATTCCTCACCTTATTCTATAAAAGGTGCTAGAATACCTCTTTTCTATTATTCAAAACTTAATTGAAATCCATCTGCTGAAGTATTTAGGCCTCATTTCAAAGCTTTTTGTATACATCTATATCTTTGCATACTTAATGAATGAGAAGACTTGTTTGATTACAATTCATAGTAAATCTTGAGTAATCAGTGTGTGAATTCTGGATATATGCTGTGATTTGCTACATCCCTTGGAGTGCATGTCTACTTGCATATGTTGCTTTCATACAAATTCCTTTGAAGTTAGCATCAACTGTATCTAGCTGTGGAATGTCCTGGTGAACATATGGTTTGGTTTTCTTCTCTTCATGACTGTATCTGATGTGCATGTGGTTCAAAAGCTAAAGGTTCAACATTAATTTGAATTATTTCTTTCAATTCTTTTAAATTTCAAAACATTTCACTATCACAATTGCAAATAACTGATAATCTTAAGCAAATAACACAAAATATGCTGACATCTCGTAGACAATTGAAAATATTTAGCATATTTGAAGCTCAAGCATGTATAATTGAAAATATCATGTAAAGATTTGAATATAACTGCATCATTTAATCAAATAACTGTATAAAATGACCTCTCTATGAAGAATCTCTGCAGAAACAGTGTCATGATGATGAACTTTACTTAAGGCCCCAAAATGGAAACAACAGCACACATCAACCTCTGAGTAACGTCAGAAGATTAAGACCTAATCACCGGAGACTTGGGATCATGAATTCTCTGAATTCATCGTATCTTTCAAGATGAATAAAGGTTAATGTGTACTTTTATTCTATGCTTGTTTATGACTAACATCATGACCAACAAGTATATGTATTATAAGTTTATATATTATATATGAATTTAATATATATAATAATTAACCATATATTTATTACTATATGATTGCACTAGTAATATATATTATAACCTTAGTAATGACTAATAGTTATTATAAACTCCTGCAGTGATGCAAGAAGAGTCTATCCAACTGCATCTGGGGATTTTTTTAATTCCTCTATCTTTCATCAATCTCCTTACCTCACCACACCTGCCCACTTTTAGATAGATGTTTGAGAGAAGAACATAAGTTGTGTAGCATTTTCAGGATCCAAATCAAAAAGTAGTGTTGCTGTAAATACTCCTAAGTCTATATTCATATGTGATCTACATGCACCAAGAAAACACATCCATACAACTAGCACAGATTTAACAAGTATCTCAATGATAAAGTTTAGGGTGTCTTCAAGATAGCCAACATGGGCAAGGAGGTCAACCATGCACACATAATGATCAACTGTAGGTGTAATGCAATAAGGGTTACAAATGTGATTGAAGTGTGTACAGATCTCATCCACTAAACCTACATGGCTTCATGCACCTAGAATACAAGCAAAGTTTACAATGTTAGGATATGTTCCAGAGTGCTTAGTTAATTCAAAGATTTTGAGAGATCCTTGCAAAATACATTTTGTGCATATCTTTATAACTTGAGTCTAGTATGTATATTCAATTTATATTTTGAGCAATATGTATCATTTAGACTTTCAAAACCATTTACTAGAATATTTTTACCAGAATTGACATGCTTATGTTTTGATTAGTATGTGATGGTCTAGGTGTTTTGTTTGTTTAGCATCAAAGTTATATATAGTTCATTCTATTTTGATTGCAGTTGGTTAAGCTTCCATGTAACCCAATAGTAGATGATATTTTGAGAAAGTATCTGGAGCACAAGACCAAGAAGGAGGGTGTGTAAGTGAGTTTTTTTGAATATGCATATTTCTTTCTTGTCATGACTGACTGCTTCTTTAGTACCATTTGTTTTTTTTCCTCCTGTCTTTCAATCTGGTTCAGTCTTTATTGTTGTATTTGTGTGTAAGATACATATAGTGTAAGGTGGATCTTATTGCATTAATGATATTGAGTTCCATTCAGTTTGTAAAATTCTTTAATATTGGAAGACTATTTATATACTAGTGCTTTCTTTGGGTAAATTATGGTTTATTGTATTTTAGAGTGATGGAGTAAGTTATGTTAGCAATACAAAAATGGGTGCAAGATCAATCCTACACCTATAGATATAACCCCTGAAATTTGAAAGTTGAAATTCAAAATTTGGTCAACTCACACCCATTCCTTTCTTGCCATGAGATGACTTGGTACAAGTTTCATGTGAATATTACCATGTACTTGTACTTAAAGACATTCAATATGCATTTGCTCATAGTCAATGCATTTAAAGTCATTTGTTGTTGCCAACATATTAGTAATTATTGGTAAATTTCATATTGCTGTAGCATTATTTGTGAGTCAAACTTGAACATTAATCCTCAATGTTGTTCAGTTGAAATTGTATATAAATGGGGGTTACCTTTGAATAGATCATATTGTGTTTCAATCAAATATGAATAAATGGACTATGGAGTTTGACTATCAGACCTATATATGCATTTCTTCTTGAATACTTTCATAATATATGCCTATATTGTTGTAAAATTCCTTATCATCCCACTTTGTTTTTCATATTTCAAAGTTTCATAAATCTTTTTAAAATATTAACAAATTTTGAGTTTTTTTTATTGTGGACAGGTACAGAGCAAGGAGAAAATGTAAAACCAGTGCCTTCTAGATGCATTTACAGCCCACCTCATGTGCAACAATGGCATCACTAAAGACATGCATTCACACCGATGGCTTTTTAGCTTTAGTTTTAGTTTTTTTTTTCAGTTTTAAAAGCATAATAAATCAGCAATTTGCATACTATAGAAAGATTATGTCTTGAAAACTCTATATATATAGTTTTTTGTAACATATTTTATATACAATTTGAAATACAGTGAATTATTTTCTAGCATTATTGTTTCAATCCTTTAAGCAGACTTGTTGATAAAGGAGTTCTTTCTAACATATTTTATATACAGTTTGAATATACAGTGAATTATTTTCCAGCATTGTTGTTTCAATCCTTTGAGTAGATTTGCTAAAGTTTATCAACAAAAAATGGCATAGTTGATGTTTATCATATACTAGTTGTTTATATATGACTAGTTGACGAAAAAATAATGATTAAAATGACCAAATATACTACCAATGGACATAAATTAGTTAATACAAATGACTAAATATACTACCAATGGATAGAAATCAGTGACTAAATAAATGACTGAATATACTACCAATTGACGGCAATTAATGATTACAATGACTAAATAAATTTGGTTGTGAGATAAATGACCAGCAATAAACTACCAATGGTCACGTGACCAAACTACTGATCACATGACCAATTTTTGGTAGTTTTTTTAGTCATTTATTTCTATTTTTCTACTAGTGTTTCTATGCTTCATTTCAAGCATGTATGCTTTGTGTCAAGTGTGTATGCATTGTGTAGGGTGTGTATCACCTTTGTGTATTGCATGTCTTACGTGTGTATTCTTATGTATGCTTTTAGTACTCCATGTATGTGTGAGTTATGTTGCAATGTTTTGTGTGTTTGAAATTTTTTTTCTTATGTTTTTTGCAACCTTAGAATCCTAAGCTTGGGGGCTACTATAGTCCACAACTTGGTAGAATTATTTGGGCTTCTATGTTTGTGTGTTTGATCCATCCTTTAGTGAGTTTGAACGTAAGTTCGTACCCACACTAAAGTGAGGGCTAAATGTTATGTCATAAAATGTGTACACTATCATTTTACACTAAGTTTAGCACCTGGTTGGACCTAAAATGTTTCCTTTGTTAATCATGACCTATTTTAACACATTTTTGAACATAAAATGATAAAATATCGATCCCAATGAATAAACTTGATGGAGTCAACTTAGGACTGGACTAAGCCCACGATATTGGACACTCCCCAGAGTTTGTGGGGCTAAAGGCCTAGGGCACCCGAGTGCCCTGGTCCTAGTTGGGATCTTTAGCCCCTTTTTTGTAGTGTCAACTTGGGACACTTCCTTAGTTTATACTTATTGGCCTTATTTAGTTTTATTTGTCATGAGTGAGTAGGAATGCATATTTAAAGGAGTTTTGTATTTCATTTTACACCTAGAGATGACCTAGAGCTTGTTATGAGAAGGAATTATCCTATGCTTTTATGTTCTATGCTAAAGTGTTCTTCATGCTTGGAAGTGTTATCTACTTTTGGATGCTATTGAAGTTTATTTGTAGGTCTTGAAGGAAGTATCAAGACTTCTCCATCACTCTCCTTGTTGGTGTTTGATCTTGAGTCATCTTCATCAACTAGGGTTTTACCCCTTGTGGTAATTATCATCATTATCATTCATATTTATATCATATTATTACAAATTTGGCCTCTGTCCTCCTAGGGCATGCACTCTTCGATCTAATCATCACTTGTGTGCAGGGTTGGACTAAGGCAAGACCTTATATACAACACAACCTTTTCCTCTTTCCTTGTGTGCAGGTCAGAGAAACAGGTTTTTGAAGGTGATTTCAAGGAAGAAGACAGAGCAGGTAGTCAAATGTTTAGTGATACCCTGAGATTCTGCAAAACCCTAATTAAGGTCTAGGACACCCAAGCACCTTGGTCTTTGGTATTTATGATCCCAGATCTAGGTTATGAACTATTCCCTAAACTCTACTATACTTTTGGTTTTTTGAGATCTGTTTCTATCTGTTAATTATAAGTTGATATTTGTCTTCTAGGTTTTGACCATTTGTCCTAGCTTGCTTGCTTGACCTTGGTTGAAGTTGATTGATACATCTTTATACAACAAAAGGGCAGAACCCCTGTAGTTTGGATCTCCTTCTTGGGTAGAAGCCAAGCTCGGTTTGTGCCCCAATGTTTATGGAAGATGGTTTTGACCTAGTTTAACTCCTTAGGCTAGATCACTCTTTTCCACATAACAATATGCAATCATAATTTATTCTTGATTATAAATGTTTATTGTTGTTAGAGGTTGAAACACTTACTTTTATGAGTAGTTGTGTCACTCACATGCCTTATTATTCCTTTTGCATGTGTAGACCCATGTGGGTACAAAAACTTTCACATTGGATTTGTTTAGTTTTTAGAGTCCTTGGGATTTTCTCATTTGGCCAATGAAGATTCTATATGCACTCAAATGCTTGGCTAAACTCATTTTTTTATAGCATGAAAATGAGAAAATTATTCCATTTTGATCGCTATCTTATTTTGGTAGTTTTGGACTTGTATTTTTGCCTATCTATAAAACTTCCCATAGACTCCAAAGTCCTACTTATAGGGCATTGAGGTTTTAGAGGTTGGATGTAGGATTATAGTTTACAAGTGTGCAAACATTCTCTAGGGATCTAAATTTGTACAGATAGTAGTTGCACAAAGCGTAAAGGTAGGGTTGTAGTGTACAAGTGTGTAAACCTACTCTAGGTTTTTGAAGTTCCATAGGTAGGGATTATGGAGTTTTGTAGAGTCTAGAGGTAGGCTTGCAATTTGTAGATGTGTAAACCTACTCTAGAGTTTTGAAGTGTCATAGGTAGCAGTTGTGATAGGTAAAAATTAGGTTAATAAGATCAAGCATATAATTGAAAACCTAATCCTACCACCATCAAAGAATTGAATCCATGTGAAATCAAAAGCATGCAATTCAAGAACAATATCACCTAGATTGTGTGATTCCTTGTTTGTAATGTGGATTGCTTCTCAACAATGAACAATTATGAAGTTAAAAGCTGCCATGATTGATGGATGATAATGATAATGTGCTAGATGGATGCTAAAGTGCTCAATATGCTCAAGATGATAATGTAGACTCTATATGAAAATGATGGATAGATGCAGTATGGAATGAGAGGATGTTTATATAGACTTCAACCAAAATCAATCAATGGTGGAGATTTGGTGGCTATGTGAATGGCTAAGATGAAATGATAATCATAGATGAGTGTGTAGATGACAAGTGGAGGGAAGATAAGGCTTATGTGTGACCGTGTACATAAAAAGTACTACATGTGAAAGATATTAAATAAAAGATGTAGTACCACACATGTTTTTAAATAAAAGAGGCACACATGTCAGCTTGTGAAGATAAATGATAAGAGAAATTAATTAAATAAATAAAATTTATTTAATTAATTGGAAAGTGGGCTTATGAAGGGAATTTTAATTAAATAATTAAAGATTATTTAATTATAGCTTAGAGAAATAGATAATGAATTAATTAAATAAATATAAATTTATTTAATTAATAGAAGAAATAAGTGATGGGGGAAATTGCTCAAGTGTGTTAGACAAATGCAAATGATAGCTAATGCAATATTTGATACTAATGATAATTAGGTCAATTTTGGGTGTCTACATTTTGCCCCTCTTTGATACAATGTTCGTTAGAGTGTTGTGTCAAAGAAGATATGATAATCTACTTGATAAACAAGGTGATGCCCCAGTGTAACTAGCAGATGATGTCCCTTCAAGAGGTAAGCCAGGCTAATGTGGAAGGGCTGGGTTGGCTTGCGATAAGATGAAAGGCTAGAAACAAGGTTGACACGAAGAAAACGGGGGTTGGGAGGGATAAATAGGGATGGTTAAGAAGAATTAGGGTTTAGAAACAGGCTATAAGTAGGTCCCTCAAGGGAAAATAGGCTCATTTGTGCTCATTTGTGTTCAGAAATCTAGAGCTCCTTAGAGTTGTGGTGCGAGGTGAGTTGGAGAGCTATCAGGATGGTGATTCCACACAGAGATCATTGTGCCAAGTGAGTGAGGACACATGGGCAACCAGCAAGAGCAAGCATACTAGTATGTATCAAAACTTTTACTAAAGGCGTGATTTTTGTAGGCTAGAGATGTAATAAATACACACACGTCACCAAAAGCGACTAGGTGTTAGGATAGGCAGTTCAGGTTGCTTGTGTAAGAAAAATAGTTGCTTATAGTAGTTTAGGTCGCATATAGCCTCAGACTAGGCACTTATGGAAAAAGAAAATCGCTTATGGTTGGCTAGGTCAAATAGATAGGCAAAATGCGTATATAGCTAGATCAACTCGCTTATGGGCAAAAAGTGAATGCTAATATAGAAATAACTCACTTTTAAAGGATAGGCACTTGCATATAGTAGGTAAGTTGCTTATAGACAGAAAGCGTGCACATATAGGGTTAGAGCTCGCTTGTAATCAACAGTCGCTCACATAGGGTAAAGAGGTCGCTTTGAAGCTAAAAGCATGCACATATAGAAAAGTGGATTGCTTGCAGTAGATATATTCAGTTATAGCAGGCAAAAGTCAATTTTGTTTAGCACAAGGACTGATATGGTGAGCAAAATGATGTAGGATATACTACCACCATTGTTGTCATGAGAGCCACATCCTAGGGATTTGTGATTGGTCAAATTACTAGATGCAGAGGAGTGGCTAGTGCTAGAGATTCCTAGATTAGAGCATGTGTTGAGGTTAGAGCTAGTGCAGGCACATCGAGAACTGATGACAAGATGGTTGAGTGATGGAGGAGCGAGCTCAATTTGTTCTTATTACCAACAGGAGAGGTGACTATTACACTAGAGGATGTGTTCCAGATTCTGCACATCTTGATTGATGGAGACTGAGTATATTATGATCTTGACATGGGTCTAGCTACATTTAGACAGTTATTTGGGACTCCAAACATTGGGGAGAAGGGTTCAGAGATTCCTATGGCTAGGATGGAGGAGCTATGTGATAGGCTATAGTGGGTAGTGATGGCTATTATCAGATGGCTAGTTGGAGACAGGCGAGCGAGAGTCTTTTCAGTTGGATGGGGGACAATGATGGAGGGGATATGCTCCTACGATACAAGATATGCATGGGTTGAGTGTGTACTAGGATAGTTATATCATTATTTGCATGTCTGTGCATATATGTTTGGAGCGAGGATGTTAGCTGGAGTCATAGTTTTACATGTATGGGCATATGAACATATTCCAGTGACAAGGCCAGATGGATGGGTGGCAAGAGTAGCAGGAGAGCCATATGCTAGGATGTATAGGGGAGCTCTTACATATCAGCAGCAGCGAGGGATAGTATACTAGAGGCAGACTTTAGATGAGGTGGATAGATTTGTATGGAGGCCATGGCTATCATGTGAGAGATGGGATGAGGAGGATGGAGAGCTTGTCTATGCTAGGCAGGAGAGATACATTTTTGGTTGTGGCATATACATTATAGAGTGCTATTTACCTGAGAGGGTGTCAAGGCAGTTCGGGGTTCCACAGGTAGCACTAGTAGGGGATGCCATTTTTGGGAGGACGCAATAGGAGGTTTTTGATTGGGGGCCAGAGATTGTGGTTGACACAACTTTGGAAGAGAGGGATGGATTACAGCCAGTCATGTGGCAGTGGAGGCAGGGTCCTGCAGATCCAGGGACTTTACTGGATTATGATCCACACTGGGTTACAGCTAGGCTGACTAAGTTGACGAGGCCCAGGGAGATAGGGGAGATTGGGATGGAGAGGCCAGTTAGGAGGAGGCGATGACAATCTCCACCAACACAGGTAGTTGTAGTAGCAGCTCCGAGTATTAAGGTACAAGGACAAGTTTAGGCACAACCAGCATCACAGATGTTAGGGGATGATGATGTGGGTATTCAACAACTAAGGTGGTGGATTAGAGAGGAGAGGAGATGGAGATAGCATGCTCAGATGAGGCTGAGGAGGATGGAGATAGATCATCATCAAGTGGTGATAGGATTATGACATGCTAGAGCACAGGCTTAGATATACTAGGCACAGCTGTAGGCTAGAGCATAGGGAGGTGATGGGAAAGATGATGGTAGTCTAGCTAGGGTGATGGGAGAGAGGGATGCAACTATGCAGCAGGTGCAGCTAGTTACAACTAAGAGGGATACATCGTTATTGAAAATATAGGCTATTAGAGCTAAGAGAGATAGAGCAGTAGCTACATTAGGGACAGATGGGGCCACGATGTATCTAGCTACACAGTTGACTCAGTCACAAGGTGAGCTGAGGAGGGCACAGGGTGAGGTCGAGTACTACAGAGGATTGTATCATGGAGCAGTGCCGACGGAGCAGAGACAACCTAGCTATAGGAGTAGGTCAGGGGCTTCAGCTTCATGTAGGATAGGAGGATCGCAGTCTGTGGCTTCGGTGATGAGACCTCCTAGAGATGGGAGACTAGGTATAGGAACCAGTGGTGGTGGACAGGGCGAGGGGGCTGCTAGTAGTCACTGTTTGGTTGTATTTTATTGTATCATGATGAGGCCTATGAGTCGATTGTATATACATTCTTTTGATGGCTCATGGATAGCCCATGTTGTATTTGTAGACACCTGTATATTGACACATGTGATATATATATGATGGATTTGATTCTATGTGATGTTGTAATGATTATGGATACATTTATGTTATCATGATGTGATGTATTTTTGCATTTTCATGAGCTATATGGATGTTTATGCAAATGATTATTAATACGCAAATGGTAATAATGGAAATGTCTTATGCTAATGCAAATATGTAGATGGTAATGATAATGATAATGATATGGGATGGACCTGTGTATACCTAACACACTTGTTTTGTAGGGTGAAGACAAGGGAAATGACAAAAGAAGACAAGGAAGATGAACGGAAGATGATTGATCTTGGTTGAAGACTATATAGGCGTATGATGAAATGGATAAATGATATGACGGATTTTAAAGTAATTTCTCAACAATAAAGAAATGCAATCCTTATGTTTGATATAGCATATGGATGTTATGCATCAGGGTATAGAAGACCAAGGTGTCAAGGTATCGAATGCATAACTAGCATACTACAATCTTGTCTAAACACATGAGGTCAAGATGTTAAACCACCATACACAAGATATGAATAGCAGCTAGTGTTCCAAGACATACTTTAATGCTACAAGCAAAGGTTTGAGCTTATGTCCACTACACATAGTGACACCTTGCTAGTTATATGTATGGAGCTAGTCTTGACATAGAATAGTCTCAAATGCATAAGAGACTGTTTAGCTTCTTATATGCAAGAGATATTGATATGTAAGATACTAATCACAACATGTATAAGATACCAATATGTATAGGAAGAGAATAAGATCATTCCACAGACACAGCATACAAAAGCAACATGACCATGCCCCATTCCGTACTTCATCGTAACGTACCAAGATATAGATAGATCAAGATAGTCTTGATTAGGCATAAGAAAAGGGATAAAAGATAAATCAAAAGATAAAACAAAAGATACTGTCATCACATTCTCTTACCAGTTTTAAGTGCTCTTGGATGAATTAAGCTGGTGCCTTGTTGAGCAGAAAGTTGCATCCTGTTGAAGGCAAAAGATGTTGATAAAATGCTATATCAAATGTTGGCTTAATGCATGAGGACAAATAGCTTATGGCTTATCATTGATTGGTTAAAGTGCTTGAGCTAGTCAAAGAGAAGAAGATGGGGTGGATCGTATGTGCTTGCGTACTAGATACTTCCTTCATATTCCATCCACGGGATCAAAGCACATTTACGATGATGATGAGACACGATGAGTATGTAGTTCTAGGCTTATTAATGATGTGAATGATGAAAGATAGAAGAAAGGAAGATGAAAGATTGGAGGATGATTAGAAGAAAGATGAAAGATGGATGATGAAAGGAGGAGCTATTGTCTTTGCCTGAATCAGAGTGCTTCCTTCACATCTCAGATTGCCTACATACCCTATATCCATGGGATCAAGGTTTTGAATGATAGAGCTGAGATGTTGTTCTAGCTTATTGTGTTGATGGTTGATGTCAAAGGATCAACTTTATTGCTTGGATTTTTGGAATGTTTTGATTTTTTTTTGGGTTTTTGGAATGTTTGATATTTTTTGGATGTTTTGTTGTTTTGATGTTGTTGATGATTGTTGTGCTTTAGCTTTAGTTTCAGATGTTTGCTATGTTTTGGCTGAAACGTTATGAGCTAGAGCTATAGATATCCACTTCCAAATAAGGTTCTACCAAATGCCCCCAGTGTGGGGTAAAGATGTTGTGGTGGATGTGTTCATGAGAATAAGATGCTAAGGTGCCAAATGTTATCTTAACCCCAACAAAGTCCAAACTATGAAAGCTAAGATGGCAAAGGCAAAGGGTAGAAAGGCTTTTATTATGGATGGATAATGGATAATGGTTTATATAGGACAATAGTGGATTATGACATGGATTATAGAGGTGAGATAGCAGATAATGAATGTCATGTAAAGTTGTGATCAAACAAACTAAGTGAAAGATGGAAGTTGGTCTCTACACATAGTGTCTATTTGCTAGGTTTTCACTATGTTACTTATCCAAGGTGCATGTTTACTAGGTTTGCACCAGAGGATGAATTATTTATCTTGTACTATTTTTTTGTAATCCAAAGTGCCACAAGGTGGTTTTCACTGTTGGATATTTTTTTTAAAGGTTTTTTTTTGGGATAGCTGAGACTCATGGATATAACTTCTTGAGATGAATGCTGTTGACTCGTTCATCCAAGGGAATACCTTCAGGTGTGGAGAGAGTGTATACACCTGATCCATAGATTGATGTGATGAGAAAAGGACCAATCCAATTAGGTTCAAACTTGCCCTGTTTCTCTGCTGATTCCTTTGATTTTCTTTAAGAACAAGGTCACCAACTTGAAATCTTCATTCTCTAATCTTCTTGTTGTAGCTGTGGCGTAGGCGATTTTGATAGAATTGAAGATGGTTGAGTGCTATAAGATGCCATTCATCTAATAGCTCAAGATTATGGAGTCTGGATACTCTATATTCTTCATCTGAGATAGTATGCTATAGAGATACTCACAGTGAGGGGATCTCAACCTCAATAGGTAAAATAGCTTCAGTGCCATACACAAGAGCATAAGGTGTAGCACCAGTGGGAGTTTAGATACTTGTTCTATAGGCCCATAATGCAAGATTAAGTTGTAGGTGCCAATCATGACCAGATTCATTGACTATCTTTTTAAGGATCTTGATGATTGTTTTATTAGAAGCCTCAGCTTGGCCATTACTTTGAGGATAGTAAGGTGTAGAGAATCTGTGTTGGATATGGAACTTGATGCAAAGATCTCTAACCTCTTGGTTCTTGAAAGGAGAACCATTATCAGTGATGATGGCTTGCGGAACTCCATATCGACAAATGATATAGTGTAAGATGAACTTGGATATTTGCTCACCATTAATATAAGTCATTGGTATTGATTCCACCCACTTTGTGAAGTACTCAGTGGCAGTTATGATAAACTTATGACCACTTGATGAAGTAGGATGGATTTTACCTATGAGATCAAGTCCCCACTATGAGAAGGGCCAAGGAGTAGTGATAGGCTGAAGTTCATGTGTTGGTGCATGTATTAGATCTCTATGTTTTTGATATTGTAGACATCTCTTTGCAAATTGTTGTGCATCTTTCTCCATAGTTGGCCAATAGTATCTAGCTCATAGAAGTTTCTTAACAAGACTAGGCTAGCAGAATGCAATCCACAGACACCTTCATGTATTTCATGTAGGGCAACCTTTGCTTCCTCAGAATCAAGACATCTAAGAAGGATATCATCAAGACTTCGGTGATATAGGGTGTCTCCTAGGATAGTGTAGCGAGAGGCTCAACGGATAAAGGTTTTTCGTTAGGTGTTAGATAGTTAAAATGGAAAGGTTTGATTGTGGAGATACTCGTATATGTCCTCATACCAAGGTGAATTGGGACCAACAATTTCACATATAAGCTCAGACTGCGGTACTTCAAATGTTGGAATCAGAAGCTGTTCAACCAAAAACTCACACTTATGTGTATTGGATGACATGTCTAGGAGAGATCCAATCATAGCCATGGCATCTGCTACTTTGTTTTGTATTCTTGGAATCTGTGCAAAGGTGATACTATCAAAATACTTCTTGAAATCATCAACCATTACCTTGTATGGAAGGAGCTTCTCATCTTTTGTTTGATACTCGTCTAAGACCTGTTTGATAACCAATTGGGAATCACCAAAAAATTGTAACTATTTGATAGCCCATTGTATTGCCATGCACAATCCTGTGATTAAAGCCTCATATTCTTCTGTGTTATTGGTACATGGAAATGCAATTCTGTATGATTTTAGGATATGATCTCCTTGAGGAGTAACAAAAAATATCCCTGCTCCTGATCCATGTTGTGTATAAGATCCATCAAAATATAGTTGCCACAATGTTGGTGAAGTTAAATTGAACAATTCTTCATTAGGGAACTTTGAATGTATTGGATAAATATCTGTGACAGGTGCTGCGGCTAATTGGTCAGCAATAACTTGTCCTTTTATGGCCTTTCAATCCACATATTGTATGTCAAATTCACTTAAAATCATAACCCATTTTGCTAATCTTCCCATGAGGATTGCTTTGGAGAGAAGATATTTGAGTGGATCAACATTAGATATGAGCTTTGTTGTTTGGTTTAACATATAATGTCGCAACTTTTGGGAAGAAAACACCAATGCTAAACATGCTTTTTCCATAGGTGAATAGTTAATTTCATATCCCACAAGAGTTATGCTAATGTAGTAAATGGCTTGTTCTTTTCCTGAATCATCACACTGAGCTAGAAGGGCACCCAATGCTGTTACTGTTGAAGATATGTAGAGCAACAATGGTTGATCCAGTATAGGAGGTACTAACATAGGAGGTGTTGCTAGATATTCTTTGATTTTGTCGAAGGCCTGTTGACATTTTTCATCCCACTTAAAAGGTTCACCCTTGCAAACGAGATATTGAAATGGATGACACTTATCTGCCAGTTGTGAGATAAATCTGTGAATGGATTGTAACCTTCCTTGTAGACTATGAAGCTGCTTCAGGTTTGATGGTGGAGGCATTTCCATGATAGCTTTTAGTTTGTCAAGATCTACTTCTATTCCTCATCAAGACACAATATATCCCAACAATTTACCAAATGTCACACCAAATACACATTTCTTTAGGTTTAGTCTGACTTGATACTTCTCTAATTGATCAAAGATTTGTGCTAGTACCTGTAAATGTTCTTCTCTTGTCTTGGATTTTCCTAGAATATCATCAACATAATCTTCCATGATAGTGTTGACAAGGTCATGGAAAATAACTGTCATGGCTCGTTGATAAGTAGCTCCAGCATTCTTGAGACCAAAAGGCATTACAACCCAATAGTATGTACCCCATGGACCAATAAATGATGTTTTGTCTTGATCTTCCTCTGCTATTCTAATTTGGTTATATCCTGAGAATCCCTCCATCAAGGATAGCATTTCATATCCAGCTGTAAGATCTACAATGTTGCCTATGCTTGGTAGTGGAAAGTCATCTTTAGGACATGCTTTATTGAGATCTTTGAAATCTGTGCAACAACAAACTCATCCATTAGGTTTTCCTATAGGTACCAAGTTTGAAACCCATTCTAGATAATCAATAGGCCTTATGAACTTTGCTTCTAATAACTTATGAATCTCTGCTTTGACCAAAAGAACTATTTCTGGATGCATTTTGTGTAGTTTTTGTTTGACAGGTTTTGCATTAGGAGATAGTGCTAAATGATGAACCACAAGTGATGGATCTAGACCCGGCATGTCAACATAAGTCCATGCAAAATTGATAGCTCTTTTTATGAAGAATGCTGTGAAATTTCTTCTTTCTTGCTCTGATAGTGATGCTACCAAATATGTGATCTTCAAATTCTACTATGTGCCTAAGTTCATGTCTTGAGATTTTTCAACTATTGATTTCTCATGATAATCAGTGGTGACAGGAAGGTCAAATCCCCCATCCTCAAGTGCCTTAGGGAGGTTTTCACCCTTAGATACATCCTTTATTTTTACTTTTTCATGGTCAAGGGGTGCCTTTTAGTTTTCACCTAGTGACCTATCTTTTTTTATTCTATTTATTTCACTTTTGCGACTAAAGGATTTGATGCTTCCGCCAAAATATGCTAGTTTAGGAAGATCCATCATGAAACCTGCTTTATGATCACCCAATGGGATGCCTTGTCATAATCCCATGATTTTAGTAATAGCTTCATCACTTTCAAATGTGTCCAATATCGGTGCCCCCTGTTGGTGCCAATCGATGAGGTCAGGATATACGAGTGAAAGGGTAACGGACAAACGGTTGTGGCTAGAGGAAGCGGTAGAAATCATGAAGATGGAGGTTTCTTAAAAAGGTCAGTGATATGAAGGGAGGAGTTGTCGATGGTATTTGAACTAGAAGTCTCTCTTACCGAAGAAGGTCTGGCTGCCATATTGGAAATGCACTTAATGTCTTTGGAAGGTGACACCTCTGGCTGAAAGCCAAGGCCTTGCTTGTTAAACTTCTTAGACACAACAATGGGTTCAATAGGTCTTTGTTCCTATGATCTCAATCCATCATGTCCTTTGTAGCCCATGTTCTTAATGATGTGGAACCCAATGTTATATCTCTCCACTTCAAGTTGTACTTGGTCATTCTCATTATAGAATATCCAAGAATTAATGTCATCAATGTCTTCATCATCGAGGAATCCACCTTTAAAGAATACTGTAGGGGGAGCTTTTATAACGGCTATGAATGAAGATGCTTTGGATGTAGAAGGCTTACCATGAGATTTGGGAGACAAGGGAAGAGTTCCAACACAACAAGATTCTTGCAATGTGTACTCACTCAAGCCATGTTCAGTGTACTTGATACGGAGATTTGGAGTAGCATTGCTAGATGATGGCTTGAGTAGGGTGGATGGGTCTACATAAGATGAATATGGATATGCCCCGGTGTTGATAGTAATGTGGTTAGGGCTTTGATATTTAGCTTGAAAAGAATGACAAAACTCAAATGGATTAGGATCAGCATGGATAGTAACTTCAACACCGTTATTTGGAAATTTGAGACATTGATGGTATGTAGAAGGAACTACTTTGAGGGCATGGATCCATGGGCAGCCAAGGATGATGTACGAAAGCTCAATATCAAGGACTTGACAATGTGTATCAGTAGTGACCAGACCAAATTGAATAGGCAAGTGAATAATTCCTTTAATATCTTTTTCAGCATCATCATATGCTTTGATAGTAATGACCTTGGAACTGTCAACATCTTTGTCAAAATATCCCAATTGTTTTATTAGTTTTAAGGAACATATATTAAGACCAGCTCCACCATCCACTAAGATTCATTTGATATGGCATTGGTTGATGAGTACTTCTATATGGAGGGCTACATTATGTGATGGGTTGATAGATGGTTGAAGGTCTTTGTCAGAGAAAGTGAGATGGCAAGGGGCTGCAATGCTAGCTACCATAGATTGGAATTGTGTAGTATCGATATTATTAGGCATCGAGGATTCCTATAATGCTTTATCAAGGATAGCTTTGTGGACAGGGGATATACAAAGCAATTCTAAGATGGAAATATGTGCAGGTGTTTTGCCAAGGTGATCAAGGATATTATAGCTAGAAGATGGTTGAGGAGGATTGACAGGTGCTCCTTAAATGGTAACATGACCTGTTCTAGTAGTTACAATGCAATCAGGTGCTTTGCCTTGGATAGTAATGGTAGAAATGTGGGCTTGGTCAATGCGGCCAATCATGGATGACTCGTAATTGTAATGGATGGCATTCCTAGTATGGGGGTTACTTGGTTTGTCATGAGATGGAAGTGGATTCTTGAAAGCATCTAAATCATAGTTTGATGTCAGTTGCTATGTAGGTTGTGATGTTGGAGGTGTGATTTTAATTAAACCTTGATCGATGCAATCTTGAATAACATGCTTTAAGTGCATACAACCATTTGTTTTGTGTCCCTTGACTCTATGGTAGTCGCAATACTCACTCTTTGTACCAAGGAGCTTTGAAGAGTGGTTTACTGTTGGGTGGTGCATCCGGTAATATGATATCTCCCACTTGGAGAAGCCTATGAAAAATAACCTCCATGGGTTCCCCTAAGGGTGTAAATTGTCATCGAGGATTTGAAGTTTGTCATTTTCAATTTTGTTGAAAAGGTTGATTTGCTATAGATGTGGCTTGAATGTTAATAGGAGCTTTCATAGTTTGTATGTTCTTTGCATCCATGACACCGTCATTAACAACATTCTTGTTCTTGTTCCAAAAGTGAGTTTTATCATTGGAGTTTTGAGGATTGTCTTTGTTATCTCTGAAAATCTTGATTGTACCCTTCGCAATTAAAGTGCGTTCAATGATGGTTCCTTTAGAAACAAGTTCATCAAAGGTGCTAGCACTTTGCAATTGTAGTTGGAATGAAATCTCAGGATGGAGATTTTGGACAAAAATATCGAGCTACTATTTCTTAGGTATTTCCCATGATAGTTTACTAGCCATATTACGCCATCGTTGAGTGAATGAGGAGAAATCTTCACCATTGTGTTGTTTGTTGTTAACAAGGTCATTCATGTTCACTTCATGTTCAATGTTAAAAGCGAGATGTGATCAAAATTTATTTGCTAGTTCCACAAAAGACTTGATTCTCAGAGGTAAATGAGAGAACCATTCAAGAGCATGTCCTACTAAGATTTGGGGAAATAGTCTCAAAAGATATGTATCATCTTGAGCAACATCGAGACATGCAACAAAAAATGCTCTAAGATGGTCTTCTAGATTTCCTTTTCCTTTGTACTTGTCAAATTGTGAAATTTCAAATTGTGGTAGAAAAAGTGTCATATGAAGTGATTTGTCAAATGGATAAGTGCATATGTCTCCTATGGAAAATGTCTTCTTGCTTTGTCCTAGCACCTTGTTAATCATTTGTTCAACATCCGCTTGAGAAAGATGCTGTTGTTGCAAAGGAGGTTGATGGTTCGGGGGTGAAGTGTAATATGATGTATATTGTGGTTGCTGTTGTGGGATGTATGAGGATATGACTATTTGTTGAGGTTGTGTGCTCATAGTATATGTCAAAGGATTAGTATGTGACACATTTGTGATTGAGGATTGATGTCCTTAAAACATAAGTGGTGGTTGGGTATATTGTGATGAATTAGCGCTAAGGGTTTGCATCACATGGGAAGTGGAAGATAGATTGACGTTGGTCAATGGTTGTGAATTTAGAGTTGGGTTTGTAATATGGTAAGTGATGGAAGGATTGGTGGATGCAGAAGAAGGATGGACATTTGGGTTTGTGTTTTGGACAACATGAGGATTGGTATATGTCATGTGTTGGGTGAAGATGGGTAATCCTTGGGTTGTATAAGATGGATTAATGGTTTGCGAAGGATTATAGGAGGATGGCGAAAGTGATGTAAGTTGATCAACATAAGAGATAGTGGCACTAGCATTAGCTTGTGAAATAATAGGCGGGTCACTCATGTCAATAAGACTAACATTGGGGTTGTATGGTGTGTTGGATGGATTCGTGGAAATTGTGGAGATCATATTAGCAGTGATAGGAATATGGGATGTGGTTTCCACATGTGATGCAATGGGAGTAGCAAATTGTAGTGGTTGTGAAACTTGTACGGTTTGTGGTGTTTGGATAGCTTGGAAAACCTGTGGAGTTTGCAATATTGGGATAGCTTCTGATGATTGAGGAGTTTACACTTGCGCAACATGGATAGCTTGTGTTACTTGAGATTGAGATACGTTCATGGTAGGAGAAGGCATATGTTGTGGAACATGGAAAGGTGGAATGCTCAGATTTTGTGAAAGAAAAGGAAGTACATTGGTTGGAGTTATCAAAGGTTCTAAAGTGTACTCTGAGTGTGGTGCATTAGATGGAGTAGAAATAGGCAATGAAAGAGATGGGTTGGAAGGTGGATTTTGTAGAATGGACATGGTATGCGATATTATAGCTATAGTGGATGGTCCCTTTGCAACAACAGTGGGAGTGTTTGGATCATGTTCTTGAATAGCAGATATGTCAAAGTCACTTGGTAATTTGGTTCCCATACATGCTAATTGCAAGAAGTAGCGATTAGGATAAGATAAAACAAGCTTCTCAACTTGATCCCATACATGTGTGTCTCTAAATTCTAATAAACCCTCTTGGAATTTCTCTTCATAAGTCTCTGAAAATGTTTGAGGTTACACTTGTTTTGAGGATGACTATCCAACGGTGTATCCGTTGGGCACAAACATGTGAGAAGGCATGCCGATTGTAAATTGAGTTGCATCTCTAAGGGGCATTGATCAGGATTGTTGCATCTTGGCTTCCATCTCAGCTCACAATTTTGCTTCCATTTCAGCTCTATATTAGGTCCTAGTTTGAGGCATGATGGTTGATGTTGAAAATTAGACTTTAGCTTGTGAGGATTGAGACCCAAAAGGTGATGGTTGGCTAATTGTTTGATGCTGGTTTGTTTTGCTAGTTTGCTGGTTGCTTGGTTTGCTAATGGGTTGCTTGGTTGTTGTTGTTTGATTGCTTTGTTGTTGATAAACTTCCCTAGAGGATAGGTCACACATTCAAGGGAAAAGATGGTTGTTGATGTTATTTGCTAGTTTTGCTAGGGCTAAGTAAAGCCAAAAGGTTGATGTTTGGTTACTAGTTTTGCTGGTTGGTTGCTATTTTGGGGTCTCAAAAGGATGAAAAACTCAAAAGTCCAAGGGATTGATATGCTCAAGATAGGAGGTAATGCTTAGGTGACTATAGATGCTTAGAAGACTGTAAAAAAGATGATAATAGAGCTAAGGATGGTTGAAAGTGTTACTGATTGGGCTAGATGGATACCGATTGTTGATATTTGACTAGAAGCGACTGATGATAGCTCAGAAGCAAATCAGATAAGGCCAAAAGTGATAGATAATAGCTCAAAAGTGATCTGGTTATGTTTCGGATGACAAATTGTAGTGTTGACCAAAGGCGAGTAAGTCTACTAGAGGCATTCAGTTATAGGTCAAAAGTGATTTACTACGGTTTAAAAGCAACTGGGTTTTGTCAGAAGCAATCAGCTGTGGGTTAAAAGCGGTCTAGATTTTGTAAGAAGCAAACAACTACTGTTTAAAAGTGATTTGATTTTCTATAGGTGAGTAGTTAATGTTCATGTGCGATCTATCTATCAGGAAATGTGTTTGAATTATGTCTTTGACAAGAAAACAATGATTTTAGTCACTCACCCTCACAACAGTCACAAACTTGTACAACCTAGGCTAGGAAAGGATTGTATTTGTTGAGTCCCCTTGCCATGCCTATTCAAAGCGGATAGCTTCAAGATCTTGGTAGCACCAGCTCCTCTCCATGACACTCACTTCTCATGCATACCAAGATCCAGGTTTCCCAAGGCTTGTCCTCCTACCAAACCTTAGGATTGTCCCTGCTATCTCTACTAAGAACCATCAGAATTAGGGCGGCTTCAAAGGTCCCACCATTTGCATCAACAAATAGAAGGTTTTTGGCTACTACACAAGGTTTCTAGTAAGGGTATCTGTTAGGGTGGCTATACGTGTGGCAATGCTACTGTCCATTGTGGAGTCTCCCAGCCTTCAAGGGTTACACCTTGGAGGGTTTTGGGGGAGGTTGGCTATTGGTATAACACAACAACACCCATTGTTTGTGGCTTTCGACATAAACACTTTTCTTATATAGCGATTCGGAAGGACTTGGCTTTAGCTCATTATTGCTTGGGTTGTAACCTTTCTCACACTGGGAAGGTAGGCCCTCTAAAGATAATAACAAGTTCTCATACACCTAAGATCCATTTGATAGGCAAGGGGAGAGGATACTTTTGCTATTAAATTTGGGTTACAAATATGCACAACAAGAAATCCAAAAAAGATAAATCAAGCATAGAGCAAATAATGATTCTTTTTAAGCACCAAGCCCAAATGTTCCTAAATTAGTGATAAAATGTAAGGGTGAGTGCGAGATCATGATGGGCCAAATAGTGGCAATGGAGAAAAAGTTTGCTGGATGAAAAAGTGCTAACATTTAGACTAATATTTAGATTTGGATGGAAAGGATGCTAATATTTCTAGCTCAAATATGGATTCCCTCCAAAAATGCTTTAGGATTACCTCATATTTAAGCAAGTGGGAGTCCCAAAACTTGCCAAAGAAACTTACAAAACCACCCATTTAGTGTTATCCTAAAATTTTCCACAATTTCATTCTTGAAGCTGAAAGACTTTTTTGTAACTAAATTTAATCAAATTAAAAGGGTTTATAGAGGAAGCTATTAAGATTTTAAAAATATAACATATTCCTCATAATAATTTTAATAGGTAATTATTATTAATTTTCTACACATGCTATGTCTGATTTGCTGATAGATATACATATTGAAAAACATCCATAACTTTCAACATTTTAATCTTTTTGGAAATCCAAAAGATGCGCCACATTCTAGGATTTATTGGGTATACATTAAAATTTAAAATTTTTGAGTTTCATATATTTTTGACCAAGTTAGGTTGGCTGGAAAATTATTTTTTAATATTTTAAAAAAGTCACACAAAAACATTCATAAATAATTATTTATTTACTTAAAAAATTCAAAACAAATATGTGTCACATTTGCTCATGTGTCCTTTACTTAAATCCAAATCATGGAGGAAAAATATTATCTTTTTCTCATACTTAGGTTGGCCAGAATGACACCTACTTTTTATGTTTTTTTGAAAATTTTAGTAGTGCTTCATTGAAATATACAATTTTCACCAAAGTATTTTAAAAATTTTCAAAAAAAAAAGTAGTAGCCCATAAACTACACTAAATTTATTACAACTTTTATTACTACCTTATTTCTAGATTATGTAGATAACTCATTCAATTTTTGACATTAAGTTACTTAAGTCTTCTTTTCACATTTACATTGCCACTTAGGGGTAGTGTTTGGCCCATCATGATCTTGCACTCACTCATAATCTCTTGGATCGATCGGAGTTGCAACAGATATATTAGTAGTCTCACAATCTCCTTTTTCTTGGTCAATTGATAAGATGATGCACAAATAACTAATTAATAGCCAAGCAAACTGAACTGCAAATGATAAAAATTAAAAGTGACACAGTTACTAGAGGTGATCAACTATTGATCTGAAGCGATCTAGATTCTGCTGAAAGTGAAATGTTACTGCCTAGAAGAAATACAGAAAGACTCAAGTGCGAAATTCTAAGGCTCAAAAGTGATGCAAAAAATAAAGACGCGAACTGTTACTGCTCATAAGCAACCCAGATCTGTAAAAAATTAGACATAAACTAAAAAACCCTAGTTTGCATAAAGTGATCCAAACAACCAGAAGCAATCAGTGTTAGGTTAAAAGTGATGCAAATCATGACAGAAGCGACCACTGTTAGTTTAGAAGTGATGCAAAAAGGACTATAAGCTACTACTATTCGCTTAGAAGCGATCCCAGAAATGCTAAAAGCGGTAGGATTTAGCTTAGAAGTGATGCGTATGATCAGGAAGCAACTGGTTTTTGCTCAGAAGCAACTAAAACTTACCGTAAGCACATGAAAAATCTGATCTTCACAAAAAACAACTTCAAACAATAAAGTTAATCAAGGACGTGAGTCTCATCAGGAGTGCCAAAATGTGAGGTAAAAATTAGGTTAATAAGATCAAGCATATAATTGAAAACCTAATCCTACCATCATCAGAGAATCAAATCCAAGTGAAATTAAAAGCATGCAATTGAAGAACAATATCACCTAGATTGTGTGGTTCCTTGTTTGTGATGTGGATTGCTTCTCAACAATGAACAATTATGAAGATAAAAGATGCCATGATTGATGGATGATAATGATAATGGATGATAGATGGATGCTAAAGTGCTCAATATGCTCAAGATGATAATGTAAACGCTATATGAAAATGATGGATAGATGTAGCATGGAATGAGAGGGTGTTTAGATAGACTTCAACCAAAATCAATCAACGGTGGAGATTTGGTGGCTATGTGAATGGCAAAGATGAAATGATAATCATAGATGAGTGTGTATATGACAAAGGTTGTATGATTGTGGAGATTAGAGGTAGGCATGGAGTTTGTAGGCTACAAACTTTGCAACCTTCAAAGTATTGCAAGTTGTAGATTTGTGGGGATCAAAATAAGGCTTGTAGGTTGCAAGATGCAAAGTTGTAAGGGAACTGTAGATTTTTATCAAAGCTACAAATATTCTTGGAAGCTCCACATTTACACTAGGACTTATGTTTTAAGATTTTCATGGTGATTTTGACCCATGTTTTTGTAAATCTTCCACTTGTGTCACCATACTTGGTGTATTGGTGTTTATTGCCTTATGTGTTGTTGTGTGATGTCACAATACCTTGTGCATGTAGCTGTGAAATGTGGCATGCTGATGTCAAATTTGCAACATGAAAAAAATTACTCATCTAGTTTTTGTCCATTAATTATGTAGAGGAATTAACCAATGGCTTAAAACAATCTTCAGTCACTCACAAGAAATTTCTGACCTGCATCCTTTAACCCCTCCTTTACAAACGGTCCTTAGCTCTAGTAGCCCTTCAAGTGTAGCAATGCAGGCCTTTTTGGTCATAACTTTCATTATAGACCTGATATTCAAAATGTAATCTCTGTTTGGGATACCTTTTTCACCCTTATCTAACATATATCAAAACGGAATAGGGTTTCTTTGTATAGACTAGAGAAAAAAACAAGACTATTCATGTGCAAACCTTAGGACTATTACAGAACTGCTCTTAGTAAAAAAGTCATAACTCACTCAAAACATAATGAAATCACATGAAACCAAAAGCACTGTAAACTAGAAAAAAATAACTTTCCATCCATCTATTATATTCCTTGATATGAGGCCATACCAGGCTGTACCATGCGTATTTTCAGACTGCAACTTTCAGAAAAAACAAACACACAAACCTACCCTTAGTAAAATGATCATAACTTTCACAAACATAATGAAAATTAGTCAATCCAAAAGTATTAGAAATCTAACAACATTATCCAACTTTTCCAACCATTTTCATGCCTATAACTTTCCATGCAAGGCCATACAAATAGAAAGAACATGCTTGAAACATTGGAATACATAGAAAAATAGGGTTTTTATTCATCAAACTTCAAAATACAATGTCTCTCTTGCCATATTCTAGTTTGGAGGGTATTTTATAAATTCCAAATAAAAAACCAACTATATAGTAATGGTTTCTTGATTTGCATGTAAATATTTCTTAATTTTTTTGACACCTTTCCAAAGTTGCTTGACCACTTAACATTGAAACTTTTGCAGTTTTTTACCAATGGACCTATAACACTCCAAAATAGATCAACATGCTCCCAAATGGTCATAAATGACCTTATTAGACTCGAAAAAACTCAAATAAGCTAAAAACTAAACATGACAAAAGATATGCTTATGAGGATCCTAATGCCCCTACACAATACACCCAAGGGGAAGAAAACTCAAGTCCCAGTTGAGTGCAAGTCTGTAATAGTACAGCCATGCTTAACAATATCATCCTTAGACATCCATATAGAATCTTCCATGGGAAGACCCCTCCATTTGACTAAGTACTGAAAGTAGGTCTTCTTTCTTGTCTTCTAGTTCCTTTGTATGTGTGCATTGTTTTCATTTTGTTGGATCTCAACTACATTTGTTTCAACTGGTTCACTTGTTCTTTTTGGTCCAACATCATGCTTCTTGAGCCAAGGCCAACTTGGAGCTATATATCTATGGTTTTTTGTTGGTCTCCTCATTCTAACTTCAGCTTTGACTGCAATTGGAGTTTTATGTTCTCTTTCATCCACTTTGTCTTCTTTACCTACACAAGAAACAAACATATTAAAGAAATCACATTCTTTGTTTTCATATTTCATTTCTTCATCCACCTCAAGCTATTTGCCATACATTCGTTTCTCTTCATTATTCTCTAAAATCTTTGGCTTCACCTCAACCATACTCAGCCCTTCATTTTCGTTTTTGAATTACTCATCCACTCTTTTATTCTCCCTGACATCAACATTCTCAACTCTCAATTTTTCACTTGAGAACCATGCTATCTCCTTATCCTTCATGACTATCTTCTCTCTTTGGACTATCCTTGTGTCCACAACTTCTTTTGATGTCCTTCTTGTTCTTCCTAAACATCACTCACTTCAACATCAACATCACTATTTCTTTCATTAGTTTGAGCAAATTCAAAAGAAATTTCTTCCATTCCTTTTTCAACTAGGTTTTCAAAATTTGTTACCTCATCCATTACCTCATTTGTCTTTGCTTCATACTGTCGTATGTCTTTCTTCTCACTTAACAACAAGCTTTCAGTTCCTATGCACTCACCCTTTAATGTTGTTAATGCATATCTCTTCCCATCCTTTATCAACTTATATGTGTTGTCTTTCCTGTTATACTTTGCTTCCCTATTATAATGCCACAACCTTCCAAACACAATGTGACATACATTGAAATGCATAATATCACAAACTATTTCATCCTTATAAGGGCCTATTTGAAACTCAACTTTGCATTACTCATTTACAGTCACTTGGTTACCTATTTGAAGCCAACTCATGGAATAGGGCATAGGGTGTTGTATTCTTTTTCAAACCCAATTTATTTACGATATATTCAGAAACAATATTATCCATGCAGTTATCAGAAATCGCAACTTGACAACATTTACCTTTGGACATGCAAGTAGTCTGGTATAATCTTTCATTTTCCAACTTGCTTTCTTTATTGGCTGCTATTTCTTCCTCTTGTAGCTTCTTTTCTACCTTGAACAATGTATTTAATAATGTGGATGCCCTTTGCTTATCTTTCTTCTTATTAAGAGCCATCCTTAAACATTAAATCTCATTGAACCGCGTTATCCAAAATAATTAAAACACTTCCTAGAGAGCTTCTGGCTCTGATACCAATAATGATTTAGAGGTATTAAACAATGGCTTAAAACAATCTTCAGTCACCCACAAGAAATCTCTAACCTACAACCTTTAACCCCTTCTTTACAAATTGTCCTTAGCTCTAGTATCCCTTCAAATGCTGCAATTCATGCCTTTTTGGTCATAACTTTCATTATACACCTGATATTCAAAATGTAATCCCTTTTTGGGATACCCTTTTGGCCCTTATCTAAAATATATAAAAATAGAATAAGGTTTCTTTGTACGGACTAGGGAAAAAATAAGACTATTCCTGTGCAAACCCTAGGACTATTGCAAAACTGCTCTCAGTAAAAAAGCCATAACTCACTCAAAACATAATGAAATCACATACAACCAAAAGAATTGTAAATTAGAAATAAATATCTTTCTATCCATTTATTATATTCCTCAATATGAGGCCATACCAGGCCATACCATGTGTGTTTTTCAAACAACAACTTTCAAAAAAAACAAACTCACAAACCTACCCTTAGTAAAATGATCATAACTTTCACAAAACATAATGAAAATCAATCAAAAACAAAGAACTAGAAATATAACAACATTATCTGACTTTTCCAACCATTTTCATTCATATGACTTTCCGTACAAGACCTTACAAATAGAAAGAATATGCCTACAATGTTGGAATGCACAAAAAATAGGGTTTTTATTCATCAAACTTCAAAATACAATGTTTCTCCTTCCATATTCAAGTTTGGAGGGTGTTTTATACATTCCCAATCAAAACCAAACTATATAGTAATGGTTTTTGGATTTGAATGTAACTATTTTTTTATTTTTTTGACTCCTTTTCAAAGTTGCTTGACCACTGACACTTTTGCAATTTTTTACCAATGGACCTATAACACTCCAGAATGGATCAACATAATCCCAAATGGTCATAAATGATCTTATTAGACTCCAACACACTCAATTAATTTAAAAATCAAACATGACAAAAGGTATGCTTACGAGGCTCTTGATGCCCCTGCACCATACACCCAAAGGGAAGAAAACTCAAGTCCCAGCTGAGTGTAGGTCTACAACAGTACAACCATGCTTAACAATATCATCCTCAGACATCCATGTAGAATCTTCCATGGTAAGACACCTCCATTTGACCAAGTACTAAAAGTAGGTCTTTTTTCTTGTCTTCTAGTTCTTTTGTATGCATGCATTGTTTTCATTTTGTTGGATGTCAACTACATTTGTTTCAATTGGTTCACTTGTTCTTTTTGGTCCAACATCATGCTTCTTGAGCCAAGGCCAACTTGGTGCTATGTATCCATGGTTTTCTATTTGTCTCCTCATTATAACTTCAATTTTGACTACAATTGGAGTTTTATGTTCTCTTTCATCCACTTTGTCTTCTTTACCTAGCACAAGAAACAAACATATTAAAGAAATCACATTCTTTGTTTTCATATTTCATTTCTTCATCCACCTCATGTTGTTTTCCATTCATTCTTTTCTCTTCATTATTATCTAAAATCTTTGGCTTCACCTTAACCATACTCAGCCATTCATTTTCATTTTTGAATTACTCATCCACTCTTTTATTCTCCCTAACATCAACATTCTCAACTGTCGGTTCTTCTCTTGAGAACCATGCTATCTCCTTATCCTCGATGACTATCTTCTCTCTTTGGACTATCCTTCAGTCCTCTATAGCTTCTTTTGTTGTCTCTTCTTCTTCCTAAAGATCACCCACTTCAACATCAACATCACTATTACTTTCATTAGTTTGAGCAAATTCAAAAGAAATTTCTTCCATTTCTTTTTTAACTGGGTTTTCAAACAACATGCTATTTTCAAATTTTGTTACCTCATCCATTACCTCATTTGTCCTTGCTTCATACTATTATATGTCTTTCTTCTCACTTAACAACAAGATTTCAATTCCTATGCACTCACCCTTCAGGGTTATTAATGCATATCTCTTCCCATCCTTTTCCAACTCATGTGATATCTTTCGTATTGTACTTCGCTGCCATGTTATAATGCCACAACCTTCCAAACACAATGTGACATACATCTAAATGCATAATATCACAAACTATTTCATCCTTATAAGGGCTTATTTGAAACTCAAGTTTGCATTGCTCACTTACAGTCACCTGGTTACCTGTTTGAAGCCAACTCATGGAATAGGGCATAGGGTGTTGTATTCTTTTTAAACCCAATTTATCTACCATATATTCAAAAACAATACTATCCATGCAGTTATCAAAAATCACAAATTGACAACATTTGCCTTTGAACTTGCAAGTGGCCTAGAATAATATTTCCTTTTCCAACTTGCTTGCTTTCTTGGCTGCCATTTCTTCCTCCTGTAGCTTCTTTGCCAACTTTAACAATGTATTTAATAATGTGGATTCCCTTTGCCCATCTTTCTTCTTATTAAGAGCCATCCTTAATCATCAAATCTCATTGAACCATGTTATCCAAAATAATTAAATCACTTCCTAGAGAGCTTATGGCTCTGATACCAATAATGATGTAGAGGTACTAAACAATGGCTTAAAAAAATTTTCATTCACCCACAAAAAATCTCTGACCTACAACCTTTAACCCCTTCTTTACAAACAGTCCTTAGCTCTAGTAGCCTTTCAAGTGCAGCAATTTAGGCCTTTTTGGTCATAACTTTCATTATAGACCTAATATTCAAAACATAATCCCTATTTGGGATACCTTTTTGACCCTTATCTAACATATATCAAAATAGAATAGGGTTTCTTTGTACAAACTAGGGCAAAAACAAGACTATTCATGTGCAAACCCTAGGACTATTACAAAACTGCTCTTAGTAAAAATGCCATAACTCACTCAAAACATAATGAAATCATATACAACCACAAGAATTGTAAACTAAAAACAAATATATTTCCATCCATCTATTATATTCCTCGATATGAGGCCGTACCAATCCGTACCATGCATGTTTTTAGACTGCAACTTTCAGAAAAAAAAATTTGCAAACCTGTCCTTAGTAAAATGATCATAACTTTCACAAAACATAATAAAAATTAGTCAAACCAAAAGCATTAGAAATCTAACAACATTATCAAACTTATCCAACCATTTTCATGCCTGTAATTTTCCATACAAGGCCATAAAAATAGAAAGAACATTCCTGCAACATTGGAATACATAGAAAAATAGGTTTTTTATTCATCAAACTTCAAAATACAATGTCTCTCCTACCATATTCGAGTTTTGAGGGTGTTTTATATATTTCCAATCAAAAACCAACTGTATAGTAATGATTTCTTGGTTTGTATGTAACTATTTCTTGATTTTCTTGACACCTTTCCAAAGTTGCTTGACCACTAACATTGACACTTTTACAATTTTTTTACCAATTGACTTATAACACTCAAAAATGGATCAACATGATCCCAAATGGTAAAAAATAACCTTATTAGACTCCAAAACACTCAAATAACCTAAAAAACAAACATGACAAAAGGTATTCTTATGAGTCTCCTGATGCCCCTACACCATACACCCAAGGGGAAGAAAACTCAAGTCCCAGTTCAGTGTAGGTCTGTAATAGTACAACCATGCTTAACAATATCATCCTCAGACATCCATGTAGCATATTCCATGGGATGACCCCTCCATTTGACCAAGTACTGAAAGTAGGTCTTCTTTCTTGTCTTCCAGTTCCTTTGCATGCATGCATTATTTTCATTTTGTTAGATCTCAACTACATTTGTTTCAACTAGTTTGCTTGTTCTTTTTGGTCCAACATCATGCTTGTTGAGCTAAGGCCAACTTGGCACTATATATCCATGGTTTTCTGTTGGTCTCCTTATTCTAACTTCATATTTGACTACAATTGGAGCTTTATGTTTTCTTTCATCCACTTTGTCTTCTTTACCTAGCACAAGAAACAAACATATTAAAGGAATCACATTCTTTGTTTTCATATTTCATTTCTTCATCCACCTCATGTTGTTTGCCATACATTCTTTTCTCTTCATTATTCTCCAAAATCTTTGGCTTCACCTCAACCATACTCAATCATTCATTTTAATTTTTGAATTGCTCATCCACTCTTTTATTCTTCCTGACATCAACATTCTCAACTCTTGGTTCTTCTCTTGAGAACCATGCTATCTCTTTATCCTCCATGACTATCTTCTCTCTTTGGACTAACATTGAGTCCTCTACAGCTTCTTTTGTTGTCTCTTCTTCTTCCTAAACATCACCCACTTCAACATCAACATCACTATTACTTTCATTAGTTTGAGCAAATTCAAAAGAAATTTCTTCCATTTCTTTTTCAATTGGTTTTCAAACATGTTGTTTTCAAAATTTGTTATCTCATCCATTACCTCATTTGTCTTTGCTTCATGTTGTCGTATGTCTTTCTTCTCACTTAACAACAAGCTTTCAGTTCCTGTGCACTCACCCTTCAAGGTTGTTAATGCACATCTCTTCCCATCCTTTTCCAACTCATATGTGTTGTCTTTCCTATTATATTTCACTACCCTATTATAATGCCACATCCTTCCAAATGCATAATATCACAAACTATTTCATCCTTATAAGGCCCTATTTGAAACTCAACTTTGCATTGCTCACTTATAGTCACCTGGTTACCTATTTGAATCCAACTCACAGAATAGGGTGTAGGGTGTTGTATTCTTTTCAAACCCAATTTATCTACCATATATTCATAAACAATATTATCCATGCAGCTATCAAAAATCACAACTTTACAACATTTACCTTTGGACCTGCAAGTAGTCTGGAATAATCTTTCCTTTTCCAACTTGCTTGCTCTATTGGCTACCATTTCTTCCTCCACCATTTCTTCCTCTTGTAGCTTCGTTTATACCTTGAACAATGTATTTAATAATGTGTATGCCCTTTGCCCATCTTTCTTC
The DNA here is from genome assembly GCA_027924645.1 of Cunninghamia lanceolata. Lineage (NCBI taxonomy): Eukaryota > Viridiplantae > Streptophyta > Pinopsida > Cupressales > Cupressaceae > Cunninghamia > Cunninghamia lanceolata. The sequence continues at coordinate 1,387,500 of BSBN01000243.1, forward strand.
TTATTAAGAGCCATCCTTAAACATCACATCTCATTGAACCACGCTATCCATAATAATTAAATCACTTCCTAGAGAGCTTCTGGCTCTTATACCAATAATGGTGAAGATGTATTAAAAAATGGATTAAAACAATCTTCAGTCACCCACAAGAAATCTCTAACCTACAACCTTTAACCCCTTCTTTACAAATTGTCCTTAGCTCTAGTAGCCCTTCAAGTGTAGCAATTCAGGCCTTTTTGGTCATAACTTTCATTATAGACCTGATATTCAAAATGTAAGCCCTATTTAGGATACCCTTTTGACCCTTATCTAACATATATCAAAATTGAATAGGGTTTCTTTGTACAAACTAGGGCAAAAACAAGACTGTTCTTGTGTAAACCCTAGGACTATTATAGAACTGCTCTCTATAAAATTTTCTTAATTCACTCAAAACTTAATAAAATCGCATGCAACTAAAATAATTATAAACTAGAAACAAATATCTTTCCATCCATCTATCATATTCCTCGATATGAGGTTGTACCAAGCTGTACCATGAATGTTTTCAGACTGTAACTTTCAGAAAAAATAAACTCTCAAACCTACCCTTAGTAAAATGATCATAACTTTCATAAAACATAATGAAAATCAGTCAAATTAAAAGAATTAGAAATATAACAACATTATCCAACTTTTCCAACCATTTTCATGCCTATAACTTTCCATACAAGGCCATGCAAATAGAAAGAACATGCCTGCAATGTTGGAATACACAAAATGACAAGGTTTTTTTATTCATCAAAATTCAAAATACAATGTCTCTCCTGCCATATTTGAGTTTGAAGGATGTTTTATACATTCTCAATCAAAAACCAACTGTTTAGTAATGGTTTCTTGATTTGCATGTAACTATTTCTTGATTTGTTTAACACCTTTCCAAAGTTGCTTGACCACTAACATTGACACTTTTGTAATTTTTTTACGAATGGACCTATTACACTCCAAAATGGTCATAAATGACCTTATTAGACTCCAACACACTCAAAAAACCTAAAAACCAAACATGACAAAAGGTATGCTTATGAGACTTCTAATGCCCCTACACCATACACCCAAGGGGAGGAAAACTCAAGTCCCACTTGAGTGCAGGTTTGCAACAGTACAACCATGCTTAACAATATCATCCTCAGACATTCATGTAGCATCTTCCAAGGGAAGACCCCTCCATTTGACCAAGTATTGAAAGTAGGTCTTTTTTATCGTCTTCCAGTTCCTTTGCATGCGTCTTTTGTTTTCATTTTGTTGGATCTCAAATACATTTGTTTCAACTAGTTCACTTGTTCTTTTTGGTCAAACATCATGCTTCTTGAGCCAAGGCCAACTTGGTGCTATATATCCATGGTTTTTTGTTGGTCTCCTCATTCTAACTTCAGCTTTGACTACAATTGGAGTTTTATGTTCTCTTTCCTTCACTTTGTCTTCTTTATCTACACAAGAAAAAAACATATTAAAGAAATCACATTCTTTGTTTTCATATTTCATTTCTTCATCCACCTCATGTTGTTTGCCATACATTCTATTCTCTTCATTATTCTCCAAAATATTTGGCTTCACCTCAACCATACTGAGCCATTCATTTTTATTTTTGAATTTCTCATCCACTCTTTTATTCTCCCTGGCATCAACATTCTCAACTCTTGGTTCTTCTCTTGAGAACCATGCTATCTCCTTATCCTCCATGACTATCTTCTCTCTTTGGACTATCCTTGAGTCCTCTATAGCTTCTTTTTTTGTCTCTTATTCTTCTTGAACATCACCCACTTGAACAACAACATCACTATTACTTTCATTAGTTTGAGAAAATTCAAAAGAACTTTCGTCTATTTCCTTTTCAACTAGGTTTTCAAACAACATGTTGTTTTCAAAATTTGTTACCTCATCCATTACTGCATTTGTCTTTGCTTCATACTGTCGTACGTCTTTCTTCTCACTTAACAACAAGCTTTCAATTCCTATGCACTCACCCTTCAAGGTTGTTAATGTATATCTCTTCCCATCCTTTTCCAACTCATATATGTTGTCTTTCCTGTTATACGTCACTGCCCTGTTATAAGGTCACAACCTTCGAAACACAATGTGACATACATCCAAATGCATATTATCACAAACTATTTCATTCTTATAAGGGCCTATTTGAAACTTAACTTTGCATCGCTCACTTACAATCACCTAGTTACCTATTTGAATCTAACTCACATAATAGGGCATAGGGTGTTGTATTCTTTTCAAACCTAATTTATCTACCATATATTCATAAACAATATTATCCATACAGTTATCAGAAATCAAAACTTGACAACATTTACCTTTCGACTTGCAGGTAGGCTGGAATAATCTTTCCTTTTCCAACTTGATTGATTTCTTGGCTACCATTTCTTCCTCCTGTAGCTTCTTTCCCACCTTGAACAATGTATTTAATAATGCGGATGCCCTTTGCCCATCTTTCTTCTTATTAAGAGCCATCCTTAAACATCAAATCTCATTGAACCACATTATCTAAAATAATTAAATCACTTCCCAGAGATCTCCTGGCTCTGATGCCAATAATGATGTAGAGGTATTAAACAATGGAATAAAATAATCTTCAGTCACCCACAATAAATCTTTGACCTGCAACCTTTAACCCCTTCTTTACAAACTGTCCTTAGCTCTAGTAGCCCTTCAAGTGTAGCAATTCATGCTTTTTTAGTCATACCTTTCATTATAGACCTGATATTCAAAATGTAATCCTTGTTTGGGATACCCTTTTGGCCTATATCTAACATATATCAAAATAGAATAGGCTTTCTTTGTACGGACTAGGGCAAAAACAAGACTGTTCCTATGCAAACCCTAGGATTGTTACGGAATTACTCTTAGTAAAAATGTCATAACTCACTTAAAACACAATGAAATCACATGAAACTAAAATAATTGTAAACTAGAAACAAGTATCCTTCTATCCATCTATTATATTCCTATATATGAGGTCGTTCCAGGATGTACCATGTATGTTTTCAAACTGCAACTTTCAGAAAAAACAAACTCGTAAACCTACCTTTAATAAAATGATCATAACTTTCACAAAACATAATTAAAACCAGTCAAACCAAAAGAATTAGAAAGATAACAACATTATACAAAATTTCCAATGATTTTCATGCCTATAGCTTTTTGTACAAGGCCATACAAATAGAAATAACAGGCCTGCAACATTGGAATACACAGAAAATAGGGTTGTTATTCATCAATATTCAAAATACAATGTCTCTCCTGCCATATTCAAGTTTGGAGGGCATTTTATACATTTTAAATCAAAAACCAACTGTATAGTAATGGTTTCTTAATTTGCATGTAACTATTTCTTGATTTTTTTTATACTTTTCCAAAGTTGCTTGACCACTAACATTGACACTTTTGCAATTTTTTACCAATGGACCTATAACACTCCAAAATGGATCAACATGATCCCAAATGGTCATAAATGGCATTATTAGACTCCAAAACACTCAAATAACCTAAAAACCAAACATGACAAAATGATTCTTATGTGGCTTTTGATGCCCTTGCACCATTTAATGTCTTGGGTGAAAACCTAAGGCATTACATTTGGTATCAAACCCCATTTTGCAACACTAGGAGCTCTAGGTTGTGTGTTTCTAGTTGTGGTTTTATGAGCATGTGTGGGATCTTATATTGGTAGTGTGATGTTCCTTCTTGATTCATTGGATTCTTGACAAGGATTCTTGTTGTACACAGTGAACTTAGTTGTTACTTTTATGTAAGCAGATAATGAGAATGATATATGCTTGAAATGTGTGAATGTAATTTGTTTCTCTTGTCCCATTATTGTATTGTTTTAGAAATTTTACCATGCCTCACAGTATTTTGACATTAGTGGAGAGTGATGTTGTGCCATAGATGCAAGGACCATGTTACTAAGTGACATTAAGGTGCACAACATGTTGTTTATATACAATTCCATAGCTACATGTATGTTCCAACATAGTGTGGGGTATGATGGTGCATATTATTTATATGCATTATAATTATTTAACTATTTTTGTTGTGTTGCTCATTTTGTGAATCTAGTTTATAGGAATTTCTCCTTGGTAATTTAGAGAGTTTCTTGCATGATTCTAGATATTAATGCAATGCTTATGTGATTAAACTAATGTTGTTTTGTTCTAACCCATGCAACTTGGTTGTAGAGAGGAGGATGCCTCCTAAGTATTACCATACTCGTCAAGGTGAACAAGTAACCCTATTTTAGGATCATCTAAAATTTAGAGTGAAGATACTTTGATACTCCTATAGCAATACATACTCAACCAAAAGGATATCTTGGGTTCCCACAAGTATTGCAATTGCTTCAAGATTTATTGGAAAGTTTTCACCCTAGGTAAGAGGAAAATTGAGTAGGTAGACCTAAAATTTTTTAGGCAATGGGAGAATCTTAATTCAAAGTTAGTGCAAGGAAAAATTTAGGATCCCACATTAATATAGAGTGGAGGAAGTTCCTAAATAAGAGCAACCTCAGTAAGAGGTTAGGCAAGTGGTGGATGACCCTAATGTGGAAGCAAAGCATATGAGAGATCTTGTTTGAGTACATCCACCAATTGTTGATGTTTCCACTAGAGGTTGGGGTTGAGAATTAGCTCTTGGACATGTTGATGATTGTTTTTACATGTTCATAACAAAAGTTAATATTCATAAATGAACCTAACTATCTTGAAAGATATGGAGAAATCAATTAAGATTACTCAATCCCAAGTTTCCGTATGGTTAGGTCTTGACTTGTTGGACAGTTTAATAGGTTATTATGAAGCTATAATATGCAAGGGGCCTTACATGATTTAAGGTGATTTGACTACTTACTGGACTCTATTTATGCAAATTGTTACAAATATCGGCAAAATACTATCTCTTTACACAAATCTATTACTGTATATCAAAGCTTTGAATGATTTATGTTAAAACATGCTTTTCCTTTCAAATATGTATAAAGATTGCCAACTATCCACTCAATTGATCTCAATCCTTTCAAATGTTAGATAATCTCCTTTAGATTTCTGTGTTTTAGCTAATTACTTCAAAGTTTGGGAAAAGTTAGAGAAAAACTCAAATTCAACATCACTTTCTACAGGATCTAAATGCTCTGTTATGCACATAGTAAAGATTACAGCAAATTCAATTAACTCAGCAGATCAAATCATTAAATGCAAATGTCTTGAATATTTTCACAAACAAGCATTCAAGATTGCGAGCTTTAAGAGAAGCTGTTTCAAATATAAAGAAGAGCTAGAAGACACTCAGAAAATAGACGCAGACTTCCAGATTCATTTATATTCAAAACACATAGCCATATATGGTTTACAATGTAGGTATGACTCTTAGCTTTATTAATCAAATTCACAGAAACTTACAATACTTTATAGATACAGTAAGAAAGCTGGACATTTCCACGCGTTCCTTAATGCAGACATAGGCGACCTCCTCTATAAAAAAAAATGCTTTCTTACTCAAAGTTTCAGAACAAATTACAATTGCTATACTAGTTTCTACAAATCCATGTGTAAATAATATACAAGTAGTCATGTCCCTTATATAGAATTTGAACTTTCAAATGGCTACGGCTACTACTTTAATCCATGGTTGAGATCCTTCTATCTCTGATCAATGGTGTATCTTTGTTTCTAACCGTCTACCAAAATATCTATTTGGCATCTTTTCCTCCACTCAAAGGATGCTGTTGGAATCTTTACAAAATAAGATTCCCCTTTCTCTTTGATGACTCTTTCCCGCCAAGGCTCCTTATTTGACCACTTTTCAAAACCTTTACACTTGCTTTTTACGTTTTCAAATATTTTCTGTAATTGCCAATTACTCCTTCCACAAAGGTATGGTCCCCTCCTAGACTCTTTGTCAAAATATACTCTTACATCACAACTCCCTTCTTCAACCTCTTTTCCTTGTTCCCTGAGCCCTCTCTTCTCTTCTGATATTTCTTCATTTTAACCTTTTCCTCCATTACAGTATCAATCATCTGCTTGCTCAGGCTGGCATTAGGATTTTCTATGTAGGGTGCAAATATGGCATTGAACTCTGTCAATGCCCTCTCTAAGTTATACACTCGCACCTCCATACATTCATGTTGCAATAATCTCTCTATTATCCTCTTATGTATCTTGATCATTTCATCTTCCTTTTCTTCTAAATTCTGTATGACTGCTGCACATTTCATGAGGTTATCCTCTTCAAACTTGAGCTCTAATATTATTTGTGGCACTTGATTTGCCAATGTGACAGTAAGTGCTCCTTCATTAATCTGTTCTACTCTTTCTTCCACTTCTGTCAATTGATCAATTTCAGACCTGCATTCTTCTTTTCTATTTTGGCATTTATGTGTAAGCATTAGACATTTATTCTTTTCTTCTGCACTTACTTTCCAACTTCTTACAGCTTGCCTTATTTTTTGTTCTCCCTCTTGCATGAAATCACTAAACCATTCATCAAAGATACTAGCCTTTAGCCTTTTATTTTTCATGTCTTGTATTTCTTCTTTTGACACCACCACTATATTATCAGGCAGTTCTGGTACTGTGGAATTGGGATCAAATATCCCTTTAATAAATTGTTGGAGTTGGACAATGTGTCCTTTTAAATGCTCCTATTTATCCTTATCTTTCTTCAGCATTTCTGCAGTCACCTGGTGCATATCTTCCCATTCAGCAATGTGCTATTCTCTTGTAGAATGCCCAAGGTCAAGATTTAATATCTTGTACTCCTCTAATGTAATCTCACCTTTTGCCTTTTCTTTCTGTGGTATAGCTAGGTTTAATGTTCTAGATCCACTTGGACCTCTTTGAATAGCAGACATGGTTCTAGCTTTCCTCTTCTCTTTTCTTGGAGTAGTCTTCTCTCCTAGCAGACTTTTTATATCAATAGGTACTACTTGTACCTCTTTCCTCTCCTTTCTTATTTCTTTTTTCTAACCATGCAGGGATCTCTTTTTCACCTTCTACAACTTTATCTTCATCTATTACCTCTTCATGAGGTTTCTCTGTTCCAACTTCTTCCTATTGTTGATGTTCCTGCTGTTGCTCTTGTTGTTGCTCAGGAATTTGTTCTTGTTCTTCTTCTTGTTGCTGCTGTGGTTCTTGTTGTGGTTGTTGCTGAAGTGGTTCTTGCTCTGTGGGATTATTCAGCTGCTCTTTTGATTCCACTTCTTCTTCTTCTTCTTGTTTTTTAGTATCTCCTCCAGCATCACTCTCCTTTTCATGATCTTCTCCTTCTGATGATCCTTCCTCTTGATCATCTTCTATCTGTTTATCAGGTTCATTTTCATCCATATTTTCTTTTGCTTCTTTGTCTTCAGGCCTTTTAATTTCTTCTTCTAATTTGTCTATGTTTTCTACCTGTGGTTGCTCTGTATTTACTAGTGAATTGGCCTTTACCTCATCCTCTTTTACTTCTTCTTCTTGGGTTTGCATGTTTTCTTTGTTTTTCTCTTCTTCACTTGGCTCCCCATACATAGCTAGCATGTTCAAGGCATCTATACCTAAAGTTTCTTATTTTGCTTCTTCTTCTACAATTTCTTTTTCAATTTCTTCAATTTTATATGCTTCTTCTTGCACATCCTTAATGATTTCTGGTGGCACCAAAGTACCAAAGGGATCCACTGATCCTGCTTCTTCATGTACTTGTTCTTCTTCATGTTCTATGTTGTGCGCCATTCCCACTTCAACTTGAGTGCTCAGCTCATCCTCTCCACTTAGGAAATCACTTGAATCCTCTTCTATGTCAATTGCCTTTCCTTTATACATTGTTTCTTCTTCACTATCACTACTCTCGATATGCACAGTTTCTGTAGTAGTTTGCTTGGCTTTATAGGTTCTTGACTCTTGCAGCTTTTCTCGAGCCAACTCTGCTTTTACCTGTTTGAATGCTTGTCCTGGTTCCAAAGATGTGGAGGCACTACCTATATTTTTCAGCTTTTCATCTACTTCCTGTGCTCCAATCACATCAACTAGTTTAGAAGTTTCTCCTTTTGATAAACTTATGGGAATTGCCCTTCTTGCTATTTGTCCTACTGCTTCTTTTGCAGCCTGTGCTTCCTCTGCACTTACTTCATGGCTTATAGACTTTGCATCAACAAAAGTATCAGATGCCACTACTATTGTTATGCCTGAAGCATATGGATCCATCAATGTGGCATTTTTGTCTTTTTCCATAATTTTAGCTTCCACAATTTTTCTCTTCTTTTCATAAAAAAACTGCAAATCTTCACTGAGGTCTGCTTTTCTTTTCCTTCCCTTCTTGGGATATGTGACCTCCTTGCCTTTAGCTTTTAGCTCTTCAACTCTGTCTTTCAGTCATGTTTTTGAAAACAATATTATAGGTTTAGATAATACATCCAATGATGTATTCCAAGGCTTTAACCAATCAGGCTCTGTAATAGGAGTCATCCTTGCTTCTGCATAATTTTGATGTAATAATTGATCATTCTCTCGAACCTCTGGAGGAACATATATATTTCCTATAGATTTCATCTGCTCAATAGTTAATCTTTTGTGAGCTCTTTTCCTCACTTCTCTATCATTTTTGCAGTCAGACTAGAAATCCTCCATGTGTACCTGATGTTTATATTTCTTATCCACAAAGTTCTAGATTCTGTGAAAAGGATCGAATCTTCTTGCTAAATCAAATTCCTTGAAGCCATAAGACCTCAACTCCTATTCTAAATATGTTGCAACTTCTTCACTATAGCATGAATACCTACCAATAGCCCAAGGTAGTCTCACATTTCCCCTGTTATTGAATTTCCTTTTGTACATCCTAAAAACATTCAAGTTTTGTCTTGAAAATTCCAACACAATTAGCTTTTCAGATGGATATCTGGGCAACATAAATGGTTTCCCTTCAAAGCCCTCAATTCTTATATAAATAAAATGTTCAAATTGTATAAACCAAGAACTGTGTAATCCAATTGCATTTTCTACATCCTTAGATAACCTCTTGTCAAGTTCTTCTCTCAATATTCTTACCAAGTATAAAAAACATCATTGACCAAAGCAAAATTCTTTAAGGAATTTTCCTCCTATAGGATAGGGTAGTGTTCATACACCAACTTCTAATTAGGACCATTTCCCAATGTACCTACCCTTTCTATTCCATGAATGTAGGGTCTAATCTTTGCAGCACATGAGTATAACACATAAGAAGACATATAAAATGGAAACATCTTCTGTTGTCTCTGCATAGCTTGCCTCCAAATAGCTATGCTAATGGCCTTGGCCCAGTGGATTTGTCCTTGTTTCTTTTCCCCTGTTCTTATGAATTCAATGACAGTGAACATCCAAGGTTCACATTTTGTACCATCTCTTAATCCAACTAGTCTGCTCAGCACAGTGATCATCAAATGAATCTCCTCCTTGAAATGTATCCTCATCAGATTTTTAGGTATCCTAGCTACCACCTTGGGTTTATTCTTTGGGCTATACCAGTTGCGGAATATTTTACCTTTACATTCTCCTTCATTTGTGTAAAAATTATCATTATATTGGTCAATGTCGATATCCCTTATTTTTTAATTAATCTCTAAACTGAATGTTTTTGCAATCCCTTCTGGAGTTAGATCAACAATTAATCTATCATGTAACATTATCTTTCTTGTAGTAGGGTCATACAAAATTATGCAATCCAAACATAAATCTCTAGCCTCCATTGCTAGAGGAAATCCTGCAGCTCTGTATAGTCTACTATCCCAAATACATTTCATATCTGGCGAGGCATCCGCAGTAGTGATTTTCTTTACTACATCTTCTGCATCATAATTGCCTATGTTTTATCTGTGCCTACCCCACCTATGCTTAGCAGGGATGGACAACCTCTGTATAGCGGCAACTCTTCTTTCTCTATCTCCTTCCAAGGTTTTCTTTCTTTTTTTACATCTTCCCCTGTATCTTTCTTCGAGGCCATCCGGTAGAAGCATACATCTTTTTAACTTCTCATTTTACTTCATGTTTAGGGTTTTTACTGTGAATACCTACTTTTCCCATCTACCCTAGCTTGTTTGTCGTTTCTATTTTAACCTCTTTGAATTCGTTAACCTCTACTCATCTAATTAACAATTTAAAACAATAATTTAACCAATGCTTACATTTTGCAACGAGAAATTAACAGTATTTTAACAACTGAACATAAACAGTGTTCGGATAAATACCTGTTGTTAGCGACTATTTACGGTTGACTTACATTTACCGTTATCACCTTTGTCCAGCTATTGTAACTCTTTTCACCTCTGGTAAATTCTGCTCTTTCACTACAATAGCTCTTTTTTTGCAATTTTCACTCTCCACAGTATATTTAACAGCGAAATAACATTGAAATGGTTCTAACCCTCGTTAAATTTCCCTTTGTTTGAGTATTAAATTCGCATTAATTACAACAATTAATGCATTACGTCCTTGGCCTTTATTACAGTGTTTATGTTTTTCAAACTTTTTTACCATTAGCCTACTTCAACATGCATATTTTTTCCTTTGTACATTTCTTTGTATGTGTCTTTTGTATATTTTCGTTGTATCTCCAAACATGCAATCATTTTATGCATACAATCAACTAACGCTCTTACCCTTTTTGCTTTTCCGTACACATTTGTACCTTTGGTTTTGTATATCTCGCTTGTATATTTTGTTGTATAAATGCACATACAAACACCATATACATTCATTTCCTTACCATTTTTCTCTCCATGATGTCTTTGTTTCTTTGTATCTCAGCATTGTACATCGCAAATATACAAACACAGAAACATACAAAGAATTTACCATTTTTAACTTCCAGGACAAATCCGCTTTGTATCTCTGCCTTGCATCTTTTAAATGTACAACTTCTTGTATATCACAAAATATACATGGTTATTATAGAAGCAAACATGTACATTCAGTGGGGTCCACCTTACCTCTCAATAATGCCTTTCCGTGATGCTTTTACTTCTTATTGAACTTTCAGACTTCAAACTATTATAAATCATATTGCATTTACCTTCGCATCCACAATGTATATAAAACATTGTATATTTCGCCTTGTACATTCCGAAACATACAAAGACCAAAACATACAACAGTTTAACTTTATTCCATAAAGATCTCGGTTCCAGTTTGTATAAAGTGCAATGTATATTGGTGTTGTATATAAGAAATATACAAGATGCAATATACATCGACTTAATTACCTTTGATAACTCTTTGGTTCTGCTTTGCATATAAACACAATGTATAACCGAACATACATATACAAAGTGCAAAATATATGACTTTTCCAGTTTTAATATCTTTTCAATTCCGCGCTATGTATAACTTGTTGTATACTTTGTTTGTATGTCTGCCATTTGCCGAATATACAAACCAAAATATACATTGCGGAATTCAAGCATTTATTCATCTCAACTTTAACTCATTTCAGGCTCGACTTGTATATTAAGATAAAACGATTAACAACAATGTATACAAGTATAACAACATTTCCTAAACCGATGACTTTTCCTTTTGCGACTAACACAAAAGCACGATATACAAATGCATTTTTATATGAGACGACCCTTGTATATACAAACAACTTTGTATATACAAAACACAAACCCTTGATTGTACATTTACCAAAAAATATTTATAACTTGCAAATTACAAGGACTTTTGAGATGGTTCAAAAAACAACCCCTATTCATTTTTCACAAAGAATTCACCCATACTATGCACTAGTACTCAATGTTATTTTTCTCTATTTTTACCAGGGTTTGTACTTTCAGTTACCCTTTTACCTTTACCACCAAGCAAACCCACACAAACAAGCGACAAAAGCCAGCTAGAGCAGGGGTCCTCATTTTGCTAAGTAAAATAGGGCGTGTAGTGAGCATCACAATAGGACATTGATCATTGATTTGTGATACACCCTTATGGAAGTGATAGTAGGGCTAGATATGCCATCTTGTAGTTATGTGGGTTTTCTTTCACCTAGTGGCATGTGGAGGACCAAAAGTGTTACCTATCTATTGCCATACTTTATTGGGAAACCTTCTTGGAGAGGTTTCATACTCATTATCTTTTAGAGCACTTTAGATAACACCAAGTGGACAAGTTCCATGAACTTTGGTAGCTAGGTATTTTAGTGGATCAGTATGAGAACCACTTATTTAAGTTGAAGCAATATGTAAGTGCAGCTAAGAATGAAGAAGTCTTTAGTTCATAGGTTTATGAGGGGTTTGAACCCTTGTATCATTAGTTGCTTTCAAGTTTTAGAACTTGAAACTTTGGAGATTGTCATTGAGAAGGCAAGGTTGGGGGAGGAAAGTAGTAGTATGTTTTTAGGTAGGACCCAGGGTTTAGGGATCTCAAACCCAACCGAAAGGGAGTTTCAATACTTCCTTGGTAGTAGATCTAGAGGTAGATACCTCAATAAGATTAGTAGAGTGGCTAGGAGAGTGGAACCTCTCATTGTATGGAGAAGCATAGGCAACATATTAGAGACCATGTTCCCTAGTATTAGTCGATTGGTGCTAGCCCAGTTCTAGCTTCTCAAGTTTTTAGTAGTCAAGATGACCTTAATTTTTATAGCCTCAAGTTATGGGAACATAGTATTGTGTTTAGGATGGCAACATGGCTAGGAAGTTCTCACAAAGATTAGTGGAAATTGGTGGTTGGGGTGCCTTAGTGTTAGAGAAGATAGTTGGAGATGTTGGTAAATCTCATAAAGTATTTGTAGTAGTTGATAACCACTAGGATGACAATCAAGGTATAGTTGTTGAGACCTCAAGTATGCTTGAGGTAGTTCATGTTTCTATTTTGTTTAATTTGGAAGCTTCAGACTCCATATTATCATCAATGATTGGGCAATGTAGGTTGGTGGTAGAAAGGTAGTATAGTAGGTGGTAGGTTGAGTTAGACATAGGAGCTAAGGTGGAAGTTAACTCTTTTGTGCATGGTTATGTGTTGGACCCTAAAATTCTCACCACTATTATTGATTTGTGTATCCTACTATTAGTATCTTAGAATATTGTCCTTGATATGGACTAGCTCAATATTCATCATGTGAATATTGATTATCACCAAAAGGTAGTGAAGTTTGTTAACAATCATGAGGATCATGTTTTGATAGTAGGAATTCATAGACCCATCTGACTTTGTATAATTTTAGACATGTAGCTAAAATAGAGTATACAAAATGGATGTTAAATGTTTTCTATCACTATGAGTGATCTTGTCGAGAGTGATTTCAAGGAGGTTTCTCTTCATGATCATCCCTTTCTCAAAGAGTCTGAGGATGTATTTTTGAATGTCATTGCTGGCACATTGTTAATTTAAGATGTAGAATTTTGTATTAACCTTATTATATGAGTTAAACCCATCTCATGTGTGCCATATAGGATGACCAATCAAGAGATTAGTGAGATCAGGTTGCACCTTGAGGAGTTGTTGGAGAAGGGAGACATTTTTCCTAGTGTATCCCCTTGGAGTGCACCTAACGTCTTCATGAAGAAGGATGATACTATCTAGTGCACCGTTCCTTGTAGTGCTTTATCCTACAGTGGATTTTGTGGTTTATGGTGATTCTTCTTTAGATGGTTTAGGGGTTGTCCTTATGCAGGAGGATCGATTGATTACCTATGATCCATAGAAGCTCAAGAACCATGAGATTAATTACCTAAACCATGATCTTGAGTTGGAAGTAGTTTTTGATGTGCTTCTGTGCTAGAGGTATTTTCTATTAGTCCTTCAATTCAAGTTGCATATTGATCATCATATCCTTCCATACATTTGCACGTAACCAAATTTTAATGCTCTTTAGTGTTAATAGATGGAGTTTCTTTTCAAGTATGACTTTGGTGTTCATTACTTCAAAGGGAAGGAGAATGTTGTCATGGATGCCTTGAGTAGGAGGTGGCACAAGGTCTCAGTTGTTTCCTTGAGTATGGATTTTCAAGGTCACATTATTGATGAGCTTCTTGTGGATCCATAGTATTAAGAGGTTTAGGCAAAGATTGAGTCACAAAGGGTCCTTGTGGGTAATTTGTCTACCTTTCCTCTTGAGTTCAATGGTTTGTTACAACATCTTGTTCATATTTATGTTCTAGATTTTAGTGGCCTTCACACTATTGTGGTGTCTAAGGCACATGATGCACCTTATTTAAAACATCCTGGTGGGAAGAAGGTGCATGCCAATCTTTAATAGTTGTTTTAGTGTACAAGGATGAGGCATGATATTATTGAGTTTGTTGGTAGATGCCTTGAGTAGTAAAGGGTAAAGGTAGAGCACTAGCATCCCATAGGACTTCTACAACAACATGATATTCCTAAGTTGAAGAGGAACATTATTTTGATGGACTTTATTATTTGTTTTCCTTCTTCTACTAGTCATCATGATGCCATCATAATGATAATCAAAATACTAACCAGGGTTCCACATTTTCACCCCCAAGGACATCCTACAATGTTTTGTTAGTGGTGTTGGTACTCAAACATATGTCTCCACAAATCATAGCTAGTACTAAAACCTGAGGCTAGAGATATATCAACAAAGGTGGTGGGCAAGAATTATTCTCAGATAGTACATTAATGGACCAATTCTTGTGAGTGGCTAAACTCACCTTCATCTTTAGGCTTTGTAAGGCCAAGGGGGTGTTCCCATAGGTCTAAATAATAAAACAATTAAAGAAAAATAAGTAATTAGACTGAAGGCCGTTAAGCATCCATACCCAAAATGATAGGAACCCCAATATTTATCACTAAGTTCATGTCAGCATTGACTACATACAAACCTACAAGATATCCAATAAGTAGATAATAATCCACTCTTACCATGCATAAAAAATAATAACTATATTTTCCCTAGAAAATGAATCTACTTAACATTGCATACACATGGGTAAGAGGGAGAACATACTAGCATGATCCTCCAACAATATTTTAGTTCTAGGACAACACAAGATATGGCACAATTTACAATATTGAATCATCTAGGCATGGTGAAACCTATAATACTCCTACAACTAACAAGAGAAATGATTATAATGAAAGGTGTTTGGACCTTCACTAATCAGGTTGGTGCTTACTCCATTAGGAAACAAAGTTATAACTAAGAAAGAGGATGGAGACATGTTATAACTAAGAAAGAGGATGGAAGGGGCACTCCATTTCTTGGTAGGAAGTCCTGATGCAAGGTTTAGTCACATTAAAAGAAATAAAAGTTTACACAACAAACCTTTATTTATCTTGAAAGACATCAAGATCTCTAAAGATCTAGGGCCCAAGGCTCTGATTGTCAGGTCCTGACCACCTGGTTCTCACTTAGGGTTTGATGTGTCTTGTTGTTTCTATTTTGGGGACTTGCGCACTTTGAGTCATCTACTTTTGTATCTATTCAAACTTCACAAATATTCTATATATTTAACATAATCTGCACACATCCTTAAGAACTTATGTCAAATTCTCAAGTAATTATTCATATTTCAAGCATATTATCATGAATTTAAACATAACTTTGAGTACTTCTTCTGAAATGTTTCTAATTTTGATCAATTCTTTTGAATTGGTATTTGGTTGACTAGTCTTTATACACAAACTTTGAATTCATCTAAATATTTTCTTTAAAGCATGCAATTCATCAATATTTACTATTATTTGCTTCGGATTTATCATTATTTACAATTCTTCACCACAATTTGTAAAATAAAAGACAAAAGATAAGGTTGAGAAGAAAAGAGTTCTAAGAAATCTAAATTCATTATCAATCCAAACGTATATCCAGACACTTTAATGAAATGAAGCTAATCTAATTATACTTCACTAGGATTTCCATAGCTATGCATAACAGATACTAATATTCAAAGGAAATTGATAACAATAAGTAAGCTTTTGAATGCATTCCAAGGGACACAACAATTCAACATTCCATACTGACAGGCTGTCGTAAGGTCCTAACACTTTAGATGAAAATTATTAGTTTATCGACTGGGGTAGTGTCTGAGGCTATTTGCAATAGGGAGTTTGGATATTTCATTGAGAAACAATTTTCTAGTTCTGTTAAAAGATTGAAACAACACATGAAATGAAACAGTAATTATATCCTTCAAGAGAAAGCATTCAAATCTATACTAGAAAGCATGAAAAACTTTAGACTAGAAAGCATATAAATTCTACACTAGAAAGTAGATAAATTCTATGCTAACAATTCACAAATGCAATTTGCTATGCTACAAACACTCCAAATTCTAGCTATCAAAAAATAGTATTTCTAACTAAGGCAGATGCGCCATAAAACTTCTAATCAACACAGGAAGTTTCAAACAACAATACACAACAGTTTAACTTTTAAATAATGCACCCTGTAGGTTAACGATAGAAACTAAACATAGCCTATCTTTAACTGAATAAAAACATCCATAGAAATGAAAATACTTATCTATCCTACAGTCCCGCCAGTGGCCAGCTCATGGGAGAAGCTTGTCTTAACTCAGGTCACATTCAATAACTTTCGTAGCACATAATAACTCCATTCAAAACTTCATATTTTCAAAGAATTAAAACTTAGAACAACATCATTTGCATTCATGAAAAATTGCAAGTACAAAGCTATGATGATTTTGAAAACTAAGGGATTGTCTTTCATTCATCCAGAGTGATGAGTGCCAAATTGCACTCATGAAATACATCTTTTTGCCTCTTTTTTTCCCCCTCTCTCAGTTCATCTTTCCTAGTGTCTGCACCCAAATAAGTTAGCAAGATCATTCTATTTTGTGATTAATTAAGATAGATTACTTAAGATTAGAATTTCTGATTAAGTGACTAATGTGCGTGGAATTGATGAAAAAATACAGAACTTCTCTCTCTTTTTGAATCAATAGGTGTAGATGCCAGGAACAACGATTTTGTGCATCTCCAGAGATTGTTCTCAATGATCTCCAGAGATAATACCAAAGAACCATGACACCTGAAGTTTTGAAGATATGAGGAATGCCTCTCCGGGGCTCTGCGAGAGTCTAGAGTATCTCCAGAGCTGAACAAGAAGCTACAAACATATCTCCAGAGCTGCAGACAGGAACAACTATCTCCAGTGCCTCCTAAGAACAGGGCATATTTCCTACAGAGCTGCCAACTAGACGCTCTCAGCAGTGATCTTACTACCCCTCACTTCACTCAAAGCATCACCTGAGTGGTGAAGGGTCAACTATTAGTTAAACTACTGAAGTTTTATCTTTTCAAAGATTTTGCATGAGTTACGAACTGAACTAATCTAATATCCTTATTTTCAGGGCTTTGATGCCCAAGTGTATTAAGACTTAAACTTAGACTTCTGAGTGGACTTCTGTTCCACTCAAGTCTACCTTTCTCTCATGGTTATCTTTCATAAGTTAGACAGTTAAGTACAATAAAGAGATGGTGTCATCTCATAGAAGGACTAGTAGATAAGTTTAGTGATATATCATCACTCATTTTTATATATACTCTCAAAAATAGTAGAAGAAATATACAATGATAAAATTATTCTGACTCTAGGAGATATCAGTTCTGTGTTAGCCATATTTTTGAATGCAGAAATGAATGAATTGGACTGAATTTAGTTGTGATCATCTTTTGTACTAATTTCCTGCTATAGCCTTCAGCCTCAAGGGTGTGGAGCAAGGGCCCACTCTCACCACTCAGGTAGGAGGCTAGTACCACTGTTTTATTGTTTCAGTTTTCTATTATAAAGGTGTTTCCTGTTTTAATAGATAGATGCATGTTACTGTTTCTCTACTTTAAGTAAATTTCTTGTTTTATTCTATTTTCTAGCATTCATTAAATTTATTCAACAAGAAGATAGATTAATCTCTTTTTAAATTAGGATTAGCTATAAACTGGTAACTATAGAATCCCTAGTTGCAGACAGCTGTGGACACAACCCTGGATTTTGACATTTGAAAACAGATTAAATGATGAGGTACAGCGACAGCCTGTCATTTTTGGCGTCATTACTGGGGATAGTTTGTGTTAATTAGGGACACTGAGTTAAAGCAATTTTTAGGATAAATCTATATGGTTAGAGCTAGAGATCTAAAAGGAAGATATATTAAGCAGACACCCCAACAACACACCATAGGGGAAAGTAGTGGGGTGGTACAAAATCTTGTTGAAGAAGGAAACCTAGATCTTAATTTGGAACCTGCACCTCAAAACAACAATCCCTTAGATCCTCCAGACATTCCACTTGCCAATTATATCCAGGAATTACAACAAAAGTTTGAGGCAGATCCCTTGGTAGAACCTAATTTCCTAGAGCCTCAGGAAGAAGAACCAGTACTAAACATGGAAAATGATAATCATGGGGAAGAGGAAAATCAGGCTCCAAGAACCTTCTCTTATCCTATTGTTTTGGCTACTAGAGACAATGCTCCTATGAAGAATATCTCACCAGCACACCTGCCAAACTTTAGAGGACTTTCTTCTAAGGATCTAGATCAGTTCTTATTTGAATTCAAAGTAGTCTGCCAAACTTATGATTATGGATCAGATAACCAGAAACTCAAACTGTTCCCTTCAACCCTGAAAGACTTTGTGATGAGATGGTTTATGGGTTTACCCTAGAATTCTATCCGTTCTTGGGATCAAATGGAAATAGAGTTTTTGAAAAAATACCAAGATTATTGCAGATCTAGTAATAAAAATGAAGAATTGTTTAAAATTAGGCAGGGGGAGGAAGAATCCTTAGAAGATTATGTGGATAGGTTTAATTTTGCCTTAAGAAGGTATGGCAATCCAGTGGATCACTCCTTGGCTAGAACCCTATTTATAAAAGGATTGGATAAAGAATCAAAACAGGCACTGGGCCTAATGGGAAAAGGGAACATTAACAAAATGGAAATACCTGATATAGAGGAACTCTGCAGGAACTATTCCAGAACCCAAAATGGAGTAAGGTCATCCAAAACTTTTAAAGGGAAGAATGAAATAGGACAGTTGACAGAGGAAATTACAAATCTAAAAACAGACATTCTGGTCCAACTAAATACCACATTGGATGGGATTCAAGCAAAAACTAGAACAACTGATCAAAATAGAGCAACTAAACCACTCTCCATCTATTGTCCTAGGTGTAGAAACAAACACCTGTTGAGAGAATGCCCCTTGGACAAATCAGAGATTTGTTAGATCTGTGATAGGGAACATCCTACCAGTCAGTGTGGTTAACTTCTAGCCTTGAAAAGATTGAATAAAAAGAATGTTGTGATAGAAGAGGAGTTGAACTATGTGGGACAAAAATAAACTGAAAATTTCCCTTATAATTAGTATCCAAACCAGTCTTCTTACAGGGGTCCTTCTAATTGGGGAAATAATCAGTGGAATCCAACTTGGCATGGCCCTCAAAATAATCCTCCTTGGGGACAGTAGGATTGGCCAAGTCAACATTGGCAAAACCAAAATTGGCAAAATCAGCCTTGGGGAAATCAACAGTGGCCACCATAGTTTGGATCACAAAACATGCAACCTCAATGGGGTCCTCAACAGGGATATAATCAACAATACCAAGGACAACCTAGATGTTTCCAACTTCAACAGTAGGCTTTACTAACTGGATCCTCCAACACACAGGGTCAAACACAAAATGAACCAGTTAGTCAACTACCCTTACCAGCTCAACCTATACCAAACCCATAGAATAAACAAGGAGCAGCTGTCTACATGACAGAGCAAGAAAATCTGGCTGGAATTAATGATATATATTCAAATAATCTCTAGCTACATTCTGGGAAAGCATTCTCAAGACCATCTCCTCTAACTATAGTTGAAGTAACCAATGATGAGGAACCTGAAAATCCATCCAATCAACCCCCAGAGGAGATTACTAATGAAAAAGTGCTAGAAAAATCATCCATAAACAACTCTGGAGTTACTCCTAAAAAGGCGGCTCCGGAGAACAGTCTTGAACATAATTCTAACAAGAGCTCCGGAGATGTTCTGGAGATGGAAAAGCTAGCACCATACCCAGAACGGCTTAAACAGAATGCTCCCCAGAGAAAGATTCTACAAAAACAAATCCAAACCAATCTGGAATCAGAACTTTTACAAGAAATCAAGTAGCTAAACATTGAAATTCCTCTTCTCTAGGCAATCAGAGATGTACCGGAACTAAATCAGTTCATTAAACAATATTGTATCAAAACATAGGACAGAAAGAAAAAATTTCCCTCCACAATACAGGTGGAAGGAAAAGTAGTCGATCTATTGATGGGAGAAATTCTCCTCCCAAAATATGGAGACCCTGGAAATCCTGTCATAACTGTTTTCATCTCAAGGGTAGAAATTTTGAATGTTTTGGTTGATTTAGGAGCAGCAACTAATGTGATGACAGTTCATACAATGGACAAGTTAGCTCTATCAGTTATCTAATCCACAACTACAATTCTTCAACTTGTTGATCAGTTAGTTGCTATTCCAAAAGGAGTAATCACTAATGTACCTATTGTGATAGATTCATGGGAATTCCCAGTAGATTTCTTAATACTAGAACCTAGAAACTAGAGAAATACTTATCTGTTGATTTTAGGAAGACCATGGTTGGCTACTGCAGCAGCATCTATTGATTGTTGAACTGGAGATATGGTCATTTCTAATGGGATAGATCTAAAGAAAATATCTCTGTATCCTCCAGCTAAACCATCAGTGCATTACACAAGAAGAGTATGGGTGGATGAACCAAAGAACATGGACAACAGTGCCTCATTAGCTATGGTAACCATTAAGGAACATCTGGGAGAATTAGAAGAAGAAGTATACTATGATACAACAGAAGACTTCACTCACATCGTAATCAATAAAGATGTGATGGAACTCACCCAAGATCCTCAGAGAGAACTTCTTATTTCTTCTCATTGTACCCTTGCCAACATTATTCCTTGTGGGGAAACCTTTTACAGGGACTTAGCCACTTTCCACATGTTACTTCCACATTCTTGTCCTCTCAATACCATGATACCAGTGTATGGACTCACCACATCTATGGATCAAATCACAAAACAAGTCATGATTCTGCCAGGGAAAACACTTAATATAAATACTCAGTTAATAGCAAGTCAGGAAGAAAAACTTATCCAGCTTTTGGTCTCCCACTTAGTATCTTTTGCCTGGGAATACCAAGATATGAAAGGCATACCTCCCGAGATCTGTACCCATCATATCTACACTAAGAATATTAAACCTGTCAAGCAACCACAAAGAAGATTGAATCCTACTTTAAAGGACATTGTCAAGACTGAAATAGAAAAATTACTCCAGGCAGGGTTCATATATCCAATCTTAGACAGTCAATGGGTCTCATCCCTTGTCATTGTGCCTAAAAAGAATGGGAAATGGAGGGTGTGTATTGATTATTGATAACTCAACAAGGCCACAAAAAAGGACTACTTTCCCTTACCATTTATTGACCAAGTTTTGGACAACCTTGCTGGGAGAAACTATTTTTCTTTTCTAGATGGATTCAGTGGGTATAATCAAATTCAAGTAGCACCTGAAGACCAAGACAAAACCACCTTCACATGCTCTTGGGGAACCTTTGCTTACAAAGTTCTTCCCTTTGGGCTATGCAATGCCCCAGCTACATTTCAGAGACTGGTTCTAGCTATTTTTGCTGAACTTGCTAATGAATGCATGCAGGTCTACATGGATGACTTTACTGTGTATGGGGATAAATTTGAGGAAGCTCTGACAAACCTTGAAAAAGTACTAAAATGCTATGACAAAAATCAACTATCCCTTAGCCATGAGAAATGTTTTATGATGGTGGAGGAAGGAATTATTTTGGGACACCATATTTCAGAAAAAGGGATCAAAGTGGATCAGAACAAGATAGAAGTAATCACACAGTTGCCTTGACCCAAAAATCAGACTGACATCAGAAGTTTTCTGGGTCATGCAGGCTACTACAGGAGGTTCATAGAAAATTTCAGCAGAATAGCTGCCCCCTTATTTACCCTGCTTAACAAAGAAATAGAATTTCTGTGGATAGAAGACTGTCAATCAGCATTTGAAACTTTGAAGGAGAAACTTACTGTCACACCAATCTTACAGGGACCTAATTGGACTTTACCATTTCACATACAAACTGATGCTTCAAATGAATCCATTGGGGCAGTTTTAGGACAAAAGAAGGAAGGAGAAAGTATGCATGCCATTATTACATCAGCAAAAACCTTACCTCTATAGAAAGAAATTATACAACAACTGAAAAAGAATTCTTGGCAGTTATCCATGCTATAAACAAATTTAGGCATTGTATCACTAGATATAAAATATTTGTGCACACTGATCATGCAGCCATCAAGTACCTAATGAATAAGCCAGTAGTAGGTGCAAGGATCATCAGGTGGTTATTGCTATTGCAGGAATTTGATATTACCATAGTTGATAATCCAGGGAAGTTTAATTTGGTTGCTGATTTTCTGTCAAGATTGCATATAGGAGGAGAAGACCAACTAGTGGAGGACAAATTCCTAGATGAACATCTTTTTTCCATATCCACTACTGCACCTTAGTTTGCTGACATAGCTAATCTTTTAGCTACAGGCTTGTATCCATCCCATTTTACTTCAAAACAAAGAAAACATTTAGTTAAAGAAAGTTTATCTTACAAATAGTTGAATGGTTTACTATTTAAATGTGGTCCTGATTTCATTCTACGCAGGTGCTTAAAGGCTAATGAGACTTTTGATGTGTTGAGAGCATGTCATGATGAACCATCTAGTGGCCACTACTCTTTCCACCAGACAATCCACAAAATCCTTGGAGCTGGTTACTACTGGCCTTCTCTTCATAAAGACACAAAGAAGTATGTGTAGCACTGTGACTAGTGCCAAAGGATGGGGCAGCCAACCTTTACCCAGGAAATGCTGCTACATCCTCAAGTCATGATGGAACTGTTTGAGCAATGGGGTCTAGACTTTGTGGGACCAATTTCTCCACCATCATTAGGCAAGGAGTATATTCTAGTGTGCACAAACTATGTTACTAAGTGGGCTAAGGTTCAAGCATTATAGTTTGCAAGAGAAGAAAAAGTTGCTGATTTCCTCTACAATAAAATTTTCTTAAGATTTGGAGCCCCAAGATCAATAGTTTCAAATAGAGGACCTCAGTTTACTTCACAGGTAATCAAGGCATTCACAGATTTATACCAAGTCAAGCATAGGAAATCTTCACCTTACCATCCTCAAGCAAATGGGTAGGTAGAAGTAACTAATAGAGAACTTGAGAATATTCTGACAAGGACGGTGGCAATGAACATAAAAGATTGGGCTAGTAGATTACCTGAAGCAGTTTGGGCTTACAACACCACTTGGAAGTCCACAACAAAATTTTCACCATAGGAATTGGTTTATGGGAAAAAACCTATATTATCTATAGAATTTGAACTCCAGACACTTAAAACTATATTGGATGTTGGTCTACCATTATCTATAATTCAGCAGAACATAATTCTTTAGCTCAACGAGTTGGATGAGATTCGAACAGAAGCCATTCAGCAAACAGAACTGGTTCAATACCAGAGGAAGCAATGGCATGACCAACACATTAAGAGGAGGACATTTCGACACAGAGATTGGGTTCTTCTTTATGATTCTAAATTCAAAGAATTCAAGGGGAAGTTGTAGACTCACTGGCTGGGTCCTTATCAAGTAAAGGATGTGTTTGAAAATGGAACTGTATTATTGCAACCTATTGATGGGAGCACAGACACATTTCTAGTAAATGGTCACCAAATTAGGCTCTACAAAAGACCATCTACTAAAGAAGAGTTTCTGAATAATTTATGTTTTGATACAAAGGATACCTCCTCTGTCACGGTGTTGGATTAAATTATTCTGAAAAAAAAAAGGTTGAAAACTAGCAATGGTTGCCTTCTTAAAAAAAAAAAATAGAGGAAGATGGAAAACCAGCAAATGGATATCTTTCTTGGCCAAGGGAGTTGAAAACTAGTACAATGGCAGTTCCCTTCTTCAAGACAGTTGAAATAATTAAGCTCCGAATATGATCAGTTGATAGAAGTAGGTCCAATGCATCTCTGATGCTTCTCAAACTGGAGCACCTCTGGCGCTTTCCAATTAGGAGCACCTCTGGCACTTTCTAATTAGAGGCACCTCCTATGCTCTGTCAATAATGCCCATAGTCTCCATAATAAGGGAGGGACCCACCTCTCCAGGCGGTAAAGTAGAAAAATCATATGATGAGGTCATCATGACTCATCCTCTACTTCATCACAAAGAGTAATTAAATTAGAATAATAATCAATTGCAGGAGTATCCACGAGCCGGTGCTGACATCACCTAAGGGCGTGGATTTTTGAACCACTCAGCGCAATGATTGTAGGTTGCATACAAATGGGAAGTGGACATCATCTCAAGCTGCTACTCAATTGCCATGAAGCATGTAGTTTCCAAAATGACGTAGCATCTCTCCCATGTACATCACCTTATCATTAAAACTGATCCAGGTAAATCTATCTTTAATTAATCATTATTAGTAACTATCCTGTCTTTCTATTTTGGGTGCTGCCACGATGACACGTCCTTCCACCATCATTTCTTTCTTCACATCTAAGCATGTCGCCATCTGTGCCTTAATGCCACCTTACCTCCGGAGTGCCTTGTCAGTCTGCTACATTTATGCCTGCCTTGGTCCCATAACCCATCTGCATAAACCTAAACTAGAAAAAAATAATATCCCTCATTCAAACCTTCAGAATAGATTGAAGCATAAGGTAAATTAAGCAATTCTCTGGAGTCTACAGAGCAATTTGAACAATACTCCAGAGCCCACAGAGATAAGAGGGAAAGATAGACTACAGATTGGAAAGGTAAAAGAATAAACACAAAAGGTGGCATCAATTCAACAATGGGAGTCAAGAAGAAGTCTGAGCTAGAAAATACTGCAGGTCTTCTAAAGGATGCAGCTACAGCAAACATTTTAAGGGCTGCTGGATGGTTAGATTTCCTGGACAAATTCGAAGGGTTTCAGGAGGATATTGTGGACGAATACCTTAAGAATTTAAGAGACAACTAGACAACTATGAGAGGAAACCAAATCAATCTCTCCTCAGTAATTATCAGCCACTTTTTTGGACTTCCCGAACAAGGTGAGAGGTTCTACCACCTGAAAACCTTATACACTAATTTAATTAGAAATTTTTCTATTCGTGGTGAACCTGCTATTCAATTACATACGAATAAGAATGAAGTCAAAGGAATTTTGAGGTCCACACTCCCAAACCCTTGGGCATCTGTTGCTACCTGGTTAATGAAGTACTTTACTTGTGATGGCTAATTCTCTATAGTTTTAGGGCCAATTATGAAAATGCTGATTTTTCTCAAACATGGAAATAGACACCCTGAGTATAGCATAAATATCCCCAATTTCTTCTATTCTACCATCAGGGAAACTGTAGAGAAATATCAGAAGAATAAAGGACCCATGAAACATCATAGCCTCATCTTTCTAGTAGTCAAGCACCACTTCCTATCTCAGGCCAATGGAGAAGAACTATTGCAAAACTTTCTTGAGCACAACCCCCAGGTCAGAGAACCAGAGATAGCACAACTAGAAGGTGAGAGTTCTCCTTCTCACCAAGATGAGGAAACTAAGCCTTCAGCCTCCTCCACAGCTATTCACAAAGGGAAGTCACCCTCACAAGAGGCCACTTCATCTGCAGCCCCTGTTCTTGACAAAAAGAGGAAAGGCAAACAAATTATAGAACCTACTCCTACACAAACCCTATACATGACTCGGTCAGTCAGGAAAAAAATGACTCTACCTGAGGAATCTTGGCCTAAGGAGTTAACAGAGGAAAGGTCAGGACATGGAATTGAGGAAAAGTGGTGGGCTGATGAAACATCCCATGATTTAGATAAGATCCCTCTGGTCAAGAAGAGGAAGCAAAGTGAAAATTCTCCAGCACCATCTGTTCATGTGGAGTCAAGTCCAGTTTCAATACCACCATGCACTCCGGAGACAGGAAACTTACAAACTTTTACTACCTCCTCAGATTCTAAGGAAGGGAGACCTACTCCAGAGGCACCAGCCCCACCTTCGCTCCGGAGAAGCAAAAGGAAGAGACAGCTCTCACAAGCTGAGAAGGATACTGCCCTGCTCGCTGAGGCACTCCTGGAATTGAGAACATGTGAGGATAAAGCTGGGCCTTCATCAGTGCCAGCAACAGCAGAGGATCCTCAGGGTAGGAAGATTGAAGAAGGAGGAACATGGCAGATGGCCATGGATAACCTTGATGATTAGCCAACAGCCACATAAACAGAGGTAGAAACTCTATCTCATCCCTCTGACCAAGAGGATATAGAAATTTTAACAGAATAGCAAATGATGGAAGAAATTGAAAATTTAAAAAGGATGCTCTGAGGAAAGAATTTGATTATTACTGACCTCAAGAAGGCCAGAGTAGAGGTGGAGATGGAGCTGAAACAAACTATTGCAAATATCCAAACAGACCTCCAAAGTAAGGATAAAATTATCCAGGAGAAAGAGGCAAAGTTGGAAGCACAGAAATGTGAGGCAGCCAAATTGGTGGAAGAAAAAGAGAAAGAAGCAACACAGAAGGTTTCTGAGCTCACCATGGCTAGAGACAACACCCTCACAATAATGGCAACACTGATTGAAAAGGTACAAAGTCAGGATAAATAGTTAACTTGGCCCAATAACAGACTGGATGACCAAGAAAAATATATTTAAGAATTGTCTGGCCCAAGGGCAACCAATGAGCAGGAAATCCAAACAGATGCCTATGTGGGTCCAATCCCCATTGACATTCCCAAAGCCCTGTTTTATTGGGAGAAAAGGTGTAGAGAATTTGAGGCCTTCAAGCTGATGTTGCAGTTACAAAAGGCAGTCACTGCCAGAGCAGAAAGAATAGCAACTTTGGAAGGCAAAATCATTAAAATGGCCTCCCTTTCCTCAGAAATTCTATCCTGCAGGCCTCCAAGTGCCAGCTATTCAATGTTCTTACAAGAAAGAGTACTATAAAGAAAACTCTCCTTAATCCTATTTGACATAACTGAGGATACCGAAACAGCAAAAGGATTCATGGTAGATTACACAAGGAGCAATGATGAGGACAAAAACTTCCTATGTGAATTATACCTGCATGGGTTCTATATTAATGATATAATCTTCATTATTAATCACTTTGTGGGAGAATGCTAGCTTAAGGCATTCATGTCCCTAATGAGAAACCACCAGATCTAGAATGAAAGGATGGAAGATCATTTTCAAAAGGATTTAAAAATAGATCTTTTCATCAGGAAAGAATGTCCCAATCCTTTTGCTTTTCAGTCCCAATTCAGGTCCCTTATCTATCATCCTGAAAATGCAACCAAAATGTTGCCATTATACCTAAAAAGTTTGCAGGAATGCTCCATTGACTTTGGTCTTTTTATGGTTAATTCAGCAAATTTAGTACTTGTTGTAGCAAAGAGGAGATGGAATATTTTGACCTAAGAGCAAAAACTTAGAGAGGTGGTCACCCCTGCAAACCTGAGATTATTCATGAGAAAGGCAAAGTTGATATCCAAACTGATGGATACACATAAATAGGAATGGATAGGTGGACAGTTCAGGCCTCCTCTAATAATTGAACCACTCCCTGTCTGGGCAGAACAGATAGAAGATGAAAAATTGAAGAACTGGTTGAAGCAAGTTGATAAGTACAGAGGAAATGGTAACACCAACAGAACAACATGGACCACCTATCTCTAGGATTATAGACTAATTGATAGGCTGCTTCGCCAAAATAAATCTAGAATGTGAAAAGCAGGAGGAACTGCCAAACCTTAGGTATGGGGGGGATGATGAGTGCCAAATTGTACTCATGAAATACATCTTTTTGCCTCTCTTTTTCCCCTCTCTCAGTTCATCTTTCCTAGTGTCTGCACCCAAATAAGTTAGCAAGATCGTTCTATTTTGTGATTAATTAAAATAGATTACTTAAGATTAGAATTTCTGATTAAGTGACTAATGTGCACGGAATTGATGAAAAAATGTAGAACTTCTCTCTCTTTTTGAATCAACAGGTGTAGATGCCAGGAACAACGATTTTGTGCATCTCCGAATATCGTCTTCAATGATCTCTAGAGATAATACCAAAGAACCATGACACTTGAAGTTTTGAAGATATGAGGAATGCCTCTCCGAGGCTCTGCGAGAGTTTGGAGTAGCTCCGGAGCTAAACAAGAAGCTACAAACATATCTCTGGAGCTGCAGACAGGAACAACTATCTCCAGTGCCTCCTAAGAGCAGAGCATATTTCCTACAGAGCTACCGACCAGACGCTCTCAGCAGTGATCTTAATACCCCTCACTTCACTCAAAGCATCACCTAAGTGGTGAAGGGTCAACTATTAGTTAAACTGCTGAAGTTTTATCTTTTCAAAGATTTTGCATGAGTTACGAACTGAACTAATCTAATGCCCTTATTTTCAGGGCTTTGATGCCCAAGTGTATTAAGACTTAAACTTAGACTTTTGAGTGGACTTCTGTTCCACTCAAGTCTACCTTTCTTGCATGGTTATCTTTCATAAGTTAGATAGTTAAGTACAATAAAGAGATGGTGTCATCTCATAGAAGGACTGGTAGATAAGTTCAGTGATATATCATCACTCATTTTTATATATACTCTCAGAAATAGTAGAAGAAATATACAATGATAAAATTATTTTGACTCTGGGAGATATCAGTTCTGTGTTAGCCATATTTTTGAATGCAGAAATGAATGAATTGGATTGAATTTAGTTGTGATCATCTTTTGTGCTAATTTCCTGCTATAGCCTTCAGCCTCAAGGATGTGGAGCAAGGGCCCACTCTCACCACTCAGGCAGGAGGCTAGTACCATTGTTTTATTGTTTCAGTTTTCTATTATAAAGGTGTTTCCTATTTTAATAGATAGATGCATGTTACTGTTTCTCTGCTTTAAGTAAATTTCCTGTTTTATTATGTTTTCTAGCATTCATTAAATTTATTCAACAAGCAGATAGATTAATCTCTTTTTAAATTAGGATTAGCTATAAACTGGTAACTATAGAATCCCTAGTTACAGACATTTGTGGACACAGCCCTAGTTTTTGACATTTGAAAATAGATTAAATGATGAGGTACAATGACAGCCTTTCACATAGTATATATTTATATCCATGTTTCGAGCAACAACTAAAACTGAACTACTTCAAAACTCCTAAATTTTAGATGGCAAAAAAATGCCATTTGAAGAAGTCTTATAACTAAAAAACAAAATCTTTAGCACTGATGTATTTTAGAACATAAAAAGGACTCCGAATGGAGCCATAATATCTTTTGGGTAACCACAGAAATAATAGGATTGAAACAAAGTCTTCATTTAATGGATGCCTAAAATTTCTAGCACCCTCAACTTCTGGCACATTCATCTACAGCTGCATGATGTCCACTTCTTTTATAGGCAATGCATTAACCTGCACAATTACCCAACTTTTCATGCCATTAAATCAACATTTAAAATCTAGTTTCAATCAATTTAGGAAATAAAGATTTGTACAACATTTTATTAAAAATAGATAAATATTGCTTATAAAAACAAATAAATTGGCAGGGCTATTGAATTGGGTAATGCAAAAAGGCTATTTGTTTCATCAAAGAAATGAGGTTATTTATACCTCATTATTCCTCCCCTTTCTAACCTTGAGCAGGTCCCCCTGCTCTATGATGCATCCTTTGTCTCTCTGCTTCTCTTTTCCTATTCAATTCATCATATTTTGAACTCATATCATATACTTCATCTATGTCTTCATCAATATGGTCAAGGACCTTTAGAAAACCTTTGTGAAGTTTGATTTTCAGCTGCTAGATATGTAAGTCCCTTGGTTCCTATTTTGTAACCCCTAAGACTGCAGGGGATGGCTGTAAAAGTAGAGGCAGTATGTATCTCATTCCTATCCACTTAGTATTTAGTTGCTAAAGAATCTTTGTCAATGCCTCAACTCTTTTGTATGACCATCTAAGGTTAGTGGGGGAAATCATTTATCTTCTTTTTAAATACATAAGCACAGGGGTATACCTTTCCTCATAGGCATTCCCAAGCTCTATCAATCAATTGTGGTCCATTAATCTTGAAATCTTCATAGCAGATCCTAATGCTCTCGTTATATTTTTCTTTCATATGTTCATAACTCTTAGTTCTCCTAAACTGAGTTTTGAAAGAAAAAGGTTTTCAATTGGGGTACCTCATGTGTAGTCCCATAGTTTTCTCTGCATGAAGATATTCTTTGGTTTTGTCCTGCGACTGAATTTGATTTTACATATTTGACAAAAATGCCCTTAACTAAACTTCCCCCACAAACAGATTGATGAAAAATCACTATGTTTTTCGAGAAATAGAATATGAATGAAGAACTCACATAATAAATTCTTTTGTATAGGAGATGCTTCTTTAAATGCTTCAAGGAATTTCTAGTCATTAGGATCATGTAGTAAATTGCAAGAGATTCTTAGGAGATTCCATCTTAACAACTATTCATTAAGGAACATGGAATATAATCTGGACGATTTCCTACAGGCCAGCAATAGCTCTCCAATCTGGCATGCATCCATCTTGGCCTGATATAATCTATCATAAGACTTTCAACAATACTATTTCTCTCTTAAGTCTAGCATTCTCAGCTCCAGATTGTCTTAAGAAATAGCATTGCTCCATCCACTTGGTTAGCATGGGAGGAATGTGGACCTAAAACCATTCCATTTTAGTTGGTTTGGTTTGAACCTCTTTTGATTCCATAGTCGGCTTAATATTAATTTCTTGTAAATCTTGTTCCAGTTCAACAATTCTACTTATGGCCTTATTTAATTCAATTTTCTATTTCTCCGGCTCTTCTGCAAATATCCTCAGGCACTGTTCTAGGTTGGAGGTTAGGTTCTTGATTTGTCTATCTTTCTCAGATAGACTATCCAGATAGTGCTTATCTTTTTCTTCACTTTGCTACAATTGGGATTGTAGCTCTCTAATAGTTTGATCCTTTTCCTCTAGAAGTTCTTTCTATTATTCTATCTCTTGTTGTTGCCTCCTCAACTGCTCTTCATTCAATTGTATTTTATTTCCCAACTACATAATTTCTATTTTTGTTTCTATGTTTCTAATGTCATAGACTCGCCCTTGTTGCTCTCTGCATCTGTAGGGAGAGGATTAATCAAAACTTCATTTTCATTGCCAGATATGTGCCCTTCATTAATTGCTCTAGATGGACCTTGTTCTATATCATCAACATTATTTATGGGAGACAACTGTCTCTCCTCAAGCACTATATCAACTTCCTAAATGTTTTTGATTTCTAGAATAAAGAAGTTGTTTCAACAGTCTCATATTCTTGACCCTCCTCTTCTTCAACTAGGACATAATTAGGCATTTGTTCACTGATTCCCTCTTGTCCTTTTTCTCCTTTTTCCTCTAGGTCCTCTTTAGATGGGTTAATTGATGGTCTAGATGTAGGGGGTTCATCACTTCCCATAGTTTGAGTTACATCTGCACAAATTGGAGATACATTTTCATTGGGCTAAGTCACTTTTTCACAGGGCTACCTTTCTTTTCTCTTTTTCTTGGGAACAAGGGGTAATTCGTAGGCTGCGGTACAACTAGGCTCATCAGCTAACTGTTTGCTCCTTCTCAGAGGAGTAGGTCCTTAAAGTTTCATTTTGGGCCTCTTCTCCTTTTTACAGGGCTAAACACGTTCCTCCTCTAAGTCTACTAAATCCACATTTTCTCATTTTTCTGGCGTTTTAGGCACAGTATGTGATTTAGGCCTTTCTTCATGGTCTGGAGGGTTTGGTGGATTTTCTGGTGCTTTGCCACCAGGAGCTTGTCTGTCACCTTGGGGTGCAGGGGAGAGTTCTCTCATGTCTTGGGTTGCCCTACCAGACGATTCACCTACCTCAAATTGTCTTGGAGGTTCAAGGCTCTCAAATTTTTGTAGAAATTTCTGCCATTTCTCATTTGGTTTTCTTTTTCTATGAAAATGATATTTGTAGATTAATTGTATAAGACTATGATGTTTCAAAGGTCCAGACCCAATTTTGAAGCATTCTATCATACCTACAAGGGAATCATGGAGGAAGGTAGGAATGTTAACTTTCAATTCAAGATTCTCTAGACCATGGCACAAATAAATGAGCAACTGAAAAAGGGGACCAAATACTATGGCACATTGCACTTCACAGGTGAAATAATTAATAATCCATGCAACTACTATTTGCCATGGATATGCAATGGATATTCTCTGAAACCCCTTGTTTTTCCCTCAGGTACTTACAACTAATAATGGGTGAGGTTCCCCTTTCTGTGCAAAAAGTTCTATCATTTTCTGATAGGAAATGTTTGTAGTTTCAAACAAATTAATACCTTCATTTCCAATGCCAAATAATTTTGAGATAATTCAGGGACTTACCTTGAATTTCTTCGTGCACACAATCAACTGCCTATCTACAAAATTCTCAACAAATTCCTTGACCAGCTGTGCATGGTGTCCTTCAAATTTCTTTATGAAGTCTAGCCATCCTACTCTCTAAAATAGTTTTGAAATATTCCCCAATGCCAGCAACTTATCTGGTGAAGTTGGCTCAGACTTGCATTTGGATCCTCCCATATTTGCTCAAAGACTACTGAAATATCACAGCACCTAGAGTGGTAAAACTGCTTAGGAAATTGATAGGAAGATTAAAGGAAATGCAGGTTTCGAGGCCACTTGGATTTCGGTAATGTTGGTTTAGGGTCCTTGGCTTTTCAATAGTTAATTATGACTTTGCATGGGATAGAGTGAATGAGCCACCACCTTCTCTAATGAAGGAACAGTTCACACTTTTGCTAAATTTGGAAAAGAAAAGGGTTCGTGCCAACTTATCTATCTTTACTTACAATAAATGATCTATTAAAAATAAAAGATGTACGTACCTTTTGTCATGTTATTGATTTGAAAGTCACTTGTCTTTGCTGATGTAATAGCATCCTAGGTGGCGGTACTAACTAGTTTGAATGGAATGAATTTATTATGATATGATAATGGAGTGGCTAAATTTATTATGATATGGAGATGGGGTGGCTACAATTTATTATGATGAAAGGTTATCATAATAATGTTCATTTACTATGGTTGGAGATGTCGAACTCATGATGGCACTCGTAGTGGATTACAGGGTGAATGGTAGATAATAGGAACATTTCCATGGATGACAATTACAAGTTAACAATGATGGAAGAAGATATCAAAGGAATGGATATGGAGGATATGAACAAAATTATGGAGCATTGTCGCAAGATACTGGCTTGAAGGAACAAAATTCTGGAGCATCGCTGAAAGATGCAGCTGGAATGAAGGAACAAAGTTCTAGAGCATTGTTGAAAGATGTAGCCAAAATGAAGGAACAAAGTTCTGGAGCATCACTGAAAGAAGCAGCTGGAATGCAAGAACAAAGTTCCAAAGCATCATTGGAAGATGCAGCCAGAATGAAGGAATGAAATTCTAGAGCATTTCTAAAAGATGTAGCTAGAATGAAGGAACAAAGTTCTGAAGCATCACTGGAAGATGTAGCCGGAATGAAGGAACAAAGTTTCAGAACATCGCTAAAAGATGTAGCCAGAATGCAGGAACAAAGTTCTAGAACATTGCTAAAAGATGCAACCAGAATGAAGGAATGAAATTCTAGAGCATTGTTGAAAGATACAACCGGAATGGAGGAACAAAGTTATGGAGCATCACTAAAAGATACAACCAGAATGCAGGAATAAAGTTCCAAAGCATCACTGAAAGATCCAGCCAGAATGCAGAACAAAGTCTTGGAGCATCATTAAAAGATGCATCCAAAACGAAGGAACAAAATTCTGGAGCATTGCTGAAAGATGCAGCTGGAATGAAGGAACAAAGTTCTGGAGCATCACTGAAAGATGCAGCCAGAATGAAGGACAAAAGTTTTGAAGCATCACTGAAAGATGCAACCAGAATGCAAGACAAAGTTCCGAGGCATCACTAGAAGATGTAGCCGGAAAGTAGGAACAAAGTGAGGGTATGAATCTTACTCAGACAATAAGTTATGGAGCATCACTAGGAGGTCCACTAGAATTTGTAACACTTCTTAAAAGATGAAACCCTGCAAAACAAAGATGAAATTTAGGTAAATACTAAGAAGAAAATATGAAGAATTGTTCCTAAACGCATATACACACATTTAAACATTTTTTTTTGAAAACTACAAGATATTTATGGTATTGTTTCTGCCAAAGCATAATCAACACATTGAGATTCTCTACATATTTCTACCAATCGAGTAAATTCTTCTTTGTTAACAAGTTTATGGTAGATCCTGAGTCGATCTCCATTGACTAAGAGGGTTTGAGAATCACCATCAATGGGTTTGAGTTGTATTGCTCCATTTGGGAATACCTCAGAAATCTTGTATGGACCCAGCCAATGAGTTCTAAGTTTACCTTTCTAGTCCATTTATAGGGAATCAAACAACAGTGCCCAATCTCTAGAATGGAATTCTCTTTCTTTGATGTGTTTATCATGCCAGGCCTTTCATTGTTGTTGAGCTAGTTCAGTATGATGAATGGCTTCTAGGCAGAGTTCATCTAGTACACTAAGTTGCAAGAATCTGTCTACCTGAACTCGATCAAGATCAAAGTCTAGCTCCACTGTTGTTCTAAGCATTTGGAATTCAAATTCAATGGGTGGAAAAGGTTTCTTCCCAAAGACTAGTTCGTAAGGGGTAAGACCAGTGGTGGATTTCTAAGTTGTATTGTAAGCCCAAATAGCCTCAAGTAGTTTCTTGGCCCAATCCTTTTCTACCTGATGAAACTATTTTTGTTAGGATATTTTTGAGCTCCCTATTAGTGACTTCTACTTGTCCATTTGCTTCTAGGTGATAGGGTGACAACTTTTTATGGCTTACCTGGAAATGATTGGTGAAAGCTAATAGAACTTTGGACATAAACTAAGGTCCTTGGTCTATGACAATTGACCTAGGGGCTCTGAATCTAAGAAAAATCCTATTATACAGCAAGTTTGCAACCTATTCTTCTCTAGCAACTTTGAGGCTTGGACTTCTGCCCATTTGGTAAGATAGTCCGTGTAGACCAAAATATACTCTTTTCCTTTTGAAGGAGGATCTATAGCACCAATGAAATCTAATCCCCACTTTTCAAATGGTTCAAAAGTTACATGTGGTTGTAGAGGCATTTCATTGGATGCCGTAGGTCTTCCCATTCTTTGGCATTCATCACAATGATGAACATAGTTCTTCACATCCTTGTGCATAGATGGCCAATAGTATCCTGCACCTAAGATTTTATAAGAAGTTATTTTGGTAGAGTAATGTCTGCTAGATGGGTCGTCATGGCAAGCTCTAAGGATGCTATATGTTTCATCTGGTCTGACACAACGTCACAGGACTAAATCAAGACCATATTGAAATAACATGCCATTAATCCATTAAAAGTGAGCACTTTCCCGAATAAGATGTTTCTTTTGTTTTGATGTGAAGTCTGGGGGAAGCTCAGAGGTGGCTAAGTAATTGGCAATGTCTGTGAACCATGGTGTTTTAATGGAGATAGCAAATAAATTTTCATCAAGAAATTCATCTTGCATAGGAGTACAATCTCCATCATCTTGCTTTATCCAGGATAGAAAATCTACAACTACGTTAAATTTTCCAGGCTTATCCATTATGGTCATATTGAATTCTTGTAGAAGTAATAACCATCTGATTATTCATCCATTCACTAAGGGTTTGTTCATCAGGTACTTGATAGCTGAATGGTCTGTGAATATAGTCACTTTGTATCCTATGATATAATGCTAGAATTTATTTATTGCATGAACTATTGCTAGAAATTCCTTCTCTGTGGTGGTGTAATTTTGTTCCATGGGGCTCAAGTTCTTACTGATGAAATATATACCATATTTCCCACCATTCTCATCTTCTTGCCCTAACACTACTCCAATAGCATCATTGGAAGCATCAGCATATATATGGAAGAGAAGTTTCCAGTTAGGTCCCCATAGGACTGGGGCTGAGACAATCTTTTCTTTAATGATGTCAAAAGACTTTTGACATTCTTTTGTCTAGGAAAAATCCACATCTTTCTGCAGAAGAGAGAACATGGGAGCTACAATCTTACTAAAGTTTTCTATGAATCTCTAGTAATAACCAGCATGTCCTAAGAAACTTCTAACATCAGTTTGATTCTTTGGGGTTTCCAGTTGTTGTATCACCTCAATCTTCTTAGGGTTAACCTTTATCCCTTCAACTGAAATATAGTGTCATAGTACTATACCTTGTTCTACCATTATGAGACATTTCTCATGGCTTAGAGATAGTTGATGATCTTCACATCATTGCAACACTCT
This sequence comes from Cunninghamia lanceolata, assembly GCA_027924645.1. NCBI lineage: Eukaryota > Viridiplantae > Streptophyta > Pinopsida > Cupressales > Cupressaceae > Cunninghamia > Cunninghamia lanceolata. Next base: position 1,423,968 of record BSBN01000243.1, read on the forward strand.
ATCCAGATTTTTGAGACCCTCATCAAAAGTGGAACTATAGACTATGAAGTCATCCATATAGACTTCTACACAATTGTTTACAAGTTCAGCAAAGATAGCCAAAACAACTCTTTGAAATGTGGCATGAGCATTACAAATCCTGAAGGGAAGAACACGATATGTGAATGTTTCCAAAGGATAGTAGAAAGTAGTTTTGTCCTGGTCCTCTGCTGCCACTTGTATTTGATTATATCCAATAAACCCTTCTAGAAATGAAAAATATTTCCTTCCTCCTAGATTATCCAAAACTTGGTCTATGAAGGGTAGTGGGAAATAATCTTTGTAGGTTGCTTTGTTGAGTTCTCGATAGTCAACACACACTCTCTATTTCCCATTGTTCTTTGGCACTACCACCAAGGGTGAAACCCATTTGCTATCTGAAATAGGATAAATAAATCCCACTTGTAAGAGTTTCTCAATTTTTGTTTTGACAATATCCTTGAGAGCAGGATTGAGTCTTCGTCGGGGTTGATGGACTGGTCTAACATCTTCAGTATAGATGTGGTGGGTGCAAACACTTGGGTGAATTCCTCTCATATCTATATAGTCCTAAGCAAAAGCTTTGGACCTATTCATCAAAACATCAAATAATTTGTGCCCATCAGATTCTGTCAACCAACTATTGATATTTAAAGTCTTTCTTGGTAATAACATGATAGTCTTGGTTCCAAGGTAATTAGAGGTGATAGTGTGAACTTCTTCTATTAATGTGTTGAGAGGACAACTATGTGGTATGATTCTATGGATTCTGGTAATATCTAAGAAGAATGATCTATTTTCAAGAAGATATTTGCCAGGGGACAAGGTTGAGTTGTGAAGTTGGTGTAATCATGTTCTTCGTCATTAATTTGGATTGGATGTCCTAAAATTTCTTCCACCTCTAAAGTCTCTTCATCTTCTGAGCCTATGGAAAGATCTTGGATGTTTTCTAATTCATCTTCCAGTTCTTCACCATGTTGTTTAATAACGACCATGGCATGTGAAGCTAGATTCTCTTGCTTATATGATTTATCTAATTCATCCACTCAGACTTGGTTATATTCTACAGGTTGAGTAGCGGGATATAGACTTAGATGTTTGCTACTGGGACCATGTGAAATGACCATTCCTCTTGCTCTGTAGTCAATCTTGGCTATGACTATGGCTAACCCTGGCCTACCCAGTATTACTAGGTAATTGTCTTTAGTTGTGAGGGACTAGAGGACTTGGAAGTCTACGGGATATTCCCAATCTTCAACCTTGACAGAAACATTTTCTAAGACTCCTTTGGGAATAGCTATGGCCTGATTTTCCATCTATAATATGGTAGTCATGGGGCATAGATCAGTGAGTCCAAGTTTTTCCATAACATCCACTGTCATAACGTTAATCGCTACTCCCAAGTCCACCAAATCATTAGGTATTGCTACATCATTAATTGTTATTGTTATAAGTGGACTACCTGGGTCACCATATTTTGGGGTTAAGGTTTTTCTAGCTAAAAGTTTAGCCATATATCCATTGATGTGCACCATATTAATCTATTTTGGTTTCCTTCCTGGTGTTTTAATGCAAACTATTTAACTAGTTGTTTTAGTTTGGGAATCTCTTTGATCACTTGTAACAGAGGAATATCGATATGGAGTCATTTAATTTGTTATATCAGAGTAGTTTCATTAGACAATGAGACTTCTGGTGAGTTCTTATGAACATTTGATCTGAGACAGTCTGAAAAAGGTGCCTGGGTTTTCTTTCCTAGTATGGGATCTTTTCCTGGAGTCGTTGATGGTTGTTTGGCAGCTTCTTCCTAAGACGACTATATGATAGGTGCTGGAGTTGCCTGAGATTGTGTTGGAAATGATTCCTCCCAATTTTTCTTAGTCATGCTCTATAGGTACAAGAAGAGTCTCTGGTTCTACATTAAGTCTTTCATCTAGGTCTTCTGTAACTTCAATGATGGTCAATGGATTAAGTGTTTTTCTTGACCTCAATTGAAGGTTTCCACAATAGATAGCATTGACCCCTGCCATGTTATCCTTCTCAATAGCATACACTGGGACATTTTGATGTGTGTACTTGGGATTAGGAACAGGTTGTGCCGGTAATGGTGGTTGATTAACTTGTTCACTCTACTGAGGATTTTGAGGAGTTGTAAGAAGGTTCTGTTGCAGATTTGACATTCGTCTTGGACCATTATAGAATTGATTGGGTGGATGATTCCATTATGGAGGTTGATTATGAGGATGCCATTGCTAATTTGATCTCTGGACTTATGGCTTCCTCACCAGATTGTTTGGTTAGAAAGATAAACCTATCAAGGTTATCTTCCAGGCTCTCATCTTCTTTTTGTCTTAGTTTGAACAACTCTTCCTTCCTATCGCTAACTCTACAATAACTCTAGTATTTTTCTAAGAAAACAATTTCCATGTCATCCCATGTAGTTATTGATCCAAAATCTAATCCCATAAACCAATGCATTGTAGTGTCTCTCAGAGTGGAGGGAAAAAGTTTAAGCTTCTGATTGTCATTTTTGTAGTTGTATGTTTTACATAGGACCTTGAACTCAAAGAGGAACTGGTCAGGATCTTTAAAAGAAAGTCCTCTGAAAGTCAACAAGATAGATGGTGAAATGATTTTCATTGGTGCATCATCATCTTCGTTGAGAGCGATAGGGTAGGTAAAGGTTCATGTTGCCGGTCTTCTCACCATATCATCATTATGGAGATTGTTATCCATAATGTCAAAAGGAATGTTCTCCTCGAAGACTAGGTTGGTTGGTTGAATAATTATCTCCTCAAAGATTGGGTCAACTGGTGAAACTTCTAGGGTATAATGGGAGGTCTCAGGTTGATCCTGTTTGATCAATCGTAATTTAGTTCTTCAGCTAAGACTTCTTCCTCCCTATTTATGGTTGGAATTACTATTGGGGGGGTTTTTGGTATGAATCATCCATGTGGGTCTCATTTCCTAACCATGCAGAAAGAGAGGTTTAGTGACTATTTTTGGGTGTTAACTACAAGAAATTCCCAAGCATGCCCTAATAACACTTTAGAAAAGATCATGTAGTCCCTGGCAATGGCGCCAAAAAGTGATAGGTTGTCGTAAGGTCCTAACATTTTAGATGAAAATTATCAGTTTATTGACCGGGGTAGTGGCCGAGGCTATTTGCAATAGGGAGTTTGGATATTTCATTAAGAAATAGTTTTCTAGTTCTGTTAAAAGATTGAAATAGCACATAAAATGAAATAGTAATTATATCCTTCTATAGAAAGCATTCAAATCTATACTAGAAAGCATGAAAAACTTTAGAATAGAAAGCATATAAATTCTACACTAGAAAGAAGATAAATTCTATGCTAACAATTTACAAATGCAATTTACTATGCTGCAAACACTCCAAATTCTAGCTATCAAAAAATAGTAATTCTAACTAAGGCAGATGTACTGGAAAACTTCTAATCAACACAGGAAGTTTCAAACAATAGTACACAACAATTTAACTTTTAAACAACGTACCCTATAGGTTAACGACAGAAACTAAACATAACCTATCTTTAACTGAATAAAAACATCCATAGAAATGAAAATGCTTATCTATCCTATAGTCCCACGAGTGGCCAGCTCATTGGAGAAGCTTGTCTTAACTCAAGTCACATTCAATCACTTTTGCAACACATAATAACTCCATTCAAAACTTCATATTTTCAAAGAATTAAAACTCAGAACAACATCATTTACATTCATGAAAAATTGCTTTGATGATTTTGAAAACTAAGGGATTGTCTATCATTCATCCATAGTATATATTTATATCCATGTTTCGAGCAACAACTAAAACTAAACTACTTCAAAACTCCTAAATTTCAGATGGCAGGAAAATGCCATTTGAAGAAGTCTTATAACTGAAAAATAGAATCTTTACTACTGTTATCTTTTAGAACATAAAAAGGACTCCGAGTGGAGCCATAATGTCTTTTGAGTAACCATAGAAATAACAGGATTGAAACAAAGTCTCCATTTAATGCACACCTAAAATTTTTGGTGCCCTCAACTTCTAGCACATTCATCTACAACTGCATGATGTCCACTTCTTTTATACGCAATACATTAACCTACACAATTACCCAACTTTTCATGCCATTAAATCAACATTTAAAAGCTAGTTTCAATCAATTTAGGAAATAAGGATTTGTACAACATTTTATTAAAAATAGATAAATATTGCTTATAAAAACAAATAAATTGGCAGGGCTAGGGAATTGGGTAATGCAAAAAGGCTATTTGTTCCATCAAATAAATGAGGTTATTTATACGTCATCACATACCAGAGATCAATGAAAGATTACTCAAGATTTACAATTTTACTATAATTTGTATCTTCAACTCCATTATCATGCTCAAGAGATATATAAATATTTCACTAACTTGAGAAAGAACCATGAGGTAAGTCACAAAGTTGTAATAGCAAAAGTTCATCATTTCAATCTCCTTATTTACAAATGATTTGGATCCTTTTATAGGACAAGGATCCAAAATCAGTTACAACATCAATGGTCAAGATCTCACTCAACATTATCCATGGTTAGAAAACATGGCATGTGATTGCCAGTTGGAAATCAGTATATGTCTCAGCATCTTCGATGTGAATCTTCTACAATATTCAACCAGATCAACCTTAGTGAATCACCAAACATTAGAATATGCATCATGAGAAAATACTCTTCCTCTGGACATTCTTTTCTGGATAAATTGGTTAGTTGTGTGCTGGATTACTCTGAATCTAAAACTATGCCTTCTTCAACTATTCCTCCTCTAGAATCCAAAAACTTGTATTGATCATTCGCTGCAATAGTATGTTCTATATCAACCTTATCAAACTATTGGGCCTTCATCCTAGCATAACCTTTCTTTTGAAGTTGACCATCTGTCGATATCTTCCTGTGTATTTGACTATCCAACCTTTCCTTGTATGTCCTCACCTTTACAGATAAGTGCATAACCTCATCTATAGTTCTCTCTAAAAAATGCCTAATGGGATCCCTTAACACAGGCTCATACTGAGCCTTGAACATTCCTATGGAAGTTTTCTCTTCATATGTTCTCTGCTCATCCAACAAGGTCTCGAGAAGTTCCTCCAGAATTTCTACCTTATTTGTTAGGAGATATTGTGTTGTAGTGCTTACATCTCCTTCCTTGTGTCTACATCCTTTCAAGATGTGAGCTTCAAATTTTAGGTCCTTTATCCATCCAGATATTATTAGCATTGACTAGACCATCACTATTTTGTGACTCAACAACATCTTGTCATCTAATTTGCAAATGGATTTCAACTTACAAAGATCTTGTGCATTCTGATCAAGCCTTGTATCACATTCCATTTTCAATGTATTTGCTCTTCTTCTAGTGAATGTCAACTTGTTCCAGCTTGATAGGGTAGTTTGGATCACTTCCTCCCCATCATTTAGAAATCTCTGGAAGCAACCTTGCATTACTTGTGCATGATGCTTCTTTATATCTAGGTCACTTATCTCTTCTTGCATCACTAGGGTCAAGTTAGCTAGGGCTTCTACCAATTGCATTCTTGGAGATACCAATCCTTTTATAAAGCCTTGGAGTTGAGCAATTTTCCCTTTAATTTCTCTCTTCTTTTGCTTATCTTTACAGATTCTAGCTATTGTAGCTTCCACACTTCCCATGAGTTCACCAATTTCTTTCTCAGCAATGGCATGTCCCAAGTCTAGGGTGGTAATCTAATATTCACTAGCTGTAATTTCACCCTTTGGTTTATCTACTGTGGAAATAGTGAAATGAGTTGTCCTACGACCTTTCTTGTCCCTTTTGATGGTGGATATTGCCCTTGCCTTTTGTTTGGGATTTATTATCTCTACTGAAAATAATGATTTGAAATCAAAAGGAATAATATTGATAGGAGGTTCAATCACCTCTGAAGCTAGCCATTTAGGTACATCTGGGGTAAGCTCTTCTTGATTAGGTTTCTCAATGTGAGCATCCTTTGTTGTCAACTCTATATCCTTATTATAATTCTCTCCTTGTAGCGGCACTCCATCTTGGGATATTTCCTATTGGAGTAGTTCCTATTGTAAAGTCTCCTACTAGAGGGACTCATGTTGAGAGATATCCTATGGTAGGTTCTCTTGCTGAAGATCCCTTGTATCAACCTCCATAGATTCGTGCTTAGGATTTTCCACCTCTTGGTGCATTTCTTCTTTTCCTTGGTCCTGGGGACCTTTTTCTTCAAGTGATGGTAACTACTTTACTTGCTCTTCTTGACCTTTCTATATTTCTTCTCTCTCCAATTCTTTAGGAGCACCTAGAAGAGCTTCCCCTCGATCTTTAGGAAGTGTGACATCCTCGGTTGATTTATTTGTCACTTATTGTTGGGATACTTCCACTTCTTGTTGTGTCATGGCTTCCATACTTGGTATATCAGTTTGGTCTACTAGTTTCTATGGAGACGTAGACTTTTCGGTACTAGATATTTCCTCTGCATCTGAATCCTCTATAGCATACTAATTTTTTACTACTTTATCTCAGTTTCTTCTTGATGTGGTGGCATCGAGTATGCAAGTAAAGAAGCTGATGAATCATTGGTTACTGCTTGAATAACATCATCATCGGTAAAGTCCACTATTTGACTTAATGGAAATTGTAGCTCTTGAACATGATGAGGATGTCCAGATAGAGGTGCCTGTGAATAATGAGCTTGATAAAGAGAAGTCTGGAAATCAGGACATGACATTTGAGGATGTTGCAAACAAGATGATCAGCAACAAGTAAATAAAGACGTTCCCACTGATGGGGAACAACAACAAAGTGTGGATGAGGACATTCCAAAGGATAAGAACATGGAAGTGCATGATGCTCACATTGAGCAGACTGACCAACAAGGGTCTGGATCTAGTGTGCCACATTGGATTACACATGAGGTAAATCAGCCTCAAATTCTTAATTCCTTAAATTTTGATATTTCTTCATTGTTTTCAGTAGAGGTTGCAAAACCAAAGTGTAGAGCTAGGGGCACCTCAGTAGTGAAGAGAGACCCCATAACAAGGAGGACAACTCAGGTAGCTGTACCTATTGCAAATAAAGAAAAGGGGGAAATAAAGGCCAATGAGTTTTAGATAACCACAGTAAACCTAGGGTTTGCTACTGCAGAGCAAGAGGGTCAAGAGGCTAAAGAAAGTATAGATGCTTTGGTTGCTAGAATAAAAAAAGAGAAAGCTAAGAATAAAGAATATAAAGAGAAAATTGCTCAAATGTAACCTTTCATTAAGGGATTGGTGGCACCAACAAATGTTCCCATCATAACCTCTACATCCCTGACATTAGTGTCTCAATAGGATATCATTAGACTAGATGCCATGAAGCACCAGGCACATGTGATGAATGATTGGTTCAACAAGTTTCTGAGTGAAGGAGATAAGGTACTGAGGATATCCTTATCAAATTGGGAAATGCTAAGTAAAATAAAGAGAAAAGAAGATGACCTGAAGAAAGAGGTTGGTAAAAGACTGATCAGGAGTGGTCAAGATTTGACTACATTGAAAGATATGAGAAGGGAAGATGTAAGCACCCTCATGACTAAGAATGTCTTAACATCTCAAAAATTACCAAAGTTAGATACTTGGTTTGGGGACATAAGATTTGAGGTCAGTATATTGAAAAAGTGTAATGCTAGAATGACTGACATTAGTGTTAAGGCACATCAGCTCATGTCTGAGGAGTTAGAAATTTTGGAAATTTTGGAAGGAGAAGTTGAGGGAAAAAAATTAGAATGAGGAGTTTACCATCAAAGCCTTCAAAGATAATTTTTCTTCAATTTTGGAAGATCCTGTCCAGCACTTCTCAGAGGATACAATTGATAATGCCATGCTGATAAAGTACAAGATTGATGAATATAACAAAGAGTTGGATAATAGGACCAATAGGTGGATAACATTGCAAGAACAACTTAAAGCTCAAGAGCATGTTGCTACAAAGGCAAAAGTGTAGGATAAGGCAGAAATAGATAAGGCTATTCAGACATATGTAGTTATCCAAGGAATTGGATGCCGGATAATAGAGGAACCATCTACGGATGAGGAATCAGATGGAAATGTAGAATAAAGAGGTCACATTGACCAAGTTAAAGATTCTAGAATATTCGTGCATGCCAATTGTACTCCACCATACTGATTGCCAACTTGAAATCATGTGCCATGTTTAATCCTAACTGTTAGATCATTGGATCTATTGTAACCGCATGCTCTCCTTGTTCTATAAAAGGGGATGAACTACCATTTGTACATTATTAGGAGCTTAATTGAGAGAGAATTGTTGAGCTACATGGTTCTTTCTTGAGACTAATTGTATATATGCATACATTTTGAATGTTGAATGAAATAGAGATCCAGATTACAAATTAATCACAAACTTTGAGTAATCTTGTGTGGATATCATCTTGATATGTCACTTTGATTTGCTACATTCCTTGGAGTGCATTTCAAATGGTGAATATTGTTGTCATCCTATCCCTTTAAAGATTAGCATCAACTGTATGAAGTTGTGGAATATCTTGGAAAAGCATGGTTTGATTTTATCTCTTTTCATGAATTGTTGAATTATGCATATGGATCAATGGTTAAAACTCACTCATGTCAGATAAATTTAGAATTTTAAGTTCATTTATTTTAAATTTCATTAATCATCATCATCAACTACAAAATATTGATACATGATAAGAACATAATAAATATGTAGACATCCGTAGATACATGAATATCTTATGCATATTTGAACAAATCTCATGTAAGATTGAAAATATCATGCAAATACATGAAAATAATGACAAAGATCATAGAAATATCAGCTTGTAGGCACAATATTTTGAAGAATTTAAAGTGCAGGAGTAAAATTAAGAAAAAAATAGTTCATATTTTAGTAAATCAAGAAGAACTAATCAAAGTTACACAAATCATCATAAACAATCTTAATCACTTGGAAGATCAGAAGAATTGATAAAACTTAGAATAAATTCACATGAATATGTGCATATTCTAGTTAGAGATTGTAAGATTTAATACAATTTGTTGAGATTTATATAGAACAGGTGAAACTGAGTGAATATTTACATATCTAGATATAAATTACATTAAATTTCATGCATAAGGCCCCTAAATGTTTAACATCAACTTCACATCAAACCATTGAGAGATTATCTGAAGATCATGACATGATCAAGGGAGACTTGGAATCATAAATTTAATCCTGAATTTATCATATTCTTCTAGAGGATAAAGGTTTGTTTAGTGAAATTTTATCTCTGTTAATATGACTAACACTTATATCAACAATCATACTCTGGATCAAGAACTTTGCCATAATCAAACTTTACCTAGGGAGGGACTTCCATAAATCCTAGGGTCTGAATCTAATTAAGGGTTAACCTTTAGTATCCTCTCTTTCTGACATCTTCTTCAGTAATGCATTCTATCTAGTAGTCCTCCAAATGAGGAACATGCTGCATTTTCTTATTGATATACCTTGTCATCCTATCATAAGGATCAAAGGTTATTAAGAAGGGGAATGGTTGTAATTTCAGCATTTGTAACTCAACTTCTAAAAATAGGGTGTTCTTAAACTCCAAGCACGAATACTAGCCAATTTTGAGTAGGAAATGCATATTCCCTTTCTTATATCTCTAAACATATGCCTCGTATGAGGGGATTAGCTGCCTAGTGACCTCCAGTAGTAGAACCTTATCAGTTGGGTACCAAGGTAACATGAAGGAGTTTCCTTTGAATCCTTCCATCCTGATATATGAAAATGTTGGGAACTGAATAAACCAGGAGCTATGCAGAGTGACGACCTCTTGGGCCTCTTTTGAAGTTCTCGTAGCTTAGTCTCCCTCCATTAGGCTAACCAAAAACATTACAAAGTAATCATTCACTCTCATATAATTGACAATTGATTGGTTCTTCTCAAGCTGTGGATAATATTACAACACCAGTTGATCTTGCTACCCAGCCTACCAACTATTTGTAGACCCTCAAATTGAGCTCAATATGCTCACAAGTATACCATATAGGAATTCATAAAGAAACTCCATTTCTTCTTCCTCCATAAGATCATTCCTGCATGAAGGTGGTCACTAATCAACTGTGCCCAATGCACTACACCACCCTTTTCCTTTACGAAAGCCAATGAGACCATATATCCATAGGTTGAAATCTTTCGACATGGCTTTGCCTACCATTTGACTTAGCAGTAGTATCATATATTGGACTTCTGGGTTGAAGTCATACCTGTATAAATTTTATGGCATCTTAGAGACTTCCTTTGGATTTGTTTCTAGATCTAGACATGAGGTGTACATGACTTTTCTACATCCTGTCACATTGGAGTTATATTCTATAGCTAAAGCGTTCTAGTCTGACTCATAGACTTCATGGCCTCAGGAAAACCTGAGGGCTTCAGTGACACCCTTAGTTGAGAAATCAGCATAGAGTTTCCCTTGCTACTCTAATGTCTTATTAATAGGATTGTAATTATTGGCACACTTGATTACTAGTTCTAGGGCATCTGTGGCATATTGGAAGCCAACTGCATGATACATTCCACTGGAGACAATTTTATTGAGTACTGGGTGATCCTCCCATGCTTAGATTCTCAATCTGAAAGCCTCTAATTCTATAGCTCCACAATGGTTAAATAGGGCATGCTCGTACTTGGCCCATACTCTACCAGGGGTGGAAAACATTGGCTGAGCAAACTCCATGTCCCATTTGTTCTGTCTTTTTTGCATCGTATCTTGTAGGATACAAATATCTAGAATTTACCCTAGCATTTGGAAATTTAGGGTAAATGGATTAGCTTGAGCTTTGAGAAGTTGCTCAAAATCATTTTATAACCAAGTGAAACTCTAAAATTACCTCTGGTAAACAAGATTAATCTCTTGATAAAACTTGAATTATTGTAATTGTTAAAAGAGGAGTTCTATTGTATACATACTTGATGACTTGAATATCACCTTGGGTGTGTTATATAGAGGATGTCCATTAACTATTACATTTCTCGTTCAATGAATTGTTGAATTTACATTATCATCTACAAATTTTGCTCCTTCTAGTGACCTTCTACAACTTTCTCTTTGGGATGTTTCCATGTTTTATAGAATTACGTTACGACCTTAGCCTTAATTTTTATGAAAATCTCTGAGTATTAAAGAATAACTAGAATCAAATGAGGCAATTACTACTCAAATGTGGGTAAAATGACAATTAGAGAGAGCTTTATATTTTAAATTTAAATTCCAATGGCCAAATGAACTCACGATATGGGAATTAAAGGTTGAGGACCAGATGGACATCTAGACATGGACATGTGTCATCATTTTACATCATCACAAAGCAAATTTTTCCCTAGCAACTGGCCTTTGCATGGTTGTGCTATCATTAATGCAAGCATACATGGGAATTTCTTTTTGCTAACTAAGACTATGGGCCCACGCAATATGTGCTAACATTTCATGACAAGGTGAGGTGATTTTACTTTTGGTGAACTATGCTTGTGCTAGTGCGCAACCAATGGGAGACGTGGATGTAGCCTAGATAAAATCAATAACTAGCATTGAATCTTAGGACTAGACATGACATTTGTATCATATGATCATGTCTACTTAAAATTTCATGTCTAGAAAATGTGTTCACAACCTGCCAGGATAATTTTGATGGGTTAGACTGAATATTGAGAGGGATATTCACATTTGGGAAGAGCTAATGTCCAATTCAAAAGGATTGTGATTAAGTTATATTGTACTTCTGTCTTTGGTTTTGTAGGTTATGTGTACATATGTGGAACCCAATACTGGGGACTAGACATGACAGTTGCGATCATTGATGTCCAGGTCCATTTGACTAGAAATGTTTGGTTGACCAGAACTTCTGGGTGATATAACTTGCTCATCTTGATGAATGTCCACTTAGTTCAAGAGGAAAACTAGATCAAAATTTTGCCCTCTTTCCATCTATGGCCTTCATAGGGGATTAAATACAACTTGGATTTCTAGCTTGATCTTGACTTGGAAGTGACAAGACATTTTACCATTACCGCCCAGTGGTGCAGGAGCTCCCAATTCTAGTCATTTTTTGCTATGTCATGTTGTATTGTTCTCTTTAAGGATTTGAAAGCCATTTTCATGAGTTGTAATAAGGACTTGGTCCATTTGGTCAACTTGTCCAATCTAGACCTTGATATGGTCATTTTGAATGTAATTACACTAAGAAACATGTGGTTTCTTGTGAAGGAGGTAATATCCAACGGTTAAATACCTTGGATAGTAGTTGTATGGTTGGAGGAGGAGGAGAAAAATTTCTCAAGCCTTCTATAGGCAGAACAATGTAATTACATGCGAAGAATAATGAAAGATTGAAGTTTTGGAGTGCAAAAACTGTGATTTCCTGCGTTTTCCTAGAAACAGTCATTTAGTACGGCATTGTACGAACTGTAAGGGATCTAAAAGTTGTGAAATGTGTTAGAGCTTTGAAGTACCTTTCATTTGAATGTAGTTAGGCCTCTTGAAACCTTTTGTGTTGTGAGAACCAATTCATTTTGTGCAAACTAGTCTGAAAACCCTCAAAACTAGGGTTTTGTGGCAAAATGAGGGATTTCTCCTCTATCCTCTGAAAGACATCAACCATTTTCAGTAGGATGGAGGGAGATAGATTATATTTCATGTTTTTGTTGCTTTTTTGGTTTGCATTCCTCACTCCAAGGCACTTGGCATGATTCTAACTAGTCTACATAGTGACTAGTTAGTATGCAAATGGTGGAAATCAGTGTGAATTCAAAGAACAGTCAAGTGGATGACCAAATGGATGGTGGATTTGGTTTTTTATAGATGGAAATAGACCTATGAAGGTGTTTTTTTGGTCCTGAGCAAGTGAATTTGATGCACTTCCTTTGTAAAGACCTCAAATTAGGCCTATTCCCTAAAGAGAAGAACTCACTGTCATTGGATGCCTGATACAGGGTATTGTTCTGCAACTTGGTGAATTGTTGTATGTTCATAGAGGGTATCCAAATGTGCAAAGAGACTGGTGTGTCCTTTGGGGGTTTGTGGAGTTATCCTTAGATTAGCCGATCCCCAGGGCTACAAGGAATAGGTCTCTTAGGCACTGTCATAGTGCAGTCTTACTGTAATTTGCTATTCACTGTCCTTGTAGGTATAGAATATAGTTGTTGGGTCAGAGACCTTGTATTGGTCATGTCCTTGAAAAGTTTGTGTTGATTTTAGTGTGGGATCCTATTGGTAGGGATGTTGGTAGTTTGGTTGTTGATCTAGAAGGTAAGTGTGTGTTGGTTGGGTTGAGTAGAGACTCCCCAAAAGAGAGTTGAGTAGTCTATGTGGGTGGACACCAGGGTGTGGTCCCAGACTAGGTCAATCTCTTGGATAGCCTTGTATAGGCTTGTGTTACATAAGGTTTTGAAAGTTCTTGTGGAGGAAACTTTGAAGTCTAGGTCTATTGTGTGGACAAAACCAAACCTACCAATACCTCTGCATCACCTAGGCAGACAACAAACGAATAAGCAAAACAAAAGTGTTGGGTCCTCATTTTTCTAGGGTGAAATGGGGTGTGTTGTGAGACTACACAACAAATTGCCACTGAAGAAAAACCATTAAATTTTAGACAATTTAGAGAAGAAAGATACATTTAAACATAAATATCCAACTTCTACTAGACTTGATCATGCTAGCTTGACTAAATGAAAGTATATTCACCAACAAAACAAGATCTTACAAAGAATGCTAGTGTGTGCAATTGATATGTTTCTTTTACTTTTGGATTATCTAAAGAGGATATGAGTTATTTGCATTAAGCTACATAGATTTATCCTTTTAATCCAATCCTGGATAGAGCCTTGCTGCCAGTCAAGCATCCATAGCCCCAATAAGGTTATTACTGTAATTCTCCCAAATATTTCTCTACTACCAGACATTCATCTATAGTCCCAATAGATTTATTTAGATGACCTTAGAGATTAAATATCTTTATTGATTTTTTTATATTTCTCTTGAATTTTCATATCATATATCTTGTCAACTCATTTCCAAGGCTATGACACCTGCTGTTAGGTTGTGAATTACAGTGGTAGCAAAGGAAAATCTTTAGATTATCACTTAATGTAAACACAACTATTTTTTTATTGATCCAAGGAAATTTAAGTGTATTCATTAGTGTGATCCCTTGGATAATCTGTGTTTCTATTGATGAACATGATTTCATAGAACAAACTAGTCTAGCCATACCTATAAAAGTCACAACTTATGCAAGAATTTGAATTTCTTTCCTAAATTCTAGAAATCCCACTATTTTCTAAGGTGGAAGTCTGCTTCATAATGCACCTCAGAAAAATAAAGACTCGAAAACAAACAAAAAAGCAAGCCAAACAAATAAATGGACAAAATGAACTATACAAGAATATTTACATATATACAAACCTACATCTTTCTTTGAAAGATTAGGCTTGGAAATAATGTTTCAGAAACTACCCATTGACTAGAAATGGGACATCTTCTTCAATTAAAGTTTTCAACTTGTAGGTTCTATCACCTAATATCTCAGCAATTTGGAAGGGACCAATCCGGAGTTTATCAAATTTTCATGATCTCCTTTTCTTTCATGGGCTATATCCCAGGATAAAATAAGGTCGGATATTAAAAAGGTTTTGATTTTGGCTCTTTTGTCAAACCATCACTTGACTATAGCCTGATGCTTGGAGAAATGGTCTATGGCTTGGTTTCTCTTTTCTTCTAGGTGTAGGAGTTGCAATAATCTGACTTTTGATTTGTCCTCTAGACCTAGGCATCCTTGAGCAAATTGTAAGGTAGGGATTTTTAAGTTTATATGGAGGATTGTATCTACTCTGTAAACCAAATGGTTTGGGGAATTGCCTAAAGATGACTTTACTCAGGTTCTATCAACCCATAAGGGATATTTTAGCAAAGTGTTCCATTCCTTAGGATTCTTTTCTACCAATTTCATAATGATGTATAACAAGTTTTTGTTAGTAGATTCAGTAGGGCCATTACCTTGAGGATAATAGTTAGATGAGAATTTCAAAGTAATGCCATATTCAAATGCCCTATTAGAAAATCTTAATGAAGTGAAATCAAGGCCATTGTCACATACCAATGTATATGGGATGCCGAATTGGGTGATGATGTTATCTTCTAGGAACTTGACCATGACATCCGTTGTGCATAGTTTACTACATATTGCTTCAGTCCACCTAGTACAGTGATTAGTAATCATTAACACATACTTTTGTCTAGCTGAAGATGACTAGTGGATTAATCATACTAATGAAGTCCATTCCCCACTGTGTGAATGAGCGTACTTCCATTACTAGTTGTAATGGTTGAGCTGCATACCTTTCTCTATTGGATGCTACTTGACACATATGATAGTGCTTGATATGCTTGGCAATATCTTTGAATATAGTTGGCCAATAGTAACCATCTCTAATAATATGATGTGTAGTGGCTAGATGCGACCCATGGGTTGTTTCAAACTTGTCATGCAACTCACACAAGACCTTTCTTGCTTCATGTCTATTATGGCATCTCACATATATGCCTTCATGATTTTTATTAAAGAGAACTCCTCCTTTAATCATGTATTAATGGGATTTGATCCTTAAAGCTATTCTTTGGGATGTTCTCAAATGTGATGGACATTTTCCTGTGATCATGATATATGTAACACTGGCATACTAGTCGTCTCATTCTTCTAAATTGACTGTGTATTGCTGGCTAATTAGTCCAGGATCTACAATAGTGATCATCTGCATAAATGCCTATCATCTAACTAATTTCATTGGACTAATGTCTAGATCATACTCTTGTAATATGGTGATCCATTTGTCTCATCTCTCCCCTGGTTCATTCTACATCAGTAGCATCTTGACTGCTAAATTAGGTACAATGGCAATCACTTGACTTCTCAAGATGTAATATTGAAATTTCTTAACTACCTTGACTAAGGATAAGGCTTGCTATTCAACATCTAGCTATTTCAATTTTGCATCCTTGAATGGACTGCTCATGAAAGCGATTGACTTTTCTTCCTTTATATCATTTATTTGTGTTAAGACAACAACGAATGTGTGATTAGAGGCAAATGAATAAATGTAGAATGATCTTGTGTACTCATAATTGTTTAGGATAGGGATGTTGGCAATAGCCTTCTTGATGTCTTCAAACAAAGCTTTAGGTTCAAGAGTCCATTCGGTTTTAGCACCCTTTTTCAACATTGCATTAAGCAGTCTTACTATTTGAACAAAACTAGTTATAAACTTCCTTATCAAATTTATTTTGCCAAAGTATGACTTCAACTCCTTCTTACTTCTTGGAAATTGGAACTTCATGATGGAACTAACTCGATCCAAGTCAATGGATATCCCATTCTCTGATATGACATGTCCTAATAATTTACCTATAGTGACTCCAAAGATACATTTCTTCAGGTTAAGGGAGATGCCATATTTCTCACATCTTTGTAATACTTTCCTCAAATCTGTAATATGATCTCCTCTAGATTTGGAAAACACAGTCAAGTCATCCATATATATGATGATGCATTGGCCAATTGAGAGGAACCTCCTACAACAATATAATGAAAAATGCATGAAATAATAGAAATAGTAGAAACACAGAAGGAATTTATTGATCGCAGGCCACTTCGAGGGGGCAACCTCCTTTGAGCAAGCTCAATACAATAAATTCATGGATGCCTTCATTGGCCTCAACACGTACTTATATACTAAGTCTAATCTAAACAACTATTACTCCCCGTGAATGTGGGATAATACAATATACTCATGGGACAACTTACAAAGCATATGTGTCCAACAACAATATACTAACAAAGTAAAGAGAAGGGTTAAACACAAGTTCCTAACATCCTTTCCCTCTTAGAAAAGATTTGTCCTCAAAGCTTAAGATGTGGAAATTATTGTTGAATCTGAAGGAGTGGTTCCCATGTAACATCCTCTAGTTGCATTCCATGCCTGTTGAGGATGGCCTCCATCTCCAAAATGATGGATCCTTCATTATCTAGTTCTGGTAAAGTAGTTTGTGCTCTAATGTTGGTGCCAAGAACTTTCTTTAGATAAGAGACATGAAATACTAGATGAATGCGAGAAGGAGGAAGCTCTAATTTATAAGCAACTGACCCAATCTTCTGAAGAACCTTATATGGTCCATAGAACTTTCAAACTAGCTTATGATGCCCTTTGAGTTTTAGAAAGGATTGTTTGTATGGCTATAGATGAAGAAAAACCATATCACCTACTTGAAAAGTGCGCTCAAAACGGTGCTAATCGGCTTGTTGTTTCATTCAATTTCTTGCCATGCGAAGATTGTCCTATAAAATGCGAAGAATCTAATCTCGAGTTTGGATAACCATGTCAACTACCTAAACTGGTGAGCTGCTAGGGGTGTATGGAAGAAGCACTGATGGTGCCTGACCATAGACTGCTTCATATGGAGTCATTTTAGATGCAGTGTGGTAGGAGGTATTGTACCACCATTTAGCGAGAGGGAGCCACTTTGCGCATTGATGCTATTGTTCTGAGGTGAAGCAACAAAGATAAGTTTCCAAACATTTGTTGATAACTTTAGTCTGACCATCTATTTGCAGGTGATACCATAAACTCATCTTCAGTTTGGTGCCAGTGTGGCAAAATAGTTCTATCCAAAAATGACTGGTGAAAGTTACATCACGATCGGAGACAATGGAAGAAGGGATTCCATAAAGATGGAAGATCTAGTCCATGAAAATCTATGCTACTGAGGAGGTGGTATAAGGATGGCTGAGAGCACAAAAATGACTATATTTGGAGAGGCAATCAACCATGACCAAGATCACTGTCTTCCCTCCAGATTTAGGGAGCCCTTTAATGAAATCCATAGAAATATCTGTCCAAATCCATGTAGGGATGGGCAAGGGTTCGAGCAATCCAGGAAGGAGTGTTGTTTCACCCTTATTGTGCTGGTAGATATCACATTCAGCCACCATTTGTTGAATTTCCCTTTTCATTCCCTTCCAAAAGAAGTTACGTCGTGCCAGCTCATAAGTTTTGAGGAACCCAGAGTGCCCTACTGATGGAGAAGCATGGAGTTCATAGAAGACAGCCTGTTGAAGATCTGTGCTCTAGGAAAGCACCAAATGACCCTTGTATCTTAGAGAAGCACCATCCCAAGAGTAATGTGGTACGACAGAAGGGTTATTCACTAACTATTGGATGATTTGAGATAATGAAGAGTCATTGACATAGCCTTGCTGAACAGATTCCAACCAATTTGGAATAGGCATAGAAATAGATGAAAGAGAAGCTCGGTCATCAAATGTGTGAGAAAGAGCATCTACCACAATATTGTCCTTACCCTTCTTCCAAGTGATCTCATAGTCATAACCCATGAGTTTGGTAACCAATTTCTATTGTGCTGGGGAGGAGAACCATTGTTCCAGGAAATATTTCAGACTCTGGTGATCAGTCTTGATGTAGAAATGATTCCCTAATAGGTATGGCTGCCACTTCTATACTGCATGCAAAATAGCCATCATTTCCTTCTCATATGTAGAGAGTATTAAATTCTTACCTAAAACTTGGGCTTTGCTAGTGAATGCAATGGGATGTTCATCTTGAAGGAGAATAGCACCAAGTCCATTGCCATAAGCATCACTCTCAATAGTGAAGGTCTTGGAAAAAGCTATTAATGGAGCTGTAATCTTCTTGTAATCCTTGACAAACTTCCTGTAGTAGCCAATCAGTCCCAAAAAACCATGGAGGCTCTCGAGTGTCTGAGAATATAGCCAATTTTTCATGGCATCTATTTTGGCAGGATCCACACGAACCTCTTGTGCTGAAACAATATGCCCAAGATACTCTACTTCCTCATGCCCAAAAACACATTTAGACTATTTTGTACAGAGATGATGATCAGAGAGAAGTTGCAGTACAATATCCAGATGCTGGAGATGCTCAGCCCATTTTTTACTATAGATGAGGATATCATCAAAGAAGACTAGAATGAATTTCCACAAGTAGGGCTGGAATATTTTATTCATCAATGCCTGGAATGTGGAAGGAGCATTAGTGAGGCCAAAGGGAATGACCAAAAACTCATAGTGGCCATCATGCATGTGGAAAGCTGTTTTAGGGATATCATCCTCATGAACCCGAATTTGGTGATAACTAGAATGAAGGTCCACCTTGGAGAAAAATTGAGCACCATGAAGCTCATCAACAATAGGAATCAGAAACTTATCCTTGATTGTGATGTGATTAAGCACTCGAAAGTCAATGCAGAGGCGCCATGACCCATCTTTTTTCCAGACAAGAAGAATTGGTGAAGAAAAGGAACTGGTACTAGGACGAATAATACCTTGCTTCAATAAGTCCTGAACGAGCATCTCAATCTCTATCTTTTGGTGAAATGGGTAGTGATAGGGCCTAATGTTGGGTGGAACACTTCCATGAAGGAGCTGAATATGATGGTCCTCTAGTCATGAAGGTGGCAATCCCACTAGTTCAGCAAAGACGCATATCTATCCAAAATTCATTGTAGATCCGAAGGAGTAGTGGAGACTGCTAATGGTTGCATCTGAATGGAATGGAGCTAAGCGATGACACCATGTGAATTCTTATTAAGGAACTTTTCCATGCGATGTGAACTAATGATGCTGAGAGACCCAAGTTGTATGCCCTTCAATGTGTGTTTTTTCCCATTGGCTGAAAACTGCATCCAAAGTTTAGCAAAATCCCATAAGATGGGTCCAAGTGTGCATAACCATTGAGCACCCAAAACCACATCACATCCGCCTAAGGGCAAGGCAAACATGTCAGAGCATAGGTTATAATCTCTAATAGAGATACACACATTGTGACACTTCCCTTTGCAAGGTAAGGTGCCCCCATTGGCAATCATGACTTCAAAGCTGGAGCAAGGATGGACAAAACAATCAGCCTGTTTCACGATCCTAGGGTCAATGAAGTTATGAGTGCTACTAGAATCAATGAGTATTGTAAGTGGGAGCTTCTTGAAGTAACCCTTGACCCACATGGTTTGTGGGGTGGTGACTCCTACTAAAGCATGGAGAGATATCTCTGGGTGGTCATCCTGAGAAGGAGGGTCAACATGTAATTGTTGATTGTTGACCTGATCATCTACTGTATCCTGAGCATCTTCATAAACTTTAGTTGTAGGCAGAGAATCCACATCTAAGAGATAGAGCTTTTTCTCGACACATCTATGTCTCTGAGTGAATTTCTCATCATAATTATAACAAAGCCCTTTTTCTCTATGTACTTGCATCTCTGCTTCAGACAAATGCTTGAAAGGAGTTGTTATAGGAGTTGGCGTGATTGGAGGTCTTTGGGAAACCATATTTCTGAATGGAACAAAAGTGGATTTGGAGTGCTATTGAGCTATGATATTGTCCTCCACCAACTTAACCAACCCTAGGGCTTCCATCATTGTGCTAGCATGGAACATTTTAACCTCAGATCAGATTGCATCCTTTAGACCACTGACAAAACAACTCCTGAAGAATTCATTAGACAATCCCTCTGTGTGATTGGCCAATTTCTCAAATTCTATCTAATATTCTCTCACAATGCCAGTTTGACAAAGTTTAGTGAGTGTTCTTGTGAAGTCATCAAAAGCACTAGGGCCAAATCGTTACAAAATGAGTTCGCAAAAATCTGTCCATTTTGGCTCTTCATGAGCCTTGATGTACCAACGAAACCATTGAAGGGCTTCATGTTCCAAATGAAAGGATGCAAGTGGGACTTTGTTGACATCAAAAGTATTTTGCAGACTAAAATATTGTTCTACCCGGTATATCCATCCAATCGAATCATCACCATTGAAGCGAGGATTAAGGCCAAGAATTTTTTCATCTAGATCTTGGAGTTTTGTCTTGTGGGTTGCAAGTTCATCCTCCATGTTTTTTTCTCCTGCACCGGTGACAACCATAACCAAGATTTTTTTTTTGGGGAATGGGTAGAAAAACAAAAATAGAAACTTTTTTAGTAAAGGAAAATTTGGATTTAGGAAAAACTTTGATGGGTAATTGGGGTTTGACTAGGTTTTGGACACTTTCTGAGGGACAGGGAAGTAGAAAATGGTGATTTCAGAAGTGGGGTGAAAGAATGGGAAAATTTGTCCAAGAGGGACAAAGGAGCAGAAATAGGAAATGAACACTGTGGCAAAATTTGAAGGTGATTAGGTGAAAATCGAAGAAGTTATAGCAAACCATAAAAATAGACAAACATGGGATTTCTAGCTTCGATAAGTGGAATTTAGGATAGGGTCCTCAAGGAAGGAAATATGTAGAATGGAATTTCAGGGGTTCCAGTGAATTTTCAGGGGAAATGGAGCTAAAGCAAGGAAGATATGGTGAAAAAACAAATTTTTTTTTCTATTTTCTGGAAATGATCTACATTGGGATCTGTAATGGCTCTGGATAGATGCAATCTGTGATCTATCAACTAACAATAGATATGGACCCTAGGTATGTTCATCTTCTTAAAGGTTCAGGGGATTCACTCAGCTACCAATGTTTTCTAACAACTTGCATATTGGGGTAGTACCCCTCACTCCACGGCTCAGGTAAAACTGATAAATACTTTGCCACAAATGACAATTCTTAGTTTACCTCACGAATGGGAACTAGTCAACCAGGTAGGGGCCGTTGCCCTTTTCTCTAGCAGGTCCTCTCAATGGGCTAGCTACTTCAGGGTTCCTGTGGTACTCCTCACAATGAGTTTTAAGGCTATGCCCAAGCACTTCCCACAATTGAGCAGATAGGGATTATTCCCTGATCCAAACCTGCAATTAAAATGAACAATACATATGCAAGGAAAAAAGAACTACTGCAACAATCACAGTGCTTGGAGGCCACTGCAAAATTTTTTTTAGCAAAAATTCCACCCAACGAGCCCAAGAAAGTGCTCTGATACCAGATGAGAGGAACCTCCTGCAACAATATAATGAAAAATGTATGAAATAATAGAAATAGCATAAACATAGAAGGAATTTATTGATCGTAGGCCACTTCGAGGGGGTAACCTCCTTTGAGCAAGCTCAATACAATAAATTCGTGGATGCCTTCATTGGCCTCAACACATACTTATATACTAAGTCTAATCTAAACAACTATTACTCCCCATGAATGTGGGATAATACAATATACTCACGGGACAACTTACAAAGCATATGCGTCCAACAACAATATACTAACAAAGTAAAGAGAAGGGTTAAACACGGGTTCCTAACACCAACCAAGCCTCTGAAGGGTATGTCCATGGCACATTAAAAGGTTGCACTAGCGTTGATCAAGCCAAACAACAGTTTCTTGTAGGAAAAGATTCCCCACTTAGCAATAAAAGTTATTTTTAGTCTATCAATTTTATCAATCATGACCTAGTTGTATCCTAAAAATCTATCCAAGAAGGACATCATCTAGGCTCTATTTACCATTTGAAGCACCTCATCTAAAGAGGGAAGATGATAATTATCCTTTTTTGATGCTTTGTTCAAATTCTGGAAATCTACACATAGCCGGATGTCTCCATTTTTCTTACTAACTGGTACTAGATTGGCTACCCATCCTAAATGTCTAACAGGAAAGATGATCTGAGCTACTAATAGTTTCTTGATTTCTTCAAAGATTGAAGGTTCCAATAAGTCATTTACCAGCCTTTGTTTCTGTCTAAAAGGCTTCACATCTAGCTTCAACAGAATAGTGTGTGTGATTATAGATGTAACATATGTTTTCAACTCATCATATGTCTAAGTGATCACATGTATGTAATCTTTCAAGGCTTGAGTTATGCCTTCTCATTTTGTTTGAGTACAAACCTTCCCAATCATGACTTTCCTTCACTTAAGTTGAGAGGGTCATACTCTTCTCCATTAGTTTTAGGGAGATCCTTCTATTTCACTATGTTGTCCAGATCAAATAGCCTTTCTAGTTCAATCATCCCTTTGGGGATCTTATTATCTTGTAAATCAATGAGGGATTCTTCATCCCATTCTAGATCTTCATGATACTTCTCATCAATTACCTAAGATTCAAAAATGCCTAAATTGGTAATGAAGTCTAGAATTTGTTGTTAAAAACTTGAAAATTAGTGATGTTGTCTGGTATTGCTGGGATAGATACTAGCTCGAATAAAAATGTTTTCAATCCCAATAAGGTCAGGGACTCTAAGTTTCTAGTGGCGGTAGCCAATGCATCAACTCACTGATTAAATTTTCTTGGCACATGAGCAATATTGGAGGCATTGAAACCTTCTATTAGGTCCCAATCTCTATGTCTATAATTGGACAATCACTTGTAATTGTAGGTGTATTGCATTCTTACCTATCTGACTACCAGTTTAGAATCTCCAAATACATGGAGTATCCAGACCTTCTTCTTTAATGCTAAGAGGAGTCCATGAATCAATGCTTCATACTCTGCAATATTATTAGTGCAATGAAACTGTAATCTATATGCTGCTAAGGAGGATTTACCTTGTGGACTTACCAAATCAATTCCCATTCTAGTGCCTTGTTTAGATTTTGATCCATTGAGTTTAAGTGTTCATGGGTGATCACTCTCACAATGCTTCTTAGGATCTTTCTTTTTGTTTTTACTATCTCTTGAGATATCTTTCTCTGTCACCTTTAATTCTTGAAGTTTGGGTTGTATTTCTACCTTTTGATTAGGGATGACATGAATATGTGGATCTTTGATCCTTGGGAGGATATTGTCTTCTGGACTTTTGATTCTTGAAGGGTCAATGCCATTTGAGACTGCCTTATATATTCTTTGTTTAGGTGCATCTAAGCATTTGTCTTTTTGAGCCTGATTGGTGCTATTAACTTCTAGTTTTGCTTCAACGAAGGTTCTCACTTGTAACTTTAGCTTCTTCTGCTAACACACACATTCTTCTTTGTCAACTACGTCTAAACATAGTGCACAAGTAGTTTTCAAATGTTCATTTTGGTGTAATCTACACCATCCCTGCAACATAACTTGTTTTACAGGCATCTTTTGTTGTATGCATCTTTATATTTTTGTAGACAGTTGTCCTTCAAAATCACTTAAGTGACTATCTTCCTCATTTTCTGAATAGTCGTGATCTGATTCTATTGGGATATCAGCTCTGGGTGTAATCTGATTTACCTCATTGATTTCATGTATTTGAGTACATGTCAGTAATTGTTTGACTTAGACCTCTGGAGGTTTGATACAATATACCCCTTGTTCTACTTATGTATACAATAGTTCATTGTTTTGATGATACTCAGTGATCATATGTTTCATTCTTGGTTCAGCTCCTATGTAAATCTGATTTGGAATTCCCCTCCATGGCAGCCACATATGAGAAAATTTAGTTGCCATATATCCATTCAATTTCTTAGACCAATCTCTACTTAATAACATACCATATGTGTTTGGGATGTCAACCACTTGTATATCAATAAAAAGTCGAATGCTTGGATCAGAGGCTAATGACATATGGATGTGAGTTAATTCTCCTATGACACTTACCTCTAATTTGTCTAACTGAGGGACTTTCTTCAAATACTTAGCAAGGGACAGACCTAGGATTTGATAGACTAACAATGGCATGACATTTGTAGATGCTCTTGAATCAACTAGGCAATTGTGCAAATTCTTACCAAAAATCCTTAATGTTAAGAGAAAAGGAGGAGACTCAATTTTCTCCTTATAGACTGAAATTTGTGCTTCAACAACATGGACTTGACCATTGTCTCTAGGGTTATGAGGAACATCTTTATTTAGAGGTTCTTTGATTTGGACATTACCTAGAACATTTTACTTAGGTGATGACTCCTCCAAGGACTTAAGGAAAGCTTTCTTAATGACTGAAGTATTGAGTAGCTCAAATAAGGACAAACTAATTTTCATCTTCTTGATCTCTTCAGCTAAGTAATTGACTAAATTATCTAACTTAGAAAGTTCAAACATAGCTCTAGCTAAGATTGGAGTGGAGTGTTGTTGTCTTACCTTTGGTAGTGAGTGATTGTTTCTAGATGACACATCCAGAGGTGTATTGAAGTTATTCAGTGGAATAGAACTTGTCAAAGGTCTTGACAATTTGTTATTGTTGTTATTTCTAAGTTTATAATATGACCTCTTTGAAACTATTGAAAGCCATGAATTTCATCAACTCCTTGTTTGAGTTCATTATCACCTTCGAAAGGGAAAGTGTAAGCTTCCAGTGCTAAAGCTAACTCTTCACATATGAGTGTATAATTCTCATGGACTATATTTGTTTGTTCTTTTGGGAACATGGAACTTTCTAACATCACTGCTGACTCATATCCGAGGAACAATTTCATTTCCTTTTGGAAAGCTTATCTCTCTTTTAGTATTTTGCGCTTCTGCTTGAAAGATACTCGTAACAATCCTAAATTATGAACAATCTAGTTTTGCATGTGCATTGGTATTGTGTATCCTACACCAATTGTTTAATGAAGCTTTAGCTAGGTTTACTCTAGTAGTCTGTTTAGGTTATGTAGGAACCTGATTGTCTAGTGGCAAAGGAAGACTTCCATTATTCAGTCTAGTGTTCTAGACTCTGGGAGGTCTAGGTGCATTATATCCTCTATTCTATTGATTCTGATTGGAACTTTGAGTATACAAGTCCCGATTTCTCAGCTGAGTGACTTCAGTGGTCAACCTTTCCAATGAAAGTACAATTTCTCTCATATCTTCTTTCTCTTCATGAACTTTTTCTACTACATTATCTTGAGTAGAGAGAAAGAAAAAATTATCATTTCCATTTGGCTGAATCTCAGCAAATGCAGGTCCAGGGTGTAGAACCATTTGGTTATTTCCTTTTGGCTGAAAAGCATTAATTGGAAGAACTGGTAGAGAATTCATTAAAAGAGCATGGTTCATCAGAGCTCCATTTATCTGCTGCATCTGATTAGGTACATCAAGGTGTAAGGATCATATCCTACTTGTTTCATCTTAGTATTCACTTTGATTGCTTCTGCATATGCACCAGATAAAGTTGTGATACTAGGATCAACTCTTCTTACAAACATTGCTGTTAGGGGATCCAGTGCAGAGTAGTAGACTAATAGAGCTACATCTTCAAGAATATTGTAAGGGGTTGTCAATCTAGAATAGGCTCTCTAAACCTATCGTTGAAGGTTGTGATAAATTCACCTTCTTCTCTCTTGATTTCAGCAAAGTGATGATACATCATTGCTACATCAACTAGAACTCTGAATCTATGTTTAAAAGATTGTTCCATCAATTGCTAGGTTGTGATAGAATTCTACAACAAATTTACATACCAACAATATGCTTATTCTCTAAGAGTGTATGGAAAAAATCTACAAATGACATCTTCATGTTGAATCCTTACTCCAAATCAAGCTTCCTTGAAAGTTCTAAGATGATCTTCAGCATCTTGGTGAATATAATATTTTGGACACAATTTTTCTAGATTCTTTGGCATGTCATTATACACTGCAAAGATTATAGGTAAATTGGCATTTAAGAACACCATCAGAGGGGATTAAACTAGAATTACTAGTATTACAAGGAAATGATGTCTTAGTTGAGCATTGACTGAGGGGGCTTTCTTCCTTATGTTAGATAATTCACGTAAAGGACCACTAGATCAGGACCTTGTGATAGGTCAATGAGATAGTTCAAGAAATTAGGATGAACTTTGAGGTTTAGGACCAAATCTTTGCAAAGATGCGTTGGAATAGTCAATTGCTAAGGATATTTGCAATAAACTAGCTAAGCCTAAGGAATATTTGGTAGAATATTATAAGGACTAATTCAAAGAGAAGAGGCCCTCCTTCTAGTGCCAAAAATTATTGATGCAAGGTTTAGTCACATTAATAGAAATAAAAGTTCACACAACAAACCTTTATTTATCTTGAAAGACATCAAGATCTCTAAAGATCTAGAGTCCCAAAGCTCTAACTATCATGTCTTGACCACTTGGTTCTCACTTAGGGTTTGATGTGTTTTACTATTTCCATTTTGGAGATTTTTGTTCTTTAAGTCATCTACTTTTGTATCTATTCAAACTTCACAAATATTTTGCATATTTACCATAATTTGCGCACATCCTTAACAACTTATGTCAAATTCTCAAGTAATTATTCATATTTCAAGCATATTATCATGAATTTAGACATAACTTTGAGTAGTTCTTCTAAAATGTTTCTAACTTTTATCAATTCTTCAAGTTTGGTATTTGGTCAAGTAATCTTTATACAAAAACTTTGACTTCATCTAAATATTTTCTTTAAAGCATGCAATTCATCGATATTTATTGTTATTTGCTCCAAATTTATCATTATTTACAATTCTTCACCACAATTTGTAAAATAAAAGACAATAGATAAGGTTGAGGAGAAAAGAGTTCTAAGAAATCTAAATTCATTAGGGATCGACACATATATCTAGAAACTTTAATGAAATGAAGCTAATCTGATTATACTTCACCAGGATTTCCATAGCTAGGCATAACAGATGCTAATCTTCAAAAGAAATTGATAACAATAAGTAAGCGGTTGAATGCACTCCAAGGGAAGGAGCAATTCAACATTCCATACCAGAGATCAATCAAAGATTACTCAAGATTTATAATTTTACTATAATCTATATCTTCAATTCCATTATCATGCTCAATAGATATACATATATTTTACCAACTTGATAAAGAACCATGAGGTAAGTCACAATGTTGCAAAGAAAACAAACTTAGTGCTTAGCAAAAGTCCATCAATTCAATCTCCTTATTTACAAATGATTTGGATCCTTTTATAGGACAAGGATCAAAAATTAGTTATAACATCAATGGTCAAGATCTCACTCAACAATATCCATAGTTAGAAAACATGGCATGTGATTTCCAATTAGTAATTTGGAATGGATGATAGCTGGCAATCAGTATATTCTTCAACATATTTGATGTGCATCTTCTAGAATATTCAACTAGATCAACCTTAGCAAATCACCAAACATCAAAATATGCATCATGACAAAATAATCTTCCTCCATACATTCTATTATAAATAAATTGGTCCCTTGGGCATTGGATTACTCTAAATCTGAAACTATGTCTTCTTCAACTATTCCTCCTCTAGAATCCAGAAACTTGTATTGATCATATGCTGCAATAGTCTGTCCTATATCAGCCTTGTTAAACTGTTGGGCCTTTGTCCTAGCATACTCTTTCTTGTGAAGTTGACCATCTGTTAATATCTTCTTGTTTATTTGACTATCTAGCCTTTTCTTGTATGTCCCCACCTTTGCAAATAAGTTCATAACCTCATCCATAGTTCTCTCTAAAAAAAGCCCAATGGGATCCCTTAACACACACTCATATTGAGCCTTGAACATTCCTATAGAAGCTTGCTCTTTATATGTCCTCTTCTCATCCAACAAGGTCCCTAGAATTTCCTCCAGAATTTCTACCTCATCTATTAGGAGATCTTGTGATGTAGTGCGTACATCTCCTACCTTGTGTCTACATCCTTTCAAGATGTTAGATTCAAATTTTAGGTCCTTTATCCATTCGGATATTTTCAACATTATCTAGACCATCACTATTTTGTGACTCAACAACATCTTGTCATCTAATCTACAAATGGCTTTCAACATACCAAGATCTTACACATTCTGATCAATCCTTGTCTCACATTCTATTTTCAATGTATCTGCTCTTCTTCTAGTGAATGTCAAGTCATTCCAGTTTGATAGGACAGTTCAGATCACTTCCTCCCCATCCTTTAGAAATCTCTGGGAGCAACCTTGCATTACTTGTGCCTAATGTTTCTTTGCACCCAAGTCACTTATCTCTTCTTGTGTCACTAGGGTCACGTTAGTTGGGGCTTCTACCAATCGCATTCTTAGAGCTACCAATCCTTTTATAAAGCCTTAGAATTGAGCAATTTGCCCTTTAAGTTCTCTCTTCTTTAGTTTACCCTTGCAGATTCTAGCTACTGTAGCTTCCACACTGCCCATGAGCTCACTAATTTCTTTCTTAGAAGTGGCATGTCCCAAGTCTAGGGTGGTAATCTAATATTCACTAGTTGTAATTGCATTCTTTGGTTTATCTACTGTGGGCATAGCTAAATGAGCTATCCTTGTCCCTTTTGATGGCAGATACTGCCCTTGCCTTTTGTTTAGGTTTTATTCCCTCTGCTGAAAATAATGATTTGAAATTGAAAGGAACAATATTGATAGGAGGTTCAATTACTTCTAAAGCTAGCCATTCAAGTACATCTTGGCCAGGCTCTTCTTGATTAGGTTTCTCAATGTGAGCATCCTTTGTTGTCAACTCTATATCCTTATTAGAATTATTTCCCTATAGCGGCAGTCCCTCCTGGGATATTTTTTGTTGGAGTAGTTCCTATTGTAAAGTCTCCTATTGAAGGGACTCATGTTGAGGGATATCCTACGGCAGGTTCTCTTGCTGAAGATCCCCTATATCAACCTCCATAGATTTACACACAAGATTTTCCACCTCTTGGTGCATTTTTTTCCTTGGTCCTAGGGACCTTGTTCTTCAAGTGATGGTAACTACTGCACTTGCTCTTCTTGATCTTTCTCTATTTCTTCTCTCTCCATTTCTTTAGGAGCACCTGGAAGAGCTTCCCTTGTTCTTCAAGAAGTGTGACATCATTGGTTGATTTAGCTATCACTCCTTGCTGGAATACTTCAACTTTTTCCTATGTCATGGCTTCCATACTTGGTATATCAGTTTGGTCTACCAGTCTCTGTGGAGACCTAGACATTTTGGTACCAGATATTTCCTCTACGTCTGAATCCTCTGTAGCATCCTAATTTTCTACTAATTTTATCTCAATTTCTTCTTAATGGGGTTTAGGATGTGGTGGCATCAAGTATGCAAGTAAAGAAGCTACTAAATCATTGGTTACTACTTGAATAACATCATCATCAGTAAAATCCACTATTTGATTTAATGATAATTATAGCTTCTTAACATGAGCTTTCTCCTAGGCTCTTACTTCCTTGGCTAACTCTTGTTTCACTTTGATAATCTATGGAGCTGGTAGACCCTAGTGTAGTTCCATTACTTGGCCTCCAGAATGAGCATCATATGCTTCCACCTGTTGTGCCACATGTGTTTGAAATTTGAGTTGTGGCAATGGAAATTCTCTCTGAGACTAATAAGAAGCGAACATGAGTTCCCTCTTCATTGGTGTTGATGCTTCTACCTGAGTATCTACTAGTTTCATGGCTGCACCTCTCATTGGGATCATTGGAGCTCCCCTCTTCTGCATAGGAATATTCACTCCTTCCAATATATTTATGGTATGATGCTCCTTAGATGTTGAGGTTGAGATGGAAATTGCCCTAAGGAGTTGTTCCCTAGGAGGAGATGGCATGGTGGCAATAGTAATGCTTTCTATAGTTAAAGCCTTGCCAGATGTTGAATTTTCTAGCTTTGCCAATTTAGCTTCCATGATCCATCTCTTAGTAATGAGGAATTCATCATAATCTATGTCTCCCCTATCTTCTCTTTCTTTTTTTTATCAAATGTTAGGGCTACGCCCTTAGATTTTAGTTTGTTGAGATTTTCATCAACCCACTTCTAGGTGGTGGCCAATACCTTTTCTGAAATAACATCAATGGACATCTCTTCTAGCTGAGTCTAGTCTAGTAGAGAAAATGTCTCCTTATATATCTTCTTTTGATCATACTCTAGATGAATAACATTGCCATCATTGAACTTTACCTAGGGAGGGACTTCCATAAATCCCAAGGTCTAGATCTAATTAAGGATTAACCTTTGGTATCTCCTCTTTCTGACATCTTCTTCATTAATGGAATCTGCCTAGTAGTCCTCCAAATGAGGAGCATGCTACATTTTCTTATTGACATACCTTTCCATCCTAAGGTTTTTTAGAGGGGGAATGGCGGTAAGTTTAGCATTTGTAGCTCAACTTCTGAAAATAGGGTGTTCTTAAACTCCAATCATGAATACTAGCCAATTTTGAGTGGGAAATGCACAATCCCTTTCTTATATATCTAAACATATGTCTTGTATGAGGTGATTAGCTACTTGGTGTCCTCCAGCAACAGAACCTTATTAGTTGGGTACCAAGGTAACCTAAAGGGGTTTCCTTTGAATCCTTCCAACCTGACATATGAAAACATTGGGAACTGGATAAACTAGGACCTATATGGAGTGATGACCTCTTAGGCCTCTTTTGAAATTCTCTTAGGTTGGTCTCCCTCCATTAGCCTGACCAGAAACATTACAAAGAATTCAATCTCCTGTAATTAACAACATATTGCTTCTTCTCAAGCTATGGGTAATATTTCCACACTAGCTGATCTCCTTTCTTGCTACCCAACCTACTAAAAATTTGTAGACCCTCAAATTGAGCTCGGTATGAACACATGTATACCACATAGGAATTCATAAAGAAACTTTGCTTCTTCTTCCTCCATGAGTTCATTCTTGCATGAAGGTGGTCACTAATAACTATGCCCAGTGCACTACACCACCCTTTTACTTTACAAAGTATATGAGACCATACATCCATAGGTTGAAATCTCCCAACATGGCTTTGCCTGCCATTCGACTTAGTAGGAGTATCATGTATTGGACTTTTGGGTTGAAGTCATACCTATATAAATTCTTTTGCATCTTAGAGACTGACTTTGGCTTTGTTTCCAGATCTAGCCATGAGGTGTGCATGACTTTTTCACATCCTATCACATTGGAATTATATTCTATAGCTAAAGCATTCTAGTCTGGCTCATAGACTTCATGGCCTCAGGGCAACCTTAAGGGCTTCAATGACACCCTTAGCTAAGAAATTAGCATAGAGTCACCCTTTCTACTCTACTATCTTGTTGACATGATTGTAATTATTGGCACACTTGATTACCAATTCCAGGGCATTTGTGGTGTATGGGAAGCTAGGTACATGACACATTCCACTGGAGACAATCTTATTGAGTACCGAGTGATCCTCATGTGCCTGGATTCTAGCTCTAAAAGCCTTTAAGTTTATAGCTCCACAATGGGTATCTAGGATATGCCCATACTTGGCCCATACTCCGCCAGGGGTGGAAAACATTGGTTGAGCAAATTCCTTGTCTTGTTTGTTCTGCCTTTTCTACATCGTATCCTGCATGATACAAATATCTATAATTAACCCTAAATTTTGGAAATTTTGGACAAATAGATTAGTTCTAAGCTTTGAGAAGCGGCTTGAAATAATTTTACAACCAAGTGAAACTTTGAAATTAGCTCTAGTAAATGAGATTAATCTCTTGATAAAACTTGAATTACTGTAATCGTTAAAAGAGGAGTTTTGTTGTATATGTACCTGATGACTTGAATATCACCTTGGGTGTGTTATATAGAGGATGTCCATTATCTTTTACATTCCCCATTTAATGAATTGCTTAATTTACCTTATCCTCTACAAATTTTTCTCCTTCTGGTGACCTTCTACAACTTTCTCTTTAGGATGTTTCTATGTTTTACAGAAATGTGTTAGGGTTACCTTCAATTTTTATGAAAATCTCTAAGTATTAAAGATTAAGTTGAATCAGAGGTAATTATTGCTCAAACATGGGTAAATTGACAACTAGCAGGAGCTTTATATTTTAAATTTAAATTACAATGGCCAGAAGAACTCACGGTATGGGAATTAAAGGCTAATGACTAGATGGACATCCAGACATGGACACGTGGAAGCATTTCACATCATCACAGAGAAAACTTGGCCCTAGAACCTGACCTTTGCGCAATTGTGCTACCGTTAATGCAAGCATACATGAGACTTTATTTTTTCTAACTAAGACTGTGGGCCCATGTGACACATGGTGACATTTCATGATAGCACAAGGTGATTTTACTTTTGATGAATTGCACCTTTGCTAGCGTGTAACCAATGGGAGACGTGGATGTAGTTTGGATGAAATCAATGGCTAGCATTGAATCTTGGGACTGGACATGACATTCATAAAATATGATCATGTCTCTTTAAATTGTCATGTCTGGCATACATTTTCACAACTTGCCAAGATAATTTTGACGGGTTAGACTAGATATGGAGAAGGATATTCACATTTAGGAAGAGCTAATTGTTGGCAATATGTGTTGTCATTGATGTCAAATCTATATGTGTCAACCTAAGGTCAAAGATGGGTGAAGCTAATGGACAATGGAAGATTTGAGACAAATGGTTTGACTAAGTTGAAGACATTAGATTGGCATGCTTAAGGGAGGTCAGTCCGGAAGACTTAGTAGATGGAGAAAAATTGTCCAGGTATAAAAATGGTAATCTTCCTGATGTCTAAATGTGTTGTGGAGGTGTGTAAACTTGTTCTAACATGTTTTCTACATATCTACAATGATATCCTATCAATTTGAAGTACCGTACTCAAAGAAAAGTTGTAGAAGTTTAGTTAAAGCTCTCACAGTGTATATCCTAAGGATGAGTAATAGTATATTGGTCTGTATTCCTCCGCAGTGCAAGATTAGTCTTGCAGTTTAGAAGATACGTTTATCTAGATATCAACATTCTATATCCAAGATTTCAGCTCATTACACCTTCAGGAAAGAATGTTATCAATAATAGTGTTCCAGACTATGACTTGACAATGAAAAATAATAATGGAGATCTATTGGAATGCTCTGCATTCCTTCGGAAGAGAAGTTGTGCCCATGTGGTTTTGGGAATATGTTCAGAGATGTGTAATGCATTCTTCCTCATAGTATTAGGTGCTCTTATGGTCTGCAAGGTCATATTTCAAATGATAGAAGTGACACAAACTGTTCCAGATGATGAAATACTCTATAGAACATAGGTTTGAGCACTTGCGGAAGATGGAAAGTATACAAATCAGCTCTAGGAGCTTGTACGGAGACTCTACATGCCTTAATGTATGTTAGGTTTGAACGACATGTGAATCTTTCTTATCTCATGTACCGCATAAGGTATTTAAGTCAGTTAATGAAGAATTGCATATGACTGTCCTCTGGACTACAGTATACTTGAGTCAAGTCTTTGATTTTCTCCAAAAGTAATAAATGAAGATGTGTAGATCCGGGAATATATGGATAATGACGTATGAGTTCCTTAATAATTTTCAAATGGTTTGATGTCCACAATGCAATATTCTAAGTTGTGATGTGTTACAATATGCTAGAATACCCTATTTTCATTAGTTTAGTATGTTCCTTGTTTTACGGATGCATAGAATGATAATATGCTTTAGGTAAATGGTGTATAGATGGTGTTGAGAACATACATGATTGAAATCTTGGTATGTATAATGTTTTTGTCTTCTCTCCAGTGATGCGAAGATGGACAGTTAACAGTGGTAGTGTTGGTTGAGCTGACTGCTTGGTTTCCTTCATGTGAGGAGGATCCTAATTAGTGCTTTTGATATTGAAGGATATGTTATGATGCAATTAACTTTGTTGTGTTGTGTGAAGTGATCTACAACTCAAAATGTATTCATTCCAAGCTGACCCATACAGAATTACATGTTTCATCTTAAGATCTTTTTGGTGCCAACCTAATCAGTGTTTTGAGATGTTGTGGAGGATATAAATAGTAGAACCAATTCATTTGTGATGTGAAAAGGTGAGTGTGAATGTGATAGAGCAGAATTGGAAGTATGAAGTGTGCATAATCAATATGATGGAGTAATTGTACAAAACAGACGACTACAACATCAACATAAATCAAATGCTTCTTTCATAGTAGTTCATAGTTGTTTTTATCATTATAATTCTCTATAACAGTGTGCTTTCTTCAGGGAGTAGTAGCTTCCTTGAGTTGTAGCCCTAAAAAAAGTCAACAAGGAGTTATATCTTCCTTGGGATGTAGCCCTAAAACAATGTTGTAAACTTTTATATAACAGTGAGCATTATATCGTAAGTTAACACTCACAATGGTTTTTCCCAATTTTTGGTTTTCCATGTAAAAATCTTGGTGTCATTGTGTTGATGAATTTGTTGCATGTTTTACTTTTTGTTCTCTAAGTAGATGAATCTAATCTGCAAATGAAGTAGTTAAGTTTTTAGTATATGTTGATTCACCCCCCCTCTCAACATTTCTATGTGTTCGACAATTGGTATCAGAGTCAAGTACCTTTGAGAAACCTAATAGCTAAGGTAGATCCTACACTTGAACACATGGAATTTAAAGCTATGGATAATGATGTATTTATTCTGGAACTATATCTAGAAGTAATGGAACTTGAAGGTTGGGACCTCAACCTAGATGATGTTGACCTTGAAGGAGAACTTCAGTTAGCCCTAGAGGATTTGGATGAAGCAAGAGAACTAAATTGGGAATATGAGGACATGTTTGAAAAATCAAAGGAGATAACTATGAAATTGAAGACAAAGGCAAAAGAATCAAAAGAAGAAATTGGCAAACAGAAAGCTCAAATAGGAGATAAAGGAGGTGAAATTAAGCTCAAGGATGCAGAAGATATGATCTCTAATTTGAAAGTCATGGTTGAAGAACTCAAAATGAATGAAGATTTCCTAAATATGAAGCGCAATGAGAAAGCAACTGAGTGTTCAAAACTTGAGGAAGAAGTTGTCACTCTGAGGAAAGAACTGGAAAAGGCAAAAGAAAAAATTGAAAAAGGATTAAAGTGGAAAGGAGCTTTTGAGATTCTTGATGAATTGATCGATTCTCAAAAGTCATCAAAAGAAAAATCTAGTCTTGGTTTTGAAAAGGGAAAAAGTCCTATAATTACTACATCCACAAGCTTGTATGATAACTTCAAAGTAGAAGGAAAGTCTGAAATAAAGGAAAAAAAAAGCCTACACTAAAGATCCTAAGAAGATTGCCTCTAAAGATGCAAAATAAGAAGATTTCCCTCCTGTCCAGAGACAAAGAAAGAACAACAACAAGAAGAATTTTAGAAAGTCTGCTCCTACCAGGTATCATCAAGATTTCAATGGTAATTTCTATGCTTGTAATAAGTTTGGTCACAAGGCTATTGAATGTAGAAGCAAGATGAATCACAATTCATTTAGGCCTCCTAGGTACAATTCTATGAGATCTCATGGTTAGTGTCATGCTTGCAACAAGATTAATCATAAGGCTAATGGATACAGAAGCAAAATGATGAAGAATGGTTTCATGAACAAGAACAATGCTAGGAACTCTTAGTTCTTCTATGGTTATTGTTACACATGTAACAAGTATGCTCATAAGGCTGTTGACTACAGATCTAATGTAAGAAGAGGTGGTTATGCTTCACAGTTTTATACCACCTGCTACAATTGCAATAAAATAGGACACATTGTAAGGTTTTACAGGGGAAAGAGTATAAGATCTTCTACTCCTCAAAAGAAGGTTGTGTAGACACCTAAAAATGTCTCGACCACCAAACTGACTCCCGACATCCCTAAACATACCAATTTCCTTTCCAACCAATTAATTAAATTTCTATTTAATTAATTTCCCCTTTCATCATCTAAATCCACATCATTTTATCCCCAAAATTGAATTAATTTTATTAATTCAATTAGTCCAAACCTTAGCCAATTGATTTAATAAATATGCAAAATTTATTAAATCAATTCCCCCATTTTCCCTAAACCCAATTAATTAGTTAAAACCATGTTAACTAATTAATCCAGCCTACTAATTAGCCTATCCCTACCCTAGACAATTAAATAGCTATTATTTAATTGCCTACTCTAGTCTACCTCATCCTAGCCTTAGGATTAATTAATTAAATCACTAATTAATTAATCTTATCCCCCCTCTAATCCCTCTACTAATTTATTCCAGCCACATTAATTAGGTTAATCACCCTAATTAAGTAAGTCAAACCCTCATTAGCACTTCTCTCCACATTCCCCAAATTTAAAATTCAAATAAATCACACATCATATTTACTCCTCTTACACATGTCATAACTCTCTTCCCCAAATGAATTTTTAATTCACAAATAATCCATCTCACCCAACCTCATTTATTCACCCCTTTCCCAAAAATGAATAAAAGATTTACTTTTATTCCTAACCCTCCATCTTCCAAGATCAAATCTAGGCCCTCCACATCACTTTCATCCTCCACCATTGATCTCTCCATTCAATCTCCACCCTTGGATCAAAATCTCCCCAAAAAGTCTATAAATACAACCTCTCACAAGTCATTTTCATCATCCAATTTCATGCAAAGTTACCATGCCAAAATCATCTTTGAATAGCTAGTGAGTTGCACAATTGAGAAGCATTTCACATTTGGATCTAAAGTCTAGGGATAATCTTGGTCTTGGGAGCTTCATTTGGGTGAAAAGGCTCCTTCTTCCCTTGATGGGATTAGGTGATGTGTTGTAAGGTATAATCTTGTGTTTACTTGCATTTGATTTAGTATCTTTGCCTTATTGCATTATCTAATCTACAGGTTGATATTGCTCAGCAAAAGAAGGAAATGAACATGACATGGAGGATGAAGGAAGAGAATGAAGTAAAAGAAGGATCTGCACCTTTGCCTAGTGCAGATAAATCCTCTAGAAACTAAAAGGAAGGAAGTATTGATTTAGGGGGAGTTGCAACTAAAAATATTTTAAAAACCCCTAAACACATAAGATGCTCAAATCTTCAGCATAGTGGCTAAAAATGATATGGATATGTTTCTGTAGTAATATCATGATGTTTGATCAAAATTTCGGAGCAAATGGACTCTTTTCGGAGGATTGTTGAGTGATCATTGGTCTCTACATAATAAAAGGGTAATTAGGTCAAGAACAGAGAATGCAATTAATGCCAAGCAGTCATGGTTGGTAACAAGACTATTTAGGCAATACTTGATCATTTTGATCTCATTTGAACAAAGTTAAGAGTGTTTTAGAGCCAAGGAAGAGTGGAATGTTTTTAGAAGAAGCTTTTGTGCAAACCCTATTGACAACATTATAAGGCATTTCTCATATTTTCTAGTTAAAGCCTAGTTTTTTGAAAGAATCATCATGGCAACACCTGTAGTGATTAAAGCTATGGAGAAACCAAGACCTAAATTCAAGAAACATTCATTTAAATCCACTAAGATAAATAAATATGGGGTGTTTTCCCGCATTCCAATCAATGTATTGTATACAGAGGATGTTTGGATTTACATACATTCACAACTAAGTGAATATAACCATTTGAAATTAGAACAATTCAAGAACAACCATCCTTTGGGTGATGACTTCTAGCTAAAACTGGAATATGCAAATGTAGAGGCAAAATGTCTCGATTTATGGAAGAATTTCCCTAATTTATGCTATGAGGATGACTAGGTTAGAATTGTTTTGAGACAGATTCATGAAGAATTCCTCTTTCTTAATTAACCCAACATGATCACAAAAGAAGACATTAAAGCTGTGACTGGATTGTACTCCTCTAGACTTGTGCCAGTTCTAAAGGCTATGAAAAATGAGGTAGTAATGAAGCTCACCAGAGCAAAGTTTGACAAGGGAACCCTAACAGTGGATGATATCATTGACCTATGGGTTCGATATGCCACAATGGGTATTGCTTACAAAGTGTACTACACAAACAAAGAAGGATCAACTATTGTAGTTTCCATCT
The DNA here is from genome assembly GCA_027924645.1 of Cunninghamia lanceolata. Classification (NCBI taxonomy): domain Eukaryota; kingdom Viridiplantae; phylum Streptophyta; class Pinopsida; order Cupressales; family Cupressaceae; genus Cunninghamia; species Cunninghamia lanceolata. Next base: position 1,462,647 of record BSBN01000243.1, read on the forward strand.
ACATTGTACATCAAATAGTTAAGGGTCAAAAGACTATGATCTGTGTGAGCTGCTATGACAACAACTATTGGAAAATCTAAAAGGACAAAGGAGACAAAATATAACTTCCGGTATGGCTCTCTAATTGTTTGTCTCATGTTTTATTTCTTGAGAGAATTGTTTGGCATGAAAAATGTAGTCTGGAGAAGAGATATCTCGGTTGGACAACAAATTAGGGATCACATGCGGAGTTTTGTAGAAACAACATAATGTAACACTATGTATTGGGGATTCTTTAAGAATTGCCAAGGTTAATTGCAATGAAGGGAAATGATACCATCAAAGGTTGTAGAAAAATACAAGAATGATATAACCTTCATGGTAGATAAGGACAATTTCTATATGGAGGTAGTAGAATCAAGGACTTTCTAGATAACCACCTTGCCCTATGAGGTGTCTAAACATATTTTGATTGGATATGTTGATATGTTGCTCAACAAGTCTAAGGATCCTATTGCTAAGAGATTTGGGACTTATGATGAAATAACCAACAAAACAATCAAGAAGAATATAGGAGAAAAGGTAGAAAATATGATGTCTAAGTTGGAAGAGATGCTCAATACTCCCGAGGGTTTAGCAAAACAAGCTCCAACCACCTTTGCCTCACAAACTCCTAGAAGGACAAGTAGATTTGTCCCTACTACTACTACCTCTTCAAAATCCTCCAAACCTACTCCTACACGTCCCAACAGGAAAAGAATTGCTACCGAAGTGCTGGTATAAACCAAGACTGCTGAAACAAAGAAGCATAGACCCAAGGTGCAGGCAAAAAGAGAAAAGATAAATCTAGTGAATGTTGAGGATGATGAAGAGGATGAAGAGGAAGAGAAGAAAGCATTTATATGGAAGAAAAGAACAAAGCAAGGAGAGGAGGAAGGAACATCTAGAGAAAAAGAAAAGACAAAGAAATCAAAGAAGGTCCCTCTAGAAATATCTAAACATGTGCCTCTATAGCTTGACGCCACTATGAATGTTATAGTAGAATGTGGTGCTCTGAAAAAATAATCATATATCATATACATATGAATGCCACTATGACAAGGCTACTATTGAGGAAGCAATAATCATATACATTATGGCCTTTAATGTGGCCCTATTTGAGATCTTTGACCAACTTCCTACAAGTCTTGCAGACTTGCTTACTGACAAGAGAAATGATGCCATGATAAAAAGAGGTAGAAATGAGGAAACAAGCAATTGAAAAGGTGGGTCCATCCATCACAAATGAAGAAAAGATTGAAATATCTGAAGAACAAGCAAAGGAGTTCAGAACAAAAAGGAGAATCAATATTTTGATGGGAAGAGACAAGGAAGAAATAGATAGACTGGAGAAGGAGACATTAGAGAGAACTATTAAAATCCTTGAAGAAATGAAGAATGCTAAGGTGAAAGATATACCATATGTACCTCTTCAAGATATAGACTTGTCTACCTTTGATGACCAAGTGGATAAAGGAGACATGACTCAGCAGAATAGAGAGACTGCTCATCCAGAAGTACAAGATAACAAAAATCAAGGAAAAGCAAGTACACCTTTGGAAGAGATAGAAACACTGAACTTAGGAGATAAAGGTGAAATGGATATATCCGAGCCTCCAGATTACATAAATACAAGTGCAAAACATGACAATCCTCCTTTAGAAGATACGAGAGAGGATGAACAAAGGAAGGAAGGTAACCCTAAGGAAGACCTAGAAAAGGAAGTTCCTGAGAAGAGTGAAGAAAACAAAGATGAAGAAGATCAAAGTGAAACATAGGAAAAGAAATATGAAGTTAAGGATACTTCTATGGATATAGGTTAGAGCTCTTCAAGATCAGACTCATTTAAGGACCTATTAAAATTGCAGATGTAGTTTCAATCTATAGTCACATCATAGTTTCTATAGATTCCCACACGTGAGGGGCAAGTAGATCTATCAAACATTTCACCCCTTCATGAGTTACAACTTGGTGACATCCTACATGCCTCTGTAAGGAAAGAGTTCTTACAAGAAAACTTGAAGAAAACCAATTTGGTTGAAGATGCAGTGAAGCTGATACATGAAGGATTATTGAAGGTAAGCATTGATTCCTCTCTATCTCTGGAGAAAAAGTTGAAGCTTTTAATGGATTCCTTCAAGGACCACTCCTCACACATTGAACAAAAGGTAGAACAAGAGGCCTTGAGGAAGATGAATGATAAAAGGCTAGCTGAGATGTCTAATAAATGTGCCAATGCACATAATAAACTACATGAAAATATAAAGATGTTTAAGGGATGCATTGATGAAGCCATTGTTTTATACCTATTTTGTTTGAAATGGCCCAATTCCACAAAGAACATCAAAGCCCAAATTGACTCCATTAAGTCATAGATCACTGAAATGGACAAAATATATGACTTCTCAAAGGACAAGGATGGAGCAACCAGAGCATAGATTGAAAATCTTCATGCACAAATGTCATAGCTACAGGACCAAGGAGAGCAGATAAAGAAGTAGTTTTGTCATCTGTGAGAAGTAGTAAACTTGAGACTTGCTTCATTGTCAGGGTTGCTTGGTGACGCTAAGAATATTGAGCAAAAGATGAGGACACCTAGCAGTATAAATGAGGCTAAGAATTTATATGTGCAATTTGAATTCCAAAATCACATCCTTACCTCAGAAAAGGCAAATTGGGCATCTACTTTAACACAAATCAAGGTAATATAAAATCCACTCTACCTTCTAAGTGAGTTTCAAGAGTATTGTAGATAAGAAAATTTTGAATGTATATAGACTTGCGGAGGACAGTAGTGTACAAATTATCAATTTTTGAGGCATCTTCATCTTAGGGGGAGTACTGTTTGTAAAATTTATATAGTAAGGGGGAGTTTTTGGGATTTCATATAAAGCAGTTATCAGACCCTTTGTCCTTGATGTCAAAGGAGGAGAGAGAGGAATATATAGCTAAGGGGGAGTGGTTGTACACATTTTGTTTCTAGGTGTTGCCATCAATGACAAAGGGGGAGATTGTTGGCAATATATGTTGTCATTGATGTCAACTCTATATGTGTCAACCTAAGGTGACATCTGGATGAATCTAATGGACAATGGAAGATTTGAGAGAGATGGTTTGACTAAGTTGAAGACATTGGATTGGCATAGTTAAGGGAGGTCAGTCTAGAAGACTTAGCAGATGGAGAAAAAATGTCCGAGTATAAGAATGATAATATTCTTGATGTCTAAATGTGTTGCAGAGGTGTGTAAACTTGTTGTAACATGTTTTCTACATATCTACAATGATATTATATCAGTTTGAAGTACTAAACTCAAAGAAAAGTTACAGAAGTTTAGTTAAGGCTCTCATAGTGTATATCCTAAGGTAGAGTAATAATATCTTGGTCTGCATTCCTCCACAGTGCAAGATTTAGTCTTGCGGTTCAGAAGATAATTTTATCTAGATATCAGTATTCTATATCCAATATTTTAGCTCATTACACCTTTAGCAAAGAATGTTATCAATAACAGTGTTTCAAACTATGACTTGACAGTGAAAACAATGATGGAGATCTATTGGAATGCTCTGCATTCCTCTCGAGAGAAACTATGCACAATTTTGGGAATATGTTTGGAGATGTGTAATGCATGCTTCCTCACAGTATTAGGCTTTCTTATGGTCCACAAGGTTAGATTTCAAATGACAGAAGTAACACAGATTGTTCCAGATGATGAAATACTCTATGGAACATAGGTTTGAGCACTTGTAGAAGATGGAAAGTATGCAAATCAGCTATAGGATCTTGTGCAGAGACTCTACATGCCTTAATGTATCTTAGGTTTGAACCACATGCAAATCTTTCTTATCTCCTATACTGCATAAGGTATTTAAGTCAGTTAATGATGAATTGCATATGAATGTCCTCCAGACTATAGTATACTTGAGTCAAGTCTTTGATTTTCTCTAGAAGTAATCAATGAGGTTGTACGGATCTGGGAATATATATATAATGATGTATGATTTCTTTCCTAAGAAGTTTCAAATGGTTTGATGGTCCACAATGCAATATTCTAAGTTGTGATGTGTTACAATATGTTAGAATGCCCTATTTTCATTAGTTTAGTATGTTCCCTATTTTGTGGATGCATAGAATGATCAGATACTTTAGGTAAATGGTGTATGGATAGTGTTGAGAACATACATGATTGAAATCTTGGTTCGCATAATGTTTTTAGCTTCTCCCTGATGATGTGAAGATGGACAGTTAGCAGTGCTAGCGCTGGTTGAGCCAACTTCTTGGTTTTCTTCATGTGCAATGGATCTTGATCAATGGTTTTGATATTGAAGGATATGTTCTGATGCAATTAAATTTTTTGTGCCATGTGAATTTATCTATAACTCAAAATGTATTTATTCCAGGTTGACCCATACAAAATCACACGAACTTTGTTTTAAGGTCTTTTTGGTGCTGATCTAATCAATGTTTTGAGATGTTGTGGATGATATATATAAGAACCAATTCATTTGTGATGTGAAAAAGTGAGTGCTAATGTGATATAGTAGAATGAGAAGTATGAAGTGTATAGAATCAACATGATTGAGTAATTGTGTAGAAAAGAGGACTACAACATCAACATAAATCAAATGCTTCTTTCATAGCAGTTCATAGTTTTATTTATCATTATAATTCTCTGTAGCATTGAGCTTTCTATAGGGAGTAGTAGCTTCCTTGGGTTATATCCCTAAAACAAAGTCAACAGGGAGTTGTATCTTCCTTGGGTTGTAGCCCTAAAACAATGTTGTAAACTTTTATATAGTAGTGAGCATTATATTGTGAGTTAACACTCACCATGGTTTTTCCCAGTTTTGGGTTTTCCACATAAAAAATCTTAGTGTCATTGTGTTGATAAATGTGTTGCATGTTTACTTTCTATTCTCTAAGTCAATGAATTTGATCTACAAATAAAGTAGTTAAGTATTTAGTATATGCTGATTCACCCCCCCCATCTCAGCATCTATGTGTGTTCAACACTAATGTCTAGTTCATATGGACTGTGATTAAGTTGTATTGTACTTCCATTTTTGAATTTGGATGTTATATGCATGTATGTGGAACCTGATATTTAGGACTAGACATGGCATTTGGGATCACCAATGTCTAGGTCTATTTGACTAGAAATGTCTGGTTGACCGAAACTTCTAGGTGATATAACTTGCTTGTCTTGACAAATTTCCACTTGGTTCAAGAGGCAAACTAAATTAGAATTTTGCCCTCTTTGTATCTATGGCCTTCATATGGGATTAACCACAACTTGGATTTCTAGCTTGATCTTAACTTGGAAGTGACAGGGCATTTTACCAATACTGCCTAGGCAAACAACAGACCAACAAGCAAAACAAAAGTGTTGGGTCCTCATTTCTCTAGGACAAAATGGGGCATGTTGTGGGACTACACAATAATACTACTATAAAGTTGTATTTGACAATGAATAGAATTATTTTGACTATGGAAAATACCTTGGTTAGAAAGTTCTTTACCTATTGCCCCAATATTGACTTGGTCAGGAGATGGACAACAACAAAATGGTAGCCAAAGGGTTGTGTCACTGTCAACGCAATGGCAGGAGGTATGTTCCTTTTTAATTTTACTACTAAAGAAGATCTCCTCTAGATGTTAGTAGGGAGTCCTTCGCTTTATGAGAAACCTTCTCTTTCCATTTGTAGATGGAAACCAAGCTTCGATCCAAAGGTAGACCTAAAGAAATCGGCTCTGGTATAGGTCAGGTTTCCTGGTTTACCTCTAGAATTTTAGGATGAAGAGGTTTTTTCTTGGATTGGTAATTCCTCCAGACATTACATCACTATGGATAAAGTCACTAAGGTGAAATATAGGATAGTTTATGCTAGATTTTGTGTTAATGTTGATATCCTCAAAACCCTCCCAACTTCTATCATCCTTGATTCAAAATTTGGGAAGTGGACTCAAGCTATCTTATATGAAAATGCAAGAGTTTTTTGTCAAAACTATTCGAAGCTAAGTCATGTTATCACACAATGTAGGGCCCCTATAAATCCTAACCAAAAGTTTAAGGAACTTGTGGGATAAAATGAATAAAGATGCTGAGGAGTACCCATTCAAGGAAGATCTTCTTATTATCATTAGTTCGTCTCCTTGTTCGCCTAAAAAGCCTCTGGATGAAGGGGAGAAGAATCTTATGGGTTAGACTATGAAATAGGTGGAATACCAAGCTACTATAGAGAGTCTTGTTACATAGGATGAACAATAGATGGTAAGTCGATCCATTGACTCTATGGACCAATAGTTTGAGGTAGTTGAAAAGGAGTATTTGGTTCCTCCCCAAAATAGATTGTAGGAGGAAAGGGAGGTGTAGTTAGGGTAAAATTGCAAATCAGGGCAAATGAATAAACAGCAATGATAAAAACCCTAGCAATGCACAATGAAGCACAAGACAACATGAAAATCAAAATAACAAATGTAAATGCAAACCGATCTCCACGCTATGCTCAATTTATCTCCATTGCTCTTCTCCACCTTGCATGAGCATGCAAGATTTTGAAGGATTATTGTTGGAGGAATGTTGGGTGCTCACTTCTGCAGCATAACATTAAGATGAAGATGCCAAAATGAATGATAGATGAAGGATGCAAAGGCTCTAATGATATTTCAACAACATGTGGATACTTGAGGATCAATGCATCTTAGAAAATTTGACAGAATAATGTTACTTGGAGCTCAATGCATGCTAATGGCTTGTGAGGGGTTTGATTTATAGGAAAGGCTTGGTTCAAATGGATGGTTGAGATTAAAAAGCTAATTGATTGATGTGGACGGCTAGGATTGATTAGGTTATCCCACTCTTCAAGGGAGTTGTAGTCATTTGACAAGTGTCAAGGAGAATAGGGCTCATGTGTGCTCATGTACATAAAAAGTACTACATGTGAAAGATATTAAATAAAAGGCTGTAGTACCACTTATCTTTTTAAATGAAAGAGGCACACATGTTGGCTAAATGATAAGATAAATTAATTAAATAAATAAAATTTATTTAATTAATTGGAAAGTCGGCTTATAATGAAATGTGAGAACTTAACTCAAATAAAATATTTGAATTAGTTGGGATATTAGTTGGATATTAATTAAATAAATAAAATTTATTTAATTAATTGGAAAGTCAGCTTAGGCTATGATTGGGATATGATGTGGAAATTAATTAAATAAATAAAGTTTATTTAATTAATTCGCTAAGTAGGATAAGGATGGGATTGAATGGGATTTCAATTAAATAAATAAAATTTATTTAATTAATTGGCTAATGGATAAATGGGATTAAGAGTGGGATTTAGGACAAAATGTTACATGATGTCTTAATAATGTTTTTATCAAGGTGTTGCAAGACATACACAAATTTGGGACAATTTTGGGTGTCTACATTTTGCCCCTCTTTGAGATGATGTTTGAGATGATGAGATTTATGTCGAGTAACATCATTTCAAAGAAGCTAAGGTATGGATAGAGGAAAAATATATGGGATGATGATGTAAGGATATGATGAGGATGATGATGATGATGGAAAGATAGGATGATGATGCCCCCTCGAGAGGTTAGGCAGGTTGGACAAACACGGGTAGGCTCTCGAAAAGAAATGGCTTGGCTACAAAAGAAAGATAAATGATAAGGTATGGATAAAAGAAATGGATGATGTGTTATGCTGCAATGAATGTGAGCAACCATGATGTTTGATATAGTACTAGACGTTATGCACCAAGGTATAAGGACCAAGGTGACAATGTGTCTTGTGCCCTAGCATAATACAATCTTGTCTGGATACAAGATATGAATATTAGCTGGATTGATACCGATATGATGCAAATGCAAGATAAAATAATAACATACACAAGCAAGAAAGCAAGCATGCACAAATGATTCAAAAACAAACAAGGTATTGCCCCTATCAAGCTGTAAACCAATGATTAATTGTTTGATTGTTTTGTTTTTGAGAGTGTTGTCATTGTGGGGAAAGCTAAATCCCTAGATCAACACAAGGTTGTTTGCTGAGTTGGTTGGCTAATTGGTTAATTGATTTGGCTTACAACAAGGTGAGGATCAAGACCATTGATTGCGTTTGGATAACTTGGCTTGATTGATTAACTTGATTGGTATGGATTTAAGGATGGGCTTGTATTTGGATCATTGCTTTGATTCTTTGGATTGATTTTGAGGATGATGAAATGATGAATGATTAGATTGATTTGATGAAATGTTGATGATGGGATGATATGTGGTGGATTGAGTTGCTTTTGATTTGCTGAAGTGGTTGGATTTGTTTTGATGGCAAGCTTGATGTGCTTTAGTTGATTTGGTTTGATGTTGATGCTGATGATTGATAGGATTTGTTTTGATGGTTGGCTTGATGTGCTTTGGTTGATTTGGTTTGATGTTGATGCTGATGATTGATAGGATTTGTTTTGATGGTTGGCTTGATGTGCTTTGGTTGAAATGGATGAATGAATGTTATTGATAGGAAGAATTGATGAGAATGATTTGATTTTGATTGAATGTTGATGGAGTGGATTGTTTTGGATGATGATGATTGGTTGTATTGCTTGGATTTTTCGTTGGATATTGATTTTTTTGGATTTTTTGACATATTTTGATTTTTTTTTCTTTTGTGTTTTTTGAAATGTTTTGGAAAACGCCAATGGATTTACAATTTGGGTAGCCTTTGTGCTTGATACCAATGACAAGGGAGGACCAAGTCTAGGTGCAAGGATGGATGAAAGGATGGATGATAGTGAATGAGATGGAAGGCTCATGAGAGTTGGATGGATAGATAAGAGGATAGGCCATAAAAGGGAAAGATCGTGATAAATGGATAGGTAGGCTATAGTGGAAAGCTCATGATAGATGTAAAGCTCATAATAAGGATACACCATAGTGGATGGATCATAAGGGAGCTAGGATGTGATCTCCAAAGGCTATGTCGCATAGGAAGAATAACTTGCCCCATTTTAGGTGGTAATGCTTAGGATTTTACATGACAAAGTTCATGACCAAGGAATGACATGATAGATTGGTTTGAATGGGATGGATAAATTGTCAATGGATAAGACTTGGTTTGGTATGTCAAGATATATCCAAACATGTTTCAACATTTTGCCCCTATGTCTTCATCAAAATCAAAAGGCGAAAGGATGGATAAATGGGTTCAATAGGATAGGCTTGTTTATGTAATGGCTAAGGATGGTAGGATGGTAAATGATATAATGGGATAGATAGTTTGGAAATGGATAGGTTGGATGAGACAATGTGCCCCCAAGTGTAAGTGACTTAGAAGATCAACCTACACATGATGCCTGTTTGCCAGGTTTTCATCATGTACTTATCCAAGGCACCTGTTTACCAGGTTTTCCCCATTGGACGAAGGGATTTCTCTTTACTTTTTTTTTTATTTTTTTGTTCTTTTGATTTTTTTTTTTTTTGCTTTTAGATGGGTTGACAATTACACATGGCACCTATTTGCCAGGTTTTCACCATGGTAATGGATAGGAGGGACTCAAGTGTTTAGTGCTATGAAGGTTGATAGTGTCCCTTTAGAGATGGATGATGTCTTCACATGGACCATGTCAAGTGTGCTCATAGATGTTGATAAGGGATTGCATGGATGGGAGATGGATTAGGTGGATAGTAGATTATGATGTGGATTATGGAAGGTTCATGCAAGGATGGATGGATAAAAGGCTTATGCAAAAGCATGGACCATAGGAAGGTGATGGGGAAGATTTGTAGGATAATGGATGAAGGATGGGGAGATGGAGGCATGTGGGAATGTTTTGGAATGGAAGGGAACCATGACCAATGGTTGTACACACCGTGATAAACATTGAAGCTTTTGATTAGATGGTGGTGTAGGAAGCAATAAGGTTGTTTTCTTAGGAAATGGTTGATGAAGTGATATAAGAACCCACATAGATTTAGTATTTTTTGTTCTTTTGTTTTGCTTGTGGGATTTTTTAAGAGAATGTAGGTTTTGGATGGAAGTAGGCTTGTGGATGGAGATAGGTGATTAGGATTCTTGAGATATGGATGAAGATGCCTCATTAGACTTGCTAGCTATTTGCTTAGGAACCCAAACCATTTTGCTGTTGGGCTTTACATTTGGAGGTATGGGGTTAGATGCCTGCTTAGATGAACTTTGCTTTGAGTTTGATTCTTTATGTCCTAAGGTATGAAGACCTTTAGGATTTTTGGTAGGATTTTTAGCTTTATGGGTAGAGGCATCAAAATTTTTGCTTTTGAATCCCATGGGGTAGGTGGAGTGGATGGAATGATTGGAAGCTTTATGCTTAAACGATGTGTGCTTTTGTTGGCCATGATTAGGGATGTAAGGATACTTATGAATGATAGGTATGTTAGGTGTTGGAAGCAACGGTGGCAAGGTGAATGGAGGGATATTAGGAGTTGGTAAAAGTGGAGGCAAAGTGGATGGCGGAAGGTGTATGGTCACATGCTTTTGACATTTATAGGACGATGGAGGTGGAATGGAAACATATGTTTTGGGTAGATGGTGGGGGGTGCGATGGAAAGTGGCAAGCTTAGGAGAGATGGAGGAATTACCAACATCTTTAGATTGTTTACCTTGGGGTGTATATCCAAGGCCATATGAGCATGGAGGGATCTTGACATGGTTTGGCTCCAAAATACCTTTTTCATAAAGGCCTAGACCTTTGCCTTGGTAGTTCATGTTTTGGAGGATACGATTGACTATGGGACTAGATGTGTTTTGAACACTAGACTTGAGTTCTTTATTGGATGTAGAAGGTGAAGTGGATAAAGGTCGTTGTTGTCCTAAGGAAGAACACTCATGTATAAGGGTGGTAAGACCAATAGGACATGATAGTGGATTTGAAGTGGAATCGATGGTGGATGTGGAAGGAGGATCATTAGGATCTTGATTATGTTCGCTAAGATCCAAGCTATTTGTTTGATCTTTTATGCTTACTTGGGGGACAAGTGTCTCATCATGACAAGTGGATGTTTGATCATTATGGATAGGGCTAGATGGTGGATGACTATGAGCAATTTGGATATCTTGCTCATGGATAGATATAGGATTATGGATAGGATCAAGGTGCTCATGGATAGCTTTTTCATAGGTATCATCTTGATCATAAAGAATGTAAATGTTATGGATGGGTTGCATGAAAATGTTTTGATCTTGAGTTGGACTAGGGCTTAATGTTTCCACATGCTTAGGATTAAACCTTTGACATACCTCTTGAGTTGCTTGAATGGAAGTGGAAGGCTCTTGGTCAAGAACATGAGAACATGATGACTCTTGACTTAGATTCATAATAGGAGACTCTTGAAGAGGCTTGATGGCTTGTAGGTCACATGATGGGCTTGAAGGGCTAGGTATGTTAATGGAAGGTTCTTGGATAGGCTCAAGGATAGATGGACCACATGATGGGATTATATGATTGGACATGACCTTTGGAAGTTCTTTGGTAGGCTCATGAATTGGTGTTTGACATGGGGGTGGTTTATTCCTAGCTAGTGGCCAATGGATCATATCCTTCGCAAGGGTATGTGTAGATGGGCAATATAATGGATGGATGATGAGGGTAGGTGGTGTTGTAGGCTTATGATTAGGACTAGGTTGAGGGCTAATTGGATTGGGTGGATTAGGATTTGGACTAGATGGGGGTGACACATGGGATTGGGATGATGTGGCATGTTTTCCCATTATAGGTAGGTACACCTTGTAAACAATTGGAACAAATATTGGGCATTGATTTGTATTATGGCCTTTGGTCCTATGGTATGCACAATAATCATGTTCATCATATAGACTTTCTTCACATGGGTTGATGGGGGGAAGTTCAATGAGTTTTGCTTCAAGCATTCTTTGTAAAACTATCTCAGCCGCATCCTTTGGTGAAGGATTAGAATGACATGGTGATGAAGGTAATGAAGGGCTTGCTGATTTGGAAGGTTGATGGACTAATGGACTAGGAGTAAGATCACATGGTGGTGTTGGGATAGGACTAGTTGGGTCATGTGTTGGCATGGGATTGGATGGCAGAGGCCACTCTAGATTGGTATCTCCCTTGTCAAAGGTTATTAAGTCTTGCATAGGATAACTTGGACTCATTTGGTTTATGTACAAGGGGCCACTTGGACTTGGATGTGCTTCTTGTTGGAAAGGTGGACTTAGGTCTATCAATGGTGCTTGGTGGTCTTGTTGAAAAGGTGTACTTGGACTTACTTGATTTATGTACAAAGAGCCATTGGGACTTGGATGTTGTTCTTGTAATATAACTTGATTGCTTTGTGGATGGGCTTGGTAGTGCATTGGAATGGTGGTATGAGGGATTGGATAAGCTTGAGGTGGATGTTCATAGGTTGATGTGGCATTGACTTGGTGGATAGGTGGATTAGGTTGATAGGAAGTGGATGGATATGACATGTGGCTATGAAGTGGATTACGTTGATAGTGAATGGCTAAGGATTGCTGTACTTGTTGAGCTTGACTAGTGGCTAAAATGTGTTGGACTTGGGCTATGAAGTGTTGCAGTTGAGGTGATTGGCTTGCATGGGGTTGAGCTTCTTGGATGAAGAATTGTAATATTTCAATGGCATCTTGGTTTAGGGGTTATGATCCTTGATAAATATTTTGGAGGAATCTTTGGAATTTGATTGTTGGGTCTTCTAGCATAGACATGTTGTCACCAAGTGTTTGTCTTAAGTCCTTTTAGCAAGTGCTTGTTTATGGATTTGGATGATGATGTGGCTTGTTTGGATGACTGGGTTATGTTTGGGATGAAAGTGATTGGGTTTGAATGTTATTGGAAGAATGTGTAGGATGACTTGTCTTTATATGTTTGGGTGTTTAGAGCTTGATGTGGCAATATTGAAACAAATGATTATGCATATACACACATGAATCACTCAAACAAGACACATAAGCAAGTTGTTAGTTTGGAAGAATGTGATGATGGTTAAGCAAGCACGTGAAGACACTTCAACAAGTCCTAGTTAAGGCAAGGCCACTATCACAAGGAGGTTCTAGTGAAAATCTGAGGGACCGGCACCCCACGAGCATCCAGTAAGCCACTTAAGACTTTAACTAACCCTACTAGGAGTTTTAATATACACAAAGGTACACCTCCTTTCGAGTTAGCACTGTATGGTGAGCGCTAATACCGGTTAGACTTGGCTTTCGCCTTATCCTCTAATTTTTATAGCGGACTAGATGAAAGCACTGTTTGAGGTCGTTCCCTTAGGGTGGATACCAAGACAGGCCTCTCTAAGGTTAAACAAAAGCAACACAAGTAAATGTTTTTTATCTCCAAGTTCGTGTTGGGACACGAGGAGAGAGCATACACATTTACTTAGTCACACTCGCATGGGGTTCATTAACCTTAGAGATTCAATGTGTGATCAAACAGTTCAAGCACTTGTTCGTTTTAGATCCAAATCCAAATGTGATGAAAGACACTTGTTCATTTTATCCCAATTTTTTGATGTGAATTTGCAAACAATTGTTCATTTTATGCCCAAAATCTAAATGTGTTTGCAAACAATGATTAGAAGATGAGAAATGAAATGATTGCACCTGGTTAATTCACTATCCAAATTGCTGTAGATGTTGATGCCAATGTTGCTCCAGCTCCTTATGATCACCTACAAAAAAAAAATAATATTATAATGCAGGCATAAAAAAATAGGCTCATCAGGCAAGAAAAATTGTAATTTTAGATGCATAGCTGAATTAGATTTGATTATTTTGATAGATTTTTAGTCTAAAAATTAAAAAATCAAAGAAGAGACCCCCATTAATTTTTAGAGAGCTTTCCGAAAATGTAAAGAAATCAGAAAAATTCCCTGATTTGCGCCCAAAAATGCAGATTTATGAAAATAGTATAGTCGGCAAAGATCTAATTTTTTTCACATTGTAAATGACCTCCAAATTAAATATACAAAACATAGACCCCCATTATAATTTCAAGATCTTTCTAGAAATATAAAAATTTCTAAAAAATTCGTTGATTTACACCTAGAATTGTGATTTTATGAAAAAACATAAAAACATTATAAATCCCACAAAAATCATGATAAACCCAAAATTTTCCTACTGTAGCTTCCTTATATCATGGACAAATGTCTGCTAAAATCTTGTAGAAAAATTCATAGCCGTTTGGAAGATATGATGAAATCTTTAAAACCTAGGGTTTTGTCCAAAAAGTAGCAGATCTGCAACAAAAAGTTTAATTAAACCTGCAAAACTCAACAAGGGGGTTTATATGAATGCAAATTTTTACTACAAAAACCTCAAAAAAGATCAAGCGAAGTGAGTCCCACCGGGCATGCCAAATGTAGTTAGGGTAAAATTGCAAATCAGGGCAAATGAATAAACAACAATGATAAAAACCCTAGCAATGCACAATGAAGCACAAGACAATATGAAAATCAAAATAACAAATGTAAATGCAAACCGATCTCCATGCTATGCTCAATTTATCTCCATTGCTCTTCTCCACCTCGCATGAGCATGCAATATTTTGAAGGATTATTGTTGGAGGAATGTTGGGTGCTCACTTCTGCAGCATAACATTAAGATGAAGATGCCAAAATGAATGATAGATGAATGATGCAAAGGCTCTAATGATATTTCAACAACATGTGGATACTTGAGGATCAATGCATCTTAGAAAATTTGATAGAATAATGTTACTTGAAGCTCAATGCATGCTAATGGCTTGTGAGGGGTTTGATTTATAGGAAAGGCTTGGTTCAAATGGATGTTTGAGATTAAAAAGCTAATTGATTGATGTGGACGGCTAGGATTGATTAGGTTATCCCACTCTTCAAGGGAGTTGTAGTCATTTGACAAGTGTCAAGGAGAATAAGGCTCATGTGTGCTCGTGTACATAAAAAGTACTACATGTGAAAGATATTAAATAAAAGGCTGTAGTACCACTTATCTTTTTAAATGAAAGAGGCACACATGTCGGCTAAATGATAAGATAAATTAATTAAATAAATAAAATTTATTTAATTAATTGGAAAGTCAGCTTATAATGAAATGTGAGAACTTAACTCAAATAAAATATTTGAATTAGTTGGGATATTAGTTGGATATTAATTAAATAAATAAAATTTATTTAATTAATTGGAAAGTCGGCTTAGGCTATGATTGGGATATGATGTGGAAATTAATTAAATAAATAAAGTTTATTTAATTAATTGGCTAAGTAGGATAAGGATGGGATTGAATGGGATTTTAATTAAATAAATAAAATTTATTTAATTAATTGGCTAATGGATAAATGGGATTAAGAGTGGGATTTAGGACAAAATGTTACATGATGTCTTAATAATGTTTTTATCAAGGTGTTGCAAGACATACACAAATTTGGGACAATTTTGGGTGTCTACAGGAGGATGGAGAAATTCCCTCTCAAGATGATTCAAGTGTTCTTGAGGTTATTGAAAAGGAACCTTCAATAGAAACTGTAGTAAAGGACACTCAACTTTGAGCTGAGACTATTATAGAACAAGTAAAGAATTTTAACCCACCTAAAGAAGAGAGAAGCCTTCTAAGGAAGGATAGAGTCATTCTTCCATCTTACAAAGAGTAGTTCTCTCCAGGGGCTAGGCCTAGCAAATAGAGTACGTATGATTAAGAGGGTTGGTCTACCCCTAAGAGAAAAGGCAAAGAGCATGCTAAGAAAATGGCTAATGTGGGGATAGACCTGAAAGCAGAGAGACCTTCTCATCGGGAGACTACAAAAAGGGAGATATTAAAAGAGATAGCTAATAGAAGATAGACTACCCTTCAGTTGTCTTCCAGGAAACCTTGAAAATAAAGATTTTGTCATGTAATATTTGAGGACTCAATAGTTCTCACAAGTAGTTTTTAGTTAAAAACTATATCTTTGAAAATAAAATTGATATTTTGTTGCTGCAAGAAGTTAAAATTTTGGAAACCAATTTTAAAATTATTGCTGAGAGTATCTAGCCTAATGTTGATTTTTGTATTAGTGAAGCTGAAGGGGATTCGGAAGGAATTATTACAATGTGGAGCCAAAATGTCAAAGGATCTTATATTGATAACAGTAAAAGCAGTCTTGAGGTGAGTTTCTCTTACTGGAATAAAGATTGAATTATTTATAATATTTATGCCCCTGATACCAAAGCTACTAGAAAAGAAGTTTGGGTGAATTTTTCCTCTCATATTAAGGCCAACAAGGAGGCATATTGGATGGTGGCTGGGGACTTTACTACTCCAATGTTTCCTTCTAAAAAACTTGGGGTATAATGGATTGCTCTAATAGCATGACTAACTTTGCTGAGTTTTTAAGTGATGCTGGTTTAATGGATATTAAGCTGACGAGTCAACTCTTCACATGGCCCAATAAGTGAATGGGAGATCACCTTATCCAAGTCAATTTAGATAGATTCCTTATTACTTCTAGTTGGGATATTATAAACCATACCAAGCTTGCTGCTCTCTTGAGAATTGGGTCTGATCACAACCCTTTGCTTCTAAATCAAATGGAAAGAATTCATAAAGGCCCCTATCCTTTTAGGTATGAGATAATGTGGGCCTCTCACCCTAATTTTAGGGACTACATTTCTAACTGGTCAAATATTCCTATTCAAGGATCTACTATGTTTAGATTGGTTCAGAAACTTCTCAATATCAAAAATTGTGTTGAAGGGTGGAATAGGTTCTCCTTTGGTACTATGTTAGAGCAGAAAAAGGTTGTTGTTATCAAGCTATTAGAGGTCTAGAATAAAATGGTTGAAGGAGATAGTTCAAAGGATATCTTTAATCTAGAAACATCTGACTCGAGAATGGTCTGACATTTTGAGGAAGGAGGAAATTTTCTAGAAACAAAAATCTAGAGTTTAGTGGTTAAAAGAAGGAGATATGAATACTACGATCTTCAATTAATCTACTTTGTACCATAGAAAAATAAATACCATTTCTAGGATGTTGTATGAGGAAGGTTCTAAAGTTAGATCGGATGAATAGATTGGCTAGGTGGCCTCTAGATATTTCTAGTCTTTTTGTCTCTTCAACCTATTATTTCCTCTCCTACAGTTGTGGAGAAGCTACTAGATAGTATTCCCACCTTGCTATCTATAGAGGATAATTGCCTCCTTACTAAACCTATCACTAAAAAGGAAGTCTTGGTTGTGGTCTTCTCGATGGGCACCTTTAAGGCTCCAGAACCAAATGGTTTTCCCCTGCTTATTTGAGGAATTTTAGGAGATTGTGGGGACGCATGTCACTAATGGTGCTAGAGATTTTGTTAAGATAGGGAAACTTCTAGAACAACTTAACAATACTTTTATTGTGTTGGTCCCTAAGAGGTCTGACCCTATTTCTATAGTAGACTTTAGATCTATTAGCCTCTGCGACATGGTTTATAAGGATTTCTCTAAGATCCTTGTTTTTAGACTTCAATAGTTGCTTGACAAGCTCATTGTTGGTAATTAGAAAAGATTTGTCCTACGTGGACAAATTCTGGATGCTGCAATTTCCATTCTTGAAATTATACACTCTATGGATAGAAGCAACATACCTAGTATGGCTTTCAAGCTTGACATTTCTAAGGCCTATGACAGAGTCTCCTGAGATTTCTTATTTCATGTCTTGGAAAATTTTGACTTCTAGGAAAGAATTATTAGACTGTTAAGAGAATGTGTTACGACAACTGAATTATCAGTTCTTGTTAATGGGATTCCTAGAGGATTATTTAATTCTAGTAGAGGTCTAAGACAAGGTGACCCTCTATCCCCTTATCTTTTTATTTTGATGGCTAAGGTTTTGGGGAGGACTACAATTAATATGTTAAGTTTGGGTAACCCCAAAGGTATAAAACTGACTACTTCGGTCCAACCTTTGACTATCCAACAATTTGTGGATGATACTACCCTTTTTGGTATTGCTTAGGTGGTGGAGGCTAGTGTGAGGCCTACCTTTTTCATTCCCATACATTTGACTATTTACTTTACTGTTGTCGATACATTTAGATTTGTGGGACTATTGATCCTGAATTCCTGAACTATTAGACTTTATGATGTTATGGGAAAACTAATTGGGTGATGTTAGATAGATGCTTTATATTATGATATTATGGGAAAACTAAGTGGATGATGTTAGATAGATTCTTTATATTATGATGTTATGGGAAAACTAATTGGGTGATGCTAGATAGAAAATTGTTTTGTGATTCAATCTTGGGAATGGATGTTTGAAATGCGGAATTTAGGATCTAATTGTAATGTGACTTCCTTTATGCTTATGTGAACTTGTGATATTTTATGTGAGTGAATGTTTTATTTTGCTTTAGCTATTATATATATGTGGAATTAACTTTGTAGTTGAGTACGCAAGTATTTTTAACAAGCCACAGAAATTGGAGATAATCCCACACACGATGTTGTAATCCCTTGTGAAGCTGATCTAGTTCCACGAGGAACCAAGATCAACTCTGTGCATGATGAAACTCTGTAATGTTAATTGCATGTTATTAGTCGGGCTAAGTCTACCCCTCTTTTATTTTGAATTCTAAATTGGTGTTGTAACAATTTTATATTTTGAATTTTCATTTTTTTAAGTTATAAATTTTGAGACCCCTTTTCATGTGCTTTAACTCAACCTTGGGTGATCTAACTAGGCTAAACTTGACCCTGGGTTGTACCCCATGGGTCTAGGGACCTTTTTGACTTGGGTAACCCTTGGTAAATCTCCATTTGGTCACCTTAACTTCACCCTGAAGTTAAGTGACGAAATTGGATGGTGCAGGAGCACCCCTACAAGACAGGATATAGGTTAATTGTCCGCATGACAGGACATTAGTCTATTTTTAGCATGTTTGACTTCATAATGTAATAAGGTCCATTGGACCAATGATCAGCCTAGTAGAGTGTGCAGGCAGTTAGAGTTCGTGATCAGGTAGTATGAGCTGTCCTCTCCTAGCCGCTTGGAAGCTCCCAGCCGCTGGGAATCGAGTCAGTAGTACTCGTAGGATATTGTTATAAATAACTCAGATCAGTTAGGGTTTGAGATCAGAGAATATCATATCACATCAGAGGTAGTAGTTATGTTATGTTGTACTGGTGATTGAGTGAGATCCAGAGATCAGTTCAGACATTGTGAAACATTGTTGTAGGAACAGAACATTTGTGTTTCATCTAAATAAGATCTCATCAATTGCATTATCTGGTTTATCAGCAGTTTATGTTTTGATTTCTGTTCTGATTACAGGTTAATGGATACTTTCAACCCTTCCACCGGTTGATTCTGTGAATCGGTGGAATGGTCATGCATGTTAGTTTAGGTTGTATTTTAGTTTTCTGTTTATGCATTTCATTGTGTGGGAGATCGATCGGTAGCATGCTATGAATCAACCTAGCATCCTCATGTGCTAGGGTTAGGAAGATAAACTGTTAAGTTTTGATCTGAAGGTGATCCGGCCCGATCATCATGTTTTCTGTGTGAAATTGTGCAGTTCTGTGAGTTTGCATGCAGCTAACGGATATACAGGGATCTGCATGTGCTTTTCCAGACGGAGTGAATCGCATCGTCATCTGTGAGTATATCGCTATCCGGATCGGGTTGTGAAGCTAACGAAGACTGCATGTTTCAAGTGCATCAAGATGATATAGGTTGGATATATACTTAGTGTATATATATCGTCGTCAGGATCATCTTTCGTGTGTACCCATCATCCGCATATTGCTATCGCATGCAGGAGTGAAAGTTCACTTTTTTGGCTAAGGACCGGAAAGATCATCATCAGGATATTAAGAGATCACCCGGATATTCATTATCATGTTGCGGAGGATATAAGTGTCTTATATCCTGTTAACATCATCATCAGGTGCATTGACATCATCATCAGGTGCATGTGACGTCATCGTCATCAGGATATTGCGAATATCACCCTATGCAAGTTTATCCTGCTGTCGCTAAGTGTTTTGGCATCGGCGTAAGTCATCGGCATAAAGTTTGGGTAACATCATCAGGATGTTTCAATATGACCGGATAAGTCATATCATGATGCTGTTGGTTGAGTAGTCAGATATCGGGGTGACGTAAGCATCGAAGGAAAGGTGCTTGAAGTTATCGTCATCAGGATATATCGGAGGAACCGGATATTTTATATCCTGCTGATGAAGGTGATGCTGAACATCATGATGATGAAGATAGAGTTTGGTGGTAAGATGAATAGTGAACATCAGGAGGATGTTTGCGCTTGCCGAATATGATGATGCTGCTGACAGGCGAAAGGTGAAAGGCGATAAGGAAGTGAACAGTAGTTAGCAGGAGGATATTTCATGCCTCTTCGAAATATGATGATGCTGTCTAAGTTAGCAAGAAATATGATGATGATGATAAACCGATAGGATTTTAACATGCTGGTTGTGTTAATGACTCCTCCTTTCCATTTGTAAGCTTCTGTTGCGTTTACCTCTGCATCATAGTGGTATCAGAGCAAAGGAAGGATCTTCTGGAAAAGATCAGGATATAGCAGGATGTCAGGTGACGAAGGAACATCTGAGGTTCCGGCAAGGATGACCAACGTTGAGTTGGTAGTTCTGGTGAAGAAACAGATTGCAGAGAGCAAGGCCGTGAAGGCTCAGAATCAGGAATTGAAGGATGAGTTAGCGAAGTTGAGGAGCAGAGTAGGTTCTGGTAGAGAAGAAGATAGGGAAGAAGAAGAGATCCCTAGTTGGAACAAGGAGGTCATTCCTGCAGACCAGAGACCATTGTTGAACGCCCTCAAGGCCATGGAGAGGAGAACCATGGATGTGAAACTGGATTTGCCAGTGTTTACAGGAAAGATGGAACCTGATTCAGTGATGGAGTGGATAGACTACTTGAACAATTTCTTTGAAACAAAGGAGATACCAGAACAACAGAGGGTGAAAATAGCCCAGTCAAAAATGAAAGAAGCTGCCTTGACATGGTGGAATTTCATCCAAGATGATAGAGTACAGGAAGGAAAGCGTAGAGTCGCTACATGGAAGAAGATGATGGCATTAGTAAAGGAAGCTTATGTCCCATTGGATTGCAGTATCCAATTACACAAGAGGAAGCAAAACCTGAAGTAGAAGGAGCTAGATGTCAGCTCATATACAGAAGAATTCATGAAACTTTGTATGAAAACAAAGGTAAAGGAAAGTGAAGAAGAGAAGGTAGCCAGATACCTCAATGGATTGAGGTTCAACATTCAGGAAGATTTAAGTCTGCATAATCCAGATATAGTTCAGAAATGCTTTCAGTTGGCATTAAAAGTGGAAGAGAAGTTAAAGAGAAAACAAGAACAACACAATAGAGGAAGAGAAAGACAACAAAGGGGTGGAAAAGGTCCTTTTAGAGGTAGAGGACATGGACATGGATATCAAGGAGAATCCAATCATGACAATAGTAAGGGAAACAATAGTCAGAACCAGAGGGAAAATTATAGTCAGCAAGGAAACTTCAGAGGTAGAAGACCTTTCAGAGGAAGATCCCAGGGCAGAGGATCCATCAGATGTTATAACTGTAACAAAGAAGGCCATATAGCCAGCAGATGTCCAGAAAAGGCCACAAGCTCAACAGGAGAAAGGAGAACAAATCTGATCCAAGAACCTGATAATCAAAGTATGACAGGCTCTAATGCTTTTCAGAGTGTGAATGCTCCTGATAATGGAGAGTCCCTAATGATGAGAAGAACAATGACTACCATGAAGGTACCTGACAAAGAATCCCCTCAAAGAAAGTCTCTTTTCAGGACTATTTGCAAAGCAGGAGGTAAGGCATGTAAAGTTTTGATTGATTCTGGTTCTACTGAAAATTTTGTGTCTGAAGAAATGGTGACAAAGCTTAAGCTTAGGAGATTGCCTCACCCATCCCCATATAAAGTCTCATGTCTTACCCAAGGTCAGCAGACAACTGTAGAAGAGCAGGCTTGGGTAGAATTTCAGATTGGAGCATATAAGGATAAGTTGTTGTTTGATATTACCACGATGGATGCTTGCAATCTTTTATTTGGTAGACCATGGCAGTATGATTTGAAGGCACAACATGATGGTGTTAGAAATGTCTATACAATCACTAAAGATGGTAAGGATATAAAGTTACTACCATTAACAGAGAAGGAGGAGAAATCTAAAGGAAAAGAGGTGAATATAATGCTGATGGAAGGTAAACAGTTCATGAAAGAAGTAGCAGCAGAAGGTGCAGTTGCATATGCCCTAATCCCATGTATGAGGGTGAATAAAGAACAGCAGCAAGAAGTCAAGGAAGAGAAGAAGCAAAGGTTCATAGACCCAACTATCCAAGAGCTATTGGATAATTACAAAGGTATCATCTCAGAGGGAATGCCAAGATCCCTACCACCTGTCAGAGATATTAGTCACTGCATAGACTTAATTCCAGGGTCAACACTTCCAAACAAAGCAGCCTATAAGCTAACTCCAGAACAAAATGCAGAAGTAGCCAGACAAATTGAAGAATTATTGGATTCAGGTCTGATTGGGAAAAGTTTAAGTCCATGTGTAGTACCAGCTGTACTAGCACCAAAGAAGGAAGGTACTTGGAGGCTTTGCACAGATTCCAGAGCTCTTAACAAGATCACAATCAGGTATAGGTTTCCAATCCCTAGGATAGAGGATTTACTTGACTGTTTGGGAGGTGCTAAGTATTTTAAAAAAATAGATCTAAAGAGTGGATATCATCAGATCAGGATTAGACCAGGAGATGAATGGAAGACAGCATTCAAAACTAATGAAGGGTTATATGAGTGGAAGGTTATGCCTTTTGGTTTATCTAATGCACCTAGTACTTTTATGAGGTTGATGAATGAGGTTTTGAAAGAGTTCATTGGTAAGTTTGTCATAGTATATCTAGATGACATTCTGATTTTCAGCAACACAAAAGAAGAACATCTCAGACACATAGATTTGGTTCTTAAGAGGTGTTTGTTCATGCGAGAGGAGATCACATATTTGGGTTTTGTCATTTCACAAGGAAAGTTACAAATGGATAAGGAGAAGGTAAGTGCCATATTGTCTTGGCCAACCCCAAAGACTATGAATGATGTCAGAAGTTTCCATGGGTTAGCAACCTTCTACAGGAAGTTTATAAGAGGGTTTGGTCATATTTGTGCACCCATGCTTGATACCATCAAAGGAGGACAGAAGTGCAGATTTGTTTGGACTCAAGGAGCAGATGATTCTTTTGAAACATTGAAGAAGAAGGTGGCACAGCAGCCAGTCCTTGCACTTCCAGACTTTAACAAAATCTTTCAGGTGGAATGTGATGCCAGTCACATGGCCATTGGAGCAGTACTCAGCCAAGAAGGTAGACCTATTGCATTTTTCAGTGAGAAGCTCAATGATGCTAAAAAGAGGTATTCCTCATATGATTTGGAAATGTATGCTTTAGTTCAGTCACTCAAGAAATGGAGGCATTACTTGATGCCAAAGGAATTCATAGTATTCACAGATAACCAGGCTCTGAGTTTCATAAACAGCCAGGAAAAGCTGAACCACAGACACATGAAATGGGTAGAAACCTTACAAGCTTTTACTTTTACATTGAAGCATAAGAAAGGAGTCAAGAATAAAGTTGCAGATGCTTTGAGCAGGAGATTTCTAATAGTTAACCAGATTCAGTTAGAAAGTGTTGGCATTGATTCACTAAAGACCATGTATGAGACTGATGAAGATTTTGGGGAGATATATCATGTATGTACTTCTTCTAGAGAGAAATACCATGCTGAATTCTCTGAATTTTTGATTCAGGATGGATTGTTGTTCAAAGGTGGACAGTTATGTATTCCAAGGTGTTCTATGAGGTTAAACATCATTAAGGAGAAACATTATGGAGCTATGGCAGGTCATTTTGGTCTAGATAAGACTCTTGATCTGGTCCGAAGACATTACTTTTGGCCTAAGTTACAATCAGATGTCAGAAAATTTGTAGAGGCATGTGTGATATGTCAGAAAGCTAAAGGCAGGTCGACTAATGCAGGTTTGTATCAGCCCTTACCCATTCCTTCCAGACCATGGGAAAGCATAAGTATGGATTTTGTCTTGGGTTTACCAAGGACAAGGAAAGGATTTGACAGTGTTTTTGTTGTAGTGGATAGATTCAGCAAAATGGCACATTTCTTGCCATGCAAAACCACTGCTGATGCTTCATACATTGCAGATTTATTTTTCAGGGAGATTGTCAGAATCCATGGATTGCCATTGAGTATAGTGTCAGATAGGGATGTGAAGTTTATTGGTCACTTCTGGAGAACTCTTTGGAGGAAACTTGGAACAAATTTGTCTTTTTCCTCTGCATATCATCCTCAAACAGATGGACAGACTGAAGTAGTGAACCGTTCCTTAGGAAATTTGCTTAGATGTTTGACAAAACAACATGGAGAAAAGTGGGACAATATTCTATCTCAAGCTGAATTTTCATATAATGATACTGTCAATAGGAGCACAGGGAAATCACCTTTCCAGATAGTTTATGGTATGCATCCAAGAGGAATTTTGGAATTGAGAGATCTACCTACAGTAGACCCTGTTAGTGCAGAAGGAGAAGCTTTTGCAGAAGCCATCAAAGAGGTTCATGATCAAGTCAAGACCCAACTGCAACAAACCACCTTGAAGTATAAGGAATATGCTGATAAAAAGAAGAAGGATGTTCAGTTTGATGTTGGAGATTTGGTATGGGTTCATTTGAAGAAGGACAGACTTCCTAAGGGCAAATATACTAAACTCATGCAGAGAAAAGTTGGACCATGTCAGATCTTGCACAAGCATGGACAGAATGCTTATGAGATACAACTCCCACCTGATCTTGGTTTGTCCCCTATATTCAATGTATGTGATTTAACTCCATACAAGTCTTATCCAGATGCAGATCAGGATCTCCTACAGGATACAGTCGATGATAACATTCCCAAGCATGATCCTCCACAGTTGCAGAAGGTTTTGGACACCAGAGTGGTCAAACAGACTCAGAACAAACAGTACTTGGAGTATCTAGTCTCTTGGAAGGGAAAACCTAATTCTGAAGCAGTCTGGATGACTGAAGAGCAGATCCAGAAACATGGTGCAGATCTTCATACTCTCATCTCAAGTGGACTTGAGATTTCTTCTTCTGGGGAGTATGGTGCAGGAGCACCCCTACAAGACAGGATATAGGTTAATTGTCCGCATGACAGGACATTAGTCTATTTTTAGCATGTTTGACTTCATAATGTAATAAGGTCCATTGGACCAATGATCAGCCTAGTAGAGTGTGCAGGCAGTTAGAGTTCGTGATCAGGTAGTATGAGCTGTCCTCTCCCAGCCACTTGGAAGCTCCCAGCCGCTGGGAATCGAGTCGGTAGTACTCGTAGGATATTGTTATAAATAACTCAGATCAGTTAGGGTTTGAGATCAGAGAATATCATATCATATCAAAGGTAGTAGTTATGTTATGTTGTACTGGTGATTGAGTGAGATCCAGAGATCAGTTCAGACATTGTGAAACATTGTTGTAGGAACAGAACATTTGTGTTTCATCTAAATAAGATCTCATCAATTGCATTATCTGGTTTATCAGCAGTTTATGTTTTGATTTCTGTTCTGATTACAGGTTAATGGATACTTTCAACCCTTCCACCGGTTGATTCTGTGAATCGGTGGAATGGTCATGCATGTTAGTTTAGGTTGTATTTTAGTTTTCTGTTTATGCATTTCATTGTGTGGGAGATCGATCGGTAGCATGCTATGAATCAACCTAGCATCCTCATGTGCTAGGGTTAGGAAGATAAACTGTTAAGTTTTGATCTGAAGGTGATTCAGCCCGATCATCATGTTTTCTGTGTGAAATTGTGCGGTTCTGTGAGTTTGCATGCAGCTGACGGATATACAGGGATTTGCATGTGCTTTTCCAGACGGAGTGAATCGCATCGTCATCTGTGAGTATATCGCTATCTGGATCAGGTTGTGAAGCTGACGAAGACTGCATGTTTCAAGTGCATCAGGATGATATAGGTTGGATATATACTTAGTGTATATATATCGTCGTCAGGATCATCTTTCGTGTGTACCCATCATCCGCATATTGCTATCGCATGCAGGAGTGAAAGTTCACTTTTTTGGCTAAGGACCGGAAAGATCATCATCAGGATATTAAGAGATCACCCGGATATTCATTATCATGTTGCGGAGGATATAAGTGTCTTATATCCTGTTAACATCATCATCAGGTGCATTGACATCATCATCAGGTGCATGTGATGTCATCGTCATCAGGATATTGCGAATATCACCCTATGCAAGTTTATCCTGCTGTCGCTAAGTGTTTTGGCATCGGCGTAAGTCATCGGCATAAAGTTTGGGTAACATCATCAGGATGTTTCAATATGACCGGATAAGTCATATCATGATGCTGTTGGTTGAGTAGTCGGATATCGGGGTGACGTAAGCATCGAAGGAAAGGTGCTTGAAGTTGTCGTCATCAGGATATATCGGAGGAACCGGATATTTTATATCCTGCTGATGAAGGTGATGCTGAACATCATGATGATGAAGATAGAGTTTGGCGGTAAGATGAATAGTGAACATCAGGAGGATGTTTGCGCTTGCTGAATATGATGATGCTGCTGACAGGCGAAAGGCGAAAGGCGATAAGGAAGTGAACAATAGTTAGCAGGAGGATATTTCATGCCTCTTTGAAATATGATGATGCTGTCTGAGTTAGCAAGAAATATGATGATGATGATAAACCGATAGGATTTTAACATGCTGGTTGTGTTAATGACTCCTCCTTTCCATTTGTAAGCTTCTGTTGTGTTTACCTCTGCATCATTGGAGGCATGGGAGGGAGAGGATGAGTGGTCCCAACACTCAACCCCATCCCTTCCCACTTCCCAAGGTTGGAGATCTCTCCAAGACCCCCCAAATGTGGAGGACTTGACTCCAAGTCTCTCTCACAATTGGTGAGGGTACCTTGGAGTTGTGTGGTTCCTCTTGGGAGGAAATGAATGGGACACATGTGTCACCCATTCCCTCTTAAGCTCCACTTTTCTCTCCCACATGTTTGAGAGAGGACAAGTGAAGGGGTGAGAGAGACTTGGGGATGGGTGAGTGACATGTGTCATCACCCATCCCATGGATCTTGCTTGTAGTGGGGAGGAAGAGTGAGGAGGTGACAAGTGTCACCTCCCCATTCCTCTAAGCTCATGGGTTGAGCTTATTTTAATCCAACTTGGAGAAGGTCGTGGGTTGTTGAATTTTTAGATAATTTTATTGTTTGGAATGTACTTTGGGGAAAAAGATAGAGAGAGTTTTGTGGCTTATGTTGGAGGAGGATTTGGAGAAGCTCTACATCAACCATCTTCCATAATTGGGTTTTTAAAAGGTTGGCTTGAAGGCTAAGGCCTTCCCTTTATATTTTTGTTGCTTGCATGATGCTATGTGTGAGATCTTTTTTCTAGAGTTTTTATTGTTATTGTGGGAAAAATTTGTAGGGTGTTGTAAGAGCCTCTCCCACTTGGGACAAGATGCTCAGCAAGTGTGGGGTAGGGGAGGAGTGAACCTCCTTGGGGTCATTACCTTGTTTTTGCGGTGTTGTAAGCCTTGAGGGCAATATATGAGATTTTGAGCAATATGAAAAAAGGCTTGAGAGCCAAAATGGAAACTTGTGGAAATTGTGTTTAAATGTGATGGCTAGAGGCCTTATGAGGTATTTATTTTGAGATATTTGTAGAAGTGGCACTCTTGAGTTGAGTGTGTCCACTTCCCTACCCCTTTGAACTCACCCTGGTTGAGTTCTTGTGTTGTGATTATCCATGGGTGTAAAATTGTGTTTGGATGTTTGTATGCCTTGTTGTGATGTGGAATGAGTTCCCTAAGTGTGTGGATGACCTCCCTAACTCAGGGGTGACCCTCTTGCGGGTGTATGGTAGGGAGGAGAGCAAGATGTGTGGTTTTCTTTCCCCTTGTTGTGATATGCAGGTTCATTGGAGCTAAGTTGTGAAGTTGGAGAAAAAACCTTGTTCTTGGAGTTGATATTTTATTTTCTTTTACTCTTTTAGCTCTTGAGAGAGAGCTTGGCCTACTTAGGAGATTTTATCATTTGTTAGTTGTCCAAGAGAAGAGCTTTGTTCTCTCTCTTGTTGTAAAAATGTATATTTTTATTTTGTGTGTAGTCTATTTACATTTGAAATTGAAAGTTAAAATTTATTGATTTCATTCTTATAATTCAAAAGAAAAGTTGAATGAAGAAAGTTTGTTTTTAAAGCTTATTCATTTGTATGTTCATTTTAAGAATTATCAAATAGTAAAGTTATGATTTTTAATTTTGAGACAAACAAGAAATTTGTATTTTGTTACTATGAAGAGAGAAAATTAGTTGCTGTTATGAATTAGAGGCATTTACTAAATTGTATTTATTTCCTTCCTTTAAAAAAAATGTGAATATTAATCTAGCAATGAAAATATTTTGTTAGAAACAAAAAAATGAGTTCCTTGTCTTGTAGAAGATTTCATATATATATATATATATATATATATATATATATAGTTGCTTATTTGATAAAATAGAAAATTTGTGAGAGTATGGAGGAAAAATTCACATTTGAATTTTATAGTTATATTTTCATATATGTATTTAAATATAAATTACTTTTGTTTATTCTGTCAAACAAAAAGAAATAGACTTCATTATATATACAGCAATGTATATATATATATATATATATATATATTTTAATAATTAATAAACTATATTTTGAAGATGAACTATGAATGTTTGAGAACATATATATATATATGAAACCATTTGTAAATCGCTATGTAAACAAAAATAAAATGAAGACTGTGATTTACATTGAATTATTCATAGTTTTCTTTTAAGTAAATAAAATAAATAAATAAAGGTTTTGGTGGGGGGGTTCGAACCCCCCCACCGTTGCTATTTGGATAAGGGTGTGGGGTGGAGGCTTCGCCCCCTCCCCATACCCCCTGTCGCTAACTTAAAACCCCCGTTGCTACCCTTCAACACCACCACACTCCTCTCCCCATGATACGCCCTCCAAACTCTGCCGCCGCTGTTCCTCTTTATGACCCTCTCACCACCGTCTGTCTCCTCTGTGGTCTCCCCTCTCTGTGGCCCTCTCACCACTCCACGGCCCCCCTCTAGACTGTTCTCTTCGGTCTCTGCTGGCCTCAACTCCACTGTCCAGCACCACCGCCATGGCTTCTCCACCCTGCGGCCTCCTCAACACACGCCGCTGCCACCATCGCTACTCCCAACAATACCTCTTCCCCCTACCACAAAATAAAAATAAATTTAGGGCTTTAACATTTTTTTAAATGAAAACAAAAAAAAAATACATATATTAAAAGAAAATCTAGTTTTATAAACACAATATAATATATATATATATATATATATATATATATATATATATATATATATATATATATATATATATATTAAAAACAAACCATCGTATGCATTTCATATGTGGCCTTTAAACCTGCAACAAAAAATAAAACCAAGACAAAATGAGAGAGAAAAAGAGAAAGAAAGATAAAAGTGAAAACAAAGAGGAGAAAAAAGCATGAGTTTCAAAAATAGGGCTAGGGTTTTTGCCATAAAAAAAAATATTTTATTGTTGGAGGAATTTAGGGCAAAGAGTATTAATTAAAATTTAATATTCCTTTAATCATGTTGGGGCAATTTAATTAACGAAATTAAATTAAACCTTGTTTTAAATCCCACTTAGAAACCTAGTAAACCTTTTTAAATTAAGTTAGTAGAACCTATTTCTAAGATCTGATCTACCAAGAAATTATGAATAATGTAAATGATGCAGAGATAAACTCTGATTGATCAAAAACATGAAGAAGAACAAACTGATCGAGCTTTGTTGAAAAAGTTTTAAATTATAGAAAACGTGAGGGTAAGTGCACAAAGATGGGGGGCCAAAAAGTAGCCAAATTATTAAAACTTTTTAAAAAGCCATAACACAAGCACGCTATAACACGAGCATAACTCACTTGCGTTATAACGTGAGCGCGTTATTATTTTCTTTGCATCTTTTTCTTTTTTACAAAAGTTTTCCCAATGTTTAAGGGTCGAGGGTTTAATGGTTGAAGGATTAGGGTTTAAGGCATACTATCAAGGGTAGAGGGTTTAGGGTTGAAGGTTTAAGGGATGAGGGTTAAGGATTTAGGGATGAGGGTTAAGGGATTAGGGTTTGAGGTATAGTGTTGAGGGTAGAGGGTTTAGGGTTTAAGGTTTGAGGGTTGAGGGGTGAGGCTTTAGGGATATAGTTTAGGGTTTAAGTTATAGTGTCGAGGGTTGAGGGTTTAGGGATAGGGTTTAGGATTTAAGTTTTAAGGGTTGAGGATTTAGGGATAGGGTTTAGGGTTTAAGGTTAAATGAGAGACCTAGATGGCTAAGGATGGATGGAGAGGTAGACAAGGAGTGACTGAGAAACTTAGAGAGGGGAGAGGTAGAGGTGAGGGGGAGATAGAAGTGAGAGATAGAGAGGTGAGGGGAGAGATAGAATAAAATGAGAGAGTGAAGTTGACAACTTGAGGGAAAGATGGGTAAGGAGGAGGGAGACAGGTGGAGAGGAAGGGAAATATCTAGAGATCCCTAAGAGATATACAAGTGAGAGACCTACAACCTAGGGAGAGAGGGGTGAGAGAGATAGAGGAGAGATGGGAGTGAGGCAGATAGGGGAGGAGAGGGGTGGATAAGGGTTGAGGGATTAAGGGTAAAGGGTTTAGGGTTTAAGGGTTGAGGGTTTAAGGGTTGAGGGGTCTAAGGGTTGAGGGATTAGGGTTTAAGGTATAGTGTCAAGGGTTGAAGACTAATCCCTCAACCCTCGACACTATACCTTAAACCCCAAGGTTGAGGGATTAGGGTTTTAAGGTATTGTGTTGAGGGTTGAGGGATTAGGGTTCAACCCTCGACACTATACCTTAAACCCCAAGGTTGAGGGATTAGGGTTTTAAGGTATTGTGTTGAGGGATTAGGGTTCAACCCTCGACACTATACATTAAACCCTAATCCCTCAACCCTTAGACCCTTAAACCCTCAACCCTTAAACCCTAAACCGTTGACCCTTAAACCCTTAACCCTTATCCACCCCTCTCCTCCCCTATTTGCCTCACTCCCATCTCTGCCCTATCTCTCTCACCCCTCTCTCCCTAGGTTGTAGGTCTCTCACTTGTATATCTCTCAAGGCTCTCTAGATACTTCCCTTCCTCTCCACCTCTCTCCCTCCTCCTTACCCATCTTTCCCTCAAGTTGTCAACTTCACTCTCTCATTTTATTCTATCTCTCCCCTCACCTCTCTATCTCTCACCTCTATCTCCCACTCACCTCTCTACCTCTCCCCTCTCTAGGTCTCTTAGTCATTCCTTGTCTGCCTCTTCATCTATCCTTAGTCATCTAGGTGTCTCACTTAACCTAAACACTAAACCCTATCCCTAAAGCCTCAACCCTCAACCCTTAAACTTTAAATCCTAAACCCTATCCCTAAACCCTCTACCCTTGACACTATACCTTATACCCTGATCCCTTAACCCTCAGCCCTAAAGCCTCAACCCTCAACCCTTAAACCTTCAACCATAAACCTTGTCTCTAAACCCTCTACACTTGACACTATTCCTTAAACCCTAATCCCTCAACTCTTAAACCCTTAATCCCTCAAATCGTAAACCCTTAAACCCTATATACCCTTTACACTTAACCTTGGACACTCAACCTTGAACATTATCCCTCAACCTTCAAACCTCTACCCTATACCCTATACCCTAAACCCTAATCCCTCAACCCTCAATCCTCAACCCTAATCCCTCAACCCTCATCCCTAATTTTGATTTTCTTCCATTGATTCAACATCATTGTTGTTTTCCCCATCAGAAACTAATTCATTTAGCAACTTGATGCCCATTGGTTGACTTAAACTACATATTCTGTTAGAAAAAGGGCATCTTTTATTTGTATCAATGTCGGTATTCATAAGCTGAAGAGCATTGTTTTTTTTCACACACCCTGTTCTTTGAAATATCTTAACCTTAAAATATGACTTGGATATGTACTTGAACACAACAAAATCTCCAATCTCCAACCCATGATGATTCACAAAATTTTCCCAACCCTGCCTAAATTCTAGTTTATTTATCGTATACCCTCAACCCTAATCCCTCAACCCTAATCCCTCATCCCTAAACCCTAAACACTATCCCTATTCCTAAACCCTCAACTCTTAACATTAAACCCTAATCCATCAACCCTAAACCCTAATCCCTCAACCCTAAACCCTATCCCTAAACCCTCAACCCTTAACACTATCCCTAAACCCTATCCCTAAACCCTCAACCCTAAACCCTAAATCTATGTTTCTTGTTGTCCACCCCACACTTAGGGGAGGTATAGTGTTATGAAATAGGCAAATAATCTCCCATTGTTTACTGGCTCGCATTTTGTCCTGCTATAGATTGATCCATTAATATTTGTGCCTATCTCACCTTCGATAGCACCTTTACAATATCTCACCTCTAGTTCCATTAGCTCATGTTCTATATCTCATTTATCTCTGCCCCACACCTCTCTACCTCTCCCCTCTCTATGTCTCTTAGTTTCTCCTTGTCTACCTCAACCCTAAACCCTCGACCCTCAACCCTATCCCTAAACCCTCAACCCTCGAACCTCAACCCTCAATGTCAAAACCTAATCCCTCAACCCTATCCCTAGACCCTAAACCCTAAAGCCTCAACCCTCAACCCTCAACGTCAAATCCTAATCTCTCAACCCTTCACTCTAATCCCTCAACCCTAAACCCTATCCCTATACCCTCAACACTATACATTAAACCCTAATCCCTCAACCCTCAACCCTAATCCGTCATCCCTCAACTCTAATCCCTCATACCTAAACCCTAAACACTATCCCTATTCCTAGACCCTCAACAGGCTCGATACTATACTTTAAACCCTAATCCCTTATCCCTAAACCCTCCAACCCTATCCCTAATCCTTATACCCTCAACACTCTACTTTAACCCTAATCCCTCGACCCTCAACCCTATCCTGAAACCCTTAACCCTCAAACCCCAATGTACTCAACCCTCAATGTCAAATGCTAATCCCTCAACCCTTAACTCTGATCCCTCAACCCTCAATCCTATCCCTAAACCCTAAACCCTAAAGCCTCAACCCTCAACCCTCAACGTCAAATCCTAATGGAGCTCAACCCTTCACTCTAATCCCTCAACCCTAAACCCTCAACACTATACCTTAAACCCTAATCCCTCAACCCTCAACCCTAAACCTTATCCCTAAACCCTAATCCCTCAACCCTCAACCCTAATCCATCATCCCTCAACTCTAATCCCTCATCCCTAAACCCTAAATGCTATCCCTATTCCTAGACCCTCAATGGGCTTGATACTATACCTTAAACCCTAATCCCTTATCCCTAAACCCTCCCACCTTATCCCTAATCCGTATACCCTTGACACTACTTTAATCCTAATCCCTCGACCCTCAACCCTATCCCTCGAACCTCAATGTACTCAACCCTCAATGTCAAACCCTAATCCCTCAACCCTTAACTCTGATTCCTCGACCCTTAACCCTTAAAACTTGAACCCTAAACCCTGAACCCTGAACCTTCAACTTTCAACATTAAACCCTAATTCATCAACCCTAAACCCTAATCCCTCAATCCTAAACCCTATCCCTAAACCATCAACCCTCAACACTATACCTTAAACCCTAATCCCTATCCCTCAACTCTTAACCCTTAAAACTTAAACCCTATCCCTATACCCTCAACACTTGACACTATATCTTAAACCTTAAACCCTCATCCCTAAAGCCTCAACCCTCAATCCTTAAACCTTCAACCCTAAACCCTATCCCTAATCCCTCTACCCTCGACACTCTAACCCTAACCTTGACATTAAACACTAATCTGTCAACCCTAAACCCTAATCCGTCAACCCTAAACCCTAATCTGTCAACCCTATGCCTTAAACCCTAATCCATCAACCCTAAAACCTAATCCCTCAACCCTCAACCCTAAACACTATCAATAAACCCTCAACCCTTGACACTATACCTTAAACCCTAATCCTTCAACCCTCAACCCTAATCCCTTAACCCTCAACCGTAATCCCTCATCCCTAAACCCTAAATGATATCCCTATTCCTAAACCCTCAACCCTCGACACTATACCTTAAACCCTAATCCCTTATCCCTAAACCCTAAACCCTATCCCTCAACCCTTAACCTATAAAAATTAAACCCTAAAACCTATCCATAAACCCTTGACGCTCAACACTATATTTTAAACCCCAATCCCTTAACCCTCAGCCCTAAAGCCTCAACCCTCAATCGTTAAACCTTCAACCCTAAACCCTATCCCTAATCCCTCTACCCTCTACACTCTACTTTAACCCTAATCCCTTGACCATCAACCCTATCCCTAAACCCTCAACCCTCAACGCTCAACTCTCAACATTAAACCCTAATCTATCAACCCTAAACCCTAATCCCTCAACCCTAAACCCTATCCCTAAATCCTCAACCCTCAAAACTATACCTTAAACCATAATCCCTCAACCCTAAACCCTAATCCCTCAACCGTAAACCCTAAACCCTATCCCTAAACCTAGCAAAACTGCTTTGCCTTATGTTAGGTTGTTAAACCCATCATTTTTGACACTCATAAAGATATTTGAGTTGCAAGAATATGTCAGAAAAATGCCTATGAACTTTTTTAATGTTAGTAATGTTATATGGCATGTTTTTCTGGCCTCTAGGGTTCATTATGCCAATAGGTGTACACACTAGATGAGAAAAGATTTACGTATGGTACATCCATAGTGAGTAATTAACAATTGAAATTAGAAGGATGATCATTATAAGAAAAGCTTTGCATTGGGGTACATCTATGTTTCTTGCTGTCCACCTCTTTAGGGGAGGTATATTGTTATGAAACAGGCAAATAATCTCCCATTGTTTACTGGCTCTATCCACAAGAACTACTAAACTATACCTTAAACCCTAATCCCTCAACCCTAAACTTTCAACCCTAAACCCTATCCCTAATCCCTCTACCCTCAACACTCTACCTTAACCCTAATCCCTCGACCCTTAACCCTAAACGCTATCCCTAAAGCCTCAACCCTTAACCCTAATCCCTCAAGGTCCTAAACTCTAATCCCTTATCCCTAAACTCTAAATCCTATCCCTAAATGCTCAACCCTCAACCTTAAACCTTAATCACTCAATCCTTATCCACCCCTCTCCTCCCCTATCTAGCTCACTCCCATCTCTACCCTCCTCTACCCTCGACACTATACATACATACATATAGGCATACATAGATACATACATACATATAGGAATACATACATACATACATATAGGCATACATACATACATGATTAATAGCCTTGAACATAAAAAAATTTAAGTTGAACATAACGTGCTCGCATTATTTCAAACATGAAAAATAGCACAAACTTTTCTGGAAAAGGAAAAATGCAAAGAAAACAATAATGCGAGCATGTTATAACACGCTCGCGTTATGTCTTGCTTTGGGAATCCCAAGCCTTGGGCTTTGGATTTGCTTTGGATTTCCAACCCAAAGGCTTGGAGTGCCTTTTGAATAGTAACAGACGTGTTTTTTCCATATTCTTCAAGATTTCACATAATTTCATTCGTGCTAACCCTCAGATTTGCACGTGTTTCAAGGTCAAACAAATCAAACACCTGGGTAATGTTAGGCTTTCTCTTAGCTATCTGACGATGTAATTTTTTTCACATTTTAACAATGTTAAGCCTTTCATCTTTAATTTCTTTTGTTTGTGTGTCCGTTTTTGGGCAAAAACCACTGTTTGGTCTTTTTTTCATTGTAAATTAACTATTCATTGAAATTTCAAAAAAATTACATATTTAGAAACTAGACTCCATTCTACAAATATTAAAAAAATAAAAAAATGATTTTCAATTAGTTTTCAAAATTTATAGGGGTAGCACGGCCAAAATTCTATTTTTTAGGATGTGTCCACTTTGAAAATTAGTAAAAAATCAAATATTCATCAAAAAATTATCAGAAAAATCGGGCATAAACTATATGCTATTAGCTAATTTCTCACTGAAGCGATTTTAAAAATACGAAAAAAAGTTGACCTTTTGAGGGAGCCACAAAACATGCTATGTTAAGTTTTTTTGACAGAAACAACACCAATTTCTGTGGCTTTCTCTTTTGAAACCCTTAATCTATGTCATTTTCAAAAAAAAAATAGTAGTTTAGAAAGTAGACTCGGAGCACTACAAACATTGTTTTGGTTGCATCTCCAAATTTTGAGTGTAACTATGCTCAATTTCTCATCCAAGGCTAGTATTTCCTGATTTCATAAAAAAAGTGGCCACTTAAGACCCCTTTTTGGCCCCCTATCTTCTTGCACTTACCCGTGAAGGAGAACAGATTGATCAAACTTTGTTGAAAAATGATCAATTAACTTAATCATCTGATTTACCTATTCAATTAGTGAGTCGTAAGTAATTTAAATGAAATCAGTAAACCTTCTGATTAAAATTAGTTTTAGTACAATAAACCCTATTCACGCTCATAAGGCGTTATGCTACCAGATTTTTTTTGAATTTAGGGTTTATCTAGGTTAGTGAAGTTTAACCTTGTTAGAGAATATAATATTATTTTTTGCCGAGTATCATCATTTGAATTCTGTATTTTATCATCCTCTCATGCATTTGGCTTTTGGTTATTGATTTTGACTTATGTCAAAATCCCTTCATTCACATAGGTTAACTTAGGGTTTCGATCGTTGATCTTAACCCTATTGGTGACATTAACCACGTCGTGATGACCCCCTAGTTGGCCTTCATTGCAATTGGTATGCGCACGTGAATGCATTAACCCACATTCAACTGTAATGTTTATGCCCTAAGCATAACACCACCAAGCACGCTTACGCATGTGAGGGGGTTTCTAGGGAAGCATGGAAAATATTTTGATATTTCATGTCATGACCACATGACAAATGTGGACATGACACGTGTGATGTGTGTCATGACCACATGGGAAATTTGGGCATGACATTTGGTATCAGAGCCCAAGTTTAAACACTGGGCTTATTTGGACACATTACTTATTCGCAACTTTAATTAATTAGTGCCTACCTTGTTTTGTAGGATGCCTCCCTAATGTGTTCGATGAGCATGATTGCGTAACACTATGTCCGCTGAGGTGCACAGTGATTCCTCTATAGAGGGTCAGGTACCCGTAGCCATAGTAGATTAGCCAGTACCATAGGCACCACTAGTACTTGATATAGGTCCTCAGATTTTATAGACATTATAGGCCATGTTAGAGAGGCTACTGCCAGTTATACCAGGGCCACGTGATGAGCCCCATGTTAATCTGTGAGAGGAGCCATGTGAGGAGCTGCATGTTGAGTTGCGTACTGAGCCACATGTAGAGCCCCACGTCGATCCGCAAGAGGTGCCACGTATGGAGCCTTTTGTAGAGATACCTGATACTACAGTGGAGGAGGTAGGGTCAGCTTATAGAGCACAGAGTAGGAGTCCTCTGCAACATCCTAGACGAGATGAGACTGTGAGGGTAGAGTAGGTACATCATGGACCTTATGAGTATGGTATGGATGAGCTGATTATAGGACATAGAGATAAAGGAGATCCCATCAGAAACCTACTTAGGCTTAATCCACCTACCTTCACATGAGATACAGAGGGAGCTGAGGCTGAGGCTTGGTTCATCAGTCTAGATAGGTGCTTCGCGTTGTAACCCTATGGGAGCAACATGAAAGTACGAGTGGTAGTACACCTTCTAAGAGAAGCATTAGCTACTTGGTGGCACACTGAGGAGTGCAAGTGCCGGTTATCATTAGACACACTCACATGGGATACTTTCATAGAGCACTTTAATGCACGTTACTTGTCAGATCATTATAGATAGCGTTGGATAGATGAGTTCCATGACTTACAGCAGAGAGGACTCACGGTTGCACAGTATGAGAGCTGATTTATTGAGCTTTCATGTTACGCAGAGTATCTCCATGATGAGAAACTTCTAGTGCACAAATTTATCAGAGGTTTGAATCATGGGATAGCAGAACCAATGCGTATGGCAGACCCCTAGACTATGAGTGAGGCTGATGAGAAGGCTTATATTGTAGAGGAGATTCAGGGATGAGGGAAGAATTCACTCCCATAGTTTTAGGACCATAATCATCATCAGCAGCAGAACTTTCGTAGACCACAACCAACACCACAGAGAGGAGGATTTAATTCTTCATCATTACCTCCTAGGCCTCCACAGTAGCAGCAGTAGCATTAGTAGAGGTCTAGACCCCAACAGAGGGCACAGGGAGGATAGAACCATGCTTGGCAGTAGCAAGGCCTACGTAGGGATCAGAGACAGCAGGGATCATCTACAAGACCTGTGAGGTCGCAAGAGTCGTATAGAGGTTCACAGGTATCCACAGGATGGACTGGACAATAGCAGTTAGGTAGGACTCAGTCAGGGTAGTTACAGGCTAGGGGCCTATGTTATGTATGTGGTGGGGCAAGGAATTTGGCCAGAGAGTGTCCATAGGGTTTCACAGCATGGGGACAGCCTCATTCAGGAGGGTCAGAGTAGATGGTAGGAGATGTGGGCAAGTCCCACCACATGTTTGTAGTGGTTGATAACTACTAGGCCAACTATTAGGCCTCCGTTATTGAGACATCAGGTATGATCGGGGATCCCCCCATCTCTATTATTTTTGACTCTGGAGCTACCGAATCTTTTTTGTCTACATCGTTAGTGGAACAGTGCAGGCTGGTGGCTTCTAGGTAGGACATTAGGTGGGAGGTTGAGTTGGCCTTTGGGGCTAGGATGTTAGTAGATACCTTAGTTTGGGATTGTGAGATCTCCCTGGGTTCCTTCACTACATCATGTGACCTTAGAGTCATGCCATTAGGATCCTATGGTGTAGTTTTGGGTATGGACTGGCTTGCGGCTCATAGAGCCAACCTAGATTGTCACCAATGGATGATTAGCTTCTTAGATGATCATGGTTCACCAGTTGAGATAGTGGGCATTCAGAAGCCCACAACAGTTCATATGATATCTACTCAGCAGGTTAAGTACTGCATGCGGAAGGGATGTTAGATGTTTGCTATCATGGTCAGTGATAGATTAAAGGATGAGCGTGAGGCTTCCTTGGATGATCACCCTATCCTGAGAGATTTTGTCGACATGTTTAAGCTGGAATCACCATGTATGACTCCATGCAGAGAGGTAGATTTCCACATTGATCTAGTGCTGGGTGCAGAGCCAGTGTCTCGTGCACCCTACAGGATGACTACACATGAGCTCACAGAGCCCAAACTACAGTTTGAGGAGTTACTTGAGAAGGGGCACATCTGACCTAGCATTTCACCATGGGGTGCACTAGTTATCTTCGTGAATAAGAAGGATGGGTCTCTTTGATTATGCATGGATTACAGGTAGTTGAACAAGGTGACGGTGAAGAACCATTATCCTCTGCCTAGGATTGATGACCTTTTCAACCAGATGCAGGGAGCTAGAATGTTCTAAAAAATTGATCTAAAATCTGGGTATCACCAATTGTGTATCACAAAGGTAGATATCCATAAGACTACTTTTGAAAGTAGATATGGCCATTATGAGTTCACAGTGGTACCCTTCAGTTTGACGAATGCCCCTACAGTGTTCATGAGTCTCATGAACGGGGTGTTTCGTACTTACTTGGATTGGTTCGTGATCATCTTTCGCGATGATATTTTGATCTATTCATGGACCGAGGAGGAACATGTGGATCATTTGCATCAGGTTTTGTAGTGCTTGCAAGAGCACCAGCTTTACCGCAACTGGCAAAGTGTGCCTTCTTCAGGATAGAGGTGTAGTACTTGGGACACATCCTATCAGGTGATGGCATCTCCATAGATCCATCGAAGATCAGAGCTATCCAGGATTGGGTAGCACCCACCAATGTGATAGAGGTCAGGAGTTTCATGGGATTAGCTGGTTATTACTGTAGATTCGTTGAGGGCTTTTCTAGGATAGCGCATCCCATCACTTCCCTTCAGCGGAAAGGGAAGAGTTTCACTTGGACCAAGTAGTGTGAGAGGGCCTTTGGGGTCCTCAAGGAGCGTCTTACCAGTGCTCCCATCTTAGCGGTTCTAGATCTTGCAAAGGATTTTGTTGTTTGCACAGATGTATCACTTGAGGGTTTGGGAGCCATGCTCATGCAGGGTGGTAGAGCGATTGCATATGAGTCGTGTAAGCTCAAGACACATGAGCTGAACTACCCTACTCATGATTTAGAGCTTGCAGTAGTGGTACATGCTCTTGTTCATTGAAGACACTTTCTTTTAGGTTGTCGATTTGAACTCCATTTGGATCACCATAGCTTGCAGTACATTTTCACCCAGCCAAATTTGAACGCTCGTCAGCGGCGTTGGATGGAGTTTTTATGTGAGTACGACTTTGATGTCCACTACATCAAAGGGAAAGAGAACGTGGTCACCGACTCTTTGAGTTGGAGGCGCCATGAGATCTTGACCCTGACCTTAAGAGTGGATTTGAGAGAGTGCATCTTACAGCATCTGCCTGAGGATGAGTGGTTTCTTGAGGTACAGGAAGAAATCTAGAAATAGAGGGCCCTTAAGGGCAGATTTGCAGGTTATTCCCTTGAGTCATATGGTTTACTGAGACATTGATAGCACATCTATGTACCCTGTGTGGGTGATCTTCATGTAGTGATTCTTTTAGAGGCTCATAGAGCACCTTATGCAGCACACCCAAGGGTGAAGAAGATGCATGCTGACTTGTGACAGTTATACCATTGGGTAAGTATGAGACAAGACATTGCAGAATATGTTGCTCATTGTCTTGAGTGCCAGAGGGTCAAGGCTGAGCATCAGCATCTAGTAGGACTATTGTACCCTCATGAGATACCTAAGTGGAAATGGAACACCATTTCCATGGATTTTATTGTTGGTCTTCCCATGTCATCATGTTGCCATGATGCCATCATGGTGACGGTTGACAAGTTGACCAAGGTGGTGCATTTCTCACCTGTACGCACGATGTACAATGCACCATCTATGGTGAGAGTATTCTTGGATTAGATTGTTAGATTACATGGGGTACCTCACCGTATCATTTCTAATAGAGACTCAGTATTCACATCAGCCTTTTGGAGAGCCTTACAACAGGCATTGGGCACACAGCTCAACTTCAGTTCCGCTTACCATCCTGAGACTGACCGACAAACATAGAGAGTTAATCAGGTGTTGGAGGACATGCTTCGTATGTATGTTATGGACCATTAGTCTAGATGGGAAGAGTATCTGTATCTAGTTGAGTTTGCCTACAACAATGGGCATCACAGCTCGTTGGGTATGCCTCCTTTTGAGACTTTATACGGCAAACCATGCAGGACACCATTGAGTTGGGATCGGATAGAGGATAGGGTTGCCATTGGTCTAGAGATAGTTCAGGATATGGAGCAGAAAGTCACACTGATTAGGTAGAGACTTTAGGAGGCACAGGACAGACAGACGAAGTATGCTGATGCTAAGAGAATTGATCAAAGCTTCTTAGTGGGTGACAGAGTATTTTTTAGAGTGCAGCCGCACAAGAGTCCAATCCATTATGGAAATGGCTATAAGTTCACACCACAGTTTGTAGGACCTTTTAAGATCTTGGAGTGGATAGGACCTGTAGCCTATCATCTAGCCTTGCCACCTACCTTGTCATGTATCCACGATGTCTTTCATGTTTCAGTTTTACGACATTACATTTCTGACGTATCTCACGTATTGGATTGGAGTTCTCTTTAGGTAGAGGCAAACGGTCAGCTAGTTTTGGAGCCAATTCACGTATTGGGTCGTTGGACGCTGGGCCTTTGAGGTCGAGAGTTGGACCAAGTTAGAGTTTAGTGGGACCTGTACAATGAGGTCATGGCAACATGGGAGGATGCAGTGAGATTGAGGCCTCTTTATCCTCACCTCTTTGACGACTTCCAGGAGGAAGTGTAGTCTTAGGGGGGAGGATGTGAGGCCTACCTTTTTCATTCTGGTATATTTGACTATTTACTTTACTATTGTTGATACATTTAGATTTGTGGGACTGTTGATCCTGAATTCCTGAACTATTAGACTTTATGATGTTATGGGAAAATTAATTGGGTGATGTTAGATAGATGCTTTATATTATGATGTTATGGGAAAACTAATTGGGTGATGTTAGATTCTTTATATTATGATGTTATGGGAAAACTAATTGGGTGATGCTAGATAGAAAATTGTTTTGTGATTCAATCTTGGGAATGGATGTTTGAAATGTGGAATTTAGGATCTAATTGTAATGTGACTTCTTTTATACTTATGTGAACTTGTGATATTTTATGCGAGTGAATGTTTTATTTTGCTTCAACTATTATATATATATATATATATGTGGAATTAACTTTGTAGTTGAGTGTGCAAGTACTTCTAACAAGCCATAGAAATTTGAGATCATCCCACACACAATGTTGTAATCCCTTGTGAAGCCGATCTAATTCCACAAGGAACCAAGATCACCTATGTGCATGTTGAAACTCTGTAATGCTAATTGCATGTTGTTAGTCAGGCTAAGTCTACCCCTCTTTTATTTTGAATTCTAAATTGGTGTTGTAAAAATGTTGTATTTTGAATTTTTAGTTTTTAAAGTTATAAATTTTGAGACCCCTTTTCATGTGCTTTAACTCAACCTTGGGTGCTCTAACTAGGCTAAACTTGACCCTGGGTTGTACCCCATGGGTCTAGGGACCTTTTTGACTTGGGTAACCCTTGGTAAACCTCTATTTGGTCACCTTAACTTCACCCTAAAGTTAAGTGACGAAATTAGAGGCATGGGAGGGAGAGTATGAGTGGTCCCAACACTCAACCCCATCCCTTTCCACTTCCTAAGGTTGGAGATGTCTCCAAGACCCCCCAATTGTGGAAGACTTGGCTCCAAGACTCTCTCACAATTGGTGAGGGTACCTTGGAGTTGTGTGGTCCCTCTTGGGATGAAAGGAAGGGGACACGTGTCATCCATTCCCTCTTAAGCTCCACTTTTCTCTCCCACATGTTTAAGAGAGGACAAGTGGAGGGATGAGATTGACTTGGGGATGGGTGACTGACATGTGTCATCACCCATCCCATGGGTCTTGCTTGTAGTGGGGAGGAAGAGTGAGAAGGTGACAAGTGTCACCTCCCCATTCCTCTAAGCTCATGGGTTGAGCTTATTTTAATCCCACTTGGAGAAGGTTATGGATTGTTGAATTTTTGGATAATTTTATTGTTTGGAATTTACTTTGGGGAAAAAGATAGAGAGATTTTTGTGGCTTATGTTGGAGGAGGATTTGGATAAGCTCTACATCAACCATCTTCCATAATTGGGTTATTAAGAGGTTGGCTTCAAGGCTAAGGCCTTCCCTTTGTATTTTTGTTGCTTGCATGATGCTATGTGTGAGATCTTTTTTCTAGAGAAAATTTGTAGGGTCTTGTAAGAGCCTCTCCCACTTGGGAGAAGATGCTCAACAAGTGTGGGGTAGGGGAGGAGTGAACCTCCTTAGGGTCATTACCTTGTTTTTGTGGTGTTGTAAGCCTTGAGGGCAATATATGAGATTTTGAGCAATATGAAAAAAGGCTTGAGAGCTAAAATGGAAACTTGTTGAAATTGTGTTTAAATGTGATGGCTAGAGGCCTTATGAGGTATTTGTTTTGGGATATTTGTAGGAGTGGCATTCTTGAGTTGAGTGTGTCCACTCCCCTACCCCTTTGAACTCACCCTGGTTGAGTTCTTGTGTTGTGATTATCCATGGGTGTAAAATTGTGTTTGGATGTTTGTATGCCTTGTTGTGATGTGGAATGAGTTCCCTAAGTGTGCGGATGACCTCCCTAGCTCGGGGGTGACCCTCTTGCAGGTCTATGGTAGGGAGGAGAGAAAGATGTGTGGTTTTCTTTCCCCTTGTTGAGATATGCAGGTTCATTGGAGCTAAGTTGTGAAGTTGGAGAAAACACCTTGTTCTTGGAGTTGATATTTTATTTTTCTTTACCCTTTTAGCTCTTGAGAGAAAGCTTGGCCTACTTAGGAGATTTTATCATTTGTTAGTTGTCCAAGTGAAGAGCTTTGTTCTCTCTTGTTGTAAAAATGTATATTTTTATTTTGTGTGTAGTCTATTTACATTTGAAATTGAAAGTTATAATTTGTTGATTTAATTCTTATCATTCAAAAGAAAAGTTGAATGAAGAAAGTTTGTTTTTAAATCTTATTCATTTGTATGTTCATTTTAAGAATTATCACATAGTAAAGTTATGATTTTTAATTTTGAGACAAACAAGAAATTTGTATTTTGTTACTATGAAGAGTGAAAATTAGTTGTTGTTATGAATTAGAGGCATTTATTAAATTGTATTTATTTCCTTCCTTAAAAAAAATGTGAATATCAATATAGCAATGAAAATATTTTTTTAGAAAAAAAAATATGAGTTCCTTGTCTTGTAGAAGATTTGATATATATATATATATATATATATATATATATATATATATATATATATATATATATATATATATATATATATATATATATATATGCTTATTTGATAAAATAGAAAATTTGTGAGAGTATGGAGGAAAAATTCACATTTGAATTTTATAGTTATATTTTCATATATATATTTAAATATAAATTGCTTTTGTTTATTTTGTCAAACAAAAAAAAATTAGACTTCATTATATATAGAGCAATGTATATATATATATATATATTGTTATATATTTTAATAATTAATAA
Source organism: Cunninghamia lanceolata (assembly GCA_027924645.1). NCBI lineage: Eukaryota > Viridiplantae > Streptophyta > Pinopsida > Cupressales > Cupressaceae > Cunninghamia > Cunninghamia lanceolata. The sequence continues at coordinate 1,507,576 of BSBN01000243.1, forward strand.
ATTGTATTTTGAAGATGAACTGTGAATGTTTGAGAACATATATTATAGATATATATATATTTATATAAAAATGAAACCATTTGTAAATCGCTGTGTAAACAAAAATAAAATGAAGAGACTGTGATTTACATTGAATTGTTCACAGTTTTCTTTTAAGTAAATAAAAATAAATAAATAAAGGTTTTGGTGGGGGGGTTCGAAACCCCCCCACCACTATTGTTTGGATAAGGGTGTGGGGAGGGGGTGGAGCCCCCACCCCACACCCCCCGTCGCTAACTTAAAACCCCTGCCGTTGTCCTTCAACACCACCACACTCCTCTTCCCGTGATACGCCCTCCAAACTCCACCGCCATCGTTCCTCTCTGCAGCCCTCTCACCACTGCTTGTCTCCTCCGTGGCCTCCCCTCTCTGCGGCCGTCTCACCACTTTGTGGCCCCCCTCTAGACTATTCTTTGCAGTCTCCGCCAGCCTCAACTCCACCATCCAGCACCACTACCGTGGCTTCTCTACCCTGCAGCCTCCTCAACACACATCGCTGCCACCGTCACTACTCCCAGCAGCACCTCTTCCCTCTGCCACAAAACAAAAATAAATTTAGGGCTTTAACATTTTTTTAAATGAAAACAAAAAAAAATACATATATTAAAATAAAATCTAGTTTTATAAACACAATAAGAATATATATATATATATATATATATATATATATATATATATATATAACCATCATATGCATTTCATATGTAGCTTTTAAAGCTACAACAAAAAACAAAACCAAGACAAAATGAGAGAGAAAAAGAGAAAGAAAGATAAAAGTGAAAACAAAGAGGAAAAAAAAGCATGAGTTTCAAAAATAGGGCTAGGGTTTTTGCCATAAAGAAAATAATATTTTATTGTTGGAGGAATTTAGGGAAAAGAGTATTAATTAAAATTTAATATTCCTTTAATCATGTTGGGGCAATTTAATTAACGAAATTAAATTAAACATTTCTTTAAATCCCACTCGGAAACCTAGTAAACCTTTTTAAATGAAGTTAGTAGAACCTGTTTCTAAGATCTGATCTACCAAGAAATTAGGAATAATGTAAATGATGTAGAGATAACTCTGATTGATAAAAAACGTGAAGAAGAACAAATTGATCAAGCTTTGTTGAAAAAGTTTTAAATTATAGAAAACGTGAAGGAGAATAGATTGATCGGACTTTGTTGAAAAATGATCAATTAACTTAATCATCTGATTTACCTATTCAATTAGTGAGTTGTAAGTAATTTAAACTAAATTAGTAAGCCTTTTGATTAAAATTAGTTTTAGTACAATAAACCCTATTCACGCCCGTGAGGCGTTATGCTGTCAGATTTTTCTGGAATTTAGGGTTTAGCTAGGTTAGTGAAGTTTAACCTTGTTAAAGAATATAATATTTTTTTTTGCCGAGTATCATCATTTGAATTCTATATTTTATCATCCTCTCATGCATTTGGCTTTTGGTTATTGATTTTGACTTACATCAAAATCCCTTCATTCACATAGGTTAACTTAGGGTTTTGATCATTGATCTTAACCCTATTAGCGACATTAACCACTTCACGATGACCCCCTAGTTGGCCTTCAATGCAATTGGTATGCACATGTGAATGCATTAACCTACATTCAACTATAATGTTTATGCCTTAAGCGTAACGCCACCGAGCACGCTTACACGTGCGAGGGGGTTTCTAGGGAAGTGTGGAAATATTTTTTGATATTTCGTGTCATGACCACATGACAAATGTGGACATGACACATGTGATGCGTGTCGTGACCGCATGGGAAATGTGGGCATGACAGCTAGAAGGTGGAAACAATTTTTGAATGAGTATGAGTTTGTTTATGGTTAATGTATTAATTATGAGAAGAGCCAAATCTATTTCTTTAACACTGTCAATGATCTACATAGTAGAAAAATAAGGCCATTTTGGGCTGCTCTTACATACAACTTCATGCTACTTACCTTGGGCTCCCTTTGATGGTGAATGAAGTCACTCCAACCTTTTGGAATTTGGTTTTGGAAAGAATTCAGAAGAAAATGGCTAGATGGAAAGGCAAACTTTTAAGTCAAGAAGGTAAATTTCAGCTACTTAAAGCCTCCCTCCAAGGTATTCCTATTTACTTTCTTAGTCTCTTTAGGATCCCTAAGTATTTTTTTGAGAAGTTTGAGTATATTCAATAGAATTTTCTTTGGATAGGTGTTGAAGATAAAAAAGAATTACTTTGGATAATTGGGATAAGATTCTCCCTAAAACTCAGTGGGGACTTGGAATCAAAAAGGTTCATTTGACCAATAAGGCCTTAGTAGCTAAGGTTGGTTGGAGCCTTATCAAAGAAAGTAAGGATTGGGGAATTATTATGAAGGCCAAATATCTTAGAGGTATTTCAGAGAGCAAATTCCTTTTAGAACCTAGTCTCCCTAAAGGTTCAGTGATTTGGAATAGTGGTAAGGTTGGGAATGGTAGAGGCATCAGATTCTGGGAAGATAGATGGTTGGTGGATCAACCTCTTATATGTCTTCAAAATTTTGGTAGATTAGCAGGCCAGGCCAGTAATGTTTTTGGTACCTTGGTTTCTGACTATGTTCTTCAGAGTTGTACTTTTAATCAATGGAAGAGCTTGTCTAATTCCTACCATAACCAGAGTTATTTGAAGCTAATTTCTATAGTTCTTCAAAGGGAACTCCAAAAGCACATAATTCCTATTTTTCCTAACGAGGATGGTATTATCTAGGATAAAGATAATAGGGGTATCTTTGCTATTAGAATAGCTTATGGTCTATTGTTAGACTCGAGTGAAGACAAGTTCTAACACAAGATCTAGAATCATAGGTTGATCCCTAAAATAATTTTTTTCTAGTGGGTTTCTAATCACAATAGAATCCTAAACCTTGACAATCTTCAAAGGAGGGGGTTTCAACTCCTTGATCAGTCTATGCTTTTCCAAAAAGAGAAGGAATTTGTTACTCATTTTCTCTTTCACTATGACTTTGCCAGGGATTGGACAATGCAAAATTTGGGTGTTAAATGAGTTATCGATGCAACACACAATATACACTCAATAGAATTGTGCCATTAAACATATGAGAGACAAAGATTTGGAAGCTGGAACATAAAAAAACTTCTATTCATGAACTCTGCTGCTACAATGAGAAAACTCTCTTACATCTAAGAAAAACAAAAAAATTAAAAAATTACCTTTTTTGGCAGATTTTGACAATTGTTAGATTTTGCCATTTTAGGTAATTTTACAATCATATCCTGAAAATCCTATTTTTTCCCAAAAGCTTCATAAAAATAAGGTAGGATGAAATGCCAACTAATATTCTAAATTTGAAACATGAGTTTCGATTTATTACAAAAGCAACATTTTAAAAATCTAGAAATCTAGGAAAAAAAACACTAAATTGCTATTTTGAGGGCCAAGATGAAAGTTTCAAGCCTCGAAAAAGTGCCAAAACAGGGTCCAACCACTAGGGTGGTTGCAAAACCACTTTCCACCTCATAACGTATCCACCCGTAAAATCTCGTAGAAAACCCACATCCGAGTCAAAAGTTATGATCTCTGGAAGTTCCTGCATTAGTTATGAATGAAAATTTGACTACCTTTGTAAATGAATGGTATTCCCTATTCTTCTACCTAGTTGTTAAGGAGCTATGGAAACAAATTCACCCTCATATTGGGTGGAACATTTGGAAAGAAAAGAACAACAGGATTTTTAGGAATTTTGCTAGGACCTCTCTTGAGGTCTTTCATGCTTTCTATAAGATTCTCTTGGAAAATATGTCCACTTTCAACATAAAAACTTTGAAAACCCCTCATAATCCTATGGAGGTCAGTATTGTGAAAAACTAGGGCATTTATAAGGACTTAACTAAAGTGGATAAATTTAAACAACTAGCTTGGGCAAATACCTATTGGAGACCTCCCTCGGTTGCATGGTGTAAGCTAAATTTTGATGGGGTTGCTAAAGGGAATCTTGGTCTTGCTAGTAGTAGGGGAATAATTAGATCTGATAAGGGTGACTTCTTAGCTACTTTCATAGGTGGGTTAGGAGTTAAGTCCAATAACAAGGCAAAGGATATGGCCATGCTTTGGGGAGTAAAATTTGTGCTTTATCTAGGTATCAGGAAGTTATAGGTTGAAGGGGGCTCAAAACTTATGGTGGATGTTGTTTTAGACAAAGCTAACCCTAGATTGACATTGTCAATGACACTAAAGGTCCCTCAGTAGGTTTGAGGGGTATGAAATAACCCACATTTTTAGGGAAGGTAATAAAGTTGCTGATGCCATGGCCAACCTTGGCATTAATCTCATCTTGTGGCGATATTATAGGAATATTAGGAATATCCCTAGTAATATCCAAACCCTCCTTTCTAAAGATTTGAATCCTCATGGAATATCATGAAAGAATTTATTTTGGTCCCTTTTGCTTAATGGGGTTAAGTAGATGTTTTGGCCTAAGTCTTACCCCGATAAGTTAGCTTTTGCTAAGTCAATATTTAAAAATGTTTGAAAAGAAGGGAATTAGAAAGCTAAAGCTAACTAGATTACTAGGCAGCTGAAGTAAAAGGGTTATGAGGTGACTCAACATGATAGAGTGGTAATTTATCAAGGGTGTTGGGCAAGATATTATCATTTGATGACATGATGTATTAAGTACTCTCCTAGAATGTTCCATCATTTAAGTTCATGCTATCTGAAGCTTTCTCATCATTACTCCACACTTGTAGATGGGGAAGGTTTGAGAGATTTACATAATGAAACTAACAATCAGGGAAAATCTAGATATTTTAGAGGGCAAAGAAGGGATAATGAGAAACAAAATTTGGTAGCTATTTTTAATAGTTCCTTTCCTTTGTACTTGCATTTACTTTATTCTTCTAGGGTTGGAATTGCTAGAATAGGAGGAGACAGGGTTAGAATTGAGCATGTTTCCTATGAAGAGGTTAAACAAGATGGTACACTATGGTATATTTGCAATGAATGAGCAGTGATGCCATTATTGGAAGGGGTTAAATGGCTTTGATGAAAATCTCTCCATGAAATTTGTGGAGTCATGGGATTGTCGTCATGTTCAACTTGGAGGGGTTGGTTTTGAAGTGAATGAAGAGGACATTGGATAGGCTACAGACATGAGTTGTAAAGGAAAGAAAGTTCATAGGTAGAGAAAAGTTCTTGTTATAGAAAACATGGCCATCTTCTTCAAGGAAGGTGAGCAATTGGTCAAATTGTAGGGTGGCTTCGAGTGGGAAAAATTACCTGACCCCTAGGATAAGGTATGTTTTTTCATCATGAAGTACTTCATGTTAGAAGGGTGGTTTAGGTTTTATTTCCACTACCATTTCACCCTCTTAAACCATTTCCGGAACAAGATTTTTCTTAGTTTTCCCTTCTATTTGTTGTCTTCTATCAAATCTTCTATTAGGGAAGCTAAATAAGTTCATGTCAAAAATCCTAAAAAACCCACCATCCCCTTTCACCAGGGTTTGATCTTTTGAATGTACCACTTCCATTTGGCCCTTTGTCCTTCTAAGCCCATTAGAGCCAGTTTGGTAGAGCATACCCCCTTTGCATCATTGCGAAGAAGGGTGTTAAAAACCTTGTTATGGAAGAAACCTTGAGGGTTAAGGGTAAAAACAAAATAGTTGTTTCTTTGCAAAAGGAGAAACTAGAGTATCCTTCTATGGATGAAGTTGTTTCCTCTAAGAGTTTTGTGTCAAAACCTTCTTTGTACCAATCCCCGATTGAGAGGGATAAAGTTGGAGATAAACAGATGGGTTGTGCCACTAAATCTACACCCCCTCAAAACAAGATAAAGTGAAAGCCACTCCCAAATTCCAGGGTAGAAAAACTAAGTCTCAAGAGGAGGTTGTTATTGGTCTCTACTCCCTTAAGTAGGATTCTATTAAACAAGGGGAAAAGTCTTCTGCTAAAAGGAACCTTGAAGAGGAAATGAATCAAACCAGCAATAAACCTAAAGGGATCCAAGCTGAGGAAGGAGTTAATTATATCGTGGAGGATTGTAAATTTGTTGACATGGAGTTGTTTATTCCTACTACTAAAAACCAACCCTAGTTGAATGAGAAAGGAAATGTTATGTCCACTAGTGTAAAAGATAATAAAGCTTTAAGTGTGAGAAGGTCTAACAAAATTGTTGGTATCTAGACTCCTAGTCTTAAAAGGATTGATATCTCAAGCAATTCCCAGTTTGAAGAAGAAAATATGGAGGAAGATAATGTGAATCCAGAGGTTTCTAACCAAGGGGGAAAGAGAAACAATCTGTTTCCATAAATGAATGAACCCTATTATGAAGAAGATATGGATGACCCACTTCAAGAGTCACCTTCTTGTAAGAGGGGATGTGATTTATGTGTGCAAATTGTCAATGAGGTGACTTCTATAAAAACCAAGTTAGCTAAACTAGGGAGCAACTGGAAGGTCATGGCCCATTTTAGTACCAAATGGGCCATGCATCAGTTAGCTACTACTTTATCTATGTTGCAGGACCTGGAACTTAAAAAGCATGGGATTGGGACTAACTATATGGGGGAGTATGAGGAAATGTACAAATTTCATACTGATGACTGGGAAAAGATATGCCTGTAGTCTCTTGTGTTTTGTTTTAGTCTACTAGTTTTTTATTAAGTACTATGTTTTGAACTCTATTTTTTGTTTATGTTGTTAGTTTGTTGTTAAAGCATTGTCTCTGGCCTATTGGGGCCTTTTTTACTGAGCCCTAGGGGTTGTTTTTGTAAAGGGATTAGGACCCTCTTTTTCTACTTGCTTAATCAAAAACAAATTAGCAGTACCCCACATGTAACAAAAGAATACCATTAAAAAAGAGTTTTTAATGCTTTAGAATGCCTATCATACATTAATCAAATCTTATTACAATCATGCTAGTAAATGTGGCAAGTGAAAGACAACAAATGGGTTCAAAGCCCCTCTTAAGATACTAAAGCCTATCATGGAGACATAAATTTATAGACAAAACCTTACTATACTACCCTTTCACCTAATCCACAAACATGCTTCGTCATTTATTGAGTTAGACATTCAGATATTGATACACTAGAACCTACTTGAGATATTTACAATAAAATCTTGGCTCAATGACCAAGCCTTGTTACTTCTTACAAACATGTATATAGAATTACATTCAATATTAATGCTTGGGTAGGAATATAGGTGTGGTTAATAAATTTGTAGGTCAACCATGCTTGTTACATCATCTTCACATGGTTGTGCATTTAAAACCATGCCCATTGCATCAATTACCATATTCCTTTATACATAAACTATGTCTATGATGTGTCCATAGGTACTAAGAGGCATTTTCAGGTCCTCCCCTATGTAATTTCATCCATTTGAGAGAGCATTAATGTCATCCTAGGTCATGTAGGGAGGTAGGTAGGGTTTTTTTTTAAAACAATAGGGTTCTGAGAATTCACATGCCAAAGGGATGGGAAAATGAAAATCTCAAAATCCTAAAATTTGGGAGTTTAGGGATTTGAAGGAATGGCATGCTAGGAAGGAAGAAATGGAAAAATGGACTTTGACAGAATGACATGTCAAGAAGGAATAATCTAAAATGGTATGTTGAGAAGGGAAACCCCTAAATCCAAAAATGAAGGGAAATGTGAAAAGTGGACTTTGAAGGAATGACATGCTAGGAAGGAAAACTCTAAAATGGTATACCAAGAAGGGAACCCCTAAACTATAAAATGAAGAGAAATAGGAAAAGGGGACTTTGAAGGAATGACATACCAGGAAGGGAAACACCAAAACCTTAAAATGAAGGGAAATGGGAAAATGGAACTTTGATGGAATGACATGCTGGGAAGAGAAAGCCCAAAATGCTATGCCAAGAAGGGAAACCGCTAAACCCTAAAATGAAGGAAAATGAGAAAAGGGGACTTTGAAGGAATGATATGTTGGGAAAGGAAACCCCAAAATGGTATGTTAGGAAGGGAGACCCCTAAACCTTGGAATGAAGGGAAATGGGAAAAGGGAACTTTGAAGGAATGGAATTCCTGGAAGGGAAACCCCAAAATGGTATCCTAAGAACTGAAACCCATATCCCTAAAATAAAATTAAATGGGAAAAGGGTGTTACAAATATGTGCCTAAGTGGTGTTTTCATTGATGTCAACATATTCTTGTTGTCATTGGTGTCAATTGTGCCTTATTTTGTTGCCCGTTTAGGAGACTAGAATGTTGAGGACATTGAGAAAATTAATGAAGACTCAATGTTCATGGAACATATGGCTATGTAGAGGATTGTCAAAGGTTGTTCTAGTTAAGAATTAAGAAGTCCCCATAAAGGTTTGAAGAAGTTATGGCCATCTGAGTAGAACCTAATTTTGTAGTATTCAGAAGAGATAAAGTGACAGTAAGTTGGTCTGAATTGCTCCATAGTGAAATATTATGGTCTACGAATCTGAAGGCATGTTTTGGAAGTTAGTGTGTATCATCAACTCCATTGGTTCATGGTTTGAAGGTCCGCAAGCCATCCTTCTAGTTTGATAGTCATGGCAGACAGTGTTCTTGAGAAGATACAAATGATTCTAGTTATTTGGTTTAGAGTGGATGTTATTGGTGAATTCAATGTGCTTGTGGAGGTCTCTGGATCATGTGGCTATTGTGTTGGAGGTCCGCATTGGAGTTTGATCTTGTTATTGAAGATTTCCTTTTTGAAGTTGATGTTCTTCCTAGTCTTGGCCAACCAAATGTTCCTAGCATGTTGTGGATGATCTAAAGATCATTTTATGAAGCGTGGCGTGTTAGTAGAGGAAGATTCAAGTCTCATCTATGTTTGGCCGATAGTATAAAGATCCATGTTAAGTTTAGCCAACTTTGTTGATCATTCCAACTTTGTTGAAATGTATAAATACTTGTTGAAGAGTCATTAAAAATCATCCTTGAGAAAAATAGATTAAATCCGAATAAAGGATCAAAAGCAAAGCAAAGAAGAAAAGGAGTGAGAGTAGTATAGAGTGAAAAGTTAGTGAAGAAGAATTTGGGGCAAAGCAGAAGTTTTGTGAGCATTCATTGAAACTAAACCAGACATGAAGTAGATGCTATTTCTTAGTTAATTCTTTTTGATCTAAATAAATTCTGTAGGCAATAAGCCTCTCTTTTGAGCAGTGAGCTCTGGATAGTGCGTTCAAAGGCATGTGCCTTCTACTTTTCTAAAGTACTTTTAACAGGGTACAAATCTTTGTGGGTTAACCCCCACCATGGTTTCTCCCTTAACTGGGTTTCCACATCAAAATCTCGGTGTCAAGTGTGTTTCTTATGTTTCTGCTCATATGTTGTTGATCTATGCTGTAATGTTTACATGATTAATCTATTAGTAAGTTAATAAAGAAGGTTAAAAGTAGAAAAATTATATTTTGTGTGACAATTGATTCACCCCCCTCTCAGTTGTCTGGTCTAATTCCAACAATTGGTATCAGAGCTAGATCCTCTTATAAAAGCTTAACCACTTGAGGAGTTCCAGGATCTCAACCTACAAGAAGGATAGTCTGAGATTTGATGGCACAAATTATTTGTTTGGAAGAATCTCATGGAGTGTCATTTGCAATGCATGGGTGATGCCTATTGGGTGATAACTAGTGTTGAGTATAAACGACCAGAGAAAGGTCCTTCAACTCTAGATCAACTCAAAGATGCTGAAAATAACCTTCGAGCTAAAGAAGCCTTATTGAGTTTCTTGATTGATTCAAAAATGACAAATGTCTTTGGTCTAAAAACTGCTCATGAAATCTGAAAAAAGTTGGAGAATCTGTATGAAGGTGATGAATTTGTCAAATGTGCCAAGATGCAAAGTCTGAGAGGAAAATTTGAAACTTTGAAGATGAGTGAAGATGAAAACATCACAATCTACATGCAAAAGATAAATGAACTTGTGTGGTATCAGGTGTGCTGGTGGAACTTTGGAAGAATTAGAGATTGTGTCAAAAGTGCTCAAATCTTTACCTAATTCATACAAACATAAGGTTGCTTCTATAGAGGAGATCAGGACTATCTTAGAAGTTACAAGAGATCAATTGGTTAGCAAAATTTCAGCTTTTGAATTAAGTGAGTTTGGTGATTCTCTTCCCAAGTCTAAATCTACATTTAAGGCTAGTGTATATGGAAAACAAAGATATGATCCAGGTGAAATCTCTTCTACAAGATCAAACAGATTCATGAAGACAAGGAAGGATCTTGAAGATGTTGAAATTGAAACTACAAATCTTGAAGCTCTTCTTACCAAAAGATTGCCAAGAGGATCTAGTAAGTATGAAGGAAAATTGCCACTCAAATGTTTGCTTGTAATAATATTGGTCATTTTGCCTCAAGATGTCTAGAGAGGTTTTCAAAACCAAACCCTAATAGATACAAAAATTAGAACAAATGTTACTATGTCCAAGAAGCTGGAGAAGAAGTCATAGATGATGAATCTGATCATGGAGGTACCTCTAAAAATGATTGGGTGTTCATTGCTATCAAAGAAGAAGATCTGATATCTACTAAATTTGCTAGCTATGTAAATATGGAAATTGCCTTGGCTTCTCAAGTTATTGAGAAAGATGAATGGGTGATTGATAGTGGATGTTCTCATCATATGACTAGACACAAGAGTAAGTTTGTGAATTTTAAAAATTATGAAGGAGGGCTTGGGAAATTTGGAGACAACTCAGCTGGTAGAATCCGTGGCAAAGGATCCATCTCTTTTGATGATAAGAATAGCACCAATGATGTCCTGCATGTGGAAGGACTGAAACATAATCTTCTTAGTGTTGGACAATTGGTTGACAAAGGTTATGATCTTTGATTCAAGAATGGAAAATGTAGAATCTTGGAAGCTCCAAAACTGAAATTGCATCCAGTACTCAAACTAGAGGTAACATTTTTCATTTAAGTAGTTCTAACAAAAGTTGTTTGATTGCTCAGATAGATCAAAGTTGGTTATGGCATAGGAGGATGTGTCATGTGAATTTTGATAACATTGTCAAAATAAGTACCACTCAGGCTGTAAGAGATCTTCCAAAACTTGTGAAACTTAATTGCATGTGTAGAGAATGTCAATTGGGGAAACAAAACAAAATTTCATTCCAAAATAAGGAACAAGCTTCAAGTGGACGATTGGAACTGGTACATACTAAACTCTGTGGTCCTATTAGAATTAGGAGTGTGTAAGGAGATAGATATTTCATGTTGCTGATTAATGATTATTGCAGGATGATGTGGGTAACTTTCCTAAAAGAACAATCACAAGCTCTTGACAAATTTAAGGTGTTCAAAGTGATGGTGGAAAATGAGATTGGTGAAAAATTGAAATGTCTAAGATCTGACAGAGGTGAAGAATTTGCTTTTGGTGATTTTGATGCTTTTTGTGAAAAGCATGACATAAAAAGACAGTTATCTACTCCTAGGACTCCCCAACAAAATGGAGTTGTGGAAAGAAAGAACCGGACCATTCAAGAAGCTGCCAAGACCATGATGATGGAAACAAATGTTCCTCAAGTTTATTGGAGAGAAGTTGTAAGTATTGTTGTCTACACTCTTAATCAGGTGCAGATCAATGGCAATTCTAGTAAGACCCCTTATGAACTATGGTTTTGTCATCCTCCTACTGTGAGATATTTCAGAGTTTTTGGTAGTAAATGTTATATCAAAAGAGATGAGGATTTAGGAAAGTTTGATGTAATAAGTTATGAGGGAATATTTTTGGGCTACTCTACTCAAGGTAAGGCTTACCAGTGCTTTAACAAGAGGTTGAAAAAGATTGTTGAAAGTGCTAATGTTAGAGTTGATGAGAGCAAGGAAGGACATTCCAGGTTCTGTGGATATGATTCAAATGATCAAGATGAAAGTCAAAGTCAAGGAAGGTTAGTTCAAACTCTGACTCAAATTTAGATTGATCCAGAAACTCTAGGAACTCAAGAAAATAGTCCAGATGTTGAGGAACAAGCTCAAGAAACAGAAGTTTAAGTAGTTCCCAAAACCCCCAGGTATATAAGAATGAATCATCCTAAAGATCAATCATAGGAGATAGAAATAAAGATGTTTGAAATAGGAGAAGAGTTGCTAAAGATTAAGAAGAGATTTGTTTGATTTCAAGGATTGAACCTAAATCAGTAAGTGAAGCCTGCAATGATGAAAACTGGGTAAAAGTAATGGAAGAAGAATTGATGCAAATTGAAAAAAACCACACTTGGGATCTTGTTCCTATACCTAAGGACAAAAATGTGATTGGAACCAAATGGGTCTTCCGGAATAAACTAAATGAAGATGGTGAAGTTGTAAGAAACAAAGCAAGGTTGGTAGGCAAAGGCTATTCTCAAGTGGAAGGAATTGATGGGTGAGTGCAAGATCATGATGGGCCAAATAGTGGTAATGGAGAAAAACCTTGCTGGATAAAAAAGTGTTAACATTTAGACTAATATTTAGATTTGGATGGAAATGATGTTAATATTTCTAGCTCTAATATGGATTCCCTCCAAAAATTCCTTAGGATTACCTCATAATTAGGCAAGTGGGAGTCCCATCACTTGCCAAAGAAACTTACAAAACCACCAATTTAGTGTTATCCTGAAAATTTCCACAATTTCATCCTTGAAGCTGATAGACTTTTTTGCAACTAAATTTAATCAAATGAAAAGGGTTTATAGAGGAAGCTATTAAGATTCTAAAAATATAATATATGCCTCATAATAATTTTAATAGGTAATTATTATTAATTTTCTACATACTCTATATTTGATTTCTTGATAGATATACATATTTAAAAACATCCATAACTTTCAACATATTAATCCTTTTTTAAATCCAAAAGATGCGTCACATTCGAGGACTTATTGGGTATACATTAAAATTTAAAATTTTTGAGTTTCATATATTTTTTACCAAGTTAGGTTGGATGGAAAATTAATTTTTAATATTTTAAAAAAGTCACAGTAAAAAAATCATAAATAATTATTTATTTACTTATAATTTCAAAAAAATATGCATCACATCCGCTCATGTGTCCTTTACTTAAATACAAATCATGGAGGAAAAATATTCTTTTTCTCATACATAGGCTGGTTAGAATGACACCTACTTTTTTTTCCTAAAAATTTTAGTAGTGCTTCATTGAAATATCCAATTTCACCAAAGTATTTTTAAAATTTTCAAAAAAAAGTAGTAGCCCATAAACTACATTCAATTTATTACAACTTTTACTACTACCTTATTTCTAGATTATGTAGATAACTCATTCCATTTTTGACATGTAGTTACTTAAGTCTCTTTTTCACATTTTCATTGCCACTTAGAGGTAGTGTTTGGCCCATCATGATCTTGCACACACCTTGATTTTGAAGAAACGTTTGCTCTAATGGCAAGAATAGAGGCAGTTAGATTGTTTCTTGCATTTGCTACTTTTAGATATTTTAAAGTGTATCAGATGGATGTCAAATCAATATTCCTGAATGGAGATTTGGAGGAAGAATTCTACATTGAGCAACTAGAAGAATTTCAGTTGTCTAATCAAGGAGATATGGTTTGTAGACTGAGAAAATCCTTGTATGGACTCAAGCAAGCTCCAAGAGCCTAGTATGCAAGATTGGATAAATATTTGCTTAAGATAGGTTTTAGAAAAAGTACTGCTGATAGTAATCTTTACTTCAAGATTAATCATGAGGACATCCTGATTGTTGAGGTCTTTGTTTCAATGATATCATTTTTGGTGGAAATGAATGTATGTGCAAAGCATTTGCTGATCAAATGAAAAATGAATTTGAAATGTCAATGTTTGGAGAGATGAATTTCTTCCTAGGTCTGCAAATTACTTAGTTAGATAAAGGTATCTTTATATCTCAGTCCAAGTATGTGAAAGAATTGCTAAAGACGTTTGGAATGGAAGATTCAAAGCCGGTAGGTACACCTATGGTAACCAAATGCAAGTTAAGTAAAGATGATGACTCCCCCAAGGCAAATCAGAAAAGGTATAGATCAATGATTAGAGGATTGCTCTATCTGACTCAGACCAAAGTTGACATCATGAATGTCATTGGACTTGTTGCTATATTTCAAGCTGATCCAAAAGAATCCCACATTGTGGCAGTCAAAATAATTTTCAAATATCTCAAGAGGACAATTGATTATGGATTGTGGTATCCAAAGGACAATGATTTCACTCTTCATGCATATATAGATGTTGATTGGGCAAGAGATGTGGATGACTAAAAAAGTACTAGTGGTGGTGCATTTTTCTTGGGATGAAGATTGGTCTCTTGGATGAGCAAAAAGCAAGAGGTAATATCTCTGTCTACTACAAAAGCATAATATATAGCAGCTGCAAATAATTGTACTTAGGTTCTGTGCATGCAACAAATGTTGAAGGACATTAGAATTGTGTTTGAGGAGCCAGTCACAATCTTTTGTGATAATTCTAGTGCAATAAGCATCTCAAAGAATCTGGTGTTGCATTCAAAGACAAAAGCATATATCTATCAAGCTTCATTTCTTGAGAGAGAAAATTCAAGTTGGAGTTTGTGTCTTCCAGAGATCAGATTGCAAATATCTACACTAAGCCTCTTCCCAAGGATACCTTTGAGTATCTCAGAGAGAAGTTAGGGGTTATTACCCCTCCAGATCAGAACTAAGATGCACTAAGGCATCAATCCAATGGAATTCTCAGTCATATCTTGAGATCCAGTTTGATGTTGAGAAAATACTACTCTAAGGAGTAGTTAGTATGCAAATGTTGGATATCAATCTGAAATAAAAAGGGGGAGTAAATATTGCAAATATGTGCCCTTTTCCATTGATGTCAAAGGGGGAGAGAAGACATGTGAAAAACTAATTGTTGATGACAAGAGGAGTAATGAAGGAAGTGGTTGTCAAAGTTAGGGGGAGAAGTTCTTGTCATGATGGTTGAATCAATTTTTCACATCATATGTTGCCATCAATGACAAAGGGGGAGATTGTTGCAAATATGTGCCTAAGCAGTGTTGTCATTGGTGTCAACTATGCCTTATTTTATTTCCTGTTTAGGAGACTCGAATGTTGAGGACATTGAGAAAATTAATGGAGACTCTCTTAGATTTAGGACAGACAACTGAGAGGGGGGTGAATCAGTTATCCAAAACTTTCTTACAATTAATCACTTAAATCCTTTTCTTAATTCAGCAGCATAATAATGAATCAATCATGGAAACAAAATACAACATTCAAGAGCAGAAACATATTAACATATATGACACCAAGATTTTTAATGTGGAAAACCCAGTTAAGGGAAAAAACAAGGGGTGACTAACCCAAGATTGTATTCTCTATTAAAATAATAGAAAGAACAAAATGGCACATGCCAATTAGGGCTCACTGCCCAAGCACACTGCTCACAAGAGGCACACTACCTACAAGAGACTCACTATCTACAGAATAATAAGTATTACATACTTGAACTGAAGAATAGCATCTTCACCATGCTTGAGTCAGTTCCATTTAAGCCTAATACTTTTGCTCTACCTTTCTCTCTACTCCTTTCTACCACACTCTCATCTCCACAAGATACTTTGAAATGACTTTACAACTCCTTATTTATAAAAGACATCGACTTAGGAATAATCATCCAAGTCAGCATATATTACAAAGAAAATACATAAATACAACATGACTAATTACAAAAATACTTCACGTGGATCAACACACTGTCGGCCACACAGATCTGAGACTTCAATCTTCCTTTAGGGACATGCCATTCTTCACAGAACATCTTCAAGATCATCTGCATGATGTGTAACTCATCCGGTCGGCTAGACTTAGGAAGAACATCATCATCCAGAAGTAATTCTTCAATTACAAGATCAATCTTCAATGTGGACCACCAACACAACTGGACACAATCCAAAGACCTCCACAAGCTTTCTTGAATCACCAAGAACATCCACACTACTTCTGCTTGCTAAAATCATTCTCTCCTTCATCTAGAACCTCAAGAACATAGTCTGTCATCACTGTCATATTGGAATAGATGCTTGCATACCTCTAGACCATGAACCAATTGAGTTGTCAATTCACAGTGACTTCCTAAACACTCCACTAAATCTACAGAACAAGATATTGCATTTTCAGATCTCACCAGACCTATCTGTGTCACTCTGTCACCTCTGAACATCTGCTAGAACCAATTTTACTTAAGTGGCCATAACTTCTTCAGATCTTCATGCAGACCTCTGAAATATTTACTAGATCAACTTAAGACACATATCTACAAACCCTTTGATGTGCATCCTCTGATCTTCATCTTAGCTAGGATCTTTACCTCACTATCTTCACTGTTATCCTCTGTTCCTGATAGGACTAATTTTCTCAATATCCTCAGCATATAGCTCATCCAATCCTTATCATCAATGCAACATGAGTATGTTGACATCAATGACAACCCCAGTTAGGGCCATACTTGCAACAATCTCCCCCTTTGTCATTGATGGCAACATATGATGTGAAAAACTATTTTAACCATCAAGATAAGAACTCCTCCTCACTGACATAACTCCCCCTATAAACAAATGCCATTCACATGTCTTCTCTTCCTTTATTGCTCCCCCTTTGATCAGAAACTACTTGTTTTTCACATGTCTTCTCTCCCCATTTGACATCAATGGCAAAGGGCACATACTTGCATTACTTCAGAATCATACTGGCTACTCCCCCTAAGTAGCAGCTTCCCATCATCAATTCAGACCACAAGATGTGACTGTGAGATTCACCGGACTGATGGACATCAATGCACCTCAATTCATAACTGGAGGGCTAATAACCCCTAACTTCTCCCTGAGATACTCAAAAGAGTCCTTAGGTAGAGGTTTAGTAAAAATATCTGCAATCTGATCCTTGGAAGGCACAAACTCCAATCTGACTTCATTCTTGTTCACTTGCTCTCTCAAACAGTGAAATTTGATGGATATATCTTTAGTCTTTGAATACAACACCAAATTTTTTGATATGTTAATTGCACTTGATTTATCATAGAAGATTGTGATAGGTTCTTTATACTCCACTCTGATATCTCTTAGCATTTGCTTCATCCATAATACTTGAGTGCAACTACCTACTGCTACAATATATTCTACTTCTACAGTGGATAGAGATATTACCTCTTGTATCTTTCTCATCCAAGAAACCAATCTCTTCCCAAAAAAGAATGCTCCACCACTGGTACTCTTCTAGTCATCCACATCTCCTGTCCAATCCGCATCTGTATATGCATGAAGAGAGAAATCATGATCTCTAGGATACCACAAAGCATACTCAATTGTCCCTTTTAGATATCTACAAATCCTCTTGATTGCCATGACATGAGATTCTCTAGGATAAACTTGGAATCTAGCAACAAGACCAACAACATTCATAATGTTAGGTCTAGTTTGAGTGAGATACAATAATCCTCCAATCATTGATCTATATGTTTTCTGATCAACCTTAGGAGAGTCATCATCTTTGCTCAATTTACATCCATTTGCCATGGGAGTACTCATTGGTTTTGAGTCTTCCATCCCAAATTTATTCAACAATTCTTTCACATATTTGGTCTAAGAAATGAAGATTCCTTTTTTTGTTTGAATGATTTGTAGACCCAAGAAGAAATTCATTTCCCCAAACATGGACATCTCAAATTCACTTTTCATTTGATTTGCAAAAGTTTTGCACATATTCTCTCTTCCTCCAAAAATGATATCATCAACAAACACTTAAACAATCAAGATATTTTCATGATCAATTTTGAAGTACAAGTTACTGTTAGTAGTACCTTTGTTGAAACCAATCTTCATAAGATGCTTATCCAGTCTTTCATACCAGGCTCTTGGGGCTTGTTTAAGTCCATACAGTGCTTTCTTCAACTTGTAGACCATATCACCATGATCAGACAATTGAAATCCATCCAGTTGCTCAATGTATACTTCTTCTTCCAAGTCTCCATTCAAGAAGGCAGACTGGACATCCATCTGATATACTTTGAAGTCTTTAAAGGAAGCAAAGGCAAGAAATAACCTGACTGCTTCAATTCTTGCCACTAGAGCAAAAGTTTCTTCAAAATCAACTCCCACTTGAGAGTAACCCTTGCAGACTAATCTGGCTTTGTTTCTGACTACTTCACCAACTTCATTCAGTTTGTTCTAGAATACCCATTTGGTTCCAATCACATTCTTGTTTCTAGGTCTGGGAACAAGATCCCAAGTGTGATTTTTCTCAATTTCCATTAGTTCTTCCTCCATTGCTTTAGTCCAACTTTCATCATTGCATGCTTTATTTACTAACTTTGGTTCAATCTTTGAAATCAGACAATACTTTTATGAATCTTGAGCAATCTTTCTTCTTGTTTGAACACCTTTGCTTTTATCACCTATGATCTAATCTTCAGAGTGATTTAGTCTTACATACCTAGGAATTGTGGGACTTTCTTGCACTTATATTTTTTGAACATGTTCATTCAAACTCATCTCTTCTTCTTGATTCACCGGATCAGTCTGAATCTAAGTTTCAGAAGGGGCTTGGACTCCTTGGATCAAAACATCATTCTGGTCATCATCATCATATTCATAAAACCTTGTGAGTTTTTCAATACCTTCATCAACCTTCACATTTGTACTTTCTATAATCCTTCTCAATCTCTTGTTATAACACTGGTATGCTTTTCTTTGAGTACAATAACCCAAGAATATTCCTTCATCACTTCTAGCATCAAATTTGCCTAGATCTTCATCTCTTTTAATGTAACATTTGCTACCAAAGACTCTAAAATACTTCATAGTGGAAGTGATGCCAAACTAGAATTCATAAGGAGTCTTACTAGTATTGCTTCTGATTTGTACTCAATTAAGAGTATAGACTGTAGTTCTTACAACTTCTCTCCAGTAGATCTGAGGAACATTTACTTCCATCATCATGGTTCTAGATGCTTCCTGGATGGTCTAGTTCTTTCTCTCCACTACTCCATTCTACTGTGGAGTCCTTGGAGCAGACAACTGTCTTTTTGTTCCATGTTTCTCACAGAATTTTATGAACTCACCGGATGTGAATTCTCCACCTCTATCAGACCTTAGACATTTTATGTTCAATCCGGTTTCATTCTCTACCATAGCCTTGAATATTTTGAATTTCTCAAGAGCCTATAAATTCTCTTTTAGAAAAGTCATCCACATCATCCAAGAGTAGTCATCAATTAATAGCATGAAGTATCTATCACCTTGCACACTCTTGATTCTTGCCAGACCACATAGATCAGTATGAACTAAGTCCAATAATCTGGTAGAAGATCGTTCCTTTCTTTTGAATGTGACTCTACTTTGCTTACCCAACAGACATTCTTTGCACAAACTATTAGTAGGTTTCACCAGTCTTGGAAGATCTCTCATAGCTTGGGTGTTGCTTATCTTGATGATATTATCAAAATTCACATGACACATTCTTCTATGCCACAACCAACTCTGATCAATTTGAACAAATAAACAACTTTTACTAGTACCAACCAAGTGGAAGATATTACCTTTTGTTTGAGTACCAAATGCAATCTCTGTTCTGGAACTTTCAAAGATCTTGCATTTTCCATTTTTGAATCAGAGAGCATAGCCTTTGTCCACCAACTGTCCAACACTGAGAAGTGTGCTTCAGACCTTCAACATATAGTACATTACTGGTTTTGTTCTTTCCATCAAAAGAAATGGTTCCTCTACCTCTGATTCTACCAGTAGAATTATCACCAAATTTTACCACACCTCCTTCATACCTTTCCAAATCTATGAACTTATTTTTGTCACCTGTCATATGGTGGGAGCATCCACTATCAATGACCCAATCATCCTTTTCTTCAACTTGGGCAGCCAGAGCTCTTTCTACAATTTTATGATTGACAGATTCAAAGGGCATTGGATCTTCTTCCTTGATGGAAATAAACACCCAGTCACTTCCGGATTTGTTTCCTAACTCTGATTCATCATCTGTTACTCCTTCATCATCATCATCTTCATGAACATAGTAACATTTCTTTTGGAACCTTGATATGTTAGGATTTGTCCTTGAAAATCTTTCCGGACACCTTGAGCTAAAATGACCAACCTTATTGCAGTTAAAACATTTAAAAGGTAATTTCCCCTCATACTTACCGGACCCTCTTGGCAGTCTTTTTGCAATAAGGGCTTCAAGTTGAGTAGCTTCTGCTTCATCTTCTTCTAGGTCTTTTCTTTCTTTTTCATACCATGATAGTTTCTTTGAAGAGTTCTCTCCCAGATCAAACATTTGTTTTCCTTTTATAGAGGCACTAGCTTTGAATGTAGATTCAGTCTTGGGGGGTGCCTCTCCAAACTCAGTCAATTCAAATGGAGCCAATTTACCAACCAATTGATCTCTTGTGATACCTGAATAGGATCTGAATTCTTCAATAGCAGCAACCTTGTATTTGTAAGAATTAGGAGGGGATCTGAGAACTTTGCCAACAATCTCATCTTCATCCAAGATTCCACCAACACATCTAATGCCACAAACAAGCTCATTTACTCTTGGCATAAATGCAGTGATATTTTCATCTTCTCTCATCTTTAGGTTTTCAAATTTTTCTTTCAGACTCTGTAGCTTGGCACATTTAACATACTTGTCTCCTTCATGCAAAAGTTCCAGTTTTTGCCAAATCTCATATGTAGTTTTTGGATCAATAACATTTGTTAGCTCTAAATCAGATTAGGCACTTAGAAGATCTTCTTTAGTCTGCAGATTATTTTCAGCATCTCTGATTTCATCTACGGTACTCAAACCATTCTGTGAAGGAACATACTTCTTTGAAGCCATGATCCAATATTGCATTCCCATGCATTGCAAGTGGTATTCCATGCGACTTTTCCAAAGAGTGAAATTGGTTCCATCAAACTTCAGACTATCCTTCTTGTAGGATGACATCCTGGATCTCCTCAAGCTGTTAAGCTCCTTTTAGAGGAACTTAGCTTTGATACCAATTGTTAGATTTAGGACAGACAACTGAGAGGGGGGGTGAATCAGTTGTCTAAAACTTTCTTGCAATTAATCACTTAAATCCTTTTCTTAACTCAACAGCATAATAATGAATCAATGATGGAAACAAAATGCAACATTCAAGAGCAGAAACATATTAACATATACGACACCAAGATTTTTAATGTGGAAAAGGTTAAGGGAAAAACCACAGGGTGACTAACCCAAGATTGTATTCTCTGTTAAAAGAATAGAAAGAACAAAATGGCACATGCCAATTAGGTCTCACTACCTACAAGAGACTCACTATCTATAGAATAATAAGTATTACATACTTGAACTAAAGAATAGCATCTTCACCATGCTTGAGTCAGTTCCATTTAAGCCCAATACTTCTACTCTGCCTTTCACTCTACTCCTTTCTACCACACTCTCATCTCCACAAGATACTTTGAAATGACTTTACAACTCCTTATTTATACAAGACATCAACTTAGGAATAATCATCCAAGTTAGCATACATTACAGAGCAAATACATAATTACAACATGACTAATTACAAAAAGAGTTCATGCGGATCAACACACTATCAGCCACATAGATCTGATACTTCAATCTTCCTTTAGGGACATGCCATTCTTCATAGAACATCTTCAAGATCATCCGCAGGATGTGTAACTCATCTGGTCAGCCAAACTTAGGAAGAACATCATCATCCAGAAGTAATTCTTCAATTACGAGATCAATCTTCAATGTGGACCACCAACATGAATTGGACACAATCCAAAGACCTCCACAAGCTTTCCTGAATCACCAAGAACATCCAAACTACTTCTGCTTGCTGAAATCATTCTCTCCTTCATCTGAAACCTCAAGAACACAGTTTGTCATCACTGTCATATTGGAATAGATGCTTGCGGACCTCCAGACCACAAACCAATTGAGTTGTCAATTCACATTAACTTCCTAAACACTCCACCAAATCTGCAAAACAAGATATTGCATTTTCAGATCTCACCGGACCTATCTGTGTCACTCTGTCACCTCTAAACATCTGCTAGAACCAGTTTTACTTAAGTGGCCATAACTTCTTCAGATCTTCATGTGGACCTCTGAAATCTTTGCTAGATCAACTTAAGATACATATCTATAAACCCTTTGATGTACATCCTCTAATCTTCATCTTAGGTAGGATCTTTACCTCACTATTCTTCTCTATTCCTGATAGGACTAATTTTCTGAATATCCTCAGCATATAGCTCATCCAATCCTTATCATCAATGACAACCTCGGTTAGGCCCATACTTGCAATAGACTCAATGTTCGTAGACCATATGGATGTGTAGAGGATTGTCAAAGGTTGTTCCAATTAAGAATTGAGAAGTCTGCATGAAGATTTGAAGACGTTATGGCCATCTAAGTAGAACCAGATTTTGTAGTATTCAAAAGAGACAGAGTGACAGTAAGTGTGTCTAGATTTCTCCATAGTGAAATATTATGGTCTGTGGATCTGAAGGCATGTTTTGGAAGTTAGTGTGTATCATCAACTCTAGTGGTTCATGGTTTGGAGGTCTACAAGCCATCCTTCTAGTTTGACAGTCATGGCAGATAGTGTTCTTGAGGTTCCAGAGGAAGATACAAATGATTCTGGTAATTTGGTTTATAGTGGATGTTATTGGTGAATTTAATGTGCTTGTGGAGGTCTTTGGATCATGTGGCTACTATGTTGGAGGTCCAAATTGGAGTTTGAGCTTGTTATTAAAGATTTCCTTTTTGAAGTTGATGTTCTTCCTAGTCTTGGCCAACTAGATGTTCCTAGCATGTTGCGAATGATCTAAAGATCATTTTATGAAGCGTGGTGTGTTAGTAGAGGAAGATTCAAGTCTCAGCTATGTTTGGCTGATAGTATAAAGATCCCCATTAAGTTTAGCTAACCTTGTTGATCATTCCAAGGTTGATGAAGTGTATAAATACTTGTTGAAGAGTTGTTAAAAATCATCCTTGAGAAAAAAAGATCAAATCCAAATAAAGGATCAGAAGCATAGCAGAGAAGAAAAGGAGTGAGAGTAGTATAGATTGAAAAGTCAGTGAAGAAGAATTTGGGGCAAAGCTAAAGTTTTGTGAGAATTCATTGAAACTGAACCAGGCATGAAGTAGATGCTATTTCTTAGTTAATTCTTTTTGTTCTAAATAAATTCTATAGGCAATAAGCCTCTCTTTTGAGCAGTGAGCTCTAGGCAGTGTGCCCGAAGGGATGTGCCTTCTACTTTTCTAAAATACTTTTAATAGGGTACAAATCTTTGTGGGTTAACCCCCACCGTGGTTTTTCCCTTAACCAGGTTTCCACATCAAAATCTTGGTGTCAATTGTGTTGCTTATGTTTATGCTCATATGTTGTTGATCTATGCTTTAATGTTTACATCATTAATCTAATAGTAAGTTAATAAAGAAGGTTAAAAGCAAAAAAAATTATTTTGTGTGACAACTAATTCACCCCCCCTCTCAGTTGTCCAGTCTAATTCCAACAAAGGGGATGTTGAAGGAATGGAATGCTAGAAAGGGAATCACTAAATTTTCCCCTAAACTATAAATTGATTTGAAAACCCTCACACATAGGAGTTTTTTGAAATTTAGGCTCACAAAAAAATAATGAAGGGAGGAAAAGCATGGAATGACCAAGGGAGACCATTAAATAACTCTCTAATTGGTTATTAGTGATGGGTAGAGTAAGGGTTTAACATATTAGGTATGAGAGAAAACCTAGAGTAACCTAGAAAGATCTAGACAAAGAAAAATATTCAATATGTTTTAGGGTTTAGCAGGGTCCAATAACAAATCCAAAGAAATGAAGAGGACACAAGACTTGAATTTTTTGACTATTGGGGTAGGTACCAACATTATATATAGTTGGGGATGTGTGCCTCTTACAAGAATAATGAGAATCTATCTATCTCTAGGGAGTAGAAGAAAAGAGAAAAATAAAATGAGGAGGGATGGGGGGAAGACAAACATAAACAAGATATGTATACAAGGAAAAAAATAATCAATGACCAATGACATGGAGGCATAAATAGATTGAGATTATATAGTTGTAATAAAAAATTTAGAGCACTTTCAAGGTAGACCCTAAAAAAGGGATCCATGGCATGATACCATGGATGAACTACCAGAATCCACAAGCTCTATTAAATACAAGCTAGATGAAGGAGATGATCTCAGTCAAATTCAATATGCATCCAACACCTAGTTGCAACAAAGTGTATCTCTTACATGGATGCATAATAATGTGACCACTTCTTGAGGAACCAAGATCCAACTCACCATTAGAGTTACTAGAATAGTTCACTGAATAGTAGTAGGTATTTGGTTCTTTCCACCCCATCTTACCATAAATTTCATGCATGTTCACAACATCACAAGGTGGATCACTAAAAAATAGGTCAACATTAGTACACATGGATGAATGCAAACTTCTACCGTCCATGGATGTGAATCTAGGAAAAGCAAAAACACCTCCAATTCACATAGCAAGTAAAAGCATACCTAACTAGCCTTCTAAATTACATAAAGAAAAAGTTCTTGCAATTTAAACTAGAAATCTTTAACCTTAGGAATACCTCCATGTAGGGCTGCAACATGAGGTTTCTACAAAACAATTACACCTTGCTACTCATTCACATCCATGTCCCACACAAAGGACTTAAACTCTAGTGAAACATAAACACCCTCAAGAGTTGGTGCATATCATGCATCAAAGTGAAATACTTCATAATAATCATTGGTATGTCAACCATGATGTTTGTCATTAGGCCACCAACATGTGTTAGAAAATTGGAACACTTCATGAGAAGGACTATATCCTTCAAGTTGTCTTCTTATTTTGGGTTCATTTTGGCAACTTGTTATGTCACATTCACTATTGAAATTAGATTCATAACAACTTACCTATTCTTCCTCTCTCACTCTAACAACATTTTCCTATAAAATTATTGTAGCATAGTTAGCATGGGGGAGACAACATATTTTTTCCAAAGAATAGGTTTTTATATGTTTCCACATGATCACCATCATCACAATCATCAAGGACAAGGTCTTCAAATTAAAAAACAATATCTTCACTATCAGTTATCTCAACAATATTATCACTAAGTCTAGGCACATCCATATCATCCTCATATAAATAAACATGTGAAGAAAGGTTAGCATCAGTAGCCTTGCCATCATCCATTGAAACAAATAAAGGAAACACATCAAACAAGGAACTAGTCCCTTATTTATCCTTAATATCACATGCATATACACAATCATCATTATGGATCTCATGAACTAATTCATTTGGTTGCATACTTGTGTACACACACTCCTCTTTGTCCACTATGCTACCATGAAGTGTAGGTCCACATTGCTCAACCTCAAGTTGAGGGATATCATGCATATCATTATTATTATCTCTAAAGGATGACCAATCCAATTGAGGGTAAGTGCATACGCTATCTTCATCATCTACACAATTGTCATATGATGTAGCATCATAAATTTTTTCTCCCTCAAGTTCACTCTTATTCTAATATGATGTAGTCACTTCACTATAGTACACATAATCATCCTCTACATCATAATCCATACTGACACATGCCACATCCATCTCATTGCTACTCACATCAACTAGTTTCATTACTTGTAGAACTTAATTGAGTAGAAAAATTTAAATATGTAGTCATTCCTTATTCTTTTAAGGGAGTCAAGGCATTCATAAGCTTGCTACAAACTTTTAATCTTCAAGTCCTTTTGTACTATACTCAAACCAACCTCATAGGATTCAAATAATAAATCCATGTAGATAGGTATATTAGGTTTGGAAACATTTAGGACTTTGGAAATGGAAAAAAAACATATGGTTGATTCCCTTATTAGATTCTCCCTCTTTCTTTTTGATATTTACCAATTATTGGACAAGAGCAACTGGGTCTAGGTTGCTTTCATACTTCTCATCAAAGGAAAGCACAAGGTCCTTCCAAGAAGCAAATAATGTTCTAGACAACTATCAAGCCATCTCTTTTCCTTCCCACATAGAGACCTAACAAATAGTCTCATCTAAAAGTCTTCATCTTCAAACTAATTTTTTTCCATAAGTTCTAAGAATGCAGCAACATGTGTGTCCCCTTCATAAATATCATACCCATCAAATCTAAGCATCTACTTCAAGACCCTAGCTATCACGGATTTCATTTTATAGTTGACCCAAGAAATGTCTAGCTATTTATAGGTGGTGTTAAGGGGAATTATGGGGGACTAAACAACATATTTTTTGTGGCAGTAGGGTGAGCATTAGATTGTAACCTAGACTCAAGCGGTTTGATTTGGTTTTGAATTTATTTTTGCTGCCTAACAAGCTCATTATTCTTGTGTATGGATTTTTGTAGGATTGTACATGGGTTTGTATAAAGGTCTTATGTATTTGAATAGCATGGACATTTATAACTAGATTAGTCTTTATCACTTTCTTCATCATAGTATCTAGGGCTTGAAACATAAGAAGGTGTATATGAAGGAGCAGCTCTAGAGTGATCATTATCAAACCAAGAAGCCATGAATAAAATATTCTATCATGCAAGGTAGAAAACTAAGGTCTATAACTATGTTTTTCTTTACCATGAAAGAAACTTTTCTCAAGAGAGAGGAAGAAAATTCTTGTGTGCCTTTCTTACCAACTAAAGCAAAATTGAGATGTTTTCTTGAAGCACCAATAATGGATTGATTATAATGACAATTTCAAAGTTGGTTCCTAATAGTAGATTCAATACCTCTTTCAAAAGAGGAATACCTTGACTCACACTTGATCTCCAAGGCAACAAATTGATCTAGATTCATCTTAGCACCAGATTATTCATTTCATTTAGAACTCATAATTTTTTGTCCTCGGTGACAACAACATTATATTAGTGTAAATTGACAGGTTGACAACTCAACACACAAATAAATTAACGATGTTATGAAATTTATTTCAAGTTGCATGACTGTGAAATATAAGAACCATAGATAAACCATTCCTAGTAATAACATCATTTTTTTATTCAACATGGGTAAACACTTTTGACCAGAGCTCTGAACTAGCTACAATATTAGATCGGCAGGGGGGAGACTGGACCTCGTGACCTCGTACCTACCACTTGAAGCACTCACCAATTGAGCTAGGCCCCTACCCGCTAGTAATAACATCATTATGTTGGCATAAATTTACAATTTGCCAACTCAACAAACAAATAAATTAACAATATTATAGAATTTCTTTAAGGTTATGGGGCTATGAAATATAAGAACCATAGTTAAACTATGCCTAAAAATGGTGCCATTATGTTGGTGCTCAAACATGTATCTCCACAAATCCTTAGGACTAGCATCAAAACCTAAGGCCATGGATATATCAACAAAGGTGGTGGGAAAGACTTATGCTTATATAGTGACATGAATGGCCCAATTCTTGTGAGTGGGTAAACTCATCTTCATATTTAGTCTCTTCAAGGCTAGGAGGTATTCCCTAAGGTCTCAACAACAAGACAATTAAAGAAAAATAAGCAATTAAACCCAAGGGTCTTAAACATACATACCCAAAATGTTATGAACCCTAAGATATGTCACTAAGTTCATGTTAGCATTAACTAAATATAGACCTACAATACCTCCCATAAATAGATAATAATTCACTCTTACCATGCCTCAAAAGATACTAGGTGTATTATTCCCTAGAAAATTAATCCACGTAACATTGGACACACATGGGTAAGAGGGAGAACATACCAACATGATCCTCCAATAATATTTTAGTTTTAGGATAACACAAGATATGACATAGTTTATAATATTGAATCATATAGGCATGGTGAAACCTAAAATATTCCTAAAACTAAAAAGAGAGATGATTATAAAAAGTGTTTGGACCTTCAATAATTAGACTGATGCCTACTCCATTGGTAAATAGAGTCACAACTGAGAAAGAGGATGGATACATGCTTACAAGTCAATAATGGAGAAAATCTTGCACATCCATACAAGCTTGATGAGATGAAATAAGGAAACCTAATATTATGTCAGAAAATGTCTCCTTGGACTTTTTCCCTCTTGGGTTTACCTCCCTTGTCCCTTGTTTTGCATCTTGCATGTTCATTTTGACTCCCAAAAGAAAATGGCCTGAAACCCATGTCAAATGGGGCTTGAGGGACATTGTGTGCTTTAGACCTAACCTAAAAAGGGGACTTGGGAAATGGGCACTCACGCCCTTGTCTTGCCCTATTTTAGGCAGGTCTCAAATTTGAATGTTAGTTATGTGACCATTAATTAGGTCCCATGCCAACATCTTAAGTTTGAATTATGAAACTCTTAGCGAGAATGTGTGTTGTTGGAAAGAGACACTACTATGATGAATGACTAAATGTTGTCATTGATGGCAACAAGAAAAAGGGATTCCACCAACAAGGAAAAGATACTTTACTCCAGTAGATCATTTTTGGTTTGACAAAGGATTTTGGTTTGGAAGGCTCAAATGACTAAGTATGGGCAGTATACAGAGTAAGTGACAGAGACTAGGTTAGTATGCCTCTGTAGTTGAAGATAATTATATGTGGTTCAGGTATGTTATTCATAGATAATTGGTGATCACATGCTCCAGTGTTCAAGTTCTGACTTCCTCTAGAAGTCATATGGTGAAGTATCTAAGTTCCAGTGAATAGAGTAAAGATAGGAACAATACATAGTACCAGAGTAAAAGGGTCCACATTCCTCCACTGTGGCATATTTTGGTTTGTAGTTCTGGAGGTATGCTAAGAGGTCAATGATGAATGTTGGGTATAATTTTTAGAGTCTAATACAGTTTGCAGTAGAAGTTATGATGTGATAGTTGAATTGGTCTAGTGTGTTCTTAAGGGACAAGCTGACAGGAATGTTAGATCCATATGCAAAGAAGATATATTGTTTGAATAATTAATTCAAGTGGTTGAATGATTAGTTCTGACCTATACGAAGATTTTTGTATATTTGTTTGGGTCTGTATTATTGTTTGTGTACAAGATCAAGCTGACTAGGTACAACAACTCTATACACGTTTCATGTTTGGCTTGCTGACCTACTTTTGAGTTAAATCTTATTTTGGATATATATATCATTTGGATGGATTTTAGTGTTGAAGATGAATGGATGCATGGAAGTAGTGCAAACTTGATGTGTGAATGATTTTAAATAGTTTGAAGAGTAGGAAAAGTTAATAAGGGCAAAAAATAGAGTATATGTAACAGAGTAGAAAAGAAGGGAAGATAGTATGAAGTCCTTTGAATCTGCATACTGAGCTAATTGGTACTGCACCTCAACATTCTGTAGATGCATCTATAACAGTCCCCTCTTGGCAGTGAGCCAATCCTTCTTCTATCTTTTCTTCTACCTTTCTGGTAGTGAGTGTTTTGCAGTGAGCACTTCTTGGATAGCGAGTCATTGGTAAGTGAGCCCTAAGGAAGTGAGCCTTCATGTAATTTGATATTGCTATCTTAATATATTGTGAGCTAACACTCACCGTGGTCTTTCCCTTTTCAGGTTTTCCACGTAAAATCCCGGTGTCTATGTTTTATGAATTTTTGTCTACTCTTCTCATGTTTACTTTGATTTCATGTTAGTGAATTTGGTAAATAGATTCATGAATGTGTAAATGAAAAGGTTTTAAGAATACTGATTCACCCCCCCTCTTAGTATTCTTTACATTCAACAATTGGTATCAGAGCCAAGTTCCTTGGAAGAAGCTTAACAACTTGAGGAAGATCTGGGAAGGTGTACACATGGAAGCTAGAAGATATTTCACTTCTCCTAAAGCCTCATATGAAAGCAATGAAGAATTACAAGATGCTCTTGAAGATCTTGAAAAATTTGAAGCTCAAGTCAAGGATATGAAGGATACCATACAAGAAGCTAATGAATGCATTCTAAAGATAAAAGAACAAGTCAAAAAGTTCAAAGAGAAATACAAGGAGGTTAGTGAACAATTGATATCAGCCAATGAAACCTTGGATGATTTGAAAGTGGAAGTTGTAGAAAGAGCTAAAGCAGAAGAAGATCTAAATTTGTTGGTAAAAGGAAAATTAGAAGAATGTGATAAACTTGAAAAAGAAGCTATAAGCCTAAAATGAGATTTGGGGAAGGCTAAGAGCTATGAAGAAAATTTTAAGATAAGTTTTGCAAAGCTTGGTGAGATGATTGCTAGTCAAAAGAGTTTAGATGATAAGAAAGGGTTGGGATTTGAAAAAGGAAGAGTTCTAAGTCAAGTCAAGAAAACCTTGAGATGAAGAGAAACAAAGGCAACTAGTTCTGGAATCAAAGAAGAAGACTTAGAAGACCTTCGGTCAGACAATCAAATGCTCAAAGGTACCCATCTTTCAATGGCCATTGTTTTAATTGTAATAAGTTTGGTCACAAGGCTACTCAGTGTAGGAGTAGAATAAATCAAAATGTTCCTTCATTCCATGGTCAATATTTCAATTCCAAGAAAAATGGTCATAGATCAAATGAATGCAGAAGTTTGGTTAGGAATGGTTTTAAATATGGAAGGAATACTCAAACCTTCAATGGAAAGTGCTTTGCATGCAATAGATTTGGACATATGGCTAACCAATGTAAATCAAGAATGAACTCAATCAATTGAAGGAATCAAGGACAAAGGAATGTGGTATGCTACAATTGCAATAAGTTTGGGCATGTTACAAAATTTTGTAGAAGCAAGAATGAGAAAAGAAACTATCCTACAGAAAAGAGGAAAATAGAGCAGAGAGACGATAAAGGAAAGAACAAGGTTGATCCAGCATAAATTAAAAAGGAAATGAGCAATGTCTAGATTAAGAAGGATGTGAATGAGATCAAGGATGGATCCGCACCACTTTCTGGTGCAGATACTTCCTCTGGGAAGTAAATTGGGAGCTCTGGCTCAAGGGGAGCTATATTGAAAATCTAAATCCCCTAGCTAGATAGTTAGTTCTCAGGTCCGACATGAAGAAGTGATGTAAAGTTTCATATGAAAGATCTTTTAAAAGTAATTCTAGAAGAATCAAATGCGGAATATTACAGAGCAATCTAGATTAACTAAGTTTAACAAAAGAACTATGACAAATTTTTGAAAGACTGCATTTATGATGAGTAGGTTAAGGAAAACAAAGGTTTAAAGGGTTAAATTCAAAGGGTTAATAATTTTACACTTGAGCTATCAAGTGACTAAGGAGAGTTGAAGCCAAATTCTAAGTGACTATAGCGATTTCAAGAACATTTCGAAGCAAGTAAACCCAAATTCAGCAAAAGAGGTATTTATAGCTGAAACCCTATTTGTGAATCTATTTGAATCCCTAAAAAATGGCAACTCCTCAATTTGTTGACATCACTAAGAGAGCTTGACCAAAATTCAAAAAGCATCATTTCAAATCAACATAGGTAAATCCAATTGGTGCATTCTCAAATATTTCATTTGGTGTAATGATCATGCGAAAGATGTTAGGGCTTATATTCATGTTGCCCTAGAGGAATGCAGAGGTAGTCAACTCATAGACCTATATCTAAAACATCTAAGTGGTGATAAATTTGACTTGAAGGAAGAATACATGGTATTGGAAGAGAAGAAACTCATTCAGTATATAGACTTCTCATTTTTCACAGAAAATGAATGGGTCTGATATGTCCTACATTGAATTCATGATGAGTTTATGTGGCTCAATTCCACATTCAAGATCACAGAAATGCCATAAGGGTGGTCACATGATTAAACCCTACTAGTATAGTGCCGATATTGAAGGCCATGAAAAATGATACAACAATGAAAGACACTGGAGCAAAATTTGATAAAAGAGCATTGACAATCATCGATATTGAAGATCATGCAGTTAGATTTGCATCCATGGTGATCAGCTACAAGGCCTACTTCACAAACTAGGAGAACTCTGTCTCCGGCACTACCATATACATTGCATATCAAATGGTCAAGGAAAATGTAGAGGATGACCTGTGTGAACTTCTCTGACAACAATTAATGGAAAACTTGAAGAAAACAAAAGAAAGAAAATATCCCTTCAAATTTGGTACATTGTTTTGTGCTTCTTTTTCTACTTTATGCAAGAGTTACAAGGCATGAAGAATCTATTTTGGACTATGGACAAACCTGTTGCAGTATAGATTAGAAACCATTTGAGCAACATAGGAAATATTGATGCACAAAACTTAGCCCTATGGGGCTATTTCAAAAATTTCCAAAGGTTAATGTAATCCAAAGAAAGGATCCCCAGATCAGTTGTTGATAAATACAAGGACACCATATGGTTCATTGTGACAAAAGACTAATGCTTGATCAAGGCCGTTGAGACTAGAATAGTCTAGGTTATGCCAATGGGATATGAAGTTGATGGAAAAGTACTAGACAATTATGCCCAACATATGCTAAGAAAACCAAGGGACCCCAAAGAAGAAAGATTTGGGACATATGAGGAACTATCTACAAAAATACATGTTGAGGTGAGAAAACCTGAAATTTCAAAGAAGGCCCAGAAGATAGTAGAAGATTATACCCTAAAAAAGGGTTTCACCAAAGTACAAATCAAAGAAACAAGAGAAAAGGCACAAGTAGAGAGGGGAGCAAAAGAGAGGAAGGAAATTAAATAGTTAAGGCTCTGGAAGAGCCTAAGAGGTAACCAGATAACCCAATAGTAACAAAAAGAACAAGTAGAGGTTCTACTTCTACAAAAACTACATCTGTCCTCTAGTCCCACACCTTCTACAAGTGTGGAAGCCCCTGCAACAAGTCACAAGAGACAAAAAACCAAAGGTTGTAGAATGTGTGTCAATATAGGAGTAGATGAGGAAGAGACAAAGTTAGATGAAGAAGTGAAGAAAATGAAAACTGAGGCCACCAAAGCCTCCAGGGGTAGCAAGAAGAAACCTTCTAGTAAGGGTAAAGCTAAGAAAAGGTGAAGGAAAGATAAGTCTATTGAAAATATGTGCCTAATTGGTGTTGTCATTGGTGTCAACTGTATCCTATTTTGTTGCCTTTTTAGAAAACTAGAATGTTGAGGATATTGAGAAAATTAATAAAGATCAATGTATGCGGACCATATGGCTAAATAGAGGATTGTCTGAAGAAGCTCCAAAAAAGATTTGAAAGGTTTGCATGAAGATTTGAAGAAGCTAAGGCCATTTGAATAGAACCAGTTTTTGCAGTGTTCAGAAGAGACAGAGTGATAGGAAAGAGGTCTGGATTGTTCTAGAAATGTAAAATGATGATATGTGGATCTAGAGGCATGCTTGGGAAGTTAGTGTGTATCATCAACTCAAGTGGTTCATGATTTGGAGGTTTGCAAGCAATCTTTCTAGTGTGACAGTCATGGTAGATAGTGTTCTTAAGGTTTCAAATGAAGATGCAAGTTATTCTGATGACTTGAAGGAGTACGAATGTTTTTGTTGAATTTAATGTGCTTGTGGAGGTTTCTGGATCATGTGACTACTATGTTGGACGTCCACATTGAAGTTTGAGCTTGTTGATGAAGATTTCCTTCTTGGTGTTGTTCTTCCCAATCCTGGCCTACCAGATGTTTCAAGTGTGTTGTGGATGATCTAAGAACAATTTTATGAAGCGTAGCATGTTGATCGAGGAAGATTTGAGTCCCAGTTATGTTTGGCCGATAGCAAAGTGATTCACATTAAGTCAGATATTTGTAATGCCAACCTTGATGTTTATTCCAAGGTTGATGAAGGATATAAAGGCATGTAGATGAGTTGTGAAAAAGTATCCTTGTGCGAAAATAATAAAATCTGAAGAAAGGATCAAAGGCAGAGTAGAGCAGAGGAGAAGTAGAAGAACAATATCTATTTTGATGAAGAGTTAGAGAAGTATTTGGGGTAGAGCCAAAATTTTGTGAGCATTCAATGAAACTAAACTAGGCATGAAGAAGATGCTATTTATCAATTAATTCTCTTTGTATTAAACATAAATTCTATAGGCAGTGAGCCTCTCTTGAGCAGTGAGCTCTAGGCAGTGAGCCCAAAGGCATGTGCCTTCTCTTTTCTTCTAAGTACTTTTAACAGGGTACGAATCTTGTGGGTTAACCCCCACCGTGGTTTTCCCTTAACCAGGTTTCCACATAAAATCCTAGTGTTATGTGTTCTCAATTTATTTCTGCTCATGTGTTGTTGATTCATGCTTTAATGTTTACATTATTAATCTGATTGTAAGTTGATAAAGAAGATTAAAAGTAGAAAAAGTTAATTTGTGGGACAACGGATTCACCCCCCCTCTCAGTTGTCCAGACTAATTCTAATAATTGGTATCAGAGCCAAATCCTCTAAAAGAAGCTTGACCGCTTGAGGAGATCTAGGATGTCGACCTACAAGAAGGATAGTCTGAGATTTGATGGAACAAATTATTCTATTTGGAAGGGTCACATGGAGTTCCATTTGCAATGCATGGGTGATGCTTATTGGGTGATAACCAATGATGAGTATAAACCTCTATAGAAAGGTCCTTCAACTCCAGATCAACTCAAAGATGCTAAAAAAAACTTCAAGCTAAAGAAGCCTTGTTGAGTGCCCTTGTTAGATCTAGGGCACACAACTAAGAGGGGGGTGAATCAGTTGTACAAAAACTTGCTTCCAATTCAAACACTTAAATCCTCTTTGTTATTTAATAGCATATCAATTAATCACTCATAAAAGCATAAAGCATAAACACTAGAGCAGATACACATCAACACATGAGACACCGAGATTTTGACATGGAAAACCTGGTCAAGGGAAAAACCACGGGGTGATTAACCCAAGGATTATTCTCTGTTAGAAGAATAAGAAAAATAGATGGCACATGCCAATTAGGGCTCACTTCCCGAGCACACTGCTCACAAGAGGCTCACTGCCTACAAGAGACACACTGTCTACAAAGTAACAAGTATTACGAACTTGAATTGGAGATTGACATCTTTACCATGTCTGGATCAGTTTTATTTAAGCCTGAAAACTCCTGCTCTACCTTTTGCTCTTCTTATTCTCTATGCCACACTCATCCACACCAAGACACACTTCAAAATGAATTAACAATCCCTTATTTATACAAGGCATCAACTTAGGAACAATCATCGAAGTCGGCAAACACCTATAAGATCATTCGTAAGACGTGTAATACATCCGGTCGACCTGTCTTAGGAAGAACACCAATATCTGTGGTTATTCTTCAAATACAAACTCAAACTTCAATGCGGACTACCAATAAGAATTGTACATGATCCAAAGATCACCAAAACCTTTCCTGAGTCATCAGGAACAACCGCACTTTATCAGCTTATTGGAATTCTTCCCTTCTTCATCTGAAACATCAAGAACACAGTCTATCATCACTATCATAATGAAAAAGATACTTTCAGATCTCCAAACCATGAACAAATCTGGTTGTCACCCCACACGGACTTCTTCAACACTCTCTCCAATCCACAGAATGAGATAATGCAATTCTGGATCTCATCGAACCTTTTTGTGACCCTCTATCACCTCTGAACACCTGCCGAAACCGGTTCTACTTGAGCGACCATAACTTCTTCAGATCTTCATGCAGACCTCTAAAATCTTGACTGGAACATCTCAAGACTCATATCTACAAACCCTTTAAACCACATCCTCTGATCCTCAACCTATTGAGGACTTTTGCCTTCTTGTCATCACTGTTCTTCACTGTTTCTGATTAAGACTTATTCTCTCAATATCCTTAGCACACAGCTCATCCAATCCTTCTCATTAATGCAATATGAGTATGTTGACACCAATGACAACATCGATTATCCTCATACTTGCAACAATCTCCCCCTTTGTCATTGATGGCAACATATGATGTGAAAAACCATCAAGACAAGAACTTCTCCTTTCTGTCATAGCTCCCCCTATTAGCAACAACCCTTCACATGTCTTCTCTTCCTTTATTGCTCCCCCTTTGATCATCAACCACTTGTTTTTCACATGTCTTCTCTCCCCCTTTGACATCAATGGTAAAGGGCTCATACTTGCAACTTGAACACATCAGAATCATACCAGCTGCTCCCCCTGAGTAGCAGCTCCCCATCATCAATCTAGATCACAAGATATGACTGTGATATCCACTAGACTGATGCACATTAGTGCATCCTAGTTCATCACTGGAGGGGCAATGACCCCTAACTTCTCCCTGGGATACTCAAAAGATTCCTTGGGAAGAGGTTTAGTAAAAATATCTGCAAGCTGATCCTTGGAGGGCACATACTCCAATCTGACTTCACCCTTGTTCACTTGCTCTCTCAGAAAGTGAAACTTGATAGATATATGCTATCTTAGAATGCAACACCAGATTCTTAGAAATATTTATTGTACTTGAATTATCACAGAAAATTGTGATAGGCTCCTCATATTCTACTTGAATATCTCTTAGCATTTGCTTCATCCACAAAAGTTGAGTGCAACTTCCTGCTACTGCAATGTATTTTGCTTCAGTTGTAGATAGGGATATTGCCTCTTGTTTCTTGCTTAGCCAAGAAACCAACCTTTTTCCCAAAAAGAATGCCCCTCCACTTGTACTCTTCCTATCATCCACATCTCTTGCCCAATCTACATCTGTATATGCATGAATAGAAAAATTATGATCTCTAGGATACCATAGACCATACTCAACTGTTCCTTTTAAGTACCTAAAAATTCTTTTGATTGCCATGACATGAGATTCTCTAGGATCAGCCTGGAATCTTGCCACAAGACCAACAGCCTGCATTATATCTAGTCTAGTCTGAGTAAGGTACAATAATCCTCCAATCATTGATCTGTACTTGGTTTGATCTGTCTTAGGAGAGTCATCATCTTTGCTCAACTTACATCCGGTTGCCATGGGAGTATTCATTGGCTTTGAATCTTCCATCCCAAATTTCCTCAACAATTCTTTCACATATTTGGTCTGAGAAATAAAGATTCCTTTCTTTGATTGAGAAATTTGCAGACCCAAGAAGGAATTCATTTCACCAAGCATTGACATTTCAAACTCACTTTTCATTTGATTTGCAAAGGTTTTACACATACTGTCTCGTCCTCCAAAGATGATATCATCAACAAATACTTCAACAATCAAGATGTTTTCATGATCAATTTTGAAATATAGGTTACTATCAGCAGTAACTTTGTTGAAACCAATCTTCAAAAGATGTTTATCCATCCTTTCATACCATGCTCTTGGAGCTTGCTTTAGACCATATAGTGCCTTTTTTAATTTGCAGACCATATCACCATGCTCAGATAACTGAAATCCATCCGGTTGTTCAATGTACACTTCTTCCTCTAAGTCACCATTCAGGAAAGTAGATTTGGCATCCATCTGATACACTTTGAAATCCTTGAAGGTAGCAAATGTAAGAAATAGTCTGACTACTTCAATTCTTGCCACTGGAGCAAAGGTTTCCTCAAAATCAATCCCTTCTATTTGAGAGTAGCCTTTGCAGACTAATCTAGCTTTATTTCTGATTACTTCACCAACTTCATTTAGTTTGTTCTGGAAGACCCATTTGGTTCCAATCACATTCTTTTTTCTAGGTCTAGAAACAAGATCCCAAGTGTGATTTTTCTCAATTTGCATCAACTCTTCCTCCATTGCTTTGGTCCAATTTTCATCATTGCAGGCTTCATTTATTGTCTTAGGTTCAATCTTTGAAATCAGACAACATTCATCTGAATTTTGAGCAATATTCCTTCTAGTTTGTACACCTTTGCTTTTGTCACCTATGATCTGATCTTCAGAGTGGTTTAGTCTTACATACCTTGGAACTTTGGGAGTTTCTTGCACTTCTGCTTCTTGATCAGGCTCATTCAGACCTATCTCTTCTTCCTGATTTACCGGATTAGTCTGAATCTAACTTTCAGGAGAGGATTGAGTTCCTTGAATCAGAACACCATTCTGATCATCTTCATCATACTCATAAAATCTTGAGGGCTTCTCAATACCTTCATCAACCTTCACATTTGTACTTTCTATCATCTTTCTTAGTCTCTTATTGTAACATCGGTATGCTTTGCTTTGAGTGGAGTAACCCAAGAAAATCCCTTCATCACTTCTAGCATCAAACTTTCCTAGATCT
This sequence comes from Cunninghamia lanceolata, assembly GCA_027924645.1. Taxonomy (NCBI): domain Eukaryota; kingdom Viridiplantae; phylum Streptophyta; class Pinopsida; order Cupressales; family Cupressaceae; genus Cunninghamia; species Cunninghamia lanceolata. The sequence continues at coordinate 1,545,720 of BSBN01000243.1, forward strand.
TCATCTCTTTTAATGTAACATTTGCTACCAAATACTCTGAAATATCTCACAGTAGGAGTGATGCCAAACCAAAGTTCATAAGGAGTCTTATCGGTATTGCTTTTGATTTGAACTCGATTGAGAGTATAGATTGCAGTGCTGACAGCTTCTCTCCAAAACATCTGGGGAACATTTGCTTCCATCATCATTGTCCTGGATGCTTCCTGGATGGTCTGGTTCTTGTTCTCTACTACTCCATTCTACTGTGGAGTCCTAGGAGCAGATAACTATCTTTTTATACCATGCTTCTCACAAAAGTCTATGAATTCATCGGATGTGAATTCACCACCTCTATCAGACCTCAGACATTTCAGTTTTAATCTGGTTTGATTCTCTACCATAGCCTTGAAGATTTTGAACTTCTCAAAAGCTTCTAATTTCTCTTTCAGAAAGGTAACCCACATCATCTGGGAATGGTCATCAATCAGTAACATGAAATATCTATCACCTTGCATACTCTTGATTCTTGTCGGACCACATAGATTAGTATGAACTAAGTCCAATAATCCAGTAGAGGACTGATCCTTGCTTTTGAATGAGACTCTACTCTGTTTACCCATCTAACATTCTTTGCACAAACTGTTTGCAGGTTTTACCAATTTTGGAAGATCTCTTATAGCTTGAGTATTACTTATCTTGATGATGTTATCAAAATTTACATGACACATCCTTTTATGCCATAACCAACTCTGATCTACTTGAACAAACAGAGAACTTTTACCAGCACCAACCAAGTGGAAGATATTACCTTTTGTTTGAGTACCGAATGCAATCTCTATTCCGGATCTTTCAAAGATTTTTCATTTTCCATCCTTGAATCGGAGATCATAGCCTTTGTCCACCAACTATCCAACACTGAGAAGATTGTGCTTCAAACCTTCAACATATAGCACATTACTAGTTTTGTTTCTTCCATTAAAAGAAATAGTTCCTCTTCCTCTGATTCTACAGTAGAATTATCACCAAACTTTATCATTCCTCATTCATACCTTTCAAAATCTAGGAACTTGTTCTTGTCACCTATCATATGGTGAGAGCATCCACTGTCAATAACCCAATCATCCTTCTCTTCAACTTGGGCAACCAAAGCTCTTTCTACAACCTTATGATTGATAGATTCAAAGGATATTGGATCTTCTTCCTTGATGGCAATAAACACCCATTCATTTCTGGATTTGTTTCCTATCTCTGATTCATCATCTGTTACTCCTTCATTATCATCTTCTTCATGAACATAATAACAATTCTTTTGGAACCTTTGTCTGTTAGAATTTGACCTTGTAGATCTTTCAAGACATCTTGAGGCAAAATGACCAATCTTATTACAGTTAAAGCACTTAAAGGGTAATTTTCCTTCATACTTATTGGATCCTCTTGGCAGTCTCTTTGCAATGAGGGCTTCAAGTTGAGTTGTTTCTACTTCTTCCACTTCCATGTCTCTTCTTGTTTGATCATACCATGACAGCTTCCTTGAAGAGTTTTCTCCCGGATCAAAACTTTGTTTACCTTTCACATAGGTACTGGCTTTGAATGCAGATTCAGTCTTGGGGGGATCATCTCCAAACTCAGTCATTTCAAATGTAGCTAGTTTGCCAGCCAATTGGTCTCTTGTGACAGTTGTATGGGCTCTGAATTCATCAATGGCAGCAACCTTGATTTTGTAGGCAGTAGGAAGGGATCTGAGAATTTTGCCAACAATCTCATTTTCATCCAAAACTCTGCTAGCATTCCTAATTCCACACACTAGCTCATTTACTCTTGGCATAAAGGTAGTGATATTTTCATCATCTCTCATTTTTAGTCTTTCAAATTTCCCTTTGAGACTCTGCAACCTTGCACTCTTAACATACTCATCTCCTTCATGCAGAAGTTCCAGCTCAATCCAGATCTCATAGGTAGTTGGTAGGTTAATAACATTTGAGAGCTCTGAGTCAGTTAATGGGCTTAGAAGAGCCTCTTTGGTCCGTAGATTGTTTTCAGCATCTGTGATTTCATTTAGAGTTGTCAGACCACCCTGTGGAGGTGTATATGCTTTTGTGACCATGGATAAGTACGCCTTTCCCATACACTCCAAGTGACATTTCATGTGACCTTTCCAAAGAGAGAAGTTGGTTCCATCAAACTTCAGACTATCCTTCTTGTATGACAACATCCTGGATCTCCTCAAGCTGTTAAGCTCCTTTTAGAGGAACTTAGCTCTGATACCAATTGTTAGATCTAGGGCACACAACTAAGAGGGAGGGTGAATCAGTTGTACAAAAACTTGCTTCCAATTCAAACACTTAAATCCTCTTTGTTATTTAATAGCATATCAATTAATCACTCATGAAAGCATAAAGCATAAACACCAGAGCAGATACACATCAACACATGAGACACCAAGATTTTGACGTGAAAAACCTGGTCAAGGGAAAAACCACAGGGTGATTAACCCAAGGATTATTCTCTATTAGAAGAATAAGAAAAATAGATGGCACATGCCAATTAGGGCTCACTGCCCAAGCACACTACTCACAAGAGGCACACTACCTACAAGAGACACATTGTCTACAAAGTAACAAGTATTACAAAATTGAACTGGAGATTGACATCTTTACCATGTCTGGATTAGTTCCATTTAAGCCCAAAAACTCCTGCTCTACCTTTTTCTCTTCTTCTTCACTATGCCACACTCATCCACACCAAGACACACTTCAAAAAGAATTCACAATCCCTTATTTATACAAGGCATCGACTTAGGAACAATCATCTAAGTTAGCAAACACCTATAAGATCATTCGCAAGACGTGTAATACATTCGGTTAGCCTGTCTTGGGAAGAACACCAATATCTGTGGTTATTATTCAAATGCAAACTCAAACTTCAATGCAGACTACCAATAAGAATTCTACATGATCCAAAGATCACCAAAACCTTTCCTAAGTCATCATGAACAACTGCACTTTATTAGCTTACTGGAATTCTTCTCTTCTTCATCCAGAACTTCAAGAACACAGTTTTTCATCACTGTCATAATGAAAAAGATACTTCTGGACCTCCAAACCATGAACAAATCTGATTGTCACCCCACACGGACTTCTTCAACACTCTCTCCAATCCGCAAAATGAGATAATGCAATTCTGGATCTCACTGGACCTTTATGTGACCCTCTGTCACCTCTGAACACCTGCCAGAACCGGTTCTACTTGAGCGACCATAACTTCTTCAGATCTTCATGTGGACCTCTAAAATCTTGACTGGAACATCTCAAGACTCATATCTACAAACCCTTTAAACCGCATCCTCTAATCCTCAACCTATTGAGGACTTTTGCCTTCTTGTCATCACTGTTCTTCACTGTTCCTGATTGAGACTTATTCTCTCAATATCCTCAACACACAGCTCATCTAATCCTTCTCATTAATGTAATATGAGTATGTTGACATCAATGACAACACCGGTTATCCTCATACTTGCAACAACCTTGACTAATTCATAAATGACAAATGTCTTTGGACTAAAAACTGCTCATGAAATCTGGAAGAAGTTGGAGAATCTTTACGAAGGTGATGAATATGTCAAATGTGCCAAGTTACAAAGTTTGAGATGAAATTTTGAAAATCTAAGGATGAGTGAAGATGAAAACATCACAATCTACATGTAAAAGATAAATGAACTTGTGTGTGGTATCAGGTGTACTGGTGGAACTTTGGAAGAATTAGAGATTGTGGCAAAAGTGCTTAGCTCTTTACCTGATTTATACAAACATAAGGTTGTTGCTATAGAGGAGATCAATACTATCTCAAAAGTTACAAGAGATCAGCTGATTGGCAAAATTTTAGATTTTGAATTAAGTGAGTTTGGTGATTCTCTTCCTAAGTCTAAATCAGCATTTAAGGCTAGTGTATATGGAAAACAAAGATATGATCCAAGTGAAAGCTCTTCAGCAAGATGAAATAGATTTGTGAAGGCAAGGAAGGATCTTGAAGATGATGAAATTGAGACTACAAATCTTGAAGCTCTTATTGCCAAAAGAATGCCAAGAGGATCCAGTAAGTATGAAGGAAAGTTTCCATTCAAATATTTTGCTTGTAATAAGATTGGTCATTTTGCCTCAAGATGTTCAGAAAGGTTTTCAAAACCAAACCCTAACAGATATAAAGGTCAGAAGAAATGTTACTATGTCCAAGAAGCTGGAGAAGAAGTCATAGATGATGAATTTGATCATGGAGGTTCCACTGAAAATGATTGGGTGTTCATTGCTATCAAAGAAGAAGATCTGGTGTCTATTGAATCTGCTAGCTGTGCAAATGTGGAAAATGCCTTGGCTGCTCAAGTTGTTGAAAAGGACGAATGGGTGATTGATAGTGGATGTTCTCATCATATGACTGGTGATAAAAGTAAGTTTTGTAAGCCTTGAAAAATATGAAGGTGGGCTTGTGAAATTTGGAGACAACTCAGCTGGTAGAATCCATGGTAGAGGATCCATCTCTTTTGATGGTAAGAATAATACCAATGATGTTTTGTATGTGGAATGTCTAAAGCATACTCTTCTCAATGTTGGACAGTTGGTTGAAAAGGGTTATGATCTATGTTTCAAGGATGGAAAATGCAAAATCTTTGAAAGCTCTGGAACAGAAATTGCTTCTGGTACTCAAACTAGAGATAACATCTTTCACTTAAGTAGTTCTGGCAAAAGTTGTTTGATTGCTCAGACAGATCAAAGTTGGTTATGGCATAGAAGGATGTGTCATGTGAATTTTGATAACATTGTCAAGATAAGTTCTATTCAAGCTGTAAGAGATCTGCCAAAACTTGAGAAGCCTGATAACATGTGTAGAGAATGTCAATTGGGTAAACAAAACAAAATTTCATTCAAAAGTAAAGAACAATCTTCAAGTGAATGGTTGGAACTTGTACATACTGATCTATGTGGTCCTGCTAGAATTAGGAGTGTGCAAGGAGACATATATTTTATGTTGCTAATTGATGATCACTCCCAGATGATGTGGGTAACCTTCTTAAAAGAAAAATTAGAAGCGCTTGAAAAATTCAAAATGTTCAAGGTTATGGTAGAGAATGAGATTGGTGGAAAGATAAAGTATCTGAGATCTGATAGAGGTGGTGAATTTACCTCCCATGATTTGATTCATTCTATGAAAAGCATGGAATAAAAAGATAGTTATCTTCTCCTAGGACTCCACAACAAAATGGAGTAGTGGAAAGAAAAAACCGGACCATTCAAGAAGCTGCCAGGACCATGATAATGGAAACAAATGTTCCTCAAGTCTATTGAAGAGAAGCTATGAGTACTACTATCTACACTCTTAACCGGGTGCAAATCAAAGGCATTTCTGGTAAGACTCCTTATGAACTATGGTTTGGTCATCCTCCTACTGTGAGATATTTTAGAGTTTTTGGTAGCAAATGCTATATCAAAAGAGATGAGGATCTAGGCAAGTTTGAAGCAAGAGGTGATGAAGGAATATTTCTGGGTTACTCCACTCAAAGTAAGGCATACTGGTGCTTTAACAAAAGATTTAAAAAGATTATCGAAAGTGCAAATGTTAGAGTTGATGAAAGTAATTAAGGTCATTCTAGGTCTTATAGATATGATTAAGAAGATCAAGATGAAAGTCAAAATCAAGGAAGGCAAGTTTAGACCTAGATTCAGATCTAGATTGATCTAGAAAATCTAGTAACTCAAGAGGATAGTGCAGAAGTTGAGGAACAAGCTCAAGAAATAGAAGTTCAAGCAAATCCCAAAACCCCCAAGTATGTAAGGATGAATCATCCTGAAGATCAAGTCATAGGAGATAGAAATAAAGGTGTTCAAACTAGGAGAAGAATTGTTGAAGATCAAGAAAAGATTTGTCTGATTTCAAAGATTAAACCAAAAACAGTAAGTGAAGCCTGCAAAGATGAAAATTGGGTAAAGGCAATGGAAGAAGAATTAATGCAAATTGAAAAGAATCACACTTGGGATCTTGTTTCTAGACCTAAGGACAAAATTGTGATTGGAACTAAATGGGTCTTCCAAAATAAACTAAATGAAGATGGTGAAGTTGTAAGAAATAAAGCAAGGTTGGTATACAATGGATATTCTCAAGTGAAAGGAATTGATTTTGAAGAAATGTTTGCTCCAGTGGCAAGAATAGAGGTAGAGAGATTATTTCTTTCTTTTGTTGCTTATAAAGATTTCAAAGTCTATCAAATGGATGTCAAGTCAGCATTTCTAAATGGAGAGTTAGAAGAAGTCTACATTGAGCAACCAAAAGGATTTTAGTTGTCTGATCAAAGAGATATCATTTGTAGATTAAGGAAAGCATTGTATGGACTCAAACAAGCCCCAAGAGCCTGGTATGCAAGATTAGATAAGTATTTGCTAAAGTTAGGTTATAGCAAAGGCACTGTTGATAATAATCTTTATTTCAAGATTGATCTTGAGAATATTCTAATTGTTGGGGTATTTGTTGATGATATCATTTTTGGTGGAAATGAGAGTATGTGCAAAACATTTGTTGATCAGATGCAAAGTGAATTTGAGATGTCCATGTTTGGTGAAATGAACTTCTTCCTAGGTCTGCAAATCACTTAGTGAGATAAGGGTATCTTCATATCTCAATCTAAGTATGTAAGAGAATTATTGAAAAAGTTTGGAATGGAGGAGTCAAAACCAATAAGTACTCCCATGGTAACTAGATGCAAGTTAAGTAAAGATGATAATTCACCTAAGGTAGATTAGAAAAGGTATAGATCAATGATTGGAGGACTGCTTTATCTAACTCAGACTAGACCTAATATCATGAATACAGTTGGACTTGTTGCTAGATTTCAAGATGATCCTAGAGAATCCCATGTTGTAGCAGTCAAGAGAATTTTCAAATATCTCAAAGGGACAATTGATTATGGATTATGGTATCCAAAAGAAAATAACTTCACTCTTCATGCATATATAGATGTTGATTGGGCAGGAGATGTGGATGACAGAAAAAGCACTAGTGGTGGTGCATTCTTCTTGGGTAGTAGATTGGTTTCTTCGCTAAGAAAAAAGTAGGAAATAATGTCCCTATCCACAATAGAGGCAAAGTATATAGCAGCAGTAAACAATTGTACTAAAGTTCTGTGGATGAACAAAATGTTGAAGGACATTAGAATTGTGTTTGAGGAGCCTGTCACAATCTTCTATGATAATTCAAGTGCAATAAGCATATCAAAGAATCCGGTGCTGCATTCAAAGACAAAGCATATATCCATCGAGTTTCATTTCTTGAGAGAGAACGTAAATGAGAATGAAGTCAAGTTGGAGTTTATGTCTTCAAAGGATCAGATTGTAGATATTTTCACTAAGCCTCTTCCCTAGGATACTTTTGAGTATCTCAGGGAGAAGTTAGGGATCATTACCCCTCTTGATCAAAATTAAGATGCACTAGAGTGCATCAGTCTGGTGGAATTCACAATCATATCTTATGATCCGGATTGATGTTAAGGAGGCACTACTCAGGAGGAGTAGTCTACATGCAATTTTTGAGTGTGGTCTAAGTCATAAATAAGGAGAAAAGACTGCAAATATGTGCCCTTTTCCATTGATGTCAAAGGGGGAGAGAAGTCATGTGAAAAACTAGTTGTTGATGAAAGGGGGAGCAGTGAAGAAAGCAGTTGTAGAAGTTATAAGAGAAAGGGGGAAATTTTTTTTTCTTGATGGTTGAATCAGATTTTCACATCATATGTTGCCATCAATGACAAAGGGGGAGATTGTTGCAAATATGTGTGTAATTGGTGTTGTCATTGATGTCAACATATCTTTGTTGCCATTGGTGTCAACTGTATCTGATTTTGTTGCCTATTTAGAAGACTGGAATGTTAAGGATATTGAGAAAATTAATAAAGATCAATGTATGTGGACCATATGGCTGAACAGAGGATTGTCTAAAGAAACTCTAGTTAAGATTTGAAAGGTTCACATGAAGATTTCAAGAAGCTAAGGCCATCTAAATAGAACTAATTTTTGCAGTGTTCAGAAGAGACAGAGTGACAGGAATGAGGTCCAGATTGTTCCAAAAATATAAAATGATGATCTACGGATCTAAAGGCATGCTTGGGAAGTCAGTGTGTATCATCAACTCAAGTGGTTCGTGGTTTGGAGGTTCGCAAGCAATCTTTCTAGTGTAACAATCATGGAAGACAATGTTCTTGAGGTTTCAGATGAAGATGCAAGTGATTATGATGATTTAGAGTGCGGATGTTTTTGTTGAATTTAATGTGCTTGTAGAGGTCTCTGGATCATGTGACTGCTATGTTGGAGGTCCACATTGAAGTTTGAGCTTGTTAATGAAGATTTCCTTCTTGGTGTTGTTGTTCTTCCTAGTCCTGGCCGATCGGATGTTTCAAGCATGTTGTGGATGATCCAAGAATAATTTTATGAAGCATAGCATGTTGATCGAGGAAGATTTGAGTCCCAGTTATGCTTGGTCGATAGCAAAGTGATTCACATTTAGTCAAATGTTTGTAGTGATGACCTTGATGTTTATTCCAAGGTTGATGAAGGATATAAAGGCATGTAGATGAGTTGTGAAAAAGTATCCTTGTGCGAAAATAATATAATCTGAAGAAAGGATCAAAGGCAGAGTAGAGTAGAGGAGAAGCAAAAGAACAAGAGATGTTTTGATGAAGAGTTAGAGAAGAAGTATTTGGGGCAGAGAAGAAGTTTTGTGAGCATTCAATGAAACTGAACCAAGCATGAAGAAGATGTTATTTATCAATTAATTCTCTATGTATTAAACATAAATTCTGTAGGCAGTGAGCCCAAAGGCATGTGCCTTCTCTTTCCTTCTATGTACTTTTAACAGGGTACAAATCTTATGGCTTAACCCCCACCATGATTTTCCCTTAAGCAGGTTTCCATGTAAAAATCCTGGTGTTAATTGTTCTCAATTTATTTTTGCTCATGTGTTGTTGATTCTTTTTTTAATGTTTACATTATTAATCTAATTATAAGTTGATAAAGAAGATTAAAAGAAGAAAAGGTTAATTTGTGGGAAAACTGATTCACCCCCCTCTTAGTTGTCCAGATGAATTCCAACAAAGTCTCAGACACGAGAAGCCACTATAAGTCTTGAAGATGTCTTGAAAGCCATAACAGTTGATTGAAATTTGAAACCCATAGCTCAACTGTATGATGAGTATGATGATCTAGACAAGAGGATCATTGAGACTAATATCATTAGGTACTTGGACATCTACAACAAAGCCCTTATTAAGATCATTACTGATCTCCCAGATAGTTTTGGTAGTATAATGTATGCAAGAAAGGAAGTTGCTATGGATAAGGATGTTGATTTAGAGAGTATACACTGATAAAGTTATGTTCAGAGATCACACTGGAAGAAAAAGCAAAAGTCTCCAAAGTGTTGCATAAAGAATTCAAAACAAAGAAAAGGATGAACACTCTCATGTTAGATGACATTGAGAAAGTAGTGAAGGATACTGAGGAAATCACTTTGAGAGTGTTAAGGGATCATCATCTTCCAACTATATATGATAAAGTAGAAACAAATGTTGAAGTTGGTACATTTATTCTTGATGAGAACATGGATCAAAGATTGGATAGAAGTGATGAAGACCCGAAGGAGAAAGATGATCTAGTCCCTACTACTAGTTCTTATACTATGGTTAAGGATCATACCAGAAAAAGTATTCCTTTAGAACAACAAACTGATGATCAAATCAGACAAAGAAAAGATTGATGAACAAAACAAAGATGATGATAAAAAATAGGAACAAGATGAAGAAAACTCTTCTTTGGAATAAAAGAATGATGCTAATGATGTCATGGATTTAGATCCTCTGGAACAAAACCAAGAAGAAGAAGTCTCTGGTATAGAAAGAGACACCATGGAGTCTTCCAAGGAATTCTTAGAAAGAGAAAAACAAGTCTTGGATGAGCCTAAATTTTTGCAGGGACCAATAAATTTGAAATCAATGTCCCCTGTGCAGAAATTTAAATTAGTATCAATTGTTCAAGCAAAGGCATAGGAAGAGATGATGAAAACACACATACAAGACAATGAGCTCATTGGTGCAACATCTAATGTACTTGAAAAGTTGATGCCTAAATACCATAAAGATACATCATTATCATCAACTGATCAAGTAAAAGGTATGATAAAATCAATCAGCAATCATTTTGAATCCTTTGAAAAATCTTTAGAAAAAAAGTCAAAAAAGAGTTTGATGAGAAAAGATTAGCCGAGTTAAAAATCATGTTGATCAATGATAAAAATTCTTTGGACAATGGGATAAGAGGTATACAAAGTGCCATAAAAGAAGCCTATGACTTGTACAAATTTTGTTTATCATGACTAGAAGCCACAAAGGAATTAGAAGTGAAGATTAACGATATGAAACTGCAGTTGACAAATATTTCTAAGTCATTTGATTTGGCAACTGAGTCAGTAAGTAGCAAAGAGATACAAGTGATTAGTATCCATAATGAGCTAAGTAAGCTAGTAAATAAGAGAGATCAAATTAAAAACATGTGTCAATTGAGAGGACTAATAAGTCCTAAGCTAGATTCAATGTCAAATCGTGCAGCAGAAGCACTGCAAGTAAGTGCACTAATTGACACACCTTTTGATATACAAAAAGTAGAGAAATTAGTCTTCCTAATAAGTGGCCATATTCAAATTCTAGACAATGCTAAGAAGAGTTGGGATAGAGAGTTATTTCAAATCAAGAACATTTTCAACAACATTCTACAACCCACAACAAACTAAGTTGAAGATTGTACCTATACATATGCAGCATAGTATGACAATTTTTGCAGCTCTTGCATTTTTGACACAATTTTGTCTCCTATACATATACCTTTTCCATTGATGTCAAAGGGGGAGAAGAAGACTAGTGAAAAATGGGAAAACACCTAAGGGGGAGAAGAAAATTAGAGTGTATATAGAAAAGGAGAGTAGATAAGTATTTTTCACTAAGTGTTGCCATCAATGCCAAAGGGGGAGATTGTTGGCAAGAGACACTGCTATGATGAATGATTGAATGTTGTCATTGATGGCAACAAGACAAAGGGATTCCACCAACAAGGCAAAGAGACTTTACTCTGGTAGATCATTTTTGGTCTGACAAAGGATTTTGGTCTGGAAGGCTGAAATGGCTAAGTATGGGCAATATACAGAGTAAGTGACAGAGACTGGGTCAGTATGCCTCCACAGTTGAAGATAATTATATGTAGTTCAGGTATTTTATTCATAGATACTTGGTGATCACATGCTCCAATGTTCAAGTTCTAACTTTTTCTGGAAGTCATATGGTGAAGTATCTAAGTCCAGGTGAACAGAGCAAAGATAGGAATAGTACATAGTACTAGAGTAAAAGGGTCCGCATTCCTCCATTGTGGCATATTTTAGTTTACAGTTCTGAAGGTATGCTAAGAGGTCAATGATCAATGTTGGGTATATTTTTAGAGTCTAATAAGGTTCGTAGTAGAAGTTATGATGTGATAGTTGAACTGGTCAAGTGTGTTCTTAAGGGACAAGTCAACAAACATGTTAGATCCATATGTGGAGAAGATATATTGTTCAAATAATTAATTCAAGTGGTTGAATGATTGGTGCCGACCTATATGAAGATTGTTGTATATTTGTTTGGGTCCGCATTGTTGTTTGTGTACAAGATCAAGCTGAAAAGGTACAACAGTTGTATACACATTTCATATCTGGCTTGCCAACCTACTTTTGAGTTAAATCTTATTGCACATATATATTGGATGGATTTCAGTGTTGAAGATGAACAAATGCATAGAAATAGTGTGAACTCTATGTGTGAATGATTCTAAATAGTTTGAAGAGAAGGAAAAGTTAATAATGGTAGAAAATAGAGTATATGTAGCAGAGTAGAAAAGTAGGGCAGACAGTATGAAGTCCTTTGAATCTATATACTGAGCTAATTGGTATAGCACCTCAGCATTCTGTAGATGCACCTGTAGCAGTCCTTTCTTGGTAGTGAGCCAATCCTTGTTCTATCTTTTCTTCTACCTTTTTGGCAGTGAGTACTTCTTGGACAATGAGTCCTTGGGCAGTGAGCCCTAAGGTAGTGAGCCTTCATGTAATTCAATATTGCTATCTTAATATATTGTGAGCTAACACTCACCGTGGTTTTTTCCTTTTTGGGTTTTCCACGTAAAATCTTGGTGTCTATGTGTTATGAATTTGTGGTTGCTCTTCTCATGTTTACTTTGCTTTCATGTTATTGAATTTGGTAAATGAATTCATGAATGTGTAAATGAAAAGGTTTTAAGAATACTAATTCACCCCCCCTCTCAGTATTCTTTGCATTCAACAATTGTTGCATATATAAGCATGTTTAGGGTTTCATTTGCAAACTAGAAGATGACTGGAAGATGATTGTGAACTTTTGGCAAACTTATGATTTTAGAGCATTCAAGATATTCATTGTTACAGAGTAGAGCATTGTTATTGTGTTTGTGATTGCAGATTTCTTCTCATGTGTTCAAGAATCTTCATCTATGTGAGAACTACACCTCCAAAGTGATATCTATTTGTGTTTGAATCATTTATCAATTTGTTTTTGCCTCTATCCCATAGGGATACACACTCTTTATCTAACAACGGTGTTCAAAATACTTGAATGTCCTTCCAGGGCTTGACTAAGGCAAGCTTCTAAACACCACAACCCCCAAACACACTTGTTGTGATTACAGGTTACATGTATCAGATTTTGTGGAGTGGAGTTACAAAGGAAGGTTACAGAAGATAAGGATTCCAGATTCGGTAGAAAGAAGTAGTTCAAAGCACTTTTGGGACATGGGCTCCTAGGGCAATGTCCTTCAAGGTTGCAAACATAGGAATCTCCATGACAGTGACAATCTACATCTAAAGAAGCTCTGACATTCTGAAGATCAGCCCACCTTGGACTAGGGTGCTTAGGGCAGTCCTCCGCATCTCCCATGAAAGAAATAGATGGAACAATGATTATTAGTGTCGGAAGGAGCCCTGTATTCCCTGAAGAAAATAGTACCTTGGACTTGGGTGCCTAGGGCATTGTCCCCAGGTATTCTGAATCACGAACTTCAAAAAATGGTCAATAATCAATCTCTATCTACTATCTTAGTCTGCGAGCATTTGTCATAATTCATCAATTTACTTACTATTTTGCATAATTAGGGTTTTAAGGATATTTAAGCATTAAATGAATATATTAATTGACAATCTCTAAATTTCTACATCATTCCAAGTGACCACCAACCTATAGGTGAATCCTCTTGCAAGAGTTATGATTCAACACAGTTGGGTGTCCTTGAATGTTTGTAGTGAAAGGAGGATCTAGCCAGTCAACCCCATTGTCCCTCTTTTCCTATAAAACACCTAAAAATTAACATTCTTAGTTATCCCTAATAGATTCATAATACCCCACATGCAACAAAATAAAACCATTATAAATAAGTTTATAATTCTTTATAATTCCTATCATACATAAATCAAATATTGCTACAATCATGTCAATAAATATGGCAAGTAACATACAACAACTAGGTTTAAATCCCCTCCTATGATAGTATAGCCTATCATGGAGACATAAATTTATAGATAAAAAATTACTAGAGTACCCCTTCCCCTAATGTACAGACATTCTTATTCATTTATAGAGATAGACATTCATCATTTGATACCCTAGAATCTGCTTGAGACACTTATAGTAAAAAATAATTCAATGACCAAACCTTGTTACATTGTACAAACATGTATATAGAATTATTAGATTCAATCTTAATGCTTGGGCAAGAATATAGGAGTAGTCAACAAATTTGTAGGTCACCCATGCCTGTTGCATCATATCTACATGGTTGTACACTTGAGACCATGCCCCTTGCATTGTCAACCATATGCCTTTGTACATAAACTATGTCTTTGAGGGGTCAAAAGGTATTGAGAGGCATTTGCAAGTATTTCCATGTCCAATTGCATCCATTTGAGACCAGTAATGTCATCTTAGGTAATGTAGGGAGGTAAGTATGATTTTTTGTTTGAATGATGTGGTTATGAGAATCAAAATGCCAAGGGAGCGAGAAAGCAAAAAAATACCTAAAATCTCAAAATATGGGGGTTTAGGGATTTGAAGGAATGACATGCCTGGAAGGGAAACCCCAAAAAGGTATGCTAAGAAAGGAAACCCAAAACCATGAAATGAAGAGAAATAAGAAAAGGGTAATTTTAAGGAATGACATGTTGGGAAGGGAAACCCCTAAACCCTAAAATAAAGGGAAATGGAAAAAAGAGACTTTGAAGGAAAGGCATGTGGGTAAGGGAAACCTCAAAATGGTAATGCTAGTAAGGGACCCAAAATGAAGGGAAATGGGAAAATGGGACTTTGAAAGTGTGTATGAGGAAAATTGATTATATTTAAATGATAAACACAAACAAATCAAAAGCCCATAACATAAAGAGATCTAATCTAAATAAAAAGCCATGATCTATAAATCAAATAAAATAAGAAAGCTTTTACCCAAATTGTTTTGTTCTCTTTGTCGATATGTGGATTGCTCAATAATGTTGTGAAAGCATGTTTGCAACAAGCAAGTAAAGTGCTCTAAGTGCTCAAAGATCAATGTCAAAAGATCGTAAATTTGCTCAATCGATGCGATGTATGCTCAAAGTGTAGACACCCAAAATTGTCCCAACTTTGTGTATGTCTTGCAACACGTTGTTAAAACATTATCCTAAACATCATAAGCCATTTTTGTCCTAAATCCCACTCTTAATCCCATTTATCCATTAAGCCAATTAATTAAATAAATTTTATTTATTTAATTAAAATCCCCATCTTTATCCTACTTAGCCAATTAATTAAATAAATTTTATTTATTTAATTAGTTTCACATGCATAATCCCACTTTCCAATTAATTAAATAAATCTTATTTATTTAATTAATTTTCAACTCCTATCCCAACTAATTCAAATATTTTATTTGAATTAAGTCCTCCATATCTTATCCCATCCTATTCATTTATCCAATTAATTAAATAAATCTTATTTATTTAATTAATTTCCAACTCATGTCCCAACTAATTCAAATATTTTATTTGAATTAAACACTTATCTTTCATCACATTCCAACACTTGTCTAGTCAATCATGTGTTACAACTTTTATCTTTCACATGCACAACTAATGGGACCTAATTTTAGTATTTATCTACACAAGCACACCTAAGACTTATCCTCCTTTGCCACATGTCATATGACTATAATTTCTTGATGTGCAAGAAAACCTAACTTAATCCTATCCATCCATTTCACCTAAAGCCCTAATTGATCCTAGCCATCCATTGGAACCAAGCCTTTCCTATAAATCAACCCCCTCACAAGCCATTAGCATGCATTGAGCCTTAAGCACCCTTATTCTGTCAAATTTTCTAAAAGGGCATTGATCCTCAAGTATCCACATGCTGTTGAAATATCATTAGAGCCTTTGCATCCATCATCTATCTCCTTATCAACGTTATGCTGCGGAATCGAGCAATCAACACAACAAAGCGATCAATCAATCAAGCTCATTTTGCATCTTCGAGGTATTGAATTATTTGGGTTTAGGTTATGCATTTCAATTGTTTGATCATTTCCATCTATAAATCCAAATTTTTCGATATACATTTTGGCACGCCCGGTGGGACTCACGTCCCTGATTAACCCTCTTGTTTGAGTTGTTTTTGTGAAGATCAGATTTCTTGGAGCGTCAATCATTTATTTTTGCAGGTTTATGCACTTTGATTTGTAGGTTGAAGATATTTTATATTGCTGATTTTTTTTTAATTTATGACCAGATCTGTTGCAGAGGGTTTTTTGTTTTACACAGGTCTTGGAAAAAAGAGATCTTAGATTCGTTGGAAAGAGGACTTCGAGAGCTTTCCGAAAAGTGGTTATATTAAAGATTTGGCTTAGTATTCAAAGAGTTATGACGATTTGAAGTTGACCCTGCGATTCTAATTTTTCAGAAATTTTTGATGCGCAACTTTTTGCTGATTTTTTTAATTTATGACCAGATCTGTTGCAGAGGGTTTTTTGTTTTACACAGATCCTGTAAAAAGGAGATCTTAGATTCATTGGAAAGAAGACTTTGAGAGTTTTCTGAAAAGTGGTTACATTAAATATTTGGTTCAGTATTCAAAGAGTTATGGCGATTTGAAGTTGACCCTGCGATTCTAATTTTTTAGAAATTTTTGATGCGCGACTTTTAGAAAAAAAAATCATATCTTCCAATCTAGCAAACCAAATCACATTTTATTTTTTGCAGTGACTTGTAAGTGAATCAAAGGAGCTGGAGCAACATTTGGATCAATCATAATAGCAACTTGGAAAGCAATTTTTATGAGGTGCACTCATTCTAATCTCTCATCTCTAATCATTATTTGATCACACATTTAGATTTTGGGCATAAAACAAACAACTTGTTTGTCATCACACTTGGATTTGGGCTTTAAAATAAACAATTGTTTGCAAATTCACATCAAAAAATTGGGCTAAAACAAACCATTGTCTTCCATCACATTTGGACTTGGGATCTAAAATGAACAAGTGCTTGAATTGTCTTCCAAACATTTCATTTCTAAAGGGGAATTAACAACTGCGAGTGTGAATCAAGTGACAACTCACTTGGTTTGCTTTTGTCATACCCTTCTTAGGAGGCCTGCTTAGAGACACACCACTCCAAGGGAGGACCTCAATCGAGGCTGAATCGAAAGACACCCTCATTGGGAGTTAGAATCTTGTCACTCTTGGCTAAGCCCCAAAGAACTTTATACCTTTGGGAAGTGAAGGTGAAGGGTGGGTTACCCCTTTCTCCTGGCTGTGTGGCAGGATTTCACTTTCAATTCCATAGTCAACCTTGTGCAATAGATAGCCTAAGACCTAATTGGCTATACCCACTTGACTACACATTAGGCTTGTTGATGTGTCTTCCATGTGTGCTTGCATAATCATCACATTTCATTTTCAAAGTCAACAACTTGCTTATGTGTCTTGCGTGAGTGATTCATGTGTGTATATGCATAATCATTTGTTTGAATATTGCTATATCAAGCTCTAAACACCCAAACACATAAACAAATCAATCTAAACATTCCACATCATCATCCAAATCCCTAAGCAAGCACTTGCTAAAAGGACTTAAGACAAACACGTGGTGACAACATGTCTACACTAGAGGACCCAACAATCAAATTCCAAAGATTCCTCCAAAATCTTTATCAAGGATCACAACCCCTAAACCAAGATGCCATTGAAATATTACAATTCTTCATCCAAAAAGCTCAACCCCACGCAAGCCAATCACCTCAACTACAACACTCCATAGCCCAAGTCCAACACCTTTTAGCCACTAGTCAAGCTCGACAAGTACAACAATCCTTAGCCACTTCCTATCAACCTAATCCACCTTATAGCCACATGTCATATCCATCCACTTCCTATCAACTTAATCCACCTATCCACCAAGTCAAGGCCACATCAACCTATCAACCTCCACCTCAAGCTTATCCAATCCCTCATACCACCATTTCAATGTACTACCAAGCCCATCCACAAGGCAATCAAGTGATATCACAAGAACAACATGCAAGTCCAAATAGCCCTTTGTACATAAATCAATTAGGTCCAAGTACACCTTTTCAACAAGACCACCAAGCACCATTGATAGACCTAAGTCCACCTTTGCAACAAGAAGCACATCCAAGTCCAAGTAATCCCTTGTACATAAATCAAACAAGCCCAAGTTATCCTATGCAAGACTTAATTACCTTTGACAAGGGAGATACCAATCTAGCAAATGCATCTTATGAGTGGCCTTCATCATCTAATCACCCGCCAACACATAAGCCAACTAATCCTATCCCAACACCACCATGTGATCCCAATCATAGTCCATTGATCCCTTTACCTTCCAAACTACCAAGCCCCTCATTACCTTCCTCACCATATCATTCTAATCGTTCACCAAAGGATGCGGCTGAGAGAGTTTTACAAAGGATGCTTGAAGCAAAACTCATTGAACTTCCTAAAGTCAAACCATGTGAAGAAAGTCCATATGATGAACATGATTATTGTGCATACCATAGGACCAAAGGCCATAATACAAATCAATGCCCAATATTTCTCTCAATTGTTTACAAGGTGTACCCACCTATAATGGGAAATCGTGCCACATCATCCCCATCTAGTTCAAATCCTAATCCACCCAATCCAATTAGCCCCCAACCTAATCCTAGTCCTAAGCCTGCAACATCATCCGCTATTATTGTTCATCCATTATATTGCCCATCCACTCATAAACTTGTGAAGGATGTGATTCATTGGCTACTAGCTAGGAATAAACTACCCCCATGTCAAACACCAATTCATGAGCCTACCAAAGAACTTCCAAAGGTCATAATCTCATCATATGGTTCGCATATCCTTGAGCCTATTCAAGAGCCTTCCATTAACATACCTAGCCCTTTAAGCCCATCATGTGACCTACAAGCCAACAAGTCTATTCAAGAGTCTCTAACCACAAGCCTAAGTCAAGAGCCATCATGCCTTCATGTTGATAACTATCAAGAGCCTATCAAGTCCACTCAAGAACCTTCCACTTCCATCCAAAGTCAAGAGGTATGTCAAGAGCATAATCTTAAACATGTGGAAACATTAAGCCCTAGTCCAACTCAAGATCAAAACACTTCCATGCAACCTATCCATAACATTTACCTTCTTTATGATCAAGATGATACCTATGAAGAAGCTATCCATGAGCACCTTGATCCTATCCATAATCCTATATCTATCCATGAGCAAGATATCCACATTGCTCCTAGTCATCTGCCATCTAGCCCTATCCATAATGAGCAAACATCCACTTGTCATGATGAGACACTTGTTCCCCAAGTAAGCATAGAAGATCAAACATATAGCTTGGATCTTAGTGAACACAATGCTAATCAAGATCCTAATGATCCTCCTTCCACATCCACTATCGATTCCACTTCAAATCCACCATCATGTCCTATTGGTCTTACCATCCTTGTCCATGAATGTTCCTCCTTAGGACAACAACAACCTTTGTCCTCTACTTCACCTTCTCCATCCAATAACAAACTCAAGTCTAGTGTTCAAACCACACCTAGTCCCATTGTCCATCGCATACTCCAAAACATGAACTACCAAGGCAAAGGTCTAGGCCTTTATGAACAAGGTATTTTAGAGCCAAACCATGTCAAAATCCCTCCATGCTCATATGGCCTTGGATACACACCCCAAGGTAAACAAGGCCAAGATGTTGGTAATCCCTTCATGCATCCTAAACCTACCACTTTCCATCACACCCCCCATCATCTACCCAAAACATATGTTGTCATTCCAACTCTATCACCCTATAAATGTCAAAAGCATGTGACCGTACATCTTCCGCCATCCACTTTGCCTCCACTTTTACCAACTCCAAATATCCCTCCATCCACCTTGCCACCATTGCTTCCAACACCTAACATACCGATCATTCATAAGTATCCTTACATCCATAATCATGGCCAACAAAAGCACACATCGTTTAAACATGAAGCTTCCAATCATTTCATCCACTCCACCCACCCCATGGGATTCCAAAATAAACATTTGGATGCCTTTACTTATAAAGCCAAAAATCCTACCAAAAATCCAAAGGACTATCATGCCTTAGGGCACAAACATGAAAAATCAATGCAAAAAACCAAAGCAAAGCAATCCAAAAAGCTATCCAAGCCCATACCTCCAAAAGCAAAGCCCAAAAGCAAAATGGTTTGGGTTCCTAAGCAAACAACTAGCAAAGCGAATGAGGCATCCTCATCCACATCTAAGCAACCATCCAAACCCTTACCTCCACAAGCAAATCCCAAAAGCAAAATGGTTTGGGTTCCTAAGGAAATAGCTCGTAAGTCAAATGAGGTATCCTCATCCACATCTCAAGAATCCCAACCACCTATATCCATCCAAAAGCCTACTTCCATCCAAAACTTCCATTCCTTTCAAAAATCCCACAAGCAAAACAAAAGTACTAAAAATACTAAATCTATGTGGGTTCCTAAATCACTTTGTCAACCATCCCCTAAGCAAACATCTCCATTGCTTCCTACACCACCATCCAATCAAAAGCTTCAATGTTTATCACGCTGTGTGCAGCCGTTGGTCATGGTTCCCTTCCACTTCGCAGCACCTCCACACAACTACATCTCCCCATCTTCCATCCATTATCCTACATATCTCCCCCATGCTATCCCTATGGTCCATGCTTTGGCATAAACTTTTCGTCCATCTTCATTCCATAAGCCTATATCAAATCCACACCATAAGCCACTAGCCTACCCTACCATAATTCCACATCATCATCCACTATCTACCTAATCCATCTCCCATCCATGCAACCCCCTATCAACATCTATGAGCATAATGACATGGTCCATGTGAAGACATCATCCATTTCTAAAGGGACACTATCAACCTTCATAGCACTAGCCACTTGAGTCCCTCCTATCCATTACCATGGTGAAAACCTGGCAAACATGCGACATGTGTAATTGTCAACGCATCTAAAAAAAAATAAATAAATAAATAAAGAAAATAAAAGAAAAAGAAAAAAGTCAAAATAGTAAAGAGAAATCCCTTCATCCAATGGTGAAAACCTGGTAAACAGGCGCCTTGGATAAGTACCATGATGAAAACCTGGCAAACAGGCGTCATGTGTAGGTTGATCTTCTATGTCACTTACACTTGGGGGCACATTGTTTCATCCAACCTATCCATTTCCAACCTATCATATACCATTCTATTCTACCATCCTTAGCCATTACATAAACATGCTTATCCTATTGAACCCATTTATCCATTCATCCATCCTTCTGCCTTTTGATTTTGATGAAGACATAGGGGCAAAATCTTGAAACATGCTTTGGATATCTCTTGGTATACCTCATACCTTCCTCATCAATCCATATTATCATTATCCACCTATCATACACCTTGTCATGTAAAACCTATCATGTCATCCCATGGTCATGAACTTTGTCATGTAAAAATCCTAAGCATTACCACCTAGAATGGGGGCAAGTTCTTCCTATGCAACATAGCCTTTGAAGATCACATCCTAGCTCCCTTATGATCCATCCACTATGGCATATCCTTATCATAAGCTTTCCATCTTATAGCTTATCCCCATCTGTTTATCACGAGCTTTCCACTATAGCCTACCTATCCATTTTTCATGAGACATGCATACATACCTTATATAGCCTATCCTCTTATCTATCCATCTATCATGAGCCTTTCATCACATTTACTATGAGCCCATCCTTTTATCCATCCAATCCCATTCATCCATCTTTACACCTAGACTTGGTTTTCTCCCTTGTCATTGGTATCAAGCACAAAGGCTACCTAAATTGTAAATCCATTGACATCCCAAAACATTTCAAAAAATAAAAAAATAACATATTGTCAAAAAATCCAAAAAATCAACTATCCAACGAAAACTCCAAGCAATAAAACCAATCATCATCAATCCAAAATAATCCACTTCATCAACATTCAATAAAAATCAATTCATCATCATCTTCAATCATCAATCATCAATTCTTCCTATCAATAACATTCATTCATCCATTTCAATCAATCTATTTCCAATCATATCAATCAAATCAATCTAAGCAATGATCTTAAATCCAAGTCACATTAATCCATATGAAGCAAGCTAATCAATCAAGGAACATTATCCAATCAAATCAACAAGTTTTTGATCCTAATCTTGTCATGAGCCCAATCAATCATCATCAATGGGATATCGCATTCCCACATCCTTGTGTTGATCTAGGGATATAGCTTTCCCTGCAATGACAACACTATCATCATCAATCAAACAATCAAATATTGGTTTATGACTTGACAAGGGCAATAACCTTATTTGTTTTCCATCCTTTGAGCATACTGAGAACACTTGCTTATTCTTAGATTGAATAGACACTCTAATCATCACACCATCATTATCATCATTCAAAACAATCCAATCATGAAAACAATCAACCCAGCAATAACAAACATCACAACCAAAGCACATCAAGCCAACCATCAAAACAAATCCTATCAATCATCAACATTAACACTAAAGCAAATCAACTCAAGCACATCAATCTAGCCATCAAAACAAATCCAATCACTTCAGCAAGTCAAAAGAAGCTCAATCCACCACAAATCATCCATCCTTCATCAAATCAATCTAATCAACATTTCATCATCTTCCAACCATTCCAAACAAAGATCCAAATGCAAGCCCATCCTTAATCCATACCAATCATGTTAATTAATCAAGCCAAGTTATCCAAATGCAATCCATGGTCTTGATCCTAGCCTTGTTGTAAGCCAAATCAATCAATCAACTAGCCAACCAACTCAGCAAACAACCTTGTGTTGATCTAGGGATATAGCTTTCCCTGCAATGACAACACTCTCAACTATCAACAAAATAAATAGCAATTAATCATTGGTTTACAGCTTGACAGGGGCAATACCTTGTTTGTTTTTGAATCATTTGTGCTTGCTTGCTTGCTTGTGTGTGTTATCTTTTTATCTTACATTTGTATCACATCTATATCATTCCAGCTAATATTCATATCTTGTGTATGTTGGAATAGCTTTTTGCACTATCCTTTGCATCTAAGGTCATATCATACCTTTTGTGTAGTAGGACTTCAATGCTCTAAGTTTTCTTCCTCATATGTTAGACAAGGTTGTATTACGCTGGGGCACAAGACACATCGTCACCCTGGTCCTTATACCTTGGTGCATAACGTCTAGTGCTATATCAAACATCATGGTTGCTCACCTTCATTGCAGCATAACGTATCATCATTTCTTCTATCTATCCCCTTATCTTTTTTTTTTGCAGCCAAGCCATTTCTTTTCGAGAGCCTACCCGTGTTTGTCCAACCCACCTATCCTCTCGAGGGGGCATCACCAACCTATCCTTTCTATCATCATCATCGTCGTCGTCGTCAACATCATCATCGTCATCGTCAACATCCCTATCAATTATCCATACCTTAACTTCTTTGAAATGATGTTACTCGACACAAAGCTCATCATCTCGAACATCATCTCAAAGAGGGGCAAAATGTAGACACCCAAAATTGTCCCAACTTTGTGTATGTCTTGCAACACGTTGTTAAAACATTATCCTAAACATCATAAGCCATTTTTGTCCTAAATCCCACTCTTAATCCCATTTATCCATTAAGCCAATTAATTAAATAAATTTTATTTATTTAATTAAAATCCCCATCTTTATCCTACTTAGCCAATTAATTAAATAAATTTTATTTATTTAATTAGTTTCACATGCATAATCCCACTTTCCAATTAATTAAATAAATCTTATTTATTTAATTAATTTTCAACTCCTATCCCAACTAATTCAAATATTTTATTTGAATTAAGTCCTCCATATCTTATCCCATCCTATTCATTTATCCAATTAATTAAATAAATCTTATTTATTTAATTAATTTCCAACTCATGTCCCAACTAATTCAAATATTTTATTTGAATTAAACACTTATCTTTCATCACATTCCAACACTTGTCTAGTCAATCATGTGTTACAACTTTTATCTTTCACATGCACAACTAATGGGACCTAATTTTAGTATTTATCTACACAAGCACACCTAAGACTTATCCTCCTTTGCCACATGTCATATGACTACAATTTCTTGATGTGCAAGAAAACCTAACTTAATCCTATCCATCCATTTCACCTAAAGCCCTAATTGATCCTAGCCATCCATTGGAACCAAGCCTTTCCTATAAATCAACCCCCTCACAAGCCATTAGCATGCATTGAGCCTTAAGCACCCTTATTCTGTCAAATTTTCTAAAAGGGCATTGATCCTCAAGTATCCACATGCTGTCGAAATATCATTAGAGCCTTTGCATCCATCATCTATCTCCTTATCAACGTTATGCTGCGGAATCGAGCAATCAACACAACAAAGCGATCAATCAATCAAGCTCATTTTGCATCTTCGAGGTATTGAATTATTTGGGTTTAGGTTATGCATTTCAATTGTTTGATCATTTCCATCTATAAATCCAAATTTTTCGATATACACAAAGCACTGTAAAGGATGCCTGAGAATAAGTGATAGAAGAGGATTTATGAAGGAGATGAGGGGGGTTTATATAGGTTTCAACAAAGATCGATCAATTGTCTAGATAATTCAGAAGAATCAATGGAGGAGATAAATCAAATAACCATGATGAATGTGCACATGACATGTGTCAATCCATAAGGATATTTTTAGTAAAATATGATGAAAAAAGATTGATTGAATAGATAACTCAACTTGTAATTTTGCCTTTTTTAGAGTTCTAAAAATAAGACTGATTGTGCACGAGTTAACAAGATATTTTAGGAGGAATTGGAAGATATCTGAAATTAAATAAAATAAATTTGTTTAATTGTTTGTACATGATTGAGGAATAGAAGATTATATATAAAATATTTGATTTTATTTATTTTTAGAGGATTGAGACAATTTAAATAAATTTGCATGATTTATTTAAATTTAGAAGAATAATTGATTTAATTAAATAATGTAGAATTATTTAATTATAGATAAGATAGAATTGGATGAATTAATTAAATAATTAGATTTATTTAATTAATGTGGGTTTGAAATTTGAAAGAGGATAATGATTTAATTAAATAATTAAAATTATTTAATTGTGGAAGAATAAGGTTGATTTAATGAAATTAATTAAATAAAGAGGATTTATTTAATTAATGTTGAAATGCAGGTGATGCTACAAATTAGACGAAATGCAAGTGATTCGAAGACATGGTCATTTTAGGGTGTCTACATTTTACCCCTCTTTGATGTAATGTAGTTTTATAACGTTGTGTCAAAGAAAATGATTGTTGAAGACATGATAAAATTTTTTATGCCCTAGCATAAGTAGTTGCCCCAGCGTATGCCCCCTCGAGTGGAAAGAAAGGGAAGCGACAAAAGAACTGGGTTGACACTCAACTAGACGGTTGCATGACAAGGTAGCAGAAAAAAAAGAATGGGTAGGGAAGAAAAAAAGAATGAGGGTGGGACACTATAAATAGGTCCCATGGGGACCACACTCCTCATTTGCACATGAAGGGCTTTCTAAAAATAGAGCTTAGAGCCACCAAACCTAGGGTGTGAGAGTTGAGTGGAGAAGGAGTTTGCAGTGAGGAGAGATGTCAATCCCAGGGCATAGGCATCAGGCAGATCTTGTGTAGATGTACAGGAGACCAGTAGGAGCTCTGGCAGCGGTAAGTGTCTAAAAACCTCTTTGTATTTAACATTTTAGGTCAGTTTTTAGGGTTAGGTCTAGGTAGGTCTTCAGGTCAGCCAAAAGTGCTGTAGGGTGCTATGGCGCGTCTAGTAGTCAGTTTAGGCACTTTTGGCGCACTACAGTGCGTTTGGTAGGTCAGTAAAGCGCATTTGGTAAAATTGTAGTGCCTATGGTTTTAGGTGTCATGCTGCCATGCGGTTGGTAGCAAGCCGTAGCACTATTGGCATAGCAGTGGAGCACTCTTGGTAGGGAAAAGAAGCGCAGTTGGAAAGGGAGTAAAAAAAATGAGTCACCTTTGGGAATACAGGAAGGCGCAGATGGATAGACAGTAAAGCGCACTTGTGCAAAACAAGTCACTTTTGGTGGAGGGCAGTATAGTGCTTTTACATAAATAGTAAGGCACTTTTTGTAAGACAAGGCAGTGCGCTTGTATAGAACAAGGCACTTTTGGATAGGTTAGAAGAGTGAAGTAGCTAGGGTTGACCGTGGAGTTGACCACTTAGGTTAGCAGAGTGCCGAGTTAGTCTCAGGGTTTTGCGTCATAGGGTAGATGTCGGTAGGAACTTGGAGGAATGGTTAAAAAGATCTGACAAGTGGTTTTGTGCATACAGAGGATGATGCCACTATTGATGTTGAGAGAGTGACCCTACATTATAGCACACGAGGTGGTACAGTTGACATGGGATTATGGCATGTGGCACACCTTACACACATTAGGGTGAATCTCGCCCTATTGACAATAGTTTTGGAGAGATACCACAGTGAGACATGTTCATTTCACTTTCTAATAGGGGAGGCTACAATGACTCTTGAGGATGTTGTGGGGTGAGGCAGGGCTGATAGAGGTGTTTTGCACAGATGACCTAAGGATAGATGACAGTGAGATTCGATGGACAGACATCCCAAGACTCTGCGATAGGATCAGATGGATAGTGGCTTCCCTGATTGGTAGCTTCTTGTACCTAGATAGGTGATCCAGAGGACTATCTGTAGGATGGGGTACTGTACTATCTGGGATGTTTACACATGGCATTCAGTATGCATGGGGCCCGTGTGTGCTTGGGCAGCTATATCGAGTTATGCACGACTGTGTCTATAGGAGAGGCCAGAGTCTTTCAGCAGGGGTGACTCTACTACAAGTGTGGGCATGGGAGCACATCCCAGTGATTAAACCTATTACACAACACCGTCGAGAGAGGGGGAGCCCTATGCATTTCTATATGAGGGAGTGATTACACACAGGCGGCTTGGATCCATCAGCAACTGGTAGCGATAGATCAACGAGATGGACCTATTCATTTGGAGGCCGTGGCTACTATGTGAGGAGTGGGAGGATGAGCATGAGCAGCTAATGTACTACCACCAGGCTTGATACCTATTTAGGAGGTAGACAGATACCATTGAGAGATACCTGCCAGAGCAGGTACTCAGACAGTTTGGACTGCCACAGTGGTTGCTAGTTGGGGAGGCTACCCATGCGTGGAAACGAAGAGAGATTGGGGACTGGGATGTTGAGATTCCAGTGGCCACATCCTTAGCAGAGGTACGAGGACTTGTCCCAGTTAGATGGGACTAGGATTCAGGGCTTGCAGACCTAGGTACTTTACCTGAGTATGACAGGTACTGGCAGACACATAGGCCAATGAGATTGACTACACTAGGTGTGGCAGGGGCAATGGGGGAGGTACTAGTCCTAGGTACAGAGGCTAGGATGAGACGGCAAGCCAGAGAGGTGAGATAGAAGGTAGGTGGAGAGGTTGGAAGCCAGTAGGTAGATGTAGAGATGGTGGAGGAGGAGGACCCGGTCATAGAGACCAATTTATAGTGGGTCGAGCGGTTACTACAGGGGGAGATAGCCTGGAGGACATTATTAGAGCTCTGGATGGTGAGGTTGCAGAGAGACAGGAATGTAGCGAGGGTAGAGGTGAGATAGGCTAAGGCCCTAGCACAAGTGTAGACACAGATAGCAGCAGTGGCACAGGCAGCCCTGGTACAGCCACAGTCACAGATACAGGTACAGGTATAGGTACAGGCATAGGTACAAGCACAGGCCACACCCGTACCAGTAGGGGATGATGAGCAGTTAACCCAGGTGATTAGGGAGAGAGATACAAAGGTATAGTTACGGTTGGTAGTAGAGGCCACACTACAGAGAGTGAGGTGGGAGAGAGATGAGGCATGCCATGCACTGGGTGCCGATCAGAGGACACTATACAGCGAGCTCATCTGTGTGCAAGGAGAGCTAGTGTTAGTAGGTAGAGAGGCTGAGTACTACAGGGGACTCTACATTAGTGTAGTGCCAGTAGCTCGGTAGGCACCTAGTTACAGAGAGAGGAGCAGGTCTAGAGCATCTGGGTCTTGCAGGATAGGACAGTCATTGTCCTTAGTTAGAGGACCCTTCATGCCACCAGGGGGAGGAGGACCATCAGTGGGACCTGCACCGAGCACAGGTGGAGGATAGGGGCCACAGCAGGAGGGCAACTCTACCCACTAGAGCATGCACATTTGTACATTGTATCATTTTTGTATCACTATGGACACTTATATATTTTGACTGATGCTTGCATGCATCCTGATGTATACTTTGCGGGCTCTTGACAGTCGTGATGTACTTTATTGATGTATACATATGGACTATTGATGTAGACACATACCATTTGTATTTTGATGACCTTCACATGATATATATGATGACACATTATGCTCACTGATGTTCATGCTTTTTGTGTATGCATTTCTTGATGACATGGATGTTATGATATGTATGTATGATTATAGATTTATGTGATGATGCATATTGCTTATATGATGCTTGTAGATGTATGGTGCTATGACTTGTGATATCATGATGCTTATAGATGTATGATGATATAGATGCTATGACTTGTGATATCTAACAAGTGGGTTTTGCAAATATGCACCAAAGAGAAGAAAAAGCAGAGATGGAAGAGAGAGACTGTTGAGCGATCATTGCCTTGAAAATAATATAAGGCCATGGGTAAATGGATAGGTAAATGATGAGCTTGTTGCATTGGTTTCATAATTGTATAAAGAGCAATCCTTATTTTTGATGTAGCACATGGATAGCCTGCCACCAAGGTATAAAAGACCAAGGTGTTGTGATATCCGAGTGTGTGGACGTTGACTCTACAAGCAAGCGGTTTGATCTTAGATCCCTTTAGACATAATATGACCTTGTTGTACATGTGAATGAGCCATAGTCTTGAACATAAAATAAACTTCAATACATGCAAATGCAAGAAGAGTATTAATATGTAAGATGCTAGGTCATAACACACACAAGATAAATATGATGTTAAGAAAGATGCCAAAGATCATTCCTCAAACACGACACACAAAAGCAATGACTATGCCCCCAATCTATACTACATCGCAACATACCAAGATTAGAGATAAATCAAGGTAGCCTTGAATAGGTAATGGACAAAAGAGCAAAATATAAACCATAAAGCAAATTGACTGACTTACAAAGTAAACATACAGCCAACATATTCTCTTGCCAAAGAGGTTGCTCAGGATAGATTGGATAGGAAAGATAATAGCCTTATTGTAGGAGTTGTATCCGTTAAAGGGTGCTATCTACCTAATAAGACAATGTCTTGCTGTAGGAAATGCCGCATGTTGCATGAGACACGTGTTTTGGTCTCGACAATGGAACACTCGGCAGAAGACAAGCTTTGTGATCTAGTGCTTTGGTTAAGTTGGACTTAGCTAATGTTGGCAATCGATACGTAGGACAGTAGATGACTCCAGAGGTAAGGTACTTTGCCTCAGGTTGGTTAAGAACTTTTTCTTTGAAAGGATGCGCTTGTTTGTTGTTTTGCTTCTTGAGTTAGTCAAGTCAAGGTGAATGGATTTTGATAAACGGAAGACTAGAAAGGTGACATGCCAATGGATTGATATGGGTGAAGAATGATGAATCATATGTGCCTAAGTACTGGATGCATCCTTCATATTCCAGACTACCTACATACCCTGTATCCATGGGATCAAGGCACATTACGAGGAAAGATGACAAAATGATAATATGTAGTTCTGGATAGAGTGAAAAATGGGTCAAGGTGAAAGAAGGAGATCTTATGTACCTGAGTACTGGAAACTTCCTTCATATTCCAGACTACCTACATACCCATATCCATGGGATCAAGGTACCTTAAGATTGAGAAGATGATAATATGTAGTTCTGGTTGGTTTAATGATGTAGGACAAGCATTGGGAAGATAATAGCCTTATCGTAGGAGCGATGTGTCCATTAAAGGGTGTTATCTATGGAAAGGAGAAAAGATTGAAGTGTTTGGGAACCACGAACAAGGACCCATTCCTAGACCTAGGTTAAGGAAAGAATTGCCCCCATTCCAATAGAGGAATTTGCAAAGATGACTGATGAAGAAGACATAGAAAGTTTTTCCTAGGACAAGACAGTGTTAACTGTAGACATAGATCAAAACATGGGATGACGATGATGGACATTGACAAATTTCCAAGCAATACTAGATAGGGAGATGGAAATGCAAACAAGGTCAATGGTTTTATTATGGATGGACAAATGCAATGCACCGTGAAATGGAAATGGAATGAACAGGACTTGATAGATGATGGATACTGACTCTACACATAGCACTTGTTTGCCAGGTTTTCACTATGGTACTTATCCAAGGCGCCTATTTACCAGGTTTTCACCATAGGACAAATTATTTGTTTGTATTTATTTTTACTTGTATAATCTAAGGATCAGGCATAGAACTTCTTGAGATGAACACTGTTAAGTGGCTCATCTAGAGGAATGTCATCAGGTGTAGGTAAAGTGTAAGTTCTTGATCCATATGCTGCTATGACAATAAAAGAACCTAACCAGTTAGGCTCAAAATTGCCCTTCTTTTCTCGGTCTGCTTGATTTCTTTGATTCTCTTTGAGTACAAGATCACTAATTTGAAACCATCTTTCTTTGATCCTTTTGTTGTAATTACGTCGGAGGCAGTTTTGATAGACATGGAGATGATTGAGTACGGAAAGGCACCTTTCATCTAGTAGTTCTAGCTCAGCTAATCTAGAAGTGTGATACTCCTCTCCATTAATCAAGTTCTGCATGGATACTCTGAGGGATGGGATCTCAACCTCTATAGGTACGATGGCTTTAGAGCCATAGACCAAGGCATATGATGTGGCACCAGTTGGTGTTCTGATACTAATGTGGTAGGCCCATAGGGTGGGATTGAGTTGCAAGTGCCAATCATGACCAGCTTCATTGATAGTTTTCTTGAGGATTTTGAGAATGGTTTAATTGGAAGCCTTAGCTTGGTCGTTACTCTGCAGATAGTAGGGAGTAGAAAAGTGATGTTGGATATTGTATTGTGTGCACAAGGTATGAACATCTTGGTTCTTGAATGGTCTCCCATTATCAGTGACAATGGCTTGGAGAATACCATACCAACAAATGAGGTAGTTAAGGATAAACTTGGCTATTTGCTTACCAGTGATATAGGTCATGGGAATGGCTTCAACCCACTTCGTGAAATACTCAGTGGCAATAATGATAAATTTGTGGCCATTGGATGAGGATGGGTGGATTTGTCCTATGAGGTCAAGACCCCATTGAGAAAAAGGCCATGGAGTTGTTACAGGTTGTAGTTCATGAGTTGGTGCATGAATTAAATCTCCATGATGCTAGCATTGTAGACATTTCTTAGCAAACTATGTAGCATCTTGTTCTATTGTAGGCTAGTAATAGCCTATTCTGAGTATCTTCTTAGTGAGATTAGGAATGGTAGAATGTGCACCACAGACACCTTCATGTATGTCTCATAAGGTAGCTTCAGCTTCTTCCATGTTAAGACATCGTAAGAGGATACCATCGAGACTCCAGTGATATAGTGTATCACCCAGAATGGTGTAATGGGAGGATTGACAGATAAAGGTTTTGCATTGGGTGGATGATAGTTCAAAGGGAAAGGTATTGTTTTTAAGGTACTCATAGATATCATCATACCATGGGGAATTGGGACCAACAAGTTTGCAGATGATTTCAGTAACTGGAACATCGACGGCTGGTATCAACAACTATTCGATCAAGAACTCACATTTCTGTGTATTAGCAAGCATGTCTATAAGTGACCCTATAGAAGCCATAGAATATGTATCCTTGTTATGCTCTCTTGGAATTTTCTCAAATGTGATGCTAAAGAAGTGTGGTTTGTAGGCATCCACTAGTTGCTTGTAGGGGACCAATTTTTCATCTTTTGTTTGGTACTCATCTGTGACTTGCCGAATGACTAGTTGTGAGTCTCCATATACCTGTAATTCTATGATGTCCCATTGAACTGATGTATTGAGACCTATGAGGAGTGCTTCATATTTGGCAATGTTGTTGGTGCAAGGAAATGCAAGCCGATATGACTTAGGAATATAGTCATTTTGAGGTGTAACAAATAAGATGCCTACCCCTGATCCATGCTGTGTGTAGGAACCATCAAAGTATAACTTCCACATCATTGAGTTGGAAAGAGTGAAGAGATTCTCATCTGGAAAGTCTACTACCATGGGGTGTGTATCTTTCATGGGTGCTTCTTCTAGTTGATCTGCTAGGGCTTGTCCCTTGATTGCTTTACAATCCATATACTCAATGTCGAACTCACTAAGTATCATGACCCACTTAGCTAGTCTACCTGTGAGAGCTGCTTTTGCTAGTAGATACTTCAATGGATCAATTTTTGCTATAAGATTTGTGTGTTGGTTGAGCATGTAATGACGCAACTTTTGGGAAGCGAACACTACTGCTAAACAAGCTCTTTCCATCGGTGAATAATTGAGTTCATATACCACCAAGGTTTGACTGATATAATAAATTACATTCTCTTTTCCTAACTCATCATTTTGTGCTAGAAGAGCCCCTAGGGCTGAGTTTGTAGTTGAGATGTATAATATCAAAGGTTTATTGGTAACTAGTGGAACCAATATAGGAGGTGTAGCTAGATACTCTTTGAGCTGATCAAATGCTGCTTGACACTTATCATCCCATCGAAATGAGACATCCTTTCAGAGTAAGTGTTGAAATGGTTGACATTTATCTGCTAGCTGTGAGATGAAACATCTGATGGATTGCAACCTTCCTTGAAGACTCCTTAATTCTTTTAGATTCTTTGGTGGAGGCATCTCCACTATGGCCTTGACTTTTGTGGGATCTACTTCGATACCTTTGTGAGATACAATGTATCCCAACAACTTCCTAGATGTGACACCAAAGACACACTTCTTTGGATTGAGGTGAACTTGATACTTCTCGAGCCTATCAAGTATTTGTCCTAGAACTTGTATGTGATCTGCCCTAGAAGATTTAGCTAGTATGTCGTCCACATAGTCCTCCATGATATGATGAAAGAGATTATGGAATATCACTGTCATTGCTCTCTGATAGGTTATCCCTGCATTCTTTAGACCAAATGGCATGACACACCAACAATAATTACCCCATGGACAAGTAAAGTTGTTTTATGTTGATCTTCCTCTGCTATCCTTATCTGATTGTAGCTGGAGAATCCATCCATGAGAGAAAGCATTTCATGACATGTTGTCAAGTCTACTATGAGGTCAATGTTCGATAATGGAAAGTCATCCTTGGAACATGCTTTGTTAAGATCTCTAAAATCATTACACATGCGGATGCACCCATTAGGTTTAGACACAGGTACAATGTTTGAGACCCAATCTGAATAATCAATGGGTTAGATGAACTTTGCATCTAACAACTTCTATATTTCCACTTTTACCAAGAGAGCTATTTGTGGGTGCATCTTTCTCAGCTTTTGCTTAACTGGTTTCACTTTTGGATCAACTGTGAGATAGTGAACTACTAGCTTAGGGTCTAACTCTGGCATATCAGCATAGGTCCATGCAAAGTTGATGGTTCTCTATAAGAAGAATTTGTTAAGATTCTGGTGTTCTATTTTTGATAATGATGTTGCCAAGAATGTGGTCTTTGGATTTTGCTTTGTGCCAAGGTTTATTTTTGTAGATCCTCCACTAGGAGAGCCGACTTCTCTTGATACTTAGATGGTAGGGGAAGGTCAAATCCTCCATCCTCAGGTGCCACAATTTGGTTTTCACCATTGGATACGTCCTTTGTTTTTACTATTTTGTGATCAGGAGGTGCCATAGTGTGGTTTTCACTTAGAGATCTTTCTTTATTATTACTTTTGCAACTAGAGGATTTGGCATTCACACCAAAATAATCTGTTGGCTCTAGTTCCATTACAAAACCTATTTTATGATCTCCAAGAGGGATACCATCCTGGAGTCCCATGAACTCAGCTATAGCTTTGTCATTATGAAATACATCTATAACGGGGGACCCTTGTTGGTCCCAATCGATAAGTTCAGGGTAGACAAGTGTTACTTTCTAGGTGTTTGTGGTGGAAGTCAAGGATATAGATGATAGCATAAAGACAAAGGATTCTGTAAATAGGTTAGTCATATGGAGGGGAAAGTCATCGATGGTATCCTCATTAGACATTGAATCAGCAGGAAAAGTCTCGGCCACCTTGTCGAGGATACCCTCGATGTCCAAGGTGTGCGGTACCTTTCTACCAAATCCTAACCCCTTTTTGTCTAGTTTCTTTGTCACAATAATGGGTTCCATTGGTCCTTGATTATGTTTCTCAAGGCCACCTTTTCCTTTATAGCCCATGTTTTTGACTATCCTTAAGTCATTTCCATATTGTATGACTGGTACTTTCTCCTTGTAGAGCCAAGAAGAAATGTCTTCAATAGTTTCCTCTTCCAATAATTTTCCCTATTGGAATTGGGTTAAGGATGTTGGGGGAGGAATAGCTACTTTTTTAGTTACTTTGGCAATGGGCGGTTGGTCATAAGATTTAGGGGATAAGGGTATCCACCCTACACAACAAGATTTTGAGATATCATAGGTTCCAAAGCCTATATCATAGATGTGAGCTTTGATTTCAAGAAGAGGATTAGGTGTACTTGTAGAGGCTTGTGTCAGATTTTCAGTATCGACATATTATGGGGATTCAAGGACTTTATCATTATTGGGCACTTGGTTGCAATTCTTATAACTACCTTGCAAGACATGGCAAAATTCAAAAGGATTGGGGTCTCCTAGGATAGTGATCTCTGTACCATTGAATGGGAACTTGAGAGAATGATGGTATGTTGAGGGAACAACTTTCATTGCATGGATCCATGGGCGGCCTAGGATAATGTTGTAAGGCAGGTCAATGTCAAGGACTTGGCACTGAGTTTCAAGCATGACAGGGCCTACTTGTATATGCAAATGGATAACACCTTGATTTTAATACTTTGATCAATGTTGACATGATCCTCAGAGTATCCCAATTGCTTAAGTAACTTTAGAGAATAGATGTTGAGACCAGGACCACCATCTGAGTATGCGTTTGATTTTGTGTTTATGGATGAGAAGCTCAATATGAAGGCCATCATTGTGACACAGATCATGAGATGGGAGGTCTCTTTCAGAGAAGACCACATTGTAGGGTGAAGCAATGTTACCTACTATATCTTGGAAATCTGTGACTTCTATGTTGTTAGGAACCAAAGACTCTTGGAGGGCTTTTTCGAGCACAACTTTATGTGGGTAAGGACCATAGAAGGTCTAAGATAGAGATCTGTGCTAGTGTTTCTCCTAGATGCTTGACAAGATTATAATCAGATTGAGATGGGAGGCTAGGTGTAGGACCATGGATGGTGACACGACCACGACGAGTTGTAACAATGCAATCCATAGATTTGCCTTTGATTGTGAGGGTAGACACACAACTTTCTTCAAAACGACCCACAATGGAGCCAAAGGAAGTGGAAGCATTATTGACACCTTTACCTTTATCCTAAGGAGGAGGCGGACCATGGTGAGGGAATGGTTCCTTGTACATGTTGAGGTATTTGTTCATTTGTTAAGCTGGTGGTTCATCTTCAAAAGAGATTTTGTTGCCCTCGATGAGATTTTGGATTAGGTGCTTGAGTTTCATGCACAATGCAGTTTTGTGCCCTTTGCTCCTATGGAATTCACAATATTCATTTTCTCTGTACCATGCTATTTTGTAAATAGCTTCTCCATATGGGGGAGCATTTGGTAAGGTGATGAGCCCTTTATGTAAAAGATTCTGTAAGACAGACTCTATGGGCTCTCCCAAGGGAGTGAATTGATGCCACGAAGGGTAATCTTGTTGAGGCCGCTCTTGTTGTCATTGTTGTTGGTTTTGATATGGTTACCTTTGTTGTTTCTATTGTTGAGGTGGATTTTGACTTGGTTTGGAAAGCTAAAGTGGTGTTTGCAATGTTTGGACATGCTTAGAATCGACCACCCCATCGTTGACCACATTTTTATTTTTGTTCCAAACTTTGGTTTATTATTTGTTTGTTGTTGAGGAACATTGTCTTTAGTTTCTTTGAAGATTTTGACCACACCCTTAGCAATGAGGGTCTTTTCAATGTTGATTCTCTTGTATGTTATTTTGTCGAAGGTTGTAGCACTAAGAATTTGCAAATGAAAACCTAATTCTTTGTTGAGGTTCTGCACGAATATGCTAACAAGCTATTTTTCAGGTATCTTGAATGGGAATTTGCTAGCCATTTGTCTCCATCGTTGAAGGAAAGCAATGAAAGTTTCACCATTTTTTTGTTTGTTGTTGCATAGATCAGTCATGGAGATCTCATGCTTTGTATTGTAGGAAAAATGGGTGGCAAATTTCTCTGCAAGTTCGTTAAAAGATTTAATTCCCATGGGGAGGTGTGAGAACCATTCTATAGCTTGACCTCTAAGACTATGAGGAAAGAGATGCATAAGGTATGTGTCATTATGTGAGACCTCGAAGAAAGCAAGATAAAATTCCCTGAGATGGTATTTTTGGTCCCCTTTTCCTTTGTATTTATCAAACTTGGGCATGGTAAAATTGTGAGGAAAAGGGATCATGGGTAATGACCAATCAAAAGGATAACGACACACTTCTTCTAAAGAGAAGGTCTTCTTGGTGTGGCCAAACATGAGATCAGATAGTTGTTGTTGAACCTTTGCAAGTTTTAGCTCCATAGTCACGGGAGGGGTTAGAAATGCCTCCTATTGTCCTAGAAGTGGTTGTTGATGCCCATACGGAAGATTGTAATGTAAGCCATGGGTATTTGTGTTATAAGGGTCATGATTGGTTGGGGTTGTATGTGTTGTATGTTGGATTGAGATTGGGTTGGAATTGGATGCTTTGATTTGGAGGAGGAGGGGGTGGCGCTAGATAAGAATGTAGGCTTTGTGATGATTGAATAAAAGAGTTTGGTGGCAAAAAGATAAAGTTTGTTGGGTTAGGTTGCGGTTGCGGAACATAGCTTTGAGAAGTTTGGTTTTGGGAAGGTTGAGGGTGATTAGGAAATGTGTTGAAAAAGTTTAGAGCTGATGATTGTTGTGGTGGGGGGACATAGGTAGATGTGTTTTGCAATGGTTGAGGTTGATTAAGGATGAGCATAGAAGAATACTGTGGTTGGGGTTGCATGACCCTAGTTGGTTGAGGGATATGAAGGGTTGATGATGTTGGGGATGGTGTTTGTTGAGACCCTTGTTGCATGGCTACAAAAGTGTTTCCAGGATTATAATTTGGTGGGAAACCTTCTCATGATGGGGTAGCCAAGTTTCCACTTACGATTGGTGTGGGCATTCTAGGAGTTTGTTGTATGTTTGATCGAGCTAAGGTGGCTTGCTTTGCTAATTCCACTTGATGATGTAGAGCCTCTTGTTGGTGTTTGTAGATCTCCATAGGAGTCAGAAGTAGTGATATGGGTCTCTCTCCTATTGGATTTTGATAAAGGGGATTGTCATATTGTGCAATCGATTTCCCTTGTGCACTTTGTTCATGTAAGGGCGTGGTCACTGTTGACATGGTTTGGACCACTGTTATAGCATCTTTCTTAGGTTTGATAAGTTTTGATAGATCAAAACCTTTGGGTAATTTGGCTCCTTGCTCTGCTAGCAAGTGAAAGAAATGATCTTGGTTCTCACTAAGGATTTTATCAAAGGCAGCTACGGCTCTAGGATCTTGTATGAATTCATCAAGATATTGTCCATCTTCTTGACAGGATTGACCTATTTCAAAGTGTCACTCTTCTTGAGATGGGACTTGATCGATAGTATAAGCTTGTGGAACAAGATCTAGAGGCATGCCGGTGGTATAGTGAGGTGTACTTACCAAAGGGACCCTACCTTCCTGAGATGGGACTTGATCAATAGTATAACCTTGTGGAACAAAATCTAGAGGCATGCTGATGGTATAGTGAGGCGTACTTACCAAAGGGGCCCTACCTTCTTGAGGATTGTTTGGTTGGTCAAGCTGTGGCATGTTTGGAGAATTGGTTGACCTTTCTGCTGGTGCCTTGGGAGTAACTTTGGGAGTGATGTTAGATCGGTCGAATTGAGGTGTGTGAGGAGGCAATTTGCACTTCCTAGGGACAACTTGCTTGGTCTTCATAGTTTGTTGGAGTCTAGTGGTTACCATGGAATACACTAGGACAAAATGCTAGGTTTCTACTTGTGCTTTGAAAAAAACAAACTTTGATGCACAGTTTACTAGACAAAAGGTGCTATACTATTTGACCAAAAGTGTAGGACTATGCCACCAAAAGCATGCTACTGTAATACCAAAGGCAATGGACTAAGCTACCAAAGGCGAGGTACATCTATACCAAAGGTGAGCTACTATTACCAAAAGCAAGCTACTATTATACCAAGGGCACTGAAGTAGGTTTGCCAGAGGTGCGGTACTGTTATACCAAAGGCAAGCTACTGTAATACCAAAGGTGAGCTACTATTTTATCAGAGGTCCTGAAGTAGTGTCAGTGATGTTTACAAGGCAAATTTTGAAAGATTTGGATTTGTTTTTTGATTGGATTTTGCTTTGGTAAGAGAAAACATAGCAAACAAAGTGGCAAAAAAGGATTGACACAATAGATAGTGTATGTTTGAGGCTCACAAAAAATCCCAATGTTTCCACAAGTATAAGATAGTTGCAAACAATATCAAGCACTTTTTATCCCTAGAGACAAGGTTTCATTGCAGTAGATCAGCTCATAACTTAATACTCCATCGACCAAATCTCATTCCCTAAAGGTGTCAGACATTTGTATCTTTATGAGAGACGATAGGTAGGGATATCTCACCCTCCCCTTGGAAAGCTCAAGTAGGTCACAAGAGCTTTAGGGCTGAGGGAATACTATCTCTTCTCAAGGGAGCCAATGGTGAGTATCTTGAGGGCTTAAATCGATTCCCCTTACACTGATGATTACCGCAACGTTCGGAGGTAGATTGGGTAGTCACTATCTAAAATGGTTCTTAGTAACTTTGAGGGACCAATGCCTTACGAGCAATGTGACAAGCTACTAAAATCTTTAACCAATCCTACTAAGAGTATCAAACACTTTTCTCGATGTGAAAATCATTTCCACAAAGAGTTAGTACACCTCTTTTCAGTTTGGCACCACAAGGTAAGGCTGACGTCGGTTAGGACTTGGTTTTCACCTTATCCCTCTTATATAGTGATTCAAAGGAAAACTTTGCTTAGGGTTGTCCCTTTTGGATGAAGTGCAATCCAAAAGTAGGCCCTTCTAAAGGAATAACTGAAATGTAAGAGCAAGCACATCAAACAAAGGTTCAATTGTCCCGTTATAAGAAAAATAAGGTGCAACTAGATTAGGCACACACACGTTTGTAGTTGTCAATTGTCCCTTATGAAATTGAAGTGTTTGGCATTCATGTCCATTGTCCCTTAGAAAATTGAAGTGTTTTCACATACATGTCCATTGTCCCTTAAGAAAGTAATATATTCCTAACACTTAAATTGCCAAAGTGATTTGTTCAATTATCCCTTAAGAAGGTGTTAGGGTTAGTCGGCAGAAGATATCAATTAAATGCAAATAAAGATTAAACAGAGGAATGGAAATACACAAAAATAATAACAACGAGAGACAATTTTTAACGTGGTTCACCCAAACCCAGGCTACATCCACCAAACAAAGAGTCCAATATTATTATCCAGTAAATCAAACTGATTACAATCAGCAATCCCTGCAACTCAATACCACTACAAATGCTACAATACAATTTATCAAAACCCTAACCCTTAGCCACTTTTATCAAGCCTTTTTGTTGGTTACAAAAATTAGGGTTTTCTTATGTCAGTCATAAAAAATAGGATTTTTTATGTCGGCCCTAAAAAAAATTTTCTCGGGGGCTGCCGCCCCCGAACCCCTGCTCGGGGCCCGGCCCAGCCCTAAACCCCAGTGAGGATACATGACTAGTGTATAGTACTTTTTTGATCAGTCGCCCACCTACCAACAATCTCCTACTTGGAGACTGATCAGGCTCCACACCAAACAATCTCCCACTTGGAGACTGAGCCTGGATGACACCGCTACGCATGCAACTCCCATTGGAAATAAGCACCCTGGACTCTATTGTTCTATTTTTATTGTTGTCAGTCTAGAAGACCAATTGAAGCTGAAGAGGAGCTCAGCTTCTCCCTTGTCACTGCCTTTGTAAACATATCCACTAGATTTTCATCTGTATGTATCTTTTCCAACCTTAACTATCCATTATCCAACACTGACCGAATAAAGTGATACCTCAACTGTATGTGTTTGGTCTTTGAATGCAAGGCAGAATTCTTTGCAAGATGTATGGCACTTTGACTGTCTCTATACAAAGAACTGTAAGCCTGTTGTTTACCCAATTCTTCCATGAAAGATTGCAGCCATATCATCTCCTTGCTTGCCTCTTTTGCAGCTACATATTCTGCCTCTGTGGTGGATAAAGCAACCACCTTTTGCAACCTGGAAATCCAACTCACCGATGTTCCACATACAGTAAAGACATAACCTGTAGTACTCTGCCTGGTATCAACATCCCCTGCCAAATCTGAGTTGACATAACCTGCTAAATCAGTATTAGAGCCCCCAAAACATAAGTGTTTATTAGATGTACCTCTCAAATATCTGAGAATCCATTTTACTGCATTCCAATGCTCAAATCCAGGATGACTCATATACCTACTAACGACTTTGATAGCATGTGCAATATCCAGTCTCGTGCATACCATGGCATACATTAAACTTCCTACAGCTGAAGCATATGGTACCTTGGACATTTTTTCTTCCTCCTCTTGTGTCTTTGGACACATCTCCTTAGTCAATTTCAAATGACTAGGCAAAAGTGTGCTGACAGCTTTTGCATTCTCCATATGGAATCTCTGCAACACCTTTTCAACATAAGCAGCCCGAGATAGAGTCATTTTTTTGTTCTTCCTATCTCTGCAAATTTTTATACCAAGGATTTGTTTTGCTGCCTCCAAATCCTTCATATCAAATGACTGTGATAACTGATTTTTTAACTCTCTGATGTGATCCATGTTAGACCCAGCTATAAGCATGTCATCAACATATAAACATAAAATAATGTAGCTGTCATTATCCAACCTCTTAAAATAAACACAATGGTCAGAATTACACCTCCTGTAGCCTTGCTCAGCCATAAAACTATCAAATTTCAAATACCATTGCCGAGGTGCTTGTTTTAGGCCATACAAACTCTTCTTCAATCTGCACACTTGTTTCTCTTTACCTTTGACCTCAAATCCCTGTGGTTGTGCCATGTATATCTCCTCCTCCAAATCACCATGGAGAAAGGTAGTTTTCACATCTAGCTATTCCAAATGCAAATCTTCAGTAGCCACAATACTTAAAACAGTACGAATAGAAGTCATCTTGACAACCGAAGAAAATATCTCATCAAAATCAATGCCCTATTTCTATGCAAATCCTTTTACAACTAACCTGGCCTTAAATCTTTTCTTACCTCCATCTTCCTCTTTCAGCCTGTAAACCCATTTGTTTGGTAAAGCCCTTTTACCTACAGGTAACTTACATAATTCCCAAGTCTGATTTTTCAGCAAGGAGTCCATTTCTTCTTTCATGGCAAGCTCCCACTGAACCTGTGTATTCACCTACATAGCTTCATCATACCCTTCTAGTTCACTAGCATATGTTAACAAAATAGAATACAAAGAGGGAGAAAACCTTTCATGAGGTTTACTTAGCCTTGTTGACCATCTAACATTCACTAGAGTTTGTGGCATTTTGAGTTGTTGTGGAGCATGAGGAACCACTGGAACATCACTATTTGGAGTATCATCCAGCACCACATAATCTTTTGATTTCTTCTCATGCTGCTGCAACTGATCTTTGTACAACATCTTCTCATTGAATATGACATCCCTGCTTCTCACAATTTTTTGATTTTCAAAATCCCAAAGCCTATAACCAAATTCATCAATGCCATATCCAACAAAGGTACACTTTTTTGATTTTGCATCTAGATTGGTTCTATTTTTAGAATCTACATGTGCAAATGCTTCACATCCAAAGGTTTTGAGAAAAGAATAACTCACCTTCTTACCTGTCCATGCTTCCTCTAGAATACCACAGCCCAAAGGAACTGAAGGACCTCTATTAATTAAATATACAGCAGTGTTGATAGCCTTTGCCCACATGTTTAAAGGCAGCCCAGCATGCAATCTCATGGTCCTTGCATGCTCCATTATTGTCCTATTCATGCGTTCAGCCACTCCATTTTCCTGTGAGTCCCTAGAACCATTTTCTGCCTACAAATTCCATTAAAGGAACAATAATCCTCAAATTCTTTGCTGCAATACTCACCACCGTTATTAGATTTGAGACATTTTTATCTTTTACCTGTCTCATTCTCAACCAAGCTTCTCCATTTCTTAAATCTTTCAAATATATCAGATTTCTGTCTAAGGAAATAAATCTAGACCTTCCTAGTTGCATCATCTATGAATGTAACATAATACCGAGAGCCACCAAGAGAAGATACTTGAGCTGGTCCCCATACATCTGTATGCACAAGCTCTAATTTTTCATTTTTCTTTTGCTTCCCATCTATGAGAAAACTGACTCTCTTTTGTTTTCCATACACACAACTTTCACAGAAATCCATATTAATACATTTCAGACCTGGTAAATCTTTCTTAGAATGAAGTACTTTCATACCTTTCTCACTCATATGCCCAAGTCTGTTATGCCACAGTGTTGTCTTAGAACTTGCAGCAACTTTTCCAATCTCTTCCTACGAACCTGCAGCAACTGTTCTTGAACCTGTTTGTTTTTCCTCTGTAACATCTAAAGTAGAAGGAACAATATGACCTGTACAAAGATATAAGGTGCCTACTTTCACACCTTTTGCTACTACTAAGGCATCTTTTGAAACCTTCCAATTTTTATCAGTAAATGTAACAGTGCAACCTTGTTCAGTTAGCTGCCCTGCTAAAATTAAATTCCTACTGAGCCTTGGAACATGCCTTACCTCTTGTAGTAGCCAATGATTCCCATTCTGCAACTTAATCTTGATTCTTCCCTTTCCAACAATCTGACAAGGTTCGTTATCTCCCAAATAAACCAACCCAAAATCCCCTTGGACATAATCAAGAAAATAACTTCTATGGGGCGTAGCATGAAATGAGGCCCCTGAATCTAAAACCCATGAATCATCAGCATTATCTAGGGAAAGAATCAAAGCATCATCTTTAGATTTATTACTTACCACATTTGCTTCCTTATTGCCTTCTTGTTTGTCTCTTTCTTTATTTTTCTGAGACCAACAATCTTTCTTCAAATGACCTGGTTTCCCACAGTACCAACAATCCTTCTGTCCTCTGGTTTGGGATCTTTTGTCCCTTGATTTTCCTTGTGACTTCCCATGACCTCCAGAACCTTTTCCTCTCTCCTTTGATCTGCCCCTACTTTCTACATTCAAAACACTACCTGATGTGGATCCACCTGAGCTTTTCTTACGAATTTCCTCACTCAGAATAACACCAATAACATCATCAAATTTCAAGGTATTTGAACCAAAAACAGAGTTACTAACTGCCATTACCAAACTATCCTAGCTTTCAGGCAATGAACATAATATCAAGAGAGCTCTAACTTCTTCATCGAATTTTACATTTAAAGAAGTCAATTGACTAACAATCGTATTAAATTCATTTAAATGACCTGTCACAGATCCACCTTCAACCATTTTTAAATTAAAGAAATGCTTCATGAGAAATACCTTATTTGAGGCTGAGGGTTTTTCATACAATTTTGCCAAAGCTTTCATTAGACCATCTATTGTCTTCACTTCTATTATATTGAATGCCATCGAT
This sequence comes from Cunninghamia lanceolata, assembly GCA_027924645.1. NCBI lineage: Eukaryota > Viridiplantae > Streptophyta > Pinopsida > Cupressales > Cupressaceae > Cunninghamia > Cunninghamia lanceolata. The sequence goes on from BSBN01000243.1 coordinate 1,589,392, forward strand.
GGTGCCAGGCACAACCAAATGGTTCCCAGTGCCTTTCTATCAAGAAGATTCCAATCCTCATCAGACATTGTTGCCAGTTTCTTGGCTACTCCTTCCAATGGCATCCATAAATCCTTTTGATAGAGGTAATCCTCCATCTACATCTTCCATAACTAATAGTTCTACCTATTGAATTTATTGACCTTCAATTTACCCTCGTCTGCCATTGCTCCCACTCAACCATGAGACTTTCCTGCAAATGATAATCGAACACAACCCGCTCTAATACCACTTGTTAGGGTTAGCCGGTAGAAGATATCAATTAAATACAAATAAAGATTAAATAGAGGAATGGAAATACATAGAAATAATAACAACGAGAGACAAGTTTTAACATGGTTCATCCAAACCTGGGCTACATCCACCAAACAGAGAGTCCAATATTATTATCCAGTAAATCAAACCGATTAGAATCAGTAATCCCTGCAACTCAATACCATTGCAAATGCTACAATACAATATATCAAAACCCTAACCCTTAGCCACTTTTATCAAGCCTTTTTGTTGGTTACAAAAAATTAGGGTTTTCTTATGTCAGTCATAAAAAATAGGATTTTTTATGTTGGCCCTAAAAAAAAATTTCTCGGGGGCTACCACCCCCGAACCCCGGCAAGGATACATGGCTAGTGTACAGTATTTTCTTGATCAGTCGCCACCTACCAATAGAAGGCAATATGTTTCTAAGACTTAGTACAATAGATTGAGATTTCTTGAACGCTTGTCCTGCATGAACATGCTAACAAAACCCATTTGCTCGGTGTGAGTGGTAAGAAGCTATAACAAATCGATTAGTTCCACAAAAACTCACAAGTTAGCAAAAATAAATTAATTTGACCAAAAGTGTTGCACTGTGTTACCAAAGGCAACTTACTGTAATACCAAAAGTGCTGAACTGTGTTGCCGAAAGTGATTTACTGTAGACCAGAGGTGATGTACTGTGCTACCAGAAGCGTTGCACTGTGCTACCAAAAGCGTAGTACTGTACTACCAAAAGCGCTTTACTGTCCCAGATCTAAAAAAAGTTGTAAATTGAAAATACTCCTAAATACGTCAGCTTAGGAAGTATGAAAGATAATTGAAAGACAAATAAATCAGCTTGTCAATCAATCAAGGACCGATATGTGAGTAAAATCCTGTAAGAACACAAAACAAGATCAGAAAACTTATTTTACTAGAAGCACTTTTACTATTCTACCAGAAGCACTCGACTGTTTCACCAATAGCGTGCTACTGTGCTACTAGAGGCACTACAGTATCACCTGAGGGCGCTATACTATGCTGCCAAAAGTGCTATACTATATTGCCAAAAGCGTTGTGCTATGTCTTTTGCACTGTTGCGTATTGTACTTTTAAAAAAATCAAATTCTCAAAGAAAAAGAGGGATTAGTGGGTCCCACCAGGCATGCCATAATGTGTATGAGGAAAATTGATTATATTTAAATGATAAATACAAACAAATCAAAATCCCATAACATAAAGAGATCTAATCTAAATAAAAAGCCATGATCTATAAATCAAATAAAATAAGAAATCTTTTACCCAGATTATTTTGTTCTCTTTGTCAATATGTCGATTGCTCAATAATGCTACAAAACCATGTTTGCAACAAGCAAGTAAACTGCTCAAAGTACTCAAAGATCAATGCAAAGATCATAAATTTATTCAATCGATACAATGTATGCTCAAAGTGTTGTAAAGGATGCCTGAGAATAAGTGATCGAAGAGGATTAATGAAGGAGATGAGGGGGGTTTATATAGGTTTCAACAAAGATTGATCAACAGTCCAGATAATTCAGAAGAATCAATGGAGGAGATAAATCAAATAACCATGATTAATGTTCACATGACATGTATCAATCCATAAGGATATTTTTAGTAAAATATGATGAAAACCAGATTGATTGAATAGATAACTCAACTTGTAATTTTGCCTTTTTTAGAGTTTTAAAAATAAGATTGATTGTGCACATGAGTTAACAAGATATTTTAAGAGGAATTGGAAGATATCTGAAATTAAATAAATAATTTTTTTTAATTGTTTGTACATGATTGAGGAACAGAAGATTATAAATAAAATATTTGATTTTATTTATTTTTAGAGGATTGAGACAATTTAAATAAATTTGCATGATTTATTTAAATTTAGAAGAATAATTGATTTAATTAAATAATGTAGAATTATTTAATTATAGATAATATAGAATTGGATGAATTAATTAAATAATTAGATTTATTTAATTAATGTGGGTTTGAAATTTGAAAGAGGATAATGATTTAATTAAATAATTAAAATTATTTAATCGTGGAAGAATAAGTTTGATTTAATGAAATTAATTAAATAAAGAGGATTTATTTAATTAATGTTGAATTTAGAAGAAATAGATGAAACTAATTAAATAATTAGATTATTCAATTAATGTTGAAATGCAGGTGATGCTACAGATTAGATGAAATGCAAGTGATTCGAAGACATGGTCATTTTAGGGTGTCTATAGAAGGAATGACATGTCAAGAAGGGAAATCCTAAAATGGTATTTTGTGAATGGAACCTAAAACCATGAAATAAAGGGAAATGAGAAAAAAGGAATTTGAATGAATGAGATCCCAAGAAGGGAAACCTCTAAACGCAAAATGAAGAGAAATGGGAAAAGGGGACTTTGAAGGAATGACATGCTACGAAGGGAAACCCTGAAATGGTATGCCTAGAAGGGAAATCCCTAAACACCCAAATGAAGGGAAATGGGAAAAGAGGACTTTAAAAGGAATGGTATTCTAGGAAGGGAAACCTTGAAATTCTACCCCATCTTATAAATTGATCTAAAAACCTTCACACTTAGAACTTTTTTGAGATTTACACTTGTGACAAAATAATGAAGGGAAGAAAAGCATAGAATGACCAAGGGGGCCGCCCATTAAGGAATTATCTAATTAGTTATAGTGATGGGTAGATTAAGGTTTTAGAAGCCAAGGTATGAGAGAAAACCCCCAAAAAACCAAAAAAAATCTAGACAGAGGAAAAGATTGAAAATGTTTTAGGGTTTAGGGTGAATAGGGTTAAGGTTTAGTAGGGTCTAGCCAGAAAATAAAGGCAACAAAGAGGACACAAGATAGAACTTTTTTGACCATTTGGTAAAGTGCCAATAAGTGGCATGTATCTTCATGGAGGATCTCATGATCTAATTTCATAGATTACCTCATAGGGTAATCTCGGATCATGATCTTGGGTTCACCTCTTCATTATGGACTTCATTCTAGCTTGTGTGTGGCACTTAGCTCAACTTTATTTTGTCTTATCACCTAGAGACAAATTGTCAAACCAAGAGGGTAAATTAGGTTCTTGAGGATATGCTTCGTATGTATGTCAGCACCCAACAATCTAGGTGGGAGGACTATTTGTACCTGGTTGAATTTTATTATAACAATGGATCCCATAGTCACCTAGGCATGAAACCATTCCAAGATTTGTATGGCCACCCTTTTCAGACTTCATTTTGTCAAGATAGGATAGAGGATTGTGTCTCCCTTGGTCCTAAAATGCTTTAATAAATGGAGGAGTAGTTTGTTCAAATCAAAGAGTCATTGTTGACTACTGAGGATAGAAAAAAGAAGTATGTGGATGCCAAGAGATTGGATTAGAACTTCTTAGTTAATGAGTGTGTGTTCTTGAGAGTGTAACTACATAAGAGCTTGATCTATTGTAAGAAAGGATCTAAGGTCACATAACATTTTATAGGGCCTTTTGAGATCTTTATGAGGATTATTCAAGTTTCTTATTGACTTACCTTACCATCTAGCCTCTCACACATCCACAATATGTTTCATGTTTATGTTTTGAGGTAGTATGTTAGGATGTGACCCATGTTCTTGATAGGGGTGTCTTGCAGGTTGAGGAGGGTAGGCATATTTCTTTAGATCCCATCCATAAAACATTAGAGGATGATCCTTTAGGGACAAGACTTGGTCTAGGTAAGGGTCTAGTTGGACCATGTTGATGATTTAGTAGTTACTTGGGAGGATGATATATAGTTGCAAGTACTTTATTCTCACCTTTTTGTAGGATTCTAGGAGTAATCCTTGTGTTTTGGGTTTGATATTATATCATACTTGTCAATGATGTTACATTTGTATTTCGATAAAGGTGTATGGATCATGTATTTTGGATTCACATATGTGGATTTTTATATGCTTAGACTCATTTGGTGTTTTGATACTACTATCAGACTTGCCAATGATGCTCTTATGGATTTTCATTAAGGTGCATGTATTATGTGCTTGGATTAATATGTGTGGATTTTATATGTTTGAACTCTATAGTGTTTCATCATCACTATTTTCACTATGATATGTGATTATGTATATATTCATCAAATTGAACAAATTTTTAATTTAGTATAGATTTATTATCTGAATCATGCTTGAGTTATATGATTTTTTAGTAGATGTAATTTTGGAATCATGTTATTGATATTGCATCACTAGTTGTTATATATTGTGCTTTAGCTATTTTATATTGTGCGAATACACCTAGTGTTTTATTGAGTGTCCAAGCACAAGTTTTCACTCAATGGTGATAAATGGAGACAATCAGCTTGGGTAAAAGTGTTATGTCCTTATCCCCATATCACTCAATTATGAGTTATTAAATGTGTCTTATATGGCCATATGAGCCTAAATCTGAACTAGTTGATTCTAGACTCTTGAGTCATGTGGAAACTCATAAAATATGTATACAGGTTTTTGTAATTGTTCCACTCCTTTGATTAATCACATTTAATCATTGTAGCTTGTCATTTTATTTAAAAAGGAAATATATGATTTAATTGGAAAATTAATTTATCATTGTGCAATTATATTTAATTGATGCATTTTCCTATGTTTGCCCTCATTGAAATAAGTAAATCAGGAAAAACATCAATTTAGTTAGGAAATGCATTAGGAAAGTGGCAATGTTCATTTGATGACTTTAGTTATTTTTATTAAAAGGATATATTGCATAAAATTAACTTTGGAAAAAGAAATTTGTAGTAAAATAGAAAAAGAAATACAAAAGTCATTTTTCTTAAAATTTCTTGATTATGTGGTTTACAATGTGAAATGGAAATAGAGGACTTTTTAATAAAGAAAAAAATTTCATATGTGAAAAAGAGTTCATTTTTGTATTCATTCTATTTTTTCCTCTTTTTGGCATATTGTCTCTCCTTTTTCCTCTTGTTGGATATATGTGTTGGGATTTCGGAAATTTGCTTGAATGTTTGGGTTTTACTTTGGTTACATGCTTAAATGTGAGGATTGGAAGAGACTATCAACTATTTTGTTAATTTCTATGTGTGTATAGTAGCAAACATACAAGATCCATTGGTGTGAGCTTGTATTATAATTAGCCCTCTTTGGTTTCATGCTTTTGCCATGCCAATTTAACAATCTCAATTGTTTATTTTGGAATTTTTCCTTTTTACACTAGAACTATGACATTTTTTTAAGAAAATCATTATGTGGTTCAAAATTTTCCATTTCAGACTCTTAGCTTTAAGAGGGTATTCTTAGAAAATGAAATTTTAATGTTTGAAAATTTGGAATTTTTGCTATTGAAATTTAGGAATTTTGGAAAAATCTTGAGTGTCTTGAAAAATAATGTTTTAAATTTTGCATTCATTTCTACACTGCATTCTATGGTAATAAAAATATATTATAGGGATGAGATGGACAATCATTTGGACTTATGTGTTCCATTTTTGGACCTTGATTTTTATGCCATGTATTTTGTGTTTATTTGACAATGTGGCCATGGGATGCGAGAGCTCTAGATTAGGATGGTGTTGATTCTCATGACCCATCCATTTGTTTGGTAATTTATGATGCAATAATGAGAGTTTAAAATAAGACATCAATTATAATTAATGGTAATTATACAATTAAAACATTAATAAGAGTTATCTATGAGACACTTCTATATGACCAAGTGGATACATGGAAGTATTGTGAAGGACATTGTATAAGTTTACCATTGTCATTAAGGATCCCCATGGTATGAAGGCATACTCCTCAACCTCCATGTGGTTCTTTATACTTGTAAATATTAGGATAACCCTCTCCTCCTTCTTTGTACATTAGATTGCATATCCAGTCTGTGCATGTGATTCCACAGTATATGCTTGATTGGTGTGTTCTTTCTAATCTTACATGTGGATATGTTCTTGTATGATGTGTTTGATGTCCCTAGTGTATGCATTGACAACCCTAATGTGTACTTACTTGGTGTTCCATGTTTCTATGTGATTGGCATGAGTATGCATTGTTTGGTGAGTGTTCATCCCTCATGTATTCTTTTCTTATAAATTATGAGTATGAGTTATGGTTTGTATGTGAACATTATTCAACCACTTATTTGGTGTGAGTGTTATTGGACTACCCAATAGGTTATCTGCAAGTTAATAGGGTTATGCCTAAAGGTTCCACATGGTTGAGTGGTGTTGAGCCACCATTGAGGCTTATGGATCCTTTAGAGCAACTTGGAAGGTGTACAAGGATTTCATGACCTTGTAGATGTGATAAATCATCATTTTATATTTTTATTGGAAATGTATAATTTAAGACATTTGAGTCCTTATATGTAAAGTTATAAATATGATTAATTATAGCTAGGATTTTGATTGTAATCCACCCACATATGTTGTGTGAATCCTATTAGAACACTTTGATATACTAAGGGGGGGGTGAATCAGTATATACCACAAATTAATCCAATTCAACTTTATCTTCAAAAACTTTCTACTGCCTTAAATAGATAAACAAATAATGAATAAATTCAAAACATAATCACACAAACACATAACCATAACACTAGATTTGCATGGAAAACCCTAGAAGGGAAACACCACAGTGAGCAAGTTTCTTGGATCTACTGTCCAAATCCAGCCTCACAAATAAAAATAGGATTACAACAAGTTTTATGGGCTACAACCCAAAGGAAGCTACAACTCCCTAATACATTGTTTTATGGACACCAACCTAAAGGAAGATACAACTCCCTAAAGTGCTACAACACTTACAAGAAGAGGATACAACCTCTAAACAAAACACTTGAACAAATTATGTTGATCAATTACCTCTGTAGCATCAACAACCTTCACACTAACATATATCTTCAACACCTCTGCTCAACGAACTCTGTTATCTCCAACACACTTCCACACACACCTATATTCACACTCACACCCTCTCACACATTCACACTTTTCACACCAAACATGATCTTTCATTTATATCCTTCACAAGCTTCAAAAACTTTCTCCTATGTCAGCTAAGATGAAACATGTAGCATGAAACATGGAACAACCATAACAAGTCAACACCTAAAATCATGTAGAGATCCAATATGGTTCAAAACAAGTGATAAATAGGACCTATTTTATCTTTGCATACATCCCAAAGCTAGCACACTTCCAAACACATGATGCAATCACCTAGAAATATCAAGTTAGATTCACAAACACTTATCCTTCCACATATTAGCTCTAGACAAAAAGTGATATTGGAGAAACCACATAGCATCATGAGGATCACTTCAAAAACATTATATGACTTGTAAACACATTTCCATACATTCCTTTCTCTGAATTATGCATCTTCTTACTAGCATAAATAAATAGATACTAAACCCAACATCTCTTGCAAACTCTGAACACACAGTCATGAAATAGAACATTCAAAAATAGAATTACGGTACACCTCAACATCTAAAACTTGAAATGAGAAAACATATAGATATTTTGAATATATTTTCCAAACAACAAAGCCAAATATTGTATTGTGGTGAAATGTGGTGGCTTTTACATTCTCCCTCTGACAACCCTAATCAACAACATGATTTGTCCTTACTTTGCTGACTCCAAAGAACCTCTGTGGTACATCTTATCATTTGAAACTTGAACATAACATACTTCTCATATTTATCCAACTATACTCCAAGTTGCAAGATCACATCTTCAACTACAGAGAAATGCAGAGCATTCCTCTAACTCTTTTTGACTACAACACCATTATACCACTCTCTTCACTCTGTTAGCTCTAGAATCTTCTATGGTAACATCTATGCTCTGAAATCAAGAACATACATACTTCACACCTGTCTTTGTCTAACTTCCAAGATGAAATTCCATACCTTTAAATGTGGAGGAATGCAGAGCATTCTCCTGAGCTTCTTCAGTGCATCTTCTTGTGCCTTATATTGTTTGAAACACTTTACACACTTTCTTTCATATCTTATGCAATGCTTATCATCATAAGACAATGAATCAATTTTCACCTATCCATGAACTTTAGTAGATAAGGTACAACTATGTACATATGATACTGATCTAACAGTATGCTCAAGACTTTCATCGTCAAGTCTTTCACCTCACAATTTCTCTAATCATTGCTCCTATGTCTACTTCTCTAGTCATCACTTCTATCACAACACCTCTGATCACTTATAGTGTCATGTCTGATTAGCACTCTATTGACATCACATGCAATCTTACACAACTCTATTGACATCAATGACAACACATATGAAACAATCTCCCCCTTTGGCATTAATGGTAACATCTACTCCTGATATGCAAATTTCTCCCCCTTTGACATCAAGGGCAAAGGGCTAGTGGTCTTCCTTTGTACCTGAAAAACATACAATCTCCCCTATCTACACTAGCCTTATAATCCTTCTTAGTCTCTTTTAACCTGCTCCCCTTGAGAGGTAGCCTTCATCAATTCCTAGATTAAATGTATCTTAAACTGCTCCCTCCTAGACAGATGCAACATCTATGCATCTAGTTAGAAGGAGGGGAAACAACCCCTAAATTCTATTTAAGATATTCAAATGTATCCTTAGAAAGTGCCTTTATAAAGATGTGTACAACCTGATCCTTTATATGTACATATTCTAGTTTTACCTCTTGATTTGCAACTTTCTCTCTCAAAAAGTGATACTTGATAGATATGTGCTTGGTTCTAGAGTGCATCACTGGATTCTTTGAAATATTTATGGCACTTGTATTGTCACATAGAATAGGAATGGGCTCATCCTACACTACCTTGATATCCTTCAATGTTTTCTTCATCCACAACACTTGAGTGTAGAAGGATACTGCAACTATGTACTCTGCTTCTGTTTTAATAAGGACACCTAGTCCTGCTTCTTACTAAACCATGTGACCAATCTATCTCCCAAAAAGAAAGCTCCACCACTAGTACCTCACTTTTCATCAACACTACCAGCCCAATCTACATCAGTGTATGCATTCAAAGAGATGTTATTACCTATTTGATACCACAATCCATAATTTGGAGTGCTCTTCAAATATCTGAATATCCTTTTGATTGCCTTCACATGTGTTTCTTTTGGATCAGCTTGAAATCTTACAACCATGAGAACAACTTGCATGATGTTTGACTTTGATGTTGTTAAGTATAGTAGGCCCCCAATCATATATCTATACAAATTCCAATCAGCTTGAGGAGACTCATCATCTTTTTTCAAATGATAACCAGTTACCATAGGAGTACTCACTGGTTTGCAATCTTCCATACTAAACTTCTTCATCTCCTTGACATACTTTGCTTGAGAGATAAATATACCTTCATCTGATTTATCAATGTGGAGTCCAAGAAATAATTATAACTCACCTATCATAGATATTCCAAATTCCTTTGCATCTCTTCTACAAACTTCTTACATATCTCATCATTTCCACCAAAGATTATATCATCAAACATACACAACAACTATTAGAATTTGTTCGTCCTTAATTTTTATATAAAGATTACTATATGCAGTACCTTTCTTAAAGCCCTATTGGAGTAATTAAGTACTTGTCCAACCTTTCATACCAAGCCCTAGGAGCTTGTTTGATACTATATAAATCCTTCTTAAGTCTGCATACCATGTTTGGGTCTTCTGATAACTAAAATCCATCAGACTGCTCTATGTGGACTTCTTCTTCTAAGTCACCATTCAAGAATGTAGACTTGACAACCATTTGGTATACCTTGAAACCCTTGTGAACTGCAAATGCAAGAAACATCTTGATTGCTTCCATTCTTGTCATGGGAGCAAATTTCTCCTCAAAATCAATTCTTTCCACTTGTGGATATCTTTTTCAGACCAACCTTGATTTTTTTCTCACCACTTCTCCATCTTCATTCAATTTATTTATGAATACCCATTTTATCCCTATCACATTCTTGTCTATAGGCCTTGGCACCAACTCCCAAGTCTAATTTTTTTCTATCTAATTTAGTTTTTCTTCCATTACTTGTATCCATCCTTCATCCTTACTAGCCTCAACAAAATATTTAGGTTCTACTCTTGACAATAAAGAAAAGTTTTGTGAGGCCTACCTTTTTCATTCCCATTCACTTGACTACTTACTTTACTATTGCTGATACATTTAGACTTGTGGGACTGTTGATCCCGAATTCCCAAACTATTAGACTTTATGATGTTATGGGAAAACTAATTGGGTGATGTTAGATAGATGCTTTATATTAAGAGAAAACAAATTGGGTGATGTTAGATAGATGCTTTATATTATGGGAAAACTAATTGGGTGATGTTAGATAGATGCTTTATATTATGAGAAAACAAATTAGGTGATGTTAGATAGATGCTTTATATTAAGGGAAAACTAATTGGGTGATGTTAGATAGATGCTTTATATTAAGAGAAAACAAATTGGGTGATGTTAGATAGATGCTTTATATTAAGGGAAAACTAATTGGGTGATGTTGGATAGAAAATTGTTTTGAGATTCAATCTTGGGAATGGATGTTTGAAATGCATAAATTAGAACCTAATTGTAATGTGACTTCCCTTATGCATATGTAAACTTGTGATATTTTATGCGAGTGTATGTTTTAATTTGCTTTAGATATTATATTTATATGTGGAATTAACTTTGCAATTGAGTGCACAGGTAGTTCTAACAAACCACAGAAATTGGAGATCATCCACACATGATGTTGTAATCCCTTGTGAAACCGATCTAGTTCCACGAGGAACTAAGATCAACTCTATGTATGATAAAATTATGTAATGTTGTTTTGCATGTTGTTAATCGGGCTAAGTCTACCCCTCTTTTAAATTGAATTATAATTTGTGTTGTAAGAATTTTGTCTTTGAATTTCATTTTTTAAATTTTAAATTTTGGAGACCCTTTTCATGTGTTTTAACTTGACCTTGGGTGCTATAACTAGGCTAAACTTGACCCTAGGTTGTACTCCATGGGTCTAGGGACCTTTTGACTTGGGTAACCCTTGGTAAACCTCCATTTGGTCACCTTAACTTCACACTGAAGTTAAGTGATGAAATTGGAGGCATGGGAGGGAGAGGATGAGTTGTACCAACACTCAACCCCATCCCTTTTCACTTCCAAAGGTTGGAGATGACTCCAAGACTCACCAATTGTGGAGGACTTGACTCCAAGTCTCTCTCACAATTGGTGAGGGTACCCTTGGAGTTGTGTGGTCCCTCTTGAGAGGAAAGGAAGGGGACACATGTGTCACCCATTCCCTCTTAAGCTCCTCTTTTCTCTCCAAGTTGGAGAGAGGACAAGTGGTAAGGGGTGAGGGAGACTTGGGGATGGGTGAGTGACATGTGTCAACACCCATCCCTTAGGTCATGCTTGTAGTGGGGAGGAAGAGTGAGGAGATGACAAGTGTCACCACCCCATTCCTCTAAGCTCATGGGTTGAGCTTATTTTAATCCCACTTGGGAGAAGGTTAGGGGTTGTTGAATTTTTGAAAATTTTAATTGTTTGAATTGGAATTTGGGGAAAAAGATAGATGGAGTTTTGTGGCTTATGTTGGAGGAGAATTTGGAGAAGCTCTACATCAACTTTCTTCCATAATTGGGCTTTTAAAGGTTGGTTTTCAAGGCTAAGGCCTTCCCTTTGTATTTTAGTTTGCTTGCATGATGCATATGTGTGAGATGCATTTTCTTGAGTTATATTTTGTTATTGTGGGGAAATTTTGTAGGGTGTTGTAAGAGCCTCTCCCACTTGGGAGAGAATGCTCAATGAGTGTGGGGTAGGGGAGGAGTGATCCTCCTTGGGGTCATTACCTTGTTTTTGGGGTGTTATAAGCCTTGAAGGCAATATATGGGATTTTGAGCAATTTGAGACATGGATTGAGAGCCAAAATATGGAAACTTTAGAAATTTTTTTAAATGTAATGGCTTGAGGCCATAAGAGGAAATTGTATTGGGATATTTTGTAGGAGTGGCACTCTTGAGTTGAGTGTGTCCACTCCCCTACCCCTTTGAACTCACCTTGGTTGAGTTCATGTGTTGTGATTATCTATGGGTGTAATATTGTGTTTTGGATGTTTGTGTGCCTTGTTGTGAAGTGGAATGAGACCCTAGGTGTGTGGATGACCTCCCTAGCTCAGGGGTGACCCTCTTGCAGGTCTATGGTAGGGAGGGGAGCAAGATGTGTGGTTTTCATCCCCCTTGTTGTGATATGTAGGTTCAATGGAGGTAAATGTGAAGTTGGAGAAACTCCTTGTGCTTGGAGTTCTTATTTTATTTTCCTTTACTCTTTAAGCTCTTGAGAGAGAGCTTGGCCTTCTTAGGAGATTTTACCATTTTGTTAGTTGTCAAAGATGAGAACTTGGTTCTCTCTTTTGTTGTAAAATTATAATTTTTTCAAGTAGTGTGTAAGCCATTTTTCATTGAAATGAAAGTTATAAATTGTTGAATTATTTCTTATCCTTCAGAAAGGTTGAATGAAGAAAATTTATTTATAAGTTAATTCATTTGTATGAAAATTTTAAGCAATTGTCAATTAGTAAAGTTGTGGTTTTTATTTTGTGTTAAATGTGAAAATTGCATATTGTAATTGTGGCAAAAGAGAAAATTAGTTGTTGTTATAGATTTGAACTATCTAAATTATTTGTATTATTCCTCCCTCTAAACAAAAAAAAAAAGATTATCAATATTGCAATGAATATATTTTTGTGAGAAAAATATGGATTCTTGCCTCAATGAAAATTTGATAAAAAAATGCATATATATCTTGATTTAATTGTTTAAAAATAAAATTGTAAGTGTAGAGGAAAAAGAATATAGTTGTAAATTATATATATAATTAATTATAATTTATACATATATTATTGAATAATTCAAATGGATGGATTTTTTGTGTATTTAAAAATAAATTGATCTTAATAGGCTGTCAAATAAAATTCATAAATAACATATTATATTCAAAGGTGTATATATATATATATATATATATATATGATTTTAATTCCATTTTTATATAGACTGTGAATTTGAAATTTTTTGTGTATGTGTATACATTTATATATATAAATATATATTATATTAATAAATGAATCTTAATAAAATTAAAATAACATAAAAAAAATAAAATACTGAGAAATTTTAAGGAGACTATTTTTTTTACAATCGCGTTTTGTTTCACAATGTATACAATATAGAATATGGTGGGGGGGATTCAAACCCCCCCCACCGTTGTTTTATTGTGTGTTGGGTGTGGGGAGGGGGGTGGAGCCCCCACCCACACCCCATTACATGGGATGTGGGTGGGGGCTCCGTCCCCCTCCCCACACTCTCCTTTAATTCAAACCCCCGCGGGCCTTTCCTTCCCCGCGCCCAGCACTCTCCTCTGACACGTCACCATTTGGCTCCTCCTCCGTGGCCTCCCCTCTCTGCGGACCTCTCACCACTCCGTAGTCTGTCTCCCAAACTGCCGCCATTCACCGCCACCGATAGTTCCCTCCACCGCAACCTCTGCAATTCTGTCCTCCTCTGATCTGCCACTCCTCAACATCTCCTTCCCTCTACCAACAAAACTAAAATAAAATTAGGGCTTCAACATTTTTAAAATGAAATCAACAAAAAATAATAATAATATACATATGGTATGAGGAAGTCTAGTTTTATAAACATAATAAGAATATATATATATATATATAATTTTATATTAAACAAAACAGACAAACAAAATAGTTAGGGCTCATCATTTTTCAAATGGAAACAAGAAAATAAAAAAATATACATATACTTATATAAATGAAACTTAATTCATTAACACAATTATATATATATATATATACATATATTTTTATTTATTTATAATTATATGAAGTCGTCTTATGCATTTCATAAGTGGCCATTATAACTTGCAACAAAATGAGAAAATGAGAAAATGGGGTTTTCACTCATAAAGAAAAATAATATTTTATTGTTGGAATAATTTAGGGCTAAGAGTACTAATTAAAATTTAATATTCTTTTAATCATGCTGTGGCATTTTAATTAACAAAATTAATTTAAACATTGATCTAAACCCAGAATGGAAACCTAGTAAACCTCATCAAACAAAGTTAGTAAATCCTGATTCTGAGATCTAATCTACCAAGAAATTAGGAATAATGTAAATAATGCAGAGATAACTCTGATTGATAGAAAACATGAAGGAGAACAAATTAATCTTAAATTATAGAAAACATGAAGGAGAATAGAATGATCAGACTTTGTTGAAAAATGTTCATTTAACTTAATCAACTATATTAGCAATGCAACTAGTGAGATGTAAGTAATTTATTAATCCAAATCAGTAAACCTTTTGATTAAAATTAGTTTAGTACAACAAACCCTACTCACGCCTGTGAGGTGTTATGCTGCCAGATTTTCCTAGAATTTAGGGTTTAGTTAGGTTAGTGAAGTTTAACCCTATTGGTGACGTTAACCGCGTCGCGATGACCCCCTTGTTGGTCTTCATTATGACTGGTATGCACATGTGTATGTATTATCCCACATTCATCTATTTTGTTTATGCCTTAAGCTTACTCCACCGAGCATGCTTATGCATGCGAGGGGGTTTCTAGAGATGCGTGGAATTTTTTTGATATTTCGTGTCATGACCACATAACAAATGTGGACATGACACATGTGATGCGTGTTGTGACCGCATGGGAAATGTGGGCATGACAAGTTTACCTATTCTCTTTCTCTTACAAATATTCTTCTTGTTTGCACTCCTTCATTCTTGTCTCCAATGATCTGATCTTCTGAACATACTTGGTAGGAGTCTTGGTAAGCTTGTCTTGTGTTTCTTCCTTTTCTTCAACTTCTTCTTCTGTGCAGGCAAGTTCATTTGACCAATAGTCTTCTTGCTCATATGTGATTTGATGTGAATCTTCATCAACCCTAACATTTTCTTGAAATTTTCTAAAGCCTTTTTGGAAATTTAATTCACTTTAGTATATGCAATAGGAAACTACAAGGAAATTCAAATCTCATCGACACAATATAAGCTACAAAGAAAATTAATCATGATTTGAAATCATTTAAGAGAGGAATTCTACATAAATTATTTTTTACTAAATTTTGTGTGTAAGTTCTTGTATAGGCCGTGGAGCTTTATTTCACCCAATAAAGATACAATAAGTATCAACACAACTCCACTAGCAGTAGTCTGTTTGATGTTTATTTAGGCATCCAATCTCTTGCACCAATTTATCAAGTTTTACTCATGCAACCAAATATAGATTTTGTATTAGTGTATAACAAAGTCCTAATAGTAGTAAACATGGTTCTTTTTGTGAAAGTCTAATCTAGTGGGTAATCATAGTCCATACTAAGAGTGAACATAGTCCTATTTAACTCAAACCTCATTGCAATAACTACATAATTCATGATAATCAAATAAGGCTTCAACCAAGCTTCCATAAATAAAATAGATATAAAAATTGATAAACTTGTAATAGTTAGAAATCTTGACTATATGCAGTGCTTTTCCACTCAAACTCTCACATCTCATATCAATTTTTACTCTTTTAGTTTCTATCACAATTTATTATAACTTGTCTTCTAAAGGTTTCAAATAATATATGTTAGATTGGATCAAAAGAAGAGAAATTAGTATATCTGTATGACATTTATTTAAATCTAGTAGCTAAAACATAACATCAGTTTGATTACTTTCTCCATTGTTGATTCAAGTGTGGAAATTTTAACTACTTAAAGCCTCTCTATAATGCATCCCTAAGTATTTCCTCAGCTTGTTCAAAATCCCAAGATGTGTGGCCGAGAAGATAGAGCGGATCCAGAAGAAATTTCTCTGGTCTAGGGTGGAGGAGAAAAGGAGAATTGCTCTTGTTGGTTGGGAGAAAGTTTTCACCCCCAAGAACCAAGGGGGATTGGGATTAAGAAGAATTCACCTCATGAATAGGGCCCTTATGACTAAGATTGGGTGGAACCTGATCCAAGGTAATAAGGATTGGGAAGATATAATGGCTGCTAAATATCTTAGTGGAGACAAGGGCTGCATATTTCTTGCTGATCTAGGCCTCCCTATAGGTTCTATCATCTAGAATGGGACCCTTAAAACTAGGGGTCTCCTTTGTAAAGGTGTAAGGTGGAAGATTGGAGATGGTAGGCATTCTAACTTTTGGGAGGATAGGTGGCTGAAGGACTTTCCTCTCAGGGAGCTTAATTATGGTAGGTTAGCTGATAGGGCCAATAGGTTCTTTGGATACAAAGTGGCTAACTACATTGGAGAACAAGGGATCATAAGGAATTGGAAAGGTATAATAGATTGTGTTATGGATCAGAATGAGGATAAAGAGGTGGCACTGCAACTACAAAGGGAGTTAAACAACTTTAGGCTTTCCTTACTTCTAAAGCAGGATCAGATAGTGTGGGACAAAGATAACAAGGACCTGTTCACTATGAAGAGTGAATATGGTCTACTATTAGACCCAGGGGATGATAGTTTGTGGGGGAAAGTTTGGTTACCTAAGCTCTTACCCAAAATTAATTTCTTTTGGTTGACTCTGATTCATAACAAAATTCTAACCTTAGAAAATTTAAAGAAGAGAGGGTTTCAGATGCCTAATAGGTATGTTCTCTATGGTGAAGATGCCGCATTTGTCAATCACCTCATTCAATTTTGCAACTTCTCGTGGGAGGTTTGGGGTCTTACTATGCAGAGGCTAAATATATCTTGGGTTTCCAATGATAGTGTGGCTGCTCTAGTCAGAGCCTAGAGACCACCCTTTTGACCCACATTCCCAGTCACCAAGGAACTTTGGTTACAAATGCTTCCTCATCTTGCTTGGAATTTATGGAAGGAACATAATAATAGAATCTTCAGGGAGAAATTTAGAATCCCCATGGAGGTTTTTAGGCTTTTTCTAAATTTCTTGCTAAAAACATCAATTCTTGTAAGTTTAAAGTAGCAGAGAACCCTGTGGGGAAAGAAGAGAAAAATTTATTACAATAGTGGGTTGTCAATCTAAGTATCTACCACATTGAAAATTCTAAGAATACTGCTAGGGCTAAAACTTGTTGGACCCCACCTCAAAAAGGTTGGTTCAAACTTAATTTTGATGGGGCGGCCAAAGGGAATCCTAAGGAGGCCAGTGGATGAGGAATAATTAGATTTGAATCGGGGATGTTTTTGGATGCTTACACTAGGGGATTAGTTATTAAGAGTAATAATGAAGCTGAGGCATTAGTGATGCTATGGGTATCAAGTTTTCTCTTTCTATGAACATTCGGCATCTGCATGTGGAAGGGGCTTCACAGCTAATTGTTAATGCTATCTTGGGGTCAGCCAGCATTGGTTGGAATCTGGTAGATATAGTGAGTGATATTCATCTTCTTCTTAATGCCCTGGATGAGTACAAGGTTTCACATACCTATAGGGAAGGTAATTCCATGGCGGATTCCATTGCAAACCTTGGGATTAACAACAATGGTTGGCGGCGCTAGAGACTTTCATCAAGTCTGCCCAGTAGAATTCAAATCCTCATAAAAAAAGGTGGATGCAATCACACCTAAGTTAGGCACAAATAAGTATTTTTGGATCCTTGTCCTATGCACATTTTGGATGTGTAGTTGTGATTATTTTATTATGAGGAGGGGTGGCAAGACTTTAAATGCATTTGGAGCCATTGGTTTTCAAACACATAGTGGCGGGAATAGACTTAGTGTTATTCAAATTTTTTTAGAGTGGGAATATTGAGGTGGATCAGAGGGGGCTGATTGGGAGGCCTAAAAGGATGCTGAGGTGGCATGAGACAATAATTATTTTTCTACCATCCCCAACTCCAGTGATGTTCACTTTTGCACATGGTGGCAGGCATAGGTCTTTTCTGAGGAAAAGTACCAGGGTGACAAGGGCAATACGTATCTCCCAAATAATTATGCCAAATTTATTTAGGGGATTTCATACCCTTTGAAGTGATGGAATTGCATGAATGGATTTATTCATTCATATGTGCATTCTACAAGGCATTTTCATGAAATTTGCCTTCACAAGTTTTTCTCATTCTGGCTGCTTAAGTTTATGGGAATTTAGTATGGGTGGTGACATTGTTGAAATTGAGTCGACCTCACCCAAGGAGTTCAAATAGGATCCTATAGTGTGGCACATCATATAGGAAGGTGATGTGGCCTCATTTCTGAAATCCATGATCAACCATGATGAGAATTTGTCTCGGTCTGTTGAGTTGTGGGATGATGATAATAGGTAAGATCGTGTGGGGGGTATTGGTTTTGAGGTCTTTGAGGAAATCATAGGGCAAGCCACGAGGTTTCCCATCAAGGGTAAGAAGCACAGTCATCATAGCAAGGTGCTAGACCCTAAAAATATGGGATTATTTTTTAGTGAGGGGGAAGCAACTGCTAAACTTCATGGTGGTTCAAGAGAGGGAAGTTGTTGACTCCGTGGGGGCAAGTCTACCTCATGATTATGAAGTATTTTACACTGGAGGGTCACTTCAAGGTATTTTATCATTACCATTTTTCTTTACTCAACCATTTCAAGAATAATGTGGAGCTTAGTTTCTCCTTCTTTCTACTTTCATCCCTTGAGAATTCCATTCAGTCTACTAAGGAAATCCAAGCTAAGAACCCTAACCATCTGCTCATCCCTCTCCATTGAGGGTTCATCCTTAGGCTATATCATATCCACTTGGCACTGTGTTTGCTGAAGCAAACCAAAGTTTGTCTGTTGGAGGATACTTTGTCTGTCCCAACCCCTGTCGTTAAGCGTAAAGGCAAAAAAGCTGCTGGGTCCCCCAAAATCTCACTGAAAAGCCCCAAAAGGGGACCTAAAATTGTGGAAAACCAAGGAAATACTCCTACAGGAACCTCTATTCTAGAGTCTGAGTCTAAAACTCCTAAGAAGGCTAGCATGAAAATTGACTCTCCTAGCCTAGAGATTGAGAAGGGAACTATGGTGTCCATTAAAAGGGACTATGTGGCTAAAGAGGATGAGGGAAATCTATAGTCCAAGAAGGCTAAGACTAGGAGAGTGGAGTTTATGATGGACAAGGGGCCTTTGAAAGTTATAGACCTTGACTAAGACTGGGAGAATGGAGTTTATGATGGACAAGGGGCCTTTGAAAGTTATAGACCTTGACTCAGGGCCTAAATAGAAGGAGAGTGGGAACTTGGGTGCTACTAGTAAGAATGTTGCTCATGGAGTTCATAGGTCTAGTCGTATTGTTGGTATCCCATCTACCAACCCACAAGGAATGGATATTTCTAAGGATTCTAAGTTTTTGGAGGACAACCTTGGGGAGGGAAAAGATGAAACACCCAATAAACTAGTCCATGAGGATGAAGGAGCCAACCACTTTCTTGAATTAAACTGGCTAGGCTCAGAGGATATTGAGGAGGAAACTGAAGAAGCTCAGGGGTAGAGAAAGAAGGGTGGTTGTTCGCTATGTATCAAGACTATGAAGGAGATAGTCGAGCTTAAAACCAAGATGGACAAACTATAGAAGAAATGGGGGGTGATGGTTGAATTTGTAGCTAAGGCTGTCCATCATGTGGATTTGGTGTTCTCTGTTGTTAAGGAGTTCAATGATAAGGTCAAAGGTGTTGGGGTGGATGGCCTGGGTGACTACAAGGATATGGTTAATTTCCTATCTATGTACGGGATGTCTAATGATCCCTAGTTGGTCTACTAGTTCCTTTTTGTGTTTTTGATTAGTGCTTATTTTTTATGATGTTTATGTGCTATTAAAGTATTGTTTATGGCTCATTTAAGGCTTGGTTTTGCCCTGGGGGTGGATTTGTAAAGGGTTTTGGACCCTCATTTCTAGCTGAACTAATCAAAAACAAAATTTATAGAACCCTAAAAACCTTTTTTAAAAATGCTAGTCAACTTTATCCTGCTACAAGATCTTAAACCTAAAATCTAATACTAAACTAAAAAACATATTACAAGGATAGAAACAATCATTTTCATATAGATTAGACAAGATTCTCTATCTAATGGCTAAAACCTAGCATCAACAATGGGGCAGACAAGATGAATATAAACAAATATATTCTTATCTACTGTTAAGAATGTAGCATAGAAGGCTATAATATCTAGTTACTAAATATAATTCAGTATTACATGTCACTACAAAATGCATCAGGTCAAACTATAAGTGCCTTGCCATACAAATAATACAAGCTAAAAGACAATATATTAAAATCAAACCCATTAATATTAAATTTGGTATACATCTTTAAACATGTAACTCAAAATTTTAGATCATTTTTCTTCAACAAGCAATGATATACCATTATTCCTACCATACCTAACAATGCAGAACAAACTCTCTTAAGGATGTCACACAAAGTTACAAGAAAGTTGTTTTTTCCAAAAACCTCAAGAATGCATAAGAATATGTCCAACAAATAATAGTATACCTCTAAATTTTTCCCTCCAAGATTATGAAAACATTAAAGCAAAACATACAAAGAAAATAAATATTGAACATAGTCACTTGGAGACACCAAGGTAGTGATACACAGATCCAAGTGCCATTTCAAATCACAATGTAGGAGAAAATGAATGAGGGTATAGCTATATTATATATAAATATAGGCACCACAAGATGTGTGTATGGCTTCTAATCCTAATATTGGAGCCTCATAGTGATTATTCAATTTAAGTATGTTGAGAAAATAACAAAATGCACTAAAATTTAAAACTGATTGTCCCATAGATAAAAGGTGTATCTTTGTTCAAGAATTGATACCTAATTTTTTATCAATGGATAATTACCCTCTCAACAAGATAAAAAGTTTCAGACCCAAAAACTCGTAGCTACCATAAAATTTATCTTCCACCATACATTTATGTATGAGTGTATAGTTAAAAAAGAGATTCATGTTATCATAAAAAGAATTAGTTAACCTCTTATAGAGAGCTCATGTGATTGATGAGGCAACATGAAACTTTCATGGTATGTATCATGATTTGAATGATAGTGTGTTCTTATTATTAGCCTTCTAATTTACTATAATATCAAGGAGGAAACAAGAATTAAAAGCAGCTTAAGTAATACAACCGTGTACGAAGAACCTGCTTAGAAATTCAAGGAAGACATTTATTGGCACTTCATTTGGCATGATTGATGCCTCACCTAAATTTTTCTCTTCTCCTTTTCTAGAATCCTCCTTTCCATGCCAAAATGGGAGTTTTGGAATGGGTATGGTGTTGCACATATGGTTCTTAGGGTTGTCATTGATGGCAACACTATCACTAGGTTGTCATTGATGTCAACACTATCATGGTGGTGTGATGGTGTTCATGGTTGGATGCCATGTCCCATCCAGCAAGAGAAGAACATAAAGGAGAAGATACAGTTCATATTAAGATGGAAATTAGAAGCACAAAGATGATCAAATGTTTTGTTGATGCTACTAATGGCCTATAGTATGCATGATCTAATTTCCATGATGATTGCATTAGCAGAAGGGTGCTTTGTTGTTGAGTGTTTGAAGATAGTGTTACTTCTGTGAAGATGTCCTGTGTTGATGTATAAAATTGTGCAGGTTCTAACACCAACATGGGAAGTTTCAAGAATGTGGAACTTGCTACTTGAAATAACCTCTAGATTTTAAAGAAGCTGGCTCTTCTCTATGTTAAATGGGCTTTTGAGCAAAGGATAAGAAATTAACAGGATTACAAATACAATTAAGAAAATCTAACCATGGCGATGCGCCTAAGTGAAAATATTTCTTCAATTTAAGCACAGTGAAAACTATTCTCAAGATACAGTTATATTAAAGAGAAGATACTGCATGATTAACATAAATATATGGAATGAATATAATCAAAGGCCCATAACCACACTTTGCAATGACACAGATAATATCAACGAAGGCACAGAACAAAGTTCTTCTCATTAAATCTTCCAGCAACATAAAAGGCATAGATATATGCACAAACACATTAACCTTCTTATCAAGAATAACAAAATAAAGGCAAAATGACATCAACTAGTCACAGCAAAGTCTTTGACTTCTATTTTAAAATTCTCACAAAAACTTATCAAAAAATATCTCTCTGTGTATTTTTACCTCTCTGGATCTATTACAAATACTACATATTTATAACCATAGATCTGACTCTAGATTGTCTGTAACAACCAAATCTCCAATGGCCCAACGGAACTAAAGATAATTGGAAGTCCCTGGCAGTTACGATCCTCTGAATCTAAAACAGCCATCTCCTCCTGCATGCTTATTAGTTGGGGAAAAATATATGTGGCACAACTCCTTCATTAAAACACAGACACATGGTGAAACCCGCGCACTTGAAACTCAAAACTTTACTGTGACAGATGGCAGTGTCTACATGAACATGAGAAACTCCTTCTACCTTTCAGAAATGAACAGGAAAATGACACTTGTCACGTTCCGCAGCTTTCAAGACCTGATACATGTCTTCTTCCGCAAAACTTTTAAAACTATGTCTTTATGCTTAGGTGACCTCCTCTATTGACATTTGTTGCTGTCTGTATCACTTATAATCTGAAACATATTAAAATTGGGACCCACAGCCTTTATCACACATTAGCTTCAAAGGGAGAAAACTGGGATAGATGGCATCTTTCACGCACACACTAGCTAGCACGTGGAAGCACCTGCAACATCGCTTGAAACTGATAAAGCTTTTGAAACCTCCCATGGAAGTTAACGCTTGGTGCAACCCGCATCACTTTAGAAGCTTTAAGTTTCTCGCTAAAAAAGGGGCATAAACAAAATAACTCTATCTCCACAACCACCACGTGGTGACCTCTACAAGCTTGGAACTTGAAACATATTGTGGCCCACCATCCTCTTTACTTAGCATCAACATGATACGAAAAGAAACACGCGGCAAACTTTGCACAAAACATAGAACTTTAGGGGCTGCCTCCGTATGCTACACGTGGTGACCTCTACAACAAAGTTGAAACTTGAAACATTGAAAATATTTTCTACGTGGCATGGTCCGCACAAAACTTAATATTAGAAACAATACTACAGATTTAACTATGGCTGGACATTTGGTGGCTTCCACACAAAACATTAGAAACCCGTGCATCGATTCCTTTGAAACTTGCACAGAAACAAAAGAGACCCGTGAACTTGCTGCGACTAAAACAAAATGTAGAGTTTTGACACTCTACAGTTCTTGGCGACCAATAGGACTTCTGAGCCTGCTCTGAAAGAACCCAAAACTGGCAAAAATATATGTATTGAAAATACAACACAGAGTCACAAATTTTGTAATGTTGTCTGATAAACAGACCATTCTGAATCGAAAGTCCCTGTCTACTATGCAAATCTTGAAAAGCAAAATCAAGATTAATTATATCCTTATGGGAAAAGGTTTGCAAAAGTTGTACCACAGCTTTTAATTGAAACTCCAGCTGGGCCATAGGTATCAACACAGCCCCTACTTCCTTGACTGATGAAGAATCACTCAAACCGTGAAAAATTGTGTCATCATTTTGCCCGGTCAAGAGCAGGGCCTTGATGTCATCGATCATCAATACTGTGTTATTATCTGGGAATGGTGAAGGAAGCCCCAATTACACCAACTCCTCTATAGGTTTCTTCATATTTTTAACTCCTTCCTTTACTATATCTAGGAGCTCTTGACTATTCATGGCCGTAGAGTTGCAACTCAAAACCTCATTGACCTTTTTAGCAGCAACCATTCTGTCATTAATACCTGCTGCTGATAGAGTCTCATCTGTGGTGTCATACAACTTATTTAATAAAAGTTGAGAGTTAGAAACCCTCAAGGAAATAGTAGATAAGGTGGCCTGCACCAAAGTTTCCACCTTCTCACACAGCTACTAAGCATTTAATAGAAATGTTAAAGATGGCTTTAGCTGGATAATCTCATTAGAGATTCTTTTCCATACTGAAACATAAAGCTCTTTTACCAAATTTAAAACTCCAACATTCTGTGGCCTATTAGCTAACTCAATTGTCAACTGTTTTGTTTTTTATTGCTCAGCTAGGAGTTGTGCCTGAATTGCACCATTAGCATTTTGCTCACTTAATAACTTTGTTGTAATTGTGTGGCCTATTGCAGCTTATCTTGATATTTCCTCTCCAAAGTGGCTTTCTCCTATCTCAAAATAGTCACTGCAGACTTTTCTTGTGCTAGCTCAGACTCAAGAGAAGCATTCTGGGCCTGTGTAGCCTAATGTATTTGACAAGAAACAATATTTTCCAACTGTTTGTTCATACTTTCAATCTCATTCTTCTTTGATTGAATCTCCCCTGCAAGGTTGCTACTATTCACCTTCTCTTGAGCTAAATAATTCTATGCTTTCTACAACTTCTTAGATACTTTCAAATAGTCAGTTACAACAATAGATGTAGTCTCATTTAGCATCTCTACCCTATCTTGTGGCCTGAAAAGAGACATATCCATAGCCACAGCATTCATAGCATAGTCCTGGGGCTGCATTTGTTCATTAGGTTTCACCACATTTGGAGATAAATGTGTGACTATCAGTGATTGTTGAATGGGGTCAAAAAGTGACCTCATGTGTACCACAACAGGGCTCTTATTTTCTTTCTTCCTCTTTTTGTCCATTCTAGCCTCTCTAGCCCTTTTTGTTGTGTCTGCTTGAGCTTGGAATGTAGGAGGGGATGTAATGTATCCTCTAGCAAAGGGATGACCTTGAGGCAGGCCATAGGGAATAGCAGATATATGTTGGCTAGGAGAAACCTGAGGGGGGGAAAAGGACACAGATGGAGAAAATAATGGCAGTGAAATGGCCTGTGAAGTGACAATGGTGGCAAGGGTTGATGTAGGCATAGCAAAAGTGGCAGGGTTTACAAATGTTTAGCTAATTGGGATTGCCACTCCTATAGTAGAAGAAAGAGATACAGGAGAAAAAGGAGAAGAAGCACTTACTTGAGGGACA
The DNA here is from genome assembly GCA_027924645.1 of Cunninghamia lanceolata. NCBI lineage: Eukaryota > Viridiplantae > Streptophyta > Pinopsida > Cupressales > Cupressaceae > Cunninghamia > Cunninghamia lanceolata. The sequence continues at coordinate 1,614,666 of BSBN01000243.1, forward strand.
ATAGAAGTGACTGGTAGTTGTTGCTACAATGGTTCTATTTCTTCCTCTTCTTCCTAGATTGCAAGTGCAATTTCCTATGTTTCCTAGGCCTCTCACCTATTTCCTATGTTTCTTTCTCTTCAACATTTACCACTACTGGCGATTGTAAAGGAACAAATCTAGAACTCCCAGATGCCGAAGCTATTTGAGTCCCTATGGTTGGTGATGACACTACACCTTTTTTTTTTCTAAGGTGCTGAGGGATTGGGGCCATGAAGATGTAGGGGCAGCAGATGAGACCTATCCTATTTTTTGCATAATTTGGGCTGACTCTATTTCCTCCTCTTTTTCCTCACCCTTCCTCTGAATTCTACTAGTGTTTGGACTTGAGACTGGGGAGGGATGCCACTCATCCCAGATTAATTCCCATTTTTCATCAATATCAACATTCCCAAATGAATGGGTGATCTCTGAGATCTCTTACCTATATTTCCAATAGGCTTCAGTCTTTTCTGGTTTCCAATCTTAGGCCTTCAATGCTTTTCTTAGACCAGCAGTCATTCTCAACTTAGGGTCAAATTCCTTCTCTTTAACATAGAAGGTTTCCCATGGCCTAGCCCCCTCATAGGGTAAGTCAGATAATTCTACATATAGGTTTGGGTTGTCCTCTTTTAGATTCTTCCTGTCCTCCCAGAATAGACGACCCTCATGTACCATTTTAGCATGGACCTTACTATTTATGATCCAGGAGGCTAGGAAATTGTCTGGGTCATATTTCTATTTATCCTCAATGATGAGGAAACTAAGGGCAGCTAACTTCCTTAACAAGAGGTTCTCTGCATCTCTGACCTCACGTGTCATGTTTTTCCTGAACCATGGGATGTCATACATCTTCTTTCTTTTCTTGTGGCCAAAGTCATTATCAACCATAGATACCTATCGGGTCACCTCTAAGAATACAACCCTAGGGGTTAATACTTTAGGTAATAACATAGGCTCCCCATTGAAACTATGGACTCTGATTATTGCATTATGTGCCCCAAAGAAATAATCAAAGGGAATTGGGCAATTGGTCATAAAACCCCTTATACCCTATGTCAATCTATGTTCTACAGGCTCAGGGCTTAACTGGAAAAAAGGAGTGACAAAATGTTCCCAAAACTCATAAGGATTTGAGACCTCAGATAACACCTATCCATGCAGACATAGGAATGGTTTTATTTTGACCAAAATCTGGGTCATACATATTCAATTACATATGTTGTGTGAAGAGACTATAGTTCTGATACATCATAAGGTGGAATAAGAAAGCAGAATACCTAAAAACTCACCTTGACTTGAAATTTGAGAGCTGATCAATCATGGCAGCAACAATTTGTTCTAAAAAATCCAGTCGGTACTCTTGTGATTTGTCCATAGTTTTCATCCTGAATATGATTGCCAGTTGCAAGTCATGAACTGTGTTATCTTCCCTCATTCCAAAAATAAAGGCAATCATTGATAGTGCTTCCTAAACATTTTGACTAAATTGTGCCCGCCCAGTAGGTAGTGTGGGCATATGAATATTATCTTCCCCCAGCTGCATCTTTGAATTTAGGAACCTGACATTGTTGATTATATTTGCCCACGTGTTTTGCATTTTAGCAATAGTTGGAAATGTGGTTGTTCTATCATATGCAGGCCCAACATGTCTCTTATGGCCTTGGGCGTAATCTACACTATGAAAGAGGCCTGTTGAATAGTATTTGATGGTGCATAAAATAACTCTGCACACAACTCGACCAACTTGGGACATAGGTGGACATTTGGAACCAAGAATTGTGCCAATTGCGAGGTCCATATCCTCATGCCAAAAGTTTTCAATTGCCCATCTTTTGTCTGAAGAATACATCTTTGATGTGCCCCCTCCTAGAGGGTCCTAGTATTCTTTTGAAGGGGCATGTCGAATATGTCATCTGCATAATCCTTCACCTTTTCTAGGTCAATGGAATATCCTACCTCAGGGACCCTTGTTCTTGGATAGGTTCTCTTTGGTTGTGCGGGTGCTGAAGCATATGATTTATTGTTTAACAGTTTGTCGATTGACTCATAAATTCCAAGTCCCTCTTGAGGAGACTGTGTATCAGACATATCTGTATCTAATGTAAGTAGACATGGGAAACTTTGACACAAAAAAATGAAACTATTTAACTAGAGTGATACTTAGCTGAAAGGCACTCGCAAAGGATGGAACTTGGATGGAACAGTGATTCAAAGCAGAAAGGGATAGCAATGAATGAGGCTACATTTAGGATTTAACACTAACTCATTGAGGCTTTATGGAGGTAATCAATGACACATCTTATCTTATTAAAGGCATTAATTCCAAGAAACAACTAGTGTATCCTTTTGAAATCCACATGGAATGGAGTGTCAGATATGTTGCGGGAGTGGCTATCTTTTTGAAAAAGTGTGTACTTTCAGGGAATTTTAGGGATTACTGAACAACCTTAATAAATTCTAGACCAAAGAGAAGGGGCTTTATGCTACAGACACATGTTCACTGAACACTTATTGAAAAAGGAAAGTGGGAAAAGAAAGTAGGAAACAGGAAAGTGAGAAAAGGAAAGAAAACTAACTATGATACATTAAGAGTCCCTCCTTAATTGAAATGTTTCAGAAAGATCCCATTTACCAGAATCTCTTCAAGTTCTCATCCATGGTCTCCAATTCGAAAGAATTTTGTTACTTGCAGGAACAAATTTTATAAGGACTTGTCCATAATGATTCAAATTTGTTGTGCCGACCTAGTTTGGTAGCTCTTTCATCCCATTTCAATACCAGAGAGCCAACCTCAAAATTTGGATTTGAAGTCTTCTTGTCAAAATAGTCCTTCACCATTTTTTGATGTTTCATTAGTGACTCATGTGCCTTTTATCTTTTCTCTTGAACTTCCAATAGTTTAGCTAGTTTGACTTGCATGGGGCCATTCTCTTCTATTTCTATCTATTTTAACAATTGCAAGGCAAGGACCTCCAAGCTCGGTGGCATTACTGCTGGTTTACCATAAACTAATTCATAGGGAGACATTTTAGTCACTTGCTTTGGTGTGATCCTGTCAGCCCATAGTGTTGTATTAAGTAACTTATGCTACTCTCTGTGATAATTGGTTCCTATCCTTTTTATAAGTTTGATAAGGTTCTTATTAGTGGACTCTACCAAACCATTACCCCGAGGGTAACAATTTGAAGAAGTCTTCAAATAAATCCCATTCCTTAATGCAAACTCAAATAATTTGGCTCCCAAAAATGCTTTAGCATTATCTGATATGATGGTACAAGGAGGACCAAACTGAGCAATTATGCCTTCTAGAAAGTCTAATATGATCTTTTATGTTGCCTCTTTGAGTGGTACTGCTTCACTCCATCTGGTAAAGTAATCTGTGGCTGTGAGGATCCATTTGTGTCCCATACTTGATACTAGATTAATCATACCAATAAAATCCAGTCCCCATTGAGCAAAGGGTTTATCCACAATTATGGGACTTAAAGGCAGTGCTGCATTTCTCCTTTTGCATGTATAAAATTGACAAGTCTGGCACTCTTTACCTAAATGATGGCAATCCAAAAACAGAGTAGGCTAGAAATATCCTACTTGTGTTACTTTGATTGTAGTGGTCCTTGCTGAAAAATGCCCACCTGAAACTCCATGGTGTAATTCATGTAGTATTCTTTGAGCTTCACCCTTTTCTATACATCTCAAGAGGATACCATCAACATTCCTTCTGAATAAAATATGATCAATTAGTACAAAATGAGCCCCTTGTTGCCTATAATATCTTCTCTTATCATGGGAGAGCTCATTTGGGAAAATCCCATGCTTCATAAATTGTATTCTATTTGTGACCCAAGAATCTTGGTCAATCTCTTGGAGTTTCAATACATTTTCACTTTCTATTTCTTCAGTCACTATTCTCTCCATGTCTTGAGTCATATATTGGCACAATCCCTTGCCTCTGACTAGCTTGGTGGGTCTTACTTCTACATCATATTCCAAGATCTTGTTATCCAATTGGCTCTTTTCTCAATAATCTTACCCTCCATAATATATTCCCTTACACTAGGGTGAGCCACCAGTATCAGGATTTTGTTTCTTGTTACCATATGTCTAAATTTTTTAAGGGCTTTCACCATGGCATATGCTTGCTTCTCCACAAAATTATATCTAGCCTCATATTCCTTGAGGGTTCTGGAGAAAAAGGTTATTGGGTGTTCTCCTTCTTGCTGATCATCTTTCTGAGTTAAAACAACAGCAACACTGAATTCTCTCCCATACACATACATTATGAAAGATTTGGAGAAATCTAGGTTTCTAAGTACCAGGGCTGATGAAATAGCTCTCTTTACTTCTTCAAAAGCCTATCTTCCCTCTATGGTCCATTTGAAAACTAGATCTTTCTTAAGCAATAGTGTCATTGGTCTAATTAGACCTGCAAAATTAGATATGAATCAGCTAAAAAAGTTGATTTTCCCTAGAAAGGATTGAACTGCTTTCTTATTGACTTGTAGAGATAGGTTCATTACAGCTGTGACTCTTTCTAGATCAATAGAGACCCCTTCCTTTGACACTATATGCCCTAAAAGTTTACCCTGAAGTACTGCAAAGATACATTTCTTGGGATTCATAGATATTCCAAACTCTTGGCATTTGTTAAAAATAGCCTCTAAATGGTCAAAATGATCTACAACATTTTTAGAAAAAATAGTGAGGTCATCTAAATAGATCAGGATAATTTTATTTATAAGTTCCCCAAATGCTACATCCATTGCACATTGAAAAGTAGCCCCAGCATTTAAAAGGCCAAAATGCATTTTAGCATATGCAAATGGTCCCCACTTTGTAGTGAATGTAGTCTTATTTTGGTCTTCATTAGCCAACCAAATCTAATTATATCCTGAGAAACCATCTAGCAAGGAAAACCTTTCTAAGCTAGCCACAATCTATAAAATCTGTTCCATAGAGGGCAGGGGCTAATGATCTTTAAAGATGCTCTATTCAGATCCCTGAAATTTACACAAAGTCTTATGTCACCATTCTTCTTTCTTACTAGCATTAGGCTTGATACCCAGGTTGAATGCTTAATTGGAAAAATAATCTTAGATTCTAGGAGCTTTCATAGCTCATCCACCATTAAAGGTTCAATTCTAGGATTCACTAGCCTTTGCTTCTGTCGGACTGGTTTAGATCTTTCAACTAGCTCTATGGTGTGTTGGATGATATCTCTATTATAGCCATGGAGGTCTTCATAGGTCCAAGCAATGACCCTATCATATTTATCACATAAATCAATCAGCCTTTCCTTTTCTTGTTGGGTTGTAGAGTTGCCAATTTTCGACTTTCTTCCTTCACTAACTTGGATCTCAGAATAATCTTCCTTATTCACCTGAAATCTTCTCCTCTCTAGGCTTGCATCTTCTGGATCAAATAGATTTTCCAAAGTAATTAGCCCTTTAGGGAGTTTATTTGATTTCAGCTGGATGATTTGGTCAGCATATGCTTCCTCAATTTTGGGGTGTAATTGATCAGCAAATTGACCTGATTGTTGTAAGAATGAGAGTACTTGGAAATTATTATCAAAAACTTGCCAATTTAGGTCATTATCTGGAATAGTTAGCCTTACTATAACTTTAACTGACTCGTTGTTAACTAATAGATTAGTTGTTGGATCAAACTGTGAACCAATCTGTGTCATTCTATCTGCTTTAAAGCTTTGGGCTCTAGGAACTACTTCAATATTAAAAGTCTCAAAACCATCTATGAGGTCCCAAATTCTGTGCCTATAGGATCTCATTCTTACATTTTTTGCTATTGCCTTTTCTCTGATTTGTTTCACCACCAGTTCTAAATCTCATCTTACTTTTAGATTCTTTACTCCCTTTTTCTTTGCTAACATGAGTCCATGCACCAAAGATTCATATTCAACATCATTATTGGTACAGGCAAAATGAAAGCAAATGGCTCTAAGAATTTTCTCACCATCTGGAGCAGTAAGGCAAATTCCTACTCCAGCACCATTTTTACTCCTAGCCCCATCAAAATTGAAGGTCCAGATTTCTAAGTTTCTTTCAGATTCTTGACTCTGTGATGCTTCTTTCCTTAAAACATTAGGTATTTCTTAGTCTTCTTCAAATATGACACAAGTGACTAGACCTGTAGAGTCATAATTTCCATAGGCATCACTCTACATTATGGTCAATAGCTGATTATTTTCTTCTTCTTCTTGGTCATGCTCAGTCCAGTTACCCAACTCTTTAACAAAGACTCTCTCCTCCTTATTCAGCATAGCATGGGATGCTTCTAATTTTGGGGTTGGTTCATTTGTGATATGGTCTTTGGATAATGGCTCTGACAATATTTTCATCTTTGTCCCATATTTGGTTCTCAGGATGAGGTGTGACCAATCTAGTGACATGTAACCTCCTATCTTGGCTGTGAAATCTCTGGATAAGCATAGACCAAATACAAGGGGAATATCTATGACTACCACATCCTAATTGACAATTATATTGGGGCAAGTATATAGTTGTAATGGAAGTTGTTTGATTTTCCCTATTGTTTGCACATATGTCCCATCCAACTGCATGACCCCTCTTGTAAGTGGTTCATATTTTATCTTCAAAGCATCTACTATTTGCTTTGGCATTACTGTAGTACTGGCCCCAGAGTCTATCATTGCATTATGCAGCAATTTTTTCCCAACTATTAGAGTCAAATAAAAGGGATCTGGTTTAGATTTACCTACCTCAGGTGCATTGTTCAACAGAGCTGTTGTTTGTAGAGGTACAGTATCTTTGGGCTGACACTTCCCTTTATCAATAGCTCCTCCTTTAGCACCAGTGTGTTTAGGGACTTCTTGACCTTGCAGAGCTTCTTGCAATAGTGTCTTTTGCTTAGGAATAGCTAACATATCCCAGATTGATAGTGTGTTAGAGTTCTTTTCAGCTGGTCTACCACATTCACAAGTCCTAATGCCCGAGTCTTTGAATAATAAGGGTACCTTGTCTTTTCTATAACATGTCCTGAGGTTACTTGATTCTGCACAGGCTGAGGTATATCTTGCCTAGAGACTGTGTTGTGATTATTTTGAACTAGAGGAATTCCCATGACCTCATTATTAGTGACTTCAGGCTGCTCCATCATCCTCCTCTTTGATCTGGTATAGTAGTTTGATTGCACCAATGGTTTCTTTGAAATAGATGCCTCATTCAAAAACACTAAATCTTCTTCTTCAATCCATGAAAATAAAGCATGTTCAGAGGCTATTTCCTCTTCCTATTGTATGGACATCCCTTGCATCTGGGCCACCATGACTACGTTTTGAACACTAGGAGCCTGATATGGTGGAGTGTTAGAAGTTGAAAATTGTCCTTCTAACCCTCTTTGTTTTGCTATCTTTTGCTGCAAATTTCATCTAGGACAGTTTCTAGGCATATGGGCATTGTTGCAGGGAAAGCACCAAGAATTTGTGTATCTGCTAAGTTATTTTGCCCTGGGACTATTTCCTTGTTAGGATTATGAGGGATAGTTTGTAGAGGTGTGGGGACTGGAACCAACTGGTTTGAAGGCTGAGGATAGTTTGCCTTTGAGGGCCTTGATATTGATTTGGTTGAAAGGGAGGTCTATTTCCTTGATAACCTTAATAAGGGGGCTTTGGATAGGGATTTTGTTGTCTCTTTAGATTAATTATCTCATTTGAAAAGGTTCTTAGAATGTTCTTGACATCATCCATTTTAGATGGTTGAGCAGAGATGGTTGCCTTAGCAGGTTGTTGAGGTACTGGAAATGAATACATGGACACAGGTGGAGCTGTAAGATTAGGAGTTTCTTGTGGCAAAGGTAAGGTAATTTCTAGAAACATGGGCATAGAAGGGCTTGGGGGCAACTTTCTAGCATCTATTAAGTTATTTTCAGCCTTGACTGCCAACTCATATGCTTCAGGTAGTGTCTGACCTCCAAGAGACTAAATCATTATTGATATATCAGAGTTTAAAGCTTTGAGGTAGAACACAATAGCCATACCTACTAATGGCCTTGCTACAGCAAGAATTCTATCCCAGGTTCTTTGAAATATTGAGTTGAAATCAGTCATGGCCTCCTATGGTGCCCTTTTGATAGTGATCAATTATTGCAGAAAGGAAGATTTATCACCTTTTTCTTTAAATCTTACAAAGAAAGCATCTCCAAGCTGGTCCCATGTAGATATTGCATTTGGAGTGAGAGATCTATACCATTCCAGAGCCTTTCTTTTGAAAGAGGCTGCTAACAATCTTATGGCCACATTCTGCTAAGTGATTACATGTACTGCACATACATCAGACATATCTTGCAGATGCTCTTCAGGTGTCTTGAAATCTTCCCCACTGAACTTAGGTAGAGCCTTTAGAGCATTGGCTGGGATAGCGTCCCAAGTCACTGGTGGTACTAGGAGAATTAGAGGACTACTAGTATTCTAATTTGCATAGTTCCTTGGGGCTACAGGTGCTCCCATATTTACTCTTTGTGTTGTTGCAAACTAATTCACTCTTCTTCTTGGAGTAGCTACTAATGGTGGTAAAAGAATGCTTGGATTAGTAGTAGACTGAGCTCTTGTTGTAGGTCCATAGCTCTGGCTCCTTGTTACTCTCTGGCTCATACGATCTTGATAGAAACTTCAAGAATAGTCCCACCAGGCATGCCAAAAATTGTTGATGTATAAAATTGTGTAGGTTCTAACACCAACATGGGAAGTTTCAAGAATGTGGAACTTGCTACTTGAAACAACCTCCAGATTTTAAAGAAGCTGGCTCTTCTCTATTTTAAATGGGCTTTTGAGCAAAGGGTAAGAAATTAATAGGATTACAAATACAATTAAGCAAATCTAACCATGGTGATGCGCCTAAGTGAAAATATTTCTTCAATTTAAGCATAGTGAAAACTATTCTCAATATATAGTTATATTAAAGAGTAGATACTGCATGATTAACATAAACAGATGGAATGAATATAATCAAAGGCCCGTAACCAGACACTTTGCAATGACACAGATAATATCAACGAAGGCATAGAACATAGTTCTTCTCATTAAATCTTCCAACAACATAAAAGGCATAGATACCTGCATAGATAAATTAACCTTCTTATCAAGAATAACAAAATAAAGGCAAAATGACATCAACTAGTCATAGGAAAGTGTCTGACTTCTCTTTTAAAATTCTAACAAAAACTTATCAAAAAATATCTCTATGTGTATTTCTACCTCTCTAGATCTATTACAAATACTGGATGTTTATAACTATAGATCTGACTCCAGATTGTCTATAACAACCGAATCTCCAATGGCCCAACAAAACTAAAGATAACTAGAAGTCCCCAACAGTTACGATCCTCTGAATCTAAAACAACCATCTCCTCCTGCACGCTTATTAGCTAGGGAAAAATATATGTGGCACAACTCCTTCATTAAAACACAGACACATAGTGAAACCTGTGCACTTGAAACTTAAAACTTTATTGTGATAGATGGTAGCATCTGCATAAATATGAGAAACTCCTACCTTTCATAAATGAAGAGGAAAATGACACTTGTCGTGTTCCGTAGCTTTCGAGACCTAATACGTGTCTTCTTCTGCAAAACTTTTAAAACTATGTCTTTATTCTCGGGTGGCCTCCTCTGTTGACATTTGTTGTAGTTTGCATCACTTATAATTTGAAACATATTAAAATTGGGAACCACAGCCTTTATCACACATGAGCTTCAAAGGGAGAAAACTAGGATAGATGGCATCTTCTGCACACACGCCAGCTAGCACGTGGCGGCACCCGCAACACTGCTTGAAACTGATAAAGCTTTTGAAACCTCCCATGGAAGCTAACACTTGGCACAACCTGCATCACTTTAGAAGCTTTAAGTTTCTTGCTGAAAAAGGGGCATAAACAAAATAACTCAATCTCTGTGACCACCACGTTGTGAGCTCCACAAGATTGGAACTTGAAACATACTTTGGCCCACCATCCTCTTTACTTAGCATCAACGTGATATGGAAAGAAACACATGGCAATGTCCGTAACAAAATAAAAAGACATGCGAAAAACTCCACACAAAACATAGAACTTTAGGGGCTGCCTCTACATGCTATACATGGTGACCTTAGCAACAAAGCTAAAACTTGAAACATTGAAAATATTTGCTACGTGGCATGCTCTGTACAAAAATTAATATTAGAAACAATATCGTGGCTTTAACTGTGGCTGGACACTTGGCGGCTTCCTCATAAAACATTAGAAGCCCACGCAGCGATTCCTTTGAAACTCGTACAAAAACAAAAGAGACCCGTAAACTTGCTGCAACTGAAACAAAATGTAGAGTTTTGACACTCTACATCCTATACAAGACAGAGGAATGCTCTGCATTCCTCCACATTTGTAGATATGGCTATACAATTCTAGAATTATGTTTAGGAGGCAGTGAAGGTGATAATTCCAAGTTTTTAGATCATTTGTCCTTTCGTTGTGAAAGTTATGCATGATAGAGTACTGACATGTGTTCTGGTAGAGTATGCTAGTGTTGAAGGTCTATTGGAATGCTTTGCATTCCTCCAAAAATGAAGGATTTCCTTTGTATTTTTGAGGAAGAATTTATGAATTTGTATTGCATGCTTCCTTGCAATTTCACAGTTCTTGGTGATCCACAACTCAATTTTTCAAATGACAGCATGATGTAGTGTGTTCCGAATGATAGATTGCTCTTAGAGTTAATGATTGAAGTTGTGCAGCATAATTCTTTGATGTGTGGTGGAAAAAGAGTGTTTGGGGATGTTTTATGAGTCATGTGGACTCATCTAAGAAAATTTCATGAAGATATTTATTTTTTCCAATACTGTACAAGGTTTTCAAGTTGATGTGGCCATTATACTTCAAGTCTTCATGTGTCTCCCTTAAAGTTTTCCTATTTTCAAATGAGCAGAGTGTGCATATGTAATTCCTTAGTTTTTGAAACTATGAAGGATGTTTTGGACTTGGTTAAGAAAGTGTTGGGGTTTGCAAGGCATGGATTTTCTGCTGGTGTAACGTGTGGCTTCACTTAGGATCTATCTTCTACACATTTCATAATGTGTGTCATTTGGCTGACTTGTAAATGTATTCTTCATGTTGTATCTGGATGACAAGCAATGTAATCAATGTAATATCATGTATAAATAGTGAATTAAAGTGAGTGAGGTGAAGTGTGATTGCAATGTGATTAAAAGGTTTGCAAGTAGATAAAAAGGTAGAATAAATGCTTTGTTGATGTGCCACTAAAGGAGAAAGCGCAGAGGTTGTTGATGATGTTCGGATTTATCTTGAAGACATATTTATGATAGTGATAAAGTATAGAGTGTGCCTAACTATTCTAATCCTTAGAAGGAAGTGTGTAGAGGCATAAGTGCAATCATCAAAAGTGTGAGTTTCAATGTCAGTTTTTAGATAGTAGAAAGACTATCATATTGTAATAGTTTGTAAGTGTGTTCTCATTTCAAGGAGTAGTAGCTTCCTTGGGAGTGACCCTAAGACAAAGTCATTAGAGAGTAGAAGCTACCTTGGGAGTGACCCTAAATCAAAGTTACTTAGGGAGTAGTAGCTTCCTTCGGTTAAAGCCCCTAAAACAAAGTTATTATTTGAGCTTCATATATTGTGAGTTAATCCTCACTGTGTTTTTTTGATTCTAGGGTTTTCCACATATATTTGGTGTTATGTGTTGATGTGCATTGTGTTAATCTTTCATATTCATGTTTATGCTATGCTAATTAAGTTTTGATCTTCTCTGGATAAGTTAAAGTTGTTAAAAGTGAAAATTGCTTAGATACTAATTCACCCCCCCTCTCAATATCCTAATGTGTTCAACAATTTGTATTAGAGCCAAGTTTCTCTAAGGAAAGCTTAACCACTTGAGGAAGGTTCAGGATGGCAAGGAATGGATCCAACAAGATACCCAGGTTTGATAAGACAAATTATGCTTTTGGAAGCTAAGGATGGAAGCTTATATCAATTCTCTTAGGTGCAGTGTTTGGGACTTTGTCAAGTCTGGTTATATTGTTCTTGCTTCTATTCCTATAGATGCAAATGAGGTTAAGAAGTATGATAACAATGCTAAGGTAAAGTTTGCTATTACGAGTGGGTTAGCTAATTCAAAGCTATCAAAGGTTATGAGTTGCAATTCTACTCAAGATGTTTGGGATAAACTTAAAACCATCTATGAAGGAGATAAGAAAGTAAAGAAAGCTATGATGCAGATCTTCAAGAGAAAATTTGAGAACCTAAAAATGTCAAAGGAGGAAGACATTGCTAGATACATGCTCTAGGTGAATGAAGTTGTCAATGGCATTAAGGGTCTTGGTGGAGAAGTGGAAGAAGATGAGATTGTGACAAAGGTTCTGAGATCCCTTCCCAAATCCTACAGTCATAAGGTATCTTCCATTGAGGAAAATGCAAACTTGGATACTTACACTGTAGACAAATTGTTTGGTACCCTTACTACCTTTGAAATGAGAGAGTTTGGTAGTGATGCTCTAAAGAAAGAACCTACTTTCAAAACTAGTATGAAGACCTATTGATGATTATTTTTACACATTCATAACAAAAGTTAAAATTCACAAAATGAACCTAAACTGTCTTGAAAGATATGAAGAAATTGATTAAGAGCTCTTAATCCCAAGTTTCTGTATGGTCAGGTCTTGACCTTGTGGATAATTCAGTAGGTTAATGTGAAACTATAATATGCAAAGGGCCTTACTTGATTTAAGGTGATCTATGACTCACTAGACTCAAATTATGCAAATTGTTACAAATATCAGCAAATTATCCATCTCTTTGCATAAATTTACTACTATATCACAAAGCTTTGTATGATTTATAATGAAACAAGATTTTTATTTCAAATTGATATGAAAATTGTCAAATATTAACACAATTGTTCATGCTCCTTTCAAATGTAAGACAATTTCCTTTAAATCTCTGCATTTAAGCTAATTATTTCAAATGTTTGGGGAAAAGTTAGAGAAATTTGAATTTAATATCATTCTACTATAGGATCTAAATCCTCTGTTATTCACATTGTGAGAAATAAATCAAACTTGATCAAATCAACAGACTAAATCTCTAAATGTGGAGCCCTAAGTATTTTCATGAACACACATCCAAGATTACAAGCTTTTAAAGAGGTAGTATTTTAGATACAAGTAAGAGCTAGAAAACACTCTGAAAATAGATGCAGAATTCTAGATTATTTGTATTTAAAATACACAGTCATATATGGTTTACAATGTATGAATGACCTTTTACTTCATTAATAAACTCAACAAAAAACTTACAAACGTCTTACAGATACAATAAGGAAGCTAGACACTCCACGAATTCCTTAGTGCAGACACAGGCGACCTCCTCCTATAAACTAAAATACTTCTTTAATCAAAGTGTTCAAACAAATTACAATTGCCAGCTATCTTTCAAAATCCCTGTGTAACTAATGTACAAGTAGTAGAGCTTCTTATATAGAATTTGAATCTTCCTACTGCTATGGCTACAAAACTTAATCTATGGTCCAGATCCATATATTATTAATGAAGGGTGCATATTCATCTCTAACCGTTTCTCAAAATATCTGAATGGTTTCTTTTCTCCCTCAAAGGATGCCATTGGAATCTTTTCAAAATAAGATTCCCCTTTTCTTTGACTTATGCCCGCAGATACTCTTTACTTGATCTCTTTCCAAAACTATTGCTCCTTTTACAATTTCTACTCCTTCAAATATGATTTGAAATTATTAATTACACCTTCTATAAAGGTGCAATATCCTCTTGGCCTCTTTGTCCATACATACTCCTGCATTATAACCCCTTCTTTCAGTTTCTTTTCTTTGTTATTTGAACCTTCTCTCTTCTTCTTATATTTCTTCATTTTGGCACTTTCCTCCATTAATGAATCAATCATTTGTTTACTTAGATATGCTTCAAGATTCTCCATGCATGGTGTAAAAATGGCTTTGAATTCTATTAAAGCCCTTTACAATTCATACACCGGTATATCCATGCATTCATGATCTAAGATTTTTTCTACTATCCTTTTATGCATTTTGATCATGTCATCTACCTTTTCTTCTAAGTCCCGAGCAACTGTTATGCACTTTCTGAGATTATCCTCTTCAAATTTTATTTCTAGCCTCGCCTGTAGCACTTGATTTGCCATTGAAGGGGTAATTACTCCTTCATTTATTAGTTCTTCTGCTCTTTCTTCAATTTCCTCTAATTGTTCTAATTTTGATTTACATTCCTCTCTTCTAAATTGACCATTATGTACAAGCATACTACATTTATTATTTTCTATTACAGTTGTAGACACCTAAAATTGACTTGCATCACAAAACCAATTGCCTGTATCTCTACACCACCAATTATCCATCCTATTAATTAAATAAATTCATTTTATTTAATTAATTTCTCCCTAATCATCTACCTTTGACGATTTACCCATCCTTGGTGAACAATTAATTCATTTAATTTATCACTATACATTACAACTATATCCTCATTAATTAAATAAATATTCTCAATATTTATTTAGTTAATTTGTCCATCTCTCTAATCCTTGTTAATTAGATAAAGCATATTAATCCAATTAATCTAGCCTATTAATCAACCTATCCCTATCTTAGTTAATTAAATATCAATTATTTAATTAGCTATCCTAGCCTACCTATCCCCTAGACCTAAATTAATTAAGTTAAACACTTAATTAACCTTGCTTAGCCTATCCTCCCACACACCTTTGAATAAAAATCATTTTTTATTCAAAGGGTCAAATCTTCCTTACACCTCATTTATCACCCTCTTACACATGTAAGTGTACATGTGTCCTTCAACCTTCACATCTCCACAGAAAAGTGAATTTTTAATTCACACTCCCCCATGAGTTAAATTTTTAATTCACTTGTCATATCCACTCTTCCCAAAAATGAATTTTTAATTCATTTTTATCCTCCACACCTTTCCCCATGTGAATTTAAAATTCACAAATAATAAGAGCCCTCCAAATCCATTGACTTAATCTCAACCCTTGATCTCTCTCATCCACTCCCCTTGTGACACTTGTCACAAGTCTATGACTTCAATCCAAACCCTAACTCTCAACCATTTCTAGCCCTTGATCTCATCATTTAATCCTCACCCTCCATCTATTTTCCAAAAATCTATAAATGAGACCCTTCTCTAAACCATTTTCAACAACTTCTTCTTCCATCCTTATCATGCCCAAATTTCTCTCAAATCTTCTCATCATACCATCATAATGCCAAAATCATTCCTCATCCCCATCTCAATCTCCATCTAAATCCAAATCCCTCATCCTATTGTGTTGAATCTCAAAGAGAAATCCACATTCATCTACTTTGGTAAATCTAAGGGGTTTGGGTGCAACTCCTTCCACCCTATCTTGGATTTGTGGGTCACAAGTGAAGGTATATCATTTATTTTTGCACTTGATTTGTGTTTTTGGCTTTCATTTTGACTTCATAGATCACAGTAGCCACTTTCCATCTTTCACTACTTGTTTTATTACTTGTTCTCCTTCTTGCATGAAGTCTTTGAACCATTCTTCAAACACATTGGCCTTAAGCCTTTTAGTTTCCATATATTTTATTTCATCCTTGGATACAAATGCTATCTCACTAGGAAATTTTGGCACTGTTGTATTGGGATCAAATATTCCCTTAATGAATTGCTACAATTGGACAATGTGTCCTTTAAAATATTCTCGTTTATCATTATCTTTTCTTAACATTTCTGCTGTTACCTGGTGCATGTCTTCCCACTCAGTTATGTGTTTCTGTCTTGTTGTATGCCCCAGGTCTAAATTTAGTATTTTATATTCATCTAAGGTTATTTCTCCCTTAGTCTTCTCCTTCTATGGTATGGCCAGGTTCAGTGTTCTAGATCTATTTGGACCTCTTTGAATGGATGACATGGTTTTGGCCTTTCTCCTTTCTTTCCTTGGCATTGTATCGCCCAATAAACTTTTGATATCAATAGGTACCAATTGTACCTCCTTCTTTTCTTTCCTTATCTCCGCCCCTAACCAGGAAGGAACCTCTTTTGTGCCTTTAGTAGTTTTTTCTTCATTAATTACCTTGTCTTGAGGCTTTTCTAATTCTCCCTATTCCTGTGATTGTTGTTGTTGTTCCTGTTGTTGTTCCTGTTGCTGTTGTGGAGGAGGCTATTGTTGAGGTGTTGACCCTTGTACCATGGGATCATTCTACTGTTGAGACTCACCCTCATTTTCTTCTTCTTCAATTTCTGTGTCCCCTCCAACCTCATCTTCTTCCTCAGGACCCTCTCCCTTTGATGATTCTTTTTCTTGGTCCTCTTCCTTATTTTTTTGTTCTACATTTGACATGTTTATATCTTTTGCTTGTTCTTCAGTTTTACCTTCATCAATATTTTTTGTATGTTCTTCACCTTTAGGTTTCTTGGTTGCATCCTCCTGTAGTTTCACCTTCTTTCTATACTTGCTCTGTATGTGTAGGTGAACTTACCATTGGGTCATCCTCCTTTGCTTCTTTTCCATGTTCTTTTCTTCTTTCTATGTTTTTCTCTTCTTCACTCTATTCACCATTCATATTTAAAATATTCAGTATATCTACTCCTCAGGTAGCATCTCCTGTTTCATCTTTTTCTTGAGCAAGTTTTTATTTTACTATCTCCTCAGGTGCATCTTCCTTTTTAGACTCTTAAATTTTATGTGCTTCATCTTGCATATCTTTTATTATTTCAGGAGACACCAAGTGATGCAGCACACAACATACACTCAACAGAATTGTGCCATTAAACATGAGAGACAAAAATTTGGAAGCTGAAACATAACAAAATTTCTATTCCTCAACTCTGCTGCTACAATGAGAGAAAACTCTCTTATATCTAAGAAAACAAAAAAAAACAAAAAATTACCTTTTTTGGCAGATTTCGACAATTGTCAGATTTTGCCATTTTAGGTAATTTTACAATCATATCTTGAGAATCCAGTTTTTTCCCAAAAAGCTCATAAAGCTAAGGTAGGACGAAAAACCAACTAACATCCTAAATTCGAAACATGAGTTTCGAGTTATTAAAAAAAGCAACTTTTAAAAAACTAGAAAAAAACACTAATTTGCCATTTTGAGGGCCAAGATGAAAGTTTGAAGCCCCGAAAAAGTGCTAAGACGAGGTCCAACCCGCTAGGGCGGGTTGGGAAACCACTGGCCACCTCATAACGCATCCACCTGTAAAATTTCGTAGAAAACCCACAACCGAGTCAAAAGTTATGACCTCCGGAAGTCCCTGCATCATTCTCCTCTGGTTGAAAAGAACGCAGCTCCTGCAAGTGAGTGTCTTCAAACTGCTGCCATTGGACGAGATCTAACCTTTGCATTTCCCACTCTGTAATCCATGTGCTATCTGTTGGTGGCAATCCTTCCCACTGTACTAAATACTTGTTGTAACGCCTGTGCCGAGTGGAGATAGTGTTCTTATCAAGAATCTGTGCAATCTTTTCCTTCTTCTTATGGGGAATGTGGTTGTGCCATGACACCTCTAGTTGACTATCTTCAGCATCATCCTCACCATGGAATGCATATAAATCAGAAATATTAAACACGGGAGAAATAGCGAGATCATCTGGTAAACTGACCTCATATGCATTATCATTGATCTTCTTTGTAATTCTGCAAGGACCAATTTTCTTGTACTTCAACTTGTGATATGTTCCAGTAGGAAACTATTCTTTTCTCAAATATACCATCACTAAGTCACCTGCGCTGAATGTCTGATGTCGCCGATGAGGATCCACTGAATTCTTATACCTCTCATTACTGTCTTGCAACTTCTGTCTCACTTCTTGCTGCAACTGTTGAAGGTGTTCTGCAAATGCTTCCCCATCATCACTGACCTGATCTTTCATTGGTAGCTGTACCAAATCTAGAACACCCTGAGGATTCCTGCCATACACAATCTGGAAAGGGGACTTTCCTGTTGATCGGTTAACAGAACTATTATAGGCAAATTCGGCCTGGGGTAATGCCAAATCCCATTGTTTTGGCTTTTCTCCAACAATACACCTCAGCAAATTTCCCAGACTCCGATTAACTACCTCTGTTTGCCCATCTGTTTGAGGATGATAGGCACTACTAAACTATAACTTGGTCCCCATTTTCTTCCGTAAAGTCCTCCAGAAATGACTGAGGAATTTGGTATCCCTGTCAGAGGTAATAGTCTTTGGAACACCATGTAGTCTAACAACTTCTGAGAAAAATAACTCTGCTACCCTCGTTGCATCATTAGTCTTCTTATAGGCAATAAAATGAACCATCTTGGAGAACCTATCAACAACTACAAAAATGGAATCATTACCTCGTTGAGTATGTGGAAGTCCCAACACAAAGTCCATGCTCAAATCTGTCCATGGTGCAGCTGGTACTGGTAAGGGCATATACAATCCTGTATTCTGTGAATATCCCTTAGCCACTTGGCAGATTCTACACCTTGTTACATGCTTAGTTATATCCCTTTTCATCTTTGGCCAGTAATATTTATCTTCTATCAAGGCTATTGTCTTGTCCTTGCCAAAATGTCCAGCCAACCCACTACTATGAAATTCTCTGATAATGTTGTCCCTCATAGAGCCAGCCAGTATGCATAGTTGTTTTCCTTTAAATAGATACCCATCTTGCATAAAATATTCACCCCTAAAGTGATCCAAGTTACCAGATATTGGTGCCTTCAATTGTTCCACAATCTCCCAAAAATCATCATCAGACTCATACAAATTTTTGATGGCATCAAAACCAATCACCTCAGCTTCCATTGTGGTCAAAAGTGCAATATGCCTACTTAACACATCTGCAACCTGATTTTGTTTTCCAGACTTATGCTTCAACACAAAGTTGTAACCCTGCAAGAAAGAGACCCACTTGGCATGCCTACTATTCAACTTTTTCTGTGTGTTCAAGTACCTCAGTGCAATATGATCTGTAAACAATACAAACTCCTGGGGAACTAGATAATGTCTCCAATGCCTCAATGCTTGGACAATTGCATAAAATTCCAAATCATAAGTAGAATAATTCTTTCTCACTGCATTCAGCTTTTCACTAAAGAAAGCTATAGGTTTGCTAGCTTGGCTAAGTACAACACCTATTCCTACATGGGAGGCATCACACTCTACTTCAAATACTTTATCAAAATTTGGCAATGCAAGTATAGGTGCTTCTGTTACCTTTTTCTTCAAGTACTTAAAGCTCTCCTTAGCATCCTTGGTCCATACAAACTCCCTCCCTTTGGTGCAATCTGTTATAGGAGCTACAATACAACTGAAATTGTGAATGAACTTTCGATAGAAAGTGGCCAAGCCATGAAAACTTTTTACCGCTATGATGCTGCTTGGACTAGGCCATTCTAGGATGGCCCTGACCTTTTCTGGATCCATTCTGACACCATCTTTAGAAATGACAAAGCCTAAAAAAACCAAACTGTCCTGCATGAACCTACACTTTTTCAAATTGGCATAGAGCTTCTCCTTCCTTAACACACCAAAGATGATCCTCAAGTGTTGTAGATGCTCTTCTCTGCTGTTACTAAATACCAAAATATCATCAAAATAAACTACCACAAACTTACCAATGTAAGGGCGTAGTATAGTGTTCATCAATCTCATAAATGTGCTAGGTGCATTTGATAACCCGAATGGCATAACCATCCACTCATATAATCCATCTCCAGTCTTAAAGGCTGTCTTCCACTCATCCCCTTCTCGAATCCGGATTTGGTGGTAGCCACTTCGTAGGTCGATCTTGCTGAAATATTTAGCCCCTGCAAGGACATCCATCATGTCCTCCATACGAGGTATAGGAAACCGATACTTGATGGTAATCTTATTAATTGCTCTGCTATCAGTGCACATCCTCCATGTTCCATCTTTTTTTGGGGTTAACAATGCGGGTACAGCACATGGGCTCATGCTCTCTCTCACCACACCTTTACTTAGGAGTTCTGTTACTTGCTTATTCATCTATGCATGTTGTGTTGGATTCATCCTATAAGCTGCTTGGTTGGGTAGAGTTGCTCCTAGAATCAAATCAATATGATGCTGAATATCTCTCTTTGGTGGTAGACCATCAGGCAATTCATTAGGTAAAACATCAACAAATTCTTTCAACAGCTCGGCTACTTCTGGGGGAACTGAAATGTCTTCCTCTTCACCTTTTTTCACTACTAATGCATAGCAACACCCTGCCACCTTCATTTCTTTAACAAGATCTCTTTCAGACAACATGGTCTCACCTTTTCCTTCATCCTTGAGAGGCAATAAAATCACCTTAGCACCATCTTTCCAAAAGGTGTATGTGTTTTTCTCTCCATCATGCATAACTTTTCTATCATACTGCCATGGCCTTCCCAATAACACATGACAGGCATCCATTGGGACAACATCACACCATATCTCATCCTGATAGATCTTCCCTATGCTAAACTTAATTAGGCATCTTTTATCAACAGTGACTTCATTTCCCTTTTTAAACCATGCAATGCGATACGGATGAGGATGTTTTTCATAGTGTAAATTCAATTTGTCTACCATTTCTTTAGAAACCATATTTTCACAACTACCTCCATCAACAATGACCTGACATACCTTGCCACCCGAAGTGCATCTGGTTCTGAAGATATTGGTTCGAAGCCATGAACCATCAGAGCTTTTGGCTTGTGTTTTCTCCTTCTCTAGAATCACCATTGCTCTTCTCATCATGAGAATTTCTCCCACATCTGGTGGAACCTCCAGTTCTGTCCCTTCCACTTCATGCTGCATTTGAATCATGTTCACCCTAGGTTGTCCTCCTTGATTTCTTTCTTGTATGTTATAATTGGAGCATTCAAATTCCCTATGACCTTCTTCTCCACATCTGAAACAAGTGAAAGGCCTTCTCTGGTTTTCCCATCCTCTACCACTACCATAACCTCTACCTCTTTGAAATCCCCTTCCTCGTTCTTTATTTGGAGGATCTTGCCGAGTGTCTACTTGTTTTTCCACACCATGGAATGACTCTCCCCTGCCATAATTTGAACCTCCTCGAAATGGGGTTGATGTACCCCTTCTTCCTCCTCTATTCCTCTGATGATACTATCTGTTTTGTTTTTCTTTAGCCTTTAGAGCCAATTGGTAAGCCTCTTCCATATTGTTGAGTCGATGCATGCTCAATTCATCTTGAATAGAAAATTTCAGGCCATTCACATATCTAGCAGCCATTTGTGCATTAGTTTCTTGATGCTCTATATGTATAGACAGTGTATAAAACTCATTTGTATAATCTTGCACAGAAGAGAGGTTCTGCTTTAAATTTTGAAACCTACGAAAAAGGGTTTGCGCATAATCTATGGGCAAAAATTTTTCTCTCAACTTCTTCTCCATTTTATTCCATGTCCTGATCTTATCCTTTTGAAGATGATCCCACCAAATCATTGCATGACCCTTTAATTTGGTGAATGCAAATTTTACCTTCTTCTCCTCTGTCATGGATTTCCATTCAAAAAAATTTCTCATGCCATTTAACCAGTCTATCAACTCCTCTGGTTTAAGACTACCTGCATAATCTGAAACATCTACTTTGATCCCTTCATTTTTCCCTTCTAAGGCCCTAAGCATCCTCTCTTCAAAACTCATGCCTTCTAATTCTTCTTCTTCATGTTCTGTATCTTGATTTGCACCTCCTTGACCTATCTCTTCATCAGATTCATCTCCTCCTCTACCCAGTCTTTGGGTTTCCATCTGTGTTGTAAGTTCTGCTATTTGCCTTTGCAGATTTTGCATTTCTCTGTGCATCTGGGCAAGACCGCCTCTTCCTCTTCCTCTCCCAGCCATCTTCCTGCTCTGATACCAAATGATGCAGCACACAACATACACTCAACAGAATTGTGCCATTAAACATGAGAGACAAAAATTTGGAAGCTGAAACATAACAAAATTTCTATTCCTCAACTCTACTGCTACAATGAGAGAAAACTCTCTTATATCTAAGAAAACAAAAAAAAAAAAAAATTACCTTTTTTGGCAGATTTCGACAATTGTCAGATTTTGCCATTTTAGGTAATTTTACAATCATATCTTGAGAAGCCAATTTTTTCCCAAAAAGCTCATAAAGCTAAGGTAGGACGAAAAACCAACTAACATCCTAAATTCGAAACATGAGTTTCGAGTTATTAAAAAAAGCAACTTTTAGAAAACTAGAAAAAAACACTAATTTGCCATTTTGAGGGCCAAGATGAAAGTTTGAAGCCCCAAAAAAGTGCCAAGACGAGGTCCAACCCACTAGGGCAGGTTGGGAAACAACTGGCCACCTCATAACGCATCCACCTATAAAATTTCATAGAAAACCCACATCCGAGTCAAAAGTTATGACCTCCGGAAGTCCCTGCATCACCAAGGTACCAAATGCATCTACTATTCCTAATTCTTCTTGTACCCTTTCCTTTTCAGGCTCTGGGCCTTGTTCAATTTCCATCTCGGCTTGGGTGTTTTTATCCTCTTCTTCGCTTAAGAATTCACTAGATTCTTCTATTCTAATTTCTCTTCCTACATACATTTCCCTCTCTTCACTTTCACTACTACCACTCCTAATATAGACAGTTTCAATGACTTGTTTGGCTTTATGCACTTTTGACTCTTACAGCATTTCTTTAGCTAACTTTGTCTTTACTTAAGCATATGCTTGTCTTTTTTCTGCTAAGGTGGATGCACTAGGTATATCACTCAACTGTGCACCTGTTGTGCTCCTATGAATTCACTTATTTTTGAAGTCTCCCCTTTTGATATGCTTATTGGTATTGCTTTTCTGTCTTTTGTCCTATTATCTCTTTGGAGGCCTCTGCTCCTTCCATACTAATATCATGGCTTAATGATTTTGCCTCTACAAATGTATCAGATGATACTGCTACTATTACTCCCAATGCATAAGGATCCATCAAAGTAGAATTTTTGTCCTTAAAATTTTAGCTTCCACAATCCTTCTTTTCTTCTCATAAAAACATTAGAGATCATCACTATGCTCTCTTACTCTCTTTTTCCCTTTCTTTGGATATGTGATCTCCCTCCCTTTAGATTTAAGCTCTTCAATCCTATCCTTTAACGATGTTTTTGAAAACAAGATGACCGGTTTGGACAATGTGTCCAAAGATGTGTTCCACAGTTGCGACCAATCAGGTTCTACAATAGGAGCAAGCCTGGCACTTTCATAACTGTGATGCAGCAGTTTATCATCTTCTTTAACCTCTAGAGGAACATATATATCTCCCATAGATTTCATTTGATCAATTGTTAGCCTTTTATGATCCCTCTTTCTTACCTCTCTATCATTCTCGCAATCTGACCAAAAATCCTCAATATGTATTTGATGTTTAAACTTTTTATCAATTGTATTTTAAATCCTATGGAAGGGGTCAAACCTTCTGGCTAAATCAAACTCTTCAAATCCATAATAACTCAATTCTTGTTCTAAATAACTAGCAACCTCCTCACTATGGTAGGACTATCTACCAATGGCCCAAGGTAGCTTAAGATTTCCTCTGCCAAACCTCTTCTTGTACATTTTAAAGGCATTCAGATTCTGCCTTGAGAACTCCAGAACAATTAAATTATTGGAAGGATACCTAGGTAGCATGAACGGTTTTCCCTCAGATACCTCAGTTCTGATGTAAGTAAAATGCTCAAATTGAATATACAGGAACTGTGTAGCCCAATTGTATCCTCTGTATCTTTAGATATCCTCTTATTAGGTTCTTGCCTTAAAATTCTTACCATATATGTATATAACACATCATTAACTAGAGCATATTTATTCAATGCATTCTCTTCCTGTAGATCAGGGTAATGCTCATATACCAGCTTCTGACCTGGACCATTCCCTAAGGTTCCAACCCTTTCTATCCCATGTATGAATGGTTGAACTTCTACTGCACATGAATATAATAGGTATGAAGACAAATAAAAAGGATCATCTTTTGCTTTCTTAGTATCACCTGTTTCCATATGGCTGTGCTTATAGCTTTGGCCCAGTGAATTTGTCCTTGCTCTTTTCCTACTTCCCTCAGGAACTAGATGATAGTGAGCATCCATGGCTCGCACTTAGGGCCATCTCTCAATCCCACTAATCTACTTAACATTGTAATCATCAGGTATACTTCCTCTTTAAAGTATATTCTCAGCAGATTCTTGTGCACTCTTGCCACAACCTTGGGTTTATTTTTTGTATTGTACCAACTGTAAAATATCTTGCCTCTACAATCCCTTTCATTGTTATGAAAATCTTCATTGTATTGATCTATGTCAATATCCACCATTTTCTCATTGATCTCCAGACCAAATGTTCTCGCAATCCCTTCTATGGATAAATCTACAATGAGTCTATCATAAAACATTATTTTCCTGGTAGCTGGATCATACAGGTACATGTAATCTAGACACAAATCTCTGGCCTCCATAGCTAATAGAAAACCTACAGCTCTGTACAATCCACTCTCCCATATACACCTCATGTCAGGTGTAGCGTCAGTAGCTGTGATCTTCTGTAAAACATCATTCGCATCATAATTTCCTATATTTATGTCTATTCCCACTTCACTCGTACTGATTAATGATGGATATCCTCTATGTAATGGCAAATCTTCCTTTTCTATTTCTTTGGATGGCTTTCTCTCTTTTTTAACTTCTCCACATGTATCTACCTTTTTCTACTTTGGGGCCATCCTATAGAAAAATACATCCTTTTAACTTTATGTTTTACCCTTTTTTACCTAGGGTTTTACTATGAATTTTTCTATTTTTTACCATTCTACCTGTTGATGATGATTGTTAGTCATAACAACATGCATAAAAATTTGCACAACAAACCTTTATTATCTTGTAAAGTATGATCGGCTTAGGATAAGTTGATGACTCCAAGTCTCTGTTGATCAGGTCATGATCGTTTGACGTTACTCAAAGGTTGATGTGACATATTGTTTTCCATTTCAAGGGCCCTTACATTTGTCTAGATGATCAGTATTGTACTATTTACTACAAATTCACTTCATAGAGAAGTTAACTCTACTCTATTTCTAAATATAGCTGATATATTTGCAAGTTTGATCAATTCTTCTGATCATTAATCATTGTGAAATTGTTCTTTCTCCTACACTGTATATTTAGTTAAATGATGTGTCTCTAAGTAAATATTTATATGTATTCCATGGATATTTGTACAAATTTGCTTAATATTTGTCAATTTGACATGATTTTATTCTAAATATGCTCTGTATTTTCAATAATCTACAGGATATCAGCATATTTCATGTTATTTGCTTTTAATTCTCTATTATTTGCAATTATGGTGATGATCTGTTATGAAATTGAAAGAAATTTAAAAGAATGCTTCTAATTTTAGTGAATCTTTAGTCATTGAACTAGATACATACAAGATACATTCATGAAGAGAAGAAATCAAACCATAGGTCACTAGGATGTTCCATAGCTAAATATGGATGATGCTAACTACAAAGGGATTAGGAATGAAAACAACACATGTAGACTGACAAGCACTCCAAGGGTCGCAGCTAATCAATGAATGTATCTAGATTTCAAACACAGATTACTCAATATTTATGATGATTTGTAATCAAAATGTATTATCTTTCATTCAATATGCATGACATGTACATTTACAACAACTTTGAAATGAGTCCTAAAATTTCAGTAATCAAATTTCAATTAAGTTTCTGAATGTTCAAAATACTGTACCCTTGCACCTTTTATAGAATAAGGTGAGGATGTAGTTACAAATGACCAATGGTTAAGATTTGTCAATTAAGATCAATGGTTGATAATTACCCTTTGACTCAGTCAACTATTCCTCGTGGCACAAGTTGCCAGCTGGCAACCATCTGGATGACTCATTATTGATGAGTACCTTATGCATATGTTCCCTTGGTGATGCATCTTCATTCATTCTTCAGGTTCCTCTTCTTCATTTTCTTCTTCTTCATCATTGTCATCATCTTCATTACTTTCAATATCACTGTCACCCTGATGTACATCCTCCTGTATATGGACCTTCATCGCTATCCTAATGTGCTCATATGCCTATACTATTTTATCTATCTCTCCCCCATCTTGGGTTCTGGCTTTTGTTACGGCATGCTTATGAGACTAGAATTTAGCTTTGAGTGCTTCCAGCTTACCTTTTCTTTTGTTCAAAGTCTCATTACAAGTTTCTACCCTGACTTTTATCCTCATGATTTTATTCATTACTTCTTTCATCGGGTGGGTGAGGGGGTCATCTGCTACCGGCTAGAAATTATCATGCAAAGCTTTGATAGCAAAGTCTGCATCCTAATTTTCAATCTTTCCCTCTACTTTTCCTTCGAAAACCTCAAGAGTCTCTGCTTCATATGCCATCATGTTGTGCAGCTTTATACTTATATCCCTGAGCTTGCGACTACATTTCTTCAAGATATCACATTCAAACCTGATATCTTCATACCATATGTCTACTAGTAGGGCAGTATTATTATTCAACACTTGATTATTTATCAAGACTTGAGGATCAATCCTCTTCATTTCACTTAAAGCAGTTAGGTCCTTTTCCAATTGGAATGACCATTTCCCTATTCCATTTTGCATCTTATCTACCTTTCTTTTCAAACTGCTTAAAGAATTCCACCTCTGTAGGGAGGTTCTCAAAACATCCTCAGCTCCAATGAGAGCTGACAGCGTCCATTTCTCCATGACCATTGCTTCATGCTTCATGAGGTCCAACTTGGTGACCTCCTCCTGGGATATGACAGTCAATGGGACCGCCAGATCAACTGGGGTATTATCAGGGTTAATTAATCCCTTTATGTATGAATGCAGCTGAGCAATGTGCTCCTTATGCCTTTTATTTTTCTCTTTCTCCTTCTTTACCCTTTGGGTCAAAGAATCAATAATGTCCTTCCCTTCTTGACCCTCCTGGTCCTCATTGGCAAAACCCAAATCAATAGTTGTGATTTGGAATTCCTCTAGGGTGATCTTGCCCTTCTCTTTCTCAACCATGGGAAGTGCTACCTGCATAGTCCTTCTGCCTATAGTAGGATCTCTCTTTATGGCCGATGTCAATCTGGCCTTCCTCTTTGGCTTCATCATTGTTTCTGCAAACAAGGTGGAAACATCAAATTCTTGAATTTCATATCATTGTTCCATACCTATTTCTCTTTCTAGCCATTGAGGCACATCATCTCTAGATCCTTAATGCTCTTTGTCAACATCATGTCTGCTTTGTTCCCTAATATCCGCTTCTATTCTTGGTGGAGAAGGCATTTTCTTAATTTCTTCCTCATGGATTTCCTCATGAGGGGGATCCTATTGTATTTCTTCTTGCTGAGGGGCTTCTTTCTACAAAGGAGGATCTTGTGGAATGTCCACATTATGATCTTGTCCCTGATCCTATACTCCCTCCTTCTAACTTTCATCCACTTTACTATTTTCCTCATCCTGAGGCATATTGACATCTGTGGATGTTTGTGTATTTGGGCCTTGTGCATCACCCTTATCAAGGGTCACTTGTTGTTCTGCCCCTGATGCACCAATATCCTATGGCTTGGGGTCATCATGACCTAATTTATCTTTCACTCCTAAGGCATCTCCCAGATCTCCCTAAGTCTGGGTAGTAGCAGCACTTGATATATCTTTATCACCTCTGCTCTTCTTCTAAACTTCTACTATTTTTGGCTCTGCTTGTATCTCATGTTGTTGCTAACCCATATCAGGAGCATTGCTTTCTTTTTCTACTTGCCTAGCCACCTCAATCTTTTATGTCTCATTAGGTGCACCTACTTTATCCTTGGGGCTTACATCACCCCTGTATGTTAAATCTATGAAGGCAAGGCTAGTCACCTGATCAACCAATTTATCAAGCCCTATTTGTTGGGCGGCCCTCTCTAGGCTACTTTGTTTTACTGCCTCCTCTATTTGTTTTATTTCTTCCAACACTGCCATTTGTGCTAATGGGGTCCCATGAGGGGTCATGCAGGTGTTGGAAGTGAAATTCTCCATCCTTTGAGAGGCCACATTCTGAACAACTTCATTATTAGACAAGTCCACGGTGTCCTCTAAAGAGAAAGGACCACCCTGACCTGCTTTGAATATCTCTCTTGTTTGTTCTTCTGCCTTTTCAGTTTTAAACTTTATTATGGTGGGAAGTAGAACATCATGTTGCAGTTCCTTCCTAAATGCTTCACCACCAACTCCTCTTAATACAATAGGGTCAGCCTTGATATCACCCTGCATGGATGTTCTTTGCTTCTTGGGTGGTGACATTAGTGGCATCACCCTCCTCTTCTTACTGACCATCATCAGGTCATCACCTGTAGGTTCTTTGTTTACCTACTCTTCCTCAAATGGGATGTCCTCCACTTTATGCTGTGAGGCTTGGCCTTCCTCCTGCACTTTTGTAGTTTCAACAGCTGGCCTCAGGACCCTCTTAGTCTTTGGTTTATCAATCAGAGGTAGTGCAGATGATATAGATGCTTGAGCTGATGTTGATGCATCTGCAGCTGGTGTGGTGATCCTTTCAATTATCACCCCTTTAGGTTCATCTTCAGTTTTCTTACCTCTAGGGGGACCCTTCCTTTGTTTTTGTGTGGGCAATCTCTCCCCATTGGATTTTCTCTTCTCACCGAGGAAATCATCATACTTCTCATCAGTTATTTTCTACCTTTTCTTTTTTGGCATCAACTATAAGGGCCACACCCCTTTTCTTTAATCTATTTATTTATTCATCCACCCAAGCCTGGATTAACTATATCACCCCACCTGTAAACTAATCTAGGGATATATCCTTTGGCTATGTTAGATCAGGCGCTGATATGGTGTCATTGTACACCTTCTTGTCTTCATATTCATTAGACACAATCTTTCCATCATCCTTTCTCAGCTATGTTGGCATTGGGATACAGTCAAAAGTCTTTATTTTGTTCAAGGTGAGCCTCTGGTACTTCCTTCTCCTCACCTCAGCTTCATCCTCACAGTCAGTCTAGAAATCTTTTAGATGCTTCTGATGTATAGGTTTTCCTACTATTTTATGCATCCTGCCATAGGGGTCATAACATTTAGCCAAGGGAAATGGCTGCAGATACATCAGTTTCAATCCTCCCATGACCTATTTTATGCTCTCTGAATCTGATCACATATACTAGCCCATAGACACTAGAAATAACACCAGAGGTATCTTCTTTTGTGCTTTGTATGCTTCAACTATGGTAGACACTTGTCTGACAAACTCCATCAGGACAACCCCATCAATAGGGTATCTTGGCAGCATAAGGGGATGTCCTTCAAATCCTTCTATCCTTATATATGAAAAGGTGGCAAACTAGATGAACCAAGTGTCATGTCTGTAAAAAACTTCTTGAGCCTCCATGCTTAGTCTTTTGGTCCTATCCTCCTCCATGGTTCTGACTAGATGCATAGAGAATGCATCATTTACCAATTTGTAATATAGGAGGTAATTTTTTCTCTGTAGCTAAGGATAGTGATCCCATATGTGGGCATCATCTGCATCACCTCCAGCCTTACCCACTGTCTTCAAGGCATCAAAGGTTCCCTTGTAAGCACATGAGTAAACAACATATGAGGTCATATAAAATGAGTATGTTAGATCTCCCAGGTTCCTCATCCCTTCATCTAGTGCATCACTGATGATCTTGGCCCATAATGGTCTATTATCTACATATAGGATGATTTGGATGATTCCAAACATCTAATTCTCAAAATTTCTAACACGAGGCTTACCTGTCATCTTGTTCAGCAGGGTGATCATATACTGGTACTCTTCATCAAAATCAAATCTGTATAAATGTACAGGTAATTTGGCTAAGGCAGTGTAGGTGCTGCTCTTTGACCTCCATTGGTACATCCTCTTCCTTGGATTCTTCTTATTATTGTTATACTCTATTTCCATCTTGCGTAGATCTACACTCACCACCTTCTTTCCAACTGGCAGATTAAAAGTAGAGGTGATGCCCTTGATTGAAAAGTCAACATATATTCTTCCATGCTTCTCCACCTGCCTAGTCTTAGGGTTATAATTCCTAGCACATTCTACTACCAGCTCTAGGGTGTCCATGGCATATGGACAACCGACTGCATGCCACATTCCTGAAACATATATCGCATCTAGAAGGGGATTATCCTTATCATGATCTATTCTTGTTGACCATGCTGCCAAGTCTGTATCTCCCTGGTGAGTATCACCAATGACACCATACTTAAACTGTACCCCCTCGGGCTAAACAAACATAGGCTTGAGAAATTATGAGTCAAACCTATTCCTTCTCAGATCCACCATGGATTCTTGCAACGAACATGATTGGTCTTACCTTATAATGTCCACATGCATTCATACAACATTATGTAATTCTACATCATCATGCATGCTCTATCTATTACTCTTTACTTCATTATGATATGCATATTCATAGAGCCAAACCACAAGAAAGAACATATACCCTACCTAGACATGCAGCAAATGACAACGAGAGGGTTTTCAGTTACTTACCTGACAGTACTTTCCTCCTGGGTTAGATGGGTGATTACGGAAAGGGCTGTAGAAGCTGGAGATCACCCATTCTGTTACGCTGAAGGATCTAATCTGTTAACGCGTAGCTGTATGAGGGTTTGACTTCTTTGCTCTATAATTTCTCATTTTTTCACAAGTTAAATGAAAATAACCTTGGAAAGTTACCTTTAAACACATCCGTAGGACAAATTAGGGTAAAACTACGTTGGGATGGTTAAATCCATCGATCTTCTATAGGGAATTCATGGATGATGCCAAGTGTTTGATTTGTATTCGTAATCAGTGGGAATCTATCTACTGCATTTAAGTGTATTTAATGTCAGGAAACAAGGGGGGGTGATCTTGGATAGATTGGGTGATATTCAAAATATGACCCCCGCAAGACAAAATGACCCCCCGCCTTTTAGCGGTAAAACTAAATGCAAAGAAATCAGGTGATGTGGTCAATGTTCACCACATGTATATCGGGTCATGAATTTAAGATCAGGGGATGTTCAAAATATGATCCCACAAATAAAATGACCTCCCTTGGGAAAAGATTAGGGTGATGTCACCATGTCGGCGCCTTTGTTTAATCGTTATGTTTTAATGACGTCACCATCATGTTATTGAATATGGTGGGCGTCAGATATATACCTCCACGAGGTAGAATGGAATAATGATGTCATCATCAGGGTGATTTCCTTCATATGCTAGATTTGGATGACATCACTATCATATTGGCATAGGGTGATATTTCGCGAAGAGGGTGATATTCGTAAGATGACAGATATTAAAAAATATGACCTCCCAATATAACTGAAGTCATTTGATGGGTAGATGTTGGCCCTACGTAAAGTTGACGTCCGCACTTCATGGATCAAGTGATTATTAGGTGATAATATAATATCAGGGTGATCTTATCTAAGATGACTGATGTTTAAAATATGACCCCCCCATCGGGATGTCAAGTTTGACCAAACTTTGACTCAACATAACTCTCTCCCCTTAGACAATTTTGGGGTGATCCAAAAGGCAAACCTGCATGGAATTTTATGCACTTCCCAACCATGAGGTTAATAATGTAAAATAATAACTTTGGAAACTAACCTCATCATGGTGACATATCCACCCCCTTGTAGGGTGTACAGGCATGACTTAATTTTACCAGACTGCCCAAAGCAGAAAACAACAAGCCAAAACAACAAGAAAAAGAGTTGGGTCCCTGTTTTGTCAAGTCAAAATGGGGCGTGTTGTGTAACCACACAAAACTACCCTAACCCATGTTTGTCTTTTCCATTTTGACTTTCACATTCGTTTAACCCGACCCAGCTAATTATCAATTAAACCAGTAATTTAACGGATGTTTACATTTTAAAATGAAATCACTAAAATCTACTTTGCATTTTTACCAAATGAACTGTAACGGTGTTTTAAGATAAATACCTATATTTCTTGACAAATCAACTTTACATTGTTGACTTACTTTACCATCCTTTCACTTTGTCCAGCTTCTGGAATTCTGTCGCTTGATGAATTCTGTTCAATTTCCTATAGCAATTCTTCTTTCTGCAGTTTTAATTCTTGATAATGTAAATCTGAAAGAAAAATGCCTTTGAATTTACTCTAACCTTTTGAATTTTACTCTTTTTGGGTGTTAGCTTAGCATTAATTACAGCAATTAATGCGTCTAAGGCTTCGGCTTTCTATTTCAACGTTTTGGTTTTAAACTTCTATCCGTTAGTTTATTTCTACATACATCTCATTTTTCTTGTATCTTTCCTTGTATGTTATTCTTTGTATCTTATCAATATACAAACACCCTTATGCAACGAGTCATACACCATGTTATTTCCCTTTATGTCTGTGTTTGTATCTTTCCTTTGTATATCGCTCTTTGTATATCTCATAGGTACAAGCGCATATACAAACAACCCATACAAACCTCCTTTTTACTTTTTTATTCCTTTGTATCTCAGAGATGTATATTATCAACATACAATTGCCTCAAACATATAAAGATTTTCCTTTATTTAACTTCCTTTTCAAATCCATCTTGTATATTTATTTGTATCCTTTCTTGTATGTCAACTTGTATATCGAAGATGTACATTGTTACCATACAAGCCCGAGATACAAATTGTGGAGCCCACTTAACTTTCCTCTTGTATTTCAACAATACAACAATACTTGTATCAATTCTTAGATACAAGCTTCGATACATGCAAACTCATTTGTATCTTTCCTTCGGACTTCTCATCTTTTATAAACTACAGTTCATAACTCTTCAACTTCACACATGTATATAAAGTGAAATGCATCTTTCAATATGCATTAAGGTACGATGCATCACTTATATCATATTTTAATTTTCTCTTACTTCCGCGTTGTATGTATATGGAAAAGTATAACCTGAATCATACAACATACAAACCGTGAAACATACCTCAATAAAACCAAACTTCATATTCTCCTTGGTTCTGTAATATGTATATCGTGTTCTATATCCCCTTATATGTTTCTTTCCGCCAAACGTACAAACCCAAGATACAATCTGCGGACTTAACCAATTATCTATTTTATCTCCAAATCCCGTCAGGTCCGACTTGTATGTAAAAAATAGCACATTAACAATATGCATACAAGTACAATGATTAATAACTCAACCCCTCTGTGTGACTAATACAATGACTCCACATACAAATGACCTTGTATATGCAACATACAAACCTTCCTATAGTGCATTTTACCCAAACACGCATATCTTGCAAAATATTAAGAATTTTGGACTGGTTCAAAAAGTAACCCCCATTCATTTTTGACAAAGAATTCACCCCTATTATGCTCTGGTACTTAATGCTATTTTTTCTCTATTTCCAACAAGGTTTGTAAACTTCACTTCCTTTTCCCTTTTACCACCAAGCAAATCCACTGCTACGCCCTTAATATTGGTGTACATAGGGTTATGAATAGTTGGCCTGTGGCTATCTTAACTCCTAATTAAGTCATCTTATCATTATTATATTATTATTTAGTTAGATAGGTCAGACTAGGTGTTATATAGGGGTGTGTCTATTCATCCTAAGCATAATTAGGTATATATAGGAGGATGTGAGTCTTATTTCATCATCATATTGTGAAGTGTGTTCTCATTGGAGATATTTGGAGGTTGCCCCCTCAAAGTGGCCTATTATTCTCAATTATTATCAAGTATTTGCAGAATATTTCATATTATCTTCTTCCCTTGTGCAAGTTATTTCATTACAAGTGGTATCAGAGCATGATCTTGGCACCGTAGAGGCAAGAGTTTTTCTCAACATTGGAGGTGATTTTAGTGAATTTTTTAAATAGTTTTAAATGGTTTTTGAAGACCATATTAAAGAAGCTACAGTCTAGATTTTAGAGGAATTAGAGCAGATTTGAGTGAATTATTGCAGAATTATGATTTCTACACAATTTATTTGAGATCTACATATCTCTCACATCCTGGCAAATTAGAGTATAATTTTGTATTGAGTTTTTGAAGACATAAGAGAGGAGCCTATAGTCCAAATATTGGAGAAATTGAAGCAAAAATAAGTGATTTATTGCAGAATTAGGGTTTCCAACAAATTCACTCTCAAGGTAGTAAATTTAATAATTTTTTGGATTTTTTTCTGGGTAAGTGGTATCTTAGTCCTAGTAAGTTATAGTAAAAATTTTAGAGAATTTACATTTCATTTGTGTGATTTATTTCAAAAATATTGTTTTCCATCATGACGGGGCCTACAACAAGAGGTGAAAAGAATGCTGCTACACCAGGGAAATCCTCTGATAAGGATGGGGAAACAATAGAGGATAGTAATCCCAATGAGGAAATAAGTAAGTTCAAGGAAGAGGTTAAGAGGGATATGTGTGACCTAAGAGGAGATATATCAGATATACGAAGCATGTTAAGCACCTATATGAATGAACCAAGAAAGGAGTTCTCAAGCAACCAAGGTGAAACCTTCAAGTCGGCTAATAATGACACAAGCCATGTTTCTTGTTTGAAGAAGGTAATTGGGCAGAATATTCCTACTCAAACAGTACTACCAGAGCTCGATGAAGAAGGAAGAATAATTTTGGAACCAAAGTGCATTCTTCAAACATGCACAAAGAAGCTGAGGAATAGAACCCTCACTCAGTATCTCATCCAATGGAAGAATTTACTAGTTAAAGAGACCAC
Source organism: Cunninghamia lanceolata (assembly GCA_027924645.1). Classification (NCBI taxonomy): domain Eukaryota; kingdom Viridiplantae; phylum Streptophyta; class Pinopsida; order Cupressales; family Cupressaceae; genus Cunninghamia; species Cunninghamia lanceolata. The sequence continues at coordinate 1,649,489 of BSBN01000243.1, forward strand.
ATGGGAGGATGAGGAGTTCATTCAAAAGAATCCACACTTGGTTAGCATTGAGGACAATGCTTCTTTGAAGAGGGGGGCATGCTACGTCCTTAATATTGGTGTACATAGGGTTATGAATAGTCAGCTTGTGGCTATCTTAACTCCTAATTAAGTCATCTTATCATTATTATATTATTATTTAGTTAGATAGGTCAGACTAGGTGTTATATAGGGGTGTGTCTATTCATCCTAAGCATAATTAGGTATATATAGGAGGATGTGAGTCTTATTTCATCATCATATTGTGAAGTGTGTTCTCATTGGAGATATTTGGAGGTTGCCCCCTCAAAGTGGCCTATTATTCTCAGTTATTATCAAGTATTTGTAGAATATTTCATATTATCTTCTTCCCTTATGCAAGTTATTTCATTACACCTACACACAAGCAAAAAAAAGCCACAGCCACAACAGGGGTCCTCATTTTGCTAAGAAGTAAAATGGGGCGTGTTGTGAGCACCACAACAACTAGCAACCAAACAAAACAATTAAATTAAAACCATTAAAGAAACTAAATGAAATAAATTCATAACTTCTAACTCTCTTTTCCGCAGCTCATTATTTAACTTGAGACCTAATGTATTCAATAAGGTGCATGAATTTCTCCATTCAATTTAAGTGGGTGCATGTGATTAATAATCCTCATCTTGAAAATAAGTTGAACAAACTAGTGACTGATATTAAACTACATAGTTGATGTCATTCCTTCATAGCCAACCGAATAGAGCCTTGTTGCCAGCAGGTGTCTATAGCCCCGACAAGGTTATCGTTACAACTCTCCTAAGTAGAGCCCCACTACCAACAAGTGTCTATAGCCCCGGTAGAGTTACTGAGATGGATTAATCAAGTTTTCAGTAAAATCCATATTATTTATTTATTTATTTTATATTTTGTGTGAGATAAAAACTTTATAAGATACGTCTATTGTAACTTCATGATGCAAGGAGTTATCACTTGCTGAAATTAAGTTGAGAATTGTAATGGTAGCAAGGGTGACCTCTAATTTTTCACCTAATACCTACACTGGTATGTTCAACAAACCCAAGGATTTTAAGTGTGTCATTGTGAGAAACTTCCCTTGAATACTCAACCCATAGTTATTGAATACAAAATTTCACAAGCTAAACCACTTTCTACATTTATGACAGTCACAACAAGTTATGTATAAGTTTCAAATAATTAATCTGAATGTTCTAAATTTTCTATTAATTTCAATGATTGTTAATCTCCTCCTATATACTTTAGAACAAAACCAACATCCCTACCAAGGAAACACAACACACAACCCAACACAACAAAACAAAACAACAAAAAACAAAAACAAGACAACACCCAACAAAACTGTACAGTATTTTCATTATGATACACAACATACCAACTACCCTCACCTCAAGCCTAAAAGTAATGTTTCAAATGTTTGCCATTAATAGGTAATGTCACATCTTCCCCAATCAAGGTCTTGAGCCTAGAAGTACTATCTCCTATTATCTCTACAACCTGTAATGGACCTTACCATAATTTGTCAAACTTTCCATGATTTCCTTTTTTTTCATGTGCTTTATCACAACACAACACTAAGTCTTATATTCTGAATGTTTTGACTCTTGCTCTTTTATCAAACCATCTTTTGACCACTACTTGATGTTTGGAAAATTTTTCAATAGCTTGATCTCTCTTCTCATCCAATTGTAACATTTGGATTATCCTAGCTCTCTATGATCATCAAATCCTAAATACTCATTAGCAAACTTCTAGACATGTATTCTTAAATTCACTGGAAGTATGGGATCTATCCCATAAACTAGGTGATAAGGTGCATTGCCTAAGGCTGACTTAACCTTAGTCCTATCTACCCATAGCACATATTTTAACAACGTATTCCATTCTCTAGGATTCTTTACAATTAGTGTCTTGATTATATCTAATAAAATCTTGTTTGTGGACTCAGCTAAACCATTCCCCTGAGGATAATAATTTGAAGGAAATTTTAAAACTATCCCATATTCAAATGCCCATTTAGAAAATTTCAGAGAAGAAAATGCAGGGCCATTATCACATACCAACAAATATGGAGCTCCAAACCTTGTTATGATGTTTTCCTCAAGAAATTTGATAACCACCTTAGTAGTAGAAAGCTTGCAACATGTGGCTTCAGTCCACCTTGTACAATAGTTAGTTACTGTCAATATAAACTTATGTCTTGTAGATAATGGAGGATTTATAACTCCAATGAAATCCAAGCCCCACTGTACAAATGGCCTGGACTTAATGACTGGCTGTAATGGATTAGACTGATTCCTTCCCTTGTCTGCTATAGTTTGACAAGTGTGACAACTTCAAATATGACTCTCTATATCTTTAAACATGGTTGGACAATAGTATCTTTCTCTTAATATCTTATGCGTAGTAGCTAAATGAGAACCATGAGCAGTTCCATACTTATCATGCAATTCTAACAATACCTTATCTACTTTAGCTCAGTTTAAACATCTTAAATATATACCCTCATGGTTCCCGTTGAATAGAAGACCTTATACAATGTACCTCTGTGCTTTAATCTTTAAATCTCTCCTCTGAGAAGACTTCATCTTGCTTAGATATTTAACTAATATCAGAAAGGTATTCAAATCATCATACCATCCTGATGCATCACTAGAATTTAATACATACTACTGCTTTACCAAATTTGGATCTATGTTTTCTATGGTTTGCACTAATACTTGTCCTCTAACCAACTTCATTGGAATAATCTCCATATCAAACTCTTGCAATACTATAATCCATTTGGCTCTTTTCTCTCCAAGCTCATTCTGCATTAGTAGCATTTTTGTGGCTGCATCTGGTACTATGGCCTTAACTTGACTTCATAAGATGTAATGTCTAAACTTTTTAACTAGCCTTACTAGTGCAAATGGATGTATTTCTATATCAAGATACTTTAGTTGTGCATCCTTCAAAGGTGCACTCATGAAAGCTATGGGCTTTTCTTCATTATCTTCTCCTTTTTGTGTCAAAGCAGTTGCAACTGAATGTGAAGATGCAAAAGAATATATGTAAAATGGCTTGGTATAATTTGGACTTGCTAACATAGGAGCATCAGAAATGGCCTCCTTAATATCTTCAAATGTAGCTTTGGCTACTGGTGTCCATTCTATCTTTGCATCTTTCTTGAGCATGGTGTTTAATGGTTGCACAATTTCTGCAAATCTTGTAATAAACTTCCTGACAAAGTTAATCTTACCAAAAAAAGACTTTAGTTCCTTCTTATTGTTAGGTAATTGCAATTTTCTTATTCCTTCTACTCTGTCAGGATCAATAGATATCCCATTTTTAGAAATGACATGTCCTAACAATTTTCCTTCAGTTACACCGAATGAACATTTCTTTGGGTTAAGAGAAATCCCGTACCTTTCACATCTTTTAAGTACTCTTCTTAAATCTTCAGCATGAGTAGATATATCTTTAGAGTAATCAGTTAAGTCATCCATATAAATAACAATGCACTTACCTAATAATCCACGAAATGCAATGTCCATGGCTCGCTAAAAAATGGCACCTGCATTGATTAAACCAAAAGGCATTCTTCTATATGCATAATTACCCCATTTGCAAGTAAAAGTAGTCTTCAACCTATCTTCTTTATCAACTAAGACTTGGTTATATCTTGAGAATCCATCTAAAAAAGGCATTATCTTAGCCCCATTTACTACTTGCAACACTTCATCTATTGGAGGCAAGGGATAATTATCTTTTTTAGAGGCTTTGTTCAAATTTCTAAAGTCAACACATAACCTAATGTCTCCACTTTTCTTTCTCACAGGCACTAAATTAGCTACCCAGGTTGAATGTCTTACTAGGAAGATTATCCTGGCAGACAGCAATTTTTTCACTTCTTCAAAGATTAAAGGTTCTAAAATAGCATTTACAGGCCTTTGTTTCTGCCTAAATGGTTTAACATCTAGTTTCAAAGGTATTACATGAGTTATGATGGAGGTATCATATGTCTTCAAATCTTCATATGTCCATGCTATGACATGTTTGTATTCTTTCAGAACGTCCACAATTTCTTTTCTTAACTCCTCAGAGAAAGCCTTTCCAATCAATAAATTCTGTGGATTTTGCTCTGTTCCCAAGTTATATGGATCACATCTACCCCCTTTAGTTTTGGGTAAATCTTACTACCCCATCAAAGTCAAAGATCTTTTCTAACTCAATTACTCCCTTAGGTAAGAAATTGCTTTCAAGTTTATTATGTCTTCTTCATCCCAAGAAACATCAGGCCTTTCCTGTTCATCAATGATCTGAGCTTCAAACACTTCATTACAAGTGAGAAAATCCACAATCTGCTGATCTCCCTCAAATACCTAAAAATGAGTAACATTATCTGGTATATTCGAAACATTTACTAATTCAATAGTAAATCACTTTAAACCTGACAATGTTAAGGGTTCCAAAGTGCTAGCAGCAACTGCCAATGCATCTAGTCTATGATTCAATTCTCTGGGGATATGTTCTATGTTAAAGGCATCAAATGAATCAATTAAATCCCACACCCTATGTCTATAACAAACCATCTTCTTATAATTGCATGCATACAACTTTCTTACTTGTCTGACCACTAACTCAGAATCTGAAAACACTCTGATCATTTTCACCCTTTTCTTGATAGCCATAACAAGTCAATAAATCAAAGCTTCATACTCTGCTACATTATTAGTATAAGGAAATTGTAGCCTATATGCTGCTAAAAATGACTTACCATTAGGATCTATAAGTTCCACACCTACACCTGCACCTTGTTTAGATTTAGATCCATCACATTTTAGTGTCCACATGCCCTCTTTATTCTTTTAACCTTTTATTTTGGCATGTTTTGCCTTTTCTATTACATGTGTGGTACTATCTTGTTTCTTCATGGGTAATTCATTTTGACCTACCTACAAATTGATATTCTCGATTTGTAAATCAAAATGACAAACACTCTTGTCTTTTGTTCCTTTCTCTAAATCTAGAATTAATACATCCATATTGTCTTGAAAGTATGTCTTTGGTTGATTAGGATTAACTCTTCCTTCTTGCAGTTCTATCCCCTTTGTGTACTTTATGTATTGATATTCTATAATGTCTCTACACATTCCACAATTCTCCTCAAAATGAGGTTTATTATGGACCCTACACATGTTTTTGTATGACTTACACTAAATTGGGATATTTTGTTCAATGCACTTTTCCATTTCCTACCGAATAATCTGACCAAAACTATTTATTGCATTGTCTTCTTCATCAGACTCAATGAACACTACTATTTCTTTACTGACAGGTTTTTCTATAACATTCATCATCAGGATTTCTTCAATTTGCACTCCCTTGTTAGTGACTCTATAAACCCCAGGTTTAACAGAAGCATACAATATCTCATTAGTCTTGTTGTATTCTGTAATCATGTGTTTCATTTTGGGTTCAACTTCTATCCTAATTTCATTTGGAACACCTCTCCAAGGTAACCACATGTGTGAAAAATCAGTGGCCATATATCCATTTAATATTTTGGACCAGTCTCTACTCAACAACATCCCATAATTCATAGGTATATCTACTACCTGAATATCAATAAACTAACTCACCCTAGGATCTGAGGCTAACTACATTTGAATATACATTAGTTCTCCTATCACATTGACCTCAGTTTTATCCAATTGCATAACAACCTTGGCAGATTTGGTAGGGGTCAGCCCTAAAGTTTTGCATATCCCTAAAGGCATTACATTAGCTGATGCACCATAATCTACCATGCAATTATGTATGTTCTTTCCAAACATCCTAATGGTTAACAAGAAAGGAGGGGCTTCCCTCTTATCTGCATACATGACTACATTAGTGTTGGAAGGCTATTCAGTTTTCTTACTCTTTTCTTTAAGTTGTGAATCCTTACTTGGAACATTTATATCAGCAGAAACCTCACTTGTCACAAATGTATCCAAGGACTTTATAAAAGCATTTCTAACCCCTAGACTTTTCAATAATTCACATAAAGGTATACTGACCTTGATTTTTTTTATGTCTTCAAACAAGTAACTCATTAACCTCATTGTTTCCACTGTCTCTATTTTCCCTATTTGGATTTTTGGTGCTACTATCCCACTATTCACATGATGATTAGCCTTTAGTATAGTAGGATTATTACTAGAGTTTTGATCTGGAGGAGTATTGAAATTGTTGGGAGAAGTGGAAGTAGTGAAAGGACCTCCTGGCCTAGTGATATTTCTCAAATTGTAGGTATGATTTTTGTTAGACTATCGAAAAGCCTGTACCTCCTCTGTTTCATATAACACTTCATTTTTAGCTTCAAAGGGAAACTTAAAGGCATTCAATACTAAGGTTAATTCAGGGTATAGGTTCTCACAAAAGTAAGGCTCATCTTCTAACAGCTGATCTTCTTCCTCCCTAGTTGCAAAGGTAAAAGTCTCTAAGACTAAAGCAGTCTCAAATCCTGAGGGCACTATTTCATTACCTTTGGGAATGAGGAACTCAAATGTGGGAGCCTGTACATCTACATTGAAAATACTTGCTGCTAGATGAAACTGAAGGTAATCTAGTTCAGCATGGGCACTAGTATTATGAATCCTACACCAATTCTTTAATGCTACATTAGCCATTTGAATTCTAGTTGTTTGTTTTGTCTCCTGTTGTCCAAATTCTCAAATGGAGAAGCTAGAGTGCCATTATTTGGCCATGTGTTCCATGTCCTAGGTGGCCTTGGCTGATTCTGATTTCTATTGTTATTACCCAGGCCTTGTTATCTACAACAGGTCCTCTATTTTGCATTGCTTGTCCCTGATTATGATTTTGGTTCTGACTATAATTCTAACCTTGATTAGAACCCTGACCTTGGTTATAATTTTGGCTATAATTCTGGCTATGGTTCTAACTATATCCTTGGGTATTTCTACCATAGAAGTTTTCATTTCTCAACTGTGTCATTTTAGTAGTCAATCTTCTCAAGTGTGTAGTAATTTCTTTGATTTCTTCCCTATCTTCTTGTGCCTTTGGTACAAATGTATCCTGAGGAGGCTGGAATAAAGACTGACCATTATTCTGATTGTTATTGGTACTGTTACTAGTATAAGGGACTATAGCCTAGATTGGGGAAGGATTATACACAGGTGGTTATGTAGGAATTGGGTTCAATAGCGGGGTATTATGTGTAGTAACTCCATTCCATGATTGTGTTTGACTTTGTATCCCAGGGTTTCCTCCATAAAGAAATGGATTATAAGTTGTTTGTCTCATCTCTTGGTTAACTAAGGCTACCTCCTTATAAGCTTTGGATATTGTATCTATATCAACCTTCCTTTTGACAAACATAGCAATTAGTGGATCGAGGGCAACATAATACATGGCTAATAATGCATCAGTAGTTACTGTGTAGGGAGCTACTAACCTGGAATAAGCCTTTTGAAGTATAGCATTAAAATTATCAATCAGCTCTTCTTCACTTCTCTTAATTGCAGCCAATTTCTGATATAAGGTGGAAGGATCAACTGGTCCTGTAAACCTAGACAAAAATGCCTCTTCCATAAGTGTCGAAGAAGAAATATAACCATTAGGAAAATTAACATACTAGTTGGAAGCCTATTCATTAAAGGTGTAAGGAAACAACCTACACACAACATCTCCATACTCTAATCTGGCTCTAAAGCATGCCTCCTTGAATATCCTAATGTGATCTTTTGGATCTTGATGCAATTGATATTTAGGACATATCCTTTCAGGATTTTTTGGCATCTCATGATAATCATTGAATGTTATAGGAGAGTTGACATTAAAATAAGCCATTGCAGGTCCATGTGGTGGGCTTGGACCTCTAGGAGGACTTGGACCTCTAGGAGGACTTGGACCTCTAGGAGGACTTAAACCAAGATTCAAAGATCTAATTGAAGAACTATCGGGACTCACTATGTTATGGATATTAAAAGGTGATCTAGGAGGCATTCCAGATGAGCCTCCTATGTGTGATATTCTAGGATTCCAAATCAAAGGACTTTTACTCTGCCTTCTATTAGGTAACTACACAAATATATCTTTTGAACTAGATATAGACCTGGTCACCCTACCACTGTTATGAGCCAACATTACTTAAATCCTACCTTAACTCCAATTAGCCCTCCTTCTAGTGCCAAAAATTGTTGATGATTGTTTTTACACATTCATAACAAAATTTAAAATTCACAAAATGAACCTAAACTGTCTTGAAAGATATGAAGAAATCAATTAAGAGTTCTTAATCCCAAGTTTTTGTATGCTCAGGTCTTGACCTTGTGGACAATTCAATAGGTTAATGTGAAATTGTAATATGCAAGGGGCCTTACTTGATTTAAGGTGATCTATGACTCACTGGACTCGAACTATGCAAATTGTTACAAATATCAACAAATTATCCATCTCTTTGCATAAATTTACTACTATATCACAAAGCTTTGTATGATTTATAATGAAACAAGCTTTTTCTTTCAAATTGATATGAAAATTGTCAAATATTAACACAATTGTTCATGCTCCTTTCAAATGTAAGACAATTTCCTTTAAATCTCTGCGTTTAAGCTAATTATTTCAAATGTTTGGGGAAAAGTTAGAGAAATTTGAATTGAATATCATTCTACTATAGGATCTAAATGCTCTGTTATTCACATTGTGAGAAATACATCAAACTTGATCAAATCAATAGATTGAATCTCTAAATGTGAAGCCCTAAGTATTTTCATGAACACACATCCAAGATTGCAAGCTTTTAAAGAGGTATTATTTCAGATACAAGTAAGAACTAGAAAACACTGAAAATAGATGTAGAATTCTAGATTATTTGTCTTTAAAATACATAGTCATATATGGTTTACAATATATGAATGACCTTTTGCTTCATTAATCAACTCAATAGAAAACTTACAAATGTCTTATAGATACAATAAGGAAGGTAGACACTCCACGCATTCCTTAGTGTAGACACAACCGACCTCCTCCTCTAAACTAAAATATTTCTTTAATCAAAGTGTTCAAACAAATTACAATTGCCAGCTATCTTTCAAAATCCCTGTGTAACTAATGTACAAGTAGCAGAGCTTCTTATATATAATTTGAAGCTTCCTACTGCTACGGCTACAAAACTTAATCTACAGTCCAGATCCATCTATTATTAATCAAGGGTGCATATTCATCTCTAACTATTTCTCAAAATATTTGAATGGTATCTTTTCTCCCTCAAAGGATGCCATTGGAATATTTTCAAAATAAGATTCCCCTTTTCTTTGATTTCTTCCCGTAGATACTCTTTACTTGATCTCTTTCCAAAACTATTGCTCCTTTTACAATTTCTACTCCTTCAAATATGATTTGAAATTATTAATTACACCTTCTATAAAGGTGCGATCTCCTCCTGGACTCTTTGTCCATACATACTCCTGCATTATAACCCCTTCTTTCAGTTTCTTTTCATTGTTCTCTAACCTTCTCTCTTCTTCTTGTATTTCTTCATTTTGGCACTTTCCTCCATCAATGAATCAATCATTTGTTTACTTAGATATGTTTCAGGATTCTCCATGCATGGTGTAAAAATGGCTTTAAATTTTGTTAAAGCCTTTTGCAATTCATACGCTGGCATATCCATGCATCCATGATCTAAGAGTTTTTCTACTATCCTTTTATGTATTATGATCATGTCATCTGCCTTTTCTTCTAAGTCTTGAGCAACTGTTATGCACTTTCTGAGATTATCCTCTTCAAATTTTATTTCTAACCTTGCCTATAGCACTTGATTTGTCATTGAAGGGGTAATTACTCCTTCATTTATTAGTTCTTCTGCTCTTTCTTCAATTTTCTCTAACTGTTCTAATTCTAATTTACATTCATCTCTTCTAAATTGACCATTATGTACAAGCATATTGGATTTATTCTTTTCCATTGCAGCCACTTTCTATCCTTTCACTGCTAGTTTTATTACCTGTTCTCCTTCTTCTGTGAAGTCTTTGAACCATTCTTCAAACACATTGGCCTTAAGCCTTTTATTTTTCATAGTTTTTATTTCATCCTTGGATACAACTGCTATCTCACTAGGCAATTCTAGCACTGTTGTATTGGGATCAAATATTCCCTTAATGAGTTGCTGCAATTGGACAATGTGTCCTTTCAAATATTCCTATTTATCTTTATCTTTTCTTAACATTTCTACTGTTACCTGGTGCATGTCATCCCACCCAATTATGTGTTTCTCTCTTCTTGTATGCCCCAGGTCAAAATTTAGTATTTTATATTCATCTAAGGTTATTTCTCCCTTAGTCTTCTCCTTCTGTGGTATGGCTAGGTTCAGTGTTCTGGATCCATCTGGACCTCTTTGAATGGATGACATGGTTCTGGCCTTTCTCCTTTCTTTCCTTGGCGTTGTATCACCCAATAAACTTTTGATATCGATAGATACCAATTGTACCTCCTTTTCTTTCCTTATCTCCACCCCTAACCAAGCAAGAACCTTTTTTGTGCCTTCAGCAGGTTTTTCTTCATTAATTACCTCTTCTTGAGGCTTTTCTAATTCTCCTTGTTCTTGTGATTGTTGTTGTTCCTGTTGCTATTGTGGAGGAGGCTGTTGTTGAGGTGCTAGCCCTTCTACCATGGGATCATTCTCCTATTGAGACTCACCCTCATTTTCTTCTTCTTCAATTTCTATGTCCCCTCCACCCTCATCTTCTTCCTCAGGACCCTCTCCCTTTGATGATTCTTTTTCTTGGTCCTCTTCCTCATTTTTTTGTTCTACATTTGACATGTTTATATCTTCTTCTTGTTCTTCAGTTTTACCTTCATCAATATTTTCTATATGTTCTTCACCTTCAGGTTTATTGGCTACATCCTCTGTAGTTTCACCTTCTTTCTATACTTTCTCTATATGTGCAAGTGAACTTACCATTGGGTCATCCTCTTTTGCTTCTTTTCCATGTTCTTTTCTACTTTCTATGTTTTTCTCTTCTTCACTCTATTCACCATACATATTTAAAATATTTAGTACATCTACTCCTGAGGTACCAGCTCCTGTTTCATCATTTTCTTGAGCAGGTTTTTCTTTTATTATCTCCTCAGGTGCATCTTCCTTTTTAGACTCTTCAATTTTATGTGCTTCATCTTGCACATCTTTTATTACTTCAGGAGACACCAGGGTACCAAACGGATCTATTGTTCCTAATTCTTCTTGTACCCTTTCCTTTTCAGGCTCTGGGCCTTGTTCAATTTCCATCTCAGCTTGGGTGTTTTTCTCCTCTTCTTCACTTAAGAATTCACTAGATTCTTCTTCTATTCCAATTTCTCTTCCTGCATACATTTCCCTCTCTTCACTTTCACTACCGTCACTCCCAATATGGATAGTTTCAATGACTTGTTTGGCTTTATGCACTTTTGGCTCTTGCAACATTTCTTCAACCAACTCTTTCTTTACTTGAGCATATGCTTGTATTTTTTCTGCTAAGGTGGATGCACTAGGTATATCACTCAACTTTACACCTACCTTTTGTGCTCCTATGACTTCACTTGTTTTTGAAGTCTCCCCTTTTGATATGCTTATTGGTATTGCTTTTCTGATCTTTTGTCCTGTTATCTCTTTGGAGGCCTGTGCTCCTTCCATAGTAATATCATGGCTTAATGATTTTGCCTCTACAAATGTATCAGGTGATACTACTACTATTACTCCCAATTCATAAGGATCCATCAGAGTAGCATTTTTGTCCTTTTCTACAATTTTAGCTTCCACAATCCTTCTTTTCTTCTCATAAAAACATTGGAGATCATCACTATGCTCTCTTACTCTCTTTTTCCCTTTCTTTGGATATGTGATCTCCCTCCCTTCAACTTTAAGCTCTTCAATCCTATCCTTTAACCATGTTTTTGAAAACAAGATGACCGGTTTCGACAATGTGTCCAAAGATGTGTTCCACAATTGCGACCAATCAGGTTCTGCAATAGGAGCAAGCCTGGCACTTTCATAACTATGATGCAGTAGTTTATCATCTTCTTTAACCTCTAGAGGAACATATATATCTCCTATAGATCTCATTTGATCAACTGTTAGCCTTTTATGAGCCCTCTTTCTTACCTCTCTATCATTCTTTCAATCTAACGAAAAATCTTCAATATATATTTGATTTTTGAACTTTTTATCAATAGTATTTTGAATCATATGGAAGGGGTCAAACCTTTTGGCTAAATCAAACTCTTCAAATCCATAATACCTCAATTCCTGTTCTGAATAACCAGCAACCTCTTCACTATAGCAGGAGTATCTACCAATGGCCCAAGGTAGCTTAAGATTTCCTCTACCAAACCTCTTCTTGTACATTTTAAAGGTGTTCAGTTTCTGCCTTGAGAACTCCAAAACAATTAATTTATTGGAAGGATACCTAGGTAGCATTAACAATTTTCCCTCAAATCCCTCAATTCTGATGTAAGTTAAATGCTCAAATAGAATATACCAGGAACTGTACAGCCCAATTGTATCCTCTGCATCTTTAGATATCCTCTTATTAGGTTCTTCCCTTAAAATTCTCAACATGTATGTATAGAACACATCATTAACTAGAGCATATTTATTCAATGCATTCTATTCCTGTAGATCAGGGTAATGCTCATATACCAGCTTCTGACTTGGACCATTCCCTAAGGTTCCAACCCTTTCTATCCCATGTATGAATGGTTGAACTTTTACTGCACATGAATATAATAGGTATGAAGACAAATAAAAAGGCATCATCTTTTGCTTTCTTAGCATCACCTGTTTCCATATGGCTGTGCTTATAGCTTTGGCCTAGTGAATTTGTCCTTGCTCTTTTCCTACTTTCCTTAGGAACTGTATGATAGTGAACATCCATGGCTTGCACTTAGTGCCATCTCTCAATCCCACTAATCTACTTAACATTGTAATCATCAATTATATTTCCTCTTTAAAGTATATTCTCAGCAAATTCTTGTGCACTCTTGCCACAACCTTGGGTTTGTTTTCTGCATTGTACCAACTATAAAGTATCTTACCTCTACATTCCCTTTCATTGTTATGAAAATCTTCATTGTATTGATCTATGTCAATATCCACCATTTTCTCCTTGATCTCCAGACCAAATGTTCTCGCAATCCCTTCTATGGATAAATCTGCAATGAGTCTATCATAAAACATTATTTTCCTGGTAGCTAGATCATACAGGTATATGCAATCTAGACACAAATCTCTGGCCTCCATAGCTAATGGAAAACCTGTAGCTCTGTACAATCCACTCTCCTATATACACCTCATGTCAGGTGTAGTGTCAGCAGCTGTGATCTTCTGTAAAACATCATTTGCATCATAATTTCCTATATTTGTGTCTATTCCCACTCCACTCGTACTGATTAATGACAGATATCCTCTATGTAATGGTAACTCTTCCTTTTCTATTTCTTTGCGCGGCTTTCTTTCTTTTTTAACTTCTCCACCTGTATCTACCTTTTTCTACTTTGGGGCTATCCTGTAGAAAAATGTATCCTTTTAACTTTTTGTTTTACCCTTTTTTACCTAGGGTTTTACTATGAATTTTTCTATTTTTTACCATTCTACCCTAACTCGCATTTGTCTTTTCCATTTTGACTTTCACATTCGTTTAACCTGACCCAGCTAATTAGCAATTAAACCAATAATTTAACAGATGTTTACATTTTAAAATGAAATCATTGAAATCTACTTTACATTTTTACCAAATGAACTGTAACAGTGTTTTAAGATAAATACCTGTATTTCTTGACAACTCAACTTTATGTTGTTGACTTACTTTACCATCCTTTCACTTTGTCCAGCTTCTGGAATTCCGTTGCCTTGATGAATTCTGTTCAATTTCTTGTAGCAATTCTTCTTTCTGCAGTTTTAATTCTTCATAATGTAAATCTAAAATAAAAATGCCTTTGAATTTACTCTAACCTTTTGAATTTTACTCTTTTTGGGTGTTAGCTCAGCATTAATTACAGAAATTAATGTGCCTAAGGCTTCAGCTTTCTATTTCAGCATTTTGGTTTTAAACTTTTATCTGTTAGTTTATTTCTACATACATCTCATTTTTCTTGTATCTTTCCTTGAATGTTATTCTTTGTATCTTATCAATATACAAAAACCCTTATGCAATGAGTCATACACCATATTAATTCCCTTTATGTCCGTGTTTGTATCTTTGCTTTGTATATCGCTCTTTGTATATCTCATAGATACAAGTGCATAAACAAACAACCCACACAAACCTCCTTTTTACCTTTTATCTCTCGTGATGTCTTTTTATTCCTTTGTATCTTAGAGATGTATATTATCAACATACAATTGCCTCAAACATACAAAGATTTTCCTTTATTTAACCTCCTTTTCGAATCTGTCTTGTATATTCATTTGTATCCTTTCTTGTATGTCAGCTTGTATATCGAACATGTACATTGTTACCCTACAAGCCCGAGATACAAACTACGGGGACTACTCAACTTTCCTCTTGTATTTCAACAATACAACAATACTTGTATCGATTCCTAGATACAAGCTCCGATACATGCAAAGTCATTTGTATCTTTCCTTCGGAATTCTCATCTTTTATAAACCACAGTTCATAACTCTTCAACTTCACACATGTATATAAAGTGAAATGCATCTTTCAATATGCATTAAGGTACGATGCATCACTTATATCAGATTTTTATTTTCTCTGACTTCCGCGTTGTATGTATATGGAAAAGTATAACTCGAAGCATACAACATACAAACCGTGAAACATACCTTGATAAAACCAAACTTCATATTCTCCTCAAGTTCGTAATATGTATATCATGTTGTATATCCCCTTGTATGTTTCTTTCCACCAAACATACAAACCCAAGATACAATCCACAAACTTAACCAATTATTTTTTTTATCTCTAAATCCCATCAGGTCTGACTCGTATGTAAAGAATAACACATTAACAATATGCATACAAGTACAATGATTAATAACCCGACCCCTCTATGTGACTAATACAATGACTCCACATACAAACAACCTTGTATATGCAACATACAAACCTTCCTATAGTGCATTTTACTCAAACACGCATATCTTACAAAATATTAGGAATTTTTGACTGGTTCAAAAAGCAACCCCCATTCATTTTTGATAAA
This sequence comes from Cunninghamia lanceolata, assembly GCA_027924645.1. Taxonomy (NCBI): domain Eukaryota; kingdom Viridiplantae; phylum Streptophyta; class Pinopsida; order Cupressales; family Cupressaceae; genus Cunninghamia; species Cunninghamia lanceolata. The sequence goes on from BSBN01000243.1 coordinate 1,664,714, forward strand.
GAATTCACCCCTATTCTTCTCTGGTACTTAATTCTATTTTTTCTCTATTTCCAACAAGGTTTGTAACCTTAACTTCCTTTCCCCTTTTACCACCAAGCAAACCCGCACCCAAGAAAAAAAAGCCACAGCCATAGTAGGGGTCCTCATTTTGCTAAGAAGTAAAATGGAGCGTGTTGTGAGCACCACAACAACTAGCAACCAAACAAAACAATTAAATTAAAACCATTAAAGAAACTAAATGAAATAAATTCATAACTTCCAACTCTCTTTTTTGCAGCTCATTATTTAACTTGAGACCTAATGTATTCAATAAGGTGCATGAATTTCCCCATTCAGTTTAAGTGGGTGCATGTGATTAATAATCCTCATCTTGAAAATAAGTTGAACAAACCAGTAACTGATATTAAACTACATAGTTGATGTCATTCCCTTATAGCCAACTGGATAGATCCTTGTTGCTAGTAGGCGTCTATAGCCCAGACAAGGTTATCGTTACAATTCTCCTAAGTAGATCCCCACTGCCAGCAAGCGTCTATAGCTCCGGTAGAGTTACTTAGATGGCTTAATCTAGATTTTCAGTAAAATCCAAATTATTTATTTATTTATTTTATATTTTGTGTGAGATAAAGACTTTATAAGATACTACCATTGTAACTTCATGATGCAAGGAGTGATCACTTGCTGAAATTAAGCTGAGAATTGTAATGGTAGCAAGGGTGACCTCTGATTTTTTACCTAATACCTACACTGGTATGTTCAACAAACCCAAGGATTTTAGGTGTGTCATTGTGAGAAACTTCCCTTGAATACTCAACCCACAGTTATTGAATACAAAATTTCACAAGCCAAACCACTTTCTACATTTATGACAGTCACAACAAGTTATGCATAAGTTTCAAATAATTAATTTGAATGTTCTGAATTTTCTATTATTTTTAGCAGTTGTTAATCTGCTCCTATATACTTTAGAACAAAAGCAATATCCCTACCAAGGAAACACAACTATCAAAGGTTATGAGTTGCAATTCTACTGAAGATGTTTGGGATAAACTTAAAACCATCTATGAAGGAGATAAGAAAGTAAATAAATCTCTGATGTAGATCTTCAAGAGAAAATTTGAGAACCTAAAAAATGTCAGAGGAGGAAGACATTGCTAGATACATGCTCTAGGTGAATGAAGTTGTCAATGGAATTAAGGGTCTTGGTGGAGAAGTGGAAGAAGATGAGATTGTGAAAAAGGTTCTGAGATCCCTTCCCAAATCTTATAGTCATAAGGTATCTTCCATTGAGGAAAATGCAAACTTGGATACTTACACTGTAGACAAATTGTTTGGTACCCTTACTACCTTTGAAATGAGAGAGTTTGGTAGTGATGCTCTAGAGAAAGAAGCTACTTTCAAAACCAGTATGAAGACCAAAGAAGAAGTTAAAGAACATTTTGTAAGAAGACTAAAGAAAGGTACTGGTAAATACAAAGGTAGGTTACCCTTCAAATGTTTTAATTGCGGAAAGTTTAGTCATTTTGCTTCTAATTGTCCTTTCAAAGAATCAAGGAGTAATAATAAGAGAGACAAGTTCAAGAGAAGTCTGTATTCCATAGAAAGTAATTATTCTTCAGAAGATGAGGATCATAATGATTCAAATGATGAAACACTTTTCATGGCCCTAAATATTGGCAACAAAAAGGATGATGCTAGAACTTGTGAGAAGACTAATACCTTGCAAACAAATCAAAACAATGAAAGATTAATGGTTGTATGGACTGCCTTTCATGTAAAAGAAGAATCCAATGCTTGGGTGATTGACAATGGACGCTCAAATCATATGACTGGTGACAAGGAGAAGTTTATCAGCCTTGAAAGTGGGATGGTGGTGCTATGTCACATCTCATTTTTATGAACAATATGATTATTCTAGTTTAGTGAACAATTACTATGATTAACTTTTACCTTAAGTAATATTGCATGCATGAAGGTAATTATTATGAGTTATATTGATGAAAATTAGAAATTGTTTTAAATGTTAAATATTGTAGACATGATTACAATGATTTGCCTTAACTATGTTTTTGGAGATACTAACCTATTGACGTTGAGTTGAGTGTAAATGGATGCAGGTACTCGTCAAAGACGAGAGCATGGTTGAGGTAGAGGTATTCTAGCCACTTGGCAAGAACTGATGGGATGGTTTACCCTAATGCAATCACACATCACGTAGTTAAATATGCATTATCTAATGGCTTTTATTACATTAATACATGGTTATTAATCATTTTTGAATGCATGATGTGATTACTTAAATTTAATGTCTTTTCGAATTGTGTTTGAATGGTGTATTATATTTAAATAAGGAAATATATATATGATTTTATTTTAAATTAAATAATAAATATTATCTTTATTTTCATAATTATAGATGTTTGAAAGACAATAAGTCCATTAGATTAAATAATTATATCAAATTATGATAGATATATATGAAAATATATATATATATATATATATATATATATATATATTTCACTTCTTTATCAATTAAAGAGATTGTGCTTTTATAAAACAATAGTTAAATTATATTAAAAACAATATTATTATATTTAGAAAATTGAATAAAAGAATTAAAATATATTTCTTGTCATAATACGACAGTAAGATGAATAAAACTGTGTTATTTAAAATAAATAAAAAAATTAAAATCTTTTTAAATAGTTTTCTCATGCAAACTGAAAGGAAGAACTTCAGTTCCAAAACCTAATTCTTGATCGCCAAAAATAAGAGTTGGAAAATTTTAATAAAGTAGGGACATCGCTCAGTAGAAACACACCCACAAACTCTTGACAGAAAGGTAAAATTGTAGTGACATGAGCTATCCTGGTAGCAACGAATAGGAGGTTTAAAGGCCACGACAGGAGAGAGAGAGAGAGAAGAGCAACAAAGTCAACTGCAACTCACCGCCAATCAAACTGCTAATACCAGGTTTTTTATTCATGTTTATTCCTTCTGGAAATCACATGATTATGGCTGATAAATGATAGTTTTGTGGGAAATTTATGTCTTAATTAGTGATTGACTTTTCTTGCTGTCTGAACTAATTTCCTTTCAACCTATTTAGTTTTGTTATATTCTTCCTACCTTTGCCTCTAACCCAGATTGATAGGAACTATGAGGCCGATTATTTTTCCTTCCATATTTTGATCATTTTACATTTCAGTTGATACATTATCATACTTTTAGAGACTATTGTTCCATTATCTTGATTTGATTATATCTCCTGATTTTGATATGACATTGATTAGACATATGTTGATTCAATTTGATCATATTTTGATGCTATGTTGAGACTAGACATGGAAGATATATTAGATGATGTTTTGTGATGTGATTTCTAGTTCTTTATGTGATGATGATTATGTGACATTAGATAGAAAGTGCAATTTAATCTTGAATTATGTTGTAGATGATTAATGTTGTATTCAATGGCATGAATTTAATTCCAGTTGCTTTGGCTATGATTATTCATGATATGATTGACACTTGATCTAGATGTGCAAGATTACATTCCCAGGCCATGGGAAATTAGAGGTAGTATTCACACATGTGTTATTCCCTGTGAAACCGATCCATTCCCAAGAGGGATGAGGATCACATTTGATTCGAATGTTGTTTAAGTGCTTGTTTATTTTATCATTTTGGCCTAGTACCCCTTTGTTTAAATTAATTATATCATGTGTTGTATAATTTTTATTGTTTTATACCACTTCGTATTGTTTTATTTTTTAGGCTATTTAAAGTGGATTTATGTCTCCCTAGGTGAACCTTAGTGTCCCAAAACTTACCCTAGGTGGTTACCCATGGGTCTAGGGTCAATTTTGACTAACTAAACCTTGGGGTAACTCACTTTTGGTCACTCTAAACTGAGGTTTAATCAAAGTGACGAATTTTGAAATTGATAAGGGTGGGAGATGAGTCATGCTTTGGGAAAGACTCATCTCCCTTCCCAAAGTTTGGGGATCCTTTCACTAAGAAGACTTGGGAGGTATCCAAGACTCCCAAGTGTGTGGGATCTTCCTCCAAGACTCTCACACACGTGTGAGAGCATCTTGGAGGGAGATAGCTCTCTTGGAGGATAAGAGGATGCCATATGGCATCCCTTATCCTCATGGAGGCTTGAAGGGGATTGTCACCTCACCACTTGTTCTCTCACACATGTGTGAGAGCACAAGTGGATAAGGTGAGGATTGAGATGGAATTGGAGGGTGACACTTGTCACCCTCACACTTCCTCTCCCTTGCAAGTGGCATGGAAAGAGGAAGGAGAAGGTGACAAGTGTCACCTTCTCATTCCTCAAGGCCAATTTAGAAGGCTTATATTACCTTCTCTTGTTGAGGAGTGTGGGTTCTTGCATTTTGGAGATTTTCTTTCTATTCTTAGAGTTTCTTTTGGGGAGTTAGAGAAAATTTTGGAGATTAGAGTATTCGGAGAAGCTTGGAGCTCATCACCAAACATGCTTCCAATTAAAGGGCTTTTGAAGGTAAGCTCCATGGCTATGGCCATTTACCCTTGCATTTTCACTTATGGTGTGTTTGTGGAATTTTGTTGTTGTTGTTTTCTTTTTTATGTGGGTTGGGAGTTTGGTAAGAGTACCTCCATTTGGAGGTAAGGCTCAACTTGTTTGGGGTAGGGGAGAGTGAACCTCCTTGAGTTCACCCCCATATTTGTGCTACTTATAGCTTTGAGGGCTTTTTACTTGGTGTTGAGATCATTTTGATGGCAAGAGTGCCATGGCAGTTTTTTGAGATATTTGGAGATATGTGTTTTTGGAGGTTTTGGCTTGAGGCCATAAGACTTGGTGTTTGATATTTTTGGTGTGGCTTTTGGAGTAGAGGGGTCCATTCCCTACCCCCATCAAACTCATTTTCATGAGTTTTGTTATGTGTTAATCCATGGGTTATTACGATGTTGCTTGTTGTGGTGTGTGTGTGCAACCATGTGATTCCTACCTCCCTAGCTCAGGAGTGACCCACTTGCGGGTCTACAGTAGGGAGGAGGGCATTTCGTTGTGGCTTGGTTCCCCCTTTTGTTGGTATTTATTGCAGGTGTTTATTAGAGAAATGGAGCTTTAGAGAAGTCCATTTTAGTGTTGTTGTAGTATTATGTTGTTGGCTGTTTGAGCCATGGCCATTGAGGCCCTATTGTAATTTTAACAAGTTTATTTTCTACCCAATATGTTGGTTGTTGTGTGAGTATCTAATGTGAGCACTATTATGGTTTATAAAAAAAAAGAGAAGTTATTATTATTCTATGTTGGTGAGTCTATGAGTAAAGGAGAAATGCAAGAGAAAATACACTTGTTGTCTTTTGTTCTTTACAAAAAAAAATTTCTTCCTAAATAAATTGTAGGGTATGCAAAAAATAAGAAGAGAGAAATTTAAATGTATTATTTTTTGTTATGTTGCATTGAAATTTCATGTTATTAGTTGTTGTTTATGAAAGCAAGTTGTTGAAAATGTAGATGAAATTATAATTTCTAACTTATAGATTTCATTCAAAAAAAAGATAATTCTATATATTTAAATTTCTCAAAACAAAATGCTATTGGATTATTTCTATGTTACAAACTGAAAATTAACATTCTCTCGTATTTAAAATTATTGCTATTTTGAAGATTAGTTTAATATGTATATATATATATGTAGATTTGAAAATCTAAGCTCGCTGTTCATTTTATGTCACTGTATATATACAGATATTAGAAAAAAATACATATATATTTACTGTATATATTAAAATATATATACACACACAAATATATATATATATATACTAAATAGCCATTACACATTTAAAATGTATCAAAATAAAATATATATTAAAAAAAGTAGAGGAAGACCGAATCCTAGTAGGGACAGTGTTAGTTCATGCTGTGATTAACAAAAAAAAATGAGAAGTGGAGGGACTGAGATGGGCGACGGCGCCCATCCCAGCCCCCCGTCCATGCTTCTGTCGTGGCCTTTGTTCTAGTGTGGGTGTGGGGAGGAGGTTGTGCCTCCACCCACACCCAAGGGTGCCTCCTCCCCACACCCCTTCCCCCGTGCCGACTTCACACCCTTTCCCCATGACATTCCCCCTCCACCATGCCCTTAACCCCCTCCGCCATTAACATTTCTGCAGTCAGTTTCACCCACAGTGGTGGTAGGGAACCTTCAGCCAACGACCCTCTTTAACCTCTATGTAAATTTTATCTCCTGCAAATAATATATATATATATATTTATTATATATATATATATATATATATATATATATATATATATATATATATATATCCAACCTGCAAATAAGATAGCAGAAAAGAAAACAAAAAAGGAGGAAAAACAAATGAGACGAGGAAACCAAAGAAAAGTTAGGGTAAACCCATAAGGAAACTAATAAAATAATATTAGGACTTCAAAAAGAAAACAATAGAATATTGGTTAGGGTTGAGTGGAAATGAGAGGGAATTTTAGTCATTTCTAATTTATTTAAATCTCCATTTATTCTTGTGCATGGGAGATTGTGCCTCCCTCTTCTTGGCTTTTCATGTCTTTTGAATTATTTATTTTCCTATGGGGATTGGGTTGTTTTTTGTGTTTCTTTATTTATTTAGTGGGTTTTATGTTAAATGGGGATGGGAATGTTCTTTTATTTAATTGGGATACCTTATCCTTATTGAGTTATTTAATTTGGACTCCCATTTATTTAACTGTTAGTCTAATTTTATTATGTTGGGAATCTCTTCGATTGTTGTTTTGTTGTTAAATTTTATTGTTATTATTTTACGGGGGAGGTATTTTATTCCTCCCCTTTTCCTCTATTATTTTCGAGTTAGTTAATAAATATAATATTGAAAACATATTTATTAATGAACTAAATTTTAGAATTTATTTTTGGATCATTTAATTATTTTCAAATTTTTAATATTTAATTGTAAGGTCGATATAATTGGCCTTGCTAAAGTATTTAATTTTTCTTTAAGTCTAATTATTATTTTAAAATTTTTCTTGAATTCTTGTTGGAGTTTTTATTTTAAAATTTTTAATTCAATTATTGAAAACGCGTTATGCTATCAAATTTTTCCTAGATTTTAGGGTTTTAATTTTACGTCATTTTATTGACTTTCTTGTTACAACTCCATCTTATCATGCATCCATTATGCCATTTATTTCATATTTATTTATTTGATTTTGTTTTATGTTAGAGATAGGGTTTGGTTTTGAATCTGATGAAATCGCCTTCTCACCTAGGAAACTTAGGTTTCAGATTAAACCATCCTAACCCTAAACTAGACGACTTTCATCACGTAGGGGACGACATAGGATAATGCACGTTCCCAAATTATGTTTGACATGCTTACGCCTCATGCGTATTGCCACTAAGCACGCAGACGCATGCGAGGGGGTTCCTAGGGATAGGTAGAAAAGTTTTTCATAATTTGTGTCATGACCACATTTCAAATGTGGACATGACATGATGAAGGGGGTAAATCATAAAACACATAATAACAGAAATTGCACACAGAAAATAGAATAATATTTTATTAATATGGGAAAAGAACATTACATTATAGAAGCTCAAATACAATCAGAGGATGAATCCCCTACAGGCTGCAACACATTACAGTTCCCTCTCTCAAAACTCTAGAATCTTCAGCCTTTTGTAATTCCCAAATCAACTAGGGTTTCTAATTTCCCACCTTTCTTGACTCTACACCTTCCCCCTTAACTCTACTACCCTAAGGGTTTTCAAAAATGGTTATATATAGCCCTTTTTGGTGACCACCAGCTTAATTTTAAAATTTGCATCTCCCTCCAAAAATAGGTCAACTTCGCGGGGCCATAACTTTCGATCTGACTGTTGGATTTTCAATTATAATACCTTTTCAGAAAGCTCTCGAAAAAATAATGGAGCGGTAGACTACTTGGGTTTCCCACCAAATTTTGGGCCCATCCAGAGCCTCTAAGTGCCTCAAATTTGACTTTGAATATTTCAATAGGATTTTTGGAATTTGAAATTTTAATATCTCATAAAAGACAAATGATATTGAAGTGATTTCTTCACCATTAGCTTCAATTCACCATTCTAGAGGTCTGTGTATGATTTTGTATCCAACCGTGCACAAATGCAAACTTACAAAAAAATAGTAACCCTGCCAAATTTAGCCCTTATTGAAAAGAAACAACATTTTTTTTTTTGGTTGATGCAAGATTGCTCTTACACCCTAGATGCTCCTGCATCATGACATGTGTGTTGTGTGTCGTGACTGCATGAGAAATGTGGGCATGACAAGAATGACCTACAAACTGAGAGGCCATATCTTTTCCCTGGCCACCTATACTCATGCTCGCCGTTCAATTTCTTTATGGTCGTTTTGACTATTCTTGGGCGATCTGTATAGATAGACCCTTGTTTCTTGTTGTTGCCAGTTTTTAGACTTAAACTTAGGCATTTATTTTCTATTCTTCCGCATTTTTTGACTTAAAATCTTTCCTATCTGTATGATGGTCAGTCTACTCAGTAAATAGATTAAAAATCAGAGCTTTTGCTGGCCAATCTTTTCCACATGGCCATTACCTTCTTTCCTGGCGTCGACTCATTATCTACTTCTCTGGATGACATTCCTTAGTTGGCTGTTCATTTTCTTATGGTCGTATCCTTTTATTTTGGCCGCGATACCTTTTATGCTGGTTGTTTGACCATCATGGGTGATCTGGTATTGCTGAGTAGATTGACCTATCTACTCTTGCATGTCACCTACATGTTGATGATGATGTTAGTCATTCACAAATTACACAACAACCTTTACTCATCTTGAAAGATATGATGAATGCAAAGAATTCATGATCCCAAGTCTCCGTTGATTAGTTCTTAATCTACTGACGTTACTTAGTGGTTGATGTGTGTTGTTGTTTTCCATTCAGGGGCCTTACATATTTTAATTATTCCTACAAAGTTCTTCAATATTCCTCCAAATATCCTGTCCTTTATATTTGCTTTGCATAAATCTCCAACAATTCTACCTCTGCACTATGAATTTACTCAAATAAGGTGCCTATAGGCTAATATTTGCATGATTTCTACCATTATTTATGATTCTTTGCATGATATTTTCAATACTACATGCATTCAACTCAAATATGCTAATGATTTTTAGTTACCTACGAGATGTCAGCATATTTCTCTGTTCTACTCATTATTTATCATGATTTGCAGTTATGGAAGTGAATTTATGAAATTAAAATGAGAAAAAGAGTTAAAGAATGAGATTCCCAAAACTACTTGACTTAGATCACTGATCCATATACAGGTTCCCATACATACAATGAAAAGAAGGAAACTAGAATCATACTTCACCAGGACATTCCACAAATCCACATGATCCAATGCAAATCTTCAAAGGAAAAAGTTGACAACAACATGTAATGAAATGAAAGCGCTTCTATTTGAACACAACATTCACCAGTACATATCTAGAAATCAACTTGAAGATTACTTAAAATTTACAATCAGGATGTAATTTGAAACTTCATCTTCATTCAGTATGCTTAAGAACATGTACATTTACAAAGATCTGAACAAAGAACCTTGACATTTCAACAATTCAATCCCCATTAGTCTCAGCAATTCGATCTCCTATATTAAATTGGCTTGGTTTGATTTTAATGATTGACCTCTCTTCCTTATGACAAGCTCTGGCCCTTATATAGGACAAAAATCCAGAAAATAGTTACAATGATCTAATGATCAGGATCCTCTCAAAACAACCAACAGTCCAGATGAAATGTACGTGCCCTGCCAGTTGGCAATTGTACAGATGGCATAGAATATTCCAGCATCTTTGATCAAGTCCAATATCCAGTTGGCACACAATGCATTTGACAATATCCTCCTCATCGCTCAGGGTCATGTTGCCTCCATGTGCAACTCTGCAATTAGTTCAGCTACAAGATCCTGCAATAAACAGACAAACATCAATCATCATCACCATTATATAAAACAACAGGAAAATAAACATTTAAATCAGGCTGAATGCACAACTACAAAATAATCAGGTTCTAAATTAGTGAAAATCATGCCCCAAACGTATATACAGCACTTAAAATAATCAGGTCAACCATCGTTGACTGGCAACATGCATCCGAGCTCTTTAAAATTCCATCGCTCTATTTTTCCACCTATGTCCTTGTATATCGGGTGATAAATTCCTTTGTATATATCGGGTTCTAAATATGATCATGCCGATGCAAAACATAGAAGGAATTAACAATATTTAATTTTCATTCAAATCCACGCCTTGTACATCATCGGGTTGTATATTAGGTCAGCATCATGATCATGCAGGGAAAACATACAAGGACTTCACAGCTTTTAACTTTCATTTGGCATCCGGCACTTTGTATATTATCGGGTTCTATATCAGGTGATAAAGCAAATATACATACAAAGATCTTTGTATGTACATTTCGGATTCCAACCACCTTATAAACCATAGTTTATTCGCTTTCAATTCCAACATGTATAATGCAACGTATATCGGGTTATGTATCTTGATCATACAAGTGTCCCGGACATACAAGCAATTTTTTGCTTTTAATACCTTTTCGAATCCAGCCTGCATATATGTAAATGTATGTATATCACAAGACATATGCAACGATTTAACCCTCTTTAATAAATCTTTGGGTCTACCACTTGTATATGATGTAATGTATATCGACATTGTATATAAGAACATACAAATCAAAAATATACCCTGATTTTACCATATTTCATAAACCTTTCGATTCTGACTTGTACATGGGTAATGTATCTTAGCTTGTATGTCACAAATATACAAAGCACAAAAACATACAACAGTTTATCCATCTTTAATAAACTTTCGTGTCTGACCTGCATGCATATTATCAATATGCAGGATATTAATAAACATGACCCCCCTTTATCAAATGGGATATGATGGTGATGTCACCATCATATCTAGGCTTCATTGAAACGTAAAAGATGACTTCGCCGTCATATTAATAAAATCAGGGGATGTTTAAAATATTGGGTTATATTAGCGAATATGACCCTGCTGTTTGATGAATATCAACCCCCGAATAAAATGATGTCACCGTCATGTTATACTCTTCGTAGCATGGGGATGAGCTGATGTCAGCATCATATTAGCGCTAGGGTGATATTTGTAATATAAGGCCATATTAGGAAGATCGCGTGATATTTTAAGATCATCGGGTCATATTTGTAATATGACCCCTGCGAATAAAGTGACCCTCCTTTGAAAGATCAGGATGATGATGATGATGTCATCATCATGTCCGTACTGGGGTGATATTTGTAATATGAGGTGATATTTTAAAATGTGACCCCCCCAGGAAAATCAGGTTGACTAGAACTTTGACCTGCCATAACTCTCTCATTTGGTCGAATTTCAGGGTGATGTAAAAGGAAAACTTGCATGGAATTTCATCCTCTTTCACATGGTAAACTTTTTTAGGACAAATTTAGACTTTGGATTTTGGCTCAAATTTCAAGATCACAAATATACCTGACATTGGGCCTATGCATACTGACTGATATTATTTTTACCATTACCGCCCAGAGCACAGAAGCAAGGGAACAAGCCAGCAAAGTTGGGTCCCTATTTTTCTAAGGCAAAATGGGGCATGTTGTGTAACCATACAACAACTAATCATCAACATAAATTGGCGTTAGAAGGAGGGCTAAACAAGGAATTTGTAATTGTCTGCAAATGTTTCATAAATATTTCATCGTTTGTGTTAATTGTTTGCAAATATCTCTTATCTAAGAGGTTTTGGTTACATCTTTGCAAAGATCTAGCTCAAAATGTCAAAGATTTGTTTGATTTTCTGAACATTCATGTTTTATTCTGAGATATGATAGATCTCATTAAAATTTTAAAATCCTAAAAACTGGAAATAGAGTTTCATTTTGATGGATGCATATGAAGGCAATTATCAAATTAATATTCCTTTATTTCAGGAAGCATTGAATAGGCAACTTTATCCTCAATGTTTACCCGACTTTGGTTTATCTACTTGTTGCAGGATACACCAGACTATAGAGCACAGTGAAATTAATTGTTTAACTTTCCTCACAAGGTTGGATTTATATTTGAAAGGACTAATATTTTTCTTAGATGTGTTCAGGGCTGAAGTTTGGTAGGAAAATGAAGAGATTCTGGAGCAACAAGTAGATACAGCACCAGAAGTTATTAGTTGTCTGGACACTGAAGTGGACCGCTTTAAGGATTTTGAATTATACCTGTCTAGAAATATACAGTGTAGTCAAGTATTAGGTTTACCCATTGATGATGTTCTAATTGAAAGCTGGTGCAGATTACATGATGAAGAGAATTCAGAAAGAGATTGTTACCCTTGCTTGGTCATGTTGAAGAAGATTTTAGAAAATACAATAGCTAAACTAGTCCTAGAGGTTAAAGATAGTGAAACATCTTTGCTTGAGTCATTTTATGGTGATATTGATGAGGGTTCTTCAAAAGAGGAGTGCAGGTATGAATCTTTTAAAAATCATAGAGAGGCGACCACTTGTTAGGATAAAGTATTTGATTCTGATCCTAATATTTTTTATAAGGATGCTGAAACATCTTTCCTTGAGTCATTTTATGGTAAAGAGAAGTGTAAACAGGTGGTAGAACAATTTAAATGCACTGCTACTGATGAAGTTCCTATGATAGTGACTCAGGGAGTCATAAATGCTGATTTCATAGATGACTTCTTTAAATGGAATGATCAAATGCAAGATTGTTGCAGGTTAATGGAACCAGGCACTCTACTTGATGATAAATGTGAGTTATTTGATAAACAATTCATAAAAATTGAAGATGCAGAAAGCTTTGGAGTTGTTGTGCATGATCAAATGCTAATCCAACATTATTTTGAAAATGAAATAGGGAAGTATTCCTATTAAGTGAAAGTTGTTTCTCCTTTACAGTCAAATGATTTAGAAATGATAAATTTCTATATACCAGGTTATGATGATAAAGATACTCATCTATGTGTTGATGTGCAGATAATTGAAGAAAATATTGAGAAGTTTCCTGAACTTGAGGATAAACCATACATCCAGAACGAAGAAACAAAGTTGGATAAAGATGAAGCATGGATCCATCAAGAACCATACATTCTTCAAAATGAAGTGAGACCAGACGGTCAGCCAAGCAATGAAAATATAGAGTTAAATGGAAGATCAGCTGTCATTAAACAAGCATGTCCAACAATAGAACTAGAAATACACTAGGTTGTATTTTTCTTTTCCACAATAAATGATGTTGATTATTATTTTGATTATGGAAATTTGAGAGATAAAACATGCATATGGATTAGTCATGAACTTGATGAGCTTCCTTAGTTGCTGATCATCAAGAGTTATTATGTGAAATACAGTGAATTCAGAATATCAGGATATTTTTCAGAATATAAAGATAAATTTGCTAGGTTGAGAACCATAACTGATACCCTGATGCACTTGCACAATCAAAAGAAGTATGTAAATACAGGTGTCTTTGGGTCATTTTCTAGTTTTTGTTTGCCTAGTAGTGGTTTTTATATAGTTTTATAGGTTAGTTGTTTGTACAGTCTACCTGTTCTACTTTCTTGTTCTTTTTTTCATTGTTTCCTTTTGGTAGTTAGTTGTTTGTATAGTTTGCTTTGTGTGTTTGTTTTTGTTTTGCATTGTTGAGTCTTTGTTCTGGTTGGGCAAAACTAGTGCACCTTGTTACTTAAGAACACTGTAGAAATTGTTAGAATTCAAAAGTTGGATATAAGTTTTTATATAGGTTGTAGCTCATGTCAGTGTAGGTATTCTTGATCAGGTCTATGGTATCATATTTATCAGTATTACTTTTCTTGAGTCAAGGTGATCCTCACAATGACACACCTAATAGCCTTGAGTTTGTTGAACGTATCAGTGTAGGTGTTAAGTGAAAAATCTAAAGGTTGCCCTTGCTACCATTGCAATTCTCAACTTAATTTCAGCAAGTGACTACTTCTTGCATCATGAAGCTACAACTGCTATATCGTATAATTAAATTTAAAATATAAAATAAATAATATAATAAAGTGGATTTTTTGAAAATCTAGATTAAGTCATCTAAGTAACTCTACTGGGGCTATAGACGCCTGCTGGCAGTGGGGCTCTACTTAGGGGAATTGCAATGATAACCTTGCCGGGGCTATAGACGCCTGCTGGCAGCAAGGCTCTATCCAGTTGGCTATGAGGGATGAACCAAACTATGTAGCTTAACACTAGTCACTGATTTATTCAACTCACTTTCAAGATGAGTATATGAATCACGTGCACACACTTGATCCCTTATCAATTCATAGTTATATTCATAAATGTGATACCATTCAGAAAGGATTAGTATGCTCATGCTTACTAAGAGTGGAACATTATGTTTTAACTTATCCTCATCTTTTGAATTATTTGAATTTTGTTGTGTTCTTTGGTGGCAAGTTGATGTGTGGTTACACAACACGCCCCATTTTGCCTTAGCAAAATAGGGACCCAACTTTGCTGGCTTGTTCCCTTGCTTCTGTGCTCTAGGCGGTAATGGTAAAAACAATATCAATTAGTATGCATAGGCCTAATGTCAGGTATATTTGTGATCTTGAAATTTGAGCCAAAATCCAAACTCTGAATCTATCCTTAGAAAGTTTACCATGTGAAAGAGGATGAAATTCCATGCAAGTTTGCCTTTTACATCACCCTGAAATTCGACCAAATGAGAAAGTTATGGCAGGTCAAAGTTCTGGTCAACCTAATTTTCCTGGGGGGGTCACATTTTAAAATATCACCTCATATTACAAATATCACCCCAATACAGACATGATGATGACATCATCATTATCATCCTTATCTTTCGAAGGAGGGTCACTTTATTCGTAGGGGTCATATTACAAATATGACCCGATGATCTTAAAATATCACCCAATCTTCCTAATATGACCTTATATTACAAATATCACCCTAGTGCTAATATGATGCTGACATCAACTCATCCCCATGCTACGAAGAGTATAACATAACGGTGATGTCATTTTATTTAGGGGGTGATATTCATCAAACAACGGGGTCATATTCGCTAATATAACCCAATATTTTAAACATCCCCTGATTTTATTAATATGACGGTGACGTCATCTTTTGCATTTCAATGAAGCCCAGATATGACGGTGATGTCACCATCATATCCCATTTGATAAAGGGGGGTCATGTTTATTAATATCCCGCATATTGATAATATGCATGCAGGTTGGACACGAAAGTTTATTAAAGATGGAGAAACTATTGTATGTTTTCGTGCTCTGTATATTTGTGACATACAAGCTAAGATACATTACCCATATACAAGTCGGAATCAAAAGGTTTATGAAATATGGTAAAATCAGGGTATATTTTTGATTTGTATGTTCTTATATACAATGTCGATATACATTACATCATATACAAGTGGCGGACCCGAAGATTTATTAAAGAGGGTTAAATTGTTGCATATGTCTTGCGATATATATACATTTACATATATGCAGGCCGGATTCGAAAAGGTATTAAAAGCAGAAAATTGCTTGTATGTCCGGGACACTTGTATGATCAAGATACATAACCCGATATACATTGCATTATACATGTTAGAATTGAAAGCGAAAAAACTATGGTTTATAAGGTGGTTAGAATCCGAAATGTACATACAAAGATCTTTGTATGTATATTTGCTTTATCACCCGATATAGAACCTGATAATATACAAAGTGTCAAACGCCAAATGAAAGTTAAAAGCTATGAAGTCCTTGTATGTTTTCCTTGCATGATCATGATGCTGACCTGATATACAACCCGATGATGTACAAGGCGTGGATTCAAATGAAAATTAAATATTGTTAATTCCTTGTATGTTTTGCGTCGGCATGATCATATTTAGAACCCGATATATACAAAGGAATTTATCACCCGATATACAAGGACATAGGCAGAAAAATAGAGCGATGGAATTTTAAAGAGCTCAGATGCATGTTGCCAGTCAACGATGGTTGACCTGATTATTTTAAGCGTTGTATATATGTTTGGGGCGTGATTTTCACTGATTTGGAACCCAATTTTTTTGTAGTTGTGCATTCAGCCTGATTTAAATGTTTATTTTCCTGCTGTTTTAAATAATAGTGATGATGATTGATGTTTGTCTATTTATTGCAGGATCTTGTAGCTGAACTAATTGCAGAGTTGCACATGGAGGCAACATGACCCTGAGCGATGAGGAGGATATTGTCAAATGCATTGTGTGCCAGCTAGATATTGGACTTGATCAAAGATGCTGGAATATTCTATGCCAGCTGTACAATTGCCAACTGGCAGGGCACATGCATTTCATCTAGACCGTTGGTTGTTTTGAGAGGATCTTGATCATTGGATCATTGTAACTATTTTCTGGATTTTTGTCCTATATAAGGGCCAGAACTTGTCATAAGGAAGAGAGGTCAATCATTAAAATCAGACCAAGCCAATTTAATATAGGAGATCGAATTGCTGAGACTAATGGGGATTGAATTGTTGAAATGTCAACATTCTTTCTTCAAATCTTTGTAAATGTACTTGTTCTTAAGCATACTGAATGAAGATGACATTTTAGATTACATCTTGATTGTAAATTTAAAGTAATCTTCAAGTTGATTTCTGGGTATGTACTAGTGAATGCTGTGTTCAAATAGAAGTGCTTTCATTTCATTACATGTTGTCAACTTTTTCCTTTGAAGAATTGCACTGGATCATGTGGATTTGTGGAATGTCCTGGTGAAGTATGATTCTAGTTTCCTTCTTTTCATTGTATGTATGGGAACCTATATGTGGATCAGTGATCTAAGTCAAGTAGTTTTGGGAATCTCATTCTTTAACTCTTTTTCTCATTTTAATTTCATAAATTCACTTCCATAACTGCAAATCATGATAAATAATGAGCAGAATAGAGAAATATGCTGACATCTCGTAGGTAACTGAAAATCATTAGCATATTTGAGCTGAATGCATGTAGTATTGAAAATATCATGCAAAGAATCATAAATAATGGTAGAAATCATGCAAATATCAGCCTGTAGGCACCTTATTTGAGTAAATTCATAGTGTAGAGGTAGAATTGTTGGAGATTTATGTAGAGAAGATATAAAGGATAGGATATTTGGAGGAATATTGAAGAACTTTGCAGGAATAATCAAAATATGTAAGGCCCCTGAATGGAAAACAGCAACACACATCAACCACTGAGTAATGTCAGTAGATTAAGAACTAATCAACGGAGACTTGGGATCATGAATTCTTTGCATTCATCATATCTTTCAAGATGAGTAAAGGCTGTTGTGTAACTTTTATTCTATGTTTGTGAATGACTAACATCATCATCAACACTACACTTTGTCTTTTGTCTAATCGATGGTATTTAAAACATATTATCTTTTTCATTGCCTAAACTGCTTGAAACAAGTCGTTATTCTCAGATCTTGAATCTTGCTGATGAAAACTATAAATCAATTCCCAAATCACAGTAGATTAGTTTATGTTAGATAGTTATATGACTGTATTCTTCTTATGCTGGCTGAAATCAATGATAGATTAGCAAATCGACCTCTTTATGATGAAAACCACCTCTTATAAAAAGTAGACAAAACTATTATTTCTATGGCTTCATTTCAGTATTATTTGGCTGTAGTCAATCCATTGTTCTCTGTGGACTGAGAAATTAGATCCTGTAACTACCTACCATGACTGCAAACTTTATAAATTCTTGTTGCAGTTTATACAAACTTCCTGTAGCTCTGTTTTAAACTCATTAAATCAGTATGATAACTTATACCAGAGACAATAGACATTGTTCCTATAATTTTATAATATTGCTAAATGTTGAAAAATGATTTAATTCTATTCTCTATTCATCATTTTATTTCTGTAATAGCTCCTGTTGCAGTTGCAACAGGAAGACTGTTTTTATTGTTTTAGACTTCCTTTCACTGTTATGACAGCAAGATGAAATTATAACTTAGAATGACATTTATATGAAGATGGTGATCAAATTTTGGATTAGATAATATATCTATTTGATGTGCTTATGAGTACAATTGTGTAAGAAAAGATGAATGATTGGATTGGAAAAGTGTAATTCCTTGAATGATGTTTGGGAAAGGGACTATTAATGATTTATTGATGAACTTTGATTCTTTTTATTGTTATTTACTTGCTTCTTGGGGAAAGGAGTAGATTTTCATTTAGGAATGTAAATAGGTTACTTTTGGGACTAGGATGTCGAATGTGGATATTCAAAGATGGCTTTTCCTCTTTTTAGGAATTGAACCAGGTTACTATTTAAGGATTAGATCTAATCGAGATGACATTGAAATAAATGTTTTATTGTCTAGCAAACTTATTTATTGATATCTCTACCACATCTTGTTGTGAGACAATCTACTTTTCATTATTTAGAATTTCACATTCAGACATCAGGGTTGCATCAAGTGTTCCCTCCTGCCAGTTGTTACTAGGTAGCTAGACATTTCATGTAGGGCTTGGTTTCTTTTGTTTCATGAAGGGATCCAGGGAAGTGTAAATACTTCATGGTTGGGTGGAAAAGAACCTAGGCCATGTTCCTGTCTCTCAGCTTGCAGGTGGTGGACCACTTGGTTCATGCAGATGAAGAGTGTATTGATTTGTTTATTATTGTTGTACATGTTGATTGTACCCTATATTGGATGTATTATGGCATGCTTGCCAATGGATTTATGTATATTTTTATAGTGCTTGTTACCTGGATTAAGGATGCAATTATGTAAGATTTAATGACATTGAGATTCATATTTATGTGATTATATTTTCTTTGAGATATTGTGATTCAGCAGATTAAGTACACCTTTTATCTTTTAAATGTTGTATCTAAGTGGATTATTTACATCTTTTTATTTTGGATATTGTGATGATGTATTTAAGTGGATTATTTACTTCATTTACTTTTGAGTTGGTTTAATGGCTTTTACATGTACTTGTGAGTCTTTACATGCTATCCAGTTTGGAGGTGATGAGTTAGCATAGATCTGTGGAAAAGGTGCTATATCTATTGATGAGAAGGATAAGACTGAGGATGTCCTCTATGTCAAAGGGCTAAAACACAATCTTCTCAGTGTCAGTTAGATGTGTAGCAAAGGGTATAATCTCACCTTTCATGCCAAAGGTTCTGAGATCAGGAAGGCAAGATCCAAAAATTTAGTGGCATAAGGTATTAAGACATATGGTGATAGCTATCACCTAAAGTAGGTAAATGGAAGAACATGTTTGTTGGCTCAGTCTACTGAATGTTGGCTATGGCATAAGATAATGGGACACAACAATTTTGATAATATGGTAAAGATCAGTTCTACTCATGCAGTGAAAGATATGTCAAAGATAATCAAACCTACAAATGCAGTATGCAGAGAATGTCAAATGGGAAAGAAGACAAAGACAAACTTCAAAAGAAAGGAGTATTCTTATTCAAAGCCATTGGAGTTGATTCACACTAATCTATGTGGCCCTACTAGAGTAAGGAGACAACAAGGTAAGAGGTATTTCATGTTGCTTATTGATGATTATTCTAGAATGACTTGGTTTACTTTCTTAAGAGAAAAATTAGATGCCCTTGATAAATTTAAAGTGTTCAAAGCTATGGTTGAGAATGAAGTAGATGCCAAGATTAAATGTTTGAGGTCTTATAGAGGAGGTGAGTTTACTTCAAGTGAATTTGAAATTTTTTGTGAAGATAATGGTATTAGGAAACATTTGTCAGCTCCTAGGACCCCTCAATAAAATGGGGTAGTGGAAAGAAAGAACTGGACTATGAAAGAGATGTCTAGGGCAATGTTGAAAGATACAAATCTGCCTGATATGTACTAGAAGGATGCAGTTCATACTACTATCTATCTAATTAATAGAGTGCAATTGAAGGTCAACAACACTAATGTTAGGAAGAGACACTAATATAGACTTGAGTCTTGTCATTGATGGAAACAAGGCAAAGATCATTCATCACAATGGCAAAGACACATTACTTCAGAAGACAATCCTAATCCGGTAATAAGGCACAAGCATTTTGGTCTGAAAACCCTAAATTGGCTAAGTATTGGAAGTGGTCAGGTATGAGACAGAAAAAGGATCAGTACTCCTCCGCAAGTGAAGATATAAAGATATGGCTTAGGTATGATGTTCTCAATTATCTATTCATATTACATTCCAATAATCAAGTCATGACTTTCTTCGAAAGTCATCTGATGAAAAGATTAAGTCCGGGTCTATAGAAGTAAGATAGAGATAGTGAATAGTGCTGAGTAAATTGGTCTGCATTCCTCCACATTAGCATGTTTTGTTCTATTGTTCTAAAGTAAGTTATAGATAGGTCATGACTATCAGAATCCAAGGTTGTAGCTCCAAAAGTCTAGCAGATCTTATTCTACAGGCTCTCGAATACTGGCATCTATTTTGACAGTGTTCTAGTGTGACAGTGCATCAAGTCAAAGATCTGCATTTTGGCATACATATTTATCTTATTCTGTGGAGTTGAAGACATGTCAAGAGATCATTAATGATTGTTGAATATGATTCATGAAATCCCATTTGATCTACAACATAAGTTGTGATGTGACAGAGGAACCTATCATATATGCTATGAAGGAACAAGCCGATATGATGGTTAATTCCTTATGAGGAGAAGAAATATGAGTTGAATGATAAATGTAAGTGTGTGTATGATTAGAACTGCCACATATGAATACATGTGCATGATGGTTTGGATCCGCATTGAATATTTAACATAAAAACAAGCCGACAGGATATAATACTTGGTATACACATTTCACAGTTTGCTTGCCGACCTAATCATGAGAAAGATTTAGTTGTGGATATAAATAGAGGATGGATTTTTGTGTTTGATGGTGTGTAGAATGTGATGTGATATGTATCAAGGTGAAATATGCAAAGATAGAATAGCCGCAGAAAATAAAGAGAGATCTTGAGCATATGTAAGAGCAGAGCAGAGAAATAGGGGTAAACTGAAATGAAGAGTTCTAAGTTAGTATTTATGAGCTTAATTGGAACTATTACCATGCATATGTAGATGCAATCAGATCAGTTCATCCTTGGCAGTGAGCCACCCTTCTTCTTTCTTCTTCTAATTGGCAATGAGCCTTTTCTTAAGCAGTGAGCTCTGGGTAGTGAGCCCTAAGGTAGTGAGCCTTTTGTATTTCAGTATTGTGCTATAATAATATATTGAGAGATAATACTCTCCTTGGTTTTTCCCTCTTTGGTTTTTCCATGTAAAAATCTTGGTGTTCATGTGTTATGTGTTTGTGGTTGTTGTTCATTTGTTTAATCTACTTTCACATAATTGAATATGGTAAATGGAAAAAAAGAGCAAGTGCATAAATGGTTTTGTAGAACACTGATTCAGCCCCCCTGTCACTGTTCACTGTATTCAACAATTGGTATCAGAGCAAGGTTCCTTGGAAGAAGCTTAACATCTTGAGGAAGATCTGGGAAGGTGTTCTCATGGTAACAAAAAGGTATCTCACTTATCATGAAACAAGACATCTTGGTAGCATTGTGATTGGTGATCATGTTTATGTCAACAATGAACAATTTGAAGTAGCTCTGGAAGATCTTGACAACTCCAAGGCTGATATCAAGGGTTTAGAGGAGAGTATTAAAGAATCTAATGATTGCATTCTAAAATTAAAAGAACATATTAGTAAATCTCAGGAAAGAAGGAAAGAATTATGTGAGCAACTAAAACAAGAAAATGAATCCACAGAGAGTCTTCTCAAGGTGATTGAAGAAAAGACTAAGAGTGAGGAATGTCTGAATCAAATTGTGAAGGGCAAGTTAGAAGAATGTGAAAAATTGGGGAAAGAAGTTCTTCTCTTAAAGTCTAATCTAGAAGTAGCCAACAGCTACAAAGAAAAATTCAAAATAAGATCTGCAAAACTTGATGAGTTGCTAGCTAGTCAAAAGTATCTAGATGATAAACAAGGTTTAGGATTTTAAAAGGGAGAAAGTTCAAATTTAGGACAAGACAGATCTAAAGAAGGAAGAGGTAGAAACCATCCAGTAAGGAATCAAAGAAGAAGACCTAAAGGACCTCTAGTCAGGCAACCAAATGCACAAAGGTACCCATCTTTCAATGGTTATTGTTTCAAATGCAATAAGTATGGTCATAGGGCTACTCAATGTAGAAGTAGAATAAATCAAAATGCTCCATCTTTTTCTAGTCAATGTTTCAATTGCAAGAAGATTGGTCATAAAGAAAATGAGTGCAAAAGTGTGTCAAGAAATGTGCCAAACTATTCAAGGGATGGTCAATCTTTCAATGGCAAATGTTTTGCATGCAATAGATTTGGGCATATGGCTAACCAATGCAGATCAAGGTCAAATTCAAATATCAGAAGAAATCAAGGTCAAAGAAATGTTGTTTGTTACTAGTGTAAAATGTTCAAACATCTTGTGAGATTCTGTAAAACTAAAAATGTGGAAAGATATTACCCTACACAACAGAGGAAAATAGAGTAGAAAGATGTTAAAGGCAAGAATAAAGTCGATCCTGTGGAAACCAAGAAGGAGATGAGTATGAGCTAGATCAAAAAGGGTGTGAATGAAGTTAAGGATGGATCCACACCAACATCTGGTGCAGATACTTCCTCTAGGAAGTAAATAGAGAGTTCTAGCTCAGAGGGAGTAGTGTTGAAAATCTAAATCCCCCAGCCAGAAAGTTGGTGTTGGAATCCAGCACGAAGATATGTGATGGAATCTGACAAGATAAATCCTCTAAAAGAAAAATCAGAAGAGAATAAGCTAATGAGAAATATTGTGGAGCAATTTTAATTGACTATATCTATCAAAAGGGGGATAGATAGCTTTTTGGAACAATCATTAATGATAATTAGGTTAAGTCAAAGGGAACTAGTTTAGTCTCAAAATCACTTTGCACCCGAAGTTATCAAGTGTTTAGAGAGATTGAAGCAGAATTTCAGCAACAATTTGAAGCGTTTGGAGAAATTTGAAGATAGGAAACCTCTCCACTGAAACAGAAGGAGGATGATAATAAAGACATGAATTTAGATAATCTAGAATAGAGCTAGAAAAGAAGAAGCCTCTACCAAAGCAAGAGATACTGCAGATGTCTCAGTTGATTCTAGGAGACAACAAGATCTAGATGAATTAGAATTTATTCAAGGACCAATTAACTTGGACTCGTTGTCACCTGTGCAAAAATTCAAATTAGTGTCTATTGTTCAAGCCAAGGCATAGGAAGAGATGCTGAAATCACATGTCCAAGATAGTAAGTTGATCAGTGATGCCACTAACACTCTAGAGAAAGATGATGCCAACATTTCAAAAGGACACGTCATTATCCTCTAGTAATCAATTCAAGGGCCTTTTGAACTCTGTAAGTACACATTTTGAGTCCTTTGAAAAATCTATAGAAGTAAAAGTTAAAAAGGAGTTTGATGAAAAGAGAATGGTTGAGTTGAATGCTATGATAGCTCAAGATAAAACTCTATTAGGAAATGGAATAAAAAGCATACAAAGTGCCATTGAAGAGGCTAGTAAAATATACAAATTTTGTTTATCTTGGCCAAAAGTTACAAAGGATTTAGAAGATAAAATCAGAGACTTGGAACTCAAACTGCTTAATATCTCTAAGACATATAATCTAGTAGTTGATTCAATAAATGCCAAAGAAACACAAGTTGTAAATATTCACAGTGATTTGGGCACTCTGATGAAGAAAAGGGAAGAAATTAAAGATAGGTTGTGCTAGCTCAAGGGACTAATAAGTCCAAAAATTGATTCCATGACCAATCTAGCAGATGAAGCCCTGAAATCACAAGCATTAATTGATACAACATCAGATGTATAGAAGGAAAAAAAGTTAGCCTTTTAAATAAATGGCCACATACAAATTTTGGAAAGTGCAAGGAATATATTGAATGGAGAGATAGCTTTGATAAAAACTATCTATAATGATATTTTACCTTCATCCATAAATTGAAGTGGAAATGTGCACTTGTACATATGTGGTAGAATAAGACAATTTTGAATAACTTTTGACACAATCTTGCCTTTTTGATAAGTTTTGATTCTGAATCACACCCTTTTCCATTGATGTCAAAGGAGAATAAAATCAATGAAAAATGGATAAACATCTGAAGGGGAGAATAAATATAGAAGTGTATATAGTAAGGGGGAGTAGTTTTGATAATAAAACATTTTTCACTAAGTGTTGCCATCAATGCCAAAGGGGAAGATTGTTGGCAAGAGACACTAATATAGACTTGAGTGTTGTCATTGATGGAAACAAGGAAAAGATCATTCATCACAATGGAAAAGACACATTACTCTAGAAGACAATCCTAATCTGGTAATAAGGCACAAGCATTTTGATCTGAAAACCCTAAATTGGCTAAGTATTGGAAGTGGTTAGCTATGAGATAGAAAAAGGATCAATACTCCTTCACAAGTGAACACATGAAGATGCAGCTCAAGTATGATGTTCTCAGTTATCTATTGATGTTACATTCCAATAATCAAGTCACGAATTTCTCTGGAAGTCATCTAATGAAAAGACTAAGTCTAGGTTTGCAGAAGTAAGACAGAGATAGTGAATAGTGCTGAGTAAATTGGTCCGCATTCCTCCGCATTAGCATGTTTTGTTATGTGGTTTTGAAGTAAGTTATAGATAGGTCATGACTATCAAAATCCAAGGTTGTAGCTCTAGAAGTCCATCATATCTTATTCTACAGGCTCTCCAATACTAGCATCTAGTTTGACAGTGTTCTAGTGTGACAATACATCAAGTCAAAGGTCTGCATTTTGGCATACAAATTTATCTTATTCTATGGAGTTGAAGACATGTCAAGAGATCAATAATGATTGTTGAATATGATTCATGAAGTCCCATTTGATCTGCATCATAAGTTGTGATGTGACAGAGGAACCTATCATATATGTTATGAAGGAACAAGCCGACAGGATGGTTAATTCCTTATGAGGAGAAGAAATATGAGTTCATTGATAAATGTAAGTGGTTGTATGATTGGATCTGACACATATGAAGACATGTTCATGATGGTTTAGATCCACATTGAAGATTTAACATAAAAACAAGCCGACATGATATAATACTTGGTATACACATTTCATAGTTTGCTTGCCAACCTGATCATGAGAAAGATTTAGTTGCGGATATAAATAGAAGATAGATTTTAGTGTTTAATGGTGTGTAGAATGTGATGTGATATATATCAAGGTGAAATATGTGAAGATAGAATGGTCATAGAAAACAAAGAGAGATCTTGAGCATATGTAAGAGCAGAGCAGAGAAATAGGGGCAGACTGAAATGAAGAGTTCTGAGTTAACATTTATGAGATTAATTGGAACTATTACCATGTATATGTAGATGTAATCATAGCAGTTTATCCTTGGTAGTGAGCCACCATTCTTCTTCTTTCTTCTTCTAATTGGTACTGAGCCTTTTCTTGAGCAGTGAGCTCCGGGCAGTGACTCTTTTGTATAATAATATATTGAGAGCTAACACTCTTCATGGTTTTTCCCTCTTTAGGTTTTGCATGTAAAAATCTTGGTGTTCATGTGTTATGTCTTTGTGGTTGCTATTCATTTGTTTAATCTACTTTCACATAATTGAATTTGGTAAATGGAAAAAAGAGCAAGTGCATAAATGGTTTTGTAGAACACTGATTCACTCCCCCTCTTAGTGTTCACTGTATTCAACAACTAAGGCCCCTTATGAGATATGGCATGGAAGAACTCCCTATTGAAACAAGGCAAATAACTGAGATGGGGGTGAATCGGTTATCTAAAATTTCCTTAACTTTCTTTTCTTTTTGTTATCTTAATAATCAGTGTTGCATCAAAACATGAAAACATATGTAATCATAAGAACATAAATAAAATCAACACACATAACACAAGGATTTTTATGTGGAAACCTTGTTAAGGGAAAAACCACAGGGTGACTAACCCAAGATTGTATTCTCTGTTAAAAGAATAAAGGAGTACAAAATGGTACTTGCCAATTAGGGCTCACTGACCAAGCACACTTCTCACAAGAAGCACACTGCCTATAAGAGACTCACTGTCTATAGAATTAATAGAAGATAATCAAGTGTTTGAACTGATGAGAAGCATCTACAAATGCAAGAGTTCAGTTCTGGTTAGGCACAATACACTGATCTGATGCACTTCATTCTTCTTGTGTTTTAATGTTGTTGCTCTGTCACATACCAAACTTGAATTGCTGCTCTCACACCTTTCCCTTCTTTTATTCGAACCTTATTTCATCACTTGTTCACACCACACAATTACATGTTGAAATCTATCTGGTATATATATCTGCATCAAGGATTTTTATCAACTTTCTAGTCGGCATCAAGAACACTACAAATAATTAATATGTCAGCTGAATCCATGCCTGATTTGTGATGCGTATCAAAAACATAGGCATAGAAGTCATTAAACATGTTGGCCAACAATATATAATCCCACAAATTATTTGATCAACACATTTTACTCATCCGGATTGAAGTCTGATACTCTATCAGTCAGTTCTTCCTCTATCTGCTCTGCCTGATTGGAACCCAACACTCAGATGCTCATATTGTTTCCTTGATTTATCACTAGAGGCTAGATCTCTAAAGTACAGTAGTCATGATACCACTCTTAACTTTCCCAAGTCTGCAACTTACTGAGTTACACCATCTAAGAGATCCAGACCTGATTGTCGGACCTTGTTGCATACCATGTTCTTGTTCATCAGACCAAAACATTCTTCAATCTGACTTTCGATGAAGGCATATTATGTACTACAGATGTGTGGAATAGACTTTGTTGCCATCAATGACAACACTTATGAAGCCACACAGTGTCTCTTGCCAACAATCTCCCCCTTTGGCATTGATGGCAACACTTAGTGAAAAATGGCTAAGTGTCGCAGTGACTCCCCCTTGGATGATGCTCTGTCTTTTACACTGTTATACTAGAACTCCCCTTAGCTGGGTTTCACATTTTTTACTAGTCTTCACTCCCCCTTTGACATCAATGGCAAAGGGTGGGATCTACATACCAAAACTTTGCAAAAAATATTCTATACATGGCTGCATAAGTATAAATCATATGTTATACTTACTTATACTTAAGTATATCCACAAAAGTAGTCTCCAGCTGTACAAACTCTATGGCCTAGCTCTACTTCATCCTATCCAAAATGGAGATGTGACCACTCAACAAAAAATCATAAGCTTATGCTCTTCTTAAATCTGCCAGATCACTGGTCCGGGTTATGGTCTAAGCATCTGTCAAGGCCTCATGCATTGCCTCTAGCTTAGGGATAATTATCCCTCTGAGTTCGCCCATTCTATTCATTATGTTCTTCTTTTCTTTTTCTAGCTTCTTTATTTTATTTATGATAACAATAGCTTGGCATTCTTGATTCATTAGAGAGGTAGTAAGGAGATCAAAATTCTGAGATAAACTTGACAGTTTTCCTTCTTGTTCTTTCACTTTCTTCTCAATGTCCTTTGTCACTTTGGGCCAAGATAAATAGAATTTGTATATATCCCCACCATCTTTAAGAGCATTTTCAAGGCTCTTTATTCCAATGTTTAGGGTCCTCATATCATTAGCAATCAGTCCTTGCACTTTAGTGAATCTTTTTCCTAAAAAATCCTTCCGAACCTTTGCTTCTGCTGATTTCTCTAGAGATTCAAAATGAGTGCTAACAAAATTTACCAAAGTTTTCAAGTTACCATATGGTGAGGCTGAAGTATCCTTTTGAAAGGATGGCATGATCTTCTCCAGCATTTTGGATGCAATCTCCAATAGTTCACAGTCTTCCATGTGAGATTTCAGGAGTTTTTCTTTTGCTTTGGCTTGAGCAAAAGATGTTATTTTCATTGTCTGAACTAAGGAGAGAGAGTCAAAATTTAGTGGTCCTTGAAATAATTCAGGTTCATCTATCTCCATCATTTCTTTGTTTAAGAAGTTCTTCACTGCCTTTGCAGTGTCTCTTGTCGGTGATTGAGTCTTCTTTTCTTTTGGAGTATCAAAACAATCATCATTAATCTTTTCTTCTTGTTCTTCTTATTTTACCTTAACCTCTTCTTCTTGAATCACCTTCTCCTCTCTTCTACCTTCTCCTTCAGAGTCTAGAATGTTTGCAGTGGGATCTAGAGGAGAGATGTCACCTATGTTTATTGCTTCATGAACTTCCTCTTCTGGAATAGAGGAATTTAAGTCCTCAGACTTCTCTTCATCTATTTCCTTTGATCCTTCTACATCCTTGTCAGAGGATTCTTCATTGATTACATTTAATCCTTCAACATCCATGGTAGAAGGTTCTTCAACTATTGCTTCTACAATAGGAATATTGAATCTCTTTAAGGCATTCCCGAGGATATCTTTTGTTTCACTTGCTACTTGGTTTGTTTCTCCAAGCATAAGTTTATTCATTCTTACCTTACTCTAGAACTCATCCTTACAACCCTTGAAAATCATGTCTATTTGTTTTGGAGTGATAGAAGGATAAAGTTGAATTTCTATCTGCTCTCGAATCTCTAAGTATTTTTCCTTTGCATTATCTTTTCTCATTTCAAGTACCTTTTCTAGACTCTTAGGAATTAATGATATAATTTCAATGAAAGCTTTATTGTAAATGTTCAGGTACCTGACAGTAGCTTCTTCCAAAATTCTCTTGTCAGTATCACTGTATTCATCATAGAACTTTGTCATTGGCTGTAGGTTCCCATCCACAATAACTACCTTGATGATGTCATCAATGGAAAGAGTGGGCTTTTCAACAAATTCCTCTACCTTTTCTTCCTCATTTTTACTAGCAGAGAATTTCTCAAATGTTTTCTTCTTCTTCATTTTCTTGATTTCCTCATCGGATTCTATTTCTTCATCATCTTTAAGACTTGTATATGACCTTGTGGCTTTGGTCTTTGTCCTCTTTTCTCCTTTTTCAGATGTCTTGACTTCTGGTTTGGCAGTCTTTGAACTTTTAGGAGTGACAGGTGTAGAGCTCTTGGAAGATCTAGTCCAGGAGGAGGCTTGTATCGGAACATCTCCTTTCTTTGCTTCTTATTTCTCTTTCTCAACCTTCTCCATTTTCTCTCTATTTGCATCCACAGCCTCCTTTGATAGGCCAAATCTTTTGGCAATTTCTTTAGCTTCTTTTCTCATTTTCCTCTTTATCTCTAGCTGTCTTAGTTCAACATGTATTTTTACACTTAGCTCTTGAAAGGTGCCAAACCTTTTTGCTTCAGTGTCCTTGGGCTGGCTCAACAGGTGTTGAATATGTAGCTCCAAATTTTTTTCATCAATTTCGTATCCCTTAGGCATTATCCACACAGTTCTAGGCTCAACTGCCTCCATTAGGCATTGATCAATGTTAACCATGAAGCACACGGTGTCCTTGTATTTCTCAACTATGGATTGAGGTATTCTTTCTCAGGCTTGCATCATGCTTTGGAAGTTCTTAAAGGAACCCCAGAGGGCTATGTTTTGGGCTTGAGCATCACCAAGTCCATACATGTAATCTCTGATCTAGATTGCAACCAGTTTATCATTTTGCCAAACCCAACCACTTGATCTAGGTAGCTCATTACACAGTATTACACAACCATATTTAAAGGAGTTCTTCTTTTCCTTTTTTATCTTCTACAGGTTTTCCAACAGTTGATTTAGAAGAAGTTCACATAAGTCATAATTTGTATCTTCCCTTAGCATTTGATATGTTGCATAGATTGTTGTGCTAGACACAGAATTTTCCCTACTCGAACAATAGATTTTGTATCCAATTATCATTTAGGCAAACTTGACATATGGATCTATGATGTCATCAATGGTCATTGCCCTTTTGTCAAATTTGGATCTAGTGGCTTCAATTACCATTTGGTTCTTCACAAATTTAAGTGCAGGTAACCCACCAGATGAATGCAGTCCAATCACTTCCCTGATGGCATCTTTAGTTATCTTGAAGGGCCTCATTAGCCACATGAAATTATCATGCATCCTACTTAGGACATACCAAATCCAATCATCTTCTGCAAAACATGGAAAATGTATGTAATGTCTGAAGTGTTTATCTCAGAGGGCCTTGAATTTAGGTTTAAGTTCAAAGTTTTCATCTATTATCTATTTGTGATAAATATCCATCAGTTTTGAGTCTCCAAATTCTTTAATGTTGGCATGGATATAAACCCTAACATCTTCTACATGCAATACTCCATGTGGAATGCTAGAAAATGTGCCCAAAGGATCAACTTCTAGAGATTTATAAGGGTGTTTCTTGAATTTAGGTCACAGCCTATCAGAGATCTTAACAACCATTAGAGTAGCCATTTTGCAAGAGATTTAGAGAGAGATTTTTAGAATGAAAGTATCTTTTCAGGTTTTAGGGTTTGAAACAGGAGCTAGTACAAATTGTTGGTTGGTTTCATTTTTTAGTTGATCTTGTAGAATCTTTGTTGCAGAGCTCTTCTTTTCTTCTTTATGAGTGCAAGTGTGCAAATAATGAGTGAAAGAACCCTTTTATTCTTGCGCAAACCCTAATTTCCTTTTGTAATAAATGCACAACTTAAGTTATTTGGTTGCCCTATTTTGAGAGAGATCTTCTCGAATCACTATGCTGGACTTAGAATCATTGTTAATGAGGATTGACAATGTATCTTATTTTCTTCAATTATGCCATGGGTCCGTAGATCAAAGTATTTCAATTCTGAATCATACCAGATCTATTTATGAAATTCTACTTCACCGGATAACTATTGAAACCAGATTAACTTGAGCACTTATAAGTCTTACAGAACTCCATGCGGATCTTTCATATTTTGACTAAAGATTGTTTGGAGGTTTTTCTGAGAACCCTTTATTCCACAGCATCACATGTTTACTCCATGTGCCAAATTTAGGCACTAGTTGGCTAGCTGGGGGAATTTGTTTTTCTCTGTGACTCCTCCTGAGCTAGAGCTCACCTTTTTAGTTTCTGGAAGGAATATCAGCACTAGATTCTGGTGTGGATCCATCCCCAATATTTTTTGTACTCTTCTTTACCCAAATCTTGCTCATCTCCTTTTGGACTTCATCCACATTCACTTTACCTTTGCCCTTATCTTGATTATGTTGCACCAGACCTTTTCTATCCTGATTTCTGCTTCTGCAGAATTTGGCAATATGACCAGATCTATTGCAATTGTAACAAACAACATCTCTTTATTTACTTGATTGATATCCTCTTGATCTGCATTGATTAGCCATATGTCCCATTCTATTGCATGCAAAGCATCTACCATTGAATGAATTGTTTATTTGCATATTTCTGCATTCATGAGATTCGTGGTAGTTGAAATATTGTCTAGAGAAGGATGGATTAGTCTAATTCATTCTCCTCCTGCACTAAGTTGCTTTATGACTGAAATTGTTGCAATTGAAGTAGTATCCATTGAAGGATGGATATCTTTGAGCATTTGGTTGCCTTACCAAAGGTCTTCTAGGCCTATTTCTTTGATTTCTTGATCCAAAGTCCTTTTGATTGGATTTGGAGCTTTCACCTTTCTCATATCCCAAACCACACTTATCATCTACCCTCTTTTGGTTTTCAAGAAGAACTTCAAGTTGGGCTGAGCTTATCTTAAATTTCACTTTGTATTCATTTGTTGTTTGAAGATCTTGTTTAAGAGTGTGTATCTAATTCTCAAGTTGTTCTTCATTGTCTCTAGCTTCTTCAAGATCAAATTCAAGATGCCTGATTATTCTATCCATTTTGTGGTAGTCCTCTATTTTCTCCTTGAGGGATTGTTTTAGATTATCTTCAATCTTTCTTTTTTCTTCAATTTCTTGGGTGAATCTCATAACCCTTGATTCCATTTTATGCCTTACCATAATGACTTCTTTTGAAAGCTTCTCACATAACTTATTTTTCTCAT
The DNA here is from genome assembly GCA_027924645.1 of Cunninghamia lanceolata. Taxonomy (NCBI): domain Eukaryota; kingdom Viridiplantae; phylum Streptophyta; class Pinopsida; order Cupressales; family Cupressaceae; genus Cunninghamia; species Cunninghamia lanceolata. Next base: position 1,696,795 of record BSBN01000243.1, read on the forward strand.
TCAAATCATCATTAGCATCATTGACTTCACTCTGATTGGCTAATTTTTGAAGTAGTTCCTTTCTCTTTTTCACAGAAATACTAAGTTTTTTCTTCAGGTCATTTATAAATTCATCAGCTTGTTTGAGTCTTTCTCTCAAATTATTAACTTCAAAGTGGGATTGTTCAAGATCATCTAGGGTAGACTAAAGTTGTTCTTTCATACCATATGCATCCATTGAGATTCCTAGATCTTCCTCAAGCTGTTAGGCTTTGTTCAGAGGAACTTGGCTCTGATACCAATTGTTGAAACAAGGCAGATAACTAAGAGGGGGGGTGAATTAGTTATTTCAAAATTTCCTTAACTTTCTTTTCTTTTTGTTATCTTAATAATCAGTGTTGCATCAAAACATGAAAACATATGTAATCATAAGAATAAAAATAAAATCAACACACATAACACAAGTATTTTTATGTGGAAACCCTGTTAAAGGAAAAACCATGGGGTGACTAACCCAAGATTGTATTCTCTGTTAAAAGAATAAAGGATTAGAAAATGGTACTCACCAATTAGGGCTCACTGCTCGAGCACACTACTCACAAGAGGCACACTGCCTACAAGAGACTCATTGTCTACATAATTTACAGAAGATAATCAAGTGTTTGAACTGATGAGAAGCATCTACAAATGCAAGAGTTCAGTTCCGGTTAGGCAAAATACACTGATCTGATGCACTTCATTCTTCCTATGTTTTAATGTTGTTGCTCTGTCACATACCGGACTTGAATTGCTGCTCTCACACCTTTCCTTGCTTTTCTTCGTACCTTATTTCATCACTTGTTCACACCAAACAATTACATGCTAAAATCTATCTGGTATATATATCCGCATCAAGGATTTTTATCAACTTTCTAGTCAGCATCAAGAACAATGCAAGTAATTAATCTGTTGGTTGAATCCATGCCTAATTTGTGATGTGTATCAAAAACATAGGCATAGAAGTCATTAAACATGTTGGTCAACAATATATAATCCCACAAATTGCTTGATCAACACCTTTTACTCATATAGATTGAAGCCTGATACTCTACCAATCAGTTCTTCCTCTGTCTGCTCTACCTGACTAGAACCCAACACTCAGATGCTCATATCTTTTCCTTGATTTATCACTGGAGGCTAGATCTCTGGAGTACAATAGTCATGATACCACTCTTGAATTTCCCAAGTCCGCATCTTACTGAGTTACACCATCTGAGAGATCCAGACCTGATTGTCAGACCTTGTTGCATACCTTGTTCTTGTTCACTGAACCAAAACATTCTTCAATCTGACTTCTGGTGAAGGCATATTATGTACTGCAAATGTGTGGGATAGACTTTGTTGCCATCAATGACAACACTTATGAAGCCACACAATGTCTCTTGCCAACACTCCCATGGTTAGATACTTCAAGATCTTTAGCAGCAAATGCTATATCAGAAGAGATGAAGAAGACCTAAGAAAGTTTGTTTCAAGAAGTGATGAAGGAATCTTTCTTGGCTACTCAACCAGAAGAAAGGCCTATAGACGCTACAACAAAAGGTTGGGAAAGATGATTGAAAGAAAAAATTTCAAGGTAGATGAAGACCTATATTAGATCTCACATGAATCAGAGGACTCTCAATCAAATATCTATCCATGCATTGTAGATGAAGAAGAAGTGAAAGAAGAAAAGGAACTAGAACAAGAACCATGGCAGGTACCTAAGACTCCAACAAAGTATGTTCAGAAGAATCACTCAAAAGATCAGATCATTAGAGATAAGAATAAGGGTGTGCTGACAAGGAGAAGTTTTGCAAAAGTATGTGAGCAAGTGAACTTGTGTTGTTTATCAAAAGTGGAACCCAAAAACTTTGCTGATGCCAACAAGGATGATGGATGGATAAAAGCCATGGAAGAAGAATTGGATTAGACTGAGAAGAATCAGACATGGGAATTGGTTCCCAAACTAGCAAACAAGAATGTTATAATAACAAAATGGGTGTTCCAGAATAAACTAAATGAAGAAGGTGAAGTTGTAAGGAATAAGGCAAGACTGGTATGCAAAGGATACACACAAATGGAAGGTATTTATTTTGAGGAGACATATGCTCCATTAACAAGGATGGAGGCAATCAAAATGTTCCTTTCTCTTGTTCCTAATAATAACTTCAAGGTATAGCAGATGGATGTTAAGTCAACATTTTTGAATGGTGACCTAGAGGAAGAGGTTTACATTGAACAACTAGAAGGTTTCTAGATTTAAAAAGATCCAGACATGGTGTGCAAACTCAAGAAGGCTCTGTATGGTCTTAAGCAAGCACCTAGAGCTTGGTATGCTAGGTTGGACAAGTACTTACTTCAATAGAATGTCAAGAAAGGTACTATAGATAGCAATCTTTACATCAAGGGAGAAGGAGACATGATATTGATAGTTGCAGTATATGTTGATGACATCATCTTTGGTGGAGATGATTATATGCATAAGAGGTTTGCAGAGGAGATGTAAAAAGAGTTTGAGATGTCTATGATTGGTGAAATGTCTTTCTTCCTTGGACTTCAAAATTCTTAGCTAGATGGTGGTATCTTTATTTCTCAAGCTAAGTATGTCAAAGAGTTGTTGAAGAAGTTTGGTATGGAGGATTCAAAACCAATGAGTACTCCCATGGTCACTGGATGTCACTTGAGAAAAGATTATGAGTCTTTGGAGGTGGATCAGACTGTCTATAGGTCTATTATTGGAGAACTATTGTACTTGACTACTTCTAGACCTGATATTATGCATGCAGTATGTGTGGTTTCTAGATATCAAGCCAATCCAAAGCAAACACATGAGAAGGTAGTGAAAAGGATATTCAAATACTTGAAAGGAACTCTAGACTATGGTCTATGGTATCTAAGAAGTAATGACTTTGAGTTGAGTACATATATTGATACTAACTGGGCTAGTTGTGTTGATGATAGAAGAAGTACGACTGGAGATTCTTTCTTTTTAAGAAGTAGATTGGTTTCATGACAAGCAAGAAGCAAGATTCAGTGTCCTTATCTACTGCAGAGGTAGAGTACATCATAGTAGCATCCTATTGTGCACATGCCTTGTGGATGAAGCAAACCCTAAAGGATATAAAGGTATGGTATGATGAGCCTATTACTATCTTGTGTGACAATACAAGTGCTATCAATATTTCCAAGAATCTATGATGCATTCTAGAACCAAGCATATAGCAATCAGGTGTCACTTTTTGAGAGAGAAGGTTGCAGACAAGGAAGTGAAGTTGGAATATGTTCCAACTACATCAAATAGCAGATATGTTCACAAAGGCTCTAGAAAAGGATACTTTTGAGGACCTCTAACAGAGGTTAGAGGTAATTTCCCCTCCTTCTTGCTAGATGCATAATGGTACACTTGTCCAGGGGGAGTTCATGTTATATCTTGTTTTTGGTCTGATGGTGGCTACCTCTTAGGGGGAGCAAGTAGTGGTCACTGATGTTAGGGGGAGTTTGTTTACTACAAGAAGTCATGGCCTAAGAAAGAATGTATAGGAATGTGGTCTTTGATTGAGGCAGTGATTGCCCTTTGTCCTTTATGTCAAAGGGGGAGAGATGTAGAAATGTGTTGCCATCAATGCCAAAGGGGGAGATTGTTGCACATATGGTTCTTAGGGTTGTCATTGATGTTAACACTGTCACTAGATTGTCATTGATGTCAACACTATCATGGTGATGTGATGGTGTTCATGGTTGGATGTCATGTCCCATCTAGCAAGAGAAGAACAGAAAGGAGAAGATACAGTTCATATTAAGATGGGAACTAGAAGCACAAAGATGATCAAATATGTTGCTGATGCTACTAATGGCCTGTAGTATGCATGATTTAATTTCCATGATGATTGCATTATTGGAAGAGTGCTTTGTTGTTGAGTGTTTGAAGACAGTGTTACTTCTATAAAGATGTTCTCTATAGGATAGTGGAATGCTCTGGGCATTCCACCACATTTGTAGATATGGCTATGTAGTTTTGGAATTGTATTTAGGAGGAAGTGAAGGTGATAATTTCAAGTTTTTAAATCATTTGTCCTTCCACTGTGAAAGTTATGCATGATAGAGTATCGTCATGTGTTCTGGCAGAGTATGCTAGTGTTAAAGGCTTGTTGGAATGCTCTGCATTGCTATGAAAATGAATGATTGCCTATGTAGTGTTAAGGAAGTGTTTATGAATGTATATTACATGCTTCCTTGCAGTTTCAAGGTTCTTGGTGGTCCACAACTTAGTTTTTCAAATGATAACATGATGCAGTGTGTTCTGGATAAAAAATTACTCTTAGAGTTAATGATTGAAGCTGTGTGGTATAATTCTTTGATGTGTGGTGGAAAAAGAGTGTTTAGGAATGTTTCATGAGTCATGTGGACTCATCTAAAAAAATTTCACTAAGATCTTTATTGTTTCCAGTACCGCACAAGGTTTTCAAGTTGATCTGGTTGTTATACTTCAAGTCTTCATGAGCAGAGTGTGCAGATGTAATTCCTTAGTTTTTGAAGTTGTAAAGGATATTTTAGACTTGGTTAAGCAAGTGTTGGGGTCTACAAGGCATGGATCTTCTACTGGTGTAATGTGTGGATTCACTTAGGACCTATCTTCTACATGTTTCATATTGTGTGTCATTTGGCTGACTTGTAAATGTATTCTTCATGTTGTATCTAGTTGACAAGCAATGTAATCAATGTAATATCATGTATAAATAGTGAATCAAAGTGAGTGAGGTGAAGTGTGATTGCAATGTGATTAAAAGGTTCACAAGCAGATAAAAAGGTAGAATAAATGTTTTGTTGATGTTTGACTAAAGAAGAAATAGCAGAGGTTGTTGATGCTGTCCAGATTCATCTTGAAGACATATTTGTGACAGTGATAAAGTATAGAGTGTGCCTAATTGATCCAATCCTCAGAAGGAATTGTGTAGAGATAGAAGTATAACCATCAAAAGTGTGAGTTTCAATGTCATTTTTTAGACAGTAGAAAGACTATCATATTGTAATATTTTGTAAGTGTGTTCTCATTTTAGGGAGTAGTAGCTTCCTTGGGAGTGACCCTAAAACAAAGTCATTAGGGAGTAGAAGCTTCTTTGGGAGTGACCCTAAATCAAAGTTACTTAGGGAGTAGTAGCTTCCTTGGGTTAAAGCTCCTAAAATAAAATTATTATTTGAGGTTCATATATTGTGAGTTAATCCTCACCATGGTTTTTCCCTTCTAAGGTTTTCCATGTATATCTGGTGTTATGTATTGATGTACATTGTGTTGATCTTTCATATTCATGTTTATGTTGTGATAATTAAGTTTTGATCTACTCCAGATAAATTAAAGTTGTTAAAAGTGAAAATTGCTTAGATACTAATTCACCCCCCTCTCAATATCCTGGTGTGTTCAACATATGGATATCCATCAAGGCATATAAGATTCTAGACTATAGTACCTATATAGACCTATTTGTACAAACCTACTCAGCCTTATAATAACTTTGTTTCTTCACTATACTCTACTTATTCTAGATCTTATGAATCTTAATCATAACAAGGAAGACCAAAGATTAAAACATTGGGTTTATGATGATTTACGATTTCTAAATCTTATAATTAATTTAGAAGAATTACATTTCCTAAACACATATATTTTATTGTATATAACTCTATGCTTCTACATTTTAAATACATGTTTATGAGGGTACTTGCAACTACATCTAAAAAAAATCCCCCTTCTTTTATGCTTTAATGGATGTCCATACCTTGTTCCAATGCTCCCATTTTTTTCAATTATTTTAAATTAAAAAAGTAGACCAAAGATTTTGGTCCATTAAAACAGTAGCCCAATGCATGTAGAAGGAAATCATCCATAACCCTCCACCTTTTCGCATTCATATCGAGAACTTATTGTGTGGCATTTAACTATAATGAGATTTAGGAACCAAGCATGAGGAGACTTCACCAATGGACACTGTGACCTGCATAGCCACATTGTGTATACATGGAGACCTTGAATTCAAACCTTGAATGAGTGAAGTTATGAGATTGATGAATGAATAACTTTGCAAACACATGGATCTTTTTGTGGATCCCCCATCTCATAACATTAGGGGGACATTCATGTATTGTATGATTTACTGATATCTGTAAAATGTAAAAACATATCCCAATACTACTAACAAAATGCAAATAAATGTAGTTTTAGTTTTGTAATGTCAGAAAATGTCCCCTTGGGGGATTTTCCCTCAAAAGGTTTAGCTCCCAGGTTTTTAGTGTGCATTTAGGACATCTTGCATCTTAATTCAACATCTCGATGGAATGAACCCTGGGTATCATGACAAATGGGGCCTTGGGGGACCCCTTGAACCTAACCCTACACAAAATAGGGGGGACTAGGGCACCCACACCCTAGTCCTGCCCTATTTTGGGTCAGCCCAAATTTTTAGTGTCAGTTTATGACTGTTATTTGGTCCTTAGGCTAACACGGTAAGTTTGAATTTACGAGTCTTGCCCTATTTTGGGTTAGGCCCAAATTTCTATTGTCAGTTTATGATTGTTATTTGGTCCCTAGGCTGACACAGTAAGTTTGAATTTATGAAATCTTGGTGGGAATGTTTGTAGTTACATATAAAGGCATGTTTAGGCATTCATTTGTAAACTAGATGATTACTAGCAAGCTATTATGTTCTAAAGGTGATTCAAGGCTTTCATTGTGTTGCAAGACCAAATTTGTGTTGTCTATGTGTTTGTGTTTGCATATTTGAGCATCCATCTCCTCATGGAATGAAGAGCTTCTTCCTCCCATGAGATCTTCACTACAAGGTGACATCTATTGTGATTATTGAGCATTTATCATTTGGTTTTTGCCTTTGCCTCCCTAGGCATGCACTCTCTATTTGACAATGGTGTTTGGAAGGCTTGAATGTCTCTCTAGGGATTGACTGAGGCAAGCCTCTAAACACCACAACCCCCTCCCAAATTTTTCATGATTACAGGTTACGGGTTGGAGTTGTAGGCAAAGTGAAGTTGTAGGAAGGTACAACAGAGAGTCAGAATCATAGATCAGTGAAAGAAATAGCTCCCTGGACTAGGGTGCCCACTCATTAGTCCTCAAAGTTTCACAATAAGAAAATCTCTAATACAATAGATACAAGTTGCAAACCTTGTTTCTAGATCTTGACAAAAAGTAGGGCCTTGGATTTGGGTGCCCGCTCTTTAGTCCCTAGCTATTCCACTTCGAAACCCTAAAAATAGGTGCACAATTATTTGTTATTTTACATCTTTCTGCAGAAGTATTTTCTATAATTCATCCATTTACTGTTGTATTTGCATAATTAAGGTTTTAAGGTACAATTGAGCATAAGAGAAGGAAATTGTCAACCAAATCATAAAAATCCAAGTTTCCCTACATCTCAATAGTGACCTAGGGTATGATAGTACATTGCAACTTGACCATAGGTCCTTGAATGTAAGGATGAAAGGAGGATATACACCAAACTACCAAAAAACTAACATCCAAATTTTACCCATTACATTTTGGTGAACACGTGTTATTGGACTTATTTTGACCTTGCTAAGTGTTTTGCTACAAATTTCATTCATCCATAGTATTATTCAGCTTATTGCATTAGAAAACTTATTAAAAAAATGAAAAATTGGAAAAAATTACATGCTAGGGTTTTACATGTTGCATTAATTAAATTCAATTTCATTAAATTTCTGATTTTTGCATTAGATCTAATTTAAATTACAGAAAATTACAAAAATTCATTAGTTTGCATTGCATTTTCATCATAAAATTGCTAGGGTTTTGTTGAAAATTATGAATTTTACATATAACCTAGTAATTCCAAAATCTAGGGTTTGTGGGTAAAATCTTGTTTTAGATTTTTCTACTAATTTTAGAGACCCATTCAAATTTTTATTTGGCTGTATTCTTACATTTTAGAACAAATTTGCATTTAGAGTTCAAAAATTTGTATTTTTGCATAGAAAATTTCAACAAAAACTAGCATTTTCATTGATTATTCACTAGATTTGTACTTGCATTTTGCATGTTAGAGCATGAAAATCATTTTCAGATTTGAGAGCATATACTTTTCATCATACATCATCTTGAAAAACATTTATATAGATTTTTACATCAAAATCGAAAACGAAAACATTGATTTTCACTAAATTTGGCTTTACCGACTCTCTAAATTTGCACCATAGGCATGTTGTCAAGGAAATTTTTGTACTAATTGGTTTTTATCAAGGTAATTATTTTCTTCCACTCCTAAAAATATTCACAACACCTTTTCATTGGACTCTTGTAGTGAAATTTTGGTGAAAAACTACACATTTTTGCTATTTTTGCCCTAGGGTTTGGCCTAGTTTGCACTCCAAGTGTGTTGTGACAAAATTTATGGATTGAGGTGACTGATATCACTGATATTATTTTCTACACCTCCTTAAATTCTTTACAACACCCCTTTGGCTAGGTCTTGGAATTGAAAAATTGCAAAAAATTACCTATTTTTGCTATATTTTCACTAGGGTTTGACCTTGAGTGGCACTATATGTGTGTTGTGACAGATATTTTGAAATTAGGTGGCTGTTATTACTGATATAATTTTCTTTCCATCATCATTTTCCTCACAACACCCTTTGTCATGCTCTTTTGCATTGAGATTTGCTGAAAAATCACATACTTTAGCATATTTTCACTATATTTTAACTTGTCGTCATCCTAGATTTGTATGAGTCTAATAACTCACTTCCCTAAGATAAAAATTCCTTTAAGAAGAAGCAAAAGACATATGGGATCTAGTGCTCTTGAAGAAGTTGGCACATTGAACACCTTCTTTACAAAAGGAGAGACACAAATGTTACAAGATATTACACCTATCACAAGTACAATGGAAGAGCAAACTTTTCATGATGTTGATGATACTATTGAGATGACGTGATATGTATTTGACGAGGAAATAAATAAACTTGACAAAGACCTAGATGAATTCCAAGACTATGTGCAAACTAAGAGGATAGCTAAAGAAGCTATACCTGTGATTCACCATGTAAGAGAATTGATAAAAGAGGGACAAGATGGTGTTAATGCAATCCGTGGTTTAGTACATATTGTATAAACCAATATCATGCTAGTGACTGAATGTGTAAAAGTGATAAATAACACTTTGTAACCATCTCATACACAAGTATCAGCACCTATACTGACTACGAGGATATCCACTTTTACATCAACAATCTTAACAATGAATGTGAATGCTTGTAGTAATGCTACCACTGGTATTGGAGTATCTAATGGCACTACTTACAAAGCTATGGGATTTAATTATCAGAATTTAGTTTCTAAGGGTACCTCTTCTATGAATAATTATTCTCAACCACCTATATATTCTACTTATTTCCAGCCACCTATTACCTACTCACAACCATCTTCCATCCACCATTATGTCCAACCACCATTGAACTATTCTCAACCTTTGCCTATCATATCTCAAGCTCAATCACCTCCTCATTTTGGTTCCAATTCCTTATAGCAAACCATATCTCCCAATGATGCCATCCTAAACCAACTTTTACAGGGCATGAATGCTTTACAACAAAAGGTCACAAATTTGACAAATTCTTCGCAGCCCAATATACTGACATATCATGCTCGTAATCCCCTTTCATATGTAATTCTAAGAACTCCTATACCTAAGAGGTTTAAGACCCCTCACTTTGAAAAATATGGTGGAAAAGGTGATCCTAATACTCATGTGGTAGCATTCACAGCTGTGTAGTGATTTCCATTTTGAAGAGGATTTGTTAGCAAAACTTTTCCTGTGATCTCTCAAAGATACTGCTTTAGAATGGTTTTTCTCTTTGCCTTCGAATTCAATACACTCCTTTTCATAGTTGATTGATCAATTTTTACAACATTTTCAAGAAAACATTGGACCCCAGGTCTCCTTAATTGACTTGGTTCATTGCAAGCAAGGTCTGAAAGAGAAATTAACTGAATTCATTATTAGGTATCAAGCTCTGTATACACAAATTTAATATTAGATGAAAGATGAGGATGTTTAGAAGGTGTTTATTACAAATCTACAACCTAATATTCATGATAAGATCCTCTTGATGAAGTATAACTCCTTTCAGCATTTATGCACTGCCCTTCGTGATTACCAACTTTCGTCTAGTCAGTATGAAAACTAAAACTCATCGGCTCAAGTTAGTCAATCCATGGGTGGATCATCACAAAACAAATTTAAGAGAAACAATAACAATAGGAGTTTCATCAAGATTAATAGACCGAATGCAAACAACTTTTCTAATGTGTCTGCTATCACAAATCCGAAGAAGACATTGTTGCAAATATGTGCCTAAGTGGTGTTGTCATTGATGTCAACATATTCTTGTTGCCATTAGTGTCAACTATATCATATTTTGTTGTCTATGTAGAAGACCAGATTGTTGAGGAAATTGAGAAAATTAATGACAATCAATGCATGCAGATCATGTGAATGTGTAGAGGATTATCAGAGGTTGCTCTAGTCAAGATTTGAGAAGTCCGCATGAAGATTTGAAGGAGTTATGGCCATATGAGTAGAACTGGTTCCTACAATAATCAGGAAAGACAGAGTGACAAGCAAGAGGTCTGGATTGATCTGATATTATAAAATTATGATTTGTGGATCTGAAGGCATGTTTGGGAATTTAGTGTGTATCATCAACTCCAATGGTTTTTAGTTTGGAGGTCTGCAAGCTATCCTTCCAGTCTGACAGTCATGGCAGAGTGTGTTCTTGAGGTTTCGAAGGAAGATTCAAATGTTTCTGATAATATGGTTTAGAGTGAATGTTATTGGTGATTCCAATGTGCTTGTGGAGGTCTCTAGATCATGTAGCTACTATGTTGGAGGTCCGCATTAAAGTTTGAGCTTGTTGATTGAAAATTTCTTCTTGAGGTTAATGTTCTTCTCAGTCTTGGCTGACCGGATGTTCCTAGCCTATTGTAAATGCCTTAAACACATTTCTATGAAGCATGGAGTGGTTGTAGAAGCAGATTCAAATCTCAGTTGTATTTAGCTGATAGTGTGATGATCTGCGTCAAGTTTAGCTAACCTTGTTGATCATTCCAAGGTTGATGAAGTATATAAATACTTGTTGAAGTACCAAAATTATTCTTGAGTAAAAATAGATAAAATCTGAAGAAAGGATCAGAAGCAGAGAAAAGAAGGAAAGGAGCAAGAGTAGTGTAGAGTATGAAGAAGAGTTTGAGGCAAAGTGAAACTTCTTGAGCATTCATTGAAACTGAATTAGGCATGAAATAGATGCTAATTCTTAGTTAATTCTTTCTAAATAAAGTCTGTAGGCAGTGAGCCTCTCCTTTTGAGTAGTGATCTTTGGGCAGTGCACCCAAAGGCATGTGCCTTCTATTTTTTAAGTACTTTTAATAGGGTACGCATTTTGTGGGTTAACTCCCACCATGGTTTTTCCCTTAACTTGGTTTCCACATCAAAATCTTGGTGTTAAATGTTTTGATTATGTTTCTGCTCTTATGTTGTTGATTCATGTTTAAGTGCATGCATTACTAATCTGATAGTAAAGGGTAAAGGCAAAAAAAGTTTTAAGAGACAACTGATTCACCCTCCCCTCTCATTTGTCTAGTTCCAACAATTGGTATCAGAGCCAAATCCTCTCATAAAAGCCTAACTACTTGAGGAGATCCAGGATGTCAACCTACAAGAAGGATAGTCCAAGATTTGATGGAACAAATTATTCTGTTTGGAAAAATCACATGGAGTGTCATTTGTAATGCATGGGCGATGCTTATTGGGAAATAACCAATGTTGAGTATAAACCTCTGCAGAAAGGTCCTTCAACTCCTGATCAAATCAAAGATGCTAAAAAATAATATTTGAGCTAAATAAGCCTTGTTGAGTGCCTTGACTGATTCAAAGATGACAAATGTCTTTGGTCTAAAAACTACTTATGAAATCTCAAAAAAGTTGGAGTTTCTATATGAAGGTGATAAATATGTCAAATGTGCAAAGCTACAAAGTCTAAGAGGAAAATTTGAAACTATGAAAATGAGCGAAGATGAAAACATCACAATCTACATGCAAAAGATAAATGAACTTGTGTGTGGCATCAGGTGTGTTGGTGGAACTTTGGAAGAATAAGAAATTGTATCAAAAGTACTTAGATCTTTACCGGATTCATACAAACATAAGGTTGTAGCTATAGAAGAGTTCAAGACAGTCTCAAATGTTACAAGAGATCATCTGCTTGGCAAGATTTTAGCTTTCGAATTAAGTGAGTTTGGTTATTCTCTTCCCAAGTCTGAATCTACATTTAAGGTTAGTGTGTATGGAAAACAAAGATATGATCTGGGTGAAAGTTCCTCTGCAAGATCAAATAGATTTATGAAGACAAGAAAAGATCTTGAAGATGTTGAAATAGAAACAATAGATCTTGAAGCTCTTATTGCCAGAAGAATGCCAAGAGGATCTGATAAGTATGAAGGAAAATTACCACTCAAATGTTTTGCTTGTAATAAGATTGGTCATTTTTCCTCAAGAAGTCTAGAAAGGTTTTCAAAACCAAACCCTAAAAGGTATAAAGGTTAGAAGAAATGTTACTATGTTCAAGAAAATGGAGAAGAAGGGGTAACCGATGATGAATCTGATCATGGAGGTGTTGATAAGTGTTTTTACACATTCAACAAAAATTAAAATTCACAAAGAAACCTTAGATGTCTTGAAAGATATGAAGAATTGACTAAGAATTCTTAATCTCAAGTTTTTGTATGGTCAGGTCTTGACCTTGTGGATAATTTAGTAGGTTGATGTAAAACTGTAATATTCAAGGGGCCTTCTGCAAATTAAAGTAATCAACGACTCACTGGACCTCAAATTATGCAAACTGTTTCAAATATTGTCAAAGTGTTTACTCTTTTGCATAAATTTGTTGGTTTAAGATAGACAACTAAGAAGGGGGGTGAATCAGTTATCCCAAAACTTTCTTTTCTTTAAACACTTAATTCCTTCTTAAAATTCAATAGCATAATAATAAATCAATCATGGAAACATAAAGCAATAATTCAAGAGTAGAAACATATTAACACATATGACATCGAGATTTTAACATGGAAAACCTGGTTAAGGGAAAAACCACAGGGTGACTAACCCAAGATTGTATTCTCTATTAAAAGAATAAGAAGAACAAAATGGCACATGCCAATTAGGGCTCACTGCCTGAGCACACTGCTCACAAGAGGCCCACTGCCTACAAGAGACACACTGTCTACAAAATAGTAAATATTACATACTTGAACTAGAAATTAGCATCTTCACCATGCTTGAGTTAGTTCCATTTAAGCTCAATACTTCTGCTATGCTTTTTTCTCTACTACTTCCTCATCTCCACAATCACACTTTGAAATGACTTTACAACTTCTTATTTATACAAGACATCGACTTTGGGATAATCATCAAAGTCGACACAATACATACTTTATTTTATTACAGAACAAATATACAAATACAACTTGACTTATTACAAAAGACTTCATGTGAATCACCACACATCGGCCACACATATCTGGGACTTTAATCTTCTTTGAGTACCATGCCATACTTCGCAGAACATCTCCAAGATTATCCACAAGACGAGTAGAGCATCCGGTCATCCATGATTAGGAAGAACATCATCACCGGAAGTAAATCTTCAATTACGAGCTCAATATTCAATGAGGACCACAAACACAAATTGGACACAGTCTAGAAACCCCCACAAGCCTACCTGAATCACCAAGAACATCCACACTTCTTACTGAAATCATTCATATCTTCATCTGGAACCTCAAGAACACATTCTGTCATTGTTGTCACATTAGAATAGATGCTTGCGAACCTCCAGAACACAAACCAATTGAGTTGTCAATTCACATTGGCTTCCTAAACACTCCACCAAATCTGTAGAACAAGATATTGCATTTCCAAATCTCACCAAACCTATTTGTGTCACTCTGTCACCTCTGAACATCTGCCAGAACCAGTTTTACTCATATGGCCATAACTTCTCCAAATCTTCATGCAGACCTCTCAAATCTTGACTAGATCATCTTTAGACATATATCTACAAGCCCTTTGATGTGCATTATCTGATCCTCATCTTAGCTAGGATCTTCGCTACATAAAGATTCACTGTCTTGACTATTCTTCTCTGCTTCTGAAAGGACTAATTTTCTCAATATCCTTAGCACATAGCTCATCCAATCCTTGACATCAATGCAACAAGAGTATGTTGACATCAATGACAACACTGGTTAGGTCCATACATGCAACAATCTCCCCTTTTGTCATTGATGGCACATATGATGTGAAAAAACTATTTTAACCATCAGGACAAGAACTTCTCCTCACTAACTAACATAGCTCCCCCTATCAACAACAATCATTCATATATCTTCTCTCTCTTTACTACTCCCCCTTTGATCATCAACCACTTTTATTTTCACATGTCTTCTCTCCCCCTATGACATCAATGGAAAAGGGCACATACTTGCATCAATCAGAATCATACAGACTGCTCCCCTTGAGTAGCAGCTTCCTATCATCAATTTGGATCACAAGATATGACTGTGAGATCCACCGGACTGATGCACATCAGTGCACCTTAGTTCAGAACCAAAGGACTAATAACCCCTAACTTCTCCCTGAGATTCTCAAAAGATTCCTTAGGTAGAGGTTTAGTAAAGATGTCTGCAATCTGATCCTTAGAGGGCACAGACTCTAATCTAACTTCATTCTTGTTCACCTGCTCTCTCAAAAAGTGAAACTTGATGGATATATGTTTTGTCTTTGAATGCAACACCAGATTTTTTGATATATTTATTGCACTTGAGTTATTATAGAAGATTGTGATAGGTTCCTCATACTCCACTCTGATGTCTCTTAGCATTTGCTTCATCCACAATACTTGAGTGCAACTACATGTTGCTGCAATATATTCTACTTCTGCAGTGGATAGAGATATTGCCTCTTGTTTCTTGCTCAGCCAAGAAACCAATCTCTTCCCCAAGAAGAATGCACTACCACTGGTACTCTTTTGGTCATCCACATCTCCTACCCAATCCACATCTGTATATGCATGAAGAGAGAAATCATGATCCCTAGGATACCATAAACCATACTCAACTATTCCCTTTAGATATTTGAGAATTCTCTTGATTGCCATGACATGAGATTCTCTAGGATCAACTTGAAATCTTGCACCAAGACCAACGACATTCATAATGTCAGGTCTAGTTTGAGTAAGATACAATAGTCCTCCAATCATTGACCTGTACTTTTTCTGATTAGCCTTGGGAGATTCATCATCTTTGTTTAGTTTACATCTGGTTGCCATGGGAGTATTCATTGGTTTTGAATCTTCCAGTCCAAATTTCTTCAACAATTCTTTCACATATTTGGTCTGAGAAATGAAGATTCCCTTCTTTGTTTGAGTGATTTGTAGACCCAAGAAAAAATTCATTTCCCCAAACATAGACATCTCGAATTCACTTTTCATTTGATTTGCAAAAGTCTTGCACATACTCTCTCTTCCTCCAAAAATAATATCATCAACAAATACTTCAACAATCAAGATATTTTCATGATCAATCTTAAAGTACAAGTTACTGTCAGCAATACCTTTGTTGAAACTAATCTTCAAACAATGATTATCCAGTCTTTCATACCAGGCTCTTGGGGCTTGTTTGAGTCCATACAGTGCTTTCTTCAACTTGCAAACCATATCACTATGATCAAACAATTGAAATCCATCTGATTGCTCAATGTATACTTTTTCTTCCAAGTCACCATTCAGGAAGGCAGACTTGACATCCATCTAATATAATTTGAAGTCCTTGAAAGTAGCAAAAGCAAGAAATAATCTAACTACTTCTATTCTTGCCACCGAAGCAAAAGTTTTTTCAAAATCAACTCCTTCTACTTGAGAATAACCCTTGGCTTTGTTTTTGACTACTTCACCATCTTCATTCAGTTTATTACGGAACACCCATTTGGTCCCAATCACACTTTTGTTTCTGGGTCTAGGAACAAGATCCCAAGTGTGATTTTTCTCAATCTGTATCAACTCTTCCTTCATTGTTTTAGTCCAACTTTCATCATTGCATGCTTCACTTCATGTTTTTGGTTCAATCTTTGAAATCAGACTATACTTTTCTGAGTCTTGAGCAATCTTTCTTCTTGTTTGAACACCTTTGCTTTTATCACCTATGATCTGGTCTTCAGAATGATTTAGTCTTACATACCTGGGAGTTTTGGAAATTTTTGGTACTTCTATTTCTTGGACATGTTCATTCAAAATTATCTCTTCTTCCTGCATTTTTGAATTCTTCGGATCAATTTGGATCTAAATTTTAGAAGGGGCTTGAACTCCTTGAACCAAAACATCATTTTGATCATCTTCTTCATATTCATAAAACCTTGAGGGTTTTTCAATGCCTTCATCAACCTTCACATTTGTACTTTCTATAATCTTCCTCAATCTCTTGTTATAACACTAGTATGCTTTGCTTTGAGTAGAATAACCCAAGAATATTCCTTCATCACTTCTAGCATAAAATTTACCAAGGTCTTCATCTCTTTTAATGTAACATTTGCTACCAAAGACTCTGAAATACTTCACAGTAGGAGTGATGCCAAACTAGAGTTCATAAGGGGTCTTACCAGTATTGCTTCTGATTTGTATCTGATTAAGAGTATAGACAATAGTGCTTACAGCTTCTCTCCAGTGGATCTGAGGAACATGTGCTTCCATCATCATAGTTCTAGATGCTTCTTGGATGCTCTAGTTCTTTCTTTCCACTACATTCTCTTGTGGGGTCCTTGGAGCAAATAACTGTCTTTTTTATCCCATGTTTCTCATAAAATTCTATGAACTCTCTGGATGTGAATTCTCCACCTCTGTCAGACTTAAGACATTTTATATTTAACCTAGTTTCATTCTCTACCATTGCCTTGAATATTTTGAATTTCTCAAGAGCCTCAGATTTCTCTTTCAAGAAAGTCACCCACATCATCCAGGAATGATCATCAATTAGTAACATGAAATATCTATCACCTTGCAAACTCCCAATTCTTACTAGTCCACATAGATCAATATGTACTAAGTTCAACAATCTGGTAGAAGATTGTTCCTTTCTTTTGAATGTGACTCTACTCTACTTACCCAACTAACATTCTCTGCACAGACTGTTAGTAGGTTTCACTAGTCTTGGAAGATCTCTTACAGCCTGAGTGTTGCTTATCTTGATGGTATTATCAAAATTTACATGACACATTCTCCTATGCCACAACCAACTCTGATCAATTTGAACAAATAAATAACTTTTTCTAGTACCAACCAAGTGGAAGATATTACCTTTTGTCTAAGTACCGGATGCAACCTCTATTCCAGAATTTTCAAAGATCTTGCATTTTTCATTTTTGAACCGAAGATCATAGCCTTTGTCTACTAACTATCCAACACTGAGAAGATTGTGGTTTAGACCTTCAACATATAGTACATCATTGGTTTTGTTCTTTCCATCAAAAGAAATAGTCCCTCTACCTTTGATTCTACCAGTAGAGTTATCACCAAATTTTACAACTCCTTCATATCTTTCCAGATCTATGAACTTGTTTTTGTCACCAATCATATGATGGGAGCATCCACTGTTAATGACTCATTCATCCTTTTCATCAACTTGAGCAGCCAGAGTTCTTTCTACCTGTTTATGATTGACAGAGTCGGTGGTCATTGGATCTTCTTCCTTGATGGCAATGAACACCCAGTCACTTTCAAATTTGTTTCCTGTCTCTGATTCATCATCTATTACTGCTTCATCATCATCTTCATGAATATAGTAACATTTCTTTTAAAATCTTGATCTATTAGGATTAGGTCTTGAAAATATTTTCGGACACCTTGAAGCAAAATGACCAATCTTGTTGCAGTTGAAACATTTGAAGGGCAATTTTCCTTCATACTCACCGGATCCTCTTGGCAGTCTTTTTGCAATAAGGGCTTCAAGTTGAGCAGCTTCAGCTTCATCTTCTTCCAGATCTTTTCTTGTTTTTTCATACCATGATAGTTTATTTGAGGAGTTCTCTCCTAGATCATACCTTTGTTTGCCTTTTGCAGAGGCACTAGCCTTAAATGCAGATTCAATCTTTGGGGGAGCATCTCCAAACTTAGCCAATTCAAATGCAGCTAATTTTCCAACTAGTTGATCTCTTGTGATATTTGATAAAGATCTAAATTCTTCAATAGCATCAACCTTGTGTTTGTAAGCAAGAGGAAGGGATCTGAGAACTTTAGCAACAATCTCATCTTCATCCAAGATTCCACCAGCACACCTAATGCCACAAACAAGCTCATTTACTTTTGGCATAAAAGTAGTGATATTCTCATCTTCATTCATCTTTAGGTTTTCAAAATTTCCTTTCAGACTCTGTAGCTTGGCACATTTAACATATTTATATCCTTCATGCAAAAGCTCCAGTTTTTCCCAAATCTCATATGTAGTTTTTAAATCTATAACATTTGTTAGCTCTAAATCAGATAAGGCACTTAGTAAAGCTTCTTTAGCCTAAAGATTATCTTCAGCATCTTTAATTTCATCTATAGTTGACGTACCATTCTTTGGAGGAACATACTTCTTTGAAGTTATGGTCCAATATTGCATTCCCATACATTGCAAGTGGTATTCCATGCGGCTTTTTCAAAGAGTGTAATTAGTTTCATCAAACCTTGGACTATCCTTCTTGTAGGAAGACATCCTGGATCTCCTCGAGTAGTTAAGCTCTTTTAGAGGAACTTAGCTCTGATACAAATTGTTGCTTTAATATAGACAACTGAGAGGGGGGGTGAATTAGTTGTCCCAAAACTTTCTTTTCTTTAAACACTTAATTCCTTCTTGAAATTCAATAGCATAATAATAAATCAATCAGGGAAGGATAAAGCAATAATTCAAGAGTAGAAACATATTAACACATATGACACTAAGATTTTAATGTGGAAAACCCAGTTAAGGGAAAAACCATGGGGTGACTAACCCAAGATTATAGTATTTGTTAAAAGAATAAGAAGAACAAAATGGCACATGCCAATTAGGGCTCACTGCCTAAGCACACTGCTTACAAGAGGCCCACTGCCTACAGGAGACACACTGTCTACAAAATAGTAAATATTACATACTTGAACTGGAAATTAGCATCTTCACCATTCTTGAGTCAGTTCCATTTAAGCTCAATACTTTTTCTCTGCTTTTCTCTCTACTCCTCTCTACTACTTCCTCATCTCCACAATCACACTTTGAAATGACTTTAC
This sequence comes from Cunninghamia lanceolata, assembly GCA_027924645.1. Classification (NCBI taxonomy): domain Eukaryota; kingdom Viridiplantae; phylum Streptophyta; class Pinopsida; order Cupressales; family Cupressaceae; genus Cunninghamia; species Cunninghamia lanceolata. Next base: position 1,716,175 of record BSBN01000243.1, read on the forward strand.
AACTTCTTATTTATATAAGACATTGACTTTGGGATAATAATCAAAGTTGGCACAATACATACTTTATTTTATTACAGAGAAAATACACAAATATAACTTGACATATTACAAAAGACTTAATGCAAATCACCACATGTTAGCCACACATATTTGGGACTTCAATCTTCTTTGAGTAACATGCCATACTTCGTAGAACATCTCCAAGATCATCCCCAAGACGAGCAAAGCATTTGGTTGTCAATGATTAGGAAGAACATCATCATTCGAAGTAAATCTTCAATTACAAGCTCAATATTCAATGCGGACCACCAACACAAATTGGACATAGTCTAGAAACCCCCACAAGCCTGCCTAAATCACCAAGAACATCCACACCACTTCTACTTACTGAAATCATTCATATCTTCATCCAGAACCTCAAGAACACATTCTATCATTACTGTCACATTAGAATAGATGCTTGCAGACCTCTAGACCACGAACCAATTGAGTTGTCAATTCACATTAGCTTCCTAAACACTCCACCAAATCTATAGAACAAGATATTGCATTTCTAGATCTCACTGGACCTATTTGTGTCACTCTGTCACCTCTGAACATCTACCAAAACCGGTTTTACTCATATGGCCATAACTTCTCCAAATCTTCATTGGGACCTCTCAAACCTTGACTGGATCATCTTTAGATGTATATCTACAAGCCCTTTGATGCGCATTCTCTGATCCTCATCTTAGCTGGGATCTTCACTACATAAAGCTTCATTGCCTTGATTGTTCTTCTTTGCTTCTGAAAGGACTAATTTTCTCAATATCCTCAGTACACAGCTCATCCAATCCTTGAGATCAATGCAACAGGAGTATGTTGACATCAATGACAACACTGGTTAGGTCCATACTTGGAACAAAATTCACTGTTATATCTCAAAGCTTTGCATGAATTTCAGTAAAATAAACTGTCTTTCAAAATTATATGAAAATTGCCAAAGATCACTGCAATTATTTATTCTTTCTTCAAAAGTATGACAATTTCCTTCAGATTTTGCATTTAAGCTAATTATTTATCAATTGTTTGGAGAAAAGTTTAGAAAAGATTCAGGTTAGAAACAATCTTCTAAAATCTAAATGTTATGTCACTCATGTACTAGAAGAATACAATAATTTGAACAATTCAACACAATTAAATCTACACATACAGTGTTCTGAGCATTTTCATGAACATACATGAGAGATTGCAATCTTTTAAATAATAATACATCAAACAAAAGCTAAGTTCAGAACACACTCTATAATAGACACAGAATCCTGAGTTCACCTTTATTTCAAGTATATAAATCACACAAGATTTACAATGTAGTAGTGATTTTTGTTGCATTGATCCAAATTACAAGAAAAATTATAGATGTTTTCATAGATACACAGAGGAGACTAGACATTCAATACACTCTTAAATGTAGACAAAGGCAACTTCCCTTTTAGGACTAAAGAAATGCTTTCTCTATTACAACACTTAGCAAATTACAACTTACAGCTAACAATTCAAAATCCCTATGTAAATAATACAAGTAATAGAGCTTCTTATATAGACTTTGAAGCTTCCTACTACTACGGTTGCAAAAATCCCATCAACGGTTAGCATTCAAACTTTTTAGATCAACAGAAAGCATCAATTCTTAACCATTTTCAAAATATCTCCATCGTATGTTTGCTCGACTCAAAAGATGCCTTTGGAATCTTTTCAAAATAAAAGATGCTTACTGAGTTCATCTTATTTGTTGACTTTGGCCAATAATACCCTCCAATTACATTCATACTTAGCATTATTTTCCTTTTGATATTTTTCTATTCCCTTAGGTATACCTTAAAATTACTTGTTACCCCTTCTATGAAAGTATGATCTCCTCCTAGACTTCTCTTCCATGTGTATTCCTACGAACGTCTAATTCCTTCCTTCAACTTCTTTTCTTCTTTTACCAAACCTTCAACTTTTTTCTTATATTTTTTGATATTAGCACTTGTTTCCATTATTGAATCAATCATTTCCTTACTCAGATAAGCTGTCAGGTTCCCCAAGCATGGTGCAAAAATAGCTTTAAACTCCTTCAATGCCTTTTGTAATTCATATGCTGGTGCTTCTAGGCATTCACGATCAATGAGTTTCTCTATCATTTTCATATGTAACCTTATCATTTTATCAACAATCTCTTCTAAATCTTGAGTACTTGTGATACATCTTTTGAGAACATCATCTTCAAAATTTAATTCTAACCTGGCCTGTGGCAATTGGTTAGCCATAAGAGGAGTAATGACCCCTTCATTTCTCAATTCCTTTGCTCTCTCCTCAATTTCTTCAAGCTGCCTTGATTCATATTTGTATTCTTCCCTTCTAAATTGACAATTATGTATAAGAACACTGCATTTACTCTTCTCTGTCACTACTTGCTTTGTCACTTCTCCTTTATGAATAAATTCTCTAAACCATTCTTCAAAAATATTGGCTTCAAGACTTTTATTTTTCATCTCTTTTACTTCATCCTTTGATAATATTGCTATTTCAATAGGTAACTCTATTATTGTGGCATTGGGATCAAATATCCCTCTCATGAATTGTTGTAATTGGACAATGTGTCCTTTCAAGAATTCTTGTTTATCTTTATCTTCCTTCAGTATTTCAATTGTGGCTTGATGTATATCCTCCCATTCATTTATATGTTGTTCTCTGGTCCTATGGCCTAGATCCAAATTAATTATCTCATAGTCTTCCATAGTTATTTCTCCTTTTAACTTGTCTTTTTGTGGTATGGCTAGCTCTAGCATTCTAGATCCAGCAGGACCTCTTTTGATAGATGACATTGTTCTAGACTTTCTTTTGTCCTTATGTGGTGTGGAACTACCTAGTAGACTCTTTATATCAATAGGTATTAATTTCACTTCTACCTTCTCCTTTCTGACCTTAGATCCCAACCAAGCTAGAATTTCTTTGGTAACCTTTTCTATTCTTTCTTCATCTATCACCTCTTCTTGAGGTTTTTCCATTTCTATCTATTCTATGTGTTGCTCTTGTTGTTGTTGAGGAGGCTGAGGTTGAGGGCCTTGTTATGGAAGCATTGGATCATCCTTCTTTTCTAATTCTCCCTCATTATTATCATCTTATATTTCAATGTCTCCTCCTTCCTCATCTTCTATATTCTCTTTTCTTGTAGACTCCTTCTGTTCTTCTTTTCCTTTATTATCCTGTTCCACATTTTCTATGTCTATACTCTTTTTTTGCTGCTTATGCTCCATATCATCTTTAGAAACATTTTCTATTTTACCTAATTCTTCTTCAATATTACTTGATGTTTCACTTGTTTCTTTTTCTGGTTCAACTTGCTCTTGCACCTTTTCAGGTTTATTTGTTTGTTCCATCTATAAAGGTAAACCTATGATTTCATCAGGTTTCCTTGTATCTTTTTCACTCTCAGCTTTACTTTGTATTTTCTTTCCTTCTTCTATGTTTTCTTCTTGCTCACTCTGTTCACTGTAAATATTCAATATATTTAAAACATCAATACTAGAAACATTTATCTCTATTTCTCCTTCATTTTGGACTGGTGTTTCCTCTTTTTAGATTCTACTATCTATTGTGCTACATCTTGCACTTCTTTAATGATTTCAGGCGGCACTAATGTACCAAAAGGATGTATTGCCTTTGCTATATCCTGTACATTTTCTTCTACTGATTCCTGACTTTGTTCTATTTCCATATATCCTTGAGTGTCTTTCCCTTCTCCTGTACTAGAGTACTCAGTTCCTCTTCATCTTTTCCAGTTTCTTCTCTTGCATTAGGGTCTACCACCTTAGCTCCACTGTGACTACTATCACTTTCTACATTAACAGTCTCGCTTACTTTTTTGGCTTCATGTAATCTTGACTCTTGTAGCTTTTCTTTAGCCAATTCTTTCGTAACCTTTACATATTTTTGCCTTTTCCCTTCTGGTGTGGCCTCACTAGATATGCCACTCAACTTAGCCTCTACTTGTTGAGTACCTATAACAACACCTTGCATTGGTGTTTGTCCTTTTGTCGTTTCAATTGCTACAACTTTCATGATTTTCTATATTGTTGACTTCTTAACAACTTGGGTCTTCTCTGCACTGATGTCATGGCCAAATGATTCTACATCCATAAATGTGTGTAAAGATACTACCACTATCACCCCTAAGGCATATGGATCCATTAGGGTTGCATTCTTATCTTTTTTAATGATCTTTACTTCTACAACACTTCTCTTCTTTTCATAAAAACATTAGAGCTCATCTTGATGCTCCCTCACCCTCTTCTTACCTTTCTTTTGAAATGTGGGCTTAATCCCCTTAGCCTTCAGTTCTTCTATTCTATCTTTCAACCATGTCTTGGAAAATAAAATAACTGGTTTGGATAATGTATCCAACGATGTATTCCATGGCTGTGTCCAATCAGGCTCACCAATTAGAGCAAACCTTGCACTCTCATAACTATGATGCATCAATTTATCATCATCTTCAACCTCTGGAGGCACATAGATTTCTCCCATGGTCTTCATTTGTTCTACTGTCAGCCTTTTATGCGCCCTTTTCCTCACTTCTTTATCATTTTTGCAATCTGACCAGTAGTCTTCAATATGCACATGATGCTTGAACTTAGAATCAATGGTTCTCTAGATTCTGTGAAAAGGATCAAAACATCTTGCTAATTCAAATTCCTCAAAGCCATAATATCTTAATTCCCTTTCTAAACATTCAGCCACCTCTTCACTGTAGAAAACATATCTTCCAATTGCCCAAGGAAGTTTAATATTTCCCCTGTTCCACTTCTTCTTATACATCCTAAAAGCATTCAAGTTTTGTATTGAAAATTCTAATACAATCAGCTTATTTGATGGATATGTGGGCAGCATGAATGGCTTCCCTTCAAAACACTTAGTTCTAATATATGTAAAGTTTTGGAATTGTATATACCAAGAACTGTGTAACCCAATAGTGTTTTATGCATCTTCAAATAACCTTTTATCCTTTTCTCCCTTTAAAACTCTTACCATGTAAGTATAAAATACATCATTAACCAAGGCATACTTCCTCAATGTATTATCCTCCTACAGATCTAGATAATGGTCATAGACTAACTTCTAATCTGGGCCATTCCCCATGGTCCCAACTCTGTCAATTCCCATTATGTATGGTTGAATCATAGATGCACATGAATATAACACATGTGATGACAAATAAAAAGGCATCATCTTTTGTTTTCTCAACATGGCCTGCTTCCATATGGTCATACTAATAGTCTTGGCCTAGTGAATTTATCCATCTTCCTTTTTAGCTTCCCTCGTAAATTGAATAACAGTGAACATCCCAGGTTCACACTTTGTTGCATCTCTCAACCCTAGTCTACTCAGCATGGTAATCATTAAATGTATCTCCTCTTTAAAGTCTATCTTGTGAAGATTCCTGGGCACTCTTGCTATAGCCTTGGGTTTGTTTTCTGCATTGTACCAGCTGTAGAAGATTTTTCTCTTGTAGTCTCTTTCATTACTATTAAAGTCCTCTGTGTATTGGTCTATGTCTATATCCACCATTTTCTCTTGAATTTCCAGACCAAATGTCCTTGTTATCCCTTTTGTGGTCAAATCTGCAATTACCTGGTCTTCATGTATTATCTTTCTAGTATTTACATCATACTTGTATATGCATTCCAAAACCAAATCCTTAGCCTCCATGGCTAATGGAAAACCTGTAGCCTTGTATAATCCATTATCCCAAATGCTGTTCATGTCAGGGGCAGCATCTATCATTGTGATATTTTGAAGAATACCCTCTGCATCATAGGATACCACATTCATATCAGTGCCGACTCCACTTGTGCCAAGTAAAGTTGGATAGCCTCTGTGCATCGACAATTCTTCCTTTTATGTTTCCTTTCTTTTTCTTCACCCCCTGGATCTACTTTCTTTTGTTTCGGGGCCATCCTGTGAAAAATCACATATTTACTCCCTATTTTCACTTCATTTACCTAGGGTTTTTACCATGAATTTTTTACATTTAACATTTACCCTAACCCCTTTTGTCTTTTCTATTTTTGAATTTCATATTACTTAACACCAATCGGTTAATTCCCTTAACCCAAAACAGTAATTTGACACTTTCTTGCAATTTTAAAATGAAATTACTGATAATCATTTTGCATTTTCAATTAACTAAACTATAACAACGTTCAATATAAATACCTGTATTCATGATAGCTCAACCTTACAAGCGTTGACTCACTTTACCATTTTTTTCAATCCATTGCCATTCTGAAATTTCGTTCAACAATGAACTTTCTGTTCAATCTGTTCAATAATTTTCTTTCTCTACAATTTTGACTTTCACGATGTAATTCTGAAAGAAAATAATCTTTATTTACCCTAACATGTTAAAATTCATCCTTTTGATGTTAGTTCTACATTAAATGTGGCATTCAATGCACATATGGCTTTAGCTTTCTACTTTAACCTTTTATTTTGAACATTGTATCCTTTAGTCTACCTTTTGCATACATATCATTTTTTGTATATTGCTTTGTATGTCGTTAATATACAAGCCTACATATGCAATGGGTTATAAAACAATGTTACCTTTTACCTTATGTTCAACTTTGTATCTTCTGTTTGCATGTCGCAATGTATATCATATGAATACAAACCATTATACAAATGCAACATATGCAAACCCTTCACTTTATATTTCCAGACAATGTACTTTTACCTTTTTGTATATCGGGATTGTATGTATACAATCTTTCATACATACCAAAACATTAATCATATTTCATCCCCTTTTGAACTCCACATCGAGTTTTACCTTTTCACTTCTTGTATCCTTCTTTCGTATCTCTACTTTGGATCTCCCTTTGTATATGCAACATACAACCGCGAGATACAATTGTGGGCCCCACTCTTCTTACCCTCTTGTATCTTTTCAAGGCAATAATAATTGTATCTGTACCTAGATACAATCCCTCATACATGCAAACTTTTATACAACCATGTTAGACTTTTGACTTTCATTAACCGTATTGCATAATCTTTTCGGGTCCGTGCATGAATGTTAAGCGAATGCATACTTTTCCAAAATGTGTTAAGAAATTATGCATCGCTTACATCAAATTTGAATAACTTTTGGAATTTGTAATTGTATGTATCTTAAAGATGTAAAGCTGAAACATGCAAACATACAAACTGTGTGAAATACCATTCCTCACCTTAATAAACCACATTGTATACTCCCCTCAGGTCCACGCATGTATGTCATTTGCACTTATACTGATCATGCATACAAACCCACATACAATGTGGATCTGATGACTTTATTTATTCGACTTTCAAACTCCTATTGGGTCTGGCTTGTATACAAAAGACTTAAACATTAAAACACACGCATACAAGCATAGGATACAAAAACCTGATTGTACCCAACCTGACCAAAACAAAGACTGCACATACAAACAACTTTGTATATGACATACAAACCTCAAAATATTGCATTTTGCCACAAAAAATAGTATATCTCTCAAAATACTAGGAATTTTGTACTGGTTTAAAAAACAACCCTTACTCTTTTTTTACACATAATTCACCTATACTTCCAGTCTATACCTACTGCTAGGTATTTTCAATTTTCAACATGGTTTGTAAACCTTACCTATTTTTCCCTTTACCACCAAGCACGCCCACACACAAACCAAAAGCAACAGCCATAGTAGGGTTCCTTAGTTTGCCCAGAGGTAAAATGGGGCATGTTGTGAACATCACAACAACTAGCAACCAAATAAAACAACTAAAATTAAATCATTCAAAGAAAACCAAATGAAATAAATCCATAACTTCTAACTTTCTGTACATAAAATATTATTCACCTTGGACTAAATGTATTCAATAAGGTGCATGAACCTTTCAATATAGTTTAAATGTGTGCATGTAATTAATAATCCTCATCTTGAAAATGAGTTGAGAATACTAGTGACTAGTGTTAAACTACATAGTTGATCTCATTCCCTCATAGCCAACTGAATAGAGGCTTGCTGCTAGTAGGCATTCATAGCTCTGGCAAGGTTATCGTTGCAATTCTCCTAAGTAGAGCCTCGCTACCAGCAAACATCTATATCCTCGATAGAGTTACTCATATGGCTTAATTTAGATTTTTAGTAAAATCCCTTTTATATTTATTTATAACTCTGTGTAACATAAAAATTCATAAGATATTATCATTGTAAGTTTATGATGCAAGGTATGATCACTTGCTAAAAATTAAGCTAAGAATTGCAATGGTAGCAAGGGTGACCTCTAATTTTTCACTTAACATCTACACTGGTATGTTCAATAGACCAAAGAATTTTAGGTGTGTCATCGTGAGAAACTTTCCTTAAATACTCAATTCATAGTTATTAAATAAAGATTTTCACAAGCCAATCAATTATTTACATTCATGAAAGTCACAAAAAGTTATGCCTAAGTTTCAAATGATTGACTTAAATTCTCAAACTTCCATTGTTTTCGTTGGTTGCTAATTTTCTCCTGCATACCTTAAATCAAAATAAACATCCTTGCCAAGGAAACACAACAAACAAACCAACCAAATGACAAAACCAAACAAAACAAAAAATCAAACAAAACACACCCTATACACTGTTTACAATATGATACAGTAGGATAGACACTGTCTTCTCAAGCTTGGAAGTAATGTTTCAAATGTTGGCCATTAACAGGTAATGACACATCTTCCCCAGTTAACGTTTTGAGCCTAAAAGTATTGTCTCCTATTATGTTTGCAACCTATAGTGGAACCACAATTTGTCAATTTTTTCTGTGATTTCCTTTCTTTTCATGTGCCTTATCCCAACACAACACCAAGTCTAATATTCTGAATGTTTTAACTCTTGCTCTTTTATCAAACCACCTTTTGACTACTGCTTGATGCTTAGCAAATTTATCTATGGCTAGATCTCTCTTCTCATCCAATTGTAACATCTAGACTAATCTAGCTTCTCTATGATCATCAAAGCCCAGATACTCATTAGTGAATTTCCAAGTAGGTATTCTTAAATTCGCTAGAAGTATGGGGTCAGTCCCATAAACCAAATGATAAGGTGCATTACCTAAGGATGTCTTAACCTTTGTCCTATCTACCCACATCGCATATTTTAACAATGTGTTCCACTCTTTTGGATTTTTTACAATTAGTTTCTTGATGATATCTAATAGAATTTTGTTAGTAGATTTTGCCAAACCATTACCCTGAGGGTAATAATTTGAAGAAAACTTTAAAACTATTCTATATTCAAATGTCCATTTCAAAAATTTTAAAGAAGAAAAGGCAGGGCCATTATCACATACCAGAGCATAGGGAGCCCCAAACCTTGTGATGATATTTTCTTCCAGAAATTTGATGACAACCTTAGTAGTAGAGAACTTACAACATGTAGCCTTTGTCCACCTTGTACAATAATCAGTCACTGTCAATATAAATTTGTGCCCAACAGATGATGGAGGATTGATGACTCTAATGAAATCCAAGCCCCACTATGCAAATGACCTAGAGTCAATGACATGTTGTAATGGATTAGCCTAGTTCCTTTCCTTATCTACTGTAGTTTGATAGGTATGACGACTTCTAATATGACTCTCTGTATCTTTAAACATGGTGGGCCAATAAAAACCATCTCTTAAGATCTTATGAGTAGTAGCCAAGTGGGAACCATGAGCTATTCCATATTTATCATGCAACTCTAACAATACCTTGTCCACTTCTCCTCTGTTCAAACACCTCAAATATATACCTTCATGATTCCTTTTGAACAAAAGACCTCCCTGTACCATATATCTCTGTGCCTTAATTTTCAAAGCTCTCCTCTGAGAAGACTTCATCTTGTTTGGATACTTTCCAGATATCAAGAAAGTGTTCAGATCATCATACCAACCTGATGCCTCATTAGAATTTAATACATATTGTTGCTTCACCAAATTTGGATCTGTATTGTCTATTGTTTGTACTAATGCTTGACTTTGAACTAACTTCATTGGAATGATATCCATATCAAATTCTTGCAATACTGTAATCCATTTGGCCATTTTCTCTCCAGGTTCATTTTGTATTAGCAACATTTTCACTGCTACATCTGGTACTATGGCTTTAACTTGGCTTCGCAGGATGTAATGCCTGAACTTTTTTACTACCCTTAGTAATGCAAACACCTGCCTCTCTATGTCTAAATATTTCAATTGTGCATCCTTCAAAGGTGTACTCATGAAAGCAATAGGTTTTTCTTCTTCTTCCTCTCCCTTTTGTGTCAAAGCAGTTGCAACTGAATGTGTAGATGTAAAAGAATAAATGTAGAATGGCTTGGTATAATTTGGACTTACTAACATAGGAGCATCAGAAATGGCTTCCTTAATATCTTCAAATGTAGCCTTGGCTACTAGTGTCCATTCTATTTTTGTATCCTTTTTTAGCATTGCATTCAATGGTTGCACAATCTTTACAAATCCTGTAATAAATTTCCTGCAAAGTTAATTTTTCCAAAGAAAGACTAACTCTTTCTTACTGTTAGGCAATTGTAACTTTTTAATCCCTTCTACTCTATCTGGATCAATTGATATTCCATTTTTAGAAATGATATGTCTTAATAATTTTCCCTCTATCATGCCAAATGAACACTTCTTTGGGTTGAGAGAAATCCCATACCTTTCACATCTCTTGAGCACTTTTCTCAAATCCTCTCCATGAGTTGATGCATCTTTAGAATATATAGTTAAATCATCCATATAAGTTACAATACACTTACCTGACAATCCTTGAAATGCAATGTCCATGGCTCGCTGAAAAGTAGCACCTGCATTAATCAAACCAAAAGGCATTCTCCTATATGCATAATTACCCCATTTACAAGTGAATGCAGTTTTCAACCTATCTTCCTTATCAACCAAAACCTGGTTATATCCTAAAAAATCCATCTAAAAAAGACATCATCCTGGCTCCATTTATTACTTGCAGTACTTCATCTATTGGTGGTAATGGATAATTGTCTTTTTCAGAAGCATTGTTTAGGTTTATAAAGTCTACACACAATCTAATGTCTCCATTTTTCTTCCCTACAGGTACTAAGTTTTCTACCCAGGTTGAATGTCTTACTGGGAAAATTATTCTGGCAGACAATAATTTTTTGACTTCCTCAAAGATCAAAGGCTCTAAAATAGCATTCACAGGCCTCTACTTTTGCCTAAATGGTTTTACTCTTGGTCTTAAAGGTATCACATGAGTTATGATGGACGTATCATAAGTCCTCAAATCTTCATATGTCCATGCTATTACGTGTTTATACTCTTTTAGAACATCAACAATTTCTTTTCTTAATTCCTCAGAGCAAGCCTTTCCAATCAACACATTTTGTGGACTTTTCTCTATTCCCAGGTTAAAGGATTACATTTACCTCCCTCAGTTTTGGGTAGATCTTTCTGTTTGACTACCCCATCAAAGTCAAAAATCTTTTCCAACTCTATTACCCCCTTGGACAAGAAATTACTCTTCAGGTTTACTATGTCTTCTTCATCCCAAGATACATTAGGTCTCTCCTACTCATCAATGATCTGAGCCTCAAATACCTCATTACAAGTAAGAAAGTCTACAATTTGTTGATCTCCTTCGAATACCTGAAAATGAGTAACATTATCTAGTATACTTGAGACATTCACTAATTCAATAGTAAATCACTTTAAACCTAATAATGTTAATGGCTCTAAGGTACTAGAAGGAACTGCTAATGCGTCTGGTCTTTGATTCAATTCCCTAGGCACATGCTCAATGTTAAAAGCATTAAATGATTCAATTAAATCCCATACTCTATGCCTATAGCTGATCATTTTCTTGTAATTACAAGCATACAGCTTCCTAACCTATTTGACCACTAATTCAAAGTTGGAAAAAACTCTGATCACCTTTACCCTCTTCTTGATAGCCATGACAAGTCCATAAATTACAGCTTCATACTCTGCTACATTATTAGTACAAGGAAATTGTAACCTATATGCTGCTAAAAATGACTTACCACTTGGATTAATGAGCTCAACCCCAGCTCCTACTCCTGGCTTGGATTTAGATCCATTACACTTTAATGTCCAAATGCCATTCTTATCACTTTGACCTTTCACTTTAGAATGACTTCACTTACTGGTTACTTGTATTGGAACATCCTATTTATCTCTAGATGTCTCATCCTGCATCACTTGTACATTAGCATTTTCAGCTTGTAATCCAGAATGATCAACATTTTTCATTTTTATTTCTCTTTCCAAAGCTTGGATTGGTTCATTTATGTCATCAAGAAAATATAACTCTGGTTTATCAGAAATAAATTTTTTACCTTGTTGTTCCATTTTATTTATGCACTTTCCATATTGATACTCTATGATATCCCTGCACATTCCATAATTCTCTTCAGGATGGGGAGTGTTATGAACTTTGTACAGAGTTTTGTACAATTTACACTGAATTGGAGATTGCGGCTTAATGCACTCCTCTATCTCCCGTTTGATAATCTGGCCAAAACTATTTACAACATTACTCTCTTCATCAGAAGAATTACCATTAGATTCAATGAATACCACTATTTCTTTACTAACATGATTTGTCTCAAAGTCTAACATCAGTATTTCCTCAATCTGTACTCCCTTGTTTGTAACTCTAAACACCTGGCTCAACTGATGCATATAATATCTCATTTGTTCTGTTATACTCTGTGATCATGGGTTTCATCCTAGGCTCAGCTTCTATCCTAATTTGATTTGGAACACCTCTCTAGGGTAACCACATGTGCGAAAAATTAGTGGCCATATATCTGTTTAATGTCTTGGACTAGTCCCTACTCAGTAAAATGCCATAATTAACTAGTATATCAACTACTTGAATATCAATGAATTGGCTCACTCTAGGATTTGAGGCTAACTGCATTTGAATGCGCATCAATTCACCTATCACATTAACCTTAGTTTTGTCCAATTGGGTAACAACCTTGGCAGACTTGGTGGGAGTCAGTCCTGTTGGTGCCTGAATTGACTGTCAGTTCTTGAGCAATTTTTATGCAGGCACCATCCCAAAAAATCCAAAAAATTTTCCAGTTTTGGCACCCCTTCAGTGTTTTGTAACATCCACATCATCTTTCTTGAAGGAGGTGGTCTTCTTGTTTTCTCCATCGGCACGAGTTTGCATGTGTCTTGGCGATCTTTTTGGTACCAATGGCGTGTTATCTTCTATCGCTGAGACTTTACCTATCGGCGAAGGTGTTTTGTGGCTTGCCGACGGACTGGGTCTCGCCGACGAGGGTTTTGGGGTGCTATCGCCAAGACTTTGGCTATCAGGTGAACGGGCAGATTGTTGGCCGATGGCGCAGGTCTGGCCGATGGAGTTGCCATCGGCGAGTGTGGAGAGTTGGGCCGACAGGGGTACTCTGGCTGATGGAGCTGTATCGGCGTAACATGTGATGTCGGCGAGGGAGTTTTTGATTGAGCCGATGGCATGGGTCTGGCCGATAGGCGGTAATTAGCCTATGGGCGTCAGCGTGACTTTTGGAGTCAGCGTAGGTTTGAGGTGTTGCTCCAACGGTGTAAGTCACACCGACGGAGGTGGGAGGCCTGGGTGTTATCGGTAAGACTCTTGAGGTCAGCAAAGAAGTGTTCAGTTGCTCTGATAGTATTGATCTCGCCGATGGGAGCGAGGAGTCTGGCCGACAGGGGATTACGATAGGCATCGGTGAGACCGCTGTGATCGGCAGGAGATTTTTGAGGAAGGCCGATGGTATATGTCATGGCGATGGGCTATGGGCGAAGGGTCGTGTGTCGAGCGCGGCAAAACACTCGACACTTAGTATCCATGCGGCCATGTTTTTAAAATGATAAAATGGTCTCTGCAGGATGAATGTGGGATATTGATTTATGCAGATGTGAAGGTCTTCCCGATGGTCTTGGTCACGCCGATGGCATGATATGCAAGGCAAAACATGCATTTTCAGGGTGCCTACGTGGCACATTTTCGTAGGATAGTGATTTTTCAACGTGGATTTGGTGCCATCGATTTTCAAGTGATGGAAGGGTCGACGGCCATGTTTTAAAGATGGAGTATGAGTTTCCTTTGTGGCTTCAGGCACGTTTTGAGCGGGAAATTTCCATTTAAGTTGTGCGACTGTTTCTAGGAGAAGATATGGGTGGTTGAGCCATCAATGGTGATTTACAGAGGCATGGGCGAATGGTTGAACGGCCATGTATCTAATTTATGGCAAGAAAATTCTCCGACAGTGGCACAAGGCTCGAGCTCATCTGCCCCTTGTCCTTTTCCTGCTTCTCCATGTTTTGTCCCCTGCTGCGCTTATTCTTTGCAGGCCATTTTCCTCAGAGTGAATGTATCTGGCGAATTTTTAACTTCTGGCCATGTAATTAATTGCTGAATGTACACGATTCTGTATAAATGGTCTGGCTGTGTTACATTTTGGGAAGGGATGTTTTTGGGCTTTCTGCTCTGACTCTGAACATAAGGTGTTCACATTTTGAAAGGCATTTTTTTGCTACAGACTTGGTCCTTAGTCTGGTGTACTAATCTATCTTGGATTGTAAATGATGATTTTCTCTGTGATGACCTTCTATGCAGATTGATTCTAAATGAAAAACACCTGTGTGTGTATTGTTTCTGATTGTCTCCTGTATGTCATTTGTTTTCCTTTCAAACAAGGTTTTCAAAGGCTTCCAAGTTTTTCAGTATATGTATACTGTGTGTTTGATTTATTGCGTTTGCTCAAGGAGTGGTTAAATAGGCTTTTGATCAGATACAAAGGAAAATAGATTGCATCATAGGATCTGTTAAGTATGATCATTAATGATACTCTTTCTTGGACATGTTGCTGTTAGGCAGTAGCATTATTCTTAGGTCCTCTGGATATGAATTTATGTTGTCATGGGGAGACATTTACAGTCTTAGATATGACTCTGCTGCCCAGATAAGGCACTAGTTTGGGAATCTGTCTGTTCAATGGGTCTAGGAAAGTCCCATCCCTCCAAGCACCATTTCAAACCATTTCATCCTTCCACCTGTTAGTTGTAGGAGTAGGATTAGGATCCCTGCATGCTCTCATACCCAACCAGACATTATGTCCAAGAATGTTGCCAACCTTGTGATTTGTTATACAAATCTTGGTCCTTACATGAGGGTATTCTGCCTGTTGCTGTTAAGTTAAATCTTTCTGTCATTGAGCTAGTCAAGGTTATACTTTTATCAAGTAGGGAAACCCCCCTTGGTGCGGCAAAACCAGAAGTGAAGGGGAGGAGCTCACGCAACCTCCTGTATTCAGTTGGCTGAATCTGCCTGTGCATTAGAACTGTAAAACCCTAATGCTGATTTAGAAGAAAAACCAACAAAATGGCGACTCCGCTAGGGATGTTGATGTAAAGTGATATCCTGCAGTCTCTGGTGAAGTTTTGCTCTGCTGGTGGAATGAACTCAGAAACATATTTGATGAGCTTTTAGTTGCTATAAATTTTGTCCTCTTTGGAGAGGTGGCGACTCTGCAAAAAATTCAAGTGCACATGAAAAGTTGATGTGTATGTTGTGACAGAAAATGTGCTGTTTAGACTTCAGCATCTGTATAAGAAAGGTACCTTGTTCCTTCCCCTTTATATTTGCTATTTTGCTGCATAGGTTAGATGCCAGGGGAGGTTACAGGTCTTAGGAATGCAAGGGATGTCTGAAAATAGAAATTTCATGAATCCAAGTATGAATTATCCCATACTCAGCAGTGAAATGTTGGATAAAAGAATAGAAGAGATAAGAAATAGGTTGATATTCTTAGAGGCTGAGCAGGCCCAGTTAAAAAGCAGTAACCCTGTTGTGTCTGCCAGTCAGAAGGATAAACCTCTTCTCAGCCCTTTTGATCTTTTGTATGACCAACTGGATTTGTCATGGGTGGATTATAAAGTAGAAACTATGCCTGCTAGGATATACTGTCAGATGCCTAGATTTAGTGGTCACAATGTATGTGATGGGAATGCACATATCCAAAATTTTCACAGTTTTATGGGAAAACATTCATTCAGAGATGAGGATATGTGGATGAGGTTTTTTGTTAGGTCCTTTGATGCAAAAGCAAAAGACTGGTATTTGAGCCTTCCAAAGAGATTTTTTGCCTGTTGGGATGAGCTTGCTGACTGTTTCAAAGAAGAATTTGCAAGAGAACCTGCTGATCTTGTTGCAGAATTGATGAACATCAGAAAACAAGATGAAGAGCCATGTGTTAATTTCAGTCATAGGTTTGCAGTAGCCCTTTCACAGATCCCAGAAGTCTTCAGACCTGATATTTCAGCCTGTGTTGGCATATTCTTTGAGGCTTTTGAGGAGGGCTCTAGTGCAATACTGAGGGATTTCAAGGTAACAGGTATGCAGATGGCATACAAATTTGCTGAAAATATAGAAAATTTTAGAAATGGGCGCCTGTTGATATCCCTGTCCCCAGGCCTTGGTGTGAGGACGGGTTGTGAAGCTGCAAATGACCAAATGATTATGGCATCATGTGCAGATAAAAATGAAAATGAAAGCATAGAGGTTGAGACTGCTGTATTTGAACATAATGCTAACAATACTGCTCAACTGGATTGTTCACCAGTTGAGGATGCCAGTGAAAGGACTAGTGAGGATTCCCATTGCAATGATGAGGCATATGACCATGAAAACAATAACGAGGTTGTGGACAGCAATGAGCAATTTTTGGAATGGACCTGTGGAGACAGTTGTGAGTATTGTACTCAAGACAGAGAAGATATAAGCAAACAGAGAAGTAGTCCTATGTGTGACCCATTGCCTACCTTTCAAACACATGGAGATCATGAAGAGCAGTCAGGGATTGAAACAAGTGCTAGTTCAGAGCATGATTGTTTTTCATTTGATGGATGTTTTGCTTATGACACACAGGCTGATACTCCTCCACAGAGTGAATCCATTGGTGATGAAGATGTGTGCTCTGCTGCCCATGAACAAATGGCATATTATGATCAACCTTATGTACCTGGGTCACCCATCTTTGACACATATGGTGATGAGGATCTATTTGAGTATGGTGAGGATCTAGACATTGTTTTTGGTTTGGATTTTGTTTCTCATCCTGATGAAAGAGGAAACAACATACATCAGGTAATTGACTATGAAAATGTGCCTGATTTGAAAGAGGTACTAGAGCCTGATCTTTTCCAGTTTGAGGCTGTTGTTGGTTGTGTGCATAATGTATACAATTGTGAATTTGAAAGCTTTTCTTTTGAGAGGCCAGCATATGAGATGAGCTCTAATCTTCCTAGCTGCATGGTGGACTTTGAGTGTTTTCAGTTTTCAGTCCATCTAGGAGATCATTTTGCAATCCATAATGCTGATACAAATGATAACCTGTGTTCTATGCCATGTGAGTATGCATTGCCTGATACATTCTACATCCACTTGTTGCCGGATGCTAAAGGTTATTTGCACAGGGATGACAGTGACAAGCTAAATCAGAAGGTTGAATGTGCAGATGACCAGGTTTGTTTATGGTCAGATCATGGTAGCACTCTCAGGCTTGACCCAGTGTATGCAGATGAGAATAAGGTGTTTGATAAGGGGAAATATTGGTTCTCCTTTTCTTGGTGGCCTTAGGCCATCAAGTTTGATTGGTGATGCAGATCATTGTAACTTCATGACTCTGTGCCCAATGGATAAGGCACTGGTCTGCATCCCAGAGATCTGGGGTTCTCGCTGCAGTCTTGCACCTGCACGTCCCCAATCAGAGCCACTGTTGGTGCCTGAATTGACTGTCAGTTCTTGAGCAATTTTTATGCAGGCACCATCCCAAAAAATCCAAAAAAATTTCCAGTTTTGGCACCCCTTCAGTGTTTTGTAACATCCACATCATCTTTCTTAAAGGAGGTGGTCTTCTTGTTTTCTCCATCGGCATGAGTTTGCATGTGTCTTGGCGATCTTTTTGGTACCAATGGCGTGTTATCTTCTATCGCTGAGACTTTACCTATCGGCGAAGGTGTTTTGTGGCTTGCCGACGGACTGGGTCTCGCCGACAAGGGTTTTGGGGTGCTATCGCCAAGACTTTGGCTATCGGGTGAACGGGCAGATTGTTGGCCGATGGCGCAGGTCTGGCCGATGGAGTTGCCATCGGCGAGTGTGGAGAGTTGGGCCGACAGGGGTACTCTGGCCGATGGAGCTGTATTGGCGTAACATGTGATGTCGGCGAGGGAGTTTTTGATTGAGCCGATGGCATGGGTCTGGCCGATAGGCGGTAATTAGCCTATGGGCGTCGGCGTGACTTTTGGAGTCGGCGTAGGTTTGAGGTGTTGCTCCGACGGTGTAAGTCACACTGACGAAGGTGGGAGGCCTGGGTGTTATCGGTAAGACTCTTGAGGTCGGCAAAGAAGTGTTCAGTTGCTCTGATAGTGTTGATCTCGCCGATGGGAGCGAGGAGTCTGGCCGACAGGGGATTACGATAGGCATCGGCGAGACCGCTATGATCGGCAGGAGATTTTTGAGGAAGGCCGATGGTATATGTCATGGCGATGGGCTGTGGGCGAAGGGTCGTGTGTCGAGCGTGGCAAAACACTCGACACTTAGTATCCATGCGGCCATGTTTTTAAAATGATAAAATGGTCTCTGCAGGACGAATGTGGGATATTGATTTATGCAGATGTGAAGGTCTTCCCGATGGTCTTGGTCACGCTGATGGCATGATATGCAAGGCAAAACATGCATTTTCAGGGTGCCTACGTGGCACATTTTTGTAGGATAGTGACTTTTCAACGTGGATTTGGTGCCATCAATTTTCAAGCGATGGAAGGGTCGACGGCCATGTTTTAAAGATGGAGTATGAGTTTCCTTTGTGGCTTCAAGCACGTTTTGAGCGGGAAATTTCCATTTAAGTTGTGCGACTGTTTCCAGGAGAAGATATGGGTGGTTGAGCCATCAATGGTGATTTGCAGAGGCATGGGCGAATGGTTGAACGGCCATGTATCTAATTTATGGCAAGAAAATTCTCTGGCAGTGGCACAAGGCTCGAGCTCATCTGCCCCTTGTCCTTTTCCTGCTTCTCCATGTTTTGTCCCCTGCTGCGCTTATTCTTTGCAGGCCATTTTCCTCAGAGTGAATGTATCTGGCGAAATTTTGACTTCTGGCCATGTAATTAATTACTGAATGTACACGATTCTGTATAAATGGTCTGGCTGTGTTACATTTTGGGAAGGGATGTTTTTTAGCTTTCTGCTCTGACTCTGAACATAAGGGGTTCACATTTTGAAAGGCATTTTTTGCTACAGACTCGGTCCTTAGTCTGGTGTACTAATCTATCTTGGATCGTAAATGATGATTTTCTCTGTGATGACCTTCTATGCAGATTGATTCTAAATGAAAAACACCTGTGTGTGTATTGTTTCTGATTGTCTCCTATATGTCATTTGTTTTCCTTTCAAACAAGGTTGTCAAAGGCTTCCAAGTTTTTCAGTATATGTATACTGTGTGTTTGATTTATTGCATCTGCTCAAGGAGTGGTTAAATAGGCTTTTGATCAGATACAAAGGAAAATAGATTGCATCATAGGATCTGTTAAGTATGATCATTAATGATACTCTTTCTTGGACATGTTGCTGTTAGGCAGTAGCATTATTCTTAGGTCCTCTGGATATGAATTTATGTTGTCATGGGGAGACATTTACAGTCTTAGATATGACTCTACTGCCCAGATAAGGCACTGGTTTGGGAATCTGTCTATTTAATGGGTCTAGGAAAGTCCCATCCCTCCAAGCACCATTTCAAACCATTTCATCCTTCCACCTATTAGTTGTAGGAGTAGGATTAGGATCCCTGCATGCTCTCATACCCAACCAGACATTATGTCCAAGAATGTTGCCAACCTTGTGATTTGTTATACAAATCTTGGTCCTTACATGAGGGTATTCTGCCTGTTGCTGTCAAGTTAAATCTTTCTGTCATTGAGCTAGTCAAGGTTATACTTTTATCAAGTAGGGAAACCCCCCTTGGTGCAGCAGAACTAGAAGTGAAGGGGAGGAGCTCACGCAACCTCCTGTATTTAGTTGGCTGAATCTGCCTGTACATTAGAACTGGCAAACCCTAATGCTGATTCAGAAGAAAAACCAACAAGTCCTAAAGTTTTACGTATTCCTAGGGGCCTAACATTGGCTGAGGCTCTCGAATCCACCATACAATTGTGTATATTATTTCCCAACATTCTAATGGTTAACAGAAAAGGAGGATCTTCCTTCTTATCAGCATACATGACGACATTGGTGTTGGAAGGTTGTTTAGTTTTCTTACATTTATCTTTGGACTGTGTATCCTTACCATGAACATCATTATCAACAAAAGCTTCTTTTGCTACAGATGTGTCTAAAGATTTCATGAAGGCAGACTGTACACCTGGAGTTTTCAATAACTCATATAGAGGCACACTCACCTTGATTTTTCTTATTTCTTTAGACAAATAATTCATTAATTTTTCTATTTTTGTAGACTTTATTTTCCCTGATTGAACTTTTAATCCTGTTGTCCCACTAGTCCCTTGGTGATTAGCTTTTAAGATAGTAGGGTTATTACTAGCATGTTGATATGGAGGAGTATAGAAGTTGTTAGGAGGAGTGGAGGTAGTAAAAGGACCTCCAAGCTTGGTATTGCTTCTCAGATTATAAGTGTGATTCCTATTAGACTGTTGAAAATCCTACACCTCTTATGTTTGACACAATACTTCATTTTCAGTTTCAAAAGGAAACTGAAAAGCATCCAATACTAGGGCTAATTCAGGATACAAACTCTCATAAAAATAAGGTTCATCTTCTAATATTTGATTTTCTTCCTCTCTAGTTGCAAAGGTGAAACTTTCTAAAACCAAAGTAGACTCAAATCCTAAAGGTACTATCTCGTTCCCCTTGGGAATGAGAAATTCAGAAGTAGGAGCTTGTACATCAACATTGAAAATGCTAGCAACAAGGTGAAATTGAGGGCAATCAAGCTCAACATGTGCACTTGTATTGTGAATTCTGCACCAATTTTTTAATGCTACATTGGCCATCTGAATTCTTGCTAGCTATTTCACTTCTTGATTATTTGGACTCTCAAATGGAGATGCCAGAGTACCATTATTTGGTCCTGTGTTCCATGTCCTAGGTGGCTTAGGTTGATTCTAATTTTTGTTGTTATTACCCCAGGCTTTGTTATCTCCAACATGTCCCCTATTTTTCTTTCCCTATCCCTGATTATGATTTTGTCCTTGGTTGTAATTCTGATTTTGATTTGAACCTTGACCCTGACTATAATTCTGGTTATGATTCTAACTATATCCCTAACTATTTCTACCATAGAAATTTTCATTTCTCAATTGTGTCATCTCAGTGGTCAATCTCCTTAAGTGTGTAGTAATTTCCTTTATTTCTTCTCTATCCTCTTGTGCCTTTGCCACAAAAGTATCTTTAGGAGGTTGGAAGAAAGACTGACCATTAGTCTGATTGTTACCAACATTATTACCAGTATAAGGAACTATAGCCTGGATAGGGGAAGAATTATACATAGGTGTATGCGTAGGAATTGGATTTAATAATGGAGTACGGTGCATGGGACCTCCATTCCATGGTTGTGTTTGATTTTACATCCCAGGATTTCCTACATTTAGAAACAGATTGTATGTGGTTTGTCTCATCTCCTAGTTTATAATGACTGCTTCTTTATAAGCTTTTGATATAGTATCTATATTGACCTTTCTCTTGACAAACATAGCAGTTAACAGATCTAAGGTGACATAATACATGGCTAATAGGGCCTCAGGAGTTACAATATAAGGAGCAACTAACCTAGAGAAGGCCTTTTGAAACCTATCATTGAAATTGTCAATAAGTTCTCCCTCACCTCATTTAATTGCTGCTAATTTATGATATAAGGTAGAAGGATCGACTAGTCCTCTGAACCTAGACAAGAATGCCTCTTCCATGAGTGCCCAAGAAGAAACATAACCATTTGGTAAGTTGACATACAAATTAGAAGCCTACTCATTGAAGGTGTAAGGGAACAACCTACACACCACATCTTCATGTTCTAATCTGGCTTTAAAGCATGCTTCCTTGAATATCCTAATATGATCTTCTGGATCTTGATGCAAATGATATTTAGGATAGATCTTCTTAGGATTCTTTGGCATTTCATGATAATCATTGAATGTTATAGGAGAATTGACATTGAAGTACGCCATTGCTGGACCTCGAGGTGGACTAGGACCTCTAGGTGGAGTTGTATTTAAGGGTAGACTCAGGCCTCTAGGAAGACTGAGACATCTAGGAGGACTAGAACTTCTGGGAGGTTCTGAACCAAGATTCAGAGATCTGAACGAAGAACTATCAGGACTTATGATATTATGTAGATTGAAAGGTGATCTAGGAGGAGTTCCTAATGAACCTCCTACATGTGATATTCTAGGATTCTAGATCAAAGGACCTTTATTTTGTCTCCTCTCAAGCAATTGCACAAAAACATCTCTTGAACTAGACCTAGACCTAGTCACTTGACCACTATTATGAGCCAACTTTGCACAAATCTTACCTCAATTCAAATCAGGCCCTCCTAGCACCAAAAATTGTTGATGAGTGTTTTTACACATTCAACAAAAGTTAAAATTCACAAAGGAACCTTAGCTATCTTGAAAGATATGAAGAATTGACTAAGAATTCTTAATCTCAAGTTTCTGTATGGTCAAGTCTTGACCTTGTCAATAATTCAGCAGGTTGATGTGAAACTGTAATATTGAAGGGGCTTTATGCAAACTAATGTAATCAACGACTCACTGGACCTCAAATTATGCAAAATGTTTCAAATATTGTCAAAGTATTTACTCTTTTGTTTAAATTCACTATTATATCTCAAAGATTTGCATGAATTTCAGTAAAACAAACTTTGTCTTTCAAAATTATATGAAAATTGCCAAAGATCATTGCAATTACTTATTCTTTCTTCAAAAGTATGACAATTTCCTTTAGATTTTGCATTTAAGCTAATTATTTATCAATTGTTTGGAGAAATGTTTAGAAAAGATTCAGGTTAGAAACAATCTTCTAAAATCTAAATGTTCTGTCACTCACGTACTAGAAGAATCAAATAATTTGAACAATTCAACACAATTAAATCTACACATACAGTGTTTTGAGCATTTTCATGAACATACATGAGAGATTGCAATCTTTTAAAGAATAATATATCAAACAAAAGCTAAGTTCAAAACACACTCTATAATAGATGCAGAATCCTGAGTTTAACTTTATTTCAAGTATATGAATCACACAAGATTTATAATGTAGTAGTGATTTATGTTGCATTGATCCAAATTACAAGAAAACTTACAGACATTTTCACAGATACACAGAGGAGACTAGACATTCCACGCACTCCTAAATGTAGATGCAAGTGACTTCCCTTTTAGGACTAAAGAAATGCTTTCTCTATTACAACACTTAGCAAATTACAACTTATAGCCAAAAATTCAAAATCCCTATGTAAATAATACAAGTAATAGAGCTTCTTATATAGACTTTGAAGATTCCTACTACTACGGTTACAAAAATTCCATCAACGGTCAGCATTCAAACTTTTTAGATCAATGATATGCATCAATTCTTAACCGTTTTCAAAATATCTCCATGGTATCTTTGCTCAACTCAAAGGATGCCTTTGGAATCTTTTCAAAATAAAAGATGTCTACTAACTTCTTCTTATTTGTTGACTTTGGCCTATAATACCCTCCAATTACATTCATACTTAGCATTATTTTCCTTTTGATATTTTTCTATTCCCTTAGGTATACCTTAAAATTACCTGTTACCCCTTCTATGAAAGTACAATCTCCTCCTAGACTTCTTGTCCATGTGTATTCCCGTATTCTGATTCCTTCCTTCAACTTATTTTCTTCTTTTACCAAACCTTCAACTTTTTTCTTATATTTTTTTATCTTAGCACCTATTTCCATGGTTGAATCAATCATTTCCTTACTCAGATAAGCTACTGGGTTCCCCAAGCATGGTGTAAAAATAGCTTTAAACTCCTTCAATGCCTTTTGTAATTCATATGCTAGTACTTCTAGGCATTCATGATCAATGAGTTTCTCTATCATTTTCATATGTAACCTTATCATTTTATCAGCAATCTCTTCTAAATCTTGAGTACTTGTGATACATCTTTTGAGAACATCATCTTCAAATTTTAATTCTAACATGGCCTGTGGCAATTGGTTAGCCATAAGAGGAGTAATGACCACTTCATTTATCAATTCCTCTAATCTCTCCTCAATTTCTTCAAGCTTCCTTGAATCAGATTTACATTCTTCCCTTCTAAATTAATAATTATGTATAAGAACACTGCATTTATTCTTCTCTATCGCAGCCATTTCCAAGCATATCACTACTTGCTTTGTCACTTCTTCTCCTTTCTGCATGAAGTCTCTGAACCATTCTTCAAAAATATTGGCTTCAAGCCTTTCATTTTCCATCTCTTTTGCTTCATCCTTTGATAATACAACTATTTCAGTAGGTAACTCTATATTGTGGCATTGGGATCAATTATCCCTCTAATGAATTGTTGCAATTGGACAATGTGTCCTTTCAAGTATTCTTGTTTATCTTTATCTTTCTTCAGTATTTCAGCCATGGCCTAATGCATATCCTCCCATTCATTTATATGTTGTTCTCTAGTCATGTGGCCTAGATCCAAATTAATTATCTCGTAGTCTTCCATAGTTATTTCTCCTTTTAACTTGTCTTTTTTTGGTATGGCTAGCTCTAGCATTCTAGATCTAGCAGGACCTCTTTTGATAGCTGACATTTTTCTAGCCTTTATTTTCTCCTTCTGTGGTGTGGAACCACCTAGTAGACTCTTTATATCAATAGGTATTAATTTCACTTCTACCTTCTCCTTTCTGACCTCAGAGCTCAATCAAGCTAGAATCTCTTTGGTAACCTTTTCTTTTCTTTCTTCATCTATCACATCTTCTTGAGGTTTTTCTATTTCTGTCTATTCTATGTGCTGCTCTTGTTGTTGTTGAGGAGGCTAAGGTTGAGTGCCTTGTTCTAGAATTAGTGGATCATCATGCTTTTCTGATTCTCCCTCATTATTATCATCTTCTATTTTAGTGTCTCCTCCTTCCTCATCTTCTGTATTCTCTTTTCCTGTAGACTCCTATTCTTCTTTTCCTTTATTATCATGTTCCACATTTTATATGTCTATACTCTCTTTTTTCTCCTTATGCTCAATATCATCTTTAGAAAAAAATTATGTTTTACCTGATTCTTCTTCAATATTACCTAATGTTTCCATGTTTCCTTTTCTAGTTCAACTTGCTCTTGCACCTTTTCAGGTTTATTTGTTTGTTCCATCTGTGAAGGTGAACCTGTGATTTCATTAGGTTTCCTTGTATCTTTTTCACTCTCAGGTTTTCTTTCTATTTTCTTTCCTTCTTCTGTGGTTTCTTCTTGCTCACTCTATTTACTATACATATTCAATATATTTAAACCATCAACACCACAAGTATTTATCTCTATTTCTCCTTCATTTTGGACTGGAGTTTCCTTTACAACCTTTTCAGGTGTTTCCTCTTTTTCAGATTCTTCTATCCATTGTACTACATCTTGCACTTCTTTAATGATTTAAGGTGACACTAATGTACCAAAAGGATCTATTGCCTCTGCTCTATCATTTACATTTTGTTCTACTAATTTCTAACTTTGTTCTATTTCCATATATCCTTGAGTGTCTTGCCCTTCTCCTATACTAGAATACTCACTTAGTTCCTCTTCATCTTTTCCAGTTTGTTCTCTTGCATTAGGATCTACCTACATAGCTCCACTGTCACTATTGTGACTTTCTACATTGACAGTCTCGCTTACTTTTTTGGCTTCATGTAATCTTGACTCTTCCAGCTTTTCTTCAGCCAATTCTTTCTTAACCTTTACATATTTTTTCCTTTTCCTTTCTCATGTGGCCTCATGAGATGTGCCACTCAACTTAGCCTCTATTTGTTGAGTACCTATAACAACACCTTGCATTGGTGTTTATCCTTTTTGCAGATTCAATTGCTACGACTTTCATGATTTTCTGTCATGTTGACATCTTAACAACTTGGGTCTACTCTACACTAATGTCATGGCCAAATGATTCTACCTCCATAAATGTGCCTGAAGATACTGCCACTATCACCCCTATGGCATATGGATCCATTAGGGTTGCATTCTTATCTTTTTCAATGATCTTTGCTTCTACAACCCTTCTCTTCTTTTCATAAAAACATTGGACTTCATCTTGATTCTCCCTCACCCTCTTCTTACCTTTCTTTTGAAATGTGGGCTCAATCCCCTTAGCATTGAGTCCTTCTATTCTATCTTTCAACCATGTCTTGAAAAATAAAATAACTAGTATGGATAATGTATCCAACGATGTATTCCATTGTTGTGTCCAATCAGGTTCACCAATTAGAGAAATCCTTGTACTCTCATAACTATGATATAATAATTTATCATCATCTTCAACCTTTGGAGGCACATAGATTTCTCCCATGGTCTTCATCTATTCCACTGTCAGCCTTTTATGAGCCCTTTTCCTCACTTCTTTATCATTTTTGCAATCTGACCAATAGTATTCAATATGCACATGATGCTTGAACTTAGAATCAATGGTTCTCTAGATTCTGTGAAAAGGATCAAAACATCTTTCTAATTCAAATTCCTCAAGGCCATAATATCTTAATTCCCTTTCTGAACATTCAACCACCTCTTCACTGTAGAAAAAATATCTTCCAATTGCCCAAGGAAGTTTAATATTTCCCCTATTCCACTTCTTATACATCTCGAAAGAATTCAAGTTTTGTCTTGAAAATTCCAATACAATCAGCTTAGTTGATGGATATTTGGGTAGCATGAATGGATTCCCTTCAAAACCCTTAGTTCTAATATATGTAAAGTTTTGGAATTGTATATACAAAGAACTATGTAACCCAATAGTGTTTTTTGCATGTTTAGGTAACCTTTTATCCTTTTCTCCCTTTGAAACTCTTACCATGTAAGTATAAAATACATCATTAACCAAGACTTACTTCCTCAATGCATTATCCCCCTGTAGATCTGGATAATGGTCATAGACTAACTTCTGATCTGGGCCATTCCCCATGGTCCCAACTCTGTCAATTCCAATTATGTATGGTTGAATCATAGATGCACATGACTATAACACATATGATGACAAATAAAAAGGCATCATCTTTTGTTTTCTCAACATGGCCTGCTTCCATATGGTTGTACTAATAGTCTTGACCCAGTGAATTTGTCCATCTTCATTTTTAGCTTCCCTCATAAATTGAATAATAGTGAACATCCAGGGTTCAAACTTTGTTGCATCTCTCAACCCTACTAGTCTACTCAACAGGGTAATCATTAAATGTATCTCCTCTTTAAAGTCTATCCTGTGAAGATTCCTGGGCACTCTTGCTATAGCCTTGGGTTTGTTTTCTGCATTGTACCAACTATAGAAGATTTTCCTCTTGCAGTCTCTTTCATTACTATTAAAGTCTTATGTGCATTGGTCTATGTCTATATCCACCATTTTCTCTTGAATTTCCAGACCGAATGTCATTGTTATCCCTTATGTCATCAAATCTGCAATTACCCAGTCTTCATGTCTTACCTTTCTGGTATTTACATCATACTTGTATATGCATTCCAAAACCAAATCCTTACCCTCCATGGCTAATGGAAAACTTGAAACGTTGTATAATCCACTATCCCAAATGCATTTCATGTCAAGGGTAGCATCTATCATTGTGATGTTTTGAAGAATACCCTCTGCATCATAGGATCCTCCATTCGTATCAGTGCCAACTTTCCTTGTGCCAAGTAAAGTTGGATACCCTTTGTGCATCGTCAATTCTTCCTTTTTCTATTTCCTTTCACAACTTTCTTTCTTTCTTCACTTTTCTCCACCCCCTAGATCTACTTTCTTTTGTTTTGGGGCCATCCTATGAAAAATCACATATTTACTCCCTGTTTTCACTTCATTTACTGGGGTTTTTACCTAGAATTTTTTACATTTAACATTTACCCTAACCCCTTTTGTCTTTTCCATTTTCAATTAACTAAACTGTAACAACGTTCAAGATAAATACATGTATTCATGATAGCTCAACCTTACAAGCGTTGACTCACTTTACCATTTTTTTCGATCCATTCCCGTTTTGAAATTCTATTTAGCAATGAACTTTCTATTCAATCTGTGCAATAATTCTCTTTCTCTACAATTTTAACTTTCACGATGTAATTCTAAAAGAAAATAATCTTTATTTACCCTAACATGTTAAAATTCATCCTTTTGATGTTAGTTCTGCATTAAATGCGGCATTCAATGCACATACAGCTTTGGCTTTCTACTTTAACCTTCTGTTTTGAACATTGTATCCATTAGTCTATCTTTTGCATAAATATCATTTTTTGTATATCGCTTTGTATGCCGTTAATATACAAGCCTACATATGCAACGAGTTATAAAACAATGTTACCTTTTACCCTATGTTCAACTTTTTATCTTCCGTTTGCATGTCTCAATGTATATTGTATAGATACAAACCATTATAGAAATGCAACATACGCAAACCCTTCACTTTATATTTCCCAACAATGCACTTTTACCTTTTTGTATATTGGGATTGTATGTATACAACCTTTCATACATACCAAAACATTAATCATATTTCATCCCCTTTTGAACTCTAGGTCGAGTTTTACCTTTTCACTTCTTGTATCCTTCTTTTGTATCTCTACTTGTATCTCCCTTTGTATATGCAACATACAACCACAAGATACAATCGTGGGCTCCACTCTTCTTACCCACTTGTATCTTTTCAAAGCAATAATAATTGTATCTGCACCTAGATACAATCCCTCATACATGCAAACTTTTATACAACCATGTTGGACTTTTGACTTTCATTTACCGTATTGCATAATCTTTTCGGGTCCATACATGTATGTTAAGCAAATGCATACTTTTCCAAAATGTGTTAAGAAATTATACATCACTTACATTAGATTTGAATAACTTTTGGAATCCATAATTGTATGTTTCTTAAAGATGCAAAGTCAAAACATGCAATTATACAAACTGTGTGAAATACCATTCCTCACCTTAATAAACCACATTGTATACCGCCCTCAAGTCTGTGCATGTATATTACTTTGTATATTGTTTGCACTTATACTGATCATGCATACAAAACCACATAAACGTGGATCTGAAGAATTTATTTATTCTACTTTTGAACCCCTATTAGGTCCGGCTTGTATACAAAAGACTTAAATGTTAAAACACATGCATACAAGCATAGGATACAAAAACCCAATTGTACCCAACCTGACCAAAACAAAGACTACACATACAAATGACTTTGTATATGACATACAAACCTCAAAATATTGCATTTTACCACAAAAAACAACATATCTCTCAAAATACTAGGAATTTCTTACTGGTTTAAAAAACAACCCTTACTCTTTTTTCACACATAATTCACCAATACTTCCAGTCTGTACCTACTGCTAGGTATTTTCAATTCTTAACATGGTTTGTAAAACTTACCTATTTTTCCCTTTACCACCAAGCACGCCCACACACAAACTAAAAGCAACAGCCATAGCAGGGGTCCTTAGTTTGCCCAGAGGTAAAATGGGGCGTGTTGTGAACATCACAATAGGAGGCTCATCTGAAAATGATTGGGTGTTTATTGCTATCAAAGAAGAAGATCTAGTGTTTACTGAATTTGTTAGTTGTGAAAATGTGGAAAGTGCCTTGGCTGCTCAGGTTATTGAAAGGGATGAATGGGTGATTGATAGTGGTTGCTCTTATCACATGACTGGTGATAAGAGTAAGTTTGTGAATTTTGAAAACTATGAAGGAGGCTTTGAAAAATTTGGAGTTAACTCAGCTGGTAGAATCCGTGGTAGTGGATCCATCTCTTTTGATGGAAAGAACATGGTGCAGAGGCACCTACCTAACAGCTGGCCTCCATGAGGCAGTTGGTTTGTTATAGGTCTTGTTTGTGTTTCCAAGAAGGTCTGTTAGACCAAATGCATGTAATAAGGTCACGCTGATCATAATAAGATCATGCTGACCAGGCTTTTGCTATTTTTAGTTAGTTGGTTATAACAGCTGTCATGATGTATGTTCGGTTGGATCTCCCAGCCGCTTGGAGAGTTCCCAGCCGCTTGGAGTCGGGTCAGTAGTACTCGTAGGATAATCTATTTAAGCTTGAGATCGGTTGATATTGCATATACAGACAGATATCATCGATCGGCAGTCTAGTATTGCATCAAGCAAAGGAGGTTGAGTGTTCTGTGTGAGGAACATCATATTGTATTGCATCTTTGAATCAATAAAGATCCTGTTTCGTTTTCTGTTTGATCTCCTTGTGTAATCGAGCTGCTGGTTTGGGTGGTTTCATGGATTCATTGATCCATTCCACCGGTTGACTCATCTGATCGGTGGAATGGTAATGTACAGTAGAGTAGGAGGTAGTTTGTTTTCTGTTTGCATGCAGGTGTGCAGGATCGCGGTCGAAAGATGTTGAAGACCCTAGCATGGGCATGTGCTAGGTCAAGTTGAGAAGTTTGAGTTGGAAGATCACCCTGAGAGTGGATCGGGTCATCCCTGGAGGATCGGCGAAGTGAAATTTCGCTAAGGTTGAAAGTTTGTTAAGACGGCATCATCAGGATATTTCTGCAAATATCCTGCAGTCGGGTTAGGCATCGTCATCCTGATAAGTGGAGGAGAGCATGATGTTGTCAATTGCCTGAAGTGCAAGTGCGTCGGGGTGATCATCATCTGGAGGAGCCGAGAAGGAGCGTATCGGCATCAGGATCATCTATCGGGAGTGCCAATCATCTACGTATCGCGAGTAGATGCGGGAGTGAAAGTTTGTGTCTTTTTGACTAAGTGTTGAAGAGGTCATCAGGATATTGGGTGACGTCATCGTCATCAGGATATGACATCATCGTCATCAGGATATTGAGATATCCCCTTACGCGAGTTTATCCTGCCGTTGTTAAGTGGCTAAGTATCGGCGTCGGCAGAAAGTGTATTAGCATCATCAGGAGGTTTCGAGAGAACCGGATAAAGTAGATCATGATGCTGTTGTTTGTATCGTCGAGTAGTGGAGCATCGAAGGGAAGGTGCTGAAGGCGATCGTCATCAGGATATTTGGAGCGACCGGATATTTGTTATCCTGCTGACGAAGGTAGTGTCGCATAACATGATGAGGCCGCTAGAGTTCGGAGCCCGATGAACAGTGCAACAGGAGGATGTTTGCACCCGCTGAATATCATGATGATGATAGGCGGAAGACGGAGGAGGTGAATAGTAGTCGGCAGGAGGACAGTTGCGATCGTCTGAAATATGATGATGCTGACAGTTTAAAGCCAAATATGATGATGATGGCGAAGGTGATGATGATGAGGTTGGTCTGCAGACATTCATGCTATATGCGAAGGTTATAGTGTGGATGCCTCTGCATCATAGTGGTATCAGAGCTCAGCAAAACATCTGGGCTGTTGAGTGTTGATTCTGTCACTGAAAGGGCAGAGGTAGAGGTAGAGTTGAATTGTGTGTTGTGTGTTGATTGAGAGGATTGACAAAATGCCTCCTAAAGGTAGTGGTACTGCAAGGGAATTGCAGGAGATGAAGGAGAAACATGCTAGAGAGATGAGGAAGATGAAGGAGCTTGCTGAAGCACTTCAAGCCAGGCTGACAGCCCTGGAAAAGAACAAAAAGAGGGAAGTGGAAGACAGTGAGTCTGAAGAAGATGAAAATACTGTTGAAGAGTATGAAGAGGTAGCTGAAGATCTGGATGCTGAAGACCAGAGATTGGAAAAACTGTTAAAGGCAGTACAGAGTGAAAAACCTAAGGTAAAGGTTGATGTTTCCAAGTATATTGGAAGCTTGAATGAAGATGAGTTGTTGGATTGGATTGCTGCACTTGATAATCACTTTGAATGTGAAGATGTTGCTGAGGATCAGAAAGTAAAGATTGCAAAGACCAAGTTAGGAGGTCATGCTTTGGTATGGTGGGATTATGTACAATCTGAGAGAAGGAAACAAGGGAAGTCTAAGATCACTTCTTGGGATAAGATGGTAGCAAGGATCAAGGGAAAATTCTTGCCAAGGGATTATGAAATCCAGATGTTTAAGAAGCTGCAATTTTTAAAGCAGAAAGACAGGGATGTGAAAGCATATACTGAGGAATTTTATCTGTTAAGTATGAGATCTGGTCATCATGAGAATGAGGTAGAAAAGGTGGCTAGGTACTTGGCTGGTTTGAGGTTTAACATACAGGATGAGTTAGTGTTAGCTAACCCTAAGAATGTGGAGGATTGTTATCAAATGGCAATCAGGATTGAAGAAAAGATGAATAGAGGACATGATAAGTCCATGAGAGGAAGAGGAAACCATAGGGGAAGAGGAGCAGCCCCTGCACAAAAGCAGACAAATGAGGGTCAAGAAGACACTGGTAAAGGACAGGGACAGT
Source organism: Cunninghamia lanceolata (assembly GCA_027924645.1). Taxonomy (NCBI): domain Eukaryota; kingdom Viridiplantae; phylum Streptophyta; class Pinopsida; order Cupressales; family Cupressaceae; genus Cunninghamia; species Cunninghamia lanceolata. The sequence continues at coordinate 1,748,829 of BSBN01000243.1, forward strand.
CTGATTTCAGAGGTGGATGGAAAGGTAATAGAGGAAGATTTGGAGGTGGTAGAGGTGCTACTACATTTTCAGGAAAGTGTTACACCTGTGGAGAGTTTGGTCATCCATCCTTCAAATGTCCAGAAAACAAAGGTTCATCATCCAGAAATGATAGAACTAGTGACAAGAGAGTACAACTGGTACAAGAAGAGAAAGTAGAAGAAAGTGCACAGAGTTCAAACAAAGGTCCTGAGAATTATGGATATCCAGAGAGTGGAGAATCATTGATGTTAAGGAGAATTAGTTTGCAGGCATCAAAGGATCTGATGCAAAGAAGAGCTCTTTTCAAGACCACATGTAAGAGCAAAGGTAAGGTATGTAAAGTTGTCATTGACACTGGTTCAACAGACAACATGGTATCCCAGGAGATGGTGGATAAACTGAAGCTGGAAAGGATTCCACATCCACATCCTTATAAGACATCTTGGGTGAGTGATAGTTAATCACTTTTTGTCTCTGAACAGGCATATGTGGATTTCCAGATTGGGCCATATCAGGATAGAATTTTGTGTGACATATTGCCTATGGAATGTTGTCACCTACTGTTGGGTAGACCATGGCAATTTGACAGAAGGGTACTGTATGATGGGTATGCTAATACCTACACCATCAAGAAGGATGGGAAGATTATTAAGTTGATGCCATTGCAGGCAAAAGCTGCAGTACAGAAGGCAGCCCAAATCATTTTAATGGGAAAGAAGGAGTATGTGCAGATGCCTAGAGGAACAGGCATGAAGGCAGATAAGGATACTGCAGGGCAAGGAGTTGTTACAGACAACAAGCTGAAGAAAGTTTCAGTTGTGACTGACAGAGGTCAGCAGCAGGTTCAGAAACAGGGGTGCAACCAACCATCAGTTGAGAAGAATGACAAGGATGTTGTCATAGTTGGGACTATTGCTTGTCCTATAAAGATTGACAGGAAGACAGAGTTGAACATTTCAGAAGTTCAAGAGGCAGTTCAGAAAGAGGTTCTGGTTAGGCAACCTGATAAACACAGGGTATGTGAGAGAAAAGCCTACATCAACAGGCATGAGGATTTACTTGCCAGAAAGCAAGTTACAGTTCAGAAGTCTTGGAGCAGCCAAGAGACAGCAGCAGATAAAGCTGGAGCAGGTCAGACTATGGACAAGGCAAAATGTAGAGGTGGAAGACTTCTTCCACATACTAAACTCATGGGACATGAGTTCTTTTCTTTTGGGGAGTATGGTGCAGAGGCACCTACCTAACAGCTGGCCTCCATGAGGCAGTTGGTTTGTTATAGGTCTTGTTTGTGTTTCCAAGAAGGTTTGTTAGACCAAATGCATGTAATAAGGTCACGCTGATCATGATAAGATCATGCTGACCAGGCTTTTGCTATTTTTAGTTAGTTGGTTATAACAGCTGTCATGATGTATGTTCGGTTGGATCTCCCAGCCGCTTGGAGAGTTCCCAGCCGCTTGGAGTCGGGTCAGTAGTACTCGTAGGATAATCTATTTAAGCTTGAGATCGGTTGATATTGCATATACAGACAGATATCATCGATCGGTAGTCTAGTATTGCATCAAGCAGAGGAGGTTGAGTGTTCTGTGTGAGGAACATCATATTGTATTGCATCTTTGAATCAATAAAGATCCTGTTTCATTTTCTGTTTGATCTCCTTGTGTAATCGAGCTGCTGGTTTGGGTGGTTTCATGGATTCATTGATCCATTCCACCGGTTGACTCATCTGATCGGTGGAATGGTAATGTATAGTAGAGTAGGAGGTAGTTTGTTTTCTGTTTGCATGCAGGTGTGCAGGATCGCGGTCGAAAGATGTTGAAGACCCTAGCATGGGCATGTGCTAGGTCAAGTTGAGAAGTTTGAGTTGGAAGATCACCCTGAGAGTGGATCGGGTCATCCCTGGAGGATCGGCGAAGTGAAATTTCACTAAGGTTGAAAGTTTGTTAAGACGGCATCATCAGGATATTTCTGCAAATATCCTGCAGTCGGGTTAGGCATCGTCATCCTGATAAGTGGAGGAGAGCATGATGTTGTCGATTGCCTGAAGTGCAAGTGCGTCGGGGTGATCATCATCTGGAGGAGCCGAGAAGGAGCGTATCGGCATCAGGATCATCTATCGGGAGTGCCAATCATCCGCGTATCGCGAGTAGATGCGGGAGTGAAAGTTTGTGTTTTTTTGACTAAGTGTTGAAGAGGTCATCAGGATATTGGGTGACGTCATCGTCATCAGGATATGACGTCATCGTCATCAGGATATTGAGATATCCCCTTACGCGAGTTTATCCTGCCGTTGTTAAGTGGCTAAGTATCGGCGTCGGCAGAAAGTGTATTAGCATCATCAGGAGGTTTCGAGAGAACCGGATAAAGTAGATCATGATGCTGTTGTTTGTATCGTCGGGTAGCGGAGCATCGAAGGGAAGGTGCTGAAGGCGATCGTCATCAGGATATTTGGAGCGACCGGATATTTGTTATCCTGCTGACGAAGGTAGTGTCGCATAACATGATGAGGCCGCTAGAGTTCGGAGCCCGATGAACAGTGCAACAGGAGGATGTTTGCACCCGCTGAATATCATGATGATGATAGGCAGAAGACGGAGGAGGTGAATAGTAGTCGGCAGGAGGACAGTTGCGATCGTCTGAAATATGATGATGCTGACAGTGTAAAGCCAAATATGATGATGATGGCGAAGGTGATGATGATGAGGTTGGTCTGCAGACATTCATGCTATATGCGAAGGTTATAGTGTGGATGCCTCTGCATCAGAACAACACCAATGATGTTCTGTATGTGGAAGGACTATAACATAATCTTTTTAGTGTCAGATAGTTGGTTGACAAGGGTTATGATCTTTGGTTCAAAGATGGAAAATGTAGAATCTTAGAAAGCTCTAGAACTCAAATTGCATCAGGTTCTCAAACCAGAGGTAACATCTTTCAGTTAAGTAGTTCTGGGAAAAGTTTTTTGATTGCTTAGACAGATCAAAGTTGGCTATGGCATAAGAGGATGTGTCATGTGAATTTTGACAACATTGTTAAAATAAGTTCCACTCATGCTGTAAGAGATCTTCCAAGACTTATGAAACTTAATAACATATGTAGAGAATGTCAATTAGGCAAGCAAAACAAAATTTATTTTAAGAGTAAGGAACAAGGTTCAAGTGAAAGATTGGAACTAGTACATACTAATCTCTATGGTCCTGCTAGAATTAGGAGTGTGCAAGGAGATAGATATTTTATGTTTTTAATTGATTATTACTCTTGGATGATGTGGGTAACTTTTCTAAAAGAAAAATCAAAAGTCCTTGACAAGTTTAAGGTGTTCAAGATGATGGTTGAAAATGAGATTGGTGGGAAATTAAAATGTCTGAGATTTGACAGAGGTGGAGAATTTACCTCTTGTGAGCTTGATGCTTTCTGTGAAAAGCATGGAATAAAAAGATAGTTATTTGCTCCTAGGACTCCTTAGTAAAATGGAGTTGTGGAAGGAAATAACTGGACCATTCAAGAAGCTACCAAAACCATGATGATGGAAATAAATGTTCCTCAAGTTTATTGGAGAGAAGCCATGAGTATTGTTGTCTACACTCTTAACCAGGTGCAGATCAAAGGAAATTCTGGTAAAACTCCTTATGAACTTTGATTTGGTCATCCTCCTACTGTGAGATACTTTAGAGTCTTTGGTAGTAAATGTTATATCAAAAGAGATGAGGATTTAGGTAAGTTTGAGGCAAGAAGTGATGAAGGAATATTTCTAAGATACTTAACTCAAAGCAAGGCCTACCAGTGCTTCAATAAAAGATTGAAGAAGATTGTTGAAAGTGTGAATGTTAAAGTTGATGAAAGCAAAGAAGGACATTCTAGGTACTCTAGATATGATTCAGATGATCAAGATGAAAGTTAAAATCAAGGAAGGCAAGTTCAAGTTCAGACTCAGATTCAGGTTGAACTGGTAACTCCAGAAGTTAACATAGATAATGAGGAACAAGTTCAAGAAATAGAAGCTCAAACCATCTCCAAAACTCCCAGGTATGTAAGGTTAAATCATCTTGAAGATCATATCATAGGAGATACAAGTAAATGTGTTCAAACTAGGAGAAAAATGTCTGAAGATCAAGAAGAGATTTGTTTGATTTCAAGGATTGAACCTAAATCAGTAAGTGAAGTTTACAATGATGAAAACTGGGTTAAAGCAATGGAAGAGGACTTGATGCAAATTGAAAAGAAATACACATGGGATCTAGTTCCTAGACCTGAGGACAAAAATGTGATTGGAACCAAATGGGTCTTCTAGAATAAACTAAATGAAGATGTTGAGGTAGTATGGAATAAGGCAAGATTGGTATGTAAAAGCTACTCTCAAGTGGAAGGAATTAATTTTGAAGAAAAAAATTCTCTGGTGGCAAGGATAGAGGCAGTTAGATTATTTCTTGCATTTGCTAATCAGATGAAAAGTGAGTTTGAGATGTCAATGTCTGGTGAGATGAATTTCTTCCTAGGTCTGCAAATTGTTCAATCGAATAAAGGTATCTTCATATCTCAGTCCAAGTATATAAAAGAATTGCTAAAGAAATTATGAATGGAAGACTCAAAGCTAGTAGGTACACCTATGGTAATCGGATGCAAGCTAAGCAAAGATGATGACTCTCCCAAAGTAAATAAGAAAATATATAGATCAATGATTGGAGGATTTCTTTATCTAACGCAGACTAGACCTAATATCATGAATGTAATTGGACTTGTTGCCAGATTTCAAGTTGATCCAAAAGAATCCCATGTTATGGAAATCAAAAGAATCTTTAGATATCTCAAGGGGACAATTGATTATGGATTGTGGTATCCAAAGGACAATAAATTCACTCTTCATGCATATACAGATGTTGATTGGGTAGGAGATGTGGATGACAAAAAAAGTACTAGTGGTGGTGCATTCTTCTTGGGGAGAAGATTAGTCTCTTGGATAAGAAAAAAGCAAGAGGCAATATCTCTAGCTACTGCAGAAGCAGAGTACATAGCAACAACAAATAATTGCACTCAGGTTTTGTGGATGAAGCAAATGTTTAAGGACATGAGAATTATGTTTGAGGAGCCAGTCACAAATTTCTGTGATAATTCTAGTGCAATAAGCATCTCAAAGAATCTGGTATTGCATTCAAAGACAAATCATATATCTATCAAGTTTCATTTCTTGAGAGAGAAAGTAAATGAGAATGAAGTCAAGTTGGAGTTTGTGCCTTCCGAAGATCAAATTACAAATATCTTCACCAAGCCTCTTCCCAAGGATACTTTTGAGTATCTCAAAGAGAAGTTAGGGGTTAGCACCCCTCCTGAGTAGAACTAAGATGCATTAAGGTGCATCAGTCTGGTGGGATTCACATCCATATCTTGTGATCCAAATTGATGTTAAAGAGGTACTACTTAAAGGGGGAGTAGTCAATATGGAAATTTTGGGAATCAGTCTGAAACAAAAAGGGAGAAAAGATAGCAAATATGTTCCCTTTACCATTGATGTCAAAGGGGGAGAGAAGTCATGTGAAAAACTAGTTGCTGATGTGAGGGGGAGAAATAAAGAAAGTAGTTGCAGAAGTGAGAAGAGAAAGGGGGAGAAGTTTTTGTCTTGATGGTTAGATTCAGTTTTTCACATCACATGTTGCCATCAATAACAAAGGGGGAGATTGTTGCAAATATGTGCCTAAGTGGTGTTGTCATTGATGTCAACATATTCTTGTTGCCATTAGTGTCAACTGTGTCCTATTTTGTTGTCTATGTAGAAGATCGGATTCTTGAGGATATTGAGAAAATTAATGACAATCAATGTATGTAGATCATGTGACTGTGTAGAGGATTGTTAGAGGTTTCTCTAGTCAAGAATTGAGAAGTCCGCATGAAGATTTGAAGGAGTTATGGCCATCTAAGTAGAACCAGTTCCTACAATAATCAGAAAAGATAGAGTGACAGGAAAGAGGTCCGGATTGATCTGGTAATATAAGGTTATGATCTATGGATCTGAAGGCATGTTTGGGAAGTCAGTGTGTATCATCAATTCTAGTGGTTTGTGGTTTGGAGGTCCGCAGGCTATCCTTCTAGTTGGGCAGTCATGGCAGAGTGTGTTCTTGAGGGTCCAAAGGAAGATTCAAATGTTTTTGATAATATGGTTTAGAGTGAATGTTATTGGTGATTCCAGTGTGCTTGTGTAGGTCTCTGGATCATGTAACTACTATGTTGGAGGTCCACATTAAAATTTGAGATTGTTGATTAAAAATTTCTTCTTGAGGTTAATGTTCTTCTCAGTCTTGGCTGACCAGATGTTCCTAGCCTGTTGCGGATGCCTTAAACACATTTTTATGAAGTGTGGAGTGGTTGTAGAAGCAGATTCAAATCTTAGTTGTATTTGGCTGATAGTGTGATGATCTGCGTCAACTTTAGCTGACCTTGTTGATCATTCCAAGGTTGATGAAGTATATAAATACTTGTTGAAGAAGTACTAAAATTATCCTTGAGTAAAAATAGATTAAATCCAAAGAAAGGATCAAGAGCAGAGAAAAGAAGGAAAGGAGCAAGAGTAGTGTAGAGTATGAAGAAGAGTTTGAGGCAAAGAAAAAGTTCTTGAGCATTAATTGAAACTGAATCAGGCATGAAATAGATGCTAATTCTCAGTTAATTCTTTCTAAATGAAGTCTGTAGGTAGTAAGCCTCTCCTTTTGAGCAGTGAGCTCTTGGTAGTGTGCCTGAAGGCATGTGCCTTCTATTTTTCTAAGTACTTTTAATAGGGTACGCATTTTGTGAGTTAACTCCCACCGTGGTTTTTCCCTTAACCAGGTTTCCACGTCAAAATCTTGGTGTCAAATGTGTTGATTATGTTTCTGCTCCTATGTTGTTGATTCATGTTTAAGTGCTTGCATTACTAATCTGATAGTAAGATTATAAAGAAGGTTAAAGGCAAAAAATTTTTTCAGAGACAACTGATTCACCCCCCCTCTCAGTTATCTAGTTCCAATAGACATCATATCAACCAAGAAAGTTTACTCTGATATCTGAGTCCTATCATTCTATCATGAATCAAGCTATGAGTAACAACATTCTAAAGCTTCCCTCAATTAGGCCTATCGATCCTAGTAAAGCACAAGGACCTTACTTCAATGCTAATTCCTTTTGTCATTTTCATCAAACATAAGGACATGATACTGAACAATGTATGCTTCTTAAACATGAAATACAAGACCTCATTGATTCAAATATCATGCAGGTATCAGGTATGAATGATAACGGAAATAAATTTGTTGCTTCGCTGAATCAGAATTTACAAATCTTTACTAATCCATTCCCTAAACGTACTGATACCAATATGATGGAACAAGGTTTAGTGGAAATAGATGATGATGATTTTTTAGACTATGATAATATCGTGGGTATGGTTGAAGTAGATAAGAAGCAAGTGGATAATCCACCTTGTCCACGAAGAAAGGAAATTTATGCAGAGGTTCCTCCTCTGTTATCCTTATATGGATCAAGAGATAAGCACAATGCATCAAAAAAACAAGTAGAGCAACCAATATAGATGAGTGAGAAGGTACAAGATAATTCTTGTTACTGTGTTAGAAAGATTCAACAATGAAAACTCGCTAAAAATTGCAAAAGAGAAAGATGACTCTCAGTAGTAGGAAATAATAGTGGTTCCCCCCTCTTAGGCAACAAAAATTCTCACTTCAACATGGAATTACAAAACAAGCATCATATGATAATAAACAAGACTTTCATAAGAACCACTCAAACTTTTCACTCAACATGATCAAGTACCTCTCTAAAAGGTTCGAGAGTTCCAAAATCTGATATAAAGATCCTACCAGGTAAGTATATCTAACCCTTTATCTCTCTCATGATGTGCATCCCCCGTGATGTGTTATGTGTTGTTTAGGCCTCCTGGGATGACCCTTGATTCTCTCATAAGGTCCAGGATACCAGGAGACCACCTCTGTTGTGACCTTCTTCTATTTGTATCATCATTCTTCTATATTGCCTCTCTCTCTGATTTCATTGTTGTGTGTTGTGTCTTGCGGACATAGCATTGCTGTTGGTGACTTGGGGGCACCCTCCTACGTGATTGTCCCTAAGACACTTGTTTCTCCTCTCTTATTTATTGTTTCCCTTCCTCTAGTGTTTCTATCTGGTGAGCGGATGACGAAAAACATTTATACTGATGCAAACCTAGTGTCCCTTTCGTGAGAAATCAAAAATTGGACTTAGTTCCTAATATGACGATGGGGTTGTATATCTTATCTGATGCTTGGCTAGTGGAAGCACTCATGCTTTCCACAGTGATTTTAATGGTGTTCTATCTCATTTACAAATCATAACAATATTGCTGCTCCGTGTACTTTGTCTATCTCGAATCTTACATGCCTCAGATTTCATATGCATTGATGTTGTTGTTTTTATGTGGACACTAACATGTTTATTGTAGGGATGTGTTTGTGGGAACATTTGGTGATCATAAAGTACATGTCACCTCTAGGGGGCATGGTCTTTGTGAAATTCTATGTTCCCTTGTGTGTTTTCTTCCTACCTTAACGTGCTTGATATTGATGTGTGATATCAACCACCTTAAGGTGGGGGCATATATAAGGTAAGTTGTTTGTTCTAGATACTAGTAAAGTGTGTTTGAACAAATCTTGAAATCTATTTTGTGTACCTCCTTTTCACTATAAGGCATCTTCGTGATGTGGGTGGGGTTGTACACCTTTGAGCTCATACCTCCTTTTCACCATATGGCATCTCCGTGATGCGGGTGGGGTTGTATGCCATGCTTCCTTTTCACTATAAGGCATCTCCATGATGCGGGTGGGGTTGCATTTTCAAAAGTCCTCTATAGAGGTGGGGAGTAGTTCTATGACTAACTCAACCCTTAAGCATCGGTGATTGTTGTGGTGAATCCCAATCATCAATGTGTGCCTGTAATGTGCCTGAGATGGTGTTGAACCTAGAAATAGGGACACTCCATCACTTGTCTATCGTGTTTTCTTCGTGTCTTCAAAGTGTGTGTGTTTGCGTGTTTGTTGCCTCATATGCAGTCTAAAGACCTATGTGATGAATGCATCCTAAATTTCAGGAGGTTTTGATGCAGGAGCATCCAGTGGTGTAAGGGCAATCTTGCATCACCCAAAAAGAAGTTAATTCAAAATCATTGTAGTTGTTTTCATTTCTTTCTATAATTAGTGTTTCTGGTCCCATAATATCCATAATAATGATGTAGGACTTTCAGTTTTTCCAAAACTGTTAAAAATAGCAACCTACCTATTTTGGAAAGTCTACCTGCTATTTTTGGAAAGTTTATAGTTGGGCATGGATTGAAGTGAAAAATTGCAGAAAGTTACTAAATGGAAATATAAGACCTTTGGTGAAGGAATCAGGAAAAGATCATTTGTGAGCTGAAAGATATTAAAGTTTTTATTTTTTGAAAAGCCCCTAAAATTTTTTGAAATGAGATATGAGGCACTAAAACTTCCCAAAACATCCCAAAAAGTTGACAAAAATCTGTTTACGAATTTCCAGCATGATAGTTCACATCGCGAGCTTTTCGATGCCTAAAACGGTTCATCAATCAGACTCCCGAATCAAAAGTTATGCTTCCCGGAAGTTGACCTACTTTTGGAGGGAGTTGTAAATTTCAAAATTTAGCTGGAGGCCACCAAAAAGTGTTATTTATGGCTATTTTGGGAACCCTGGGCAATAGTAGAGTTAAGGAGACAAGTGTAGAGTCAAGAATAGGCAAGAAAATAGAAACCCTAGCTAATTTGGGGGTTACAGAAGGCTGAAGATTCTAGAGTCTTGAGGTTGGGAAAGTTGTAATGTGCTGCAGCTAGTAGGGGATTCATCCTCTGATTGTAATTGGGATTCTGTAATGTAATGAGTTGCCTAGATCAATAAAAGAAAGTTCTATTTTCTATGTTCCATTTCTATTGTTATGTGTTTTGTGATTTACCCCCTTCATCAAGTGGTATCAGAGTGAGGGTTCCTGAGTGTGTAGACATATCGCCGACTGTGAGGCAATTTGCGCCAAGATCTGAGGTTGTGGGTTTGCTGCGGAGACCAAGATGCCTCGACGAAGAAATCATGTTGGGAGGAATGCTTTGATAGAAGAGGGTTTTAGAGCCTTGAAAAGGCAAATTGATGCATTACAAGAGGAGCTACGAAGAGGGTTTGAGCCGAGGATAAGAGATGAAAGTGAAGATGAAGCTGAAGAAGAGCTATCTAAGGAAGAACAAGAAGCTGCCGGAGATCCTGCAGAAGTTAGGTTGTTGAGGGCCATTTCAAAGATTGGAAAGAGGCCCAGGATCAAGGTTTCTACATATTCTGGGAATTTGAATCCAGAAAAGCTTATTGATTGGATCAATGACATGGAGGAGTATTTCGAGTATGAAGATGTGGAGGACCCAGATCGGGTCAAGTTTGAAAAAACAAAGTTGAAGGGCCACGCCAATATTTGGTGGAAGGAGGTCCAACTAGAGAGGAATAGAAGAGGAAAAGGAAAGATCACCAGATGGGATTGGATGGTGGAGAAACTAAAGAAGCAGTTCATTCCTATGGACTATGAGATGGAGTTACTAAAGAAGTTGCAAGGACTGAAGCAAGGTAACAAGTTTGTTAAGGAGTATACAGAAGATTTTTATAAGATCGCTATTAGGACAGGCCATGGAGAGGCCAACAAGGAGAAGGTGGCCCGTTACATTAATGGGTTGAGGCCAAGTATTCAAGAAGAGTTGAGCCTGGTCAGAATGACCACCATAGAAGATGCGTACCAGTTTTCCCTGAAAGTGGAAGAGAAGCTGAATAAAAGATTCAACAGTAAGTAAAGGGGAAGAGGTCAAGGCGGAAGGACTGGTGGAAGACCCTATGGGGACCAAAATGAAGATGAAAAGAAAAGTGAAGATCTCATGACCAGAATAATGGTGAGCAAAGAGGAAGAGGAAGAGGTAGACCTAGGCAACGACCTGAAAGAGGAGGTTTTAGAGGAACATGTTTCCAATGTGGAGAAGAAGGACATCGAGCATACGAGTGTCCGCAACATCAAGGAAGGACAAATAGAAGACCTAAAGGCAATGCACGAGTTGTACATGTAGATGAAGATGCACATTCTGAGAATTTTGAAGATGCTGAAAGGGGAGAAACCCTAGTTGTTAGAAGAACCTTGCTGAATGAGGAGAAAGAACCCAATCAGAGGAAGAGTTTATTCCACACAAGGTGCAAATGTGAAGGTAAGTGTTGTGATATTATTATTGACGGTGGAAGCACTAATAATCTTGTTTTAGAGGAGATGGTTGACAAGTTGAAGTTGACAAGAAAAAAGCATCCACATCCATATCAGATTGCATGGTTGCAGAAGGACCACCGAGCTTTGCTCAATGAGCAGTGTTTAGTGAAGTTCAAGATCGGGGACTACCATGATGAGGTTCTGTGTGATATCATACCGATGGATGCATGTCATATGCTATTGGGGAGGCCGTGGCAGTATGATAGGAGTGCTATCCATGATGGTCGTACAAACACATATTCCCTAACAAAGGATGGAGTTCGTCATAAGTTGAAGCCCTTGAAGGAGGTGGAATAAAAGGTATGTAGTATTGCCAGAATTTGCTTGGTAGATGGTAGGAAATTTTTGGAAGGTATGAAGCATGAGCATCATTGCTTTGTATTGATTCCTAAGATTAGTCAAGAGAAATATGAAGATGTACCAGCAGAAGTTTCAGATATGTTGGAGGAATTTCAGGACATTATCTTTGATAATGTATCAAAGGGTTTACCACCAATAAGGAAAATAAGTCATCAAATGGATTTGATACCAGGAGCCAGTTTGCCAAATAAGGCAACCCATAGAAGGACTCTAGCTGAGAGTGAAGAGTTGAATAGACAAGTTCAGGAGTTGTTGAGGAAGGGATTGATAAGAGAGAGCCTAAGTCCCTGTGTGGTACCTGCAGTACTAGCACCAAAGAAAGATGGAGAGTGGAGAATGTGTATAGACTCTCGAGCCATCAATAAGATCATGATCAAGTACATATTTCCATTGTCCAGAATGGATGACATAATGGATTGTTTGAGTGGAGCCAAGTACTTCACGAAAATTGACCTGAAGAGTGGGTATCACTAGATCCGTATCAGAGAAGGAGATGAGTGGAAGACAACCTTCAAAACCAAAGAAGGATTGTATGAGTGGTTAGTCATGCCATTTGGGCTAACCAATGCACCGAGCACATTCATGTGCCTCATGAATGAGGTACTGAAAGAATTTTTGGGGAGTTTTGTTATTGTTTATTTGGATGATATTTTGATTTTTAGTAAGACTTGGGATGAGCATCTAATGCATATCAGAAGAGTTTTGGAGAAGCTTAGGGAGGAGAAGTTGTTGATTAATCTAAAGAAATGTAGTTTTGCAAAGGAGTTGGTATACCTGGGATTTGTAGTCTCAGAAGAAGGTCTTAAGATGGACCCAGAAAAAGTAAGGGCTATCATTGAATGGCCTACACCAAGGAGTGCAACAGAGGTAAGATCCTTTCATGGTTTGGCAAGTTTTTACAGAAAGCTTATCAGGAATTTTAGTAGCATTTGTGCACCCCTAACTAAGACAATGAGAGGGGATAGAAAAGAGTTTAGATGGACTAAAGGAGCAGACAAGAGCTTTGATACATTGAAGCAGAAAGTTGTAGAACAACTTGTTTTGGTACTTCTAGATTTCAATAAGGTATTTCAGGTAGATTGTGATGCGAGTGGTAGTGGTATAGGAGTTGTTTTGAGCCAAGAAGGTAAGCCCATTGCCTATTTTAGCGAGAAGCTTAATGATGCCAAGAAAAAGTATTATGTTTATGATCAGGAGTTTTATGCAATAGTTCAGGCTTTGAAGAAATTGAGACATTATTTGTTGCCAAAGGGGTTTGTTTTATATACTGATCACCAGGCTTTGCAGTATCTTAATAGTCAAGGAAAGTTGAACCAAAGGCACTTAAAATGGGTTGAGTTTTTACAGAGCTATACTTTTGTTTTGAAGCACAGGAGTGGGAAGTCCAATAGAGTTGCAGATGCCTTGAGTAGAAGGTAAAATTTGTTGACGGAAATGAAGATAGAGGTTGTTGGGTTTGATGAGCTCAAAAGTTTGTAACCCAAAGATCTAGATTTTGCAGAGGCCTGGAAAGCTTGTATGGAACCTGTTACTTTGGATAGGACAAAATGGTTGGATTTCATAATCCAAGATGGCATGTTATTTAGAGGAAGCCAGTTGTGCATTCCAAGGAGTTCCATGAGAGAGAACCTGATTAAGGAGAAGCATAGTAGAGGATTGGCTGGACACTTTGGTCGAGATAAGACCATTGCTATTGTTGGTGCAAATTATTATTGGCCATAGTTGTAGCAGGATGTGTAGAAATTTGTGCAGAGTTGTAGAGTATGTCAGATGGCAAAAGGAGCAAGTCAAAACACAGGTCTATATCAGCCATTACCTATACCAGAGAAGCCATGGGATGATATCAGTATGGATTTTGTTCTTGGTTTACCAAGGACACAGAGAGGACATGATTCCATTTTTGTGGTGGTGGATAGATTCTCGAAGCTGGCACATTTTATTCCTTGCAAGAAGACTAATGATGTTCATATTGCTGAATTATTTTTCAGAGAGGTGGTGAGACTACATGGTCTGCCAAAGAGCATAGTTTCAGATCGAGATACCAAGTTCGTTGGTTGTTTCTGGAGGACATTATGGAAGAAGTTGAAGATAGATTTGAAGTTTAATTCTGCACACCATCCACAGACTGATGGATAGACCGAAGTGGTGAATAGGAGTTTGGGTAACCTGCTACGATGCTTAGTAGGAGATAAGCCCAAGGGATGGGATTTGATTTTACCACAGGCAGAATTTGCTTACAATAATTCTGTCAATAGGAGTACTGGTAAATCACCATTCCAGGATGTATATGGCAATAGCTCGAGAAATGCTTCTAAGTTAAGGAAGCTGGACAAAGGTGAAAAGACAAGTGCTGAAGCTGAAGACTTTGCAGAACATCTGAAGAATTTGCATAAAGAGGTGAGAAAACACATTAATAAGATGAATATTTAGTACAAGGCTAAGGTAAATCAAAAGAGGAGGTATAAGGAGTTCCAAGTAGGAGATGAAGTCATGGTTCACTTGAGAAAAGAAAGTTTCCCAATTGGAACATACAATAAGTTAAAAATGAAAAAATTTGGACCATGCAGAATCTTGAAGAAGCATGATTTAGGAAATGCATATGAGGTAGAGCTACCGAATGGGATCAATGTTTCCCCTGTTTTTAACATTGCTGATTTATCAGAATATCATGAAGGTGGAACAAAGGATGGACCAACAGAAGCACAGTGGAGTATTCCAGCATCTACTTCAATGGACGAGATAGAAGAGATCATGGATAGCCATGTGAGAAGAAGTACTCGGAACAAGCAATATGAAGAATATCTGGTAAAATGGAAATGAAGGCCTATTGAAGATTCCTCTTGGTTATCTAAGGCAGAGGTTGACTGTTTGGGTTTCCCTCACACAAACATCTGAGACGTGACAGGGTCACTTCTCAAATTACCCTGGGTGTCTAATGCAGGAGTATCCAGTGGTGTAAGGGCAATCTTGCATCACCCAAAAAGAAGTTAATTCAAAATTATTGTAGTTGTTTTCATTTCTTTCCATAATTAGTGTTTCTAGTCCCATAATATCCATAATAATGATGTAGGACTTTCAGTTTTTCTAAAACTGTTAAAAATAGCAACCTGCTTGTTTTGGAAAGTCTACCTGCTATTTTTGGAAAGTTTGCAGTTGGGCACAGATTGAAGCAAAAACTTGCAGAAAGTTACTAAATGGAAATAGAAGACCTTTGGTAAAGGAATCAAGCAAAGATCATTTGTGAGCTGAAAGATATTAAAGTTTTTGTTTTCTAAAAAGCCCCTAAAAATTTCTGAAACGAGATATGAGGCACTAAAACTTCCCTAAACATCCTAAAAAGTTTATGGAAATCCATTTACAGATTTCTGGCATGATAGTTCACATCGCGAGCTTTTCGACACCTAAAATGGTTCGTCAATCGGATGCCCGGATCAAAAGTTATGCTTCCTGGAAGTTGACCTACTTTTGGAGGGAGTTGTAAATTTCAAAATTTAGCTGGAGGCTGCCAAAAAGTGTTATTTATGGCTATTTTGGGAACCCTAGGCAGTAGTAGAGTTAAGGGGACAAGTGTAGAGTCAAGAATAGGTAGGAAAACAGAAACCCTAGCTAATTTGGGGGTTACAGAAGGCTGAAGATTTGAGAGTCTTGAGGTTGGGAAAGCTGTAATGTGCTGCAGCCAGTAGGGGATTCATCCTCTGATTGTAATTGGGATTCTGTATTGTAATGAGTTGCCCAAATCAATAAAAGAAAGTTCTATTTTCTGTGTTCCATTTCTATTGTTGTGTGTTTTGTGATTTACCCCCTTCATCAGGTTTTACATGTCTTGTGTGTGTGTTGCCCCATATATACAATTTAAAGACCTATGATTTGAGTGCATCCTATATTATGGGAGGTTTGTTTACTTTCCTATACTTGCATCTGCATTTCATATATATGAGAAAAATAAAAGAAAATAAATCATTCTTGTCTTCCATGCATTAATGTGTCTTCTATGAATTCACTATATTCTTCGTGTTTTGCATGACTATAACTATCTTCTTCATGTTTTGTGTGTCTATCATTGTCTTCAATGTGCTTGGCATGTCTTCTTTGTGCTTGGTGTGTTTGTTGACTGTACTTTAATGCATGTATTGGCCTCATATTTATACATACAATAAATTGGGGGCTAAATGTAATGTCAAAAAATGTCCCCTTGGGGGCTTTTCCCTCAAAAGGTTTAGCTCCTAGGTCTTTAGTGTGCATTTAGAACATCTTGCATCATAATTCAACATCTCGATGGAATGAACCCTGGATATCATGACAAATGGGGCCTAGGGGGATCCCTTGAACCTAACCCTACCCAAAATAGGGGGGGAGGACCTGGGTGCCTATGCCCTATTTTGGATCAGGCCCAAATTTCTAGTGTTAGTTTATGACCATTATTTGGTCCCTAGGCTAACACAGTAAGTTTGAATTTATAAAAACTTGGTGGGAATGTTTGTAGTTGCATATAAAAGCATGTTTAGGCATTCATTTATAAACTAGATTATTACTAGCAAGCTATTGTGTTCTAAAGGTGATTCAAGGCTTTCATTGTGTTGCAAGAGCAGATTTGTGTTGTCTATGTGTTTGTGTTTGTAGATTTGAGCATCCATCTCCTCATGGAATGAAGAGCTTCTTCCTCCCATGAGATCTTCACTACAAGGTGACATCTATTGTGATTATTGAGCATTTATCATTTGGTTTTTGCCTCTACATCCCTAGACATGCACTTTCTATCTAACAATGATGTTCGGAAAGCTTGAATGTCTCTCCAGGGCTTGACTGAGGCAAGCCTCTAAACACCACAACCCCCTCCCAAAGTTTTCATGATTGCAAGTTACAGGTTGGAGTTGCAGACAAAGTGAAGTTGCAGGAGGGTACAACAGAGTGTCAGAATCACAGATTAGTGAAAGAAACAACTCCCTGGACTAGGGCGCTCACTCATTAGTCCTCAAAGCTCCACAATAGGAAAATCTTTGATACAATAGATACAGGTTGCAGACCTTGTTTCTAGATCTCGACGAAAAGTAGGGCATTGGACTTGGGTGCCTACTCTTTAGTCCTCGACTATTCTACTTCAGAACCTCGAAAATAGGTAAACAGTTATTTGTTATTTTACATCTTTTTGTAGAAGTATTTTTTGTAATTCATTTGTTTACTGTCATATTTGCATAATTAGGGTTTTAAGGTACAATTAAGCATAAGAGAAGGAAATTGTCAACCAAATCATGAAAATCCAAGTTTCCCTACATCTTAATAGTGACCTAGTGTATGATAGTACATTGCAACTCGACCCTAGGTCCTTGAATGTAAGGGTGAAAGGAGGATATACACCAAACTACCAAAAACCTAACATCCAAATTTTACCTGTTATAAGTTTTACAACAAAATTTTGAGAATCAATATTTGTGGTTTGGTAGTTTCTTTACATTCTCTGAAGAACCATATGAACTGTTCATCTAGGAAAAGATCCCATGAGCACTCTAGATCCCATTTTAAAAATAAAGCTACATAAAAACAATATTCCAAATAAATAAATGAGCACTCTAGAATAAATTTTAATACAAATGAATTTCATTTCAATTTTTTTCACCTGCACTTACTTTCTCTTGCCACTGCAACTATTGAATTTTATTGCAGATAAATTTGATCTCAAAAACTTTCTCTTTCTTGCAACTGTTAAAAATTTTGAATCATTTTTTATTATTTTTAATTCTTATTAATAAATAAAAAAATATTTTTAAGAAAAGATTTGTTCAATATTTTTGAAATGCTTTTTAGATTTTTTTCTTAAAGAATGAAAGTATTTTTTAGAAAACATAATAATTTCTATAATGGAACTTAAGAATAATAATTCTAAAAAATAAAAAGAATCTTTATTATTTAGAAAGATGATTGAGATAGGATAGGATATGTAGAGTTAAATTAACCATCATGAGTTAATTCATAGGATTATAGAAACTTTAATGTTATAAAATAAATAATTTTATTTTTATTTTGGATGATGTCACCATAATGGTTGATGTCATCTTTTAGTTGATTTTTGTTGGTTTAATATTTTCATGACGTCATCCTTAGGAGGCCCATTTTTATGTAAATTCCCCTAATGAGTGCTATTGTTTGTACTTCATTATTTTTGGCAACAGTTTGGTACCTCCTTGATTGCTTGCTTCATTAGTTTAGACAACTTGGGGGAATTATTTGGATTGGTAATGAGAGATGTATTTTGAATATCATTGTATGTTTCTTTGAAACTATGTAATAGAGGGGTTAGCCACATCCTTCATGTGAAGTGCTATATGACTTGTTAATGTAGTGATCTTGTTTTTAGATTTGACATTACCCATGCAATGGGAGTTCTAGAAGGTATATGTGTTCTATATGAGAATGACCACTATGTTGGGCTAGTTTCAATTTACTACAATGAGTTTCTTTAGAGGTTTTTTATTGCATGTCTATGTGTGTTGTTACCTTGGAGTCTTATTTTATAGGATGGTGGATATATAGGGACTTGATTGTAGATTTAGGTTGCTATGTTGATAGCATGAAGTTATACCTATGTTGGTTTGTTTACCCTAGTTTAAGGTATGTATAGTTTGGATGAGCTAGAAACTTCACGTGGTTTCTATTCTATGTGGTGTGAGTTTGGTAGTCACTCAATGTCATTTTTTACCATTTGAATTTGATGCTTGTGTTCATATATAGATTGGTGCAAGTTTTAGTGATAGTTGATATGTTTCACCTTGGCTTGTTCCTTGTCCTATCATGGGTGACACGATGTGAGGAGTTCTTTCTTGAGATGGTGGTTATGTTTATTTCTATTGTAGGTATCTTGTTGGAGCACAAAAGTATGTTGAAGAATCAATGGTACACGGTTGACTAAGGGATGTTTTTACCTTGTTGGTTATTCATATGAATATCTATTTACAATGTATAATGTCAAGTGGGAGAATGCTGGGATTAAGGTGCCATCAACCTTGTAAATTATATGACATTGTTTCCATTATTCTTAGAAAGTTCCAAGGTTCTTGGAGAGTTCCAACATCCTTGGAGATAGTGTGTTAATTTTGTAAATTTATTCATAAGGATGAAGGTTCAATTATTATTAAATTATTGGTATGGTAGTTAATTATTTATTGGCAATAATAATTAATTATCTACTAACAATGGTTTACTATTTACTGGTTTGAACTTGTTTTACATTGGGAATGTAAATGAGATGATAAGGTCAATCTTAGCATGCATCTTGGAGTAGCTAAATTTTACAGAGTTATGACACACATAAGAGAATATTTGCATATCTATTATTAGTCTATGACATCTTGTAATTGTACCCCCTAATTTATAGAGATTGTATGACAAACTAGGTACCTAAATTATATTGATAGTAAAGAAAACTGAGAGGGGGGTGAATCAATATTCCACAAAACCACTTCTTAACAAGTTTATTAATCCAATCTCCAAAATTACTAATATGAAAGCATAATAAACATAGGAACAACAACCATAAAGACATAACACATGAACACCACGATTTTTACGTGGAAAACCCAAAAAGGGAAAAACCACGGTGAGTGTTAGCTCACAATATATTAATAAAGCACAATACCATATTACAGGAAGGCTCACTACAAGAAAGGCTCACTTCCTAAATAGGCTCACTACCTAGAGAAAGAAAGAAGAAAGAAGAATGGCTCACTGCCAAGTTGAACTACTCTTAATTGCATCTACACATGCATGGTTGTAGCTCCAATGAAGTACATAAATACTGTCTCAAAATTCTTCATCTCTGACTACTCTGTTTCACTACTCTACTCTTACATAGAAGCAAGATCTATCTTCTTTTGCTCTTTATTGCTTCCACAAAATCACCTTCCACTGTATGTCACACATATGTCTATTCACACTCACATCACACACACCAAACACTGAATTTGATCCCATATATATATATATATATATATATCCACAACACTTAAGATCTTCATATTAGGTTGGCATTCTCAAATGAAGAGTATAGTTAATAAATTTGTATCTTGTCGGCCAAATCCATTCATCAAAATACATAGTGGACCTAAATAACATTTGAAACACCTTCTCATATGTTAGCTCCAACTATCGAACCCCTTAGGATAAATTTCTAATCAATAGAACTTACTGCACATAAATCACACTATCACGTCAGCCTCAAACACAGACTGAACTACTGATTCAGTCTAACTGTCAGATCACAACTTTCATTGTAGAACACAATAATTTCTCAAAATCATATCAAAGACTCCTTAAACATCACATATCATACCTTCAAAACCACAAAGTAAAATATCCTTTAGCGGCAAAATGCGGACCATCAGAATTCAGATTCTGTCATAGTCAAACTCTATCAAATAGTGTAGTGATACTCAACAACTTGTAACTATCTTTCTGGTGGACTTTAGAACTTACAACTCTGGATTTAGACACTTCATATAAGTGTTTACAATACCTCAAAACTACATATCTAGATATGCCACACTAGAGGAATGTGGACCAAAAATAACTGAGTGTACTTCTCTGAATAGCATTGTATTCTGTACTACCAGACTTAGGCCATTTGAAGATATACTTCTAGAACTAATCAAAAGCTAAAACCTTGAATATAAGATCATCTAAGAGTTAGGAACATCATACCATAACCATAAATCTTGGTCTTCAACTACAAACCAATGCCAATCCAAACATTGTTCTTCTATCTCTGCCTCTGTACATTTCCAATACTTAGCCAATATGACTAAGTCTTCTTTACCAGACCACAAACTTTGTTCCAACCTTGTTCCTTTCCTTGTTTCCATCAATGATAACACTCAATTATCCAACATAGTAGTGTCTCTTGCCAACAATCTCCCCCTTTGGCAATGATGGAAACACTTAGTGAAAAATGCTTGACTGCCTTGACTGCTCCCCCTTTCTATACACACTCTATAGATATTCTCCCCTTGAGATGTTTGCCCATTTTCACTAATCTTCTTCTCCCCCTTTGACATCAATGGCAAAGGTGTAGATTCCAAAGTCAAAAATTGTCAAAATTGCAAAATTTGCTATACTGTGTCGCATATGTACAAGTGCAATCTTCAACTTTTCACTGATTTTACATGTGCGAGAGGATGCCATTGAAAATGTTCTTAATTTGGGCCAGCTCACCATCCTAGCTTTTCTTAGTATTGTCCAAAATTTGAATATGACCACTAAGTAGAAAAACTATAGTCTCTACCTTGTGAAGATCAGAGGGTGTGTCAAATTGTGAAGCTACTTATGCATCAACTGCTAGATTAAACATAGAATCTAACTTAGGACTGATTATTCCTCTTAGCTGACACATATTGTTTCTAATTTTATCCCTCTCATTTATTAGATTGTTCAAGTCATCATGAAGGTTGAAGACTTGACTTTCCTTGCTGCTCACTGATTCTGTCACTGGATCGAATGACTTAGAAATATTTGTCAGTTTCAGCTCTAAGTCCTTGATCTTTACTTCTATTTTCTTAGTGGCTTCTAACTAGGATAAGAAAAATTTGTATATGTCACTAGCTTCTTTAATGGCACTTTCAATTCTTTTTATCCTATTATCTAGCTGGACTTTATCATTAGTTATCATTTCGTTCAACTCATTCAATCTTTTCTCATTAAACTCTTGCCTAACTTTTATGTCTATAGATTTCTCAAAGGATTCAAAATGTTTACTTATAGAGTTTATAAGTACTTTGAGTTAATTTTTTGATGACAAAGAAGTGTCCTTCTGGTATGTTGGCATCAGCTTCTCCAAAATTCTAGATACCTCACCAACAAGCTCACTATCCTCTATGTGAGACTTTAACATTTCCTCTCTTGCATTTACCTATGCAATTGAAGCCAATCTAAGTTTTTGTATAGGGGACATTGTATCCAAGTTTATTGGACCATGCAGAAACTCAGGCTCACTCAAATGCTATTTTTCTTTCTCTTGAAGTTCCTTAATTGATTCTACAGTGTATCTTGGTGTAGCAGGGACTTCTTCTTTTAGGCTCTACTCTGGATCATCTAGATCCATGTCCTTATTAGAGTCCTCCTTCTATTCCAGTGAAGGATTTTCCTTATCCTATTCCTCCTCAATCCTTTCCTTGGACATCAATTTTATCCTCAGCTTGATGTTCTAGAGACGATCTTGTTTCAGTAGGTACTTCTTTCTCCTCATTCACTTTGTCATCTTCATTTATTTCCTACTTAGGGTTCAGTTCTAGAACAGATGTATCATCTTCAGCCTTAGTTTCTTTATTGTCATAAATGGTTGGGAGATTAAATTCCCTTAATCTGTTCAGAGTAGTTTCTTCAGTTTCCTTTACCACTTTTTCAATGTTTCCTCCCATAAGAGCATTCATTCTTTTCTTTGACCTGAATTTTCTTTGAATTGCTTCAGAGACTTATACTTTTTCCTCCAGAGTTATTTCCAGACATAGTTTTATCAAAGTGTGCTCTCTTAGTTTAGCATCCTTTTCCATGGCCGCTTCCTTTCTTCCAGACATTATGCTTTCCAGGCTATGTGGAAGATCATAAATTATTTCAATTAGGGCCCTATTGTAGATGTTTAGATATTCTACAATAGGAGTCTCAATAACCTTTTTTTCTAGATCATTGTATTCATCATATAATTGTGCAATTGGTTTTAGATTGCCATCCATTGTTATGGCTTTGAGCACATCTTCAAGACTTATAGTTGCTTCCTCTATTAGGGGCACATCTTGATTTTGACTTTTTATAGGTTTACCCTTACTGGAAAGTTTCTTTTTGCTGGTTCTGGAGGTTTTTGTAACTTCAGCTTTCATCTTTTTCACTTCTTCATCAGACTTGGTTTCTTCTTCATCAATTCTTCCTATACTGACATACATCCTACTTCCTTTCATTTTCTATCTCTTTGTGCCTTTGTCAGTGGATTTCTTGGATGGATGCTCCACACTTGTAGATGGTGTGGGACCAAAGAATGTAGCAAAGTTTCTTGTAGAACTCTGCGTTGCTTTAGACTTTTCTTGTTTCCTTTTAGGCTCCTATGGAGCCTTAACTAGTTTACTCTCTTTCTTTTCTCTTGCTTCCCTTTTTGCTTGTGCTTTTTCTTTTACTTCTTTGATCTATTCTTTAAAGAAACCATGTTTCAATGCAACTTTTTCTATCTCCTTCCTCACTTTCCTATAGATTTCAGGTTGTCTAAGTTCAACAAGTAATTTCACCGATAGCTCTTCATAGGTTCCAAACCTTTCTTCTCTGTTGTCCTTGGGTTTTCTTAGCATGTGTTGAGTATAGTTATCTAATATTTTTCTGTCCACTTCATAACCCATTGGCATTATCTAGACTATCCTAGGCTCAACAGCCTTCATCAATCATTGATCTTTTGTAACCATAAAACATATAGTGTCCTTATACTTCTCAACAATTTTCTCAGGGATTCTTTCTCTTAAATGCATCATGCTTTGAAAATTCTTGAAGCACCCCCATAGGGCTGCTTTTTTCTCATCATATCTTCTAATACTATTTAAATGATTTCTAATTTAGACAACTACTAGTTTGCTAGTTAACCAGAATAGATTCTTCATATTTGGTAACTCTTTCAGAAAATAGAAGAATAGATAGATAATCAGTGTACCAAATTTGAAAGGATAGTTTTTTCTTTCCTTGATCTTCTTTAGATTCTCCAGTAGTTGGATTCTTAGCAACTCACATAGATCATAATCAACATTCTCTTTGACCATTTGAGAAGTGGTGTATATCGCAATACTGGAGACAAAGTTCTCCCAATTTGAGAAATAGATCTTGTAGCCTATGCCCATAGAAGTAAATCGTACTGCATGGTCTGTGATGTCATTTATGGTTAATGCCCTCTTGTCAAATTGGGCTCCAGTAGCCTCTGTAACAGTTTGATTCTTTACAGCTTTTAGCAAGGGCACACCTCTAGTGGAATTTAACCTTGTTACTACCCTAATTACTTCCTTGGTGATTTTGAAGGGCTGCCCTAACCACATGAATTCATCGTGAATTTGACTTAGGATATACCAGACCCATGCATTCTTCCTTTAGGTCAAGTTGATCATTACTTAAATACTTCAGGTATAAATCTAAGAATTTCTCACCACTGAGGTCATCTAGGGCAACATGGATATATGCCCTAACGTCTTCCATATACAAGACTCCATATGGTATTTTTGAAAATGCACCCATCGGATCAACTTTGGCTGCTTTGAAGAGATGTTTCTTGAATTTGGGTCTTGGTTGCTCAGTAATATCAACAACTTGTGGGGCTTCCATTGCAAGGATTCAATAAAGTTCCAATGATAAATACCTTGTTATGTTGAATTAGGGTTTTCTTCACCTAGATCAATCTGAGTTCTTTGAATCTCTTTTTATGCTTGAAATCTCAATTTAATCTCTCTTGGATATCTAATAGCTCAAATGCAAAGTGACTTAGAAGGCAAATGTGTTTTTTTTTGTCCTCCACACTTGACCTAATCATCATAAATGTTCATTCTCAAAAGCTATCTGACTTTTCTTTGATAGATACAGTCAATCAAAATTGCTCTGTAATGTACTGTACTAACTCATTTTCTTCCAGATTTTCTTCCATAAGATCTTCCATATCATATTCCACCACATATCCTTGTGCCAAACTCTAGCATTGACTATCTGGCTGGGGGTTTTGGATTTTCAACACTACTCCCCCTGAGCTAGAGCTCCTAATTTACTTCTAGGAGGAAGTATCTGCACCAGATGTGCTAGTGTAGTTCTATCCTTGACTTCAATTACTTCTTTCTTGATCTAGATCTTGTCCATTTCTTTCTGAGTTTCAACTGAATCAACCTTTTCTTTTCCCTTATCATTCCTCTAGTCTGTTTTCCTTTATTTAATAAGGTAGTTTCTTTTCACATTTTTACTTCTGCAAACTCTTGCAATATGTCCATACTTGTTGCAATTTTAGTACACCACATTCCTTTGTCTTTGATTCCTTCTATTGATTGGATTTGATCTACGTTGAATAGCCATATGTCCAAATCTATTACATGTAAAACACTTTCCATTGAATGATTGACTATTCCTTGCATTGTAAGAACCATTCCTTGATAATTTTCTACATTTATTTGATTTATGACCAATTCTCTTGCAATTGAAACATTGACCAAAGAATGATGGAACATTCTAATTTACTCTACTTCTACATTGAGTAGCTTTATGACCAAACTTATTGCAATTAAAATAGTGGCCATTGAAAGATGGATACCTTTGAGCATTTGGCCAGCTGACCGGAGGTCTTCTAGATCTTCTTCTTTGATTTCTAAACTGGTTCTTTCTATTTTGCTTTAACTCAATGTTTGTTTGACCAGATTTTGAACTTTCTCCTTTCTCAAATCCCAAACCTTGCTTATCATCGGCACTCTTTTGACTAGAAATCATTTCATCAAGCTTTGCAGTACTTATCTTGAAATTTTCTTTATAGCTCTTGGCTTTTCCCAAGTCTACTTTTAGACTGACAATTTCTTTTTCAAGTTTGGCACAATCTTCTAATTTTCTTTTCACCTTTAAATTTAGATCTTCTACTGCTTTTGTTCTTTCTATAACTTCTGCTTCCAAATCATTCAGGGTTTCATTTGTTGATATCAATTGATCATTAACTTCTTTACATTTTTTTTTGAATTTCTTGACTTGTTCTTTTAACTTTGAACTGCATTTATTAGCTTCTTGTAAGTTATCCTTCAAATCCCTGACTTTTGCTTCAGACTTTTCAAGATCAACAAGAGTTGTTTCTAGTTCAACATTGTTTGAGAAATTTCCAAGTCTTCTAGCTGCCATGAGTGAACTCTCCCAGATCTTCCTCAAGCTGTTAGGCTTCTTCCAAGGAACCTTTCTCTGATACCAATTGTTGATAGTAAGGAATATTGAGAGGGTGGGTGAATCAATATTCCACAAAACCACTTCTTAACAAGTTTATTAATCCAATCTCCAAAATTACTAATATGAAAGAAGAATAAACATAGGAACATCAACCATAAAGACATAACACATGAACACTAGGATTTTTATGTGGAAAACCCAAAAAGTGAAAAACCATAATGAGTATTAGCTCACAATATATTAATAAAGCACAATACCAGATTACAGATAATCTCACTGCCTTAGGGCTCACTGCCCAGAGAAATTCTCACTACAAGAAAGGCTCACTGCCTAGAGAAAGAAAGAAGAAAGAAGAATGGATCACTGCCAAGTTGAACTTCTCTTGATTGCATATACACATGCATGGTTACAACTCCAATGAAGCACAAAAATACTATCTCAAAACTCTTCATCTCTAACTGCTCTGTTTCACTGCTCTGCTCTTACATAGGAGTAAGATCTCTCTTCTTTTGCTCTTTATTGCTTCCACAAAATTGCCTTCCACTGTATGTCACACATATGTCTATTCAAACTCACATCACAAACACTAAACACTAAATTTGATCCCACATATATATCTGCAACACTTAAGATCTTCATATTAGGTCAGCATACTCAAATGAAGCATATAGTTAATAAACTTGCATCTTGTCGACCAAATCCATTCATCAAAATACATAGTGGACCTAAATAATATTTGACACACCTTCTCATATGTTGGCTCCAACTATAGAACCACTTAGGATAAATTTCTAATTAATAGAACTTACCGTACATAAATCACACTATCATGTCAGCCTCAAACACAGACTATTACTGACTCAGTCTAACTGTCAGATCACAACTTTCACCGCAAACCAAAATAATTTCTCAAAATCATATCAAGGACTCCTTAAACATCATAGATCATACCTTCAGAACTGCAAAACAAAATATCCTTTAGCGGCAAAATGCAGACTATCAGAATTCAGACTCTATCACAGTTAAACTCTATCAAACAGTGTAGCGATACTCAACAGCTTGTAACTATCTTTTTGATGGACTTTGAAACTTACAAATCTAGATTTAGATACTTCATATAAGTGTTTACATTACCTCAAAACCACATATCTAGATATGCAACACTAGAGGAATGCAGACCAAAAACAACTGAGTCTACTGCTCTGAATAGCACTGTATTCTATTCTACCAGACTTAGGCCATTTGAAGATATACTTCTAGAACTGATCAAAAGATAAAACCTTGAATATAAGATCATCTAAGAGTTAGGAACATCATACCATACCCACAAACCTTGGTCTTCAATTGTAGACCAATGATAATCCAAATATTGTTCTTTTGTCTCTGCCTCTATACATTTCCAATACTTAGCCAATATGACTAAGTCTTCTTTACTAGACCAGAAACTCTATTCCAACCTTGTTCCTTTCCTTGTTTCCATCAATGACAACACTCAATTATCCAACATAGTAGTGTCTCTTGCCAACAAATAAGTGGGATTACTTTTTTTTTTACTATGACAAATACATGTAAGAGTTTGTAAGAGTCATGTAAGAGGCTAAGTTTAGCATGCCGGTAGGGTCCAAAATGAGGCATTTGGAAGTTTCCTAAGTTTGGATGCCATATTTCATGTATTCTCATATTGTATGTAATTTTCTATATATTCAAGTGCTTGAGGAGGTAGAAAAACACACAGAGTTGAACAAAACATACAAATCTTGATGTTGTAGTTGCAAGATTGAGGAGATGTGTTGAGATTGTTCATAGGTACATAGTTGTGCTGTTAGATTGAGGCAATGAGGAGACTAGAAAGTATGTTTCTATTGTAATCTTGTTTTCAAAGTTAATATAGTCTTGTCTATTAGACTTAGGGAACACAACTGAGAGGGGGGGTGAATCAGTTGTGCAAAACTTTCTCCCAATTGCACACTTAAATCCTTTTAGTAATTAGCAGTCTATTAATCATGAAACATAATGCACTTAAATCAAAAAGTAGAAACACATCAACACATAAGACATCAAGATTTTGATGTGGAAAACCTGGTTAAGGGAAAAACCATGGGGTGATTAACGTAAGATTGTATTCTCTGTTAGAAGAATAAAAAGAACAAAATGGCACATGCCAATTAGGGCTCACTGCCCTAGCACACTGCTCATAAGAGGCTCACTGCCTACAAGAGACACACTGTCTACAAAGAAATAAGTATCACATACATGAACTGGAGAATATCATCTTCACCATGCTTGAATCAATTCCATTTAAGCTCAATACTTCTGCTCTGCCTTTTGCTCCCCTCCTTGCTACCACACACTCATCTCCACAAGGACAACTTTGAAATGACTTCACAACCCCTTATTTATACAAGACATCAACTTAGGAATAATCATCTAAGTCAGAAAACATCTACCAGAACATCCACAAGATGTGTAACTTATCCAGTCGGCCAGTCACAGGAAGAACACCATCATCCGGAGGTTTTTTTTCAATAGCAAGCTCCAACTCCAATGCGGACCACTAACACATGCTAGACACAATCTAAAGTCCTTCACAAGGTTTCCTGAATCACCAAGAACATCTGCACTTCATCTGCATACTGAAATCCTTCTCTCTTTCATCTAGAGCCTCAAGAACATAGTTTGTCACCACTTTCACCAAAGAATGGAAACTTCTAGACCTTCAATTCCTGAACCAATTGAGTTGACACATCACAAGGACTTCCTCAACACTGTCTCAAATCTGCAGAGCAAGAAACTGTACTTTCGAATCTTAGCGGACCTGTCTGTGTCACTCTGTTACCTCTGAACACCTACCGGAACTGGTTTTACTTGAACGGCCACAAATTCTTCATATCTTTATGTGAACCTCTAAAATCTCTACTGGATCACCTCAAGACACATATCTACAAACCCTTTAATCTGCATCCTCTGATCCTCTTCCTATCTTGGACTTTTGCCTTATTGTCATCACTGATCTTCATTGTTCCTTATTAAAACTAATTTTTTCAATATCCTCAACACACAGCTCATCCAATCCTTATCATTAATGAAATAGGAATATGTTGACATCAATGACAACACAGGTTAGGCCCATACTTGCAATAATCTCCCCCTTTGTCATTGATGGCAACATATGATGTGAAAAACCGCTTTGACCATCAAGACAAGAACTTCTCCTCACTATCACAACTCCCCCTATTAGCAAAAACCATTACATGTCTTCTCTCCTTTTACTGCGCCCCCTTTGATCAGCAACCACTTTTTTTTCACATGTCTTCTCTCCCCTGTTAACATCAATGGCAAAGGGGAAATACTTGCAATTCCAACACTTCAGAATCATACCTGCTGCTCTCCTTGAGTAGCATCTCTCTATCAATCTAGATCACAAGATATGACTATGATATCTACCGGACTGATGCACCTCGGTGCACCTTAGTTCATTATCGAAGGGGTAATAACCCCTAACTTCTCCCTGAGATACTCAAAAGAGTCCTTGGGTAGAGGTTTAGTAAAGATGTCTGCAATCTGGTCCTTGGAAGGCACAAACTCCAATCTGACTTCATTCTTGTTCACTTGCTCTCTCAAAAAGTGAAACTTGATGGATATGTGTTTAGTCTTTGAGTGCAACACTAGATTCTTAGATATATTTATAGCACTTGAATTATCACAGAAGATTGTGATAGGTTCTTCATACTCCACTTTGATATCTCTTAGCATTTGCTTCATCCATAAAACTTGAGTGCAATTACCTGCTGCTGCAATATATTCTGCTTCAGTTGTAGATAGAGATATTGCCTCTTGTTTCTTGCTTAGCTAAGAAACCAATCTCTTCCCCAAAAAGAATGCTCCACCACTGGAACTCTACTGGTCATCCACATCTTCTACCCAATCCGTATCAGTATATGCATGAAGAGAGAAATCATGATCTCTAGGATACCACAAACCATACTCAACTATCCCTTTTAGATATCTAAAAATCCTCTTGATTTCCATGACATAAGATTCTCTAGGATCAACCTAAAATCTAGCAACAAGACCAACAGCCTGCATAATGTCTGGTCTAGTTTGAGTAAGATACAACAGTCCTCCAATCATTGACCTATACTTTGTCTGATCAACCTTAGGAGAATCATCATCTTTGCTCAATTTACATCTGGTTGCCATGGGAGTATTCATTAGTTTTGAGTCTTCCATCCTAAATTTCTTCAACAATTCTTTCACATATTTGGTTTGAGAAATGAAGATTCCTTTCTTTGTTTGAGTGATTTGTAGACCCAAGAAGAAATTCATTTCACCAAGCATGGACATCTCAAATTCACTTTTCATTTGATTTGCAAAAGTTTTACACATACTATCTCTTCCTCCAAAAATGATATCATCAACAAACACTTCAACAATCAGGATGTTTTCATGATCAATTTTGAAATACAAATTACTATCAACAGTACCTTTGTTGAAACCAATCTTCAAAAGGTGCTTATCCAATCTTTCATACCAGGCTCTTGGGGCTTGCTTCAGTCCATACAATGCTTTCTTCAACTTGCAGACCATATCATCATGATCAGACAATTGAAATCCATTTGGTTGCTCAATGTATACTTCTTCTTCAAAGTCACCATTTAGGAAAGCAGACTTGACATCCATCTGATACACCTTGAAATCCTTGAAAGCAACAAAAGCAAGAAATAATCTGACTGCTTCAATTCTTTCCACCGAAGCAAAAGTTTTTTCAAAATCAACTCCTTCTATTTGAGAGTAACCCTTGCAGACCAATCTGGCTTTATTTCTAATTACATCACCAACTTCATTTAGTTTGTTCCAGAAGACCCATTTGGTTCCAATCACATTTTTGTTTCTAGGTCTGGGAACAAGATCCCAAGTGTGATTTTTCTCAATTTGCATCAACTCTTCCTCCATTGCTTTAGTCTAGTTTTCATCATTGCAAGCTTCATTCACTGTCTTAGGTTCAATTTTTGAAATTAGACAATACTCATCTGAGTTTTAAGCAATTTCCCTTCTTGTTTGTACACCTTTGCTTTTATCACCTATGATCTGATCTTCAGAGTGATTCAGTCTTACATACCTAGGCACTTTGGGAGTTACTTGCATTTCTGCTTCTTGATCAAGCTCATTCAAACTTATCTCTTCTTCCTAATTTACTGGATCAATCTGGATCTAAATCTTAGAAGAGGCTTGGGCTCCTTGAGTCAGAACACCATTTTGATCATCTTCATCATATTCATAGAATCTTGAGGGTTTTTCAATTCCTTCATCAACCTTCACATTTGTACTTTCTATCATCTTTCTCAGTCTCTTGTTATAACACCGGTATACTTTGCTTTGAGTAGAGTAACCCAAGAATATTCTTTCATCACTTCTAGCATCAAACTTTCCTAGATCTTCATCTCTTTTAATGTAACATTTGCTACCAAAGACTCTAAAATACCTCACAGAAGGAGTGATAGCAAACCAAAGTTCATAAGGAGTCTTACCGGTATTGTTTCTAATTTGAACTTGATTGAGAGTATAGACTGCAGTACTGACGGCTTCTCTCCAATAGATCTGAGGAACATTTGCTTCCATCATCATTATCCTAGATGCTTCCTGGATGGTTCGGTTCTTTCTCTCAACTACTCCATTCTGCTGTGGGGTCCTAGGAGTAGACAACTGTCTCTTGATTCCATGTTTCTCACAGAACTCTATGAACTCATCGGATGTGAATTCTCCACCTCTATCAGACCTCAGACACTTCAATTTTAATCCGGTTTCATTCTCTACCATAGCCTTGAATATTTTGAATTTCTTAAGAGCTTCTGATTTCTCTTTTAGAAAGGTTACCCACATCATCCGGGAATAGTCATCAATTAGTAGCATGAAGTATCTATCACCTTGAATACTCCTGATTCTTGCTAGACCATAAAGATCAGTATGAACTAAGTCCAATAATCTGGTAGAAGACAGTTCCTTACTTTTGAATGTGACTCTGCTCAACTTACCCAACTGACATTCTTTGCACAAGCTGTTAGAAGGTTTTACCAATTTTGGAAGATCTCTTACAGCTTGAGTATTGCTTATCTTGATAATATTATCAAAATTCACATGACACATCCTCCTATGCCACAACCAACTTTGATCAATTTGAACAAACAATCAACTTTTACCAGTACCAACCAAGTGAAATATATTACCTTTAGTTTGAGTACCAAATGCAATCTTTGTTCTAGAGCTTTCAAAGATCTTGTATTTTCCATTCTTGAACCAGAGATCATAGCCTTTGTCCACCAACTGTCCAACACTGAGAAGATTGTGCTTCAAACCTTCAACATATAGTACATTACCAGTTTTGTTCCTTCCATCAAGAGAAATAGTTCATCTACCTTTGATTCTACTAGTAGAATTATCACCAAACTTTACCACTCCTCCTTCATACCTCTCTAAATCTATGAAATTATTTTTGTCACCTATCATATGGTGAGAGCATCCACTGTCAATGGCCCAATCATCCTTCTCTTCAACTTGGGTAGCCAGAGCTCTTTCCACAATCTTATGATTGACAGATATAGAGGACATTGGATCTTCTTCCTTGATGACAATGAACACTCATTCATTTCTGGATTTGTTTCCTATCTCTGATTCATCATCTGTTACTCCTTCATTATCATCATCTTCATGTACAAAATAACAGTTCTTTTGGAACCTTGGCTTGTTAGGATTTTGCCTTGAAAACCTTTCTAGACACCTTGAGGCAAAATGACCAATCTTATTGCAGTTAAAACACTTAAAAGGTAATTTTCCTTCCTACTTACTGGATCCTCTTGGCAGCCTCTTTGCAATAAGGGCTTCAAGTTGAGTAGTTTCTACTTCTTCTTCCAGATCTTTTCTTATTCTTTCATACCATGACAGCTCCCTTGATGAATTCTCTCCTGGATCAAACCTTTGTTTACCTTTGACACAGGTACTGGCTTTGAATGCAAATTCAATCTTGGGGTGGTCATCTCCAAACTCTGTCATTTCAAATGCAGCTAATTTTCCAACCAATTGATCTCTTGTGATAGTTGTATGGGCTCTGAATTCTTCAATGGTAGCAGCCTTGATTTTGTAAGAAGCAGGAAGGGATCTGAGAATTTTGCCAACAATCTCATCTTCATCCAAGACTCCACCAGCATTTCTAATTCCACAAACAAGCTCATTTACTCTTGGCATAAAAGTAGTGATGTTTTCATCTTCTCTCATCTTTAGATTTTCGAATTTACCTTTCAAACTTTGTAACCTTGCACATTTGACATACTTGTCTCCTTCATGCAGAAGTTCTAGTTTTTGCCAAATCTCAAAAGTAGTTGGTAGGTCAATAACATTTGAGAGCTCTGAATTAGACAATGCGCTTAGAAGAGCCTCTATAGTCTATAGATTGTTTCCAGCATCTGTGATTTCATTTTGGTTTTTTGGACCACCCTGTGGAGGTACATACTATGGTGTAACCATGGTCTAGTATGCTATTCCCATACATCTCAAGTGACATTTCATCAGACCTTTCCAGAGATTAAAATTGGTTCCATCAAACTTCAGACTATCCTTCTTGTAAGACGACATCCTGGATCTCCTCAAGTGGTTAAGCTCCTTTTAGAGGAACTCATCTCTAATACCAATTGTTAGACTTAGGGAACACAACTGAGAGGGGGGGTGAATCAATTGTGCAAAACTTTCTCCCAATTGCACACTTAAATCCTTTTAGTAATTAGCAGTCTATTAATCATGAAACATAATGCACTTAAATCAAAAAGTAGAAACATATCAACACATAAGACACCAAGATTTTGACGTGGAAAACCTGGTTAAGGGGAAAACCACAGGGTGATTAACCCAAGATTGTATTCTCTATTAGAAGAATAGAAAGAATAAAATGGCACATGCCAATTAGGGCTCATTGCCCAAGCACACTGCTCACAAGAGGCTCACTGCCTACAAGAGACACACTGTCTACAAAGAAATAAGTATCACATACATGAACTAGAGAATAGCATCTTCACCATGCTTGAATCAGTTCCATTTAAGCTCAATACTTCTGCTCTACCTTTTGCTCCCCTCCTTGCTACCACACACTCATCTCCACAAGGACAACTTTGAAATGACTTCGTAACCCCTTATTTATACAAGACATCAACTTAGGAATAATCATCTAAGTCAGAAAACATCTACCAGAACATCCACAAGATGTGTAACTTATCCGGTCAGCCAGTCTCAGGAAGAACACCATCATCCAGAGGTTTTTCTTCAATAGCGAGCTCCAACTCCAATGCAAACCACTAACACACGCTAGACACGATCCAAAGCCCAAAGCCCTTCACAAGGTTACCTGAATCACCAAGAACATCCGCATTTCATCTGCATACTAAAATCCTTCTCTCTTTCATCCGGAGCCTCAAGAACACGGTCTGTCACCACTATCACCAAAGAATGGATACTTTTGGACCTTCAATTCCTAAACCAATCAAGTTGACACATCACAAGGACTTCCTCAACACTGTCTTAAATCCACAGAGTAGGAAACTATACTTATAGATCTCACCGGACCTGTCTGTGTCACTTTGTTACCTCTAAACACCTACCGGAACCAATTTTACTTGAGTGGCCACAACTTCTTCATAGCTTCATGCGGACCTCTGAAATCTCTGCTGGATCACCTCAAGACACCTATCTACAAACCCTTTAATCTGTATCCTCTGATCCTCTTCCTATCTTTGACTTTTGCCTTATTGTCATCACTGATCTTCACTGTTCTTGATTGAGACTAATTTTCTCAATATCCTCAACACACAGCTCATCCAATCCTTATCATTAATGAAATAGGAATATGTTGACATCAATGACAACATAGGTTAGGCCCATACTTGCAACATTGTCCTCTCTTCTATGTGGACTTTTTCCCACAAGGGTTTCTCCATGGTAAGTTCTATGTTATGTGATGAATACTAGTGTTTGTTGATTTTTCCTATTTGTTTATTTAAATCCATTAAATCTCTTCATGGTATTTCAAATATTAAGAAAACTTAATTTTAGATTTACATACAATTTTTAGATTTCTATTTTGTAGTAGTCAAAGCCTTGTATCTCATCAATTGAGCATATTGGATTTGAGATTGAAAATTCCCAACACCTTAGATGACTTCCGAGTGGATGTCCATTCTAAGGGGTGAGGATGTAATGCCTATTTATGTTGATCCTTTCCATCTTGTTTAATAGATGATTAATTGTGCATTGATCATATTATTGGATCTTAATGACATTGATATATTTTGATGTCCAAGCTTCATTGTTTTTATTAAATGATATGTTGGGTAGGTCAACCTAATTCCTTCAATGTTATGATTTATATGAGTAATTAAACTTTGATCATATTACCTGAATGGATGATTTAATTGAAATGTGGCTATTAGATATTTATTATTTAATTGTGTAATTTTATCATTCCCTTTAGCTATGGTTACATACTAGGAAGATGCACATACCATTTGGTTGAATGTGTAGGAAAATTACAACTGTCTGACCAATGAGTGGGATGTGGAGAATGTTGACATGGGATGCTTAGCAATCTCACCTTTGTCCTTGTATTATCAAAACCTGTGAAAACCATATCCAAGTCAATTGCAATTCTAGATCCTCTTATGTTAGACCTATGAATGTATCATCTTGGGTGATTATAATTATTGGTTTTTGTGACTAATCGAAATGTGTTAAGGTTTATTATCCCTTTGAAAATAAATAATCATGTTTTAATTGTTGGAAATGAGAAGGTGTCTAATTTACAAATTATGTTAGTAGGTTCATTAGGACGAGGAAAGAGTTAGAATAGTCAAGGTAATTGGAGATAGTGCATAATGTGAACTGTATTTTTAATTTAATTATTTGAGTATTGAGAAGTTAGAATTATTTCCTTAAAATAGGAATATTGTTTATTATATAAAAGGGATTTAATGGTTTCTTGGAAATCCTATATTTATGCTATCTATTGCTAGAGTAGAGAAAAGTAATTGTTTAATTAATTTAGGTTGTTGATGTAGGAGCATCTAGTGGTGTAAGGGAAATCTTGTATCACCAAAAAAAATGATGATTTTTTTTCTATTCTTTTCAATTTTGGTATTTATGGATACCCATTTGCTTGAATAATGATTTAGAACCTTCAAAATTTCCAAATGGCTAAAAATAGCAACATGCTATTTTTAAAAAGTTTGTATTTGAGCATGGATGGAAACAACAATTTACTCAAAGCTTTGAAATTGAGAAATACAACCTTTGGTGAAGGAATTGGTGAAAGATCATTTATGGGTTGAAATATATTAAAGCTTTTGTTTCTTTAAAAATCCCTCGAGAAACTTTCAAAGCCAATATTGAGGCACTTAGACGCCCTGTACGACCTTGAAAATGGGTGTAAATAAAGGAGTAGTTATTAGGCCATATGTCTCTTTATGATATTTCCAACACATCAAATGGTTCATCAATCAGATCAAAAGTTATGGCTCCTAGAAATTGGGATATTTTTGGAGGGAGTTACAAATTTCAAAATTTTGGCTAGAAAGCACCAAAAAGGGGTATTTATGACAAATTTTTTGAGAATATTTTGGTAGTAGAGAAGGAGGGGAAAATGGTGAGTCATGAAAATGAGGAAAAATAGAAAGCCCTAGCATATTTGAAGCTAGAAAGGCATAAGGCTCTAGAATCTAGAGGAAAGAAGTTGTAATGTGTTGTAGCCTGATGAGGATTTCATTCTCTAATTTGATTCCAATTTCTATAATGTAACTTGTTTTCAATTCAATAAAAGAACATTCCTATTTTTATGAGAAATCTATGTTATTGTGTGTTCTAGGATTTACCCCCTTATCAAGTGGTATTAGAGAAGAAGTTTCTGAGTGTGTAGATAGATCGCCGAACATGAGGTAGTTTACACTAAGACTTGTGGTTGTGGGTTGAATAGAAAAGAAGAAGATCAAGATGCATCCATGAAGAAACCATGGTGGTGGGAGAAACACTTTGATAGAAGAGGGTTTTATAGCCCAATAGAGATAAATCAATGCATTGCAAGAGGAGTTGTGAAGAGGGTTTGAGCCAAGAAGAAGAGAAGAAAGCAAAGATGAAGCTGAAGAAGAAGAGTCATTCAAAGAAGAACAAGATGCTATAGGAGATTCTAAGAAAGTTAGGTTGTTGAAGGTCATTTCAAAGATTGGAAAGAGGCATAGGAATAAAGTTTCTACCTATTCTAGGCATTCTAATTTTGAAGAGCTTATTGATTGGATAAATGATATGGAGGAATATTTTGAGTATGAAGAGGTACAGGATCTAGAACAAGTCAAGTTTGCAAAAAATGAAGTTGAAGGGCCATGCCAATATTTGGTGGAAAGAGGTCCAATTAGAGAGAAATAGAGGAGGAAAATGAAAGATTAATAGATGGGATGAGATGGGGGACAAACTAAAGAAGTTTATTCCTATGGACTATGAGTTGGAGTTGTTGAAGAAGCTGCAAGGATTGAAACAAGGTAACAAGTATGTTAAGGAGTATACAAAAGAGTTTTATAAGATTATTATTAGAGCATGCCATACAGAGGCCAACAAGAAGAAGGTAGCCTATTACACTAATGGGTTGAGGCCAAGAGTTCAAGAGGAGTTGAGGCTGGTCAGAATGACCAACATAGAAGATACATACTAGTTTCCTCTAAAGGTGGATGAGAAGATGAATAAAAGATTTGACAACAAGCAAAGAGGAAGAGATTAGGACAAAAGGATTGGTGGAAAATCCTATGGAGGCCAAAATGAAAATTAAAAGAAAAGTGAAGAAGAAAGTACTAGTTGACATTAGAGAGGAGATAATGCCTACTACCCTCATGACCAAAATAATGGTTAGAAAAGAGGAAAGAGGAAGACTTGGATAAGGAACTGGAAGAGGAGGCTTAAGAGGAACCTGTTTCCAACATGGAAAAGAAAGACATCAAGATTATGAGTGTCCACAACATCAAGGAAGGACAAACAAAAGAGCTGAAGGTAATGCATGAGTTGCACATGTAGATGAAGATACTCAATCTAAGCATTCTAAATATGTTGAAAGGGGAGAAACCCTAGTCGTTAGAAGAACTTTATTAAATGAGAAGAAAGAACTAGATCAAAGGAAGAGTTTATTTTGCATAAGGTGCAAGTGTGAAGGTAAATATTGTGATATTATTAGTGATAGTGGAAGCACTGATAATCTTGTCTTAGACAAGATGGTTAACAAGTTGAAGTTGAAAAGGAGAAGGCATCCACATCCATATCAAATTGCATGGTTGTAGAAGGACCTTAGAAATCTGGTCAATGAGTAATGTTTAGTCAAGTTCAAGATTGGATACTACCATGATGAGGTGCTGTGTGAAATCCTACTGATGGATGTATGTCATATGCTATTGGGAAGGCTGTGGTAGTATGATAGGTGTGATGTCCACGATGGTCACACAAATGCTTATTCCCTAATAAAGGATGGAGTTTATCATAAGTTTAAGCCCTTGAAGGAGGTGCAAGAAAAGGTATGTAGTACTACCAGAATTTGTTTGGTAGATGGTAGGAAATTTTTGGATGGTATGAAGCACAAGCATATGTGCTATGCATTTATTCCAAGAGTTAACAAAGAAGAAGATGACGATATACCAATAGAAGTTTTAGATCTATTGGAGGAGTTTCATGACATTGTGTTGAATAATGTACCTAAAGGTTTGCCACCAATGAGGAATATTAGTCACCAAATGGATTTGATAGTAGGAGTTAGTTTTCCAAATAAGATAGCCCACATAATGACTCCTATAGAGAATGAGGAGCCAAACATACAAGTTAAAGAACTATTGAAAAAGAGATTGACTCAAGAGAGTCTGAGTCCTTGTGTGGTACCTATAGTACCAGCATGGAAGAAACATGGAGAGCAGAGAATGTGTACAGATTTCCAAGCCATCAACAACATTAGAATCAACTATAGATTTCCATTGCCAAGGATGGATGATAGTATGGATTGCTTGAGTGCAGCTAAGTACTTTATGAAGATTGATCTGAAGAGTGGATATCACTAGATCCGATTCAAAGAAGGAGATGAATGGAAGATAACCTTCAAGACTAAGGAAGACTTGTACGAATGGTTAGTCATGCCATTTTTGCTAACCAATGCATCGAGCACATTCATGTGGCTCATGAACAAGGTATTAAAAGAAATTTTGGGTAAATTTGTCATTGTTTATTTAGATGATATTTTGATGTTCAATAAGACTTTGGAGGAGCACCTGATGCATGTTCGAAGAGTTTTTGAGAAGTTCAGGGAAGAGAAGTTGTTGATTAGTTTGAAGAAATGTAGTTTTGTGAAGGAGTTGGTGTATCTAGGATTTGTTATCCCAAGTGAGGCTCTTAGAATAGATCTAGGGAAAGTGAGGGCTATAATTGAATGGCCTACCCCAAGGAGTGTTACAAAGGTACAATCTTTTCATGGTTTGGAAAGTTTTTATAGAAAATTTATCAAGAATTTAGTAGCATTTGTGTACCCCTAACTAAAACAATGAGAGGGCATAGAAAATAGTTTAAATGGACTATAGGAGCAGCCAATATTTTTTATACATTAAAGCAAAAATTCATAGAACAACCTATTTTGGTACTTCTAGATTTCAATAAGGTATTTCAAATAGATTGTGATGCTAGTGGAAGTGCTATAGGAGCTATTTTGAATCAAGAAAGTAAGCCCATTGCCTATTTTAGTGAGAATCTTAATGATGCCAAGAAAAATTATTTTATTTATGATTAGGAGTTTTATTCTATAGTTTAGGATTTGAAGAAATAGAGGCATTATTTGTTGCCAAAAGAGTTGCATCTTATTTGGAGTGTGTTTGACTGTCTTCATATTGTTGTCAATTTCCTTTGAAGATTTGCGTGACTTATACGTAGCTGTGAAGAATTCTGGTGAAGTATAAGTTGATTTGCTTTAGTTCATGATTTTGGTAAAAATATACGTGTGTGATCACTAAAAATTTAACTTTCTTAGAACATTTTCTCTCTTTTCCCTTATCTTTTTTATTTATTTATCAAAATTGTTAGAAATAAGTGCAAATCAAGTTAATTTCATAAGTAATTTACTAAAATACTTGTGAATCTATTAAATTCATGAAGATCTTTAAGTAATTTCATAATAGTTGATCAAAGTTCCACTAATCAGATTAATTTTAGAATAATTGAACAAAGTTATCTTTTCCTTTAAGAAATCTAATGATATAATTACATAACTTAATTAAATAAGTGCAGATCTAGTGGAATCTTGACAATATTTATAGATATTTGATGATCCTTTGAAGATTTGTCAACTTTGTGAGATCAAAGTGAGCTATCGTAAGCCCCTTGAGAAAAGAACAAGACACAACAAACCCTGAGTGACAACATGCACGTCAAGACCTAACTATCAGAGCCTTTGGATTGCAAATTCTTCTTGAATTTGAAGTCTTTTGAGAGAGATAGGTATTTTGTTGTATAGAATTTATATCTATGTTTGATGTGAGTAACATCCACGTCAACAACATTCACTAAATTTCACTTATTCTTGTAAGTCCCTAGAACCTCAAAAATCACTTAGCATAAATTGCATTTAGTCCCATTGAATGACCACAACATGACCATGAGATTAGATCATCCACAAGCCCAAGCATTAAGAATCATTTGTAGGTACCACAATAGGACTTTGTGACATATTCCTTTTCACAACAAAACTACTTCCAAAGATTTCAATTTCCAC
This sequence comes from Cunninghamia lanceolata, assembly GCA_027924645.1. Taxonomy (NCBI): domain Eukaryota; kingdom Viridiplantae; phylum Streptophyta; class Pinopsida; order Cupressales; family Cupressaceae; genus Cunninghamia; species Cunninghamia lanceolata. The sequence continues at coordinate 1,789,232 of BSBN01000243.1, forward strand.
ACATCATGTAGACTTTTTAATAATAAAAACATTACAACCAAAAAAATCATAAAGCACTTCTATAATTATAAATAATTATAAACTTGCAACTTATTTCTTTTAACATTATCTCCAAACAACCAAAGAAAGATATCCTTAACAAACCCATGTGAGTAGGATGTAATCAAATATGACTATGACCCAACACCTCTATAGTAACCTTCAATATTTTGCTTATGAAAAGGATCCCTTGTCAAGATTGAAATCCACTAAATGACACTCCTAATAGATTCCTCCTTAAACTTTTAGGATAAAAACATTGTTAGAAAAGACCACCTATAACATATTTCAATCGGAAAAGAGGGCAATCAATAACCATAGCTCCTACATCACAAAAAGAATAACAATAAATAGCTAGATTGCAATTACCACCCCACTAACTACTGTATCCCAATCCTAAACAAATCCCTCAAATCTAAGAGTATCCTTTAATCCTCACTTACATAAGGATGGATTCATGTGTAGCCTAGAAAGGCTAAAACAACATGCTAAAATACTCAACCAAAAATAATAACACTAGATTTTCCCATAAAATCCTAATAAACTTGATTGTGTTAAAATGTGCATTCAATAATCTACATAGAGGTACCAAAGGTCATGTGAACCAAAAAATCCTTCATGTAATGAAACAACTTACACAATAAAGGAATATAATAGAAAATATGTTGCAAATACTTGATATTAATAAGCCACTTTGAGGGGGAACCACCCTAACATTCTAACATATTTTTTTTTAAATCACCTTTTGTTATGTTGTAAAATGACCCCTAGGACTTTTACCTCCTAAGTTTAGCTCCCAAGTCCCTTAAATTTAATCATGCATGTTAGAAATGAATACCGAAACAAAATCCCCTGAAACCCATGTCAAATGGGACCTAGGGATGAACCTTGAGCATAATCCAGACCGAAAATAGGCCCCTAGGCTTGGGTACCCATGCCCTAGCCTAGCCCTATTTTGTCAGGGTCTTAAATTCATATGTTGTCTTATGACTGTTAAATGGTGTTCCTTGTCGGCATCTTAATTTTGAATTATGAAATATTAGTGCGAATGAATATATAAGCATGTTTAAGCCTTCATTTGTAAACTAGAAGATAATTTTGAGATTAAGGTGAACTTATGGTCATAGAGCATTCAAGGCATTCATTGTGTTGCATAGTAGAATTGTGTTGTTGTGTTTGTTGTTGCATATTTAGCTTCATCTTCTCATGGTGTGAAAGATCTTCATCTCCTTGAGAGATACACCTCTGAGGTGATATCTATTTGTGATTCAATCTTGTTTTATATGAAAAGGGGGATGTTGAGTTTCAAGAGCTTATTCAAAATCCTCCTTTCACACAAAATATTCCAAGGGCATATTAACTGAGTTGAACCTCGAATTTGTGCAAAAGGATTCACCTATCAAGTTGGGCTGCCACTTGGGAAGATAAAAAATCTTGGATGTGTCAAAAAATATCTCAATTTAATGCTCAATTTCACTTAAAACCCTAAATATGCAAAATAGTAAGTAAATTATTGAATTACGACAAATCCTTTCAAACTAAGATGAAGGACAGAGATATTTAACTCACTATTTTTTAAATTCTAGAAAGAAAAAATTCAAGGACACAGGGACTAGTGCCCAAGTCCAAGGTGCACTTTTCATCGTGGAATCTAGAACTTCTCTCAACACTGATCTACATTGCAACTTCCATTTCTACCTCAGTGAAAGTGGAGGACATAGGGACTAGCGCCCTAGTCTAGGAATGTTCACTAGAGTCCTCTGCTTCTCAAATCCTGAATCTTTGATGTCTGCCACTCCCTTTCTACAACTCCACTCCATGAAACTCAGTACCTATAACTTGTAATCACAAAGGAGTGTGCGAGGGGGTTGTGGTGTTTAGAAGCTTTCCTTAGTCAAGCCCCAGAGAGAGATTCAAGTCTTCCGAACACCGTTGTCAAATAAGAGTGAGTATCCTAGTGGGATAGAGGAAAAAATCCAAATGATAAATGATTGAAAACACAATAGATATCACCTTGAAGTGTAGATCTCATGTAAGGAAGATGATCTTCATGCCATGAGGAGATGGATGTCAAATTTGCAAATACAAACACAATAACAATGCTTTGCTCTGCAACACATTGAATGCCTTGAATTGCTTTCACAAAATCACAATGCTCATCTAATTTCCATCTAATGTCCATCTAGTTTGCAAATGAAACCTAATCATGCTTATATATGCAACTACAAAGATTCCCACTAAGAATTTCATAATTCAAACTTGAGATGTCAGCATAGGACCTAAATAATGGTCATAAAACCAACATTTGAAATTAGGGCAGACCCAAAATAGGGTAGGACTAGGGCGCTAGTGCCCAAGTCCACCTTGCCATTTTTTTCAGTGATCATCAAAATAGTACCCCCTAGGTCCTATTTGCCATAAGACTTTAGGGTTTTCTCATCGGGAGTCAAAACTATCACACAAGATGCTCTAAATGCAAATTAAGGACTCGAGAGCTAAACCTTAAGAGGGAAAAGCCCCCAAGGGGACATTTTATAATGTAACATTTAGCCCCTACTTTAATGTATGTATGAACGCAAGGCCAATACATGCATTAAAGTAAGGTCAACAAACACACCAAGCACGGTGAAGACATGTCAAACACATTGAAGACAATAACTGGCACACAAAACATAGAGAAGATAGTTATAGTCATGCAAAACACGGAGAAGACAACATTGAAGACACACAAAACATAGTGAATATAGTGAATATAGTTATTATTTTCTTTTTCTTTTTCTCATTTATGAAATACAAATGCAAGTACAAGGAAAGTAAACACATAACCCAAAATGTAGGAGGGACTCATCACCATTAGTCTTTAAGACTGCATATGGGGAAATAGGCACATAATACAAATCTCAAAATGCAGAAGGGACTCAATACCACCAGTCTTTAAGACTGCACTTGAACAAACATGCCAAACAAATCCCAAAGCATAGGAGGGACTCATCACCACCAATCTTTAAGACTATGCTTGGGAACAAACATGTCATACACACACACATGGAAAATACAGAGAAAACATGGCAGACAAGTGATGGAAGAAACCTATTGCTAGGTTCACAGCCATCTTAGGTACATTACAAGCATGCACCGATGATTGGGCTTCACCATAACAATAGCTGAAGACCTACTTAAGGGTTAAGGTAGTCTCAGATCCACTCCCCACCTTTGCAAAGGACTTTTAGAAAATGATAGGGTGTGCACTCTCTAAGAGAAATACACCATCCCCACCTCTGCAGAGGGTTTAAGATAAAAAGGATATATGTGATATCTCACCTCTGTAGAGGGCTTAAATGATTGCAACAGATTAGGTGGTTGATATCATGTACTAATATCAAGCATGTTAAGGTAGGAATAAAACACACAAGGGAACACAAGCTCTCACAAAGCCCATGCCCCTCAGAGGTGACATGTACTTTACGATCACCAAATGTTCCCACAAACACACAATTTCTTGCAAGGAAAGGTGTTAGCATCCATATAATCATGATAAACAACAATGCATATGATCACTCACATAGAGAATCGAGGAATGCAAGATCCAAGATAGACAAAGTGCACGGAGAAACAATATTGTTATGTTTTGTAAGTGCAATAAGACAACATCAATATCACATGGAGTGATTATACTAGCCAAGCATCAAATAATATATAACAATCCCATCGTCATGTATGGACTAGGTCTATTTTTTATTACTCACTAAAGGGACACTAGGTCCGCATCAGTATAATATGTTTTTCATCATTTGCCAGCTAGATAGAACAATAAATCAAGAGAGGAGAAACAAGTGCCTTAGGGACAGTCACGTAGGAGGGTGCCCCCAAGTCACCAACCACAACACTATGTCCATAAGACATAACACATAATGATTAAAATAAAGGAAAAACAATATAGAAGAATGATGATACAAATATAAGAAGGGTCACAACAGAGGCAGTCTCCCGGTATCCTTGACCTTACAAGAGCATCAAGGGTCATCTGAAGAGGCCTAAACAACACATAACACATCATGAGGGAAACACAACATGGAGGTAAAGGGTTAGAAATAGTTACCTACCAGTATAATTGTACTAAAATTTGAAACTTCTGAGCCTCTTGGAGAGATGTCTATCAAGTTTTGTGTGAAGCTTGAGTGGTTCTTATGAGAGTCTTGTTTGATGTCAAGAAATCCATGTGATATTTGTTCCGCATATCCATGTGTATATGAGATCTTTTGTTGCTTATGAGGAGGAGAACCGCTATTATTTCCAATTGATGATAATCATCTTGCTCTTTTCCAATTTTTAGCTAGCTTTCTTTATTGATTTCGTCTACCATAGTGACAAGGACTATCTTGTACTATCTCAATCTTTTCTTTTCTCAGAGTCTCTTGCTTTGGTTGTTCCATTTGTCTTTTTGATGCATTTTGGTTATCTCCTGATCCTTGAAGGGATAACAAAGGAGGAACCGTAGCATAAATACCATTCCTTCTGTGTATACAAAAATTTTGGATAAAATGAAAATGATAAAACAATACAAATGCATCACTGTTGTGTGGTTACACAACACGCCCCATTTTGACTTCGCAAAACAAGGACCCAACTTTTTGGCTTGGCTTGTGTTGTCTGCTTTCTGGCAGTTTGCTAAAAGTAAGTCAGGTGCATCATCATGAAGGGTCAGGATGAGGTAGATCATCCTCATGAGGTCAGTTTGTCAAAGTTCATATTTCATTTCTATGACCTCATATTTAGAAAGAGATTGAAATTCCATGCAGGTTTGCCTTTTACATCACCTAAAAATTCATCCATATGTGGGAGTTATGAGCAGTCAAAGTTTTGGTCAAACCTGATAATCACAAGTGATCGTCATATTTTTATATCCTCAGTCATGTTGTCAAGGTCATCCTGATCTTGGTCTATCACCCGATAAAATCATGCAGTCGAAATATCCAGATGTCAATCTTAGGTGATAATGCCCTTTACCCGTCAAATGACCTTATGCGCATTGTGAGCATCATGTTTTGAGTGTAACCCGATATTTCATAATGTCCTCCTATCGAGAAATATCACCTTATGCTAATATCCTGATGACGCCATCCTAACCTAAAAAACGAAGAAATAAATATCAGGATGACATCATCATCACATTTCTCCTTCGGTAGGATATTTCCTAAATATGATCAGGTTCACAAATATGACGATGACGTCATCTTTTGCATTTTAACAAAGCCCCGGATATGACGGTGACGTCATCAGGACATTCGAGGGGGGGGAGCATCATATTCACAATATCCTGCAGATAGAGGGAAAGCCCTAAGTTTCCCCATCGGCGTAGCTTGTGCTATCGGCCGTGTGTTGTTTTTTCTCCCCGATGGGTGTTGTCTCACCGATGGTTGAGTCCATCGGCATAGTTTTAACCATCGGGAGTGTCTTGATTTTTCTCCCCGATGGTGGTTGTCACCCCGATGAAAGGTTCATCGGCATAGAAGTGTTTATCGGCCGAGCTTTATTTTCTTTCGCCGACAGTGGTTATCTCACCGATGGAAAAGTCCATCGGCATAGCATGTGATGTCGGCCAAGCTTTAGATTTTCTCGCCAACAGTGTTTATCTCACCGATATGGTTGTTCTTCGGCCTGACTTTTACTGTCGGCCAAGTTCGTTATTCTCCCGCCGACTGAGGTAGTCTCCCCGATGTGTTTGTCCATCGGCCCAACGTTTGTCTATCGGCCAAGTCTGGATTTTTCTCGCCGATAGTTGTTGTCTTCCCGATGGGTGGACATCGGCATACTCTTGGCTTCGATGTAGCTTTAGCCGTCGGCCAAGTTTGAATTTGTCATCCCGACCATGTGTGGTCACGCCGAAACATTACATGCATCACATATAGTAGCGGACCCGAAATATTATCAAATGCTGCAAATTCATTGTATATTTTGGCCCTTGTATATTTCTTTTATACACACCTAATTATACATTGCATAATATACATACACCAGATTTGAAATATTATTGACTGTGATTTATTCCTTGTATATTTTGGGATTGTATATTTCTTTTGTACATTCTGATATACATTGATCATATGCATAAGAATATTTTGCATGTATATTGTGACTTTTTTATGCTTGTATATGCAGATTTGAACCCGATATACATGCCGACGGTATATACAAGACCGGATTTGAAATAATTTGAAAAATGATTTATTCCTTGTATATTTTGCGATGTATATGCAGATTTGAAACCCGATATATAAGGAAATGGGCAGGAAAATGAAGCGATGGATTTTTGAATCCATTTGATGGCCTGATTGTTTGATTTTCAGTCAACGATGGTTGACCCGAGTATTTTTGGCCCTGTTTATGCATTTTGTGCATGGTTTTCACAAAATTTGAAACCCGATTGCATGTGTTGAACATTTGGCCTATTTTTAATGAAGGTTTTAGCTGCATGCTGTCTTCCAATTGCTGTACTTAATGTTTGTCTGTTTATTGCAGGAAATCTTGACGCTGTTAGAGTTGTAGCTAAACATTGCAATATTGCACAAGGAGGCAACGTGAACCAGAAGTGAGGAGGATATTGTCAAAGATGCTGTTTGCCAGCTGGAGACTGAATCAAGTTGAAGATGCTGGAATATTCTGTGCCAGCTATACATTTGCCAATTGGCAAAGCACGTGCTTTTTATCTGGACCGTTGATGCTAATTGGTGAATCTTAATCATTGATCTTTTGTAAAGGATTCCTCACCTTATTCTATAAAAGGTGGTGGAATGCCTTGTTGAAACATTTGAAACTTAATTGAAATCTATTTGCTGAAGTATTCAGGGCTCATTTCAAAGCCATTGCATATGTACATGTCTTTTGCATACTTAATGAAAGAGAAGAGTATTTCGATTACAAATCTTCGTAAATCTTGAGTAATCTGTGTTTGAATTCTGGATATGTGCTTTGATTTGCTGCATCCCTTGGAGTGCTCATCATGTTGCATATATTGTTTTCATTCATTATCCTCTGAAGTTTGCATCAACTGTGTCTAGCTGTGGAATATCCTGGTGAACATATGGTTTGATATCTTCTCCTCATGACAGTATCAAGTATGTATGTGGATCAATATCTAAAGGTTCAACTTTAAATTGTAGTATTCTTTTCAATTTCTTTTAAATTTCAGAACATTTCACTACCACAATTGCAAATAATTGATAATCTTAAGCAAATAACACAAAATATGCAGACATCTCGTAGGTAATCGCAAATATTTAGCATATTTGAATGCAAAGCATGCACAATTGAAAAATATCATGCAAAGATTGAGGTATTTCTACATCTTTTCATCTAATAACTGCATAATATGACTTCTCTATAAAAAATTTCTGCAGGAATGTCATGATGATGGAACATTTCCACGTAAGGCCCCAAAATGGAAACAGCAACTCACATTAACCTCTGAGTAACTTCAGATGATTAAGGCCTAATCACTGGAGACTTGGGATCATGAATTCTCTAAATTCACAGTATCTTTCAAGATGAATAAAGGTTAATGTGTACTTTTATTCTGTGCTTGTTTATGACTAACATCATGATCAACACAAATTGGCGCTAGAAGGAGGGCAGAACTGGAAAAGGCAGATTGCTTCAGTCATCATACATTTTATGTAGGCTCCTCGCTCCTAACACAACACAAATTGGTGCTAGAAGGAGGGCCAACGGAATACTACGTTCATCATCATAATTTCCAGTTTTGATCATGCAAAGAGTAAGGTAGTCTCGAATCGTCTGTGAATTTCAAATATCATGCAAATATTTACTGTAGCAAGCTTGTAGATGCTTATTCTATGTAAAGATTTCCAAATGTAACATAAATATTGCTAGCCTTACAGTAAATCATTCAAAATACCTCCAATATCCTTCAATATTTGTAGTATCTTTGCAAATATTTCATAAATATCTAGTCTGATCAGTCATCTGACCGCAAATATCACTTTAGCTAGTAAAATCCAGCCAATATTTGCAAAGTTTCAGCCAATTTGCCTCAAAATTGAGAAATCCTGGCTCACAGGATAAATACCAGGTCTAGACCTAGTGGAATTTTTGAAGAATTGCCCGTTAGAGGTTTTTGACCCAGAACTGTGGACACTCATCATACTCCCCAGTCCAGTGCATCAGGAGCTTCATCAGAACCTCTTCCTGTAACTCCTGTTGATTTACAAATATCTTCGGAGATACCTGTGACACCTCTTGTTCAACCTCAGGGTGTGCCTCTAGTCCAACCTCGGCCAGCTCAACCTCCTCTGGTTGCAATGTCTTTCTTTGCAGTAGAGTCACCTTTGACCTTTACTGCATATCATGAGTTACCAAAGAATCCGGATAAGCTTTGTCCAAAATATCATCCTTACCAAGATGCTGAAGATCATATCAGGACCTTTAAGGAAGCTTGTTGTAGAGCCAGAATAGAGCACCAAGATGTGGTGTGCAGATTATTTCCTTTTTCCTTAGGGGAAGAAGCCTATAATTGGTTCATTAGTCTTGGTCAGGGTTCTGTTGATTCATGGGCCTTACTAGAGAAAGCCTTTCTTGATAGATTCAAGGTTCCAGTCGACCCCTCAATAAACTATCATTTATTTGCCACTATCAAGAGATTTGAGAATGAGCCTATTGCAAATTTCAATGCTAGGTTTTAGAAAATGTTGTCCAGGGTGGTCACTCCTTATACTGTGTCTGACGAAGCTGCAAGGAACATTTATTATTCTGCCTTAGATCCCTTGACCTCCATGTTCATAAGGAGAACACACCCCCAAATCACAACTTTAGCCTTAGCTTTTCAAGAAGCCATACAGGTAAATCAACAGTTGATACCTGCTCCTACTCCGAACATAGTATTCCCTACCTTGCTTCGCATGCATTCACAATATCCTGCATCATATCCTGCACAATATCCCAATGGAGTAGTGATACCTCCAACAGTCATGCCAGCACCTCTGCAAGTACCTCCACTGAGCATTATGCCTCCTCCTAATGGAAATGGCCAATTGTCACAATGTCCTGTCCAAGCTCAGGCACCTCAGGGTGTTGATCCGTCTAGCAATAACTATGGATCCTCTTTCTTCAAGCCTCAGACTGAAAATGTAGTGGCCAAAGCTCAGGAAGAAAAGGAAGAAATCAAAGAAATCTCTGCTCAATTGAGAAAACTCACCACAGAAGTGACACATTTGAGAAATCAAGGTTTTTATTCATAGTCAAACTAGAACAGAAATTATCCCAATGACAGACCAAATTATCCCGACAGAGGATATAACACCAATAATTTCAACAATAATGGTGGAAATAATAATAATCCTCAGAGACAGCCCAGAGTATGGAACTCTAGGCCAAATAATGGTTCATTACCATCACCCCTGGACAATCAGCCTCCAGGTGAAGCCAAACAGACTACTAGAGTCAATCTTGCTGAAGCAGCCCTTACCAATTGGTGTAGAATCCACAATACAAATGCACATGCAGAATTAGACTGTCCACAATTTAGGATTGCTGCTAGCATCTTTCAGACTGAAGTGTCTAACACTTCTGGAAATCCACCTTAGATAGAGGGAAATGAGATTGTTCCATGTGGATATGACTCAGCCTTTATGCTAGAAACCTACACAAATCAACCTCATCAAAATTATAACCAGGCAAGCGAAGAATCTGCTTTAACCTTTGAAGCAAACTATGTATTCCCCTTTGAAGATGAAAATGAGCCTGTAAGAGAACATGAGGAAGTGCATGCATACCAACAGCAATATCCTAGTAAGCATAATTATAACCTGAGAAATAATGGCAACAGACCTACTGGTCCATTGACATTATCTTTGCCTCCAAATAACTTCAACACACCTCCTGATCCTAAAGCCAGCAATAACCCTGGGTTCCCCAAGGTAAATGCTCAGTACTTGTCACCTCAGAACACAGGATCAAAGATTGTAAATGCACCCCATGAATCTAACAAGTTAGTCAATTATTTGGCTGATGAAATGAAGAAAATTAAGATTAACCTGTCTCTGTCTGAGTTACTGAAAACTCATGCTATCAAAAGGGCATTCATGAAGTCACTAGATGATCCTGCTCCTAAAGAGGATAACCATCTCTCAAATCAACCCACTGGCAAGGATCATGATGCCAGAGATAATACTGTCAAGCCTAAAGTGTCAGCTACAGTCCAAGCTGTAGAAACCTCCCACATGACCTTGTATAGGGATAAAATCGAATCACCTCCGTTCCTCCTCACTATAAGAATGTTCAGTAAGAACCTACACAACTGTTTGGTTGACTCAGGAGCTTCCATGAATGTTATGCCATTATCAATATGTAATGCTTTAGGACTGCATCTTGCTAAATCCTTAAAGAAGGTCACACAGCTGGACAAAACAGAAGTAAGCGTAGTAGGAGAACTAACTCATATCCACATGCAACTAGCATCTGATCCTAGGATCCAGTATTACATTGACATTCAGGTAGTCGATATACCTGATACGTATGGGATGTTACTTAGCTGGGACTGGTCTAAAATGCTTAATGGATATATGTCTACAGATTTTAGTCACATGTGGTTACCATGGAAGGGTATACCTAATCAGATTAGGATTGATGCTGAGCCTAGAATGAAGCATATGATCACCGAGTACAACAGAACAAATGAGATCATGTACATAGATGTAGAGCTTGGAGTTTACTGCATCAGGCCACAGACCGTCAAAATAGAAGAGATCCTGATGCTTAACCTTCATCCTCATCATGATGATGATCATCAGGAAGATATACTTGTTGTAGAACCTGCCAATAATCTTGATAATGAGAACGGAATAGACCGCTTCAGAGACTTCGACATGCATCTGTCCAATCAGGTAAAACGTTGTCAATTGTTAAATATACCTGCTAATGATCATTTGATTGATGGATGGTGCAGATTACACAATGAAGCACATTACGAAAAGACTTGTGAAACATGCTTAGATATGATGATGCTGGAATAGACATGCAGCGAGGCATCATCATCATATTCTGAGGTAAGTTCAACATCTAATGATGATGATGATACTGATTCTTGTTTATCTTCTGCAGGAACAGAGGAGCTGACAGATCATGACGAAGATCATATCCTGAAGACAGAAGAAGTTCTAGCTTACGACCAGATAAATGATGGAAAGAAAGAAAAGATCACCCCAGGGAGTGATTGTTTTATGGAGCAGGACTATGAATTGTCCGATGAGGACAAAGGTAGTAACCTGACCAAATTTGAAGAATTTCTAGTAAAAGAAATGGAGAAGATGACACAACAGCATAGATCTCCCCATGAGGTCTTAATCGAAGGTTGGTGCAGGCTGCATGAGGCACCTCACTCAGAAACAACTTTCTCACTGTGTTTACACATTTTGAAAAGGCATACAGTTGTGGATCCAGGAAATCATCCTCCTACTGATATGAAAGAGAAAATAGAAAAGTCAGCAGGCTCACAAAGTAAAGGAGAGAAGAAACTTGGAAATGACGACATCCCTAAGTCAAAGTGGATATCAGGTGGAGCAGCAGCCAGAGCTGCAAAGAAGAAAGAAGGTTCAGCTAAACATCCTACTGAAGATAAACCCTGGATCTTGAGGTTTGATGGATCCAAGTCCAAACAAGGTGCTAGGATTGGAATTGATCTCATTCATCTGTCAAGAAAATCCTATCTAGCAGCCTACAGATTATAGTTCCCTTGTACTAATAATGTAACAGAGTATGAAGCTCTGATTCATGGGATACTGTTTGCTCATAAGAAAAAAGTAAAGATTTTGCATGTTTTCGAAGATTCAGAGCTAGTTGTGAAGCAAGTAAGAGGAATTTACTCTTGTAACTACAGAAAGCTATCCAACTACAGACATCATGTGTGGGATCTAATTGAGGATTTTGACACCTTTAATATCACTCACATACCAAGAAAACAAAACCACAGGGCAGATGCACTTGCCTAGGCTGCCAGTACATTGGAGCCACTATCTATATCAGGTCTAAAGAGATTTTTAGTAGAGCTGGTGTCAATACCGTCGGTACCTGACAATCTAACCAATCTCTAGGTGTTTGATGATGATCAACACATTTTGGATTTCATTTCCAATAGAGATGTATTTGATGCCCAAGTCATAGATGAGGATGGTATAGAGGATCATGTCTGGGAGGAAGAAGAGATATTAGAGTTGCCAAGCAACAGGATTCCCAAAGGTATGATTGAATTGGAAAGAGCCTTTGATTGGGATAATATGCTTAAACATAAGGATCTGCCCAAAGCAGATGGAGGTCAGTATTCACAAGTGAATATTGGACAAAATGAAGACCAGAAAAGTGTGCTAATTGGTAAAGTTTGCACATCAGAAGAGTTAGAAGGAATAACTCATGCCCTCAAGGATTACATACATGTAATTGCCTGGACCTATGATGAGCTAAAGACATATGATACTTCTGTCATGACTCATACTATACCTCTCAAACCAGATGCTAAACCTTTCAGACAGAAGCAAAGGCCAGTCAATGCTTTGCTTGAACCAATAATTCTTGAAGAAGTCAAGAAGTTGTTAAGTGCCCGGATAATCTTTCCTGTAAGGCACTCCACCTGGGTTGCCAATCTAGTCCTAGTCAAAAAGAAGAATGGAGACATCAGGTTGTGCGTAGATTTCAGAAATTTGAACAGAGCATCAGAAAAGGATAATTACCCTTTACCCTCATTAGATGAAGTTCTGCAGATGGTAAATGGAGCCAAGATGATGTCCTTCCTGGATGGCTTTTCAGGATACAACCAAGTGATGGTTGATAAAATTGACAGATTGAAAACTGCATTCACCACAAAGTGGGGGATATTTGCATATAGACGTATGCCATTTCGACTTATAAATGCTGGAGCTACATTCCAGTGAGCAATGGACATAGCCTTTAGAGGCTTAATAGGAAAATGCATAGTCATCTATATAGATGACTTGACTGTATTCTCTAAGGAGAGGAGCAATCATGTAACTGATCTCAGAAATGTATTGAAGAAGTGTGAAGAGTATGGAATATCACTGAACCCCAAGAAGTGTATATTTGGGGTGACAACAGGAAAGTTACTAGGCCACTTGATCACAAAAGATGGAATTATCATTGATCCTGACAGGGTGGAGTCTATTATGAAGTTGCAACTTCCAGGAAGCAAAAAAGAACTCAAATCTTACTTTGGTAAGATAAACTTTGTAAGGAAGTTCATCACAGGTTTTGCTGAGATTGTCAGACCACTAAATGCCATGTTGAAGAAAGATGCACAAATTGAGTGGACACTAGAGGCCAAAGCTGCATTTGAAGATATAAAGAAAGCCATATCAGATGCTCCTGTCCTCATTAGTCCAGACTACACAAGAGATTTCTACATCTATTCATTTGCTTCAGAACATACCTCTGCAGCAGTGTTAACTCAAAGAAATGAAGAGAAAGAAGAGAAACCAATTGCTTTCATGAGCTGTCCTTTCAGGGATGCTGAGTTGAGATATGTAGATGTTGAGAGACAGGCACTTGCATTAGTCAAAGCAGTAAAGAAATTCAGACATTACATACTAAGAAGCAAAGTTATTGCTGTAGTACCAGATGCAGCGGTGAAGATGCTGCTAATGCAAAGTGAGCCTGGTGAGAAAAGAGCTAAATGGATTACTGTATTACAAGAGTATGACATGGAAATTACACCAATGAAGCTGGTAAGAGGGCAAGCTCTGAGTCAAATGATATCTAAAATTGACCCAAACATCACCAGTCAGCAGTATGTGATCAATGAGAAAGATAACAGAGAATGGTATGCAGATATCAGGTACATCTTGATTACAGGAAGATGTCCATCGAAGATACAAGCTTCACAGAGAAGAGCCTTGAAAATAAAATCCCAAAAATATATGATAAAGGGAGGAGCCTTATTCAAAAAGAATCATGAAGGAATATACCTGAGATGCTTAGAAAAGCCAGAAGCAAACAAGGTCCTGTCAGAGATACATGACAAGTTCGGAACGGCACATGGGTCAGCCTTGGCCACAACGCATGCAATCCTTAGAGTAGGATATTATTGGCCTACAATTTTTAAAGATACAGCTGATCATGTTAAATGTTGTCATGTTTGTCAGGTTGCTGCCAACAGAGAGAAATATGCTGCACAACCCTTGCAGCCAGTAATGGAAGAACGCCCATTTGCACAGTGGGGCATGGACTTCATAGGACCAATCAATCCTCTGTCCTCTTCAGGACACAGGTATGTCTTAACCATTACTGACTATTGCACCAGATGGACTGAGGCTGTTAGTAGCAAGACCTGCACTGCAGATGACATTATTAGATTTCTGGAAAGTAACATTGTTACCAGGTATGGAATTCCTTATGCGTTGGTAAGTGATAATGGTTCTGTTTTCACTTCAACTAAATTGTCGAGTTGGGCTTTTGATCATGGGATTATCCTTAAATTTTCATCCAATTACTATCCCCAGGGGAATGGTTTAGCAGAATCCACCAACAAGAATTTATTGAATATCATAAGGAAACTGATAGAGAAGAACCCTAGAGAATGGAACTCATTTCTAAAATATGCCTTATGGGTAGATAGAACTAGAGTAAAAATTGCATTAGGAAATTCGCCTTTTCAACTAGTATATGGGGTGGATCCCATCCTTCCTGTAAACCTGAAAATTCCTACTCTGCAGTTTGCTCAAGAATACCTAGGCATAAACAATAAGCAAGAAGTTAGATTGCTTTAGTTGATGCACCTGGAAGAAAAAAGGAGTCAAGCAATTGACCAATTTGCAAAACATCAGGCTGTTGTCAAATGCTGGTTTGACAAGAGAGCCACAGTTAAAGCTTTCAGGATATTTGATTTAGTCCTGATATGGGATAAAGCCCATGAAAGGAAAGGTGACCATGGTAAGTTTGATAGATTATGGATAGGTCCCTTTCAAATTTCTGAGATATTAGGAGACAGCACTTATAGGCTTAAGAACCTGACGGGTGAGGATGTCCCATTGCCAGTCAATGGGCAATTCCTCAAATATTATTTCCAAGCCTGAGTGACTTCATGGCATTCATGTGTATCATATTGTACATTTGTATAGTTGTTTGTATAGTGCTCTTTTGTCTTGTTTTGTGTTGGTTGAGTTTTGTTTTGGTAAGTCAAGATGATGCACTTCATCGCCCAAGAAAATAACTAAATTGTTAGGATTCAAGTGATGAGATCAGATTTAGATATAGGTTGTAATTCATTCTGAGAAATATTCATGACCAGGTTTATAATTTCTTTTCATCAGGGTGCCTTTTCTTGTCCAAAGTGAATCAATCACAATGAAACACCTAACAGCCTTGGGCTTGTTGAAGACACGAGTATAGGTGTTAAGTGAAAAATCTAAAGGGACTCCCTTGCTACCAATACAATCTCCAACCTAAAGCTATAAGTGACTACACCTTATACAAATGAGCTGACATGATGATATCAAATACATATATACAAAAAAAAACTAAACAATAATATTAGGCCATCTAAGTAACTCTACCGGGGCTATAGACGCCTGCTGGCAGTGGGGCTCTACTAAGGGAGATTGTATAGATAACCTTGCCAGGGCTATGAACGCCTGCTGGTAGCAAGGCTCTATCCAGGTTGGCTATGAGGGATGATCTCCAACTATGTAGTTTAACACCAGTTACTTATGTTTTCAACTTGCTTTGAAGATGAGGATAATTAATCATATGCACACACATGATCCTTTGTTAGCATTGTTATCATGATGAAATTTTATCATTCAAAGATCATGATGATTATACTTAGAAAGAGTTAGAATACTATAGATGAATATGATCACATCACTTGAATCATTGGAATTTGTTTGTTTTCTTTGGTGGCAAGTTGTTGTGTGGTTACACAACATGCCCCATTTTGACTTGGCAAAACAAGGACCCAACTTTTTGGCTTGGCTTGTGTTGTCTGCTTTCTGGCGATTTGGTAAAAGTAAGTCAGGTGCATCATCATGAAGGGTCAGGATGAGGTAGATCATACTCATGAGGTTAGTTTGTCAAAGTTCATATTTCATTTTTGTGACCTCATATTTAGAAAGAGCTTGAAATTCCATGCAGGTTTGCCTTTTACATCACCTGAAAATTCGTCCATATGTGGGAGTTATGAGCAGTCAAAGTTTTGGTCAAACCTGATAATCACAAGTGATCATCATATTTTTATATCCTCAGTCATGTTGTCAAGGTCATCTTGATCTTGGTCTATCACCTGATAAAATCATGCAGTTGAAATATCCAGACGTCAATCTTAGGTGATAGTGCCCTTTACCCATCAAATGACCTTATGCACATCGTGAGCATCATGTTTTGAGTGTAACCCGATATTTCATAATGTCCTCCTGTCAAGAAATATCACCTTATGCTAATATCCTGATGACATCATCCTAACCTAAAAAATGAAGAAATCAATATCAGGATGACATCATCATCACATTTCTCCTTCGGTAGGATATTTCCTAAATATGATCAGGTTCACAAATATGACGATGACGTCATCTTTTGCATTTTAACAAAGCCCCGGATATGACGGTGACATCATCAGGACATTCGAGGGGGGGAAGCATCATATTCACAATATCCTGCAGATAGAGGGAAAGCCCTAAGTTTCCCCATCGGCGTAGCTTGTGCTATCGGCCGTGTGTTGTTTTTTCTCCCCGATGGGTGTTGTCTCACCGATGGTTGAGTCCATCGGCATAGTTTTAACCATCGGGGGTGTCTTGATTTTTCTCCCCGATGGTGGTTGTCACCCCGATGAAAGGTTCATCGGCATAGAAGTGTTTATCGGCCGAGCTTTATTTTCTTTCGCCGATAGTGGTTATCTCACCGATGGAAAAGTCCATCGGCATAGCATGTGATGTCATCCAAGCTTTAGATTTTCTCACCGACAGTGTTTATCTCACCGATATGGTTGTTCTTCAGCCTGGACTTTTACTGTCGGCCAAGTTCGTTATTCTCCCGCCGACTGAGGTAGTCTCCCCGATGTGTTTGTCCATCAGCCCAACGTTTGTCTATCGGCCGAGTCTGGATTTTTCTCGCCGATAGTTGTTGTCTTCCCGATGGGTGGACATTGGCATACTCTTGGCTTCGGTGTAGCTTTAGCCATTGGCCAAGTTTGAATTTGTCATCCCGACCGTGTGTGGTCATGCCGAAACATTAGTAGCGGACCTGAAATATTATCAAATGCTGCAAATTCATTGTATATTTTGGCCCTTGTATATTTCTTTTATACACGCCTAATTATACATTGCATAATATACATACACCAGATTTGAAATATTATTGACTGCGATTTATTCCTTGTATATTTTGGGATTGTATATTTCTTTTGTACATTCCGATATACATTGATCATATGCATAAGAATATTTTGCATGTATATTGTGACTTTTTTATGCTTGTATATGCAGATTTGAACCCGATATACATGCCGACGGTATATACAAGACCGGATTTGAAATAATTTGAAAAACGATTTATTCCTTGTATATTTTACGATGTATATGCAGATTTGAAACCCGATATACAAGGAAATGGGCAGGAAAATGAAGCGATGGATTTTTGAATCCATTTGATGGCCCGATTGTCTAATTTTCAGTCAACGATGGTTGACCCGAGTATTTTTGGCCCTGTTTATGCATTTTGTGCATGGTTTTCACAAAATTTGAAACCTGATTGCATGTGTTGAACATTTGGCCTATTTTTAATGAAGGTTTTAGCTGCATGCTGTCTTCCAATTGCTGTACTTAATGTTTGTTTGTTTATTGCAGGAAATCTTGACGCTGTTAGAGTTGTAGCTGAACATTGCAATATTGCACAAGGAGGCAACGTGAACCAGAAGTGAGGAGGATATTGTCAAAGATGCTGTTTGCCAGCTGGAGACCGAATCAATTTGAAGATGCTGGAATATTCTGTGCCAGCTATACATTTGCCAATTGGCAAAGCACATGCTTTTTATCTGGACCGTTGATGTTAATTGGTGAATCTTAATCATTGATCTTTTGTAAAGGATTCCTCACCTTATTCTATAAAAGGTGGTGGAATGCCTTGTTGAAACATTTGAAACTTAATTGAAATCTGTCTGCTGAAGTATTCAGGGCTCATTTCAAAGCCATTGCATATGTACATGTCTTTTGCATACTTAATGAAAGAGAAGAGTATTTCAATTACAAATCTTCATAAATCTTGAGTAATTTGTGTCTGAATTCTAGATATGTGCTTTGATTTGTTGCGTCCCTTGGAGTGCTCATCATGTTGCATATATTGTTTTCATTCATTATCCTCTGAAGTTTGCATCAACTGTGTCTAGTTGTGGAATATCCTGGTGAACATATGGTTTGATATCTTCTCCTCATGACAGTATCAAGTATGTATGTGGATCAATAGCTAAAGGTTCAACTTTAAATTGTAGTATTCTTTTCAATTTCTTTTAAATTTCAAAACATTTCACTACCACAATTGCAAATAATTGATAATCTTAAGCAAATAACACAAAATATGCAGACATCTCGTAGGTAATCACAAATATTTAGCATATTTGAATGCAAAGCATGCACAATTGAAAAATATCATGCAAAGATTGAGGTATTTCTACATCTTTTCATCTAGTAACTACATAATATGACTTCTCTGTAAAGAATTTCTGTAGGAATGTCATGATGATGGAACATTTTCACGTAAGGCCCCAAAATGGAAACAGCAACTCACATTAACCTCTGAGTAACTTCAGACGATTAAGACCTAATCACCGGAGACTTGGGATCATGAATTCTCTGAATTCACAGTATCTTTCAAGATGAATAAAGGTTAATGTGTACTTTTATTCTGTGCTTGTTTATGACTAACATCATGATCAACAATTACCTAATCCAAATCTTCAATACCTTAGATAGATGTGAATGATAGATGCATGGAAGATGAATTGTTTGATTGATTTGATATGTTGATTGCTCAATTCAATAGCATAACGATAAAATGAAGATGATAGATAGAAGACAATGGACGAAAAGATGATAGATATAAGATGATGGATGAATGATGCAAAGGCTCTAATGTGATTTCGACAGCATAAGGATACTCAAACTCAATGCATGAAAATGGCTTGTAGAGGAATTAATTTATAGGCAAGGCTTGGTTTGAATGGATGGATAAGATTGAAAGACTAATTGAATGATGTGGACATCTAGGATTGATTAGTTATTCTCACTCTTCAAGGAACTTGTAGTCATGTGACAAGTGTAAGAAGGAGGATAAAGCTCATGTGTGACCGTGTACACAAAAACGTTTATTTAATAAGTTTATGTGTGATGGTGTACACAAAAACATTTATTAAATGAAAGTTTTACTACCACACATGATTGAAATGAAAGGTAGACAAGTGTTGGAATATGGTGAAAGGTGAGGACCTAATTCAAATATTTTATTTGAATTAGTTGGGATATTAGTTGGAAAATTAATTAAATAAATAAGATTTATTTAATTAATTGGAAAGTGGGATTAGGATGGGATAAATGGGATTATGAATGGGAAATTAATTAAATAAATAAAATTTATTTAATTAATTGGCTAATGGATAAGTGGAATTAAGAGTGGGATTAGGACAAAATGCTACATGATGTCTAATAAGTGTTTTTGACTAGGTGTTGCAAGACATGGATATTTTTTGGGTGTCTACATTTTACCCCTCTTTAAGATGATGTTCGAGATGATGAGATTTATGTCGAGTAACATCATTTCAAAGAAGTTAAGGTATGGATAGAGGAGAATGATAGGGATGAAATGGGATGATGATGGAAAGATAGGATAATGATGTCCCCTTGAGAGGATAGGTGGGTTGGACAAACATGGATAGGCTCTCGAAATGAAATGGATTGACTAAGAAGGAAAGATAAGGGAATCATGGATAGAGGAAATGAATAAAATGTTATGCTACAATGAAAGTGATAAACCATGATGTTTGATATAGCACTAGACATTATGAACCAAGGTATAAGGACCAAGGTGGCGATGTGTCTTGTGCACCCAGTGTATTACAACATTGTCTAACGTATGAGGTCAAGATGTTGATCCAGCATACACAAGATATGAATATTAGCTGGAATGATATGGATGTGATACAAATGCAAGATAAAATGGTAACACACACAAGAAAGCAAGCAAGCATGCACAAATGATTCAAAAACAAACAAGGTATTGCCCCTGTCAAGCTATAAACCAATGAATAATTGATTGATTGATCATGATTGATGATAGTGATGATAATGTTGTCATGGCATGGAATGATATATCCCTTGATCAACACAAGGATGTGAGAATGATGTATCCCATTGATGATGATGATGATTGATTGATTTGGTTTATGTCGAGATTAGGATCAAAACTATTGATGCAATTGGATAATTTGACAAGATTGATTGACTTGATTGGTATGGATTAAGGATGACTTGCATTTGGATTTATTGCTTGGATTGACTTGATGAATGAAATGAGGAGATTGATGAATTGGAATGATTGGAAGAATAAGATTGGAAGGCTCATGATAGATGAATTGATTGATGATGATTGGATTTTGATGAATTGGAATGATTGGAAGAAGTGATTGAAGAATTGGTTTGATGAATTGATTTGATTTGATTGAATTGGTTTGATTGTTGGATTAATGAAGTAATTGAAATGAGGATGATTGGAAGACTTGATTTGATGATGTGATTGGATTTTAGGTGTTTATTGATGAGATGGGAGATAGATGATAGAAGAAGGTGAGATGGGTGAAGATGATGATTGGCGAAGATTAGAAGAAGGATGAAAGATAAAAGAGGTCTATCACCTATGCCTAAATTTGGGTACATCCTCCATAGCCTCGATTGCCTACATACCTTGTATCCATGGGATCAAGGCTTTTAACAATAGAGATGAGATGTAGTTCTGATATTGTTTTATTGATGAGATGATGAAGAAATGTGTATAAATTTTTTTTAGATAAAATGAAAATGATAAAACAATACAAATGCATTACCTAATCCAAATCTTCAATGCCTTAGATAGATGCAAATGATAGATGTGTTGGATCTAGGGCATACAACTGAGAGGGGGGGGGTGAATCAGTTGTATAGAACTTGTTCTCTTTCAAACACTTAATTCTCTGTTGTTAGTTAGCAGCATATCAAATAATCATTCATGGAAGCACAATACATAAACACAAGAGCAGATAAGCATCAACACATTGAACACCAAGATTTTGACGTGGAAAACCCGGTTAAGGGAAAAACCACGGGGTGATTAACCCAAGAATTATTCTCTGTTAGAAGAATAAGGAAAAATGAATGGCACATGCCAATAAGGGCTCACTGCCCGAGCACACTGCTCACAAAGAGGCCCACTGCCTACAAGGAGACACACTGTCTACAGAGTGATAAAAATCACAGTCTTGAACTGGAGAATGACATCTCTACCATGTCCGGATCAGTTCCAATTAAGCCCAACAATCTCTGCTCTGCCTTTCGCACCTTTCTTCGCTACTCCATACTCATCCACATGCTGCATCACTGAAATGAATTCACAAATCATTATTTATACAAGACATCGACTTAGGAACAAGCATCTAAGTCGGCAAACAACCATAGGAGTATCCGCAAGATGAATAACACATCCGGTCGGCTATCACAAGAACATTCGCAGGATGAACAACTCATCCGGTCGGCTAAACAGAGCAATAACTTCATCCGGAAGAATAACTTCAATTCCGGGCTCTGCCATCAATGCGGACCAACAACACAACTTAAACATGATTCAAGAACCTTCACAAGTCTGTCTGAATGTCCGGATACATCCGCACTTTCTCTGCTTACTGGGATCTCTTGTCTTCCTCATCCGGAACTTCAAGAACACAGTCTGTCGCCACTGTCATAATGCAGGAGGTACATCCGGACCTCCAAATTACACACAAATCAGGATGAAACATCACAAGGACATATAAAACACTCCTTCCAATCCGCAGATTATGATAATACAATTCCGGACCTCACCGGACCTTTTTGTGATCCTCTGTCACCTCCGGATACTTGCCGGACCCGGTTCTATACCGGCAGCCATAACTCCTTCAGATCTTCATGCGGACCTCTGAAATCTTAACTGTAGCATCTTAAGACTCATATCTACTAACCCTTTAATCCGCATCCTCCGGTTCTCATCCTATACAGTATATTTACCTTCTTCTCATCACTGTTCTTCACTGTTCCTGACTGAGGCTAATTTTCTCAATATCCTCAGCACAAAGCTCATCAAATCCTTCTTGTCAATGCAGTGTGAGTATGTTGACATCAATGACAACAATGGCTCACCTCATACTTGCAACAATCTCCCCCTTTGTCATTGATGGCAACATATGATGTGAAAAACCATCAAGACAAGAACTTCTCTTTTCTGTCACAGCTCCCCCTATCAACAACAACTCCTCACATGTCTTCCTTTGCTGCTCCCCCTTTGATCATCAACCACTTGTTTTTCACATGTCTTCTCTCCCCCTTTGACATCAATGGCAAAGGGCTCATACTTGCAACTCTCATGCATCAGAATAATACCAGCTGCTCCCCCTTAGTTGCAGCTCCCCATTAGTCCGGATCACAAGATATGACTGTGATAGCCACCGGACTGATGCACATCAGTGCATCTTAGTTCATCACCGGAGGGGCCATGACCCCTAACTTCTCCCGGAGATATTCAAAAGAGTCCTTGGGAAGAGGTTTTGTAAAGATATCTGCAATCTGATCCTTGGAGGGAACATACTCCAATCTGACTTCTTCCTTGTTTACTTGTTCTCTCAAAAAGTGAAATTTGATAGATATGTGCTTAGTCTTAGAATGCAATACCGGATTCTTGGAAATATTAATTGCACTTGAATTATCACAGAAAATTGTGATAGGCTCCTCATATTCAACTTTGATGTCTCTTAGCATCTGCTTCATCCACAAGATTTGAGTGCAACTACCTGCTGCTGCAATGTATTCTGCTTCAGTTGTAGACAGAGATATTGCATCTTGTTTCTTGCTTAGCCAAGAAACCAATCTCTTCCCCAAAAAGAATGCTCCACCACTAGTGCTCTTCCGGTCATCCACATCTCCTGCCCAATCTGCATCTGTGTAAGCATGAAGAGAAAAATCCGGATCTCTAGGATACCATAGACCATACTCAACTGTCCCTTTCAAGTATCTAAAAATTCTTTTGATTGCCATAACATGAGATTCTCTAGGATCAGCCTGGAATCTTGCCACAAGACCAACAGCTTGCATTATATCTGGTCTAGTTTGAGTGAGATACAACAATCCACCAATCATTGATCTATACTTTGTCTGATCTGCCTTTGGAGAATCATCATCTTTGCTTAACTTACATCCGGTTGCCATAGGAGTGTTCATAGGCTTTGAGTCTTCCATACCAAATTTCTTTAACAATTCTTTCACATATTTGGTCTGAGAAATGAAGATCCCTTCTTTTGTTTGAGTAATTTGCAGACCCAAGAAGAAATTCATTTCACCAAGCATAGACATTTCAAACTCACTTTTCATCTGATTTGCAAAAGTTTTACACATACTATCTCTTCCTCCAAAAATGATATCATCCACAAACACTTCAACAATCAGAATGTTTTCATGATCAATTTTGAAATATAAGTTGCTGTCAGCAGTACCTTTGTTGAATCCAATCTGCACAAGATGCTTATCCAACCTTTCATACCATGCTCTTGGGGCTTGCTTCAATCCATACAAAGCTTTCTTCAACTTGCAGACCATATCATTATTATCAGACAATTGAAATCCATCCGGTTGTTCAATGTAGACTTCTTCTTCCAGATCACCATTTAGGAAGGCAGACTTGACATCCATCTGATATACCTTGAAATCTTTGAAGGCAGCAAATGCAAGAAGTAATCTGACTGCTTCAATTCTTGCTACCGGAGCAAAAGTCTCTTCAAAGTCAATTCCTTCTATTTGAGAGTAGCCTTTGCAGACCAATCTAGCTTTGTTTCTGATTACTTCACCAGCTTCATTTAGTTTGTTCCGGAAGACCCATTTGGTTCCAATTACATTCCTGTCTCTAGGTCTGGGAACAAGATCCCAAGTATGATTTTTCTCAATTTGCATCAGTTCATCTTCCATTGCTTTGGTCCAATTTTCATCATTGCAGGCTTCATTTATTGTTTTAGGTTCAATCCTTGAAATCAGACAACATTCATTCTGATCTTGAGCAATATTCCTTCTAGTTTGTACACCTTTGCTTCTGTCACCTATGATCTGATCTTCAGAGTGATTCAGTTTTACATACCTTGGAATTTTGGGAGTATCCAGTACTGCTGTTTCTTGATCAGGCTCATTTAAACCTAACTCTTCTTCCTGATTTACCGGATCAGGCTGACTCTGTTTCACCGGAGAGGATTGAGTTCCTTGAACACTATCTTGGTCATCTTCATCAAATTCATAAAATCTTGAAGGCTTCTCAATTCCTTCATCAACCTTTACATTGGTACTTTCTATCATCTTCCTCAATCTCTTATTGTAACACCGATATGCTTTGCTTTGAGTGGAGTAGCCCAAGAAAATTCCTTCATCACTTCTAGCATCAAACTTTCCTAGATCTTCATCTCTTTTAATATAACACTTGCTACCAAATACCCTGAAATATTTCACAGTAGGAGTGATGCCAAACCAAAGTTCATAGGGGGTCTTACCGGTGTTGTTTCTGATTTGAACTCGATTGAGAGTGTAGACTGCAGTGCTGATAGCTTCTTTCCAAAACATTTGAGGAACATTTGCTTCCAACATCATTGTCCTAGCAGCTTCCTGGATGGTCCGGTTCTTTCTCTCAACTACTCCATTCTGCTGTGGAGTCCTAGGAGCAGACAATTGTCTCCTTATACCCTGTTTCTCACAAAAGTCAATGAATTCACCAGATGTAAATTCACCACCTCTATCAGACCTTAGACACTTTAGTTTCAATCCGGTTTGATTCTCCACCATAGCTTTGAAGATTTTGAACTTCTCAAAAGCTTCTGATTTTTCTTTCAGAAAGGTAACCCACATCATCCGGGAATGATCATCAATTAACAACATGAAATATCTATCACCTTGCAGACTCTTGATTCTTGTCGGACCACATAGATCAGTATGTACTAATTCCAACAATCCGGTAGAAGACTGATCTTTGCTTTTAAAAGAGACTCTGCTTTGTTTGCCTAACTGACATTCTTTACACACACTGTTTGTAGGTTTTATCAACTTTGGAAGATCTCTCACAGCCTGAGTATTGCTAATTTTGATGATGTTATCAAAATTTACATGACACATTCTTCTATGCCATAACCAACTCTGATCAATTTGAACAAACAAACAACTTTTATTTGAACCAACCAGATGAAAGATGTTACCTCTTGTCTGAGTACCGGATGCAATTTCAGTTCCGGAGCTTGTAAAGATTCTGCATTTTCCATTCTTGAACCGGAGATCATAGCCTTTGTCCACTAACTGACCAACACTGAGAAGATTGTGCTTCAATCCTTCAACATATAGTACATTACCTGTTTTGCTCTTACCATCAAAGGAAATAGTTCCCCTACCTCTGATTCTGCCAGCAGAATTGTCACCAAACTTTACCATTCCTCCTTCATATCTTTCCAAATCTAAGAACTTATTCTTGTCACCAGTCATATGGTGAGAGCATCCACTGTCAATAACCCAATCATCCTTTTCTTCCACTTGAGCAGCCAAGGCTTTTTCAACAACTTTGTGATTGACAGATTCAGAGAGCAAGGAATCTTCTTCCTTGATGGCTATAAACACCCACTCATTTCCGGATTTGCTTCCTGGATCTGATTCATCATCTGTTACTCCTTCATTGTCATCTTCTTCATGAACATAATAGCAATTCTTTTGAAACCTTTGTCTGTGAGTATTAGATCTTGCAGATCTCTCCGGACATCTTGAGGCAAAATGACCAATCTTATTGCAGTTAAAACACTTAAAGGGTAGTTTTCCTTCATACTTACCGGATCCTCTTGGCAGTCTCTTTGCAATGAGGGCTTCAAGTTGAGCTGTTTCTGCTTCTTCTTCTTCCATGTCTCTTCTTGCTTGATCATACCATGACATTTTCCTTGATGAGTTTTCACCCGGATCAAATCTCTGTTTGCCTTTCACATAGGCACTGGCTTTAAAAGCAGACTCAGTCTTGGGTGGATCATCTCCAAACTCGGTCATTTCAAATGCAGCTAGTTTGCCAGCCAATTGTTCTCTTGTGACAGTTGTGTGGGCTCTGAATTCATCAATGGCAGCAACTTTGATTTTGTAGACAGCAGGAAGGGATCTTAGGATTTTGCAGACAATCTCATTTTCATCTAGAGTTCCACCAGCATTTCTGATTCCACATACCAGCTCATTTACTCTTGGCATAAAGGTAGTAATGTTTTCATCATCTCTCATTTTCAATCTTTCAAATTTCCCTTTCAGACTTTGCAACCTTGCACTTTTGACAAACTCATCTCCTTCATACAGAAGTTCCAGTTTAGTTAGGATCTCATATGCAGTTGGTAGGTCAATGACATTCGAGAGATCTGAGTCATTCAATGCGCTTAGAAGAGCTTCCTTGGTCCGCAGATTGTTTTCAGCTTCTGTGGTTTCATCAGGAGTTGTCGGACCACCTTGTGGGGGTATATATGGTTTTGAAATCATAGCCAAGTATGCTTTTCCCATACATTCCAAATGACACTTCATGCGACCTTTCCAGAGAGTGAAGTTGGTTCCATCGAACTTCGGACTATCCTTCTTGTATGACGACATCCTGGATCACCTCAAGCGGTTAAGCTCCTATCAGAGGAACTCAGCTCTGATACCAATTGTTGGATCTAGGGCATACAACTGAGAGGGGGGGGGGTGAATCAGTTGTATAGAACTTGTTCTCTTTCAAACACTTAATTCTCTGTTGTTAGTTAGCAGCATATCAAATAATCATTCATGGAAGCACAATACATAAACACAAGAGCAGATAAGCATCAACACATTGAACACCAAGATTTTGACGTGGAAAACCCGGTTAAGGGAAAAACCACGGGGTGATTAACCCAAGAATTATTCTCTGTTAGAAGAATAAGGAAAAATGAATGGCACATGCCAATAAGGGCTCACTGCCCGAGCACACTGCTCACAAAGAGGCCCACTGCCTACAAGGAGACACACTGTCTACAGAGTGATAAAAATCACAGTCTTGAACTGGAGAATGACATCTCTACCATGTCCGGATCAGTTCCAATTAAGCCCAACAATCTCTGCTCTGCCTTTCGCACCTTTCTTCGCTACTCCATACTCATCCACATGCTGCATCACTGAAATGAATTCACAAATCATTATTTATACAAGACATCGACTTAGGAACAAGCATCTAAGTCGGCAAACAACCATAGGAGTATCCGCAAGATGAATAACACATCCGGTCGGCTATCACAAGAACATTCGCAGGATGAACAACTCATCCGGTCGGCTAAACAGAGCAATAACTTCATCCGGAAGAATAACTTCAATTCCGGGCTCTGCCATCAATGCGGACCAACAACACAACTTAAACATGATTCAAGAACCTTCACAAGTCTGTCTGAATGTCCGGATACATCCGCACTTTCTCTGCTTACTGGGATCTCTTGTCTTCCTCATCCGGAACTTCAAGAACACAGTCTGTCGCCACTGTCATAATGCAGGAGGTACATCCGGACCTCCAAATTACACACAAATCAGGATGAAACATCACAAGGACATATAAAACACTCCTTCCAATCCGCAGATTATGATAATACAATTCCGGACCTCACCGGACCTTTTTGTGATCCTCTGTCACCTCCGGATACTTGCCGGACCCGGTTCTATACCGGCAGCCATAACTCCTTCAGATCTTCATGCGGACCTCTGAAATCTTAACTGTAGCATCTTAAGACTCATATCTACTAACCCTTTAATCCGCATCCTCCGGTTCTCATCCTATACAGTATATTTACCTTCTTCTCATCACTGTTCTTCACTGTTCCTGACTGAGGCTAATTTTCTCAATATCCTCAGCACAAAGCTCATCAAATCCTTCTTGTCAATGCAGTGTGAGTATGTTGACATCAATGACAACAATGGCTCACCTCATACTTGCAACAAGATGCATGGAAGATGAATTGTTTGATTGATTTGATAGATTGATTGTTCAATTCAGTAGCATAATGATAAGATGAAGATGATAGATAGAAGACAATGGATGAAAAGATGATAGATATAAGATGATGGATGAATGATGCAAAGAATCTAATTTGATTTTGACAGCATAAGGATACTCAAATTCAATACATGAAAATGGCTTGTAGAGGAATTAATTTATAGGCAAGGCTTGGTTTGAATGGATGGATAAGATTGAAAGACTAATTGAACAATGTGGACGGCTAGGATTGATTAGTTATTCCCACTCTTCAAGGAATTTGTAGTTATGTGACAAGTGTAAGGAGGAGGATAAAGCTCCTGTGTGACTATGTACACAAAAACTTTTATTTAATAAGTTTATGTGTGATGGTGTACACAAAAAAATTTATTAAATGAAAGTTGTACTACCACACATGATTGAAATGAAAGGTGGACAAGTGTTGGAATGTGCTGAAAGGTGAGGACCTAATTCAAATATTTTATTTGAATTAGTTGGGATATTAGTTGGAAAATTAATTAAATAAATAAGATTTATTTAATTAATTGGAAAGTGGGATTAGGATGGGATAAATGGGATTATGAATGGGAAATTAATTAAATAAATAAAATTTATCTAATTAATTGGCTAATGGATAAGTGGAATTAAGAGTGGGATTAGGACAAAATGCTACATGATGTCTAAATAATATTTTTGACTAGGTGTTGCAAGACATGGACATTTTTGGGTGTCTACACCTTCATGGACAAGGTGATACTTCAGTATTTTCCTTATCTAGTTCTATTGTAGCAATAATCTCATCGTAGTTCAAGTAGTCATCTTCTACTTCAAGTGTATTTTGTTCCATCATGTTATTATCAGTATGCTTAGGAAAGGGGTTACTAAAAATCTATAAATTCTGATTTAGCAGAGCAACCGACTTATATCAATTATCATTCACACCTGATACCTATATAATATTTGAGTTGATGACGTCTTGTATTTCATGTTTAAGATGCATACATCATTTAGTATCATGTCCTTGTTGTCAATGAAAATGACAAAAAAACATTAGCATTGAAATAAGGTCCTTGCATTTTATTAGGAACCAAAGGTTTAATTAGGGGAAGCCTCTTGAGGTTATTACTCACAACCTGATTCATTATAGAATGATAGGATTTAGATATCAGAGTAAACTTTCTTTGTTGATACAGTGCCTTCTTCGGGTTAGTGATAGTAGACACTTATGAAAAAATGTTTGAATTATGTCCATTGACTTTGATGAAACTCTTATTATTCCTCTTAAAGTTATTTTGTGAAGGTCCACCCACGGATTGACCAACTTGAGCTAATGAGTTTTGATTTTCATACTGACTAGACGAAAGTTGATAATCATGAAGGGCGGTACATAAATGTTGAAAGGAGTTATACTTCATCAGAAGAATCTTATCATGGATGTTAGGTTGTAAATTTGTAATAAACACCTTTTGGACATCCTCATCCTTCATTTGATATTGAATTTATGCATAGAGAGATTAATACCAACTTATAAACTCAGTTAACTTCTCCTTTGGACCTTGTTTGCAATGAACTAAATCAATCAAAGAGACTTGATGTCCAATGTTTTCTTGAAAAAGTTGTAAAAACTGATCGACTAACTATAAATAGGAATGTATTGAATTTAGAGGTAAAGAGTTAAACCATTCTAGAGTTGTATCTTTGAGATATTGTGGGAAAATTTTTGCTAACAAATCCTCTTCAAAGTAGAAATCCCTACACATAGCCGTGAATGTTGCCACATGAATATTAGGATCACCTTTTCCACCATTATTTTCAAAGCGAGGAGTCTCAAACCTTTCAGACATAGGGGTTCTCAAGATTGCATAAGATAGAGGATTACGAGCATGATAGGTTGGTATATTAGGTTGTGAAGAATTTGTCAAGTTTGTCACCTTTTGTTGTAAAGAAGTCATGCCTTGCAAGAGTTGGTTTAGAATGGCATCATTAGGAGATGCGATATGTTGTGAGGAATTAGAACCAAAGTGAGGAGGTGATTGAGCCTGAGTAGTGATAAATGGAGGTTGTGAATAGTTCAGTTGCGGTTGGACATTGTGATAGGTAGAAGGTGGTTGCGAATAAGTGGGATGGAGATGTGGTCGAGAGTAATTATTCATAGAAGAGATCCCCTTAGATACAAAGTTTTGATAATTAAATCCCACAACTTTGTAATTTTGTGAATTTGTGCCATTAGATACTCTAATACCAGTGGCACCATTACTACAAGTATTTGCATTAGTGGTTAAAATCATTGATGTAAATGTAGATATTCCCGTAGTCGGTATAGGTGTTGAAACTTGCTTGAGAGACGGTGACAACATGTTCTTAATACCATTTGCACATTCAGTCACCAACATGACATTATGGTGTACTATATCTATCAATCCTTGAACAACATTAATACCATCTTGTCCTTCTTTTACAAATTCTCTTATATGGTGGATCACAGGGACAACTTCTTCTGCTATCCTTTCATTTCCAACAAATGCTTGAAAATCAGCTAACTCTTTATCCAGTTTGTTTATTTGGTCATTAGGTACACGTGTTACCACCTCAATAGTGTCATCAACATCATAAAATAATTGATCTTCTATAGTGGGTTTATGAGGTATAGTATCTTGCAAAACTTGTGTCTCTCCTTTTGTAAAGAAAGTGTTCAACAGATTTTCAGAGGTAGGGATTTCACTTTCTTTGAAAGCACTAGATCCCATGAGTCTCCTACTTCTTCTTAAAGGGATATTTATATTACGGTAGTGAGTTATAATACTCATACAAAAGCATACAACTATTAATGCACAAACTAATAGAACAAACCCTAGGAGCAAGATATGTTTAAGATCCAAAATGCTTGATTTTTCAACTTTTTCCAATGCAAATCACTAGGAGAAAAGGTGTTGTGAAAAATTTTAAGAGGGAAAGTGAATAATATGCATAATAAAAGTCCAATTATGCATTAATATATTTTAGAACATGCTTTTGATGCAAACTTAGAGTGATGACAAGTCAAAACCTAATGAAAATATGCTAAAATATGTAATTTTTCAACAATTCTCATGATAAATGAATAAGAGAAAGGGTGTTGTGAGGAAAATTGTGATGGAAAGTGTATTATAACAGTAATATTAGTCACTTAATGCAAGAAAATTTGTCACAACACCCCTATAGTGCCAATCTAAGTCAAACCCTGGTGAAAATATAGCTAAAATATGCAAATTTTCACAAATTTTCAATGCAAAGGCCTAGTAGAAAAGGTGTTGTAAGGAATATGAGGAGAGGAAGTAGATAGTAACCCTAATAACAGCCAATTAGTGTATAAAAATCCCCTACAACATGCTTGTGATGCAAATCTATAGAGACGATAATGTCAAATTTAGTGAAAATGCAAGGTTTTCAAACCCTAGACAATGAAATTTTGCAAGAAGACCACTATGATGCAAAAATACAATTATAAATCAGTCCTAATGAGTGTTTTAAAAGGGTAGTAAAATCTGAAACAAGATTTTGACTACAAACCCTAGCTAATGCAAAACTAGGTTTTTATGAAAAATGTACAATTTCAAGCAATTTTTATCAATTTAAGCACAAAAATGCAATGCAAGTGAATACTAAATGATGAATTTCTGTAATTTAAATCAGATCTAATGAAAATGATAGAAATTTAATGAAATTAAATGCTAAATAATTCAAACTATGCTAAAATGCAAGCCTAAAATGCTAATTTTTTCATTTTTTTGTAATTTTTTGAATGCAATAAGATGAATGAATGCAAATCTATCAAACAAAACTTAGCAAGGTGCCAAAAAGTTCAAAAACATGGGTTCACCAAAATGTTTTATATGAAAAGGGGGATGTTGAGTTTCAAGGGTTTATTCAAAATCCTCCTTTCACACAAAACATTCCAAGGGCATATTAACCGAGTTGAGCCTCCAATTTGTGGAAGAGGATTCACCTATCAGGTTGGGCCACTACTTGGGAAGATGCATAATCTTGGATGTGTCAAACAATATCTCAATTTAATGCTCAATTTCACTTAAAACCCTAAATATTCAAAACAATAAGTAAATTATCGAATTACAGCAAATCCTTTCAGACTAAGATGAAGGACATAGATATTTAACTCACTATTATTTGAAATCTAGAAAGTGGAAAAGTTGAGGACACAAGGACTAGTGCCCAAGTCCAAGGTGCACTTTTCATCATGGAATCTAGAACTTCTCTCGACACTGATCTATACTGCAACTTTTATTTCTGCCTCAAGGAAAGTGAAGCACACAAGGACTAGCACCCTAGTCCAGGAATGTTCATCGGAGTCCTCTACTTCTCAGATCCTGAATCTTTGATGTATCCCACTCCATTTCTACAACTCCACTCTATGAAACTTGGTACCTATAACCTAAAATCACAAAGGAGTGTGGGAGGGGGTTGTCATCTTTAGAGGCTTGCCTCAGTCAAGTCCTAGAGAGACATTCAAGTCTTCTGAACACCATTGTTAGATAAAAGTGTGTATCCCAGTGGGATAGAGGCAAAAATCCAAATGATAAATGATTGAAAACACAATAGATATCACCTTGAAGTGTAGATCTCATGGAAGGAAGATACTCTTCATGCCATGAGGAGATGGATGTCAAATCTGTAAATACAAACACAATAATAATGCTCTACTCTATAACACAATGAATGCCTTGAATCACTTTCACAAAATCACAATGCTCATCTAATTTTCATCTAATGTCCATCTATTTTGTAAATGAAACCTAATCATGCTTATATATGCAACTACAAATATTTCCACTAAGAATTTCATAATTCAAACTTGAGATGTCGGCATAGGACCTAAATAACAGTCATAAAACTGACATTTGAAATTAGGGCAGGCCCAAAATAGGGCAAGACTAGGGCACTAGCACCCAAGTCCACCCTGCCATTTTTGTTTAGTGATCATCAAAATAGCACCCCCTAGGTCCTATTTTCCATAAGACTTTAGAGTTTTCTCATAGGGAGTCAAAAATATCACACAAGATGCTCTAAATGCAAATTAAGGACCCGAGAGCTAAACCTTAAGAGGGAAAAGCCCCCAAGGGGACATTTTCTAACGTAACAAATCTATTTACTTTATCATTGCTTTTGCCTCTGTCCACCAAGGACATGCACTCTCTATTTAACAATGATGTTGGAAGGCTTGAATGCCATTCTGGGGCTTGACTGAGGCAAGCTCCTAAACATAACTCCCAACCCCTCTCTTGTGATTGTAGGTGATAGGTGTAGGATCTTGTAGAGTGGGGTTGCAGAGGATTGGTGTAGAGCATAAGAATTCTAGATCTAAAGAAAAAGGTAGAAAATATCCCTAAAAGGTCAAGGGCACTCGCTCTTTTGACCTCTAGTTTTCTAGTGTTGGAAACCTCTGAAGTGGTTGCAGTCTATAGAAGAAAATATTCTGAAGCCTTTAGAAAAAGTAGCACCTTGGGCTTGGGCACCCGTTCTTTTGACCCAAAATTTTCTACCTTCTGAAAACCAAAATTTGGTATGTATTTGATCTATGTTTAGTGTTGGTAACAATGCAGATAATTGAGAGGGGGGGTGAATTAGTTATCTTATATATCTTAACTTTCTTTTCCTTTTTAATATTAATGCAGCATCAAAACATAAGAGCATACATAATCATGAGAGTAGAAATAAAATCAACACATAACACAAGGATTTTTACCTGGAAATCCCTGTTAAGGGAAAAACCACAAGGTGACTAACCCAAGATTCTATTCTCTATTAAAAGAATAAGAAGTACAAAATGGCACTTGCCAATTAGGGCTCACTGCTCGAGTACACTGCTCACAAGAGGCATACTCCCTACAAGAGACTCACTATCTACAAAGTTTATAGAAAGGTAACCAGGTATTTGAACTAATGAGAGGCATCCACATATGCTGAGGTTTAGTTCTGGTTAGGCTCAATATATTGATCTACTGCACTTCGTTCTTCCTCTCCTTTAGTGCTGTTGTTCTGTCACATTCTGGACTTGTACTGCTACTTCCACACTTATCTCTACCTTTTTTGCATTCTATCTCTACACACCCACACTTTCATACCAAAATCCATCTGGTATATATATCCACACCAAGCATTTCAACATCTTTCTAGTCGGCATCCAGAATACTCAAGATATTTTGAAGACTCTAATCTGTCAACTGAATCCATGCTTACTATGTGATGCGTATCAAAGACATAGACATAGAAGTCATCAATCATGTCAGCCAACCATGTATGATCCCTCAAATAGCTTGATCACCATCAATTTCTCATCTAGATTAAGGTCTAATACTCTACCAGTTAGTTCTTCCTCAGTCTACTCTGCCTATCAGAAACCCAACACTTAGATGCTCATATCTTTTCACTCATTAATCACTGGAGGCTCAATCTCTAGAATGTAGTAGTCATGGTACTCCTCTTGACTTGTCCAAGTCTGCAACATTCTGAGTTATACCATCTGAGAGATCCAGACCTAATTGTCAGACCTTGCTGCATGCTCTGTTCTTGTTCATCGAACCAAAACACTCTTCAATTTGTCTTCTGGTATAGACATACTATGTGCTGCGGATGTGTGGGATAGACTTTGTTGCCATCAATGACAACAATAATGAAGTCACATAGTGTCTCTTGCCAACAATCTCCCCCTTTGGCATTGATGGCAACACTTAGTGAAAAATGACTAAGTTTCATAGAAAACTCCGCCTTAGTTGATGCTCTATCTTGTGCACTGTTTTATTGGAGCTCCCTCTTAGGCTAGATTCCACATTTTTCACTACTCCTCACTCCCCCTTTGACATCAATGGCAAAGGGTGGAATCCGCACATCAAAATTTACAAAAATTATTTTATACATAGTCGCATAAGTATTTATACATGTTATACTTACATATACTTAAGTATATCCACAAAGGTAGTCTTCAACTGTACAACTTCTATCGCCTAACTCTGCTTCATCCTATCCAAAATTGAAATGTGGCCACTCAACAAAAATGCAAAAGCTTCTCCCCTTCTTAAGTCTACCAGATCAATAGTCTGGGTTGTGGTCTAAGTATCAGTTAAGGTCTCATGCATGGCCTCTAACTTGGGGATAATTATCCCTCTTAGTTCACTCATCCTACTTATTATATTCTTCCTCTCTTTTTCAAGCCTCTTTATTTCATTTATAATGGCGATGGCCTGACACACTTGATTCATTAAAGATGTGGTGAGGGGATCAAAATTCCAAATTTCCTTATCATTCCAAGTGACAACCAACCTGATAGCTAAGTCCTCTTGCAAAAGTTGCGACTTGGCTCGGTTCAATGTCCTTGATTGTATGTAGTGAATGGAGGATCTAACCAAACTATCACTCTAATCAACCCTCCCTCTCTTCCTTCATTACATTTTGGTAAACATATGTTTTTCTAAAAATTGCATCTTGCTAACTATTATACATTAGATTTGCATTCATACATTTCATATTCATCATCTTACATTTGAAAATCTTACAAAAAAATTGAAAATTTTGAAAAAAATAAGCGTCCTAGGCTTGCATTTAGGCATAGTTTGCACTATTTTCATTTGCGTTTCATCTAAATCATTTGAATCTCTGGTATTTACATCAGATCTGATATAAATTATAGCATTACATCATTACATAATCATTTACCTTGCATTTTCATATTTTATTTGTTAGGGTTTGCTTGAAAATGTGCATTTTTCATATAACCTAGTCTTTGCAAAAACTAGGGTTTGTGGTTAAAAAATCATGTTTCAGATTTTACTACTCCTTCGAACATTCTTTCAAATCTAATTTTGAACTTTAGTGTTGCTGCATTGTGTATTTTTGCATTTACATTATCTTCTTTAATACATTTACATTGAAAAAAGTGAAAAAAATGAGCATTCTAGGTGCATAAACAAGCATAGTTTTGCTTATTTTCATTGCATTTGTCATAAATATCATTAATGTCAGATATTTGATTTATTTGAAAACATACAATTAGTGCTCCTTTGACAAACTTGGCATCATTTTACACTCTTTCTTGAAAATTTGCATGTTTTTAATTACACATTGTGTATTTCAACACTAAATGTTGTGTACACTTTCTTTAAATGAACTTACAAATCACTCATATTGCCTTGTTGTGTTAAATTATTTAATTCTACCCACTTTGTTTATTTTGGAACCTATGCTTCTTTTTGTACCCTCTTCCCTTAAACAAGTGCTTAAAGTGTGAAATAGTCTCACATACATGGCTTCTTATCACAACAATAATGCTAGGTTCCCTCCTACACATTATATGAAAAGAAAGATTCCTGAACCTGAAATAGTATTTACACCTCATGATAGAACAATTGGAAACATTGAAGGACCCCTTTACATCACACTGAAAGTAATGGGTACTCCTATGCATGGAACACTTATTGATCCTAATTGTATGACGAATGTGGCTACAGAAGAGTTCCTTTATTCACATAATTTAATACAAGATTCTTATGAACCTTCAGACCTAATGATTAAGACACATGATGAAGATTTTATTCCCACCTTTGGGAAGATATCCTTGTTAGTTATGGTATTTGAGAAAGCCATGGAACAATTATTTGATGTCATCCCTACATCTGACCTCTTCTGCATAAAATTAGGCCATCCATGGCTAAAAGCTGTGAAGGTTGTCCCCTCAACAATTCACAAATGTATAAAATTTCCTTTACATGGACAAGTGCACATAATTCATCATAATACATGAAAACCCATGGTTACTCAAAAGAACTTCACTCTTGATTACTTCTGGCCATGACCTACTGTGGAACTTGAGCCATGAAGAGACCAAATTTTCTTGGGATATAGATGATACACAACAAAAATAGTATCTAGAGTGGCCGGATCTTCTATTCAACAAACAACAAATGAAGAACAACCCGCATTAGAAGAACCTCCTAGATCAAAAAGAAAGGGAATCTATGTTGAGGTTCCTCCTCTACCATCCTTGTAAGGATTGGGAGGTACTCATAGAGAACAAAGCACTTCATTTGGTGTAGTCATAGTTAGGAGGGTCCACAGAGTGAACTATCTAGACCGTACAACAAGAGTAACCACAATGGAAGAAACTCAAATATAGAATGCAAATGTGGATTTAGATAATCAATATATCATAGATTCAAATGCTAACATGTTGGCAACATGCGGGCTTACAACTTAGGGTTCATAGGCCCAATTCTCTAGTTATAATGTATGCTCAAGATATGGCTTTGGAGCACCTTCCAGAAGAAAATCTAACTTATGAACTATCTATCATCAACTAACTACCATTCTATGCATCTATTACATGATTATATATCATCTCTAGATCACAAGAGTCCTCTATGTCATCCAAGAAAGACTAAACACTCCAATGAAAGAGATGTAACATGTAGCAGCAACTAGGTTGACCTAGACCATATGGAAATCCTTTACAAATGAATGAATCAAGATGCAGATCTTAGGGAAGCTTGGTCAAGTCCCAAAGTACCTTGAATGGTGTTCCATTTATCTCTACAAGTCATGGAAGTGCTCTACAAGTCTTCTTCTTTAGCTAACCGTCTGGGACTATCTGAATGCTCTATTCTAAGAAA
This sequence comes from Cunninghamia lanceolata, assembly GCA_027924645.1. NCBI lineage: Eukaryota > Viridiplantae > Streptophyta > Pinopsida > Cupressales > Cupressaceae > Cunninghamia > Cunninghamia lanceolata. The sequence goes on from BSBN01000243.1 coordinate 1,827,223, forward strand.
ATAATTGATCTTTTGATAGCGATATCTTTCTGGTAATTGATCCAAATGAGCTAAATTTGGATATGATGTGCATGATCATGTCTAGATGCTAAGTCCAGCTCCACAAGCTCTAAAATGAAACTATGGCAAAATGTAGACCAAAATACAGAAATTGCTACTGACTGAACTGACTATACTGAACTAGAAAATGAAAGAAAACAAAATGAATGCAATTACTTTTGGTTGATGCAAAATTTCTCTTGAACTTGGTATGCTCCTGCATCAAACATTCGGGGTTATTGAAAAAAGTGAGTCCCTCACATTTCTAGGGATAGAGGAAAACCAAAATGGTCCACCTCAGCCTAAGAAATCTAAGATGAGTCTTCTTCCAGTCTACCTTTCCACTTGACCAAATATTTCTTGTATTTCTTTCATCTAGTGTTGTGTCCAACTTTGCTATCTAAGATGTCTTCAATCTACTCCAGTGCTTGTTGTGGTAATTGCTTCTTCAAGTCTTCTTCAATGTTGTCACTAAACTTTCCTTCATGATATTGATATAGGTCATCAATGTTGAAAATAGGTGATATTCCTAATGTCTCTGGTAACTCCACTTCATATGCATTTCCTAAATCAAACTTTCTGAGTATCCTACAAGGTCCAAACTTCTTCATCTTCAACTTGTTATATGTGCCTACTCAAAATCTCTCTTTTCTTAGATATATCATTACCTCATCTCCCACTAATTTTTTTTTGTGTATTCTCTTCTCATCTACTTTCTCTTTATACTTACTGTTTATCTCCTCCAAATGCTTCTTAACTTGATTAGGTACTATCACCGTGTTTTCTACAAATTCTTCTACCTCTGCACTCCTCTTATCCTCCATGCTGATATCTATCAACTCTGTTATGCCTCTAGGGTTAGTTCCTGTCACAATCTCAAATGGTGTTTTCCTATGCTCCTATTCATTGAATTGTTGTATGCAAACTCTGCTTGTGATAGAATGAGATCCCAATTTCATGCCTTCTCTCCAACCAAACATCTCAACAAGTTACCCAAACTCCTATTCACCACCTCTATTTGTCTATCAGTCTGTGGATCAAATGTTGAACTGAACTTCAAATTTGTATTCATCTTCTTCCAAAGTGTCCTCCAAAAGTATCCAAGGAATCTTGTATCTCTGTCTGAAACTATGCTTTTAGGAAATCCATGCAATCTCACAATCTCCTTAAAAAATAGGTCAGCCACATGAACTACTTCACTTGTTTTCTTACAAGGTATGAAATGTACCATCTTTGAAAATCTATCCACCACTACAAATATAGAATCATGTCCTCTCTGTGTCTTCAACAATCCCAATATGAAATCCATGTTTATGTCTTCCCAAGGTCTCTCTGGTACCATCAAAGATTTGTACCACCCAGTATTATGACTACTTCCTTTTACAACTTAACATACTCTACAACTTTGCACAAACTTCTAGACATCCTTATTTATTTGAGGCCAAAAGTAATTTTCACTTACCAAAGCCACTATCTTGTCAATCCCAAAATGTCTTGCCAATCCACCACTGTGTTTCTCTTTGATCAAATTGTCTCTCATTGAACTCCTAGGTATACACAACTAATTTCCTTTGAACAACATATCCTCCTGAATGAAATAGTCCAACCACTTACTCCTATCTATCACAATACGTTCCTTACATGCTTTCTATGGTTCTACAAAATCAAGGTCTTCTTCATACATGTTCTTCAACTCTTCAAAACCTAATACTTCAACTCTCATCTCTGTTAGCAAATTTCTTCGTCTACTTAATGCATCGATGACTTTGTTTGACTTCCCACTCCTATGCTTCAGTAAAAAAGTGTAACTTTGCATGAACTCTACCCATCTCATATGTCTCTAATTCAAATTTCCTTGACTGTCCAAATATTGCAAAGCTTGATGATCTATATACAACACAAATTCCTTAGGCAACAAATAATGTCTCAACTTCTTCAAGGCTTGAATTATGGCATAGAACTCTTGATCATAAACTAAATATCTTCTTCTTGCATCATTCAACTTCTCACTAAAATATGCTAAAAGTCTACCTTCTTGACTTAACACTGCTCCTGTTGCATTTCTAGTTGCATCACAATCTACTTGAAATACCTTGTTGAAATCTAGTAATGCTAATATTGGTTGCTCTATCACTTTTTGCTTCAATATTTCAAAACTTTTATTTTCTCCCAATGTCCATTTAAAATCCTTTCTGTCACCTCTTATTGTCTCTGTCATAGTTGTACATACTGAACTAAAATTTTGGATGAACTTCTAATAGAAACTAGCTAATCCATGAAATGATCTAACTTCTCCAATACTCTCAAGTGTTGGCCACTCAACAATTTCTCTAACTTTCTTAGCGTCCATCTTCAATCCTTCCATAGAAATAACAAATCCCAAGTATACCTATTCTTCCTTCATGAAACTACACTTCTTGATGTTCATCAGCAATTTCTCTTCTCTTAACCTTTGTAATACTTGTCTTAGATGCCACAAATGTTCTTCTTTCATCTTACTAAAAATCAGAATATGATCCAAATATACAATAACAAACTTACCCAAGAATTTCTTCAAAACTTCATTCATCAACCTCATGAAACTACTCAGTTCATTTATCAATCCAAAAGGACAATCCTTCATTTGTCTTGAAAGTAGTCTTCCATTCATCTCCTTCTCTGATTCTAATCTAATGGTATCCACTCTTCAAGTCTATCTTTGTAAAATACTTTGCTCCACTCATATAATCCATAATATCATCCATCCTAGGCAATGGAAATCTATACTTAACTGTGATCTTGTTGATTGCTCTAGAGTCTATACACATCCTCCATTCTCCATCCTTCATCTGTGCTAGCACTGTAGGTATTGCACAAGGACTCAAACTTTCTCTGATCAAACCTTTCCTCAACAAATCTTGTATCTGTCTATTCAATTCTTCATTCTCTACTGGTGTCATTCTGTGTGCAACTTTGTTAGGCAAACTAGCTCTAGGTATAAGATCCATGTGATGACTAATAGCCTTGATTGATGGCAATCCTTCAGATACATTATCTGATATGATGTCTTCATACTCTATCAACAATTTAGTTATATCCTCTAGTTCTCATTCTATAGTCTCTATCTTTAGGTTTTCACGCTTCTTAAGAATCAAAGCATGACACATATTCTCGTCTCAAACCATCCAAAAAATTTCTTCCATTAACCAAACAGATTCTAGTATTCCCACATACTTCACTCTTAGGCTCATCTTCTAAAGGAATCAAGGTAATTCTCTTTCCATTTGATGTTATAGTATAGGTATTCTTTCTCCCATCATATATATCTTTTCTATCATACTACCATGGTCTACCCAACAATGTATGACATACATCCATAGTCATAATATCACACAATACTTCATCATGATAAGGTCTAATATGAAATTTCACCAAACATTGTTCACTCACTAGTACTTTGTGTCCATCCTAAATTCATGCTATCTGATATGGCTTAGGGTGTTTCAATCTTTCCAACTTCAGCTTAGTCACCATCTCCTCTAAAACCAAATTATTAGAACTACCACTATCAATTACAACCTTACAACATTTACCTCCTAATTTGCATCTAGTTTGGAACAAAATTTTCCTCTGTGGTGGTTCCACATTTGTCTCTACTTGAAATAGTCCTCTCCTCATGATTAGTGATTCTCCTTTCTTAGGTTTACCAATTGAACTAGGTGATCGAACAGGTTCTTCTTCCACATAAGTTGTTCTTCCACTGTTCTCTATCTTCTTGGTTGTACCTCCTTGATGACATTCAAATGCTCTATTTCCTTCACCTCCACACTTAAAACAAGTTCCTCTAAATGTTCTCCTATCAAGTCCTCTTCCATCTCTTTTGTATCCTTCACTCTAGTAAGAATTAGGGTTTCCTCTACGGTAGAAAGTTATATCATCCCTCCGGTATGCATTGTTATCTCTATCTTCCTTCTTGAATATGCTATCTTGTCTTTTTTTCTCCTCATATGATCTTTCTCCTCCAAAAAATGTTCTACCTCTATGAAACTTACCTCCTCTACTTCTCTGTCTCTGCTCATGCTTCTTTTCCAACTTTTCTTCAACTTTCAGGGCAAACTAATATGCTTCTTCTAGTGTTGTCATCCTCACCAAACTCAATTCTTCTTGAATGTTTAATCTCAGTCCATTGGTGTATCTTGCCACTTTTTCCTTGCTTTCTTCACTATGTCTTGTCCTTATAATCATCTTATAAAATTCTTCAGTATACTCCTTCACAGATTTCTCCTTTTGTCTCAAGTTTTACAATCTCTTCAACAATTCCAACTCATAATTAGTAGGTATAAGCTGATTCTTCAACATTGTCACCATTCTATCCCTTTTTATGATCTTGTCTTTTCCTCTTCTATTCCTATCCAACTAAACTTCTTTCCACCAAATAGAAACTTGTCCTTTCAATTTAGTTTTTGCAAATGTCACCTTCTCCAAATGTTTAATTTCTTCATACTCAAATTATACTTCTAGGTTATTTATCTAATCAATCAACTCTTCTAGATTCAAATTGCCAATATAGTTTGGTACATCCACTCTAGGTATTTTCCCAATATTTGAAATAGATCTCAACATCTTCACTTGATCTGATTCTTCTTCTTATTCTAGGGTTTCTTCATTTTGATCAGTAGATTGAAATTCTTCATCATCATTTTCAACATTAGGTCTAGGGTTAATTCCTCTTCGCCTATCTTCTTCAACGACATCTAATCAAACTTACATTATTTTCATCATTTCCATCATCTCATCCATTCTTCTAGCCATAGTACCAACAACAGGTATTCTCCTCGGTGGTATCTCTTCCTAGGATCAAGTGTAACTACCTCAAATTCAGTGATTGGACTACAAGGTGACAACTGCCTCACAATCAGCGATTAGTTGAGAACACAAGTAGTCTGCCTCAGTTTAGTAATCTATTCACAACAAGATCATATGGAATGCCTTCAAAAACTTCACTCAACTTTGCTCCCATGGATTCAAACTTTGCTCTAATACCACTTGGTGCAGTCATGGTTAGGAGGGTCCATAGAGTGAACTATTCAGACTACAAAGAAAGAGTAAACATAATGGAAGCAACTCAAATATAGAATAAAAATGTGGATTGAGATACTCAATATATCATAGATTCAAATTCTAACATGCCGGCAACATGCAAGCTTACAACTTAGGGCTCACAGGCCTAATTCTCTAGTTACAATGTATGTGCAAGATATGGCTTTGAAGCACCTCTAGAAAAAAATCTAACTTATGAACTATCTATCATCTGGCTTCCTCCTTAATTCCCTTCATCTTTGTGAACTTTCTGGGGAACAAATCCTCATACTTAGACAAAATTTCTATTACTTGTTCCACTTCCTTCTCATCCCAATAGTCTCCTATCTTAGCTAGCTGCAAATCTCCTTCTTTGGCAATGTTTTCTTCCCTTAGCTAGATGGCCTCGTTGTAGTAATTTTCCTTGATGTCTGTTGATTCCACCAGCTCTCCTTCACCTTGTTCTATTTTTATTTCGGGTTCTATTCTCTCCTTCTTCCTGCTGTGATGTTTTGTAATATTTGTGTTTCCTTGGATATGATTCTTTATTCATCCATTCTATGATCTTCTAGATGCCTTCTATTTTTTCTGGTAATGAGCTCTATTCTAGTTTGGCTTCTTCCTCTTATGAATTTTATTGAAAAGCAATCTCCCTGATTCTAATGAGTGATGTGTGTATGTTTTTGTTTGGATCAAAAAATGAGAAAGTATGAATGACGTTGTTTTGTAATTCTTCTCAATATCTAGTTTCTTTCCTTCATTCTTGATTTATATACCATGTCTGTGCAATTGGTGAGAATGTCCAATAAAAGAAGTGGGTATACAATACCTCATTATATTCATTTCTACCTTTCCATATTGTTATACACATGGACAAATGTTCTTGTGGCCTGGATATCTAACCTGAACACTTAGGTATTATATCATATTCTCCTTCCTCCAGCAAATATCTTATCTCGATGAATATCTTAAATGCTGACCATCGGTCAATTGTATCTTTGTGTGTGTTCCACCAATTTGTAGCATTGTATACCAATGTGTGTTGTGTAGCCTGTAATCTTATCTCTTCATCTAAGAAAACTATCTCCACTTCTGCTAGATATTTATGTAGGTCCTGCATGCCTGAAAACCTAGGAAGCTTGATATGTGAAATTCCTTTCAAAATATGACTTATCTAGTGAGATCTTTTCTCCATATCTTCCTTAACCTTATTGAGTGTGCTATAGGTAGTCTCTAGTGAGTTTTGATGAAGTGTGCAAGACTATGGTGTGTCTTCTTTGTCCTTCCTAATCATGAATATGCTCCAATAACCAAGAATTTTCCTTATTTTTAGTTCTGGTTCTTCTCTCATCCAAGCTTCCAAAACCTCCTCACTGTCTGTACTAGAGTGATCATCCTCTATCTACACTTCACCCTCAGAATTAGGCTCTTCTGTGTCTCTTTTACATCTAACCTTGTGATCATATAGAGATTCTTTACATCCTTGTCATTGCATTCATCTTGATTGATTTATTCTATATATGCTTCCTCCATTGATGAACCTAGGGTGATATTGACAAAATTGTTCTCATTAGCAAATGATAGTTCTTCTCTCTGGGAGTCTATGACATTGTTTGCATCTACAAACCATCTCAAGCCCAAAAGTGCATTAAAATCTTTTCCTTGATCCTTCATGGTTACCACAATGAAATATAAGACATGTTTGATCCCCATCAAGTTAACTTCAACTTGCTTCCATATTCCCATTATCTGTGTGTTAGATCGACCCACCAAGATTATATTGTAAGTGGTTTCTGATAGCTTAGGTCTTCCTAATTGCTCCCACAACTTCTTTGTGATCATGTTGACAACTTCTCCCAAATCTATCATGACATTCCAGACCTTTTGTGAATGATGTGAACATACACCATAAGTGGTTTTGTCTTCCATTCTCTATATGTTCTTCCCATCCTTCAGAGTTGACTCCTTTGACCTTGTTCCTTATTCTAGTACTTAGAGAATTGCTTTAGTTTCTCAATGAGTTTGTGTTGTATCAATTGGGTTGATTTCTTGAGAGCATCCACTTCTCCTTTGATGAAACATTGCTTGTATTGGTTCTCCTTTTCTTACTCCTTCCTTATTGTTTGTTTAGCCTCCTTCACAACTTCTTCATGTTGTTTCTTGGTCGGAACAAATTCTTCATCCTCCTCACTGTCTCCCTCCTCTATCTCAATGATATAATGCCTTCCAATATCGGTTCCTTGTCTTGTTACAACCACAACTTTATCCTTCCTCTTCCTTCTCTCCTTTTGGGTATGTTTTGGTGTACTTCTCCGGTAGTACTCTTCTTCTTCTTGAAAGGAAGCAAGGTATATGGAAACACTTCTTACACTGATCTACTAAGGAAAGATTTATGTAGATTTTTACTTTTACATTTACAGATTAAGATGTACATTAATAGAAAGATAATAACAACTTCCAAAATACAAACACAAAACTCACAACAAAAGATATATGTGAGGAAAACCATTTCAAGTAAAAAACCCCACACTCCAAAGCCACCCAATATATTATTCAAGAATCAAGAAGATTACAATGTACTTATAGAGAAAGCTTTTATAGGAGTATATCCAACCAAAGATCTAGGAGGTAACTCAACATCTATAAGATTCTTACTCATAACCTCCATCTCTAGATCCTAATATATAGGAGATACAATACAGTAAACCGTTACCGGTAATTACAAAACCATTAGCTAAAACCACCCAAAAGTGTTGCCCAAATTATCTCCAATCAAAGATGCCTTGTGATGTGCCAAAACACACACCAACACATGTAACTCTCCCCTTTATAGCTCTTTTATGTTTCCAACATGTTTTTTACATTTCCCAAAAATAGGAGGTCCAACTTCTAGAGGCCATAACTTTTGATCCAGGTGTCTGATTGACAAACCGTTTGATGTGTTGGAAAGATCATGAAGAGATCTATTACCTTGTAACTCACTTCATTAGTTACAAAATTTTTTAGGACATTTAGGGAAGTTTCAATTACAACAATTGAGTTCAAAACTTTTTTCGATAGTTTCAAAAACAAAAAACTTTAATATCTCATAATCCAGATATGATCTTGAGTCAAAACTCACTTGAGATGGTTACTTAGCTATTCTGTATCTTTTGGAAAATTTTCAGCTCAATCTGAGGTCAAATTTAAAGTTACTAAAAATAGTAAGTCTTGCCATTTTTAGCCCTTTTGGAAACTTTGAAAGTTCTAGATCATTCTTCAAGATAAAGGGTATTCGAAAAGACCAAATCTAGGAAGAATAGTAACCTTTTGAAGTTGCAAGGTTGAGACACTTTTCTTAACATTCTCCCACTTGTTGAACACCTTGCAAGAGTAAAGGGAGTATATCAACACCATGATTTAATTGCTAGGGGCCGAGAGGCCCATAGACTCTGAACACCTTCTAAACTTATTTGTGTTCACAGGCTTTGTCAAGGAATCTGCAACATTCATCAAAGTATCAACTTTCTCCAAGTTTACCTTCCCATCCTCTACCATGTCACGAACAAAATGGTACTAGACATCACTATGCTTAGTCCTTGCATGGAAAGTAGGATTCTTTGCCAAACATATGGCACTCTGACTGTCACAACAAATAGTAATCTTTCCTACATCAAACCCAACATTAGAGCACAATCTCTTAAGCCAAATGGCTTCTTTACAAGTATGAGTTGTTGTCCATGTACTCAACTTCAGTAGTGAACAAAGAGACCACAGGTTGCCGCTTACTCATCAAACTAATAGCACCACCAAACATAGTGAACACATAAGCACTGGTGGATCTCCTATTGTCAATGTCACCTACCCAATTTGAATCCACAAATCCATGAATACAAAGTGAATTCTGAAGTCCTGTAGGATAACCATGATAACATAAGGAATACTTAGAACTACCCCACAAATATCTGAACACTCTCTTCACTGTATCCCAATGTACCCATCCAGGATTAGCCATAAATTGAGTAAGGACTCCCACTACTTAGGCAATGTCTGGTCTTGTATAGAGCATCACATACATCAAATTGCCAACTGCACTAGCATAAGGAACTCTGTCTCAGAAGGAGACTTTGGACAATTTGCAACATATAACTTTGTCCCCATTGTAACAAGAATAGTCAAAGGTCTACAATCAACCATGTTGAATCTCTCCAACATAGTGTTAACATACTCTGAACTAACCAAAGTTTTTTGTTTTCTTTGTCTCTTCTGATCTCCATCCCCAAAATGTATTGAGTTGCCCCTATATTTTTCATCTCAAACTATGCCGACAACTAAGAATTCAAAATAGAAATCAAACTTTTACCATTCCCAATGAGTAACATATCATCGACATATAATGCTATAATGAGAATGTGATCATCGTCAAACTTGTAATAAAAATAATGATCTAATTTTGATCTCTAAAATTTAATACTCAACACAAAGGAATCAAACTTTTGGTACCACATTCTAGGAGACTGTTTCAAACCATACAAAGAAATTTTTAACTAGAAAAAAAAAATTCTTTACCTTTCACCATGTAGTGCTCTGGTTGTGACATATAGGTTTCCTCCTCCAAGTCACCATAAAGGAATGTTGTCTTCACATCCATCTGTTCCACTTCTAGATCAAATGCTACTTCAAGAGATAACAGGAACCAAATAGATGTTAGCTTTGTAACGGGAGAGAAAATCTCACCATAGTCAATTCCCTCCACCTGAGAAGACCCCTTCGCAACCAATCTAGACTTATATTTCTCAACACTACCATCTACATCGAATTTCTTTTTGAACGCCCATTTTCATCCAATAGGTTTTCATCCTTCAAACAAAGGCACCAAGTCTCAAGTATTATTCTTTTCCAAAGAAGTCATCTCCTCTTCCATGGCCTCCTTCCAAGAACCTGCATCTTTCATATCCATAGCCTCTTTCATAGTTCTAGACTCATCGATGTTAGAAATCAAAGCAAAAAACAACTGGAATCATACAATGAATAACCAATCCTATCAGGTTGTTGCCTTATCGGTGTGTACCTCCTTAAAGATTGAGGTTGAGGTTCTTCATCTTCTTCTAAACTTTCAAAGCTACTAGAGCTCTTCTCATTATCAAGTCCAATCGATGTTTTGGTTCAACTTTCTTAGGGGTGGAAGGAAGCTGAACCAAATCATCTTTCTTCTCTTCTTTCTCTGGTTGCAAGACAACAGAAGAAGGATTGAGGTCTCTAAAAATCACACTTCTACTATACAAAACTCTCTCAACCATTAGATCCCAAAGCTTGTAACCTTTCACATCGATGCCATAACTGATGAAGATACACTTCATAGCCTTGTTCTCCAACTTAGATCTCTTCTCCTTAGGCACATGTGCATATGCCTCACAAACAAATACTCGAATGTGTCTTAATGAAGGCTTTTTACTAGACCATACCTCCATAGGTTTCTTATCAACGAGTGTTGATGTAGGAGACCTATTACCGAGGTAGCAAGTGGTAGCAATAGCTTCAGCCTAGAACTTTTATTCAAGACCAACTCCACTTAGCATACGCCTTGCCCTCTCCATCAATGTTCTATTCATCCTCTCTGCAACTCCATTTTGTTGAGGGGTATGTGGAGTTGTCTTATGCCTCTCAATACCCTATTCTTTACAGAACTTGTTGGAATCTTCTAAAAGAAACTCACCACAATTGTTAGTCTTCAAACACTTAATCTTTCTAGTTCTCTACAAGAGCTTTGAACTCTTTGAATCTATTAAAGACTTCAGATTTACTTCTAAGGAAATACACCCATGTCCTTCTACTGTAGTCATCAATGAATGAAACAAAGTAAACCAATTTTTAAATCAAAAGGACATTAATAGGACCAAACACATCAGAATGAATCAAGTCCAATAGCTTAGAAGATTTGTGAGAACTAGAATAAAACTAAACATGATTTTGTTTTCCATAAATGCAATGTTCACAAAAATTTAACTCAAAATTATAGTCATTCATACACTCAACAAGATTTTTATTTTTCAGGGTCCTCAAATCTTTTTCACCAATGTGACCAAGCCTTTGGTGCCATAACATTGTCTTCTCAATTGGAAGTTTCATCTCCATATAATGAGCACTCTTAGGTACCCAGAAAGCATGACCATCGGAAGTAGATGCAACAATCCTCTTCACTCCTAGTTCCAATGGTGAGGATGAAGACTCTGAAGCTCTCTTCTTCAAAATAGAGGCACTATTGCACTAAACTATGCATGCATCAAGATGAAATAGAGTGTCATCCAAACACCCTTAGCTAACACCATACATCCTCTAGTCATCTTGCATCCTCCATTCAAGAAAACAACCTGCACACCCACGTCATTCAATCTACTTACAAAAAGAAGGTTCTGTGTCAAACCAGGGATATGTAGAACACCATTGATTCCCTTCACTCATCCATCAGGGAATTGAACCAAGACTCTTCCATTGCTAACAATCTTTAGGTGAGAATCATCACGCAAGTACACCTTTCCACCATTGTATTCTTCATACTTCAAAAACCAACCCCAATGTGAGGTCATGTGAAAAGATGCGCTAGAGTTAATAAGACACAAATCCTCAGATGCATGCATTGCTAAGGCAGTGACAAACACTTCTTCATCCTAAGAGGACTTGTCAGAATCTGAATCATAATTCTTCTTCTTTTTTTTTCTCCTCCTTTCACTCCTTATGGAAGTGACCAGGTTTGCTACAGTTCCAACACAGGGCCTTGGACTTTTTGGGAGACTTAGATCTCCCACAAGATTTGGATCTTCCTTTTTCTTCCTTCTTCTTATCCTTTTTCTTTCCCTTCTCTTTAGATCTACCACAAACTGCAAGATCCTCCTTAGCTAATTTAGAAGACTTTCTCCACATCTCTTTAGACAACAGCGAAGAAACCACTTCATCCATCTTGAAGGTGGTAGTGGTACTCCCAATGGCCATAACAAGGTGGTCCCACAAATCTGGTAAGGAACATAGTAATTTCATACATCGATCCTCCTCCTTCATCTTCACACCAATAGAAGTCAACTGGACAACAAGCATATTGAATGTATTTAGGTGATCAGCGATAGATCCTCTATCTTCTATCCTCAGAGAATACAATTTCTTTCAGAGGAATAACTTGTTCACCAGGGATTTAGCCTAATAAACATCTCCAAGCTTCTTCCATAGATCCTTTGTAGTTTTCTCTTCATGGATGTTCAAGAGCACTGAATCAGCCAAACAGAGTCTTATCAAACCCTTATCTTTTCGATCTTTGAGATCCCAGTCTTCTTGAGACATTTTCATTGGTTTTATACCAGATATGGCATCCCATAAATCTTGATCTACAAGCATGTCCTCCATTTTGAGTTTCCACAACTTTAAATTACTACCATTAAACCTCTCTATCTCAAACCTCCTAGATGTGCTCACCATCTCTTACCTGTAACAAAGATTTCAAAATCCTCTGCACAAGCTCCCACTCAAATGAAGATTAGCTCAAAAAACCCTCTACCCAACAACTAGAACCAAAGGTGATCAGGCTCTAATACCAACTGAAAGGAAGTAAGGTATGCGGAAACACTTCATACACTAATCTATTGAGGAAAGATTTATGTAAATTTTTACTTTTATAGTTATAGATTAAGATGTACATTAATAGAAAGATAATAACAACTTCCAAAACACAAACATAAAACTCACAACACAAGATATACGTGGGGAAAACCCTTTGAGGTAAAAAAACTCCACACTCCAAAGTTGCCCAGTATATTATTCAAGAATCAACAAGATTACAATATACTTGTAGAGAAAGCTTTTATAGGAGTATATCCAACCAGAGATCTAGGAGGTAACTCGAAATCTATAAGATTCTTACACACAACCTCCATCTCTAGCTCCTAATATATAAGAGATACAATACAGTAAACTATTACCGGTAATTACAAAACCATGAGCTAAAACCACCCAAAAGTAGTGCCAAAATTATCACCAATCAAAGATGCCTTGTGATGTGCCAAAACACACACCAACATGTGTAACTCTCCCCTTTACATCTCTTTTATGTGTCCAACATGTTTTTACATTTCCCAAAAATAGGAGGTCCAACTTCTGGAGGCCATAACTTTTGATCCAGGTGTCCAATTGACGAATCATTTAATGTGTCAAAAAGATCATGAAGAGATCTATCAACCTGTAACCAACTTCATTAGTTATGACAATTTTTGGGATGTGTAGGGAAGTTTCAATTATGACAATGAGTTCAAAACTTTTTTTGGTAGTTTCAAATATAGAAACTTTACTATCTCGTAATCCAGATATGATCTTGAGTTGATACTCATCCAAGATGTTTACTTAGCTATTTTTCACCTTCTAGGAAAATTTCAAGTTAATCCAAGGTCAAATGTAAACTTACCAAAAATAGTAAGTCTTGCCATTTTTAGCCCTTTTGGAAACTTTGAAAGTTCTAGATCATTCTTCAAGATAAAGGGTATTAGATGAGACCAAAATTGGGAAGAATAGTAACCTTTCAAAGTTGCAAGGTTGAGACACTTTTCTTAACAATTCTTCTGTGGATTCAATTGAAGATATGTCTATCTCCTCTTTGTTTCTCTTACAACAAGTTCTTGCTCCTTGCTCTTTTGATGCTCTTATTATGATCCTTGCTCCTTTTTTATTGTTCAAGTTTTGTAACTCATCACTCTTAGACTATGGTTGTACATTCTAGAAGTATTATTGTGCTCTCTCACAAGAAAATAGTTCATACTATGTGCTATTACAAAATGAATAGTGTGTTTTCTTTTCAGCCTAACATTCATTAACAAAATGTCCTAACTTACCGCAATTGAAGCATGTGGTATCCTCCCTCCTTTGATTTCTTTCACAGCCTCTACCTTCTCTATATCCTCTAAACCATTCTCTATCATCATTATTATAGCTATTTCCATATAATGGACCACCATAATTTGAATATTGTATTACATTAATATTCCCCTAATTTCTCCAACTTGGCTAATTGTAGTCCTGATCATATGAATTTATTTCTTTCATGTATGTCATGTTACTACTTTCCATAGAGTTTGTATTGTTTCCACCATACCATGCTTCATCTTCATCATCAACAAAATCTTTTTTCCTTTGGAAGTTCTATGAAGGATAATCTAGTGTTTCATGGTCATCCCATTGTCCACATAATCCACAATATACTAAATTGATGTTTTTCACTATTTCTTTAGTATCTAATTTTATTGTGGAAGCTTGTCTTTCACCTCTCATCCTAGGGAATTTATTTCTCAAGAAGCCTTCTCTTGTGTAGTATGAACACCAAATATTAGGTCTTTCCTTGTGTGTATTCCATTCCTACTTAGCTAATATCTTCTACCTCATATTCAATTGCTCCAATTCTAGCTTCAACTTCTCCAATTCTAGGTTTTCCTTCATCTTATCTTGTCTGCGCTAGGATTGAGACTCTATCTGGAAAGCCAATGTCACTACTTCTACATATGTTTCAAAAATCCTTCCAATATCTAGGGCTGATCTTATTTTAGGGCTTATTCTAGAAATAAACCATTCTATCTTTTGCTTCTCAATCAATGGTTCCTCCAATCTCCTAGTTATCTCCTTGAATCTCTTATCAAATTCCTTTATTGATTCATTCTCCAATTGCATCAGATCTCTCATCTTACTTACTCCTTCTGTCAGACCCTCTAAAACTCCAAAGTTCTCCAAATATAGTTTCTTGATCTCATCCCATTCCTTGTCACTATTTGGGCATATCTTCCTATACCACTTCAATTCTTCATTCTATAAGATTCCTATGAAGTCAAATAGCTTGATTTCATCTCTTGTTTCTCCCTTCTAGTTCCAAAAGACTCCAAGACAAAAATATGCTCGACTGCTTCAGTAGTATCCTTCTCAAATACATGTAACTTAACTAGGGAATTCATGATTTATTTCCTCCAACTCTCTAGTACTTTGTGCTAGATTTCTTCCAGTTTGCTTCTTCAGTTCAGCTGTATTCTATCAACTTTCTTGCCTTCTCTTCCCTTGTCTCTCTGTGATCAGATTTCAAAGTAATCTTCTCCTAAAACGTCTATAAAATTTCTCTGGATCTCTACTATTCTCTCTACTTTATTGTGTGGTTACACAACATGCCCCATTTTACCCTAAAAAAATAGGGACCCAACTTTTCTCTTGTTTGTTCCCTTTATTTTGGGTAGTATGGTAAAAAGAGTCAGTACCAGGTGCATGTTAGGATGCCATCATATGCATATCAAGACCCCAGAAGGAGAAGTTAATTTTCAAATTTAGATTTTGTTATAAAAAAAACTTCATCAAGTGAAAGAATGCAAAATTCTATGCAGGTTTGCCTTTTGGATCACCCCAAAATTCCCTAAGAGTAAGAAGTTATGTCTAGTCAAAGTTTGGTCAATGGTCACAAGAAAAGGGAGGGGTCATCACATTTCTTAATATCTCAGACATTCGCTAAATATCTTGAGTGTCAGTTGTAAGATAGTAAAACCTAATGTCTGCACATTCTCTAATATGTAGATGTCAAATTCACACTTGAAGAGTCATAGACTGTCAAGATGCATGCACATTCCACAAGGGTGCACATTCATCTTAATATCCCTGATATTCACCAATATGCAGACTTACCCAAATACAATGAAAATCTTAAGAGCCCAAATATTTCTCAATATCCTGCATATTAGTTAACATCCTGGTGATGTCATTCAATATCATCGTAAGTAACAACCCGATGATGACATCAACCAGATACTTCGATATCAAACACATCCTTTGAATGATAAATACCTGCACATTAACTTCATATCCTAGATATTCATTAACATGACCATGACATCATCCCGAAAAACTCTAAAGAGATTCCAATAGGATGATGATATCACCCAGACATTCAACATAGGGGGGTCATCACATTTCTTAATATCCCAGCCCTATACAACATTACTATCCCTCACTTGCCTACAGGGAATATTTTCAAAGATGCCAATTCTAAGAAAAACTGCACGTGACTGCCACGTGGCCATCTAGATGATACGCCCAATTGACTTTTTAACTATTGCTCATTAACTTAGTGACCTGATATTCGCTAAGATGACAATGACATCACATTATAGTTAGTCCAGGAACGTTCTTTGACAAAATGATGTCACCCTCATCTTCATAAGAGGGGGAATATTTCACATAACCAAGTACTTGGATATTTATTAATATCTGCATATCTACCTTCCAGACCCATAGCACATCGATTCCTAGAAACCAATAAGAGGGTGCCACATGGCATGTTGACTGGTCCATATGGACATATCATTTTGCCCTAATATCCAAATGAAGAGAAATACATTTGGTTTTCATGACCTACATATTACACCTGGTCAATGTTGACTTACGTCATGATGATGTCAGGTGCACATTCCAAAGCAGAAGGCATATTGTTTAAGAACTCTGACATTTTCAAATATGCATATCCCATAATAAATACCACCTAATGATAGGTGGGTATTCAAATTTTCAAAGCACATGGGTGCCACATATTATGATCTTAAGAACATTACATAGGCATCCATGGATATGAATGATTTAACATTAATTACACCCTAATTCACAGATGTTAACAATTATAATAGGGTGATTTATGCTCATTTTACATTTACCAAGAATTCAGCAAAGAAATTATAGAGCTCTTGTGTGATTAAGACCGCCATTACAGTAGACTGCAAACTCAACGGAACAGAGTGCACCTTGAATGGTGAACGGAGGAGTGTGGTTGGAAAGTAAACGTGCATACCTTGATCTTGATTAAGTAGATTAAAAGGCACAAAAATTAGGAATGTAACGATGAAACCCTCATTTTTTCGTTTATGAATAGGTAAATAGTTTTACTATGGTAAATTCATACAATGATATTTGAATATATTTCTGTAAAAGAGTAAATGCCATGATATACATGATATGCTTAAACCTGAGACCCTAAAATGCATGTTAGGTTAAGACATGAATTTGTTGTTGCAGGATATAATGGATATTCAAAAAAATAGGTCAGATACTAAGTTTTTGACACCTATGTGTATACAACCTAGAGGATCAATGTTCAAGTATAGGAAAATAGATGATACACACCCAAGTAACAATGATCTAGATGAATGGACCACTAAATCAGAGAGAGGCAGCGGGGACCCATTACTCATGAGCATATACAATTCAAGCATGTGGCACATGGGTGGGTTCCCATATGCAATGGAAGTTGTGGAGTTAGTGGCAGAATGTGCCAATAATTACAATGTTCACACTAGAAAGGTTGGGAAGCATGGGCTCATATATGCAGATTTTTTGGTGGCAGGCATCACTGCCACATTTAATTTACCATCATCTGATCTGTGTAAGATCAATTTGGGAGCCCTAGTAAAAAAATATCAAGGTATTTTCAAGGAATGCAGGAAATTTGTATTCTCTTGGAGAGCCAGCAGCAGCACATATAGGGCATCAGTAAAAATGCCTATACACTTGGTCAAATTTGACTTCACCCCCAAGTATCAATACATGATGGTGATGCTTAGTCAGATGAGGGGTAGACCAAAAGAAGATTGTTTTGAAGATTGGATGTATGGCCTCATAAGAATGATAGAGTCCACTAATCAAAAGCCATAGTGGGCAAAACTAATAAGTGATAGCATTGACGAAAGATTTAGGAAGTTAGGAGGGAAAATAAATATGTTCCACATGACCTCCTATGTGGTATATTCTTGTGCAACCAAACACACATTTAATGATTTGCAAAGGGTTGGCAGAGTGGGTCGAAACCCTAGAGATTTCAATATCCAGGATCATTATCCACAACTGAAGAGGAGGTCATCCCTCCAACATTATAATAGGGTAAATGATTGTTTCATCATGCATTTGGTCCACACCATGGAAGATGATAGAGAAAAAAGAATGAGCATAGAAGCTCAGGCAGTGGTAAGCAAGAATGGATCATGGTTTATCCAGTTCCTCGCATTCACATATATAAGAATGGAAGGTTTTGATGGGAAACCCATTATATTGCCAAGGTATCCAACAGATAAGGTCATAGTCATGGAGCTGGCCAAACAAATATTGCCTTCACATCAGGCATTTGCTCAAAAAAAGAAGATACACAAGGTCTGGCTCCAATTCACGATTGGATGGTACATGTGCCATGATGTAGAGATAGCCAAAGAGGCCTTAGGAGGACTACAAATGTGTTTACAACCTTTCCCTTTGATAAGGCAATATGATCCTTACCATACCATGGAAACATTATTGAAGAAGTCAGTGCACTAGGTGCACATCAAAGATTATTGGGCTGATTTCACTGACGATGTTGAAGTCAAAAGGAGGAGCTATCAAAGGCTCACCCTCAAACAAATCCACACTTTAGATTACATTCCTATTCCCCCACAATTACGGGAGGATGATGAGGTGATCATGTCTCAAGAATATGAAGATAAGAAGATATATAATGAGATAATTTCCCCACCTGATTGGAGCTAGCCAGAAGAAACCTCACTAGAGATAATAACTCAGAGGGTCATGCAATTGACCAAGGACTAGGTAAAGGAGGTTGCTACACTCAAAAGGAAGGGGGTGGTTGTGACAATTGATAACAAGAGGAAAATATAAGAATTAGCAAAGGAAGAATATGATGACTTCCTCAAGGATAAGAGGCAAGCACAAGAGAAGATGATTCAAGAAGGTGCCCCTACGATCACCAAGAGGGTAGGAATGAATGTTGGTGTCAAAATGACTCAAAAACCTTCACCTTAGAAATGTCAAGCCTCCACTTCTACTGTAGCAACATCTAAGAAGCCAGAGAAACAACCTAAGGTTACAGAAGAACAAGGCATTCCCCATGAGGACTTGGTGGAAAGTGAGGATAGCATGGAGCCCCTGATAATAAAAAGGAGAAAGAGAACCCATGAGGGGTCATCAAAAAGAAGCCAAGCCCAAACACCAACAATAAGGGGAGTAGTAGACAAGCACCCAAACATTGTGCTCAATGGCCAAGGAGGTGAGGGAATTCAACAAAACTTGCAGCATGATGTTCCTATCCCAACCATTATCAAATTCAAGACTGAATTGGTAGAAGAAGAAATAAGGGGGAGAATGAGAAAAGAGAAGTTGAGAAACCCTTACCTCTAGACAAAATAATAGATCTTTCTGATGATGATGAGGTGGTGGAAGAGGTATCTGCCAGTCCTATGGAATCACTAGTAAAGAACACAATGGTGACACCTCAAAATACTCCCATAGTATAGCAAGAAAGGGAGGAGGATATAAAAGAAGACAATCCAAAGGTCTTGGCACAGAAAATAGGCCTAGATGGGTTAATTGGCCAAATCACTAGCCCAACTGTTATCGATATAGCATATCAAGGTAGTGAGGATGTAGGTAAAGATAAAGATGTAGTCCCAGAATAGGGCAAGACAATAAACAAGGCAACTGGGAACATACATATAGATACACTTAGTCAGCAAAAGGCTCAAGACACTGAACAAGAGCATGCTGAAGGAGATAAGACAATTGATACATCTGGATAGTCAGGTCCTAATGTCACATTTGAAACTCAAAATAATAAAGATACAAACATGTCAAAATCAGGATAGGAAGGTCCAATCAAAGAGGATGACAATAAGGAACAAGAAAAGATGGATGAAGATAATCAGAAGGATCATCAGGATATTTCAAATCAAGGTCATCAGAGACCTGATGAGAATCCACCACCATATCAAGATAAAAAATGGATGCTTGATCAAAGTGAGAACACTCTAGAAGAACCCCCCACAAAGGGTGAACAACAAAAGGTAGATGAACAAATTCACCTTGGGGAGGAAGAAGAACAATAGTAGGGAGATGATGAAAATACCCTGGAAGAGTATAATATAGAATCTCAAGATGCTTACATGGAGCATATAGACCATGGAGGGTCCCAATCTAGTGTGCCGCATTGGCTACAATATGAGGTGAATCCACCTCCATTCTTTGATTCTTCAAGTTTTGACATTTCTTCATTGTTTTCAGCTCAAGCAGCCAAACCAAAGAGGAGAGTCAGGGATACCTCAAAAATAAAAAGAGATCCTACAACAGGCAAGAGGATAGCTCAAATAGTTGTACCTATTGTAGATAAGGCTAAGGGTGAAATAGGTGCAGATGAGTTTCAAATTACCATTGTTGATCTAGGCTTTGCTATAGAACAACAAGAAGGTTAAGAAACCAAGGACATCATAGATACCCTATTAGCCATAATTAAGAAAGAAAAGGAAAAGAATACAAAGCATAAAGAGCACATTGCTCAAATGGAGACATTTATAAGGGCATTAGTGGTACCCACCAACATTCCTATCTCCACATCCGCTTCATTGGAAATAATATCATAGGATGAAATTATAGGCCTGTTGTGATGCTCACAACATGCCCCATTTTACTTCTTAGCAAAATGAGGACCCCTGCTGTAGCTAGCTTTTGTTGTTTCTGTGTGTGTTTTTGCTTGGTGGTAAAGGGAAAAGGGAACTGAAAGTACAAACCTTGGTGAAAATAGAGAAAAAAATAACATTGAGTACTAGTGCATAGTATGGGTGAATTCTTTGTGAAAAATGAATAGGGGTTGCTTTTTGAACCATCTCAAAATTCCCTGCATTTTGCAAGTTATAAGTGTTTTGGTAGATGTACAATCAAAGGGTTTGTGTTTTGTATATACAAAGTTCTTTGTCTATACAAATTCATTTCATATACAAATGCATTTGTATGTCGGGTCTTTGTGTTAGTCGAAAAGGGAAGTCTTCAGGTTTTGGTATGTTGTTATACTTGTATACATATCTTGCTAATGCTTTATCTAAATATACAAGTCGGGCCCGAAAAGAGTCAAAGTTGAAATAAAAAAAACATTGAAATCCGCTATGTATATTTTGGCTTGTATATTTGGTTGATGGCAGACATACAAGGTAAATATACAATGAGTTATACATAGTGTGGATCTAAAAAGATATTAAAATTGACATATTCGTTGTATGTTTTGCACTATGTATATGTTTGGTTACATACAAAGTTTTATATACAAAGCGGAACTAAAAAAGGTATGAAATATGGAATAATGGTTGTAAATTTGGGTCTTTGTATGTATGTATCGGGAAGTATGCATTGCGTTACATACAACACGAAATTGAGAGAAAATTAAAATATAATATAATTAATGCATTAGGATTTAGTGTATATTGCAGGATGCATTGATTTATACAAGCCACAGAACTGAAGAGTTATCAAAGGTAGTTAAGTCGATGTATATTGTGCTTTGTATATTTCTTATATACAACGCTGATATGCATTTCACTTTATACAAACTGAAACCAAAATCATTATGGAATAAAGTTAAACTGTTGTATGTTTTGGTCTTCGTATGTTTTAGAATGTACAAGGCGAAATATACAAGGTTCTATATACATTGTGTAGACACCCTAAAATGATCGTGTCGTCAAATCACTTGCATTTCATAATCTGTCTAATCACCTGTATTTCAACGTTAATTAAATAATCTAATTATTTAATTAATTTCACCAAATTCTTCTAAATCACATACTTTCAACATTAATTAAATAAATTCTCTTTATTTAATTAATTAAATTAATTTCCTCTATTATTCTTCCAAAATTAAATAATTTTAATTATTTAATCAAATCATTATCCTTTTTCAAAATTCAAGTCTACGTTAATTAAATAAATCCAATTATTTAATTAATTCATCACAATTCTATCTTATCTACAATTAAATAATTTACATTATTTAATTAAATCAATTGTTCTTCTAAATTTAAATAAATTATGCAAATTTATTTAAATTATTTCAATCCTCTAAAAATAAATAAAATCAAATATTTTATTTATAATCTTCTGTTTTTCCAAAATCATGCAAAACAATTAAATAAATTTATTTATTTAATTTTCTTTCAAATCTTCTAAATTAAATAATTCCAAGTATTTAATTATTTCTTCCAATAATATCCTCTCTAAATTTAAATAAATCAATTATTTATTTAAGTTACTTTTTCTTCTAAATTTGAGTTATCTCTAATATAACTCAAGCTTTCTATATTTAATAAAGCAAAGTATCTTCTAATTCTCATGCAAATCTCTTCTTCTTGTTTTAAATCACTTAACTGATCATTACATTATGTTAATTGCTTTAACACATTCTTCTATTCTTGATAACTCCTCTCATGCAAAAGAAAGCAAGACACTTGTCTTCTTCTTATTCGTTGCATGTTCCTCAACTATTCTCCTCCATTGATTCTTTTGAATTATCTGGACCGTTGATCGATCTTCCTTGAAATCTATATAAACCCCCCTCATCTCCTTCATTGAGCCTCTCTCTTCGATTTTATTCTCAGGCATACTTAACAGCGCTTTGAGCATACATCGCATCGATTGAGCAACTTTACGATCTCTTGACATTGATCTTCTTGAGCACTCTTACGATCTTTTGACATTGATCTTTGAGCACTTTACTTGCTTGTTGCAACCATGGTTTCGCAGCACTATTGAGCAATCCACATTCAATCCAAAGGGAACAATACAAATCTCGGTAAAAGCTTTCATGTTTCATTGATTATTATTAATGGCTTTTACTTAGATTGGTTCTCTTTATGTTATTGGTTTTTTGATTTGTTTAAGTTTATCATAGTCAATTTTCCTCATACACATTCTGGCATGCCCGGTGGGACCCACTAATCCCTCTTTTACTTTGAGAAATTGTTTTTTTTAAGTCACAGTATGGTACAGCGCAAACAATATTGCAAAGCGTTTCTGGCAGTATCCTTAAGCACTATTGGAGCCACATTACAGTGCCTTTGGGAGCACTGCGGTGCTTCTGGTAGCACAGAGCGACGCTTTCGGTATCACAGAACGGCACTCCCGGTAGCATCGTTAAGCGCTTTTGGATAAATTAGGTTTTGACTTCATTTTGTGTTCTTGCAGGGTTTTTTCGTTACTTATCTTTTGATTTGTTTGACAAGCTATTGTATTTGTCTTTCAAACCTACTTTTTGATACTTCCTAAGCTGTTTTATTTAGGGGTATCTTCGGTATTTGCGTTAATCTATTGTGTTGATACATTTTTTAAGTTTTCTAGATTTCACGATTCAAATCTATTAGATATTATTGCTCAGAATAGTAGATCAACCATGAAATCCCATTTTGACCTGGTTATTTTGACAAAAGTTAATCTTATTGTGATCTGAGACTGTGCAATGCATCTGATATAATATTATTGTGCTTTCAGATACACAGTAAGGCGCTTCAGGATCTGTTTCAACGTTTCTGGTAGTATCTTTCGATGCTTCTGGTGAACGTTGCAGCGCTTTTGGCATAACAGTATCGCGCTTTTGGGTGCATAGTACAGCACTTTTGGAAATTTTTCAATGCTTCTGGTCTGTGTTACAGCGCATTTGGAAATACAGTAAGTCGCCTCCAGTAAGATAGTGCAGCGCTTTTGGTCAAGTTGATTTGTCTTTTGCTAACTTGTGAATTTTTGGTGGAACTGACTGACTTGTTGCAGCTTCTTATTACTCACATAGAGCAAATAGGTGTTTTTAACATGTTCATGTAGGATGAGCATTGAAGAACTTTTTGATTTATCTCACTAAGTCTTAGAAACACATTGCATGCTTAAAAGGATAATTGAACAAATCATTTTTTTTTCTTACAATCTAAGTCTTAGGAACATACTGCTTTTCTTAAGGGACAATGGACATGTATGCACAAACACCTCAATTTTTTAAGGGACAATGGACATGAATGCCAAACACTTCAATTTCATAAGGGACAATTGACAACTACAAACGTGTGTGCCTAAATTAGTTGCACCTTATTTTTCTTATAACGGGACAATTGAACCTTTGTTTGACGTGCTTGCTCTTACATTTCTGTACTTCCTTTAGAAGGGCCTGCTTTTGGATTGTGCTTCATTCAAAAGGGATGACTCTAAGCGGAGTTTTCCTTTGAACTACTATATAAGAGGGATAAGGCGAAAGCCAAGTCCTAATCGACGTCAGCCTTACCTTGTGGTGCCAAACTGAAAAGAGGTGTACTAGCTCTTTGTGGATACAATTTTCACATTGAGCGAAGTGTTTGATACTCTTAGTAGGATTGGTTAAAGCTTTTAGTAACTTGTCGCATTGCTCATAAGGCATTGGTCCCTCAAAGTCACTAAGAACCATTTTAGATAGAGACTACCCAACCTACCTCTAAACATTGCGGTAATCATCAGTGCAAGGGGAATCAATTTAAGCCCTTAAGATACTCACCATTGGCTCCTTTGAGAAGAGATAGTATTCCCTTGGCCATAAAGCTCTTGTGACCTACTTGAACTTTCCAAGGGGAGGGTGAGATATCCCTACCTATCGTCTCTCGCAAAGATACTAAATATCTGACACCTTTATGGAATGATATTTTTATCGACGAAGTATTAAGATGTGAGCTGATCTACTACAATGAAACCTTGTCTCTAGGGATAAAAAGTGCTTGTTAATGATTGCAATTGTCTTATACCTGTGGAAACATTGGGCTTGTTTGGAGCCTCGAACATATACTATCTGTTGTGTCAGTCCCTTGTGTGTGCCAACATTATTTGCTGTGTTTTCTCTTGCCAACAAATCTAATCAGAAACAAAAACAATCCATCAAAATTTTGCCTTTTTTGAAACATCGGACACTACTTCAACGCCCCTGGTATTACAGCAGCTCACCTTTGGTAGTACAATAGATCACCTTTGGCATAGCAGTAACTCGCCTCTGGTAAAACTCTACTTCAGCGCCCTTGGTATAACAGTAGCTCGCTTTTGGTCACTGTAGCTCACCTTTGGCATAGCAGTAACTCGCTTCTGGTAGCTTAGTCTGTTGCCTTTGGTGTCACAGTAGCACACTTTTGGTTGCACAGTCCAGCACCTTTGGTCAAACAGTATAGCACCTTTGGTCCAGTACATTGTGAATCAGAGTTTTGTCTGTTTCTCAAAGCACCTCACAGAATCTCAACATTACCTTTTGTCCTAGTGTATCCCATGGTAACCACTAGGCTCCAGCAAACTATGAAGTCCAAGCAAGTTGTCCCTAAGAAGCGCAAGTCACCTCCTCACACACCGCAATCAGGACATCTCAACATTACTCCCAAGGTTACTCCTAGTACACCCGCGGCAAAACCAATCAGCTCTCCGAACATGCCGCACATTGACGAACCAAGCAATCCTCAAGAGGGTAGGGTCCCTTTGGTAAGTACACATCAATATACCACCGGCTTGCCTCTGGATTTTGTACCACAATGATATACTATTGAGCAAAACCCACCTCAAAAGGGTAGGGTTCCTTTGGAAGGCATTTCCCAATACACCACCGGCTTGCCTCCAGATTTTGTCCCACAAGGTTATACTATAGATCTAGTCCATCTCAAGAAGAGAGACACTTTGAAATAGGTCAATTCTCTCAAGCAGATGAGCAAGATCTTGATGAATTCATACAAGAGCCTAGAGTCGTGGCCGCCTTTGACAAAATCCTTAGTGAGAACCAGGATCATTTCTTTTGCTTACTTGCAGAGCAAGGAGCCAAGTTACCTCAGGATTTTGACTTATCCTCTCTCAAGGAGACAAACAACACATTGAGTGCCATACAAGCAGTGCAAACCATGTCCACGGTGACTACGCCCTTACCTGCACAAGGTTCACAGTATCGGAATCCCCTTTTTCAAAACTCAACAGGAGAGAGGGCTGTATCACCACTTCTGACTCCTATGGAGATCTATAACAACCAACAAGAAACTCTCCAACGTCAAGCAGAGTTAGCTAAGCAAGCCACCTTAGCTCAATCGAATATGCAACCACCTCCTAAAGTGTCAACCCCAATCGCAAGTGGAATCTTGGTTGCCCCATCACAGATAGGTTTCCCACCAAATTACAATCTGGGGAACAATTATGTAGCCATGCAACAAGAGTCTCAACAAATACCACCTCCTATATCATCACACCTTCATGTCTCTCAACCAATTAGAGTCATGCAACCCCAACCACAACATTCTTCTACTCTCATCCTCAATCAACCCCAACCGTCGCAAATCACTTCTACCTATGCCCCTCCTCCACAACATTCATCCTTGCTCAACTTCTTTCACACATTGCCTAGCCACTCTCAACATTCCCAACATCAAGTTTCCCAAAGCTATGTTCCGCCATCACAACCTAATCAAACACACTTTAGCTTTCCTCCACCCAACTCTTTTCTTCAACCATCACAAAGCCAACATTCTTACCTAGCGCCACCTCCACCTCTGCCAAATCAAAACCTCCAATTCCAACCCAATCTGAACCAAACGTCCAACCCGTATGATCCCAATCAATCTTACGACCCTTATAACACTAGTGTGCATGGCTTACATTATAATCTTCCATATGGGCATCAACAACCACTTCTTGGACAATAGGAGATGCTTCCAACTCCTCCCACAATGATGGAGCTAAAAATTACAGAAGTACAACAACAACTCTCTGATCTTACATTTGGCTACACCAAGAAGACCTTCTCTTTAGAGGAAGTGTGTCCTTATCCTTTTGATCGGTCATTACCAATGATCCCTTTTCCTCAAAATTTCACTATTCCCAAGTTCGATAAATACAAAGGAAAAGGTGACCCAAAAGACCATCTCAGGGAATTCTATCTTGCTTGCTTTGAGGTCTCACATAATGACACATATCTTATGCGTCTCTTTCCTCGCAGTCTTGGAGGTCAAGCAATAGAATGGTTCTCACACTTACCCACGAGTATCAAGTCTTTTAATGAGCTAGCAGAGAAATTTGCCACCCACTTTTCTTACAACACGGAGCATGAGATTTCCATGACCGATCTATGCAACAATAAACAGAAAAATGGTGAAACTTTCATTTCTTTCCTTCAACGATGGAGACAAATGGCTAGCAAATTCCCTTTCAAGATTCCAGAGAAATAGCTTGTTAGCATATTTGTGCAGAACCTCAACCAAGAGTTAGGTTTGCATTTGCAAATTCTTAGTGCTACAACCTTCGATGAAATCACATACAAGGGAATCAACATTGAAAAGGCCCTCATTGCTAAGGGTGTGGTCAAAATCTTCAAAGAAACGAAAGACAATGCTCCTCATCAACAATCAAACAATAAACCCAAATATTGGAACAAAAAAAAAACATGGTCAACGATGGGATGGTCGATACTAAACATGCCCAAACATTGCAAACACCGCTACAGCTCTCCAAATGAAGTCAAGCTCCAGCTCAACAACAACAATAGTAGCAACAAAGGCAACCTTATCAAAACCAATAGCAACAACAACAAGAGTGGCCTCAACAAGATTACCCTCCACTGCATCAATTCACTCCCTTGGGAGTGCCCATCGAATCAGTCTTACAGCAAGCATTGCAGAAAGGGCTCATCACCTTACTTGATGCTCCCCCATATGGCAAGCCTATTTACAAAACTGCATGTTACAGAGACAATGAATATTGTGAGTTCCATAGGAGCAAAGGGCATCGAACCGCATCTTGCATGAAACTCAAGCACCTCATCCAAAACCTCATCGACGGTAATCAAATCACTTTTGAGAATGAATCACCAGTTCAACACATGAACAAAGACCTTGATATGTACAAGGAACCATTCCCTCATCATGGTCCACCTCCTCCTCAGGATAGAGGTAAAGGTATCAATCATGCCTCCACGTCCTTCGATTCCATTGTAGGTT
Source organism: Cunninghamia lanceolata (assembly GCA_027924645.1). Classification (NCBI taxonomy): domain Eukaryota; kingdom Viridiplantae; phylum Streptophyta; class Pinopsida; order Cupressales; family Cupressaceae; genus Cunninghamia; species Cunninghamia lanceolata. The sequence continues at coordinate 1,855,119 of BSBN01000243.1, forward strand.
GTTTTGAAGAGAGTCGAGTGTCTACCCTCACAATCAAAGGCAAATCTACGGATTGTGCTATTACTACTCGTCGTGGTCATGTCACCATTCGTGGTCCTACACCTAGGCTTCCGGTTCAATCTGACTATAATCTTGTCAAACATCTAGGGAGAACACCAGCACAGATCTCTATTTTGGACCTTCTATGTTCATCACCTGCACATAGAGTGGTGCTAGAAAAAGCCCTCCAAGAGTCTTCCGTTCCTAACAACATAGCGGTTGCAGATTTCCAAGCTATAGTAGGTAACATTGCTTCACACTACAATGTGGTCTTCTCTGAGAAAGACCTCCCCTCCCATGATCCATGTCACAATGATGCCCTACATATTGAAGTTCTCATCCATAAGCGCAAAATCAAACGTATACTCATAGACGGTGGTGCTGGTCTCAACATATGTTCTTTAAAGTTACTAAAGAAATTGGGATATTCTGAGGATCACGTCAACACTGATCATAGTATTACAATCAAGGGGTATGATGATGCAGAATGCCGTTCAGAAGGTGTTATTCACTTGCCTATACAACTGGGCCCTGTCATGCTTGAAACTCAGTGTCAAGTTCTTGATATTGAGCTGCCTTACAACATTATCCTAGGTCGCCCATGGATCCATGCAATGAAAGCTGTTCCCTCCACATACCATCAGTCCCTAAAATTCCCATTCAATGGTACGGAGATCACCATCCCAGGAGACCCTAATCCTTTTGAATTCTGTCGTGTCTTACAAGGAAGCTATAAGAATTGCAACCAAGTGCCTAAAAATGACAAAGCCCTTGAATCCCCACTATATGTTGATCTTGAAACTTTGACGCAAGCCTCTACAAGTGAATCTACACCCCTCCCCAAAATCATAGCTCGCATCCGAGATATAGGCTTTGGCACTTATGATATCTTAGAATCTTGTTGTGTAGGGCGGATGCCTTTATCTCCATAATCTTACAGCCAACCACCCATTGCCAAAGTAACCAAAAAAGTAGCTATTCCTCCCCCAACATTCCTAACCCAATTCCAACATGGACGGTTATTGGAAGAGGAAACTATTGAGGATATTTCTTCTTGGCTCTATAAGGAGAAAGAACCAGTCACAATACCAGTCAAGCAATACGGTAATGGCTTAAGAATAGTAAAAAACATGGGCTATAAAGGCAAAGGTGGCCTTGGGAAACAGAATCAAGGAACTATGGAACCCATTGTGGTGACAAAGAAGCTAGACAAGAAGGGATTAGGATTTGGTAAGAAGGTACCACACACCTTGGACATCGAGTATATCCTCGACGAGGTGGCTGAAACATTTCCCCCCGATTCAACGTCTACAGAGGATATCATCGATGACTCTTCCCTCCATATGACCAACCTATTCACAGAATCCTCCATTTTTATGCTATCCTTCGTATCCTTAACTTCCACCACCAGCACCCAGAATGTCACACTTGTCTACCCTGAACTTATCAATTGGGACCAACAAGGGTCCCCCATTATAGATGTATTTCAGAATGATGAAGCTTTAGCTGAGTTCATGGGACTTCGGGAAGGTATCCCTCTTGGCGATCATAAAGCAGGTTTTGTAATGGAACTAGAGCCAACGGCTTATTTTGGTGAGAATGCCAAATCCTTCAGTCGCAAAAGTGAAAATAAAGAAAGATCTCTAGGTGAAAACCACACTGTGGCACCTCCTGATCACAAAATAGTAAAAACAAAGGACGTATCCAAAGGTGAAAACCCAACTGTGGCACTTGAGGATGGAGGATTTGACCTTCCCCTACCATCTAAGTATCAAGAGAAGTCAGCTCTCCTAGTGGAAGATTCTACAGAGATAAACCTTGGCACAGAGCAAAATCCAAAGACCACATTCCTAGCAGCATCATTATCAGAAACAGAGCATAGGAATCTTAACACATTCTTCTTATAGAGAACCATCAACTTTGCGTGGACCTATGCTGATATGCTAGGGTTAGACCCCAAGCTAGTTGTTCACTATCTCACTATTGATCCAAAGGTTAAACCAGTTAAGCAAAAGCTGAGAAAGATGCACCCACAGATAGCTCTCTTAGTAAAAGTGGAAATATAGAAGTTGTTAGATGCAAAGTTCATACGACCAATTGACTATTCAGACTAGGTATCAAATATTGTACCTGTGTCTAAACCCAATGGGCGCATTCGCATGTGTAATGATTTCAAAGACCTTAACAAAGCATGTCCTAAAGATGACTTTCCACTACCAAACATTGACATTATAGTGGACTTGACAGCAGGTCACAAGATGCTTTCTCTCATGGACGGATTCTCTAGCTACAATCAGATAAGGATAGCAGAGGAAGATCAACATAAAACAACCTTTACTTGTCCTTGGGGCAATTATTGTTGGTGTGTCATGCCGTTTGGTCTGAAGAATGCAAGAGCAACCTATCAGAGAGCAATGACAGTGATCTTCCATGATCTCTTTCATCACATCATGGAAGACTATGTTGATGATATACTGGCTAAATCTTCTAGGGCGGATCACATACAGGTTCTAGGATAGATCTTCGATAGGCTCGAAAAATACCAAGTAAGACTCAATCCAAAGAAGTGTGTATTCGGTGTAACATCAGGGAAGCTGTTGGGATACATTGTATCTCGTAGAGGCATCGAAGTTGATCCAGCGAAAGTAAAAGCTATAGTGGAGATGCCTCCACCCAAGAACCTTAAAGCACTAAGGAGCCTTCAAGGAAGGCTGTAGTCCATTTGACATTTCATATCATAGCTAGCAGATAAATGTAAACCCTTTCAACACTTGCTCCGAAAGGATGTCTCATTTCAAAGGGACAACAAGTGTCAAGCAGCGTTTGATCAACTTAAAGAGTATCTAGCTACACCTCTTGTATTGGTTCCACCAGTCACAGACAAACCTTTGATATTATATATCTCTACCACAAACTCGGCCCTAGGGGCCCTGCTAGCACAAAATGATGAATCAGGAAAGGAGCATGCCATTTATTATATTAGTAGAACCTTGGTGGGATATGAGTTCAATTATTCACCAATGGAAAGGGCTTGTTTAGCAGTAGTGTTCGCCTCCCAAAAGTTGTGGCATTACATGTTGAACCAACACACAATTCTTATAGCTAAAATTGATCCCTTGAAGTATCTACTTGCAAAAGCAGCTCTTACAGGCAGACTAGCTAAATGGGTCATGATCCTTAGTGAGTTTGACATTGAATATGTGGATCGTAAAGCAATCAAAGGACAAGCTCTTGCAGACCAACTAGCAGAAGCACCCATGCAAGATACACACCCTATGGTAGCAGACTTTCCGGATGAGAATCTATTCACTCTTTCCAACTCGATAATGTGGAAGTTGTACTTTGATGGTTCCTATACGCAGCATGGATCAGGGGCTGGCATCTTGTTTGTCACACCTCAAAATGACTACATTCCAAAGTCATATCGTCTTACATTTCCTTGCACCAACAACATAGCTGAGTATGAAGCACTCCTCATAGGTCTCAATACAACATTTCAATGGGACATCACAGAATTACAAGTATATGGAGACTCACAGCTAGTCATTCGCCAAGTCACGAATGAGTACCAAACAAAGGATGAAAAGTTGGTCCCCTACAAGCAACTAGTGGATGCCTACAAACCACATTTTTCTAGCATCACATTTGAGCAAATTCCACGAGAGCATAACAAAGCTGCGGATTCTATGGATTCTGTAGGGTCATTGATTGACATGCCTGCAAATACACAGAAATGTGAATTCTTGATCGAGCAATTGTTGATACCAGCCATCGATGTTCCCATTACTGAAATCATCTGCAAATTTGTTGGTCCCAATTCCCCATGGTACGAAGATATCTATGAATACCTCAAGAATAAAACCTTTCCCCCTAACCTATCATCCACCCAATGCAAAACCTTTATCCGTCGATCCTCCCGTTACATCATTCTGGGTGATACACTTCATCACCAGAGTCTCGATGGTATCCTCTTACAATGTCTTAACGCAGAAGAAGCTGAAGCTACCTTATGAGACATACATGAAGGTGTCTGCGGTGCACATTCTACCGATCCTAATCTTACTAAGAAGATACTCAGAATACGTTATTACTAGCCTACAATAGAGCAAGATGCTGCACAGTTTGCTAAGAAGTGTCTACAATGCCAGCAGCATGGAGATTTGACTCATGCACCAGCTCATGAATTACAACCTGTGACAACTCCATGGCCTTTTTCTCAATGGGGTCTCGACCTCGTAGGACAAATCCACCCTTCCTCCTCCAATGGCCACAAGTTTATCATTACCGCCACTGAGTATTTCACGAAGTGGGTGGAAGCCATTCCTATGACCAATATCACCGGTAAGCAAATAGCCATGTTTATCCTAAACTACCTCATATGCCGGTATGGTATTCCCCAAGCCATTGTCACTGATAATGGGAGACCATTCAAGAACCAAGATGTTCGTGCCTTGTGCACACAATACAATATCCAACATTGCTTTTCAACTCCCTACTATCTGCAGAGTAACAGCCAAGCTGAGGCTTCCAATAAAACCATTCTCAAAATCCTCAAGAAAATAGTCAATGAAGCTGGTCGTGATTGGCACTTGCAACTCAATCTCGCCCTATGGGCCTACTGCACTAGTATCAGAACACCAATGGGTGCCACACCCTATGCCTTGGTCTTTGGCTCTGAAGCCATCCTACCTATAGAGGTCGAGATCCCATCCCTCAGAGTTTCCATGCAGGACCTGATCGGTGGAGACGAGTATCGTACTTCCAGATTAGCTGAGCTTGAACTACTAGATGAGAGGCGCCTTGCCATACTTAATCATCTCCATGTCTATCAAAACCGCCTCCGGCGTAATTGCAACAAAAAGATCAAAGAAAGACGGTTTCAAGTTGGTGATCTTGTGCTTAAGGAGAATCAGAGAAATCAAGCAGATCAAGGAAAGAAGGGCAAGTTTGAGCCTAACTGGTTAGGTCCCTTCATTGTCACAGCAGCATATGGATCAGGAGCTTATACTTTAGCTACACCTGACGGTATTCCTCTAGATGAGCCACTTAACAGTGTCTATCTCAAGAAGTTCTATGCCTGATCCTCAGAATATTGCAAAAAAAAATCCAAAAAAAATCTGTCCTCTGGTGAAAACCTGGCAAACAGGTGCTATGTGTAGAGTCAGCATCCATCGTCTATCGAGTCCTGTCCACTCCTTGTCCAGTTCGCAGTGCACTTTCCATCCATCTATAATAAAACCATTGACCTTGTTTGCATTTCCATCTCCCTATCTAGTATAGCTTAGAAATTTGTCAATGTCCCTCGTCGTCATCCCACATCTTGATCTGTGTCTACAGTTAACACTGTCTTGTCCTAGGTCAAAGCTTTCGGTGTCTTCTTCGGCAGTCACCCATACAGTTTCCTCTACCAGAATGGGGGCAACTCTTTCCTTAACTTAGGTCTAGGGGAGGTTCCTTGTTCATGGTTCATAGCGCATACTTCAATCTTTTCTCATTTCCACAGGTAACATCCTTTAACGGACACATCGCTCCTACGATTAGGATGCTATCTTCTCAGCACTTTTCCCACATCATTACACTTACTAGAACTACATATTATCTCTTCTCAGTCTTAAGGTACCTTGATTCGATGGATATGGGTATGTAGGCAGTCTGGATTATGAAGGAAGTTTCCAGCACTTAGGTACATAAAGATCCCCTCTTCTCAACCCTTTTCCCACATCATCACATCAACCAGAACTACATATCATCTCTTCTCAAATCTTAAGGTACCTTGATCCCATGGATATGGGTATGTAGGCAGTTTAGAATATGAAGGACGTTTCCAGTACTCAGGTACATAAGATCCCCTCCTCTTCATCTTGACCCATCTCATCAGTCTGTCCAAAACTACATATTTATCACTTTCATCTTTCATCGTCGTGTGCCTTGATCCCGTGGATATAGGGTATGTAGGTACTCTAGAATACGAAGAATGTATCCAGTACTCAGGCACACATGATCCATCATTCTCTACCCACCCCAATTCATTAGCACTGTCATCCTTCTAGTCTTCTGTTTGTCAAAATCCATTCACCTCAACTTGACTAACTCAAGCAACCAGCTAGTGCATCCTTTCAAAGCAAAAGTCCTTAGCAAACTTGAAGCAAAGAAGCTTCCTTCCAGAGTCTTCTACTGTCTTGCATATCGATTGCCAACATCAGCTAAGTCCCACTTAACCAAAGCCCTAGATCAACAAGCTTGTCTTCTGCAAAGTGTTCCATGATCGAGACCAACACATGCGTCTCCTGCGACATGTGGCAGTTCCTGCAGCAAGATATTGTCTTTTTAGGTAGATAGCACCCTTTAATAGACATAGAGTTCCTACAATAAGGCTGTTATCTTCCCTATCCAATCTATCCTGAGCAACCTCTTTGGCAAGAGAATATGTTGGCTGTATGTTTACTTTGTAAGTCAGTCAATTTGTGTTCTAGTTTATCTTTTTGTTCCTTATCCTTTACCTATTCAAGGCTACCTTGATTTATCTATAATCTTGGTATGTTGCGATGCAGTACGGATTGGGGGCATAGTCATTGCTTTTTTGTGTGCCGTGTTTGAGGAATGATCTTTAGTATCTTTCTTAACATTATATTTATCTTGTGTGTGTTACGACCTAGCATCTTACATATTTAATACTCTTCTTGCATTTGCATGTATTGAAGTTTATTTTATGTTGAAGACTATGGCTTATTCACATGTTCCAACAAGGTTATATTATGTCTAAATGATCTAAGTTCAAACCGCTTGCTTGCAGAGTCAACGTCCATGCACTCGGATATTACTGCACCTTGGTCTTTTATACCTTGGTGGTGAACTATCCATGTGCTATATCAAAAATAAGGATTGCTCTTTATATACAAATGTGAAACCATTGCAACAAGCTCATCTTTCATCCATTCACACAAACCTTTATATCATTTTCAATGCAGTAATCGATCAACAGTCTCTGTCTCCCATCTCCTCATGTTCTCCTCTCTGGTGCATATCTACAAAACCCACATGTCAGATATCACTAGTCATCACATCTATATCATCATATATCTCTATCATCATACATCTATAAGCATCATATAAGCAACATATGTCATCACCTGAATCCATAATCATACATACATATCATCACATCCATGACATCAAGGAATGCATACACAAAAGCATGAACAACAGTGAGCCGAATAGATCATCATATATATCATGTAATGGTCATCATAATACAAAATGTTTGTGTCTACATCAATAATACAAAATGTGTATACATCTAAATATACATCAAAATAGTACATCAAGGCTATCAAGAGCCCGCAAAATATACATCAGGATGCACGCAGGCATCTGTCCAAAATGATACAAATGGTACAATGTACAAGTGTCCATCGTGATATGAGTATGGTACAAATATGATACAATATACAAATATATGTGCCCTAGTGGGTAGAGCTCCCCTCCTGTTGTGGTCCCTGTCCTCCCCCTATACTCGGTGAGGGTCCCCCTGCTGGTCCTCCTCCTCCCCCTAGTGGGAAAAATGGTCCTCTCACTGAGGACACTGACTACCCTGTCCTATGGGATCCGGATGCCCCAGATCTGCTCCTATCTCTGTAACTCGGCTCTCACTGTGCCGCTGGCACCGCGCCTGCGTAGAGCCCCCTATAATACTCTGACTCCCTACCAGCTAATACTAGCTCTCCCTGCACTCGGACGAGCTCACTGTATAGAGTCCTCTGGTCCGCGCCTAGTGCACGGCGTGCCTCGTCTCTCTCCCGCGTCACTCTAAATAGTGTGGCCTCTACTATCAATCGCAGCTATACCTCTGCGTCTCTCTCCCTCCTGGCCTATGCTAGCTGCTCAGCATCTGCGGCTGGTGCAGCTGGCAGCTGCACCTGTACCTGGGCCTGTACCTGTGTGTATGCCTATACCTGGGCCTATAGCTGTGCCTGTACCTGGGCCAGGGCTATCTGTGCTGCTGAGGCTACCTGTGTCTGTGTCTGGGCTGTGGCCTCAGCCTATCTCACCTCGGCCCGTGCTGTATCCCTATCCCTCCTCAATCGTACCATACGGAGCTCTAAACGAGTCCTCCGGGCTATCTCCTCTTGCAGCAGTCGCTCGGCTCTCTGCAAATTGGTCTCTACAACTGGACCCACTACCTCCACCATCTCCACATCGGCCTACTGGCCGCTGCCCTCTCCACCTAGCTGCTTGGGCCTGCCGTCTCATCCTAGCCTCCCCACCGAGGACTAGTACCTCCCCCACTGCCCCCGCTACACCTAGTGTAGTCAATCTAATCAGCCTGTGTATCTACCAATACTGGTCATACTCCGGCAGCGTCCCTGGGTCTGCCAGCCCTGTGTCCCAGTCCCATCTCACGGGGACAAGTCCCTGTACCTCTGCTAAAGCTGTCGCCACTAGAATCTCTGCATCCCAGTCTCCAACCTCTCTCCATGTCCGGGCATGTGTCACCTCCCCCACTGGTAGTCCCTGTGGTAATCCAAATTGCCTGAGTACCCACTCTGGCAAGTACCTCTCTATCGCATCTGTCCGTCTCCCGAACAGATAACGATCCTGTCTGCAATACATGAGCTACTCATGCTCGTCATCCCACTCCTCACATAGTAGCCAGGGCCTCCACACAAACAGGTCCATCTCGTCGATCTGCCGCCTCTAGTGGCTCACAGACCCCATCCTCCGGTGTGTAATCACCCCATCATATAAAAATGCATAGGGCTCGCCTCTATCCCGATGGCGCTGTGCCATGGGTTGGATCATTGGAATATGCTCCCACACCCATACCTGTAATAAGGTCACCCCTGCTAAGAGGCTCCTGCCTCTCTTGTACACGCAATGGTGCATGTCATGATACAACTGTCCCAACACATAGGGGCCCCACGCATACTGTCTGCCATGTGTGAACATCCCTGATAGCACCGTACCCTAGCCAACTGATAATCCCCTAGATCTCCAATCAGGACACAAGAAGCCACCAATCAGTGACACCACTATCCATCTGATCCTATCGCAGAGTCTCGGGACATCTGCCCATCGAATCTCCCCGTCATCTATCCAAAGGTCATCTGTGCAGAAGACCTCCGCCAAGCCTGTCTCACCCCGTGCCAGGTCAAAGTCTACTATGTCTTCCTCAATCTGAATCTACAAGATCTGGCACACGTCCTCCAGTGTCACTGTCACCTCCCCCGTCAGAAAGTGAAAAGACGAGGTCTCGCTATGGTATTGCTCCACAACTGCTATCACTAGGGTGAGATTCGCCCTAATGTGTGTCAAGTGGGCCACATGCCACAATCCGGTGTGCTCCAAGAATGCGTCCTCCTCCCAGGTCAGCTGTACAACCTCCTGCGCTATCAGATGGTGTCGCTCCTGCGACATCAGTGGTGGCAAAATCCTCTGCATCCATAACAACTCACTTGTCATTTTTTCATTACCAAATCCCTCACATCCTATCTACCCATGGGCTATGCTATGCAACCCCCAACCATCCCTTTCCCCTCTTGTCACCTAGAATAGGCATCCTTTTTCTCAACCCCCCATTCTACTTAACCCCTAATTTTCTTCTACTTAACCAAAAGCGCTTTGTTCTATACAAAAGCGCTGTCCCTCCCTGCCAACCGTGCCATACTATCTATCTAGATGCGCTGCATTTTCTCTACCAAGTGCACCTAGTTTTTAACATGTGCGCCTCACTATGCTACCACCCACGCCATTCTGTACTGCCAGAGGTGCCACAATTTTTCCACTTCCCCACCAATCGCGCTAGCCTACCCTACCAAGGGCGCTATACCACTATACCAATCGTGCTGCGGCATTTTGCCAACTGCGCTGCGGCGCTAATCTGAGACACCAAAAGTGCATTGATTTTACCAACTGCGCTGCACCCGCCTACCATATGCGCTATGGCGCACCAAAAGCGCTCTACGCGACTACCAAACGCGCTGCACAACCCTACAGTGCTTTTGGTTGACATGCAAACTCTCCCTAGACCTAGCCCTAATCTACCCTCCAACAACAAATTCAAAAGGGTTTTTCAACCACTTACCACTGCCGGAGCTCCTGCTGGCCTCTTGTAGGTCCGTACCAGCTCCGCCCGATGTCTATGCACTGGAATCGGCATCTCTCCTCGCTGTCAGCTCCTTCCACTCTACTCTCTAAATTTAGAAACTCCTAGGGTGCAAATGAGGATTGTAGTCCCCATGGGACCTATTTATAGTGTCCCACCCTTAATTGTTCTTCCCACCCCTTTTTGCTTTTCCTCCTACCTGGTCGCGCACTCTTCTAGTCGAGCGTCAACACCATTCCTCTATCGCTTCCTTGTCTTCCCGCTTGAGGGGGCATACGCTGGGGCAACTACCTACACTGGGGCAACAACAAATTTTGTATCACATCTTCAACAATTAATTTCTTTGACGCAACGCTATAAACTACATCGCATCAAAGAGGGGCAAAATGTAGACACCCTAAAATAACTGTGTCGTCAAATCACTTGCATTTCAACGTTAATTAAATAATCTAATTATTTAATTAATTTCACCAAATTCTTCTAAATCACATACTTTCGACATTAATTAAATAAATTCTCTTTATTTAAATAATTAAATTAATTTCCTCTGTTATTCTTCCAAAATTAAATAATTTTAATTATTTAATCAAATCATTATCCTTTTTCAAAATTCAAGTCTACATTAATTAAATAAATCCAATTATTTAATTAATTCATCACAATTATATCTTATCTACAATTAAATAATTTACATTATTTAATTAAATCAATTGTTCTTCTAAATTTAAATAAATCATGCAAATTTATTTAAATTATTTCAATCCTCTAAAAATAAATAAAATCAAATATTTTATTTATAATCTTCTATTTTTCCAAAATCATGCACAAACAATTAAATAAATTTATTTATTTAATTTTCTTTCAAATCTTCTAAATTAAATAATTTCAAGTATTTAATTATTTCTTCCAATAATATCCTCTCTAAATTTAAATAAATCAATTATTTATTTAAGTTGCTTTTTCTTCTAAATTTGAGTTATCTCTAATATAACTCAAGCTTTCTATATTTAATAAAGTAAAGTATCTTCTAATTCTCATGCAAATCTCTTCTTCTTGTTTTAAATCACTTAACTGATCATTACATTATGTTAATTGCTTTAACTCATTCTTCTATTCTTGATAACTCCTCTCATGCAAAAGAAAGCAAGACACTTGTCTTCTTCTTATTCGTTGCACGTTCCTCAACTATTCTCCTCCGTTGATTCTTTTGAATTATCTGGACCGTTGATCGATCTTCCTTGAAATCTATATAAACCCCCCTCATCTCCTTCATTGAGCCTCTCTTCGATTTTATTCTCAGGCATACTTAACAGTGCTTTGAGCATACATCGCATCAATTGAGCAATTTTATGATCTCTTGACATTGATCTTCTTGAGCACTCTTACAATCTTTTGACATTGATCTTTGAGCACTTTACTTGCTTGTTGCAACCATGGTTTCGCAGCACTATTGAGCAATCCACATTCAATCCAAAGGGAACAATACAAATCTCGGTAAAAGCTTTCATGTTTCATTGATTATTATTAATGGCTTTTACTTAGATTGGTTCTCTTTATGTTATTGGTTTTTTGATTTGTTTAAGTTTATCATAGTCAATTTTCCTCATACACACATTGCGAATGCGAAGGTAAATGCAATACGATTTATAACAGTTTGAAGTCTGAAAGTTCAATAAGAAGTAAAAGCATCGCGGAAAGGCACTATTGAGAGGTAGGGTGGACCCCACTGTATGTAGATGTTTGCTTGTATAATAACCATGTATATTTTGTGATATACAAGCAGTTGTACATTTAAAAGATACAAGGCAAAAATACATGTCAGATGTCAAAAAGAGTTAAATAACAGAGAAGTCTTTGTACATTTGGGCACTTGTATGTTTATACAATCCTGATATACAAAGAATCAAAGGCATAGTGAAAGAGTAAAAGGTAAGGAAATATTTGTATAAGGGGTTTGTATGTGCGCTTATACAACAGAATATGCAAGCGAGATATACAAAACAAAAGATACAATGATGTACGAAAAAGCGTAAAGGGTAAAAGCGTTAGTTGGTTCTTTGCATAAAGGGCTTGTATATCGAAAGATACAACGAAAATATATAAAAGAAACATACAATGAAATATACAAGGAAAGGTGTATGCATGTTGAATTTAGCTAATGGTCAAAAGTTCAAAAAACTTAAACACTGAAGGAGAAGGCCGAAGGTTGTAGTGCATTAATTGCTATAATTAATGTGAATTTAACACTCAAACAAAGGGGAATTTAACGAGGGTTAGGGCAATTTTAGTGTTATTTTGCTTTCAAGATATACGGTTAAGAGTGAAAAATTGCAAAAAAGAGAATTGTGGCAATGATTAAACAAAATTTACCAGAGGCGAAAGAGTTACAGTAGCTGGGCAAAGGTGAAAACGGTAAAAGTAATTCAACAGGTAAACAGTCACAGAAAACAAGTATTTACCCAAAACGCCATTTATTTTTAGTTGTTAAAATACTGTTAATTTCAGTAATTTCATTGTCAAACATAGGCATTGGTCAAATTACTATTTTAATTGCTAATTAGCTAAGTAGAGCTTAAAGAATTTAAAGGGTAAAAGACGGAAAAAACAAACAGGTTAGGGTAGATGGTAAAAGTAGAAATTCATGGTAAAAACCCTAAACCAGAAATTGAAACGAAAGTTAAAAGATGCATGCTTCTATAGAATGGCCCCGAAATAGAAGAAAGATACAGGGGATGAGGTAAAAAAAGAAAGAAAGCCAAGAAAAGAAGTAGAGAAACAGGAGTTTCCATTGTACAGAGGTTGTTCATCCCTGATTAGCATGAGTGGAGTAGGCACAAATACAAACATAGGGAACTATGATGCAGATGATGTGTTGAAGAGAATTACTACTGCAGATGCCTCACCAAATATGAAATGCATCTGGGAAAGTGGACTATACAAAGCTGCGGGTTTCCCATTGGCAATGGAGGCTAAGGATTTATGTTTGGATTGGGTGATTTTATATGATCCATCCACCAGGAAGATCATGTTACATGACAAATTAATTACTGATTTGACCACTGAAGGCATTTCCAGAACATTTGGATTAGAGATTAATGAAAAAATGGGGGATATTGATATTGATCAATATAATGAGAATTTTTACACAAATGAAGGAGAATGTAAGGGTAAAATATTCCGCAACTGGTACAACCCAGAAAACAAACCCAAGGCTGTGGCTAGAATACCTAAGAATCTAATGAGGATATACTTCAGAGAAGAAATTCATTTGATGATAACTATGCTGAGTAGGTTAGTTGGATTAAGAGATGGCATGAAGTGTGAACCATGGATGTTCACTGTCATTGAATTCATAAGAGCAGGAGAAAAGGAGCAAGGGCAAATCCATTGGGCCAAGGCAATTAGCACAGCTATTTGGAGATAGGCCATGATGAGATAGCAGAAAAGCTTGCCATTTTATTTATCTTCTTGTGTATTATACTCATGTGCTGTAGAGATTAGACCCTACATTCATGGAATAGAAAGGATAGGTACCTTACGGAATGGTCCTAATCAGAAGTTGGTGTATGAACACTACCCTGTCCTATAGGAGGAAAATGCCTTAAAGAATTTTGCTTTGGTTAATGATGTTTTTTATACTTACATGGTAAGAATATTGAGAGAAGAGCCTAATAGGAGATTATCTAAAGATGCAGAGGACGCAATTGGTCTGCATAGTTCATGGTTCATACAGTTTAAACATTTCACTTACATAAGGACTGAAGGATTTGAAGGGAAACCATTTATGCTACCCAGATACCCTTCTGATAAGCTAATTGTGTTGGAATTTTCAAGACAGAACTTGAGGATTTTCAAGATATACAAGAGGAAGTTTAATAATAGAGGAAATGTAAAGCTACCTTGGGCTATTGGTAGGTATTCTTGCTATAGTGAAGAGGTTGCTAGTTGTTCAGAGCAAGAGCTGAGATTCTATGGATTTCAAGAATTTGATTTAGTCAGAAAATTTGATCCTTTTCACAGAATCTAGAACTTTGTGGATAAAAAATATAAACATCAAGTACACATTGAGGATTTCTAGGCTGACTGCAAGAATGACAGGGAGGTGAGGAAAAGAGCTCACAAAAGGTTAACTATTGAACAAATGAAAGCTATAGGTAACATATATGTGCCTCCAGAGGTCTAAGATAATGATAAATTGTTACATCAGAGTTATGCAGAAGCAAGGTTGGCTCTTATTACAAAGCCTAATTGATCAAAACCCTGGAACACATCATTAGATGTGTTATCTAAACCAATAATATTGTTTTCAAAGACTTGGCTGAAAGACAGAGTTGAGGAACTAAAGGTTGAAGGCAAGGAAGTCACATATCCAAAAAAGGGAAGGAAAAGAAAGGTAGAGCCTATTGAAGACCTACAATGTTTTTATGAAAAGAAAAGAAAAATTGTAGAGGCCAAAATTGTGGAAAAGGATAAGAATGCTACATTAATGGATCCATATGCTTTGGGCATAACAATAGCAGTGGCATAAGACACTTTTGTTGATGCAAAATCAATAAGTCATGAAATAAGTGCAGAAGAGGCATAGGCTGCAAAGGAAGCAACAGGACAACCAATCAAAAGGGCAATTCCAATAAGTTTGTCTAAGGGTGAGACCTCTAAGCCAATTGGTATAATTGGAGCACAGGAAGTAGGTGAAAAGATGAAAAATATATCTAGTGCCTCCACACCCTTAGAACAAGGACAAGCATTTAGATAGGTGAAAACAGAGTTGGTTGGAGAAATGTTGCAAAAGTTAGAAACTTACAAAGCCAAACAAACTATGGAAACTATAAATATTGATAACAGTGATAGTGAGAAAAGAACAATGTATACAGGGAAGGAGATTGATATGGAGGATGATTCAAGTGATTTCTTGAGTGAAGAAGAGGGACCAAGCGTCCAAGTTGAAATGGAAATGGAACACAACATGGAACATGAAGAGGAAAAAGTACAAGAAGAAGTAGGATCAGTGGATCCATTTGGCACTTTGGTACCACCTGAAATTATTAAGGATGTGCAAGAGGAAGCACATAAAATCAAAGAATTTGAGAAAGAGAAGATACCTAAAGAAATGATTATAGAAACACATGCTTCAGCAGAAGAGGAAACAAAAGAAGACACCTTAGGTATTGATGCTTTAAATATGTTGAATATGTATGGTGAGCCAGGTGAGGAAGAGAAGAATACAGAAAATATGCAAGAGCAAGAAGAAAAAGTAAAAGAAGATGATGTAAAAGTAGGTTCACTTGTACATACAGAACAAATATAGACAGAAAATATAGGCAAAATAGGAGGTGAGGTTAGGATGCCTAAAGGTACAAAAGAAACAGAAAGAATGGATGAAAATGAACCAGATGAACTATTGGCAAGAGACACTATATGGATTCATGATTGTTGTCATTGATGGCAATAAAGTTTATCCCACACATCCACAGGACATGGTGTGTCTCTACCGGAAGTCAGAATGAAGAATGTGGTGGTCCGGTAAACAAGAACAGAGCCTGTGGCAAGGTCTGACAGACAGGTCCGGATCTCTCAGAGGAAGTATCTTGGTGAAGTGCGGATTTGGGAAAGTCAAGAGGACTACCTTGAGTAATAGATTCTAAGGATTTAGCCTCCGGTGATGGACAAGGAAAAAGATATGAATAGTTGAGTACTAGATTCCTGAGTGACAGTGTAAATAGAGGAAGAACTAATTGACAGAACATCAGACTACTTTTCGGATGCATTTCTGATGGTGGTAAAATTTATGAAGACATGAATTATGTTTGGCCAACATGATTAATGATTTCTACAAGTATATGCTTGATCTGCATTACTTGATGTGCAAGGATTCAGCCGACAGAATAGAGTTTGTGAGAAGATTGACTGTTTCGGGTGCCGACTAGAAAGATAATGAAATCACTTGTGCGGATATATATAGGATGGATTTAGTTGTGAGAAGGTGTGGTGTGATATATGATGTGTGAATAAAAGTAGAGCAAAGCAGAAATAGTAAGGAAGGTCTGGTATGTGAAAGGAAAGCAGCATAAGGAAAGAAGAAAGATGAAGTGCAGCAGATCAGTGTACTATGCCTAATCAGAACTAAACTCCAGCATATGTGGATGCTTCAAATCGGTTCAAATATTGTATAACATTATTTTGTAGATAGTGTGTCTCTTTGTAGGCAGTGTGCCTCCTTGTGAGCAGTGTACTCAGGCAATGAGCCTTAATTGGCAAGTGCCATTTTGTAATTCCTTATTCTTCTAATAGAGAATAATCTTTGGGTTAATCACCCTGTGGTTTTTTCTCTTAACAGGGTTTCCACGTCAAAAATATTGTGTCATGTGTATCTCCATTTCATGATTATGTTTGCTTGTTTGAATTAATGTTGCATTGATTAATAAGAAAGTTCAAAAAGAAGAAATAATTAGGATAACTGATTCACCCCCCCTCTCAGTTTTCAACAATTGGTATCAGAGCTAAGTTCCTCCTAATAGAGCCTAACAGCTTGAGGAAGATCTGGGAGTTCAAATGGATGCATATGGTTTAAGAGAGCAACTCAAGACTGCCCTTGATGATCTTGAACAGTCAAACTCTAAAGTCAATGAATTAAAGGAAAGACTCAAACAAGCTGATGATTTCATGGGAGAACTAAAAGACAAATTAAGTCTCTCTATGAAAAAGAGAAAGGAGCTTCTTCAGCACTTGGCAAGACAAGGTGAAGAAAATAATGCAAATGAAGAGCTGACTGAGAAAACCAAGTTATGTGAAAAGTTATCAAAAGAAATCATCATGGTAAGACATGAAATGGAATCAGGAGTTATAAAGTTTACCCAAGAAGTTGAAGAGAAAAGAAAAACTAAAGATAATCTAAGACAATCTCTCAAGCAGAAATTAGAAGATTGCCATCAGATGGATAGAATTATCAAACATCTTGAATCTGATCTTGAAGATGCTAAAGATAATGAAGAAAAACTTGAGGATCAAATTGTCTCTCTCAAAAGGGATCTTCAAATAGCAAATGAATATAAAGAGAAATTCAAGATAAGTTCTGCTCAACTTGAAGTTCTTCTTGGAAGTCAAAAAAGGTAGATGACAAGTGTGGTTTGGGATATGAGAAAGGAGAAAGCTCTGGATCTGGTCAGAAAAATTTTGGATTAGAAAATCCAAGGAACAGGCCTAGAAGACCTCTGGTAAGACAACCCAATGCTCAAAGATAGCCATCCTTCAATGGATACTGCCACAACTGCAATCACTTTGGTCACAAAGCTAATCAGTGCAAAAAGAGAATGAATCAGACAAATTCATTCTTCTCTGGACAATGTTTTAACTGCAAAAGATATGGTCACAAATCTCATGACTGCAGAAATATGCAAATGAATAAATCATTCAATGGTAGATGCTTTACATGCAATAGAATAGGTCATATGGCTAATCAATAAAGATCAAGAGGATATCAATCAAATATACAAGGAAATGTTGTTTACCAAATCTGCAATAGATCCGGTCATATTGCAAAATTCTGTAGAAGCAAGAATCAGGAGAAAAGAGGTCCAGTATATCATAATCAGAATCAAGATAAGGGTAAACAAAAGGTGAATGCGGATGAAGTTAGGAATGAGATGAACAAGATTTGGGTGAAGAAAAGTTCAGAGAATGTAGAGGTTGGATCCGCACTAGACTCTAGTGCTAATATTCCTTCCAGAAACTAAAAAGTGAGCTCTGGCTTAGGGGGAGACATAAAGAAAACCTTGTTCCCCTAGCCAGTCAATTGGTGCCGGAACTGGCACAAGAAGAGTTGCGGATTAAAGAAGTCATAAGGGATATGTTCAAACAAACTGTGGTTAAGATTTGGGAGATCCGCAAGATGTTTAAAGATCAGGGTTGATCTGGTTCTTCAAATCACCTGAATAAGGCAAACCAGAATAATGTAGGTCAAGCATTTATTGCAATCTGATATTAGGGCTCGCGGAGCAATATAAGGTTTTTTCATTAATCACTCGTTCATTCTACACTCAAGAAGAAACGAAAAGCGGAGCTCTGCAATGAAATTCTTCAAGTTCATCGAAGATCACTTGTAGAAGTCATTACTTCCAGAGATCAATCCAACCTACTCCGTGAAACTGATAGGTGCAAAAGGTATTTTCCGTTTTCAAATATCTCATTGCAAATCTCTTGATAATGGGTACTCCGAATATTGTAAAGATTTCTGATAGACCTCGCCCTACATTTAAGAAACATCCATACAAATCCTTGGAGGTAGACCCCCTAGGTGCATTTTCCAGTGTTTCACATGGCATTTTGCACACTGAAGATATTAGGGTTTATATACATGCAAACATTGAAGAGTTTGGGGAATTCAAACTAAAAGACTTATACCACAAGCAGTTAATAGATGATTCTTTTGAGATCAAACCTCAGTATAAGAGCATCCGGGAAAAACACTTTGATCAGTTCATTCATTTCCCCTGCTTTGAAGAAGATGAATGGGTCCGGTATGTATTGAGTAGGGTACATGACAACTTTCTATGGCTGAACAGACCTTGCAAAATCACCAAGGAAGCAATTAGGAGTAACTGGTTTACACTCCTCCGGAGGAATACCTGTCCTCAAATCTGTCAAAAACAACATTGTAACTAAGACCACCAAATCAAAATTTGATAAGAGGACAATGACCATTGAAGATATTACTGACCCGGATATCAAGTATGCATCTATGATAATAGGATACAAGATATATCATTCCAGTAGGGAGAATTCAGTATCCAGAACTACAGTATACATAGCCTATGAGATGCTGAGAAAGAATGTAGATTATGATCTCTGTGAACTTTTGTTAAGCCAACTAATGGAAAACATACAGAAGATCAAAAAGGACAAGAAAAACTCCTTTAAATATGGTGGACTGATACTATGTTTATTTTTCTACTTCATGAATGAGCTGCCTGGATCAAATGGATGGGCATGGCAAAATGACAAACCTGTAGCAATTCAGATCAGGGATTACTTGCATGATCTTGGGGATGCAAAGGCAAGGAATACATCTCTGTGGGGTTACTTTAAACAATTTCAGAATACAATGCAAATTAGAGAAAGAATACCTAAATCAGTGGTTGAGAAATACAAGGATACAGTGTGCTTCATGGTAGACACTGACCAATGCCTAATGGAGGCAGTAGAGCCAAGGACAGTCTGGATCATGCCCATGGGGTATGAAGTTGATGAACAGATTGTGGAGCTGCATGTTCAACACATGCTAAGCTAGCCTAAAGATCCAGAGGCAGAGAGGTTTGGAACCTTTGAGGAGCTGAGTGTAAAAATTCATGTAGAACTCAGAGAGCCAGAGATGAAAAGAAAGGTGAGAAAAGAAGTAGAACATTTTGCCCAAGGTCTTGGCATCTCAAAGGAGGCACTTGATGCCAACTGAAAAAAGAGACAAAAAGTTGAGGAAGAGAAGAAAGAGGTAGAAAAGGGAAGCAAGAAAAGTACTCCAGTAGAAACTTCCACCTGGACCAGATCATCAAAGAGATCTACACATGCCACAGCCAAAAGCTCAAGAACATCAAAACTGGAAGTCTAGGCATCTGGCAAAAGAGAGAAAAGATCAAAGACAAAAGCCACAAGGGCTTATGCAAGTCAAAGAGATGAAGAGGAAACCGAATCAGATGAGGGGGTAAAGGAAATAAAGAAGCAGAAGAAGAAAGGATCCGGTAAACCCTCCATAGGCCAAGACAAGGAAGAAATGGTAGAGGAATTTGTTGAAAAGCCCACCTTGTCTCTTAAAAGTGTAATCAAATCAGTCACTGTGGATGGGAACCTTCAACCAATGGCTGAATTCTATGATGATTACAATGAGGCTGACCAAAAGATTCTGTAGGAAGCTACAATCAGGTATCTAAACATATACAATAAGGCTTTCATTGAGATTATATCTCTAATTCCTAAGAGCCTAGAAAAGGAATTAGAAATAAGAAAGAACAATGCCATGGCAAAAGACATTGAGATCTGGGAACAGATAGCTATTCAGCTATACCCTTCAATTGATCCCAAGACAATGAACATGGTATTCAAAGACTGCAAGGATGAATTCAGGAGCAAAGCAAGGATGAATCAGCTTATGCTTGGTGAGACCAACAAGGTAGCCAAGGACACTGAAGAGATTCTTCAGAAAACCTTCAAAAGATTTAATCTTCCTATCATAGAGGACTTGGGTACTGACCCCTCCACCACAAATGTTGCAGAAGAAACTCCTGAGAAAATGTCAGAAGAGGTGGCCCCTGAATAGACTAACATTTCTCCTCTAGTTTCCCCTATAGTCTCTAGATCTAAAGGAGAAGAAAAATCACAAGAGAAAGAGGCAGATGTAAAAGAAAAAGAAGATGACAGTATGAAGACCTCAACAGAAAAGACCACAACTGCTAGTGGTGAGAATGTAGGAGGAAAGGAAACTCCAAAAGATAGCTCCAAGGTTGCAGAAGAGAAGAAACATCTATCTCCGGCAAGAGACACTGCACAAACTATTCAAGAATTCTTGACAAAAGCCACTATAGAAATTGATGAACCGGACCTACTAAAAGGACCATTAGATTTTGACTCTTTGTCACCGGTGCAAACAATGAAAATAGCCTCATTTGCAAATGAGAAAGTCAAAGAGAAACTACTGAAATCTCACATGGAAGACTGTGAGCTTATGGAGGTAGCATCCGGAGTGCTGGAAAAGATCATGCCATCTTTTCAGAAGGATCCCACAGCCTCCTCTTCCGATAATCTCAAAACCTTAGTCAGCAGTGTTAGTACACATTTTGATTCTCTAGAAAAATCAGCTGAAGAAAAGGTCCGAAAGGAGTTTTTGGATAAAAGGTTCTCCGAGGTATAGGGCTTGATCATTAATGATAGGAGAAACATGAACATTGGGATAAAGAGCTTAGAAAATGCTCTTAAGGATGGCAGTGAAATATACAAATTTTGTATCTCCTGGTCCAAGGTAACAGTGGAGATTGAGAAGAAAATAAAAGAGCAAGAGGACAAACTACTAATCTTGTCTCAAAGTTTTGATCTTCTTTCATCCTCCATAATAAATCAAGAATGTCAGACTATTGCAATCACAAATGCAATAAAGAATTTTGAGAAGGAAAGAAAGAACATAATTAACTGGATGAGTGAACTTAGAAGGATTATTATCCCTAAGTTAGAGGCCATGCATGAGGCCATAAGTGAAGCTCAAATCACAGCTTAGACAAATGATCTGACATATCTAAAAAGGGCAGATGTGTTTGCATTCCTATTGAGTGGGCATATCTCAATTTTGGACAGGATGAAGCAGAGTTGGGTGACAGAAGTTGTACAGTTGAAGAACACTTTTGCAGACATACTTAAGTATATGTAAGTACAACTTCTATATATATACTTATGCGGCTAAATATAGTTAAATTTTTTAAAATTTTGGTATGCGGACCCTACCCTTTGCCATTAATGTCAAAGGGGGAGTGAGGAGTAGTGAAAAAGGAGGAATCCAACTAAGAGGGAGCTCCAGAAAATGTATATAAAGATAGAGCATCAGCCAAGGGGGAGCATAGTGTAAACATTTAGTCATTTTTCACTAAGTGTTGCCATCAATGCCAAAGGGGGAGATTGTTGGCAAGAGACACTATATGGATTCATGATTGTTGTCATTGATGGCAACAAAGTTCATCCCACACATCTGCAGGACATGGTGTGTCTCTACCGGAAGTCAGAATGAAGAATGTGGTGGTCCGGTAAACAAGAATAGGGTCTGTGGCAAGGTCTAACAGACAAGTCCAGATCTCTCAGAGGAAGTATCTTGGTGAAGTGCGGATTTGGGAAAATCAAGAGGACTACCTTAAGTAATAGATTCCAAGGATTTAGCCTCTGGTGATGGACAAGGAAAAAGATATGAATAGTTGAGTACTGGATTCCTGAGTGACAGTGTAAATAGAGGAAGAACTGACTGACAGAACATCAGACTACTTTCCAGATGCATTTCTGATGGTGGTAAAAGTTATGAAGACATGAATTATGTTTGGCCGACATGATTAATGATTTCTACAAGTATATGCTTGATCCGCATTACTTGATGTACAAGGATTCAGCCGACAGAACAAAGTTTGTGAGAAGATTGACTGTTCCGGGTGCCGACTAGAAAGATAATGAAATCACTTGTGCAAATATATATATAGGATGGATTTAGTTGTGAGAAGGTGTGGTGTGATATATGATGTGTGAATAAAAGTATAACAGAGTAGAAATAGTAAGGAAGGTCCAGTATGTGAAAGGAAAGCAACATAAGGAAAGAAGAAAGATGAAGTGCAGCAGATCAGTGTACTGAGCCTAACCGGAACTAAACTCCAGCATATGTGGATGCTTCCAATCAGTTCAAGTATTGTATAACATTCTTTTGTAGACAGTGTGTCTCTTTGTAGGTAGTGTGCCTCCTTGTGAGCAGTGTGCTCAGGCAGTGAGCCCTAATTGGCAAGTGCCATTTTGTAATTCCTTATTCTTCTAACAGAGAATAATCTTTGGGTTAATCACCCCGTGGTTTTTTCCCTTAACAAGGTTTCCATGTCAAAAATATTGTGTCATGTGTATCTCCATTTCATGATTATGTTTGCTTGTTTGAATTAATGCTGCATTGATTAATAAGAAAGTTCAAAAAGAAGAAATAATTAGGATAACTGATTCACTCCCCCCTCTCAGTTATCAACATGAACAAGCAGAGGATGTTAAGCTGCAAGATGGAGAATAGGCTCATGCTGAAGATGATCAGGAGAAAGGGCCATCAGAAGGAGAAGCTCCTAAAAAAGAGATTGATGCTAGAGGGGATACTGAAATAGAAGAGGAAGAAGATGAGGTTGAATCAAGAGAGCAACCAAATAATCCTACAGAACAAGAGCCTCCACTTTGGTAGCAAGAACAACAACAACAACAACAACAACAACAAGAGCAATAGCATGAGCAGCAACAACAAGAAGAAGGAGAAATAGATAGACCTCATGAGGAGGTGATTGATGAACTTAAAGTTATAGAAGGCACA
This sequence comes from Cunninghamia lanceolata, assembly GCA_027924645.1. Lineage (NCBI taxonomy): Eukaryota > Viridiplantae > Streptophyta > Pinopsida > Cupressales > Cupressaceae > Cunninghamia > Cunninghamia lanceolata. Next base: position 1,878,332 of record BSBN01000243.1, read on the forward strand.
AAGGAAATTCCTGTCTGGTTAGGAGGAGAAATCAGAAAAGAGAAAAAAGAAGTCCAATTAGCACCAATAGACATTAAAAGTTTGTTAGGTGAAAAGAAAGGAGAAAAGCTATGATGATGTCTACTATTCAGAGAGGTCCAAGTGGATCTAGAATGTTAAACCTAGCTATACCACAGCAAGAAAAAGCAAAAGGTGAGATATCCTTGGAAGAATACAAGATATTGAATCTTGACTTGGGGCATAGCACAAGAAAACAACACATCAATGAATGGGAAGACATGCATTAGGTGACAATAGAGATGCTGAAAAGAGACAAGGACAAACAAGATTATTTAAAAGGACACATTGTCCAACTCCAACAATTCATTAAAGGGATATTTGATCCCAGTGCCCCAATTCTAGAATTACCTACCAACATAGCAATAATATCAAAGGAGGAAATAAAAGATATGGAGAATAAAAAGTTCAAGGCTAACATTTTTTATGAATGGTTCAATAATTTTATGCAAGAGGGTGAGCAAACAATAAGGCAAGCTATAAAAAGTTGGAAAGTAAGTGCAGAAGAAAAGAATAAGTGTATGATACTTACACATAAATGATGAATAAGAAAAGAAGAATGCAGGTCTGAAATTGAACAGTTGACAGAAGTGGAAGGAAGAGCAGAAGAATTGATCAATGAAGGAGCACTTACTGTCACATTGGTAAATCAAGTGCCACAAATAATATTAGAGCTTAAATTTGAGGAGGATAACCTCAGAAAATGTATAAAGGTTGTACAGGATTTAGGAGAGAGAGAGCAGATGAGATGATCAAGGTACACAAGAGGATAACAGAAAGACTCCTACAACATGAATGCATGGAAATGCCAGTGTATGACTTAGAAAGGGCATTGATAGAGTTCAATGCCATATTTGCACCCTGCATAGGAAATCCTGATGTGAATCTCAGTAAGCAGATGATGGATACATTAATGGAAGAAAGTATTAAAATAAAGAAATACAAGAAGAGAAGAGAGGGCTCAGAGAACATAGAGAAGAAGTTAAAGGAAGGAGTTGTAATGCAAGAGTACATTTTGGCTAAGAGTCCAAGAGGGGACCGCACTTTTGTGCAAAATGTAATCAGCAATTTCAAGAAATACTTGAAAAGGTGAGAAGATAAGCAACAGTAAAGGTTTGAAGAAGAAGCCAAATAAGGAACCTCAGCGAGAGAAATTCAACAAAGAAAAGAGGAATCTTATTTTGTGAAAGATTCCAAAGGCATCCTTTGAGGGAAAGAAAAGATGCCAAAGAGATATTTGGCAGATGATTAGAAACAAAGATACACTGTTGATCAGAAATAGAAGGATCTCAACCGTGGATTAAAGTGGTAGCTGTAGCAATTTGAAAGTTCAAAAATCTATATAATGAACATGGCTACTTGTATATTATTTACACAGGGATTTATAGAAAATAGCTAGCAATTGTAATTTGTTCTGAAACTTTGAGTAGAAAGAGTATTTTAGTTTAGAGGAGGTCACCTGTGTTTGCACTAAGGAATGCGTGGAACATCCCACTGTGTTATTTTATCTGTAAAGCATTGTAAGTTTTGGTGAATTTGATTAATGAAGCTAAGAGTCATTCCTACATTGTAAATCATTTATGATTGTGTTTTGAAATATAAGTGAATCTGGAAGTCTGCGTCTATTTTCTGAGTGTCTTCTCGTTCTTCTTTATATTTGAAACAATTTCTCTTGAAGCTCACAATCTTGGATGCATATTCATGAAAATACTCAGGATATTCACATTTAGTGATTTAGTCTATTGATTTAATTGAATTTGCTGTAATCCTTACCATGTACATAATAGAGCATTTAGATCCTGTAGCAAGTGAGGTTGAATTTGGATTTTCTCTAACTTTGAAATAATTAGCTAAAACGCAGAAATCTAAAGGAGATTGCTAACATTTGAAAGAATTGAGATCAATTGAGTTGATATTTAGCAATCTTTATACATATTTGAAAAGAAAAGCATGTTTTAACATAAATCATTCAGAGCTTTGATATACAATAACAGATTTGTGCAAAGAGATAGATAATTTGTTGATATTTGTAACAATTTGCATAAATAGAGTCCAATAAGTTAGTAATCACCTTAAATCACGTAAGGCCTCTTGCATATTACAGCTTCATAGTAACGTACTGAACTGTCCAATAGGTCAAGACCTGACCATACAGAAACTTGGGATTAAGTAATCTTAATTGATTTCTTCATATCTTTCAAGACAGTTAGGTTCATTTTATGAATTTTAACTTTTGTTATGAATGTGTAAAAACAATCATCAACAAGGCCTAGACATCATGAAGCATAAGTCACATGTGATGGATAAATGGTTTATCTATTCTTAACTGAAGGGAAATAGGTATTAAAGACCTCACTTTCCAATTGGGACTTGCTTAGCACATTAAAGAGTACGGTTGATAAAATGCAGAAGGAGGTTGGGCAAAGGTCAATGAAATTTGATAGACATTTGATTGCTCCTTTTGAGATGAAACAAATAGATGTGAATCTCCTGATATCTAGTAATATCCTGAATAGCTAGACCTCACAGTTATTAGATATATGGTATGAGGACACCAAATTTGATGTAGATATCCTGAAGAAATGTAATCCCAAAGTCAGGGATATCAATGTAAAATTACATCAACTCTTGATTGAGGAAGTGGACATCCTAGAGGCCCTTGAGGATAGGGTTGAAGGAAAGATAGAAAATTAGGATGTGGACTTCGCTACCACAGCTTTTCAAGATAATTTTAAGTCTGCATTAGATGATCCACTTAGCTATTTCTTTAAGGATATAGTTGATAAAGCTATGAGGATGAGAGAAAAGGTGGAAAAATATAATGAAACATTGAATAGCCGGAAGAACAAATGGACTACTTTACAAGCCCAGTTCCAATCACAAGGGCATGTAGTTAAGAAGGCTAAAGTGTAGGATGGAGGGGAGATAGATAAAATAGTATAAGCATATGAACCCATCATGGGGATTATCAATGTGCATATAGAAGATGACCTATCCACTGATGAAGAGGAGTAACTGCAAATATCAGTTATATGAAGATGCTGACTTAGTGAACATGATTTTGAAGAATATTCTAAAAAGACAATTGTATTCCACCAGATGGTTACCAACTGGCAATCTGTGCCATGTGTCTATTAGGTTGACTTAGTCAAGGACATTATGAACCATTGGTCTTAATGGGCAAATCCTGATCACATGATCTTTTGTAACCGCCTCCTTTTTCTCTATAAAAAGGGATGGAGTGCACTTTGTAAAACATTCAAAAGCTTAATTGAGATTGGATTGCTGAAATGTCAAGACCAACTCTCAAAGTCAATTCTAAATATACACTCTTTTGCATACTTAATGAAAATGAAGTCCCTCTGATTACAACTAATCGTAAAATTTGAGTAATTTGTGAATGAATTCTAGACATGTTGCTTTGATTTATTGCATCCCTTGGAGTGCTTTTCAGTCTATGCATGTTGTCTTCATTCCTTTCCTTCAAAGTTAGCATCAATCATATCTACCTATAGAAGATCCTAGTGAACATATGGTTTGATTTTCTTCTTTTCATGACAATATCAAGAGTATATGTGAACCAATGGCTAAAGATTCACTTACTTTTAGTAAAATTTAACAAGCTTTAAGTTCAATTTCTTTTAATTTCATTTTAAATCATCATCATAATTTCAAATACATAGAAAATCCTAAGCAAATACAAGAAAATATGTTGACATCTCATAGGTAACTAAACATATTTAGCATATTTGAACAAATAACATGTTGAAATGACAAATATCATGCAAATGAACATGAATAATGATAGTACTCATGGAAACATATGTGTTGTGTGGTTACACAACACGCCCCATTTTGACTTGACAAAATAGGGACCCAACTTTTTGTTTAGCTTTGCTTGTGTTTTCTGCTTGCTGGCGGTCTGGTTAAAGTAAGACAATGTAGATGATCCTGCATAATGGGGACTAGGTAAGTCATCATGATGAGGTCAATTTTTCAAAGTTAAATTTTCATGTCAATAACCCCATTGGTAGATTGAGTACAAAATTTCATGCAGGTTTGCCTTTTGGATCACCCTGATATTCCTTAAAGAACAAAAGTTATGGTGAGTCAAAGTCCTGGTCAAACCTGATATTCCGAAGGGAGGATCATATTTCTCAATATCAATCATCTTACGAAAGATCACCCCGATAAAAATTATCACCTGATAAAATCATTTGCTCCGAACATCCGGACGTCAACTTTATGTGATAGCAATATCTACCCGACAAACAACATCATGTATTTTGTGAAGGTCATATTCCTTAACATCACACGATATTTAAATATCACCCCGATAGTTGAAATATCTGCCTATCACAAAATATCACCGTGAACCAATGTCCTGCTGATGTCATCCGAACTCGATAATCGAAGAAATAAACATACCGATGACATCACCATCCTTTTTACCTCACGGAGGTATATTTCCAAACATGACCCTTCCTACATAACATGTCGATGACGACATAGTGCGACAACGATGAACCAAGTCTTTGTCCTATTGATGTCATCCTAATATTCCAAGAGAGAAGTCATAGTCCAGGAGGTGACATTATAAACATCACCAGACATTCTGAACATCCCCTGATATTTTGAATATCACCCGATATTCTCAACCCGACCCGATATTGCGACATAGGTCTTTTCACCTAAAACGGATGATCATATTATACTAAGGGTGTCATATTCTGAATATTGCCTGATATTTCAATATCACCCTATCCTGCGAAGATCACCCCGCACCTTGCCGCCATAACATTAAATGCACTCGGAGGTGGTAGGTGATTCTTGCTGATTACGAACCCGATACATACACCTGGCAAGATCCAGCAGTTACGTACAAGTAAATCAGCTGTTGCATTTAATTTGCCTTAATTTTCCCTAATTTGCCCTAAGTGACCCGATGCATAGGTTTAAAATGAATTTACCAAGTCATTTTGTATCTACCATGAGATAAACCAATTTTAGTAGAGAACTAATCTTCTGAACCCTCTAACGAATAACATCCGGATGCCATAGTTTACAGCAGAATGAAGCAAGCGAAAGTCATCAGTATCAGGGTCACTTTCAGACAATCATTAGCATAATCAAAAAGATAAGCGCATCAGGTAAGTAATTTGAAACCCTCTGGTTGTCATCTTTCGCATATCCAGGTATCATGGTGTTTACTGGTTTGAAGTTATGCATATCAAGATAAACTAGATGATGAAAAACTATAATATGCATGATGATCAATAAAAATATAGCGTATATGCATGCATGTGGTATAAAATTATAAGACCAATTTTGTTAATTGTAGGCATCCATGGTGGAGAAGCGGTTAGCTAAGTCAGAGGCAGAATTCCTAAAACCCATGTTTGCTCATCCTGAGGGTGTTCAATTCAAATACGGAGCCATTACAGACACACACCAAGGGAATACAGATCTTGCTACCTAGTTAGTTAAAATGAGTGATGAGAAGAACAACAGTGCCCTGCTGGATGTAGTTTTTGTATCTGGGATGTGGAATGCAGTTGGTTTCCCGTATTCCATGGAAACCCTTGAGCTAGTTATTGAGTGTGCAAGGAACTATAACCTAGAAACAAGGAGGGTAGAGAAGCATGGCAGAATATATGTTGATCTGTCAATCAAGGGTATTGCCGCCACTTTCAATTTGTCATTGGGCAAGAAAATTGCCAACATAGATTTGAGGAAGTCGGAAGCAGAATATGAGAATAACAAGAAGTCTGCTAGGAAGAAGATGTATCAATGGAGGGTGAAGAATAGTCCTTATCCTGTAGCAGCTAAACTTCCTGTACATTTATATAAATTTGACTTTGATGATGAGTACCAATACATGATAGCATTGCTAAGCAGAGTAACAGGCCAACCTAATGCTAGAACTTTTAAAGACTGGATGTATGCAGTCATCCTGATGTGTCTCTACATAGATAGCAAGCCAATGTGGGCCAAGATAATAAGTGATGCTTTGGATGAGTAGCTCATGAACCTAGGAGGTCCGGATTGTTCCTTCTATATGACCTCATATATAGTTTATTCATGTGCCTACAGGGGTACATTTGATGTATTGATTACAAATGGAAAAATTGGAGGCACAACCAATGATGCACACATATGGGATCGTCATCCCCAACTGCAAAGAGTGAAATACCTCTAGGATTATAAGCTGGTAAATGATGCATTCTCTATGCACTTGGTGAGAACAATGGAAGAAGATAGAACCAAGAGACTGAGCATGGAGCCTGGTTTATCCAATTTGCCACTTTCTCCTATATCAGGATTGAAGGTTTTGAGGGGGAACCTCTCATGCTCCAAGGGTACCCTACAGATGCAGTTGTCTTAATCGAGTTTCTAAGACAAATCTCTACAATATTGAATACCTATAAGGCAAACAATAAGCTTCCACCAGTTTTGTTTCCAGTTACAATGGGCTGGTACATGTGCCCAGATTCTGAGAGTATAAAGAAGGCCATAAATGGTCTAGCAATGATGAATTTCCAGCCTTTCCCATTAGTAAGATCATATGATCCATATGGGAGGATGCAGAAGATAATGGGGAAACCCATCCACCAAAGGAACCTTAAAGATTTATGGGTAGATTGTGAAGATGAAGCTGAAGCCCAAAGAAGAGGGTATCAAAGGTTAATACTTAACCAAATCAAGACCTTTGATTGCATCTCCATCCCAGCACAACTAAAGAAAGATGATGGAATGATAATGGCTGATGAATATGAAGAGAAAAAGATATATAATGATACCATCTCTGCGCCGGATCTTACTATACAAGAGGATATCTCCTTAGATCCATTCACAGGTAGGATATTACGGCTAACCCAAGCTTGGGTGGATGAGTAGATAAATGTACTGAAGAAGAAAGGTGTTGTCATCACGGAAAATAATAAGAGGAAGAGATAGGAAATTCCTAAAGATGAATATGATGACTTCTTAATTGAGAAGAGAAAGACTAAAGGAGAAAAGGTACCACCTCCTAAGAAAAGTAAAAGATCTCCAAGAGGAAAGAAAATTGATACTAAACCAAAAGGGGTTATAGTGGAAAGAGTGATAGTGCTTGTTGAAGATGCATCAGGATCTGGACAAGTATCAGCAACATCAACACAGCCTCCTCAGGATAAACAAAAGGCCAAACAGACCCAGAGGCCAACTGCACAACCTACTATTGCATATGAGGAGGATCAAGCCTCACATAAGAATAAAGAGAAAGATATTCCTTTAGAGGAGGAGCGTGAGGAAGAAGAGGGCCCTATATCATTCACTAGAAAGAGAAAAGAACCTTAGGTGGTAGCCACTACACCTATGAAACCAAGGACTTTTATGAGAGGTGAAACAAAGAAAACTCCCATAATGTTGAGGGGAGCAGGTGGGGAAGTATTTAAGAAAGAATTGCAACATAATGTTCCACTTCCCACCATTGTGAAGTTTAAAATTGAACAAGCAGAGGAGCAATTGAAAGAAGCCTCCAAAATACTTCAAAGTGGTCAAGTCTCATTGGATGAGATAGTTGACCTATCTAATGATGAGGTGGTGAAAGATGTAACTTCACAAAGACTAGAAACCCTTGCTGCTGGCACTCGGATAACTCCTCATGGAACACCATCAGTACAAACAGTGTTAGAGGAGATGAAGCAAGTGGAATCAAGGAAAGAGAAGAACCCAGAAAAGGTAGCCCAAGAGATGGGACTTGATACATTGATTGAGCAGGTATCCAGTCCTACAATAATTGATCTTACCTATAGACAAGATGTAAGTCCTAAAAATCAAGGAGGTATTCAGGATAAAGAAGAAAATATTGAAGAAGTAAAGATGGCAGAGATAGAGAGCCACACTTTGGATAAGGGTGAGCAACAACAAAAAGAAGTACCTATTGGACCCAAGATAGTTGAAGTCCAAGATAAGGGAGGAAAAGAAAGAGATACATCAGATGATCCTGCCCTAAAGGTATAAGAAGTATTTGTTACAGCTATAGAACAAATTGTAGTTATAGATCAGGTTGGTACACCTAAGATAGATATAGGGACATCCACAGAAGCTAACATGCCTCATGATGAGGAAATCACCAAGGTGGATGAGAAGCCCATGGAGGAAGCAAAAGATCAGGATCGAGATAAACATGAAGATGATCAACAAGATCACCCTCCAGAAAAGGAAGTTCCTCAACAGGAGGATATACCTAAGGATCACCTTCATGAAGAGCATCATGAGGAAGAAAAGAGAAGATCACCCTCACCATCAAACATGATGGTGGATACCGAAGATCAGGGTGATCATCATGATAATGATGGAGACCAACAGTCAAAGGATCTAATTCCTCAGTGGCTCAAAAAAGAAATTGGAGCAGAGTCAGGCATAGGGATACAGGAATTTGATGTATCCACATTATTTACAGAAACCTTGATAAAGCCAAAGAGGAAGGCTAGAATAACTTCTGCAATATGAAGGGATCCTGATACAGGCAGGAGAACAGCCCAGGTAGCTATTCCTACAGTTGACAAAGAAAAGGGCAAGATCACTCTAGATGAGTTCCAGATTACTACAGTAGATTTGGAATTTGCCAATGAGGATCAGGAAGGCCAAGAAGATAAGGACATTATCGATTCATTAACTCAAAGAGTGAAAAGAGAAAAAGAGAAAAATAAACAACACAAGGAGCACATTGCTCAGTTGCATAATTACATAAAAGGGTTAATTGACCCTGATGATGCATCTAATGATCATGCAGTCCCATTGACTGCTATTTCTTAGGATGAAGTAAATAAACTGGATCTCATGAAGCATGAGTCATCCATAATGAGAAAGTGGATGTTATCCACATTTGATGAGGCAGAAGAAGTGGTAAAAGCCTCTTTAAAGAGACGAAATTCTTTGAGTGTCTCCAAGAGAAAAGTTGATAAATTGTAGATGGAGATCAAGAAGAGGTCTTTTCATCTGGAGAAAATTTTGACAATCTTGGAGGAAATAAAGAGAATTGACCCTCAAATTCTCATAAGCAATCAAGTACTAAATAACAATAATGCACTGTTGATAGACATATGGTACAAGGACATCAGATTTGAATGTGATGTACTTAAAAGATGCAACAGTAAATTAAGAGATATCAGCATGAAATTACATGATATGATGTCATATGAATTTGAAATTTTAGAAGTACTGGAGGGAAAGATGGAAGGCAAAATAGAAAATCAGGATGAAGTGTTCGCAATTAAAGCTCTACATAACAACTTCCAACAGGAGGTTGATGATCCCTTAAATCACTTGACAAAAGAAACTATGGACAAGATCATGAGGATCATGGTCAAGATAGAGAATTATAACGAGACATCCAGCTGCAGGAAAAGTAAATTAGAAAATCTCCGAGGCAAATATCAAATGCATAGACACACCACCATCAAAGCAAAAACTCAAGATGGCGGGGAGATAGAGAAAATAGTATAGTCATATGAAAATATCTGGACATCCATGCAGGTCCATGTACAAGGAGAAGCTCATCAAGATGATGAAGATTTTGAAAGTGATGATACTAGTACACATCATGATGATGATGAAGAACCTGATGAAGGTACACCATAAAGGGAAAGTAAGCGCATCAAATACTTAGGAAAGTATAAGTTGCCTAGACGGTTGCCAACTGGAAACCTGTGCCACGTGGAAAGAATTGACTTGGTCAATGAATGTAAACCGTAGATCTTAATGGATAAATCTTGATCGTAAATCAACCGTTCCCTCACCTTGTTCTATAAAAGGTGCAGGGATGCCTCATTTTAAAACATTCGAAACTTAATTGAAATATATTTGCTGAAATATTCAAGGCTCATTTCAAAGTTGTTGTATACATATATGTTCTTGCATACTTAATGAATGAGAAGACTCTTTTGATTACAATCCATCATAAATCTTGAGTAATTAGTGTGTGAATTCTGGATATATGCTTTGATTTACTGCGTCCCTTGGAGTGCATATTAGCTTGCATGTGTTGTTTTCATACCTTTCCTTTGAAGTTAGCATCGACTGTATCTAGCTGTGGAATGTCCTGGTGAACATATGGTTTGATTTCTCCTCTTCATGATTGTATCTGATGTATATGTGGTTTAATAGTTGAAGGTTCAACATTAATTTGAAGTATTTCTTTCAATTTCTTTTAATTTCAGAACATTTCATCATTATAATTGAAAATAATTGACAATCTTAAGCAAATAATACAAATATGTAGACATCCCGTAGATAACTGAACATATTCAGCATATTTGAGATTAAAGCATGTCAAAATGACAAATATCATGCAAAGATTTAAAGATAGACACAATATTTGAAGTATATCCTATGTAGAATAACTCTCTATGCAGCATCATTATAGGAAACATTATCTTACTGATCAGATCTACGTAAGGCCCCAAAATGGAAATAGCAACACACATTAACCTCTAAGTAACGTCATAAGATTAAGACCTAATCAACGGAGACTTGAGATCATGAATTCTCTAAATTCATTCTATCTTTCAAGATGAATAAAGGTTAATGTGTACTTTTATTCTATGTTTGTTTATGACTAACATCATGATCAACATAAATTGGTACTAGAAGGAGGGCATAGGATAAGGATCATCATCAGTAGTTTAGGTGATGATAAAGATTGTGAGGTAACACTCAAACACCGCTAAATTTCTAAGCTAGACGTAAATATTTGTTGTTCTGAGTTGATATTCAGTAATCCTGTGTAAAGTTTTTGAAATCAATCATAAATATTGCAATCTTTATAGTAGATCATCATGTATTTGCAAAGATCGACCTTATTTTGGGTAAATTTGTTCAAGCTTTGAGGTATCCTACTTTAGAAACTCGATATCAACCTACAAGTGTTGCTAAACCAAAAAATCACCTCATATTTGCAGTATAGCTATAAATATTCCAAAAATACTCGGCCAATTTCCAATCTTGACCATAAATATATTCACTTCTAGTATATTCCAACCGATCTTTACAATCATCCAACTGATTTGCTTAAATTCAAGAAATCCTGGCTCACATGATAAATACCAAGTCTAGATCCGGTGGAATCTTTGAAGAATTACCTGTTAGAGGGTTCAGACTGAGAACTATAGACATCCATCACACTCCAGGGTCTAGTGCATTAGGAGCATCACCAGACCCTCCTCCTATAACTCCTATTGGTTTACAAATACCTTCTGGACTATCTGTGACACCTCCTGTGCAACCTCAACCACAGGTCCAACCTCCTCCGGTTGCAATGTCATTCTTTGTAGCAGAATCACCTTCGACTTTTACTATGTATCACGATTTGCCAAAGAATCTAGACAAAGTCTGTCCAAAATATCATTCGTATCAAGATGTAGATGATCATATCAGAACCTTTAAAGAAGCCTATTGTCGAGCCAGAATAGCACATCAGGATGTTCTATGCAGATTATTTCCTTTTTCCTTAGGGGAAGAGGCTTATAATTGGTTTATTAGTCTTGGTCAGAGTTCTGTCGGTTCATGGGCTATCCTAGAGCAAGCTTTTACTGATAGGTTCAAAGTACCTATTGATCCTTCAATGAACTACCACCTATTTGCCACAATCAAGTGGTTTGAGGGAGAACCTATTGCCAATTTCAATGCTAGGTTCCAGAAAATGCTATCCAAGTTAGTTACCCCATATACTATAGCAGATGCTACTGCCAGGAGTATCTATTACTCAGCTCTGGATCCATTGACTTCCATGTTCATTAGGAGAACACATCTTGAAATCACAACCTTGACAGGAGCTTTTCAAGAAGCTATCAAAGTGAATCAGCAGTTAGTCACTGGTCCTACTCCAAATATTGCATTCCCTACATTGCCTGGCATGTATCTAACATATCCTGCACAATATCCTCCCCAACCATAGTATAATGGAGCTATGGTACCTCCAACAGTCATGCCAACACCATTGCAGATATCTCCATTAAGTATCATGCCTCCTCCTCCTAATGGGAATGGTCAAGTACCACAATATCCTGCACAAGCACCGACACCTCAGGGTGTGGATCAGAACAATAACACTAGATCCTCTTTCTTCAAGCCTCAAACTGAAAATGTAGTGGCTAAAGCTCAGGAGGAGAAAGAAGAAATCAAAGAAATCTCTGCTCAACTAAGAAAACTAACTACATAGGTCACTCATCTGAGAAATCAGAACTTCTACTCTCAGCTTAACCAAAATAGAGGTTATAACAATGACAGACCTAGTTATCCTGATAGGGGGTATAACAACAATAATTTCAACAATAGTGGTGGAAATAACAACAATCCCCCTAGGCAGCCTAGAGTATGGAACTCTAGGCCAAATAATGGCTCACTACCATCACCTTTAGATAATCAACCACCTGGTGAAGCCAAACAGACTACTAGAGTCAATCTTGCTGAGGCAGCCCTCACCAATTCATGTAGAATACACAATACAAATGCTCATGCAGAATTAGACTGTCCACAATTTAGAATTGCTGCTAGCATTTTCCAGATAGAAGTTTCTAATACTTCTGGAAATCCACCTCAGGTAGAGGGAAATGAAATTGTCCCCTGTGGATATGACTCTGCATTTCTATTAGAAAGTTATACTGATCAGCATCATCAGCAGACTGTGTCATCCCACCAGCATTATACCCAAACATGTGAAGAATCTGCCACGGTTTTTGAGTCAAATTATGTTTTTCCCTTTGAGGATGAGAACGAGCCATCCAATGAACATGAGGAGGTGCATGCTTACCAGCAGCAATATTAGGGTAAGCACAATTATAATCTGAGAAGTAACCAATAGACCTACTGGTCCATTAACCAGTTCCTTGCCTCCGAATAATTTTAACACACCTCCTGATCTCAAGGCAAGTAACAATCCAGGATTTTCAAAGCTAAATGCACAGTATCTGTCACCACAAAACACAGTATCAAAAGTTGTTGGCCCACCTCATGAATCTGACAAACTAGTCACATATCTAGCAGATGAGATGAAGAAGGTAAAGATCAGCCTGTCTCTATCAGAGTTGTTGAAAACTCCTGCAATTAAGAAAGTGTTTATGAAATCACTAGATGATCCTGCTCCTAGAGAGGATAATCATTCCCCAGGTCAGCCTAACAATAGAGATCATGCTGCTAAAGATAACACTGTCAAACATAAAGTGCCAGCTACAGTCCAAGCTGTAGAAACCTCCCACATGACCTTGTACAGGGACAAAAGTGAGTCACCACCTTTCCTCCTTACCATAAGGATGTTAAGCAAGAATTTACACAACTGTTTGGTAGATTTAGGTGCATCTACAAATGTCATGCCCCTATCTATATGCAATGCTTTAGGACTGTATCCTGCTAAATCCCTAAAGAAGGTGACACAGCTAGATAAAACAGAAGTAAGTGTGGTAGGTGAATTAACTCATATCCACATGCAACTAGCATCTGATCCTAGGATCCAATATTACATCGATATCCAGGTAGTAGATATACCTGATACATATGGGATGTTGCTCAACAGAGACTGGTCTAAAACGCTCAATGGATATATGTCTACTGACTTCAGTCACATGTGGTTACCTTGGAAAGGGATACCTAACCAGATAAGAATAGATGCTAAGTTTTTATCAGGAGAAATTAAAAAGATAGAACAAAAGAGGCATCTACAAGATGCACTGACTGAAGGATGGTGTAGGTTGCATGAGGCACCTCACTCAGAAACTGCTTGCTCACTATGTTTACATATTTTAAAGAGGTATATAGTGCCTGATCTAGAGGATCATCCTCCTGATGATAAAAAGAAAAAAGAGGAGTCAGCTTCATAAGAGAAAGGAAAGATGAAGTCTAGGAATGTTGAAATTCTTATGTTAAAATGGATATCAGGTGGAGTAGCTACCAGAGCTGCAAAGAAAAGAGAAGGTTCAGCTAAATATCCTGCTGAAGATAAACCCTGGATCCTTAGATTTGATGGATCCAAGTCTAAACAAGGAGCTGGAGTAGGGATTGATCTCATTGATCCATCAGGAAAGTCCTACTTAGCTGCCTACAGATTATAGTTCCCCTGCACTAACAATGTGATAGAGTATGAATCTTTGATTCATGGGATATTGTTTGCTCTCAAGAAGAAGGTAAAAATTCTTCATGTCTTTGGAGACTCAGAATTAGTTGTTAGATAGGTAAGAGGAATTTACTCTTGCAACTATAAGAAATTGTCAAATTATAGACACAGAGTGTGGGATTTGATTGAAGACTTTGATGCATTCAATATCACCCACGTACCTAGAGAATAGAACCAAAGAGCAGATGCTCTAGCATAGGCTGCCAGTACATTGGAGCCCTTGTCCATATCAGGCCTAAAGAGATTTTTAGTAGAGCTGGTATCAGTGCCATCAGTACCTGATAATGTTACTAATCTCTAGGTTTTTTATGATGATCAACATATCCTAGATTTCATCTCTAACAAAGACATATTTGATGCTCAGATCATAGATGAGAACCATATAGAAGAGCATGTCTGGGAAGAGGAAGAAATATTAGAGTTACCTAGCAACAAGATTCCCAAAGGGATGATAGAGCTAGAGAGAGCATTTGACTTGGATAACATGTTAAAATGGAAAGATCTTCCAAAAGCTGATGGAGGTCAGTATTCACAAGTGAATATTGGACAAAATGAAGACAAGAGAAATGTCTTGATTGGTAAAGTTTGCACACCATAAGAGTTAGAAGGAATAACTCAGGCACTCAAGGATTACATACATGTTATTGCATGGACCTATGATGAGTTGAAGACATATGACACATCAGTCATAACTCACACTATACCTCTCAAGCCAGATGCTAAACCTTTTAGATAGAAGCAAAGGCCAATCAATGCTTTACTTGAACCAATAATTTTTGAAGAAGTCAAGAAGCTGTTAAATGCCAGGATCATATTTCCTGTGAGGCACTCCACCTGGGTGGCTAATCTAGTGCCAGTAAGAAAGAAGAATGGAGACATCAGACTATGTGTAGACTTCAGGAACCTAAACAGAGCATCAGAGAAGGATAATTATCCTTTACCCTCATTAGATGAAGTTCTACAGATTGTAAATGGTGCTAAAATGATGTCCTTTCTGGATGGCTTCTCTGGCTACAATCAGGTCATGGTTGACAAGATTGACAGACTAAAAACTACCTTCACCACAAAGTGGGGGATATTTGCTTATAGACGTATGCCATTTGGGCTGATAAATGTTGGAGCAACATTTTAGTGAGTAATGGACGTAGCCTTCAGAGGCTTAATAGGAAAATGCATAGTCATATACATGGATGACTTAACAGTATTCTCTAAAGATAGAGGAAACCATGTAGTAGATCTCAGAAATGTACTAAAAAAATGTGAAGAATATGGGATATCCTTGAACCCCAAGAAATGCATATTTGGGGTGACAACAGGAAAGTTGCTGGGCCACCTGATAACTAAAAATGGGATTATCATTGATCCTGACAGGGTGGAGTCCATTATGAAATTACATCTTCCAGAAAGCAAGAAAGAACTCAAATCTTACTTTGGTAAGATAAATTTTGTCAGAAAATTCGTCACTGGCTTTGCAGAAATAGTCAGGCCTTTAAATGCTATGCTAAAAAAGGATGCAAAAATTGAGTGGACATCAGAAGCCAAGGCAGCCTTTGAAGACATAAAGAAAGTTATTTCTGATGCTCCTGTCCTTATCAGTCCAGACTACACCAAAGACTTTTATATTTATACATTTGCTTCAGAACATACCTCTGCAATAGTGCTAACTCAGAGAAATGAAGAAAAGGAAGAGAAACCAATTGCCTTCATGAGTTGCCACTTCAAAGATGCTAAATTGAGATATGTAGATGTTGAAAGGCAAGCACTTGCTTTGGTCAGAGCAGTAAAGAAATTCAGGCATTATATTTTGAGAAGCAAGGTGATTGCTGTGGTGCTAGATGTAGCAGTGAAGATGTTGTTAATGCAAAGTGAGCCTGGTGAAAAAAGGGGTAAGTGGATCACAGTTTTACAAGAATATGACTTGGAGATTACACCTATGAAGCTGGTAAGAGGACAAGCTTTAAGCAAAATGATATCAGAGATTGATCCAAACATAGTAAGTCAATAGTATGTTATCAATGCTAAGGACAATGAAGAGTGGTATTCAAATATCAGGCACATCCTGATTATTGGAAGATGTCCTCCAAGACTGTAGGCTTCATAGAGAAGAGGCTTGAAGATAAAATCCCAGAAGTACATGATGAAAGCAGGAGTACTTTTCAAGAAAAATTATGAAGGAATATACTTGAGATGCTTAGAAAAGCCAGAAGTAGATAAAGTTTTATCAGAGATACATGACAAATTTGGAACAACACATGGCTCATCCTTGGCTACAACACATGCTATCCTCAGAGCAGGATATTATTGGCCTACAATCTTCAAGGACACAACTGAGCACATTAAATGCTGTCATGTATGTCAGGTTGCTGCCAACAGAGAGAGATATGTTGCACAACCTTTGTAGCCAGTGATGGAAGCACGCCCATTTGCACAATGGGGCATGGATTTCATAGGACCAATTAACCCTCCATCATCATCAGACCATAGGTATGTGCTAAAAATTACTGATTATTGTACCAGGTGGACTGAAGCCACTAGCAGCAAGACTTGCAGCATAGAAGATGTCATCAGATTTCTAGAAAGTAACATAGTCACCAGGTATCGAGTTCCCTATGCTCTGGTAAGTGATAACAGCTTTGCTTTTACTTCAACCAAATTATCAAGTTGGGCCTTTGATTATGGGATCATACTGAAGTTCTCATCTAATTATTATCCCCAAGGGAATGGATTGGCAAAATCCACTAACAAGAATTTGCTGAATATCATAAAGAAGTTAGTAGATAAGAACCCTAGGGAATGGAATACACTTCTGAAATATGCCTTATGGGTAGATAGAACTAGAAACAAGGCTGCATTAGGAAATTCACCTTATCATTTAATCTATGGGGTAGATCCAATCCTCCCTGTTAACCTGAAGATTCCTACCTTGCAGTTTGCCCAAGAGTACCTAGGCATAGATAATAACCAAGAGGTCAGGTTGCTTCAGCTGATACACCTGGAAGAGAAAAGATGTCAAGCAATTGATCAATTTGCCAAACATCAGGCTGTTGTCAAACACTGGTTTGACAAAAGACCCAAAGTTAAAGCCTTCAGGATATCAGATTTAGTCTTGACGTGGGATAAAGCCCATGAGAAGAAAGGAAACCATGGTAAGTTTGATAAATTATGGATAGGTCCCTTCCAAATTTCTGAGATATTAGGAGATAGTACTTTCAGGCTTAAGAACTTGACAGGTGAGGATGTTTCATTGCCAGTTAATGGACAGTTCCTCAAACACTATTTCTAAGCCTAAGTAACTTCATGTCAGTCTTGTGTATCATAATGTATATTTGTATAGTTGTTTGTACAGTGTTTTTGTGTTGTTTTTGCATTTTTTGCTTGCTGGTTGAGTTTTGGTTTTGGCTAGTTAGGATGATGCAGCTCATCACCCTAGAAAATAACAAAATTGTTAAGATTCAAGTGATGAGAACACATTCATATATAGGTTGACTCATTTTGAGAAAGTCATCATGATCAGGTCTGTGATATCTTGTCATCAGGGTACCTTTTCTTAACCAAAGTGATTTCTTCACAATGACTCACCTAATAGCCTAGGGTTTGTTGAACACACAAGTATAGGTGTTAAGTGAAAAATCTAAAGGGACTCCCTTGCTACCAATGCAATCTCCAACCTAAAACAGCAAGTGACCATACCTTGCATTCTGAGCTTACATGATGATATCAGATATATGAAGTATAAATGTTAAAAAATCAAAAAATATATAATAAAATTAGGCCATCTAAGTAACTCTACCGGGGCTATAGACGCCTGCTAGCAGTGGGGCTCTACTTAGGGGGATTGTATAGATAACCTTGCCGGGGCTATGAACACCTACTGGTAGCAAGGCTCTATCCAGGTTGGCTATGGGGGATGATCTCCAACTATGTAGCTTAACACTAGTTACTCATGTTTTCAACTTGCTTTCAAGATGAGGATAATTAATCATTTGCACACTACTAATCCTTTGTTAGCATTGTTACCATGAGGACATTTTATCATTCAAAAAGATTATGATGCCTATGCTTAGAAAGAGTTAGAATGCTATGTTAGAATGTGTTCACATCACTTGAATCATTGGAATTTAGATATTTTCTTTGGTGGCAAGTTGTTGTGTGGTTATACAACATGCCCCATTTTGACTTGACAAAACAGGGACCCAACTTTTTGTTTAGCTTTGCTTGTGTTTTTTGCTTGCTGGCAGTCTGGTAAAAGTAAAACAATGCAGATGATCCTACATAATGGGGACTAGGTAAGTCATCATGATGAGGTTAGTTTTTCAAAGTTAAATTTTCATGTCAATAACCCCATGGGTAGATTGAGTACAAAATTTCATGCAGGTTTGCCTTTTGGATCACCCTGATATTCCTTAAAGAACAAAAGTTATGGTGAGTCAAAGTCCTAGTCAAACCTGATATTCCGAGGGGAGGATCATATTTCTCAATATCAGTCATGTTACGAAAGATCACCCTGATAAAAATTATCACCTGATAAAATCATTTGCTCCGAACATCCGAATGTCAACTTTATGTGATAGTGATATCTACCCGACAAACAACATCATGTATTTTGCGAAGGTCATATTCCTGAACATCACCTGATATTTAAATATCACCCCAATATTTGAAATATCTGCCTATCACAAAATATCACCCTGAACCAATGTCCTGCTGATGTCATCTGAACTTGATAATCAAAGAAATAAACATACCGATGACATCACCATCCTTTTTACCTCACGGAGGTATATTTCCAAACATGACCCTTCCTACATAACATGCTGATGACGTCATAGTGTGACAATGATGAACCAAGTCTTTATCCTGTTGATGTCATCCTGATATTCTGAGAGAGAAGTCATAGTCCAGGGGGTGACATAAACATCACCAGACATTCCGAACATCCCCTAATATTTTGAATATCACCCGATATTCTCAGCCTGACCTGATATTAGGACATAGGTCCTTTCACCTAAAACGGATGATCATATTATACTAAGGGGGTCATATTCTGAATATCGCTCGATATTTGAATATCACCCTATCCTACGAAGATCACCCTGTGCCTTGCCGCCATAACATTAAATGCACTCGGAGGTGGTAGGTGATTCCTGCTGATTACAAACCCGATACATACACCTGGCAAGATCCGGTAGTTACGTACAAGTAAATCAACTGTTGCATTTAATTTGCCTTAATTGGTCCTAATTTTCCCTAAGTGATCCGATGCATAGGTTCAAAATGAATTTACCGAGTCATTTTGTATCTACCATGAGATAAACTAGTTTTAGCAGAGAACTAATCTTCTGAACCCTCTGACAAATAACATTCGGATGCCATAGTTTACAGCAGAACGAAGCAAGCGAAAGTCATCAGTATCAGGGGCACTTTCAGACAATCATTAGCATAATCAAGAGGATAAGCGCATCATGTAAGTAATTTGAAACCCTCTGGTTGTCATCTTTCGCATATCCAGGTATCACAGTGTTTACTGGTTTGAAGTTATGCATATCAAGATAAACTAGACGATGAAAAACTTTAATATGTATGATGATCAATAAAAATATAGCGTATATGCATGCATGTGGTATAAAATTGTAAGATTAGTTTTGTTAATTGCAAGCATCCATGGCAGACAAGTGGTTAGCTAAGTCAGAGGTAGAATTCCTAAAACCCATGTTTGCTCATCCTGAGGGTGTTCAATTCAAATACGGAGCCATTATAGACACACACCAAGGGAATACAGATCTTGCTGCCTAGTTAGTTAAAATGAGTAATGAGAAGAACAACAGCGCCCTACTGGATGCAGTTTTTGTATCTGGGATGTGGAATGCAGCTGGTTTCCCGTATTCCATGGAAACCCCTAAGCTAGTTATTGAGTGTATGAGGAACTATAACCCAGAAACAAGGAGGGTAGAGAATAATAAGAAGTCTACTAGGAAGAAGATGTATCAATGGAGGGCAAAGAATAGTCCTTATCCTGTAACAGCTAAACTTCCTGTACATTTATATAAATTTGACTTTGATGATGAGTACCAATACATGATAGCATTGCTAAGTAGAGTAACAGGGTAGCCTAATGCTGGAACTTTTAAAGACTAGATGTATGCAGTCATCTTGATGTGTCTCTACACAGATAGCAAGCCAATGTGGGCCAAGATAATAAGTGATGCTCTGGATGAGCAGCTCATGAACCTAGGAGGTCTAGATTGTTCCTTCTATATGACCTCATATATAATTTATTCATGTGCCTACAGGGGTACATTTGATGCATTGATTACAGATGGAAAAATTGGAGGCACAACCAATGATGCACACATATGGGATCATCATCCCCAACTGCAAAGAGTGAATTACCTCCAGGATTATAAGCTAGTAAATGATGCATTCTCTATGCACTTGGTGAGAACAATGGAAGAAGATAGAACCAAGAGACTGAGCATGGAGGCTCAGGAAGTTATCTATAGGCATGGAGCCTGGTTTATCCAATTTGCCACTTTCTCCTATATTAGGATTAGGTTTTGAGGGGAAGCCTTTCATGCTCCCAAGGTACCATGTAGTTGTCTTAATGGATTTTCTAAGACAAATCTCTACAATATTGAATGCCTATAAGGCAAATAATAAGCTTCCACCAGTTTTGTTTCCAGTTACAATGGGCTGGTACATGTGCCCAGATTCTGAGAGTATAAAGAAGGCCACAAATGGTCTAGCAATGATGAATTTCTAGCCTTTCCCATTAGTAAGATCATATGATCCATATGGGAGGATGCAGAAGATCATGGGGAAACCCATCCACCGAAGGAACCTTGAAGATTTATGGGCAGATTGTGAAGATGAAGCTGAAGCCTGAAGAAGAAGGTATCAAAGGTTAACACTTAACCAAATGATGACCTTTGATTGCATCTCCATCCCAGCACAACTAAAGAAAGATGATGGAATGATAATGGATGATGAATATGAAGAGAAAAAGATATATAATGATACCATATTTGTGCCAGATCTTACTATACAAGAGGATATCTCCTTAGATCCATTCACAGGTAGGATATTATATCTAACCCAAGCTTGGGTGGATGAGCAGATAAATGTACTGAAGAAGAAAGGTGTTGTCATCACGGTGGATAATAAGAGGAAGAGATAGGAAATTCTTGAAGATGAATATGATGACTTCTTAATTGAGAAGAGAAAGACTAAAGGAGAAAAGGTACCACCTCCTAAGAAAAGTAAAAGATCTCCAAGAGGAAAGAAAATTGATACTGAACCAAAAGGGGTTATAGTGGAAAGAGTGATAGTGCCTGTTGAAGATGCATCAGGATCTAGACAAGTATCAGCATCATCAGCATAGCCTCCTCGGGATAAACAAAAGGCCAAACAGATCCAGAGGCCAATTGCACAACCTACTATTGCATATGAGGAGGATCAAGCCTCACATAAGAATAAAGAGAGATATTCCTTTAGAGGAGGAGCGTGAGGAAGAAGAGGGCCCTATATCATTCACTAGAAAGAGAAAAGCACCTTAGGTGGTAGCCACTACACCTAAGAAACCAAGGACTTCTATGAGAGGTGAAATAAAGCAAACTCCCATAATGTTGAGGGGAGTAGGTGGGGAAGTATTTAAGAAAGAATTACAACATAATGTTCCACTTCCCACCATTGTGAATTTTAAAATTGAACAAGCAGAGGAGCAATTGAAAGAAGCCTCCAAAATACTTCAAAGTGGTCAAGTCTCATTGGATGAGATAGTTGACCTATCTGATGATGAGGTGGTGAAAGATGTAACTTCACAAAGACTGGAAACCCTTGCTACTGGCACTCAGATAACACCTCATGGAACTCCATCAGTACAAATAGTGTTAGAGGAGATGAAGCAAGTAGAATCAGGGAAAGAGAAGAACCCAGAAAAGGTAGCCCAAGAGATGGGGCTTGATACATTGATTGAGCAGGTAACCAGTCTTGCAGTAATTGATCTTACCTATAGACAAGATGTAAGTCCTAAAAATCAAGGAGGTATTCAGGATAAAGAAGAAAATATTGAAGAAGTAAAGATGGCAGAGATAGAGAGCCACACTTTGGATAAGGGTGAGCAACAACAAAAAGAAGTACTTGTTGGACCCAAGATAGTTGAAGTCCAAGCTAAGGGAGGAAAAGAAAGAGATACATCAGATGATCCTGCTCTAAAGGTACAAGAAGTAATTGTTACAGCTGTAGAACAAATTGCAGTTATAGATCAGGTTGGTACACCTAAGATAGATACAGGGACATCCGTAGAAGCTAACATGCCTCATGATGAGGAAATCACCAAGGTGGATGAGAAGCCCATGGAGGAAGCAAAAGATCAGGATCAAGATACACATGAAGATGATCAACAAGATCACCCTCCAGAAAAGGAAGTTCCTCAATAGGAGGATATACTTAAGGATCACCTTCATGAAGAGCATCATAAGGAAGAAAAGAGAAGATCACCCTCAGCATCGAACATGATGGTGGATACCGAAGATCAGGGTGATCATCATGATATTGATGGAGACCAACAGTCAAAGGATCCAATTCCTCAGTGGCTCAAAAAAGAAGTTGGAGCAGAGTCATCCATAGGGATATAGGAATTTGATGTATCCACATTATTTACAGAAACCTTGATAAAGCCAAAGAGAAAGGCTAGAATAACTTCTACAATACGAAGGGATCCTGATACAGGCAGGAGAACAGCCTAGGTAGCTATTCCTATAGTTGATAAAGAAAAGGGCAAGATCACTCTGGATGAGTTCCAGATTACTACAGTAGATTTGGGATTTGCCAATGAGGATCAGGAAGGCCAAGAAGGTAAGGACATTATTGATTCATTAACTCAAAGAGTGAAAAGAGAAAAAGAGAAAAATAAACAGCATAAGGAGCACATTGCTCAGTTGCATAATTACATAAAAGGGTTAATTGACCCTGATGATGCATCTAATGATCATGTAGTCCCATTGACTGCTATTTCTTAGGATGAAGTAAATAAACTGGATCTCATGAAGCATGAGTCATCCATAATGAGAAAGTGGATGTTATCCACATTTGATGAGGCAGAAGAAGTGGTAAAAGCCTCTTTAAAGAGATGGAATTCTTTGAGTGTCTCCAGGAGAAAAGTTGATAAATTACAGATGGAGATTGGGAAGAGGTCTTTTTAGCTGGAGAAAATTTTGACAATCTTGGAGGAAATAAAGAGAATTGACCCTTAAATTCTCATAAGCGATCAAGTGCTAAATAACAATAATGTACTATAGATAGACATATGGTATAAGGACATCAGATTTGAATGTGATGTACTTAAAAGATGCAACAGTAAATTAAGAGATATCAGCATGAAATTACATGATATGATGTCATATGAAGCTGAAATTTTAGAAGTACTAGAGGGAAAGATGGAAGGCAAAATAGAAAATCAGGATGAAGAGTTTGCAATTAAAGCTCTACATAACAACTTCCAATAGGAGGCTGATGATCCCTTAAATCACTTGACAGAAGAAACTATGGACAAGATCATGAGGATCAGGGTCAAGATAGAGAATTATAATGAGACATCCAGCAGTAGGAAAAGTAAATTAGAAAATCTCTGAGGCAAATATCAAATGCATAGGCATGCCACCATCAAAGTAAAAACTCAAGATGGCGGGGAGATACAAAAAATAGTACAGTCATATGAAAATATCTGGACATCCATGCAGGTCCATGTATAAGGAGAAGCTCATCAAGATGATGAAGATTTTGAAAGTGATGATACTAGTACACATCATGATGATGATGAAGAACCTGATGAAGGTACGCCATAAAGGGAACGTAAGTGCATCAAATACTTAGGAAAGTATAAGTTGCCTAGATAGTTGCCAGCTGGCAACCTGTGCCATGTGGAAAGAATTGACTTGGTCAATGAATTTAAACCATAGATCTTAATGGATAAATCTTGATCGTAGATCAATTGTAACCATTCCCTCACCTTGTTCTATAAAAGGTGCAGGGATGCCTCATTTTAAAACATTTGAAACTTAATTGAAATTTGTTTGCTGAAATATTCAGGGCTCATTTCAAAGTTGTTGTATACATATATGTTCTTGCATACTTAATGAATGAGAAGACTCTTTTGATTACAATCCATCATAAATCTTGAGTAATCAGTGTGTGAATTCTAGATATATGCTTTGATTTGCTGCATCCCTTGGAGTGCATATTAGCTTGCATGTGTTGTTTTCATACCTTTCCTTTGAAGTTAGCATCGACTGTATCTAGCTGTGGAATGTCCTGGTGAACATATGGTTTGATTTCTCCTCTTCATGATTGTATGTAATGTATATGTGGTTTAATAGCTGAAGGTTCAACACTAATTTGAAGTATTTCTTTCAATTTCTTTCAATTTTAGAACATTTCATCATCATAATTGCAAATAATTGACAATCTTAAGCAAATAATACAAATATGCAGACATCCCGTAGATAACTAAACATATTCAGCATATTTGAGATTAAAACATGTCAAAATGACAAATATCATGCAAAGATTTATAGATAGACACAATATTTGAAGTATTTCCTGTGTAGAATAACTCTCTGTGCAACATCATTACAGGAAACATTATCTTACTGATGAGATCTACGTAAGGCCCCAAAATGGAAACAACAACACACATCAACCTCTGAGTAACGTCAAAAGATTAAGACCTAATCAACGGAGACATGAGATCATGAATTCTTTGAATTCATTGTATCTTTCAAGATGAATAAAGGTTAATGTGTACTTTTATTCTATGTTTGTTTATGACTAACATCATGATCAACAATATGCTTATAGGCACATCATTTGAATAAATTTATAGTACAAAAGTGAAATCAAGTTAATATGAATAATATGTAGAAGAATTGATCAAACTTACATAAATATCTGCATCATCTGGTTAAATGTAGTAGGATTTAACCTTGTTTGTTAAGAAATTTATATAAAGTAGGTGAAATAAAGATTATCCAAACATGAATTTCTCTAAATCAGAAATGTAAGGCCCCTGAATGGAAAACACAATGCACATCAAACCATTGAGTAACATCAGATGATTATGAGCTAATCCATGGAGACTTGGGATCATGAATTCATTGTATCTTTCAAGATGATAAAGGTTTGATTTGCATTTCTTTATCTATGCTTGTTTATGACTAACATCATGATGAACATGCTTCTTTGTTTGCTTGAATATCTTCCTTCTAAACTAAAATTCTCTTGACTTGATATGGCACTTGGGGTGGCTCATGGTCCAGGGGTTGTGTCTTTTCATAGTGTCTCTTCAAATTAGGGGATTCTCTTATCTTTGTAAATGACATCATGTCAACATCCAATGATGATTCAAATACCCTTCCCAAACCCTCAAAACTCCTCTCAATGTTTACCACATTTTCTCCTCCTTCTCTTATCTCCTTTATACTTCATCAAATTAAATCCTCTATATATTCCTCATCCATCTTCAAAATTTTAGGTGTTAACTCATATGTTTTGGCAGTTTATGGCTTAAACCCTAATTCACCTATTTCTTCTCTTTCCCTTCTACATTCCTCTCCGACAACACCTACAGTGGCGCACTACTCTACATTTTCCATCACATCCTCTATGATTTCACCATCTGCCCTCCTTTCTCTGGAAGCACCCTCCTTCTCTTGCTTAGCAGCATCCTTGAAAACTCCTCTCAATGTTTACACGCTTGTCCTCTTCCTTCCTTCCTACAGCACCCACAATGGCATGCTCTTCAAATTCTTCTATCTTTTATTTCACACTTTCCATTGTCCCTCCTTCCTTCATCATTTGTGTCATTTCCAATCTTCTGCAGTAATGTTCTTGTCACTCTTGAGTTTGCTTCAATCTCTCTTCTTCACTTATCTCCATTATTTCGATTATGATTTCTTCACTAATCTTCTTTTTCTTCTTCTACTCCCCTTTTTCCATGGGTTTGCTTGATTCGGTGTTCCATTAGTTCTTTTATATCTCATGGAATCATTCTTTGAAGAGTCACATTTTTTTAAAGGTCCTTACAGACCCTAACCCCTTCCCACTTGCCATCCCCTTAAGTGCCTACCCCCCTCTCATAGAGGTAGAAACTTGAGGAGACTTGAATTTCTCTACAATTTGAAAAAATCCCATCAATCTCACCTTTTCTCCTCTCTGGAACTCTACACTACTTCTTCAAATGTTTCACCCTTTCAATCTTTAACTACCCTCTTCTAGGGTCCCAGCAACAGAACCAACTATTAGCAAGAAATGTAGAGGGAATACCAGTATGGAGATCCAATTCTCAACCAAGTCTTTGTATTCAGTTTATACCACAGTTAGGTAGCTAGAGATTGAAAACAAAACATAAAGAATAACCAAGAAGATAACACATCAAAATAAGATAACACACATAATTACCTGATACTGACAAACTTCCATATATATATATATATATATATATATATATATATATATATATATATATATATATATATATTAGCAGCAATCAAATGTATACATCCATTGTCCATCCTCCAGCATAGTTACATACATGACTTCTATGTCATTGCTTACATCATAATATATCCCTATTCTCCTATCCTACGACTTACTTACATTCTACTATCTCCTATCTTTATATATACTATATCTATTACATAGGTATGTGTCTTCTGTTAGCTTTCAGCCTCCACATATTGTATAATCTCCTCCGGATGGCTCTATTCTCTGTCAAGTAACCTACTAACAGATCCCATCCATATACAAGAACCATGAAACACTTGCATTCTCTCCCAAAGGCCCCTAAATCCCCTTTCCATAGAAATCTATCAAGATTTTCCGCAATATTGCTAAAACCAATTCTTTGATTTGTCCATGTGAATTTTTCATTTTCTAAAGGAATATCCAAAAGATTATTTCTCATCACAAATTCTGTGAAGTCTTATTGCAACTGAATTTTCTTTTGAGCACCTCCCATTTTGTCATCTCCACTTAGAATAGCATTAAAGTCTCCTCCCAAAAATAGAAAGAACTAGAATAATTCATCAACATTTGGTCCAATTCACCCACACCCTTTTTTGAGAATATAGGAATTTGGTCCATACACATTGATAAAAAATTGCAATTTAGACACCAAGAAAGTGACCTTAGAAATCATCTATAATCTAGAACTACCCACCAACTCCATAGCACAGAGTTCATCCTCCATAAAGTTGCAATACCTCCAGAGGCCCCTTCTGCATCCACAAAGAATCCATCCCAGCCTTTCAACTTGAGTTTGAAAAAATCAATATCTTTGCCTATTAACTTAGCTTCCTACAATAAAAATATACATGAATATGAAATCTCCATCTGGCATTTAGCCAGACGTCTCTTGTTAGGAGAGTTTAAGCCCCTAACATTCCATGAAGAAATTTTCATGTCTCTTTGGGAAGGGTTATTCCCTTCCCAGATCTCAACATCATTTGAGTTATCTACAACATCTCCTTCCTTGGCCACTTTTACACTATTCAACTTTCTACCTTTCTTCTTTGACTCCCCACACCATGGATTAACCAATGTGGTTTCAGTTTGAGAGACTCCTCTTTTCTCTAAAGAAAGGATTTCACCTTCCTCCAAATCCTGCATTTCTTATTGCCTTTCTGGTGTCTTAAATTCTGGATTTGAATCATTGACTTCCACCATGTCAGGAATATTGTCCTTCAGAGTGTCCCTTAGTGGTGAAATTCCTTTTCTAACCTTCCCCTTAATTTTAACCCTATTATCATCCGCCAACCCAAACAACTCTAGGGCCAAATCAAAATAATTGTAGTAATTCAAATCTTCACCATTCACTCTACCCTACACAAATTCCAAGTGCTCCTCTTCCTCCAACCAATCTTTAAACTCCTCTAGTTTCCTGCTATTCATTACTTTCGCCATAACCTCTTCTTGCAGCCCTCCTTCACCCTCTGATATTCCAACATTGAAAGCCTCTACTTGATTTCCTTCATCCCCTAACTCCTTCCCTTTCTTTGAGTTTGAATCTGTTTGAATCTCTTCATCTCTTTCCCCTCCTATCTCCACTTATTTACCCTTTGTTGGCATTTTTGAAACTGTCAACCCTTCAATTTCAACCTTTTGTTTCCAAACCCTATTCTTTGTTACTATGTTAATAAAATCCGAAAAGGCTTTGGCTTTATTTATATTAACACAGATGTGGACATAGATGCCTGAAGCTCCCCTCTTCATTACTTCATCTAATTTCAAGAAAGAGCCTAAACAATCTCTAATTTATTTTAAAATTTCCACCGTCCAATATTCTATGGGTAAATTATAAAGTTTGATCCATCTTGGTGTGATTGTTACTGTGTGACTAGTAGGATTGAAATTTGGCTCCCAATCTTTAATGTAAAACCCAACTCCATCGATTATCCATGTTTTATTGTTCAAATTTTTTTCTTTGGTTTCTTTTCTTTCACACAAAACCAAAACGAACCCTTTTGGCAAATTTCTAGCGAAACCAATGTTGGAATTAGATCAGACAACTGAGAGGGGGGGTGAATCAGTTGTCACACAATATAAACTTTTTCTACTTTTAACCTTCTTTATTATCTTACTACCAAATTAATGATGTAAACATTAAAGCATAGATCAACAACATAAGAGCAGAAACATAATCAACACACTTGACACCAAGATTTTGACTTGGAAACTTGGTTAAGGGAAAAACCATGGTGGGGGTTAACCCACAAAAATTTGTATCCTGTTAAAAGTACTTTAGAAAAATAGAAGGCACATTCCTTCGGGCACACTGCCTAGAGCTCACTGCTCAAAAGAGAGGCTCACTGCCTACAGGATTTATTTAGAATAGAAAGAATTAACTGAGAAATAGCATCTACTTCATGCCTAGTTTAGTTTCAATGAATGCTCAAAAACTTCTACTTTGCCCCAAATTCTTCTTTACTAACTTCACACTCTATACTACTCTCGCTCCTTTTCTTCTCTACTATGCTTCTGATCCTTTATTCAGATTTAATCTGTTTTGCTCAAGGATGATGTTTAACAACTCTTCAACAAGTATTTATACACTTCATCAATCTTGGAATGATCAACAAGGTCAGCCAATCATAGGTAAGACTTGAATCTTCCTCTACTAACATGCCATGCTTCATAAAATGATCTTTAGATCATCTGCAACATGCTAGGAACATCCGGTTGGCCAAGGCTAGGAAGAAAAACAACTTCAAAGAGGAAATCTTCAATAACAACCTCAAACTCCAATGCTGACCTCCAACATAGTAACCACATGATCTAGATACTTCCACAAGCACATTGAACTAACTAATAACATCCACTCTAAACCAAGTTACCAGAATCATTTGTATCTTCCTCTAGAACCACAAGAACATTGTCTATCATGAGTGTCAAACTAGAAGGATGGCTTACGGACCTCCAAACCATGAACCACTGGAGTTGATGATACACACTAACTTCCCAAACATGCCTTTAGATCCGCAGATTATAATATTTCACTATGAAGCAATCTAGACCAACTTACTGTCACTCTGTCTCTTCTAAATACTGCAAGATCTGGTCCTAATCAGATGACCATAACTTCTTCAAATCTTCATGCCTACTTCTTAATTCTTGATTGGAGTAGCCTCTGACGATCCTCTATACAGCCATAAGGTCCACAAACCTTGAGTCTTCATTAATTTTCTCAATATCCTCAACATTCCAGTCTCCTAAATAGGCAACAAACTAAGGCATAGTTGACACCAATGACAACAAGAATATGTTGATATCAATGACAACACTGCTTAGGCACATATTTGCAACAATCTCCCCCTTTGTCATTGATGGCAACATATGTTGTGAAAAATTGATTCAACCATCATGACAAAAACTCCTCCCCTTGACTTCTGTAACTACTTCCTTCATTGCTTCCTATCATCAGCAATTAGTTTTTCACATGTCTTCTCTCCCCCTTTGACATCAATGGCAAAGGGCACATATTTGTAACCTTTACTCCCCCTTTTTTATTTCAGATGGATCTCCAATGTTTGCATACTGACTAATCCTTAGAGTAGTATTTTCTCAACATCAATTCAGATCTCAAGATATGACTGAGAATTCCACCGGACTGATGCAGCTTAGTGCATCTTAGTTCTGATTCAGAGGGGTAATAACCCGTAACTTCTCTCTGAGATATTCAAAGGTATCCTTGGGAAGAGGCTTAGTGAAGATATCTGCAATTTGATCTTTGGATGACATAAACTCCAACTTGACTTCATTCTTATTTACCTTCTCTCTCAAGAAATGAAACTTGATAGATATATGCTTTGTCTTTGAATGCAACACTGGATTCTTTGAGATGTTTATTGCACTAGAATTATCACAAAAGATTGTGACTAGCTCCTCAAACACAACTCTGATGTCCTTCAACATTTGCTTCATCCACAGAACCTAAGTACACTTATTTGCTGCTACTATATATTCTACTTTTGCAGTAGACAGAGATATTGCCTCTTTCTTTTTGGTCATCCAAGAGACAAATCTTCTTCCAAAGAAAAATGAACCACCACTAGTACTTTTTTTGTCATCCACATCTCCTACCCA
The DNA here is from genome assembly GCA_027924645.1 of Cunninghamia lanceolata. Lineage (NCBI taxonomy): Eukaryota > Viridiplantae > Streptophyta > Pinopsida > Cupressales > Cupressaceae > Cunninghamia > Cunninghamia lanceolata. Next base: position 1,909,176 of record BSBN01000243.1, read on the forward strand.
ATTAACATTTGTATATGCATGAAGAGTGAAATCATTGTCTTTTGGATACCACAATCCATAATCAATTGTCCCCTTGAGATATCTAAAGATTCTTTTGACTACCACAATGTGGGATTCTTTTGGATCAGCTTGAAATCTAGCAACAAGTCGAACGATGTTCATGATGTTAGGTCTGGTCTGGGTCAGATAGAGTAATCCTCTAATCATTGATCTATACCTCTTCTGATTTGCCTTGGGTGAATCATCATCTTTACTTAACTTGCATCTGGTTACCATAGGTGTACCTATTGGCTTTGAATCTTCCAGTCCAAACTTCTTCAGCAATTCTTTCACATACTTGGACTGAGATATAAAGATACCTTTATCTGACTGAACAATTTGCAAACCTAGGAAGAAATTCATCTCTCCAAACATTGACATGTCAAATTCACTTTTCATCTAGTCAGCAAATGCTTTGCACATACATTCATTTCCACCAAAAATGATATCATCAACAAAGACCTCAACAATCAGGATGTCCTCATGATTAATCTTGAAGTAAAGATTACTATCAGCAGTACCTTTGCTAAAACCTATCTTAAAAAAATATTTATCCAATCTCGCATACCAAGCTCTTGAAGCTTGCTTGAGTCCATACAAGGCTTTTCTCAGTCTACAAATCATGTCTCCCTGATCAGACAATTGAAATCCTTCTGGTTGCTCAATGTAGACTTCTTCCTCCAAATCTCCATTTAGGAATGCTGATTTGACATCCATCTGATACACTTTAAAATCTTTGAAAGCAGCAAATGTAAGAAATAATCCGACTTCTTCTATTCTTGCCACTGGAGCAAAAATTTCTTCAAAATCAATTCCTTCTACTTGAGAATAGCCTTTGCATACCAACCTTGCTTTGTTTCTTAGAACTTCACCATCTTCATTTAGTTTATTCCGGAAGACCCATTTGGTTCTAATTACATTTTTGTCCTCAAGTCTAGGAACAAGATTCCAAGTGTGGTTCTTTTCAATTTTTTTTAATTCTTCTTCCATTGCTTTTACCTAGTTTTCATCAGTGCAGGCTTCACCAACTGATTTAGGTTCAATCCTTGAAATCAAACAAATCTCTTCTTGATCTTCAACAACTCTTCTCCTAGTTCAAACACATTTATTTCTATCCCCTATGATTTGATCTTCAAGATGATTCATTCTTACATACTCGGGGGTTTTGGGAATTTCTAGGGCTTCTATTTCTTGTGCTTGTTCCTTAACATCTATACTAATTCCTTGAGTCTCTGGAGTTTCTGGATCAATATGCATCTGAGTTAGAGTTTGAACTAACCTTACTTGACTTTGACTTTCATTTTAATCATTTGAATCATATCTGCAGAACCTAGAATGTCATTCCTTGCTCTCATCAACTCTAACATTAGCACTTTCAACAATCTTTTTCAACCTCTTGTTAAAGCATGGGTAAGCCTTACTTTGAATAGAGTAACCCAAAAATATTCCCTCATCACTTCTTGTATCAAACTTGCATAGATCCTCATCTCTTTTGATATAGCATTTACTACCAAAAACTCTGAAATATCTTACAGTAGGAGGATGACCAAACCATAGTTCATAAGGGGTCTTACCAGAATTGCCTTTGATCTATACCCAGTTAAGAGTGTAGATAGTAGTACTTATAGATTCTCTCCAATAAACTTGAGGAACATTTGTTTCCATCATCATGGTCCTGGCAGCTTTTTGAATGGTTCAGTTCTTTCTTTCCACAACTCCATTTTGTTGGGGAGTCCTAGGAGCAAATAACTATCTTTTTATGCCATGCTTTTCATAAAAGCATCAAACTCATGGGAAGTAAATTCTCCACCTCTATTGGATCTAGACATTTCAATTTTTTACCAATTTCATTTTCCACCATCACTTTGAACACCTTAAATTTGTCAAGAGCTTCTGATTTTTCTTTTAGGAAGGTTACCCACATCATCTTGGAGTAGTCATCAATAAGCAACATGAAATATCTATCTCCTTGCACACTCCTAATTCTAGCAGGACCACAAAGATCAATATGTACCAGTTCCAATCATTCATTCAAAACTTGTTCCTCACTTTTGAATGAAATTTTTCTCTGTTTCCCCAATTGACATTCTCTACACATGCTATTAGGTTTCACAAGTTTTGGAAGATCTCTTACAACCTGAGTGGAACTTATTTTGACAATGAAATCAAAATTCACATGACACATCCTCCTATGCCATAACCAACTTTGATCTATCTGAGCAATCAAACAACTTTTGCTAGAGCTACTTAAATGAAAAATGTTACCTCTAGTTTGAGTACCGGATGCAATTTTAGTTTTGGAACTCTCCAAGATTCTACACTTTCCATCCTTGAATCGAAGATCATAACCTTTATCAACCAACTATCCAACACTGAGAAGATTAAGTTTCAATCCTTCCACATACAGAACATCATTGGTGCTATTCTTACCATTAAAAGAGATGGATCCTCTGCCACAGATTCTACCAGCTGAGTTATCTCCAAATAGTTTGAGTACCAGTTGACTTTTGTGAAATAGTTCGAATGCATGCATGGCTACAAAAGAACTTGCTATTTCAATGTATGACTAGCATGTTCCTTATGTTATGTTGTATCATGATGCCTATAGATCAAATATGAATGTAGACTTAGAAGTAATCTTCAGTGGCATTTCCTTTTGATCTAGATCCTAAAACATGTTGTGTGTCATATGTCCTCAACTAATTCATTGAGATTATCCTACAATGTATTGTTTTCCTCTAGAGAGGACATTGATTAAGTTGTGAAATCAACTTTACACTTACTTGAAAACCTTCTCTATTTAACTGAGTGATAGTTAAAAGTTTGCATTGCTTAATGCCAATTTCATATTTAACTTCATTATTTTGTGTCTTTGTATTCTAGACCTGGTCGTGATAGAAATTGTATCTTCCATCTAGACCACAATACTCCTATCTCTTTTGGTTTTCCTTGAAAGTTTCTAGAATCTTTTCATCAATCTGTTTTGGCATAGGTTGTGGAATTGGAATTTAATCTTGTCCATTGCATTTTCTTCAGTATCTCAAGTCTTCTTAAACCAATCTGCATGTGCTTATCTTGCAACCATATTATTCGGAATCAATCTATGCTTACTTTTGTTTTAGCTTGCATGATAACCTACTGTACCAGAATGCATCGACTGGACTTTGAGAGAGAGAGCTAAGTTGATCTGAGAAGACCGAGGGGAATCTACCCATACTTGGAAGTAGGGCCTTAGGCCTACTCTACTCTAAATTTGGGTCGAGGTTGAATAGATATAAATAGATAGGTAACAGGGCGGGCTTGACTTGCTCATCCGGCCTCCAATGCAATTTACCAAACCTTTTTAGCATGTATCCTACTAACATCGTAGATTTAGAGACTTTCATGTATCTAACGCAGCGTTGTTGATCTTTTAACCATCATTTTGGTAATTTCTGGTTTAAAACATTGCCTTTGTCCCATTCTTAGGCGCTAAGCTAGTTTATGACTAGAGAAAAGTACCTCAAAACAGGTTGATTGCGTTTAATATTTTCTTATCATAACTGAGAAATGAAATGTTATAATCATAAAATTTATTCCATTATTTCCATGAATTTTTACTTTCAAAAGTATGCTCATATGAAATTAGATTAATATTAGAAAATTAGGGATAAAATATCTTTGTATATTTAGCGTGACAATACACTGGAATTGAAATCAAGTATTTGTTTATTGGTAGATATTGAAATCAAGTATATATTTACTGGGAGTTAAAATGTAATGAAATATAGAATATCTTAGATGGGTTATTGTAAATGATAAGGTTAGCAAAAATAATTTTCCTTATTTAAGATTGAAATAGGGTGAAGACTAAGTCTTTTAGAATAAATTAAGATGATAGGAAGTGAATTTAAAAGAAAGTTTGATTTTAATTGATAAATATGAGAATGGATAGATAGGAGTTACAAATTTTGAAGTTTAGAATGATAATAATTTTTTAAAGAAAGTATATTAAACTTCCATATCAATGTGTATGACTACATACTATAATACAAGGTGTTTAGTGAAATTAAGTAGGTTTAAAGTATAATTGCTTTGCCTAAAACATGGATATGACAATTGTGTTCTAGGATCTTATGAAAGTTATAATAATTTGAGAATCTATTTTGTATGACATTACATTGTTAGAAAACAAATTTAATACCATGTGGGTAAGTAGAACCCCCTCTTGGGTTAGTACTGGTTAAGGAATTTAATTTGGCTAAGTGTTAGCTAGATCACCCGTTTTAACTATCTGAAACCTAGAGAGATCCTATGTGAATACCCAAGGTAGATTTATCTTAAGCTTCGATTTCCTTTTTATATAGTGAGAAAATGAGAATCTTATATAGAGAGAAATTATGAACCTTATATAGAGTAAAATTGGGAATTTTGAATCTTTGATTTAGAGAATGTCTAAAATATCTAATTAGCATCGTGGAAGAAAGATTTTTGGACTTATATTGCTGAAGATTGTCAATATGTCTAAAGAGATTTGTATTTGGATTATTTTAAATTCTATCTATGAATGATTATTTTGATGGCATCATGAGTGATGTATGGTTAGATTACTAGATTAGATGATTAATCATGTTAGAAGTTCTTTTGCAAATGAATTGTATGATGCTATTCCACCAAATCTTTTGCATGGTAACTAATGGCATAGTTTTTCACATCATGACTTCATTTATGGATTGAAGTTCCTTGCATAATGAATGCATCCTTGGAATGAAGTATGACTGCTTGCATTTGTATGTTGCTTCCATATTTTCTTGAGTTGAGTTAGATATAGAGCACAGACGGGGGTTGAATATGGACCAATAGAGAAGGATAGGTTTCTAGTTGTAATCTATCTTCCCATCAACAGCTCAAAAGATGCCTTGGCCAAAGCTTATTAATCATTACTATTTGATTTTTTTCTCTCTGCCATATCATGATATAAGTACATTAGAATTTATTTATGCATTGAAATGTTATATAGATCATGCTATACCAGATTCATTCATGCATGTTGGATTCAATTTGCTAGATCCCTCACGAAGGGTCGGGCTTTCCATTCAGGAGAAAGATTGGGGAGGAGTGAGCCTTGTGGTTGTTGAACATAATGGGGTGCTAAGAGGGGGGTGAATCAGCACACCTAAAAACTTTAGCCAAACATTTACTAATAAAATTGAACAACTTTGAAAACATGAAAGAAATCATGCAAATCAAGAGTCAACACATAACACCAGTATTTTTATGTGGAAAACCCTAAAATAGGAAAAAACCATGGTGAGGATTAGCTCACAATATAATATGCTCACTGCAAAAGATATTACAACATTGTTTCAGGGCTTCAACCCAAGGAAGCTACTACTCCCTGATTTACAACTTTGATTTAGGGTTATAACCCAAGGAATCTACTACTCCCTGAAAGCTCAACTTACTGCTATTATAATGATAATATAGATATAAGGACTGATATGGAGAACACATTTGTTTTATGTTGATTGTGTAGTCTGTTATTCTTGCTCAATATCTGCCTTCAAACTAATTTTGCACATTTCATAGCTTTCTCTGCTCTTTTATCTTATTGTTCACCTTAATTTTCTTTCAAAAGAGTTATATCTTCTATATATATTCTCTACAAGATTTTAAAACATTGATTAGGTCAACAGCCAGAGTGTAACGTGTAGCAATTCACCAGTCGGCCATAGCACATGCAAAATGATAGAAAATTTTATTGCAGACCTCAGGGCCTTGTGAAAAACATCAGGACACATCATGCAATACATTCTAGACTTGGATAAACTAATCAAAAGCCTCCACATGCACTAGGTACTTAACCAATTGGCTCATACTACTCAACACTATCAACTATTCATCTTTCAACTATTGGAGAGAAGCTAAAACCTTAATGTGGACCAAGGATTAAATCATGTGTGAGTTCAATAGAAATCAAACACCTTATTAGAGAAGTATCATGCCAAATTATGCATCCGCAAGACAAGAAATATATCAATCTGTAACTTGAACAGAGTCTTCTGGACCTTATGTAGTGCTTCACAATCCAAGATATGAAGTTGTAGTGAAGTGCAGGGCTTGAAACCTTTTGAGGATGTTCAAAGACATCAATGTATGTAACTTATTAGATCCACACACCTTTTTATGGAGCTTCCAGAGGAATTCAAAAATGGCTTAAGTATTCACAGTTTCGGAAGACAGTTATACTTGAATTCTATTTGCAGACAAGAATACTTAATGCGGTACCGGAGAATAAGAATGTCTGCATGTGGATCATACGTGAAGTATTATGAACCATGTAGAATCTCCACATAAGCTTTGATGATAGAACTATATATGCTTCACTTTCTGAAGAACTTAACTTGTATATTCAAGCTCTGGAATATAGTGCGATCCCTTTGTCTCTTGAGAAATGTCTTTGCGGGCCACTGAAATAGTTGATGCTTCATCATAGCATATAACATACTTATCTTGGTCATTCCTTAAATGCACATGACAAAAATATCTCTTTTGGAGGAATGCAGAGCATTCCATTGTCCCTCAATATTGCCTTGCTCTGTCTCAGTGATGGTTAATGAACTATCCCTTGTAACTTTTCATGCTGAAGGAATGAGAAATTGAAACCTTGGATATAACATTTCCATATATATCAGAAACTATCATTAGAACCGCATGGCCAAATCTTTCTTTGTGGAGAAGTGCAGACCAATTCAAGTTGACTCTACCTCAAGTTTTGCACTGAGAATGCCTTAAACACTTTTCTACTCCTTACCTTTGAGTGCAGTTCTCCCAACTGATGATATATGTAATTATATATGTAGAAATCATGCAAGGATAGAGTTGTTTACCTCTGCATCATGTTCAAGCCCAAAACTGATCCATACTCAGACTATTTTTCTTACTCCCAAACTGATATATCTTAACCATCCCGACTCTAAGTTTGTTTGCACATTTGGACATTTGTTATGTTGACATCAATGACAACACATATTGCCAACAATCTCCCTATTTGTCGTTGATGGCAACATATGCTCCCCCTTAGACTCTCTCCCCCATTGACATCAAGGACAAAGGAATTGATAACCTTTGTATCAATCCAAAACTATATGTACTCCCCCTTACAAAAAGATATCTAGACTGTGCTCCTCCCCCTGATTGTATGATTTAGTTACAAAATTGTACACTTGAAAACCAAAATAATACTACCACTCTACTTATTTTCTCTGCAACACTATGTACATCAAAATTGTTCTAATAACTTACTTGGATGTAATAATAGCTTTGTAGATTACCCTGAGTTGTTGAATAGTTGAGGTCCAAATGCCACATTCTAAGGCAAGCAATTGAGTCTGACACTCACACTGTATGCACATTTCCTCTACTTCCTCTATATTACTTGGGGTCTTCATCTTCTGGTCTATCTTTTCTACTTCCCCCAACATGCCAGTCATTGAGGCAAGTCTCAAGTTCACTGCCTCTCTCAACTAACCAAATTGCTTCTTTATATTTTTTCTTTGATCCTGCGATTGAGATAGTTGTACATGCAGACTTTCAATTAGTGCCCTTATTGCACCCATCTTGTCTTTTGACAAGTCATAAGTTTTTTCTAACTTAGTCAGTTGTGACTCAATAGAGTCAATTTGTGCCTTGATACCCTTTGTTGAAGTAGGCCATTTTAAACAAAACAGATATAGGGCAATAGCTTCATCTGTATAGTTTTTGAATTTCTTCTGAAAGCTTTCTTTAAGCTTATTATGTATATTAACACAATTTTTAGTCATTTCAATCATTTTCTTTCTGCCTCTTGTTCTACCTTTTGCTTCAAATGGGAAGAATGATTTTTGAAAGAATCCATTAACAATTTGAGTTTTTGCTTAGTAGGTAGAGAGGAGTCAATAGTTACCTCTGGTAACCCTTCTTGTATGACCTTTACTGCATCTTCCACTACACTACATTTCTTCAAATTTTCTTGTAGGAACTCTTTCCTAGTAGTTGCATGCAATATATCTCCAAGCTACAATTTATGAAGAGGGGAGATACTAGCCAAATCTATTTGACCCTCACTAGTTGGAACCTGCAGAAGTTGAGGGGTGACTATGGGTTCAAATTACAACTGCATGCCCAAAAATTCTTTGAGAGACTCTATCTTTGATGCATTTTGATCTATATCATTTATACTTGTTTATTGCTCTCTTCCTTCAGTTTCTTCCCCATCCTTTTCATCTTTTTATTTCTTATTACTCATTCCTTTTTCTTCTTGACTTTCCTTAGGAGAATCTTCTCCTCTTACTTCCACATCTTCTATGTTCTCTAGAGAAGGTACAACACTATCTTTATCATGACCTTCATTGTTTTGAGCCTTAGTAGTTTTAGGAGTGTCTGTAGGAGCTAAAGCACTAGTATCTTTAGGTAGAGCCATCTCCTTAGGCATGTCATTTCCTTCTTCTCTTTTCTCAAATTGATCAAATAGTTCTTCAATAATCCCCATCTCAATCTTCATTTCTTGGAGGACTTCTACAGTTTTCCTTAGTGTTTCCTTTTTCAACTTTTCTATCTCCTCCTCATTTCTTGACTTTAGAATGTTTAGTCTCTTTTTAGTCCTAAATTCTTTTGTTAGAACCTTGGATACTATGACTCTGTCTCCTTTGGAGATTGTGGGACAAGCCTTTTCAAATGCACTATTCTTTATCTCATCTTCTTTCTTTAGTGCATAGTCTCTCCTTTTGGTTAGGGTGTTAGCTAGGCCTTTTGGAAGTTGATGTATGATTTCAATCAAATCCAAATTATGTGCTTCCATGTATTTGACCAATGCTTCTTCAAGAGTAGATTTATCATCTGCAGGCCTTTCATCATAGATTTTTGCAACTTCTTCCAAGGCACCTTCTGTCATTGCATTTATGGTTGCATCTAATTGCAGAGGAACATGATCAGGTTTCTTAACTTTCTTGGCTTTTACTTTGCCTTTCTCCTTTGAAGTCTCACCTTCCTTTCTTGTTCTTTTCTTTAATGAAGGTGCTTTCTTTACCTCCTCTTCATCTTCTTCAACATCTTCAACATTCACTGGATTTGTCTTTTCTTCGTCTTTAATTTCTTCCTCTTCTTCAACATTTTTGACTTTTTCTCTTATTCCCTTACTCTTTTGCCTAGGCTTTTTCTTTTCAGTTATTTGTATAGGGATTTTGAAACCTGTTCTTTTAGTAGATCCAGAGGTAACAAAGGAGGAATCTGCAGTTGATCTGATTGTTCTTCTTGGATGTGAAGAGGAAGGTGTTTGTGCCCATCCTAAATAATGTTTAGGAGATTTAAGTATCTTCTCTAAATTTGTTTTCATTTCCTCAGCCTTGGATTTTGTGTCCTTTGTTTCTTTTACATCCTTCTTAGCATTCTTGTGCATGATTTCATCATATGTGCCAAACCTCTCAGTAGAGGGATCCTTTGGCTTACTAAGAAGTATATCATCATACCCTATTAAATCAAATTCTGACACCTCATAGGGCAAGTTTGTAATCCAAAATGTTCTTGGTTCCACCGCCTCCATATAGTAGTTATCTTTATCAACCATAAAGGTGATATCATTTTTGTATTTCTCCACAACCTTGCTAGGTAATCTTTCTCTGGATTGCATGTGAGTCTGAAAGGTTTTAAAGAACCCCCAAAATAGAGTATTACAGTGCTCATGATCAGAGAAGCTTCTCATATAATCTTTGATTTGATGGGCAATTGGTTTACTTGAGTTCCACACTACTCCCTTCTTTGAAGGCAACTCATTCAAATAATAAAACATAAGACATATAATTAGAGAACCATACCAGAATATGTATTTGGTTTCTTTTGTCCTTTTTAGGTTGTCTATGAGTTGTTGCCAAAGACGTTCACAAAGATCAAAATCATTTCCCTCTTTAACCATCTGGTATGATGTGTGAATTGTTGTAGCAGAGGCAGAGTTATCCCTATTTGTAAAGTAGATTTCTATGCAATACCCATGGTTGCATATTGGACCCTCATATCATCAATATCATCTACTTTTAGAGTTCTTTTGTCAAATTTAGCTCTAGTGAGCCTCATTACCTCTTCATTCTTTATAGACTTCAAAATAGGCACTAGTCTAGAGGAGCATAGACCTGTCACTTCCTTTATATCATCCTTGGTGATTATGTGAAGGCAGTCTAAGTAGAAGATATCTTCATGAATCCTGCTTAGGGCAATTCTTACCCAAGCATCTTCATACTAAAATTTTGGAAAACCCTTCTAGATGTCTAGGTTTTTGGTGGCAATGTTTGCAAACTCTGGTTTCAATTGGAAGTCATCTCCCAACAAATGCTCAATTCTGAATTGTTCGATTTTAAGGTGATCAAACTCATCAATCAAAGAGTGGATATAAATCTAGACATCCTCTGTATGTAATACATTAGCAGGACATCATGAGAATGCCTTGTCTTCATCAATTATGGTGGATTTAAAAGGATGCTTCTTCAATTTAGGCCTTGGCCTTTCAATTATGTCTATTACCACTGGCGTTGCCATTGCAATATCTTCAAAGCTAGGGTTTAACTAGAAAGATGAAAAAAATACCTAGAAGTGTGGTGATAAATCTTTCTTGACAAACTTGTTGAGTGCTTTCAGATTTCCTTTAGCTCTTTAGAGCTTTTGTCTTTGCTCAAGTGCAATCAAGAATGATCAAGAATCACATATATAAACATTCCACCAATAATTTTCCTCTGCATTAATTGCAGTTTTTGTTTCAACATAATTTGCTTTCTTTCAAATGCAGAACCTTGTAAAACTTTAGTAATCCTCTGTAGATCATTTAAATGCTCCATAATATTTGTTAAGATCATCTATATGTTGAATGCTTTCATTGTTTTGAAAATAGGATGAAAATTTTTCAGAATCAACTTCCCCTAAGTCCATGTAACTTCTTGGTGGAAAACCTTATCACTGCAAACCCTAAAGTCTTCCTCATTTTGCCGCATTTAGAGATTTTTCTCTAGATTTTTCACTAGACTTCTTTAATTCCTTAATCCTATCATTCTTGTGCCAACACTGATCCATATGCTAAAAATTTAGCATCTTGCATGTTTAGGGGTTTGAAAGTTTTACTATTGTAGCTTCCCCTAACCCACTATTTTATCTTTTAATTGCTGGACGACCCACCTGCACTAGGTAGAGGTCTGGAAATATCACTCACTTCCTTCTTCTTCCATACTTTGTTCATTTCCACTCTTTGTTGAGCAACATCAATGGGTTTCTCATTCTTTCCAGAATTCCTTGTTTGATTGCAGTCATGACAAGTGCACTTACTTTGCTGAGCATTTCCACTCCTTCTTACCCTTGATCTGTAGTAACCTAATTTGAGGCCAAAATTATTACAAGTATAATAGTATCCATAAAATGATTGAGCATTGTACATATTAAACCTTGACATTTTACTTCTACACTCATTTGCCCTATGTCCCAACTTGTTGCATGCATAACATCTAATAGAGCTCTGGTTTATCCTACTTCTGCATTTAGCAACTTTATGACCAATTTTATTGCAAATGTAACATCTTAAATCTTTTTGATTCATCTTGTTTCTACAATCCATAGCTTTGTGACCAAACTTATTGCAAATAAAACAATTGCGATTGAAGCTTTGGGAATACCTGATGTGAGTTGATTGCCTTGTGGGTTGAGGATACTTGAAAATTTTCTTCACATTCTTCCTTTGTCTTTGAACAAGAGTGAATTCATCTTCTTTTGAATCTCTGTAAGGTTTTCTCTTAGGATCTTTAGTGTAGGTTTCTTCTCTTCTAGATTTAGACTTTCCTATTGAATGAAACTTATCATATAAATTTGTAGAGTCATTAATCATAGTACTCTTTCCCTTATCAATACCAAGACCTATTTTTTCTCTTGCTAGCTTTTGAGAACTTATTATTTCATCAAGAATATCAGTTCCTCCTTTTAGTTTTAGTCCCTTGTCAATCTATTATTTTGCCTTTTCCAGTTCTTTCCTTAGAGTGACAACTTCCTCTTCAAGTTTTAAACATTTAGCTGATTCCTCATTGAACTTGATATTTAATCAATCTTCAATCCTTTTTTCTTTTTCAACCATGACCTTTAACTTTGAGATCATGTCTTCAGCCTCCTTGAGCTTGTCACTTCCTTTATCTCCTTCTATCAGAGTTTTTAGTTTCAAAATTTCCTCTTTTGATTCTTTGGCTTTTATTTTCAACTTGTCAATTGTCTCCTTTGCTTTTTCAAGCATGTCTTTATATTCTAAGTTTAGATCTTTTTCTTCCTCAAGATAATTAAGAGTTGTCTCGAGTTCTTCAAGATATATTTCACACTCATTAAACTCAAAGTCCCAACCTCCAGGATCCATTGCTTCTAGATCAGGTTCAGGTGCAAATATATCATTATCCAACACTTCAGATTCCATGTGTTCAAGTGGAGGATCTACCTTAGGGTTTAAGCTTCTTAGAGCTACTTGGCTCTAATACCAATTGTTGAACACAATGGGGTGCTGAGAGGGGGGTGAATCAACACACTTAAAAACTTTAGCCAAACATTTACTGATAAAACTGAATAGCTTTAAAAACATGAAAGAAAACATGCAAATCAAGAGTCAACACATAACACAAGTATTTTTACATGGAAAAACCATGGTGAGGATTAGCTCACAATATAATATGCTCACTGCAAAAGATATTACAATATTATTTTAGGGCTTCAACCCAAGGAAGCTACTACTCCTTGATTTACAACTTTGATTTAGGGTTATAACCTAAGGAAGCTACTACTTCTTGAATGCTCAGCTTCCTGCTATTATAATGATAATATAGATATAAGGACTGCTATGGAGAACACATATGTTGTATGTTGATGGTGTAGTTTGCTATTCTTGCTCAATATCTGCCTTCAAACTAATTCTGTGCATTTCATATCTTTCTCTACTCTTCTATCTTCTTGTTCACCTTAATTTTCTTTCAAACGAGTTATATCTTCTATATATATCCTCTGCAAGATTTTGAAACATTGATTAGGTCGGTAGCCAAAGTAATATAAAGTGTAACGTGTAGCTTATCACAAGTCAACCATAACACATGCAAAATGATAGCAAAGTTTTGTTGAATGCAAAGAATACTGTGGGGGGTGAATCAATATTCTATAAAACCTTTCTTTCATATATTCATTAATCCATTTACCAAACTCAATAACATGAAAGTAAAATAAAGATAAGAAGAGTAGCCACAAAGTCATAACACAGACACTGGGATTTTTATGTGGAAAACCCAAAAAGGGAAAAACCATGGTGAGTGTTAGCTCACAATATATTATGATATCAAAACTGAATTACATGAACGCTCATTGCCTTAGGGCTCATTGCCCAAGGACTCACTATCCAAAGAAGTGCTCACTGCAATAGGCTCACTGCCAAGAAAAGAGAAGAGAAGATAGAAGAAAGATTGGCTCACTGCCAAAAGAAGACTGCTACAAATGCATATACAAAATGCTGAAATGTAGTTCAATTAATAGCTCAGTATACATATTCCAAAGTCTTCATTATGTCTACCTTGCTTTTCTTCTCTGCTTTACATATACTCTGTTCTTCTGCCCTTACTGCTTCTTTCTTATAACAAAACTTCCTTAGATCACATACACATAAAATTCACACTATATTTGTACATCCCATACCTTTAACATTGAAATCTATCATATATATATATATATATATATATATATATATCCACAACATGAATTAACTCAAACTTGGTTAGCTTGCTAGAGATGAACTGTGTACACAAAAACCTTATACTCCGTTGGCTTGGATTCTTTACATGAAGTTATGCAGACCAATGTAAACCTTCAAGAATCTTCATTATCCATCACAAGTCATACCTTCATAACTGTAGATCATAATATTCTTATGTGGCAAATTGTGGATCTCTAAACTATTGACTCTGTCACTGTAGAACACTATCAATCTGAATACCAATACTCTGACTTGTAGATGATCTTTTGCTGAACTTAAAACTCTACAAATCTAGAATTAGATAGCTATCATATGTGTTTACAACACCTCCAAACTGCAAATTGAGATACTCAATAGTGAAGGAATGTGGAGTGAATTACTCAAGTGTTCTGTATTGTCCCTTAATACATTATGGTTACCAGACTTAGTCAAATAATAATATATCTTCTGGAGATTATCAAGACTTGAAAACTAGAATATAACATCATCAAAGGATTGTGTATAACATACCAGAACCACATAACATGATCTTCATCTACGGAGGAGTACCAACTAGATCACTATTGTTGTCTTAGTAAACTGCTAACACTTAGTCAATTTTGGCAAAGTTAGTCTTTTTAGACCAGAATACTGTACACATGTTTGTCTTAGGAGTTGTCTTCAAACATGTTAGGTTGTTTCCATCAATGACAACATCAAGTCTTCACCATAACAGCAGTGTCTCTTGACTATGTTGCCAACAATCTCCCCCTTTGGCATTGATGGCAACACTTAGTAAAAAATGCTTATCTTCTTCCCTTAAGATGTTTGATCATTTTCCACTTGATCTTCTTCTCCCCCTTTGACATCAATGGCAAAGGTGTATGTACAAGTGTCAAAATTGTGTCCAAGCTTCAAAATTGTCATACTCTGCCACATATGTACAAATACAATCTTTCAATTTAGTTAGTTGTGGGTGAAAGGATATCATTGTAGATAATATTTAATTGTGCTAATTCACCATCCCACTTACTCCTAGCATTGTTCAAAATTTGAATGTTTCGATTTACTTGAAACACCAACTCTTCTGCCTTATCAACAGTTGTAGGATCATCAATTATTTCCTTTATCCTTACTGCCTCTACTTACAGACCAATCATAGAATCAAGCTTGAATTCTATTGTTTCTCTTACTTGGCACATTCTACTCTTGATGGCCTTTTTCTTACTATGCAAACTGTTTATTTGTGCATGAATGTGTTTTATTTCTAACCTTTTGTTTGAGATGGAGTCAGTTGCTAGGTCAAAGGTTTCAAAGATCTTTACTAATTTAAGCTCCAATTCATCTATTTTCTCCTTCAACTCTTTCATTGACTTAGGCAAAGATAGACAAAACTTGTATATATCACTAGCATCCTTAATGGAAATCTCTATATTCTTGATGCTATTATCTAACAAAATTTTATCACTATCTAGCTTAGTCTTCAACTCTATTAATCTTTTGTCATCAAATTCCTTTCTAACCTTTATATCAGCAGACTTCTCAAAAGATTCTAAATGAGTACTTACTAATTTTATCAAGCCTTTGAGACAATCAATTGATGACAATGATGTATCCATTTGGTATGTAGGCATCAGCTTCTCCAAAATACTAGATGCTTCTTTGATGAGCTCACTATCCTGGATGTGAGACCTTAGAATTTCTTCCTGAGCTTTGGCTTGCACAATTGAAAGTAGTTTGAATTTCTACAAAGGAGATATTGAGGCCAAGTTTGTTGGTCCTTGTAGAAGCTCAGGTGCATCCAGCACTTGCTTCTCCAAAAATTCCTTGACTGAATTAACCGGATCCTGTGTGGCGACAATGTCTCTTGCCATATCAGACAATTATTCTTCTTGATTCTACTATGGTGGTTCTAGGTCCATAGCCTCTTGTTCACCAATGTTTTGTTCCAAAGAGGGGCTCTTCTCAGCTTGTTCATTTTCTTGATCATTGGCTTTATTTTTCTTTGCAATCTTTTCCTTGTTTACTTGATTATCAGTTTGTTGAACCAGAGGAGTACTTGTCCTTGTTTGGTTCTTGTCAGCTTTGTCTTGACCATTAGAAATAGGGGCTTGATCAGATTCTTTCTCCTTTATCTCTTCATTAGTTTTGTCTAACCATTGATCCATGCTAACTTTTGGAACAAACATGTCATCACCAATACTTGTATCTTCTTTATCATATATAGTTAGGAGATGGAATTCCTTTAGAACTTCTAGAGTGATTTTTCCAATTTCTTTAGCCAATTTCTTGATGTCACCTAACATGAGAGTGTTTGTCCTTTTCTTTGTCCTAAACTTCACACCAAGTACTTGGGAGACCTTTGCTTTTTCTTCTGGAGTGATCTCAAGACATAACTTTATTAGTGCATATTCTCTCAGCTCAATGTCCTTTGCCATAGTTGCTTCCTTTCTGACAGAGATAATGTTGGAAAGGGTGTTAGGGAGATCAGTTATTATTTCAATGAGAGCTTTATTATATATCTCCAAATATCAATATCTGATTAGAGCAGTCTCAATGATGCTTTTGTCTGCATCATTATACTCATCATACAGTTGAGCTATAGGCTTTAGATTTCCATCAACTATTATAGCCTTTAAGACATCCTCTAGATTGATTGTAGCCTCTTCTTTCTCAGACTCTGCTTTCTTCACCTTCTTCCTTCCTTTGCCCTTTCCAGAGGGCTTGTCTTTCTTGGTACTGGTGGATTTAGTTGATTTTGCTTTCATCTTTTTAACCTCTTTGTCTAATTTTGTTTCTTCATCATCTTTACCCACACTGACATACACTCTGTGTCCTTTGGTCTTTTGCCTTTTATGGCCCTTGTCAGTGGTTTTCTATGTCGATGCTTCTGCAGATGGGGTAGGACCTAGGGATTTTAAGGTTGTTTTAGCAGATGTGGAACCTCTTGTCCTTTTCTTTGGAGCTGTAGGTGCCTCTGATTTTACTGCTTCCATTTTTGGATCCTTTTCAGGCTTAACTCGCTTCATTTTTTAGCTGCCCTAGATGCTTCAACCCTTGCTCTTGTTTTAGCAATCTCTTATTTTGTAAGTCCTATGCTCTGGGCATATTCCTCTACCAATTTCTTCATCTTTTTTCTGAGTTTCTAGCTTTCTCAATTCAACATGTAATTTCACAGATAACTCCTCATAGGTACTGAATCTCAGCTCATTGGTGTCCTTGGGTTTCTTCAACATAAGGTTAGCATAACCATCCAGTATTTTTTTTGCCACTTCATAACCCATTGGAAGGACCCAGACTGTCCTAGGCTCAACAACCTCCATCATGCATTGATCTTTGTTTACAATGAAACATATGTCATTTGTATATTCTCAACAATTGACTTAGGGATCCTTTCCCTAGACTGCATGACCTTTTGGAAATTCTTAAAATAGCCCCATAGGGATGTACTCTATGCATCATAGCTTCCTATACTGCTTAGTTGATTTCTTGTTTGCACTGCAACTGATTTGTTGCTAGACCAGAACAAGTTTTTCATTCTTGGTAACTATTGCATGAAATAGAAAAATAGGCAAATGATTAACTTACCAAACTTGAATGGATATTTTGATTCCTTTGTCCTTTTTAGGTTCTTCATTAACTGTTGCCAGAGCAACTCACATAGGTCATAATCAAGATTTTTCTTTACCATCTCATATGTTTTGTATATGGCAGTACCAGAGATAGTGTTCTCCTGGTTGGTGAAGTAAATCTTATACCTGATCACCATTGATGTGAACCTTATTGCATGATCTTCAATATTGTTGATTGTCAATGCCCATTTATCAAATTGAGCTCCGATAGCATCCATCATGATGTCATTCTTCACAGCCTTTAACATAGGCACTTTTCCAGTTGAGTTCAGTCCTATAACAACCCTTATAGCATCCTTAGTGATCACGAAGGGTTTCTCAAGCCACATGAAATCATCGTGGATCCTTCTTAACACATACCTGACCCATTCATCTTCAAAAAACATTGGGAAATCTATATACTGAACAAATTTCTTTTCTTCCAATGCCTTATATTCTTCCTTTAGATCAAAAATATCATTGCTTAGATGTTTTAGATACAAATTTGTAAATTTACTATCACCATGCTCTTCTAGGACAACATGGATGTAAGCCCTAATATCCTCTGCATGCGGCACTCCACGGGGTACTTCTGAAAACACACCATTTGGATTGACTTTCATTGATTTGAAAGGGTGTTTGTTGAATTTTGGTCATGCTCTCTTAGTGATATCAATAACTTGTGGTGTCACCATTTCAACAAGAATTCAAACAAGTTCACAGTAGGGTTTTAAACTGTAATTACCTCTTTTACCAAAATAGGGTTTTCTTCACTGGAAATCATTGAAATCACATATAATTCTACTTTAGTTCTCTTTGGACACTTGATAGCTTGAATGCAAAGTGAAGTCTTTGAATGCAACCCTTTTTATCTATTGTTACACAAAAACCTAGTTGCCATAAATGCTATTTTCAAAAAGATGTCAAACTCTTCACTGATAAGCCCAGTCGATTAAGATTGCTCCACAATGTATCGCATTAGATCCTTTTTTGCTAGTTTCTTCTTTAAATAATTCATCCAATACTTCTTTCACTTATACCATAGTGTTGGATCTCAGCATCCACTATCTGGCTAGGGGATCAAAATGTTCATTGAAAGCTCCCCCTGAGCCAGAGCTCCCAATTTACTTCTCAGAGGAAGTATCTGCACCAAAAGCTGGTGCAGATCCATCCTTGACCTCATTTACATCCTTCTTAATCCATACCTTGCTCATTTCCTTCTTGATTTCTACCAGATCAACCTTGTTCTTACCTTTATCTTCTCTCTACTATGTTTTCCTCTTCTTTGTAGGATAGTCTCTTTTCTCATTCTTGCTTCTGCAGAATCTTGCAATATGCCCAAGCCTATTGCAATTGTAGCATATGGCATTCCTTTGTCCCTGATTCCTTTCATTTGTTTGATTTGTCCTTGATCTACATTAGTTAGCCATATGTCCAAATCTATTGAAAGAAAATCACTTTCCATTGAAAGATTGAGTATTTCTTGCATTGTTGGGACCATTCCTTATCATACTTCTACTTTTTTATTCATGGGTAAATGCTTTTGACTGGAGCTATGAACCAGCTACAATATCAGGTGGGCAGGGGGGAGACTGGACCTCGTGACCATCTTTACCGCAACGGAATTACTTAGCCAATCGAGCCAGGGCCCCTGCCCTCCTTATCATACTTCTACACTCATTTGCTTTATGACCAATTTTCTTGCAGTTAAAACACTGACTAGAGAAAGATGAAACATTTTAATTCATTCTTCTCCTACACTGAGTAGCCTTATGACCATATTTATTGCATTTAAAATAATAGCCATTGAAAGATGAGTACCTTTGAGCATTTGGTTGTCTGACCGGAGGTCTTCTAGGTTTGCCTCTCTGATTCTGGAATTGGTTGCCTTTGTTTTTCTTTATTTCAATGTTTGCTTTACCTGATTTAGAAATTTCTCCTCTTTCAAATCTCAAACCTTTCTTGTAATTAGGATTATTTTGACTGTCAAGAAGCTCATCAAGCTTTGTAGAGCTTATTTTGAATTTTTCTTTGTAACTGTTTGTAACCTCCAAGTCAAACTTCAGAAGCACAATATCTTTTGCCAATTTTTCACTTTCTTCAGACTTGTTCTTCAAGGCTTGATTCAAATGTTCCTTAGCCTTTTATTTCTCTTCAACCAACCTTGATAAATCATTTAGGGTTTCATTTGCTACAATCAATTGTTCACTTAGCTCTCCACTCCTATCCATTTACCAAACTCAATAACATGAAAGAAAAATAAACATAAGAAGAGTAGCCACAAAGTCATAACACATAGACACCAATATTTTTATGTGGAAATCCCAAAAAGGGAAAAACCACAGTGAGTGTTAGCTCACAATATATTATGATATCAAAACTGAATTACATGAAGGCTCACTGCCTTAAGGCTCACTACCCAAGGACTCACTGTCTAAAGAAGTGCTCACTACCAAGAAAAGAGAAGAGAAGATAGAAGAAAGATTGGTTCACAACCAAAACAAGACTGCTACAAATGCATCTATAGAATGTTGAAATGTAGTTCCATTAATAGCTCAGTATATAGATTCAAAAGTCTTCATTATGTCTGCCTTGCTTTTCTGCTCTACTTCATATATACTCTATTCTTCTGCCCTTACTGCTTCTTTCTTATCACAAAACTACCTTAGATCGCATACACATTGAATTCACACTATATTTGCACAATCCCATACCTTCAACACTGAAATCTATCATATATATATAGATATATATTCACAACATGAATTAACTCAAACTTGATCAGCTTGGTAGAGATGAACTGTGTACACAAAAACCTTATACTCTGTCAGCTTGGATTCGTTACATGAAGTTATGTGGAACAATGTAAACCTTCAAGAATCTTTATTATCCATCACAAGTCATACCTTCATAACCACATATCATAATATTCTTATGTGACAAATTGCGAACCTATGAACTACTGACTCTGTCACTGTAGAACACTGTCAATCTGAATACAAATACTCATTGACTTGTAGATGATCTTCTGATGAACTTCAAACTCTACAAATCTAGAATTAGATAGCTATCATATGTGTTTACAACACCTCCAAACCATAAATCAAGATACTCAATAGCGGAGGAATGCGGAGTGAATTACTCAAGTGTTCTATATTGTCCCTTACTACATTATGCTTACCAGACTTAGTCAAATCATAATATATCTTCCAGAGATTATCAAGACTTGAAAACTGGAATATAACATCATCAAAGGATTGTGTATAACATACCAAAATTGCATAACAAGATCTTCATCTATGAAGGAGTACCAGTTGGATCACTATCGCTATCTTGGTAAACTACTAACACTTAGTCAATTTTAGCTAAGTTAGTCTTTCTAGACCAAAATACTGTACACATGTTTGTCTTAGGAGTTGTCTTCAAACATGTCAGATTGTTGCCATCAATGACAACATCAAGTCTTCACCATAACAACAGTGTCTCTTGACTATGTTTCCAACAAGTTTGTTGTAGACCTTAGGGCCTTGTGAAAACATTAGGACACATCATTCCATACCTTCTAGACTTGGAGAAACTAGTCAAAAGCATCCATATGCACTGGGTCCTTAACCAGTTGACTCATAACCAGTTGGCTCATACTACTCAATACTGTCAACTATTCATCTTTTAACTACTAGGGATGAGCTAAAACCTTAATGCAGACCAAGGATTCAATCATGTACAAGTTCAATAGCAATCAAACACCCTATCATAGAAGTATCATGCCAAACTATGCATCTACAAAATAGGAAATATATCAATTTGTAAAGAACAGAGCCTTTTAGACCTTATGTAGTGCTTCATAATCCAAGATATGAAGTTGTGGTGAAGTGCAGGTCTTGAAACCTTTTGAGGATGTTCAAAGACATCAATGTATACAACTTATTATACCCACACACCTTTTTCTAGAGCTTCCAGAGGAATTCAAAAATGGCTTAAGTATTTGCAGTTCTGGAAGATAGTTATACTTGAATTCTATTTGCAGACAAGAATACTTAATGTTGTACCAAAAAATAAGAATGTCTATATGTGGATCATACCTAAAGTATTATGAACCATGTAGAATCTTTGCATAATCTCTGATGATAGAACTATATATGTTTCACTTTCTAAAGAACTTAACTTGTATATTCAGGCTCTGGAATACAGTGTGATCCCTCTGTCTCTTGAGAAATGTCTTTGGAGAGCACTAAAACACTTGAAGCTTCATCATAGCATATAAATACTTATCTTGGTCATTCCTTAAAGCTGCATGACAAACAAATCTCTTCTAGAGGAGTGTGGAGCATTCCATTGTGCCCCAATACTACTCTGCTCTGTCTCAGTTATGGCTGATGAACTATCCCTTGTAACTTTTCATACTGAAGGAATGAGAGATTGGAACCTTGGATATAACATTTCCATATATATTAGAAACTATCATTAGAACCATATGGCCAAATCTTTCTTTGTGGAGAAGTGCAGACCAATTCAAGTTGACTCTACCTTAGGTTTTGCATTGAGAATGTCTTAAACACTTTTCTACCAATGTCTTAAACACTTTTCTACCCCTTACCTTTGAGTGTGGTACTCCCAACTGATGATATATGTAATTATATATGTAGAAATCATGCAAGGATAGAGTTGTTTACCTCCACATCATGTTCAAGACCAAAAATGATCCATACTTAGACCATTTTCCTTACTCCTAGACTGATCTATCTTAACCATCCCGACTCTAAGTTTGTCTACACATTTCCATCTGTTATGTTGACATCAATGACAACACATATTGCCAACAGTGGCTAGGTGGTAAATTGCCTTGATGATGCTCTCTCTCCACTAGGTTCAGTGTCAAAGATATGGTATAGTATCAAAGATATTGTATGGTACGATATTCTTTTGTTCAAGCCTATATGGCTAGATGTTGTAAGGACTCAGTCCTACTTGTAAACTATTTGACTAGGTATTGTAAAGTTTTTTATTTATATCAATTAATGGAAGTTATTTATTTCTTAAGTTGCATTTTATGGGAAAAATTTAATTCATTCCCTTGTTCCACAATAATAATATTATTTTATTCTAGTGTATGTTTCAATTATGCCCGACCAAACCTATTAAAGTCTACATTGTTGATAATACGCCTCCTTGCAACTTTGTGGACAAGGGTAAGAAACCCCTCACTTTGGTTGGTCCCTTTTCTCCCCATCCTAAAGGTAAGGTGGAGGTGACTATAAGTCAACATGAAGTTGTAGACAATAAACCTTCAGAGAAATACAAGGACAATATAGAGGAGGAAGGTACTAGTTAGTCTAAGGGTTTTAAAACTATTGTGTAGACTAAGCCTTCCTTGAAGTAGGTTAAGTATTCCCCCAATATTCTTGTGAGTAAATCCAAGATCCAGGAAGAGGTGGTGCCTAGGTTATGTTCTCTAAAACATAGTTCTCCCAATATATAGGGTGCCACTAGGTACCTAGTAAGAGAAATCTAGAAGGGACATAAACAAAAGTATAGGTAAAAAACCTAAAGGTAGCCATGAAACTACTAGTGAGAAATTTGAAGAGGGTATGAGACAATTTATTATTGTGTCTTTGTTTATCCCTAAGGAAAAGAATAAGCCCCAAATGGATGATCAAGAGGATGTGGGGTCTGCTTAGAAGTAGGAGAAGAAAGGTGTGAGTATAAGAATATCTACAAGTTGGCAAGAGTGTAGCCTCCCAAATTAAAAGATATTGAAATCTCTAGTGATTCACAGTAGTCCTCCCATATTGTTTGAAGGTAACAATTTGTTTGATGAGATGAATGCCCTGAATACTGATATTGATTCTAGGGATTCCCCCCAGGCCCATGTTCTTGACCAATAATGATGTGAGATCTGTGTTAGACTTCTAAGGAGATGGCTATGATGAAGACCAAAATTGATGAGATGGAGAATAACATGAATACCATGATCAGGTTTAGCACTAAAATCATCCACAGGTATGCTACCACTCTCTCCTATAGGATTTGGAGCTGAAGAAGAAAGGAATACAAACTACTAGTATGGTTAATTCTAATGATATGTGAAAATTCCTCACTAAGGATTGGGGAAATGTGTTCCCTTAGTCTTTATTCTATTTTGTGTCAATTTCTGGGTATGTTGTTTTTTATTAAGCTATTTTTGGACTATTGTGTTGTTTCTAGTTTGGTAATGTGTTATTTTTCGCCAATCTTGGGCCTATTTTGTTTTTCCTTCAGGGTTTCTTTTGTATAGGGTTCAGGACCCTCGTTTCCTTCTTGTTTAATCAAAAACACATGAATAGGGTTATGTAAAAAACTTTTTAGTTCTCCTTTAACCTTTACTAGCTCCAAAATTATGAACTAGGACACCCACTCTCCACTTTCACCAAGCATATACTCTTCTACACTTACTCCACATCTTTTTTTTCAATTTGATTCCTCTAATTACTATCTACACTTGTTCCTCTAAGCCATACTAAACTTGAATTTAATTCTAGACTTTTAACATCCCATGTGTAACATCCCTCATTTTTGGTTTCTTTGTGAGTCTATGATGTTTTAGTTTTATTATAAATTAGTTAAGCTCTATTGACTTATGTTAAGTGTTGATTTAATGTATTGTGTGCATAATGTGTGATTTCATTACCATAGTTAATTATATAAAGGTGATTATATGATTATATTATTTCCTAACAATGCTACTAAGGTATGTGGCAAGATTATGTTGTGTGATAGGTACAGGTATTGGGGAAGGCAAACTAGGTCCTAGTTTTGAAGTGTCCTGAAATGATCCAATGGTGTGGGTAATTAAATAATAAATAAAAATAAGATAAATAATTAATTAGAAATAAATTAATTAGTGGCTTGATTAATTTATTTGAGTGCATAGAAATAATTCTATTTATTTATTTGATATTAATTATTAAGGTTAATTGCTGATAAGGGCATGGTTCGGTGGTCAAGTCGCATGGTTCTTATGGCAGCCACCAAGGTTCAAACTACCATTGGGACAAAGAGCTCGTAGGCCTTGTGCCTTCATTAGGCTGACATGCTCACAAGATAGGTGCCTTCATTGGGTTGTCATGTTCATAGGCTGTGGGCCTTCACTGGCCAATGAACTTGTGGGTTTGAACTTGGTGATAATTCCTTGGGGAGTAAGACCCCTGAGTAGTGGTCTTAGAGATAAAGCCTTGGGAAGTTATCCCCTGTAAGGGTCTCTCCAAGCTCAAACCAAGCTAAAAACCTAAGTTACTCCAACAAAAAAAATTCTTAAGGTTAATTAGAAAATAAAATAAATAGATAAAGCTAATTATTTATTTGATGGTTAGATTTTATTTTAAATTAATTACCTCATTAGATAATTATGGTTTCTAGTATTTTTAGAAATAAAATTAATGCAATTTATATTTCAATTTTTTTTATTATAATTGAAATATATTTTTATGTGCAAGCTTTTATTTTAGAATTTAGAAATAAATAATTATATTTTATTTAGTTTAGAAAAAGAAAAGAATTATAGATTTCTTATCTTGTTTTTATTTAGTAAAATAATATTTAATGAGCAATTTTATTTTAAGAATTTAGAAAATAAATTATTTAATATTAGTTTTAAGTGAATTCTTTTATTTTGATAGAATTGGAAGAGATAATATTTAAAATTATTGCTTTTTTTAAAGAATGTGCATGAATATGAATAAATATATTTTAATATTATTTTTCTTTTATTAAGAATATAATATTATATTTTTCTTTTTAGGTTTTGGAAAGAAAGGAAAAGTTATTAAAAGATGAGAATTAGTTTTTTTTTTGGTTATCAAGGATTGAGATTGCTCTTTCTCACTATAGGCCCCTCATCACGTGAAGCTCTAGTGCTCTCAATAGTAGAAAGTCCACAAGTTTTTTATGCATTGTTTTTGTCATCCATCACTAGTAGCTAGGAGATCTCTAAGGATAAGACCTATGGCATATTTATTATTGTGCATAATGTTCTACCCTAAGGGGTTGGAGTAGGGTGCTCTATGGTGGTATAGTTAACCTTCTTGTCTTATGTGAGGTAGTTGTACTTGGGTACATTGCACAGTTAGGAGATGCCCTCTTGACAGGTTTTAGGGACCAAGTGCATGTATCATGGTTGTGGATTATTTGCATCATTTTGTTTTACATGAGTGTCTTTGTTGTTGTGATCTTGTAATATATGATTTTCTTGTATTCTATGTTTGTCTTATGTACATGCTTTATGTGTGTTTGTTTTATGTGTGTGACTTATGTATTTGAGTTATGGATGTTTGGATTGTATGTTGTTGCATGCTATTTCTTTGTGTGTGTGTTTGTGTATTTGAATTATTGTTATATGTATGTTTGGATTCTCATGCTATGCTGAGGTTAAGATGCATGCAGTATGTGATACATGTAGTTCTACCTTAGGTATGTGTTCTTATTAAGACATATAGCATCACGTGAAGAGAGCTTTTGTAGTCTGGGGCACGAGTAGAAATTCATGTGGATGCTGGATATGGTCTTGGATGTATAGTTCTAAGTCAAACCTTGTAGGTTTGAAAGGGCTTGTGGTTCTTATTGATGGTCATATTTGGCTTGTTCATGTACTTGTATTCATATGTGTATTAGATGATATAAAGGATGTGTTTATGTTTGTTGATAAATCTATTTCCATGTTTTTGAGATGTTTGGATCTATGGTTACATCTGTATGCTTATATGTTAATAAATGAATGAACTAAATAAGATAATCAATAGTATTGTATTGTACCACACCTTTGGATTATGGATGGTTCTTCTTTGCCTTGACTGATGGATGGGGAGGAAAGGGACATCCTCATGGTGGGTTCAAACCCTTCCCCAATTAGCAACAAGAGAATGGGAACTTGGAGGATTAGCTTGTAGAGTTAAGCTTGGAGTTCTTTAGATATTATTCATGGTGCATATTGTATATAGCCACTTTTATTTTTGGTGGTTGGTTCATGACTTATTGTATTTATTATCATTGATGAGGGTGGTAGTATTTGACCCCTTGTATATGTTGGTTATGTAAAGATGTTATCTTCATTAATGAGTAAGTTATATATGTACTTGGGAGACTTTCATATTATTTTAGATTTACTTATTGTTGTACTTATTATATTTAATGAGTTGGAATTATATATTGTGTGGATCTTATTTAGATATCTCTTGCATGTTTTCCAAATTATTACAAAATATTGTATCATGAAAGTTAATGGAAGTTGTTAGATTGGGTTGTTTGTTTTGGTTAATACTTAATAATTTAAGGTTACATTTTGGAGGTTGTTACACCATGTTCTAAAATGTATTCCATCTCTACTATCTCAGCATGATACTAAACATATGTTACTAACACCCATCTCTTCCAAATATCCCTCTTATCTTTACATCTCATCCTCTTGTGGCATAACTTCCTTAACCACTCTAAACTCATTTTTTCTACAACTCTCATTCTTTACTTAACAAATACTATTTTTTTATGCTTTGAATTATCTCATAGTAAACTTCTTTCTCTATTTAGAAACACTTCTCTTGAAATATCACTAACACAATATGTATGCTAACTCCAATTAAATCCTCCTTCTCTTCCTCTTGTTGTTTTCTATGTAATCCTTCAAATAATACTTCTTGCCTTCACCATATTTACTCACTTTTAACCTTCTTCACTACTTATACCTTAACTAATTCAATTTTCTCTTGCTTTCCTCTATATGTCATAGTTTGTAACTATAGTTTTAACTCATCTCATGTATAATACTCTTCTATTCAAACTTTGTGCTATTTTTACATTCCACATTGTTACATCCCCAATGTTGACTAAGCTTAATCTTACTTTTTATGTGGTAAAATGGATAAATAATCATAGGTTAATGATTTGATGTTTGTGGAAAATATCAAGATAAATCATTGATTATATGGATTATGATTAATTCTTAGATTAGACATGAGATTACATGTTGTTGAGATTATTTTATCATAATGTTTTATGATTTATTGATGATACATTGATCATGGTTTGTATGACTATGAGTGTAACCAAGAAAGGAATCCTCCTTCAAGAATGGAAGGAGAGTATCACTAGAGAGAAGGGGATAGATATTCTGAAAAGACCAGTTTGCCATTTGAAGTCTCAAAATGATCATTATGTCAACCCATGCGAGAGAAGGCATGTGACTGATAGTTGCTATCTCGAGATTATCCTTGATTTGACCACTATCAATTTGACGTGGGGAAAAGGTTTTCCAACGTCAAACTCTGTCACTTTGGTCGAAAGAGTTTTTTGATTTCTTTCTTTGCTTTGTTTAGTAACTGATGCTAACATAAGCATAAGGTGGTGATAGGGGAGAAGGTCTCAACCCACTCTCGCACCTTAGCCATTGTCAAATATCAACTTATGTTGAAATGGTAATGTTACCATTGAGTCGATATATATATATATATATATATATATTATTTATATATTTGTTAAGTAATGATATAGTGATAAAGATAATAGTTTTATTATGATAATATTATTTATTTATTTATGTTAGAATTTAATTTTAGATTCTATCTTCATGCTCACATAGGAGAGCATTTCTCCCACAACCCTCAAAACAAGGGAAGGAGTGGGAATAACCCACTTGGCCACGGGGGTGATTGGGGCAACTAGCTGATGGCATGCCCTATTATGGAGATTTCGGAAGAGATAGTTTTGCATTGTGGAGTTTGGGGGAGTTGAGAGAATCCCATACTCTCGAAAGAGAAGTTGATAGTATTGTTGTTAGCTATTTTTTCTATTTTGGCATGTATGCTTCTGGTAGGAGGAACGAAAGGAAGGGGAACACAGTCATTGGCGAGATATAGCTCATGGAGGATCTTAGGGGATTTGACAAGAACTGAGACTGAAGTGCTCAGGTAATCCCATATATGCTTCTACTATGATAGAAAATGTAATGTTACGTATCTTTGTTCTCCTTTGGCTACCCTTTGTTGAGTGGTGTTGCATGCCAGCCAGGGCTAAACCCCTGTGCCATGCATGTTGATTGTTCATGTTTGATTTAATATTGTTTCTTGGGATGAAACTTGTCTCTAATATTTCTAAGCTATACTCGATAGCTATGCCATCATTTTCTCGAATCTTGTCACTATTCTTTCCATACTCTTCTTTGATAGTTATGCTATCATTATTTGAATCTTATCTCTATTAAATCTGGTTATATGTTGATAGCTATGCTATCATTTCTTTTTTATCATCATACGACTCACCATATGAATGGAAAGGTGGTAGCCAAAGTATATGTCTATGTAATCATATTTCTTTATGTATACATATGGCTAGACTGGTTGTGTCTACATGTACGTAGAACCTCAACCAGGTTCACTGTCATAATGTAGGAATGGCGAAATAAGAGGATATCAGGGTTACAAACCTGACCCTACTATGTTAAATAATTACATTGTTATTATTATCTCTCTTATTCGAGAGGCAATATGGACTGTTTAATGTGTGCCATGGATATTGTATGGCCGTCCATTATTAAGATAGTGTTTGTAACATCACTTTCCTTAATGTTCAAGGTTTAACTTAGACATTCATTTAAATCAAGAGATTAGTTAGCAATATGATTATGTAAATCAAAACTTAACCAAAATTATTCATTATCATTTCATCAATTAAGCATGTTATTCTAAATAGAATATAATAAAGCTTACAAAACAATAATCATTTACATATCTTTAGTGAATAACCATCACTATTCATATACAAGTTATGCCCAAGGCATTATAATCATTTCATACATTCCAATAGACCAATTGGTCATAAATGCAAACACTATATCTGGAACCAATGACAGTTGTCTCCATAAGCCTTGGCTTGTCTCATGCTTGGGAAGGAAAGCACCATCCTAGTGCTTTTCCACCAACCACAAACCTGTGGTCCCCCACTCAACTTTCAAACTAGAAGTGGCCCTACCCTTTATGGAGAGGTTAGATATTAGGAACCCTTGGGTTAGCCATCTGAGTATCTGGTGTTGTGTCCTTCCTAATGTCTCATGGTCACACAACTATAGATCCACTCTAACCATGTATGACACTACTAGAGACACTAGGCCATTTGGAGCACTGTGGATTGACAATGCATGCAAAGATGGATGCATTACTTTGGCCAAAGATTTTCATGCATAAACATTATGTATTGAACATTGTTGTATGTCCACCACCCTAATTCAAATTATAAGCTGTCATGTCCTATAGTAAGTTCAAATCGACCTTTCACTCTAGGTCTACAATAAGTGGGATTAATTTGATACATAGCCCATATTAGGGCACTCGACTCCCATCCTTGGTTAATTACATCTGAAAAGGTTACCTTCGTAATGATGAACTTGTGACTCCTCACCACCTTTTTCCATCTTGTAAATCATATCAAAGTCAACCATTCTTGGTCTAATATAATTATGTTTCAATACATCTATGTCCAATCCTTGGACACTCGATCATTATCTTGAAAACCCATACTTAGGTTCTTGGTTTCATAGATACTCAGAAACTAGTGACTCCACGTCACCTTCTCTCGTTTTCTTGAACAATAATTACATTCTTTTTTTCAACACTCACCCTACTGAGTAAATGTTTACTCTATTTACTTATTGTCAAGTTTGTAATTTTAGTTCATAATAAATAGTAAAGACTCAAAACATAGTATCTTTTAAAGGATCATAAAGACTCATAAAGTTGAACCCTTCTAAGTTCTTCTTGAAGAATCTTTCATAAAGTCTAAATATAAAAACATAACTGCAATTAATAAAGTTGGCATTCTTCTCATAGATAACCACTAGCTTCTAATAGAACTAGGGTAGGTTTCTTATATCAAGAATATGTCAAGATTCTACTTCTTAATGATGACACTATTGAAGTCTCAGTTGTGATGCAAACATTATCATGATAGTAAAAGAATAGTCCTGTATTACTCTCCTCAAAGAGTCATTATATTCACAAGATATAAATATATGGATAGCCATTTGATTCATGTCATCTTTTACTATCGAATTGGAACGGTAAGGTATTGAGTGCAATAACTCGACTCAATTTATGTTGGGTGTACTGTGTTTAAACTTAATCATGGTTGTGGCCATCAAAATAATGGTATGGACTATTCCTCAGGCCAATACCACTGATTAACCATTCAATACAGAATGTTGCCCTTTTAGGCTCACAAGCATTTAAAATTTTGCAAGAAATATTAGCTGGTAAACAAAATAAAAGAAGACATCATTAAAGATGCATGGCGCATAGAAATATCACTATCTCACGGGTTCTCATGAATGCAATCCCACATAGGGTTTATGACCTCAAGCTGGCCAAGTGCCACCACAGAGCAGTAGGTTTCAAATATCAAGAATTATATTTCATTGAGGCTCCAAGTGCCTTCGACCAATCATAACAATTATCAATATGCACAAATAAATATATAGTCTCAACTCTATACGTTAAGAGCAATGCATTACTTATTCCTTTAGTCAGTAGTGTCAATTTTACTTTCAAATGAAAGGATTTTAAACTGTATTGCAATCATGTAATCATATGAGCAGAGGGCTCTAGATTAGAGATACCTGTAAATATTTCACAAAGATAAGGATGTAGCTCGCAGATCTTGAGCTTTTCCAGCTACTCCAGTCATTCTCCCTGACTGTAGCTCTCTACAATAATAGATTGTAGTTTTCTTGGTGTTCACTACCCACACACCCACTTCCTTCTCGAAGTCCCTCACACAAGAAAAAAACAAAAAGAACTGTAGACTCCAACTGAGCCCCTCACTAAGACACCAAGATGGCGTTTGATAACTAACCAAAGCATGTTCTTTGCATGTGATCTGGGCTTGCCACCTTGTGGGATCTTTTATCCACATAGCCCACTTAGCCTATCATCTCTCCTTTCCCACTCCTCATGGGTTTAAGGATATCGATGAGGTAAGAATAAGATAAGGTAGTTAATAGCGTAGTCAAGAGTTATTAACATCGACCTCTAAAGAGGTCCATATATAATTATATAAAAATACCCTTGACTAATAACATGGGTTGAAGAACTATTATAATATTCAAAATCATCTTAAAGATGAAAGCAGTAGATATCACACTAAAATCTTAGGATAATTGGGGTCAAGTAATACTCCCCCAACATCGACCAACATTGAAGTAAACTTAGTCAAATGACTAGAAAATAAAGAATTAATATCCCTATTTAAGAATAGGGTAATGAGAAATCTCATCAACTCTTAACTCGACTATCATATGACTTGAGACATTCCCCAAACGTCATCTAGTTCTCAAAGCACCATCAACAAAATAACTCACAAGAATGAAATACTACGAAGGAAGACACGACTCATGACAACTTACAAGGGATTCAGAAGGACATAGAAACCGATACTCAGACGACTAATCTACCTTGATTTCTTGACATCTAACCCTTCCTCCAGGATGGTACCCTCCTTCCTTCTTCAAAGGTCATTAATTTTTCCTGTTCACACTCAAGACCACAAAATCATGATCAGCGCATCATAACCATATCTCATAATATAATGTAATTAATGTTCAAAACTAATTAACATCAATCACTAACATCATCAAATTAGATATTTCCACAATATCAAATTAGTTAACTGTGACTAATCCTCCCAATTATCATGCAAAGTTAATGATTAAGTCTAATTGTAAGTTAGGGATGTAACAATGTTATTATCAAATTGTTGCACCTCATGGGTGGTCGATTGAGAATAAAGCTACTAGCTGAGGTAATTCTTTATAAACTTTAAGCTAGTAAGACTATGTATCATAATGAAGCTCTCGACAACCTTGAGTTGGAGTATCTTAAAACAAAACTATTGTTCTTTAACACATGCATGTTGCTAATACCACTAGTTAAGTTGTAGTCAAAGAAACCTTTTGTCAATGAGGTCAAATGATACAATGATACTATGGAACTATTTTGCAAGAACTCTAGTTAACCTTCGTGAATGAAGAGAGTTCTTGGGACTTGATATAAATAGTTATTATTGTCAAATATGTGATAGTCTCTTATTTCCCCAAGAATAAGATTGGTATGTCTTATGTGATTAGAGATGGATAACCTCTTTATGCACAAACATTGGTAAATGTACAACTCTTTTACTTTGACTTTTGAGTAAACCAAGCAAAGACATTATCAAGGACCTGGATTAGATGAGAATCCTCCATCCAGATGAGTTCCTTAGATAACTTCTAAATTTTTTAACAAAATTCTCTTGTGTTGATAACTATTTATGAATACAACTTTTACAATAAGGAATAGGGTGACAAGTAGTCACAGTTACCTTGTTCTAGTTGCAACAAGAAATCTTGGATCGAACTCTAGAAATCAGAGTTAGTAATCTAGTCAGATGGACTAAGAATTACCTAATGCTATTGTTAATGTATATGTGTATTTATCCTGGTTTAAGGAAAGATACCAAGTCAGCCTGACTAAA
Organism: Cunninghamia lanceolata; assembly: GCA_027924645.1. Lineage (NCBI taxonomy): Eukaryota > Viridiplantae > Streptophyta > Pinopsida > Cupressales > Cupressaceae > Cunninghamia > Cunninghamia lanceolata. The sequence continues at coordinate 1,942,089 of BSBN01000243.1, forward strand.
AGAAATGATGAATAGACAAGTTATGTCTAAAAGCTCTATAGGATGAGATAGCTTCTAAGTCAAGTTAGAGTGTGTGAACAATTGACTACGTTCATTTTGAAACATCTATGTATGTTAATTCTTTGGCCAAAGTAATGCATTTGTATTTGCATGTATTAGTTGATTCACTGTGCTCCAGATGGCACAATTCTTCTAGTAGTGTCATACATAGTTAGAGTGGATCTATAGTTGTATGACCATAAAGAATTATGAAGGACACAACACTAGAGACTCAGATGGAAAACCTATTGGTTCCTTATATCTATTCCCTTAATGAAGGGTAAGGCAACTTCCAGGTAGGAAGTTGTGTGGAGGACCATGTTGGTAGGTGGCGACTGATCAGGAAAGTACTGTACACTAGCCATGTATCCTCGCTGGGGTTCAGGGTTATTATTTCATGGTTATAGAAATCCATCACACAAATGTGACACCCACCACACAAACACAAGTTGTCAATGCCGGCTAACCCTATAAAACATCAAACACAAGTTGTCAATGCCTGAAATATGTATGTTCCTCCAAAGGGTTTTCCACTCCAGTAATTCTTGTGTTAATGATATGCTTCTATGTGTGTTCTTGCTTTTCCTCCAACCATAGTCCAGTGGTCTATTAGGGTTAGCCGGTAGAAGATATCAATTAAATGCAAATAAAAATTAAACAGAGAAATGGAAATACACAGAAATAATAACAGCGAGACACAAGTTTTAACGTGGTTCACCCAAACTTGAGCTACATCCACCAAACAGAGAGTCCAATATTATTATTCAGTAAATCAAACCGATTACAATCAGCAATCCCTGCAACTCAATACTGCTGCAAATGCTACAATCTCCATGTATACTTCTTTACATCTCTTTAGAATCATGTATACTTCTTTACATCTTCCTAATTATCATTTGAAACATAACTCTTCAAAACAATTACCATTACCACTTTGACTTCTATCCCAAACTATTATATTGAATACCACCATTTCATGTCACTTATGCAATATTCTCTACTCTTTTATTTCAACTATATCTTATATATTGCATTCTATCCTCCTAATCTTGACTTCATGTAAACATACTAGTATCCAACATTCTTCTATCCCATATCTAAAATAAATATCACCTAAATTTTTATCTCTATCACCTTCATATCTCTTACCTCTACTACTATGGTGTGTATTTTACCTATCTTCACTTCCAAAGCATCTCAACATGTTCCATCAATTCTTCCCTATTTTACATCATTCAAAATCTATTATCTACATTCCATTGATTATCAAACTTCTACTAAATTTTTTGAATCACCTTATTTTCTCTTTCAAACTAAGATACTTCATCTATATGTGCAACCTCAACATGTTTAGTTCTCCTTAAATCTCCATCTACATATCATTTATAAAACCATATATAACTATCATTCTCAACTTACAACTATCATCCTTATACCACCATTCAACTATTTTGTATTCACCACATGGTATTAGTTTCCACTAAGATCCTACTTTCCTTTCTGTAATACATTCTAAAATAGACTTTGCAAATATGTATAGTACCTTTTGATTAGTATCAAACTTATCATTACTTAATTGCATTACCACTAACTTTATTTTAATGATTTACTTAAATTTATCAACTCATTTTCAAATTTATTTTCTTCAAAGTATGTGTTCTACTATCGACCTAAATCTTTTGGTTCTCTATCCTCTTTTTTGAATTTCATCTTCTTCCACCATCTTATTTCATTTTCATCAAAAAATATGGCTTTCCTCATATCTAACTTCCTTTCAAGAAATGCATCTACTCCATTCCATTGAACTATTGCATTCTTCATGGATTCTATCACATTATCTTCAACAACATGGATATCTTCTTCTCTACTAATTTTATAATTCATATACTTTCTCCATACCACTTTCTTTATTTTCCACAATTAATGCCATACTTCTAGAATTTTCCTTATTTTCAACATCTTATATAACAAAAGATTAAAATTTACCTTCTCTATTGTATTGTTGCATTCATCTTTATCCTTCTTCAATTCCTCTTCATACATCACATTACTTTGATTTTTGGTATGCATATCACTCCGATCTTTGGTAATCACATCCCCTAGATCTTTGGTACAAATCTCCTTCTCTCATCCATAATATTTTGTTTCTCGATTCTCTTAATTTTCTCTTCAACAACTAACCACACTCTACACTTCCTCTCCTTGCATTTTTTCATTGAAGATATATCCTTCTTTCACTTTTGGCTTCACTCGCTTCACCACATCTTCATCTTTGACACTTGCATTACTGTAAGATCAATTTGACTTCAATTGTCTTGGCTTGAACATACTCATCCATTCTTTCTATGTTTCATTTCCATTTCCATTCTTAATTATCACATTTTTATCTTTTATATGTCTTTGAGATTTATATTTTTTGTCATATTTGGTCCACCTATAACTCTTTATATCTTACCTCTATCACACTACTATCATTCAAAACATAAAAAAAAAAATTACAAATCCTTTCTTTCGTCATTCCTCTCAAATATTATTTTGTCACAAACATTCCTTATATTAAGACAATATAATAATCATAATCATCTAATACTTTTCTTCCTTCTTGCATGTTCTCAATAACCTTCACTTGTTCCTCTTCTTTATCTTCTTCATACTCATTTGAATTAAATTTATAACTTCTTATTTTATTCATTTTAATACTTTTTAGTCTACCTAGAAACTTATTTGGCATATCAAATAATTTCTCCATTTTCTTAGCAACATCATCATCTTCAACATCACCTTGGCCTTTTTCTATTTTTTAATTCAAGTCTAATCAATCTTTTACTACCCATAGGGGAACTTATCTTCACCTCTTATTGATGTCAATTCTTTTGTCACATATCCACTAACTCACACTACACTATAGCACCTTATATATATATATATATATACTTTGCAACATTAGTCTCATTTACTTATAGCCTTCTTCTTCCTTGTTCATTATTTTTTTTAGTTTGTATCGATATTTGTTTCTTCACCTTTTATTGGAAACTATAACTTATCTAAACTATATTCTACATCTTTCATCATATTTTCTATCTTTTCTCACTTCTTTTGTAGAATTATTTCTAAACCTACTATCTTAGCTCAAGGTCACATATTATTTTGTCTAATCTTCATATAAACAACAAATCACAAATGCTTACTTGTATATTGCCTCAAAATTTGGTGCTCAATCCATTGGCCTTCATAAACAATCTCGATTTAAATCTTGTCTACTTCTAAATGTGTTTGTCCTTTATATTTTTTCTACACAATTCACACCTTAGGTAGATTTCCTCATATGTTAGTGATCTATCCACCTACTTCTCTTTTCAATTAACTTTTAAATCACATTGACACACTTCCCTTTTATACATCTCTAATAGATTTCCCTACTACTAGTGCCTCTATCTATAAGGTGGTCTAATTGATTCTCTCTTCTTCAATCTTGCAAATTTACTCTCACTTAGAGATCTATTTTCTCAAACTTTTTAATTCTTATTCACTAATGTGATGTTGATTGTCTCTCCTTTAATTTTCTATCAATAACCTCAATAACCTTGGAAATCTTCTACCCAATAACTTGGTACTAGAATATTCCTTCACTTATTTCATTAACTAATTTATTCATATTTAATGAAACCTCAAACCAACTTGTATAGTGGAGGATGTACTCACAAAGATTCACTTATAATGATCTTCAAACACTTGACTTCATGCTTAAAGATCTATCTTCTGTGGGATGGTGAGAAATATCCCAACATTGCAGGCACACATTACTAGCCTTTGTCAGGTGGTAGGATCTATACCACACCACCGCAATCTATTTCATGGGCTATTGTGGGGCTATGATAAGACCCGCACACCCGTGAACCTCTTTAGTCACCATCATGAGATGGCAGAGTAACTCCCGCTCTACCTTCGGCACCATCCAATGTCACTGTGGGGTTGTGGGCTCCCATACTACTACACACTTAGATGAAGACTGCCTTAGGACTATAGTAACACCACCAACCCACATCCCTCTTAGTTGCATCCTATGGTATTGCGGTAAAGTCTAGACTGCAAAACTTTAGACGTTTAAAATTAATGGAAAATAAGCTGGGGTTTTATCGGTGAGTTTGAGACACATTCTCAACAATGTGGCCCATTTCTCCATGATAGAGAGCACATGGCCAACCCTTTGTTTGTTTGTATGATGTAGCAGTTACACATAGGCGACTTAGGGAGTTGACCTACTGGTGCTAGACTTTAGATGAGCTAGATATAGTGATATGGCAACCTCGACATGATTGTGAGATAAAGTTTGATGACGCGGAGCAATAGGTCTATTATAGATAGGGGAGGTACCTGTTTGGTTGGACCATGTATATTATTGAGAGGTACCTTCCAAATAGGGTAATTAGATAGTTTGGATTACCCCAGCCAGAGTCATTTAAGGAAGCTATTTTTGCATAGACTCAAAAGAAGGTCCAAGATTTGGGACTTGAGATAGTAGTAGCTACAGCCTTGGTGAATTTTGATGCACTTGTACCAATTTAGTGGGACCCTAGAGGTAGAGAGGTAGATCCAGGTACTACACCAGAGTATGATTCCTAGTGGTTGACTTACAAGGATGGTTAGACTAACCATTCCTAGAGAGGTGGGTGGATGATGGTGAAGGAGGTCTGGTGAGCTAGCTGGAAGGGAGATAGTTATTGATACAAGTAGGGCCCATTGAAAGAGACAGAGGGTTGAGGCTGAGGAGGCTCCTAGACAGGAGGAGGAGGTATAGGCGGAGGCAGGCCACTAGGATGTGGTGATGGATGAGGAGATATAGATAGAGGTTGGCCACCAGGATGTGGTGATGGGTGAGCAGAATGTTCCTGTTGGGGAGTATCATGCAGAGAAGGGGGAGACATAGACAGAGAGACTACAACATCTCTTGGAGGAGGAGGTGCATAGGTGAAAACAATATGAGTTGTTGGTAGTTAAGCTCTAGATGGAGCGAGATGATGCTAGATTAGTAGCACAAAAGGCACATGCTACCTCACATACATAGATATCGGGACTAGCTCCAGGGGATATGGCTTGGGTGATGACTGAGAGACTAGGCCATAACTATGCGACTTAGGACAAAGTCACAGCTATAGAGGGTGACATAGGAGAGGGAAATAGTAAGGGCCATGATTGGATTATATTAGCTAATCGTTAGCCTTATTACAGAGCTTTCAAGAGTTCAACATGAGTTGACCAAGGTGACCCATGAGGCTGAGTATTATAGGGGCTTGGATCATAGCATAGTACCACCTAATCAGAGGCACTCATCTTTAGAGAGGAGAAAATCAGGGGCCTCCTCATTGAGGAGGTCAGGGGGATCGGTCATGGGGCCTCTACCACCACAAGCACCAAGAGAACAATAGCCTCCATCAACAGGGCCACAACCATCAAGGGCTGGTACTGATCCTTAAGAGCGAAGCTCAACACATTAATAGTTGTAGACACTTGTATTTTTATGATGATGATGCCTACAGGCCATTTTATTTAGTTTAATATATTTATGGATCATGTATCCCTTTTGTATAGACATGTACATGATAGTTTATTTTTTTGATATATATGAGAGATGACATGATTTTGGCGACATACATGATGTGTTATTTTATGATGTATATGATGCTTATAATGCTTATATATGATGTGATGATGACATTATGATATGGTTGACATATATTAGGATCATGGATTTATGTGATGATGTACTTATGATGCTATGGATGACATATGATGTATACATGATGTTATTTAGGGTGGAAAAGAGAGACTTAGTCTAAAATGTTAAACTAGGTCAAACCCTCTTCCATAAGCATTAGAACACAAACCGAGCTTGGCTTCTACCTATGAAGGAGATCCAAACTACAAGGGTTTTGTCCTTTTGTTGTATAGAGGAGAATCAACCAAATCCAACCAAAACTAAACAAGTAAACTAGGGCTAAATATGAAACCCTAATTGACCAAAATATGCAATTATACGACTGTCAAAAATAGAAACAGAAAATTAGAAAGTACAATAGAGATCAAGAAGCAAAGCAGATCTTGGATCTGATTTTGGGAACATAGAAACACTAGGGTGTTGGACATCCTAGACCCTTTCTAGGGCTTTAAAGAAGCTTTGAGTTTCACTAGACCTATACTTGTAATATCTTTCTTCTTCCTGGATCTTGTCTTCCGAAACTTGTATCTTCAACCTACATACAAGAAAAGAGGAAAAGGTTGTGTTGTGTTTAGGGGCTTGGCTTAGTCAAACCCTGTGTTTTATTATTTCCACCTCCACTATAGTGATGATTAGTGATCCAAGAGTGTGTACCCTAGGAGGGCAGAGACAAGATCAACAGTATATGATGAAAGTATAAATGAAAGTGATAATGATTACCACAATATGTGAAACCCTAGTCAAAGTAGATAACATAAGATCATGCACCAAAAAGGAGATAGATAAAGATAGCTTGAACTTCCTTAAAAACCTGCAAATGAGCTTCATAACATCCACAAGCACATAGCAATTCCAAGCATGAAGAGCATTAGAACATAGGAGAGCAATTCACAAAAGCATAAGATGACTCTTTCTAACATTCTAGGTGTAAAATGAATAATAAAACTCCTTTATATATACATTCCCACTCACAAATGATGAATAAAACCAAATGGGGCCAACATGTAAAAGCTAAGGAGGTTTCCTAAGCTAACACCATAAAATAGGACCGGGGCTAACATCTGGGACTAGGGCGCTAGGTGCCCTAATTCTTTAGCCCCACAAACTCTAGAGAGTGTCCATTTAATGGGCTTAGATCAATCCTAACCTTATTTTGTCAGGTTTATTCATCAAGATCAATATTTAATCATTTAATGTTTAAAAATGTGTTAAAATATGTACTGATTAACAAGTGTACACATTTTACTCCATAACATTTAGCTCCCACTTTAGTGTGGGTACGAATTTACATTCGAACTCATACTAAAGTAAGGAGAAAATAGATTTCAAACATGAAAACATAGAAACCCAAAGAATTCTGCCAAGTTGTGGACTATAGCAGCCCCCAAGCTTAGGATTTTAAGGTTACAAACACATAAGCAAAGAGATTTTCAAACATACAAGACATTGCAACATAATTCAGAGACACAGAGTACTATAAACATACATAGGAATACACACAAGAGACACGCCATACATGAAGGTAATACATGCCATACACAATGCATACATGCTTGACATGAAGCATACACATAAGGTACATAGAATACACATGGAAAACATGATGAAGACACATAAAACACAGAATCATTAAGAGAATACATGTTCAAACAATACATCAAACAAACAAACAAAAAACATAGAAACAAACACACAAGGCACATGACTCTGACACTATCTTTGTTTGTCATTAGGGGTCATGTGGAGAGAAATGTTTTCATGGGTCACACACTAGTAAGGAATGCTGAATTACTAGCTTACCATGACATGTCACATGAAGCACATGGGCTAACAAACTTCATTGTACTAGGTGGCTCATGGACCAAAAGGAAACATCACGGGCTATTGATGACCTCTGAATCACTAGGTGAGTTCCACGCCAACTATAATGAACAAGTATGTAACCAAAAGAGCATCTAGCCTGATGTATGCCCCCACCTTAAAGTAATTACTAACTCCTATCAAGGAGCAACTATTTTAAGGTAGAACAAACCACAAGATAGGCATGAGAGATTTCCAAAAGCACATGCCCATAAGATATGTGTTCTCAAAAATACATCGCAACCAAGGGGTTGCCCCCAAAAAAGGAAAACTAAGGCAATGCTATGAGCATGATACACAATGTCTTGTGTAGTCATGGTATCACATCAAGCATAGCAATAAGGTACCACATAAATCAAATCATACAAGAAAAACATAAGTAACATCACAAAGGGATCTACCTGATTGGCATTAGTATATGAATGGTTGTATAATAGGAGATATCTTGAGACTATATATATGGAACTATCATCATCTGCCAATTGGTAAAACTATGGAGACAAAGGAAGAAATATCACATGAAATCAAATAAAAAACTTTGGGTCAACAAGGGAGAATGTCAAACCATCCTACGCCTTGCATCATCCCCAAAGGAAATAACAATGCAACTTATGACACAAAATAATGATGATATAAATACAGAGAATATCACTACAAATTTTAGTCCTTTTATATCCTTGCACCTACAAGGGTGTCAAGAGTCATCCAAAGAGAGATTAATAAAAAAAATAAAAAACATGAATAAATTATCAAGCAACACATTATGGGGGAAAACAATACATGCACTCATAACATAATAGACATAAATTGGCCACACTCGCAAGTCAACCTAAAGCAAATTGTCCTCCACCCAATCTTGTTCATCACCAATTTGAAAAGGTGGACAAGATGCAAGAGGAACTATAGAAAGGGTGGTGTAAGGAAAAAGAGCCATACCTATATTATTATCATTAGATTCACTATTAGAATATAGCATGATAGGTTCCAAAGTGGCTTGTGAAGCTTTCTCTTTCTCTAGAGGAGACAAAACACTAGTAGATGTCTCTTTTGCATCCATTGGTGATAAACTCTTGCGAGGAGGGAGATTCTCCTCTCCTATGACAAGGTGAGCCATAGCACAACACTTCTTTCTTCCTCTCATTATTTTATTTTGCTTATCTTTATTTGTGATGTTGGGTAAGGGAACCGTGGTATCTTCCAACATGGGTTCCTTTTCTTCTTTTGCTTCAGGAAGATTAGAAGAAACAAGAGGAATCTCCTAAGGTTGAGAGATCATGGAGGAGGGGTTCCTCAGTGTGGGCTGATCCTCTTTCTCAACTTGTGAAATAGGTGGAAGTACTTGAGCAACTACAAGCAGTTGAGAAACCTCAGAAAATAAAACACATGCAATCGATTTCTTTCCACTTGTCTCCATAGAGGCAAGTGGGACAAAAGTAATATTGTGATTGTGGGGAGGTCTATTTTATGCTTGAAGATTGCCTTGTTGTCCTTGAAGGGATGGTAGAGGGGGAACCTCAACATATCTACCATATGCTTGGGGATGGGGAAGAACCTTCGATTTAGGCTTAACTTCATTTTTTCACCTGTGGGACAAGGGAAACTACTGTCGTATCCCCATAAGATCGAGTAGGTCTAGGTACATCACAAGGAGGTATGCTACTAAGCAATAACTCTACAATTTTCTATGATTTAAACTTTTTATATGACAAGAAGAATAAATCCTCTCTAGCTCGAGCAACTCTAACTAGTTTGGGCCAAAAGTAGTCAAGTGTAAAGTGTCCATGTTGAGCAATGGGCTAGTATCAATTGTGATGTATAGCGTGCACACGTCCCTCAAATTTATGAACCATAGAGGGGACCGCCTTCATGGAGAGGAGCCATGGGTGACCCAACTTCACATGAAATAAATCCGATGTTGGTATGATGATACAAGTAACATCCAATGTTCTTTGTCCAACCTTGATGTCAAGGGTAAAAACACCAAGAGTTGAAAGGATAGACCCATCGTGTGCTCTAATTGTGATTTTTGATACATCATAGTTATCGTGGTGTAACCCATGTTGATAACTAAGAGGGGGGTGAATCAGTTATCTAAATTACTTCTACTTCTGATCTTTCTTAACAATTAATTAAACATTAGATCATATAAACAAACATAACCATGAAATGGAAATAACATCAATACACATGACACAATGATTTTGACGTGGAAAACCCTGTTAAGGGAAAAAACCATGGGGAGATTAACCCAAGAATGTATTCTCTATTAAAAGAATAAGATAATACAAAATGACACTTGCCAATTAGGGCTCACTACCCGAGCACACTGCTCACAAGAGGGTCACTGCCTACAATAGTTTATACAAGGAAACTAGATACTTGAATTGATGAGAAGCATCCACACATGCCAAGGTTCAGTTCCGGTTAGGCTCAATACACTGATCTACTACACTTCATTCTTCCTCTTCTTTGGAACTGCTGTCTTATCACATACCAGACCTATATTACTACTATTACTCTGCTCCTCTGCTTTTCTTCGTACAACTTCACTTTGAACACACACCTCCACATCTAAATCCATCTGGTATATATATACATATAAATGATTTGAACACCTTTCTAGTTAGCATCCAGAATAGTCAATATTATCCCAAACTTTGATCTATCAGCTGAATCCTTGCTTGCTAAGTGATGCGTATCAAGGAGATGCTTATAGAAGTCATCAATTATGTCAGCCAATCATGACTGATACCTCAGGAAGCTTAAACATGATCAATATCTCATCCGGATTTAGGTCTGATGCTCTACCGGGTAGTTCTTCCTCTGTCTACTCTACCAAACAGGAACCCGACACTCAAGTGCTCATGTCTCTTCATTCATCCATCACCAGAGGCTCAATCCCTAGAATCTATCAGTCAAGGTACTCCTCTTGACTTCCCCAAAACCGTACTTTACTAAGATACTTCCTCTGAGAGATCCAGACCTAACTGTCGGACCTTGCCACATGCTCTATTCTTGTTTACCAGACCACAACATTCTTCAACCTGACTTCTAGTATAGACATATCATGCCCTGCGGATGGGTGCGATGAGCTTTGTTGCCATCAATGACAACATTCATGAAGCCATATAGTGTCTCTTGCCAACAATCTCCCCCTTTGGCATTGATGGCAACACTTAGTGAAAAATGACTAAGTGTCACACTATACTCCCCCTTGGCTAATGCTCTATTCTTATGTACATTTTCTAGAGCTCCCCCTTAGTTGGATTCCTCATTTTTTACTACTCCTCACTCCCCCTTTGACATCAATGGCAAAGGGTGGGGTCCGCACACCAAAATTTGTAAAACTCAATCTATTCTTAATCGCATAAGTATATTATCCAGTTATACTTTACATATACTTTAGAATATCTGCAAAAGTATTCTTCAATTGTACAACTTTTGTCGCCCAACTCAGCCTCATCCTGTCCAAAATTGAGATGTGACCACTCAACAGGAATGCAAAATCTTCTGCCCTCTTCAGATCTGTCGGATCACTGGTCCGGGCTATGGTTTGAGCATCATTTAGGGCTTCATGCATGGCCTCTAACTTAGGGATAATTATCCTTCTAAGTTCACTCAACCTACTTATTCTATTTTTCTTCTTCTTCTCAAGCTTCTTAATTTCATTTAAGATTGCAATAGTCTGACATTCTTGATTTATTATGGAAGTGGTAAGAGGATCAAAATTTTGAGATAGTCTTGTTAGTTTATCCTCCTATTCTTTCACTTTCTTCTCAATCTCCACTGTTACTTTGGACCATGTTAGACAAAATTTATACATTTCCCCACCATCTTTAAGAGCATTTTCTAATCTCTTTATCCCTATATCCATATTTCTCCTATCATTGGTTATTAGTCCTTGTACTTCAGAGAATCTCTTTTCCAAAAACTCCTTTCAGACTTTATTTTCTGCTAACTTCTCTAAGGAATTAAAATGTATGCTAACACTATTAACTAGAGATTTGAGATTACTAGATGAAGAGGCTGATAGATCCTTCTAAAAAGATGGCATGATCTTCTCTAATACACCAGATGCAGTTTCTATGAGCTTGCAGTCTTCCATGTGAGACTTCAGAAATTTTTCTTTTTCCTTTGCTAAAGTAAAGGATGCTAGCTTCATGGTTTGAACCGAGGAGAGGGAGTCAAAATTGAATGGTCCTTGAAGAAGTTCCAGTTCATCAAATTCCATCATCTCCTTGGTTAATAATTCTTTGACTACTTCTGCTATGTCTCTTGTCAGTGACAGGGTTTTGTCCCCTTTTGCAACCTTACCACTGTCATCTTCTTTTTCCTTCTCTGCTTCTTGATTGATCTTCTCTTCTACTCTTTCTTCTTCTTTAGATCCGGAGTCTATAGGGGAAACTAGAGGAGAGATGTTTGCTTTTTCATGGATCTCCTCTTCCAGAGCAGAGGATTTTAAGTCCTTATCTTTTTCTTCACCTGTCTCCTTTACCTCTTCTGCTACAGTCTTAGTAGATTCTTCTTTGTTATCCATTCCCGAGGGATCATCACCTAAATCCTCTATAATAGGAATATTGAATCTTTTATAGGCATTCCAGAGGATTTCTTCTGTTTCTTTTGCCACTTTATTAGTTTCTCCAAGCATGAGCTGATTCATTCTAGCCTTACTCTCAAACTCATCCTTGCAATCTTTGAAGATCATATCCATTTGTTTCGGAGTAATTGAAGGATAGAGCTAAATAGCTATTTGTTCTCTAATCTCTAAGTCCTTAGCCTTGGCATTTTCTTTTCTCATTTCAAGTTCCTTCTCTAAACCTTTAGGAATTGGAGAAATTATTTCAATAAATGCTTTATTGTATATGTTCAAGTACTTAACTATGGCTTCCTCCAAGATCTTTCTATCTACATCATTATATGCATCATAGAATTTTGTTATTGGTTGTAGGTTCCCATCCACAGTAATAGCTTTAACTACATCCCCTAAGGATAGAGTGGGCCTTTCAACAAACTCTTCTACCTCTGCCTCCTTGTCTTCACCAGATACTTTCTTTTTCTTCATCTTCGTGATTTCTTCATTAGATTCTGTCTCTTCTTCATCCTTCTAACTGATATAAGACCTTGTTGCCTTTGTCTTTGTTCTCTTTTCTCCTTTATCAGAGGATTTTGCTTCCAGTTTTGATGCCTTTGAGCTCTTAGCAGTGGCAGATGCAGAGCTCTTAGAGGATCTGGTCCGGGAGGGGGTTTCTATCAGAGCATTTTCTTTTTCTGCCTCTTCCTTTTCTTTTTCTGCCCTTTCCATCTTTTCTCTGTTTGCATCAAGTGCCTCTTTTGAGATGCCATACCTTTTGGCAACATTCTCTACTTCTTTTCTCACTTTTCTCTTCATCTCCGGCTGCCTTGGCTCCACATGAATCTTCCCACTCAGCTCTTCAAAGGTTCCAAACCTTTCTGCCTTAGGATCCTTGGGTTGACTGAGCATGTGTTGAACATGTAGCTCTACTATTTTCTCATCTACTTCATACCCCATTGGCATGATCCAGACTACCCTTGGCTCCACTACCTCCATTAGGCACTGATCAGTTTCTACCATAAAGCAAATTGTATCCTTATACTTTTCAAATAGAGATTGGGGGATTCTCTCTCTGGCTTGCATCATATTTTGAAAGTTCTTGAAGTAGCCCTAGAGTGCTGTATTTTGTGTCTTGGCATCACCAAGTCCATGCAAGTAATCTCTAATTTGAATTGCAACAGGTTTGTCATTCTACCATACCCAACCACCGGATCTGAGCAGCTCATTCATAAAGTAGAAGAACAAACACAGTATCAGCCCACCATACTTGAAAGAGTTCTTCTTGTCCTTCTTGATCTTTTGTAGGTTTTCCATCAGTTGGTTCAGAAGGAGTCCAGAAAGATCATAATCTGCATTCTTTCTCAACATTTCATAAGTAGTGTAGATTGCTATTCCGGATATAGAATTTTCTCTGCTGGAGTGATATATCTTGTAGCCAATAATCATGGAGGCAAACTTGATGTCCAGATTTGTGATATCCTCAACTGTCATTGCTCTTTTATCAAATTTAGATCTGGTAGCATCACTCACAGTTTGATTTTTGACTAATTTTAGAGTAGGTAACCCACCAATTGAGTGTAATCCAGTTACTACTCTAATGGCATCCTTAGTGATCTTAAATGGCCTGTTCAACCACATGTAGTTGTCATGCATTCTGCTTAAAACATACCGGACCCATTCATCTTCAGCAAAATAGGGGAAATGAATGCACTGACTAAAATGTTTATCCTTCATGACCTTGTATTAGGGTTTGAGATCAAATGAGTCATCTATCAGTTCCTTGTGGTAAATATCCATTAGTTTGGAGTCTCCGAATTCCTCAATGTTTGCATGAATATATGCCCTAATGTCTTCAACATGTAAAACCCCATGCGGAGTGCTGGAAAAAGTGCCTAAGGGATCCACTTCTAAAGATTTGTAGGGATGTTTCTTGAATTTAGGGCAAGGCCTATCAGAAATCTTTACAACATTTGGAGTAGCCATCTTCAAAAGATTTACAGAGAGATATTCAACAATGGAAAATACCTTTTACATTTCTAGGGTTTGTTGAATGAGCCAGATTAATTTACTAGATGAATTGACTTCAATGGTTGATCTTTGAGAAATTTGAAACAATTTGTTGCAGAGCTCCTTTTCTTTTCTTCTTGAATGCAAATGTGCAAATGACGAATAAATGAACCCTTTTATTTTTGGGAAAACCCTAATTCCACATTGCAATAAATGCGTAACTTAAGTCATTTTAGTTTCCTTGTTCTTCTTATTCTAAGAAGGATCTTTTCTGGATCACTGAGATATACTTAGAGTGAATAGTGACAATCTATCTTCCTTTCCCTACTCATTTGATCTATCCGTAAATCAAGATTCCACAATTTTTGAATCAAGCCAGATCTAACTGTGAGAATCATATTTTTACCAGATGATTATTAAACCAGATCAATCATGGTAGATTAGACTCTTCAAATCTTCTTGTGGATCTTTCATATCTTTACCAAACCTACTTTAGATGTTTCTCTAAGAACCCTCTAATCTGTAACTTCCCATGTGCCAGTTTTAGGCACCAATTGACTGGCTGGGGGAATTGGTTTTTCTTAGTGACTCCCCCTGAGCCAGAGCTCATCTATTCAATTTCTGGAAGGGTTATCAGCATCAGATTCTGGTGCGGATCCATCCCCAACATTCTCTGTGCTTCTCTTCACCCAAATCTTATTCATCTCCCTTTGAATTTCATCCGCGTTCACTTTTCCTTTTCCTTTGTCTTGGTTATGATTATGCTATTTTGGAACCCTTTTGTCTTGATTCTTACTTCTACAGAATTTGGCAATATGACCAGATCTATTGCAATTGTAGCAAACAACATTTCTTTGCATATTTGACTGATATCCTCTTGATCTACACTGATTAGCCATATGTCCCATTCTATTGCATGCAAAGCATCTACCATTGAATGAATTGTTCATTTGCATGTTTCTACACTCATGGGATTTGTGACCATACCTTTTGCAATTGAAGCACTGTCCGGGGAAGGATGTATTAGTCTGATTCATTCATCTTCTACATTGATTTGCTTTATGACCAAAGTTATTGCAGTTGTGGTAGTATTCATTGAAAGATGGATATCTTTGAGCATTTGGTTGCCTTACTAGAGGTCTTCTAGGCCTGTTTCTTGGATTTTCTGATATGGAGTTCTTTTGACCGGATCCGGAGCTTTCACCTTTCTCATACCCCAAGCCTTGCTTGTCATCTACCCTCTTTTGGCTTTGAAGAAGAACTTCAAGTTGGGCAGAGCTTATCTTGAATTTCTCTTTGTATTCATTTGCTGTTTGAAAATCCTTTTTAAGATTGTCAATCTGATTCTCAAGTTGTTCTTCATTATCCCTAGCTTCTTCAAGATTAGATTCAAGATGCTTGATTATTCTATCCATTTTGTGGTAGTCTTCTGATTTCTCTTTGAGAGATTGTCTTAGATCATCTTCAATTTTCCTTTTTTCTTCAATTTCTTGGGTAAATTTCATAACTCCTGATTCAATTTCATGTCTTACCATAATGACCTCTTTTGATAATTTTTCACATAACTTGGTTTTCTCCTTTAGATCTTGATTTGTATCATTGTCTTCACCTTGGCTTGCCAATTGCTGAAGTAGATCCTTTCTCTTTTTCATAGAGATACTTAGTTTCCCTTTTAGTTCATTTATGAAATCATCATCCTGTTTAAGTCTTTCCTTCGATTCATTGACTTTAGATTTAGATTGCTCAAGATCATCTAGGGTAGACTGAAGTTGTTCTCTCATACCATACACATCCATTTGAATTCCTAGATCTTCCTCAAGCTGTTAGGCTCTGTTTGGAGGAACTTGGCTCTAATACCAATTGTTGATAACTGAGAGGGGGGGGTGAATCAGTTATCTAAATTACTTCTACTTCTGATCTTTCTTAACAATTAATGCAGCATTAGATCATATAAGCAAACATAACCATGAAATGGAAATAACATCAATACACATGACACAATGATTTTGACATGGAAAACCCTTTTAAGGGAAAAAAAACTATGGGGTGATTAACCCAAGATTGTATTCTTTGTTAAAAGAATAAGATAGTACAAAATGGCACTTGCCAATTAGGGCTCACTACCCGAGCACACTGCTCACAAGAGGCTCACTACCTACAATAGTTTATACAAGGAAAGTAGATACTTGAACTGATGAGAAGCATCCACACATGCTGAGGTTCAGTTCTGGTTAGGCTCAATACACTGATCTACTACACTTCATTCTTCCTCTTCTTTGGAACTACTATCCTGTCACATATCGAACCTGTATTATTGCTGTTACTCGGCTCCTCTGCTTTTCTTCACACAACTTCACTTTGAACACACACCTCGACATCTAAATCCATCTGGTATATATATACATATAAATGATTTCAACACCTTTCTAGTTGGCATCCAGAATAGTCAATATTATCCCAAACTTTGATCTGTCGGCTAAATCCTTGCTTGCCAAGTGATACATATCAAGGAGATGCTTATAGAAGTCATCAATTATGTTGGCCAATCATGAGTGATACCTCAGGAAGCTTGAACACCATCAATATCTCATCCAGATTTAGGTCTGATGCTCTATCGGTCAGTTCTTCCTCTATCTACTCTGCCAAACAGGAACCCGACACTCAAGTGCTCATGTCTCTTCATTCTTCCATCACTGGAGGCTCAATCCCTGGAATCTATTAGTCAAGGTACTCCTCTTGACTTCCCCAAAACTGCACTTTACTGAGATACTTCCTCTGAGAGATCTGGATCTGACTGTCAGACCTTGCCACATGCTCTGTTCTTGTTTACCGAACCACAACATTCTTCAACCTGACTTCCAGTATAGACATATCATGCCCTGCGGATGGGTGGGATGAGCTTTGTTGCCATCAATGACAACATTCATGAAGCCATATAGTGTCTCTTGCCAGCAACCCATGCATGTAGATAAACTCTTTAGTTACTTCATTTACGATGCATATATAGGATCAATCATAGCACCTCTAATGGGTTTATCATTGATTCAAATAGTGATGTATAGAGTTCCATCAGGAGCTTCAATAATAGCATCATGAGGAGTAAAAGATATAGATAGTTGAGGGTCAACTTGCTCTTTATGAGGGCAGGTGTCTACCATACCAACATCATCTTTATAATCTTAATGAGATGGATCCATGACATTAGATTCATGATGAGGTAATGGATTTGTATATATTTGTAAGTTTTGATTGGGTGGAGCCACCTATTTATTTCCTATGTCATTTACACCAGCAACTTGGATGATATTGGAATCAATGAGGTCCTTAACTTCATGTTTAATATGCATACATCTTTCAGTGTCATTACCAGCGGTCCAGTGAAATTGACAAAAGGCCTTCGAATCAAATGAAGATGCTTGCATCTTAGTTGGATCGAGAGGTCGAATGGGTGGAAGTTTCATGAGATTGTTGCTCAAAATTTGCATCATTATAGAGTAGAGAGACTCTGATAATGGTGTGAAATGTCTTGTTTTTGGTTTCAATTTATATGGGGTGGGAGCAGGAGATGACGCTACTACCATATGTTTTCTTATGTTATCAGCTAAAATTGCATTGATCTTGATGAATTTTTTTTTGTTTCTTTTGAATGAATGATTGTGTGAGGCTTTAGATTGACCAATTGGAGCTGATGAGGTATTACTCTCATACTAACTAACAGAAAGTTGGTAATCACAGAGAGCTATGCAAAGATAAGTGAAAGATTCATTGTGCATCAACAATATTGTGAGGCCAATTATTTCACCTCCCTTATTTTGATTGATTATGCTATTTTGTGATGACATTATCAGACCTTTAGTGACTATGTTTTTTTATGCAGACTTGTTTATTATCTCCTATTTATGATAGGACTTTGTTTTGACATATGTGATCTGATTCGATCATAGTGGATGATATTTTGTGATTTGACACATGGGATATATTAGATGATATTTCGTGATGAGTTCTAATTAATTATGTGATGTCGACTATTTGACATATGATTTAAAATATAGTTTAAATTGGAGTTATGTATTGATGATTATTGATGTATTTGAATTGCATGAATTTAATTCTAGTTGCTTCGGCTATGATTCCATGATATGACTGACACTTGATAGAGATGTGCAGGTTTCACATTCCCTAGCCACGGGAAAATCGGAGGTAGAATTCACACTATGTTATCCCCTATAAATCCGATCCATTCCCAAGAGGGATAAGGATCACGTTTGAATTTGAATGTTGATTTAAGTAATTGATTTAATTTTTATTATTTTGGCCTTAGTACCCTTGTCTATTTATTTAATAATAAGTGTTGTATAATTTTACTTGATTTACACCACTTGGTATTTATTTTATTTTGAGGCCATTTAAATGTGAGTTTTAACCCCCTTTGTGAACCCTAGAGTCCCAAAAGCTACCCTAGGTGGTTACCCTTGAGTCTAGGGACAACTTGGACTATCTAAGCCTAGATTTGACTCACGTTTGGTCACTCTAAACCATGGTTTAGTAAAAGTGACGAAAATTTGAAATAAGGGAAGTGGGAGATGAGTCATGCCTTGGGAAAGACTCATCTCCCTTCCCAATGTTTGGGAACCCTTTCCCAAGGAAGACTTGGGAGGTCTCCAAGACTCCCAAGTGTGTGGGAGCTTCCCCCAAGACTCTCACACACGTGTGAGAGCATCTTGGAGGAAGATGGCTCCTTGAGAGAATAGGAGGATGCCATATGGCATCCCTTATCCTCTTGAGGGTGTGAGTGGAGTTGCCACCTCACCACTTGTCCTCTCACACATGTGTGAGAGCACAAGTGGATAAGGTGAGGATTGAGAGGGAATGAGAGGATGACACTTGTCATCCTCACACTTCCTCTCCCTTGCAAGTGGCTTGGGAGGAGGAAGGAGAAGGTGACAAGTGTCACCTTCTCATTCCTCAAGGCCAAATTCATGGCCTATATTATCTCCTCTTGTTGAGGAGTGTGGGGTTCTTCAATTTTTAT
Source organism: Cunninghamia lanceolata (assembly GCA_027924645.1). Taxonomy (NCBI): domain Eukaryota; kingdom Viridiplantae; phylum Streptophyta; class Pinopsida; order Cupressales; family Cupressaceae; genus Cunninghamia; species Cunninghamia lanceolata. Next base: position 1,961,316 of record BSBN01000243.1, read on the forward strand.
TCTTATTGCTATTTTTTTGGAGGAGTTTGGGAGAGTTAGAGGCATTGCTTGAAGGATTGGAAGGCTTAGGAAGGCTTGGAGCTCTTCACCAACTTACTTCCATTATAAGGGCTTTGAAGGTAGGCCTCTTAACTTGTTTTCTCACCCTAGCTTATTTAATGTATTGTGTTATAGTTTTGGTTGTTTTGTTGTTGCATTGTTTTGTTTTCTTGGGATGGGAGTTATGGTGAGAGCACCTCCAATGGAGGTAATGCTCAACTAGTTTGGGTAGGGGAAAGGAACCTCCTTGAGGTCTCTCCCACATTATGCATTTTTTCCTTGAGGGCTTTTATTTGTGGAGAAGTCTATTAAAATGGCAAGAGTGCCATGGAGATCATTGTGATTTTGTGGAGAATGGTGTTTTAGAGATTTCATTTGGCTTAAGGCCATGAGCATGATATTTTATCTTTTGGGAGCCCTTTGAAGTTGAGGGGTCCATTCCCTACCCTCAACAACTCATTTTTATGAGTTGAGTTTGTGTTTAACCTATGGGCTATTTTGTGTTGTTGTGCTTGATTTTGTTGTGGAATGTTCTTCACCTGTGTGAATCCCTACCTCCCCAGCTCGGGGGTGACCCACTTGCGGGTCTATGGTAGGGAGGAGAGCTTTTGAAGTGGTTAGTTTTGTGGTTCTTGTTGTTGTGTATGTTTGCAAGTTTTAAGTGGAGGAAGAAAGTAGATGAAAGCCTTCTTGTGTGGATTTAGTGGTAGTTTTCTATTGGCTGTGATAAATGGTGAAATGTAAACATTTTGTTAGTTTATTTAATGTTGTTTTCTTCCTATTTTGTAGAGTTGAGAAGGTGTGAAATGTATGGAAAAATAGATATAAACAAATTTCTATCATTATTCTTCAAAACAAAATCTACATGAGTTGTAATGGCTATTAGAATTCACTGTAAGGAAAGAAGGGAAAAATAATTAGTTGCAAAAATAGTTTTATTGCATACAAAAAAAAAAGTTAATTCAGTCTTCTGTTGTTGTATTAGAGTATATAAGATTTTTGTTGTTGGAAGTGGAATAAAATGTATTACCTATTTTGCATAATGTTAGAAAACAAAATATTTGATATAAAGTTATCTATATAGAAGTTGTGTTCTTTTCAAAAAAAAAAAAAAGAGAAAACTACTGTTAAAATTTATTCTATTAGACTGGAAGTGAATAATTCTGCCATTAGATTCATTGTGGGAAAATAGCTTTGGTTTGTAACTATTTAAATGTATATATATATATACTGGAGTATATATATGTATATATATAGATATATATTTAACTTCTTATTTTTACTCCATTTACTATTATATTATGCACTGGTTATTTTCTGTTCAAAAGAAAAGGGAAAAAAAAAACTACTATATTATTTTGAAAACAAAAATAGTGTAAGTAAATCTAGATATCTATATACATATATACCATAACCAATATATAATTTGTATACAACAGATATACCCTAGAATAGAAGTATGAGCATTAAGCAGGGGGTGGACTGTGTTTAACGATTTTGGGTTTTTATTTAAAAGAAAAAAATACAAAGATTGGTGGGACTGTGGGCAGCCACGCCCACAGCCCCACCCCTTATATTAAACAATGGTGTGGGGGAGGCTGTGCCTCCACCCACACCCATGGGTGTGGGTGGAGGCACAACCTCCCCCACACCCCCAAACTTTCCCCTTCCATAGCATGGCTCCGAAACCACCGGTATCCCTGCTACCCTCTACTTGCCACACCACGAACTCTGAACCCTCCATCCGCCACTCTTCCTCCGCGGAGACTCCCCATTTCGCTGCCTTCAACCCCCGTAGTACCACCACCCACATTGCCGTCCATCCATTGTAGTGCCACACCACCCCTTAACCTCCCACAAGGGCTCCTCCGCAGACCCCATTAGCCGCCGCGCCACTGCAGAGACCCCACACTCCCTATGCTATCCTTAGATCGCCATCGGTGACAGTGCCCACCGCCAGCCGCAGACCTCCACCTCCGTCTGGCTACGCTTCCTTGAAACCCCTTTTCCGCGGCCTCCTCACTCGGCACCACTGCCTTCCACCCTCAGTTCATAGCTTCAACTCACTGTAATGTATCCTCTCATGGCTTCCTAACCCTACTTGCAAAATGAGAATAAAACAAATAAATGAAAACAAAGAAAGAAGGAATGTGATTAGGGCAACTCAAAATGTGAGACAACATAATAGAAATTTAGGGCAGACAAAAAACAATTTAGGATTAGATAGGGATTTTCTCATTTTCTTTATGTGAGGTTAATGTATTTGAGAGGAGATATTTTATTATCCTTTTGCCTTTTGCTCATTTTAAACTTGGAGTTCACTATATCTGGGTAGAATTTTTTTTAATGAAGGTTTGCATTTTTATTCTATGGCCTTGTGCTTTTATTTAATTTTCATTTGGGGAGATTAAGTTTATTTCTGTTGAGGAGTGATCTTTCCTATGTTTTTTTTTAAATTCACTTAAAGGGGGTTATTGATTTCATTTTTTCTTTGGCGGGGTTTATACATTTTTATTGACCTATCTTTTTATTATTTTACAGTATGAGTTATTTAAACTCTCCTATCTTATCCATTTTATCATTCGAGTTAGTTATTAAATATAATGTCGGAATTCTATTTAATAATGGACTCAACCTTTCTTTTGAATTGATTTGACATCTTGCCTTCAAATTCAATTTTATTATTCTATTTTAAAATTGTTGATTTTGTTCTTATGATTGAATTTAACTTTTATTACTAAATTTCATTTAAATTCCTTATGAGTGATTTATTTAAAATTTTATTTTGCGTTTGTCGAAGATGCGTTTTGCTGCCAAAATTTTGTTAGATTCTTAGGGTTTATTTTATGCGTTGTTTTATTTATTTTAATCCACCTATCCACTTCAATCATGCGCCATCTTACCATATTGCATATCACTTTTCGATTTGAGTTAAGATAGGGTTCAATGCTTGTGAAATCATCTTCACCTAGGAAACTTAGGGTTCAAGTTTAATTGGTCTAACCCTAGTAGCGACACCCCACGTGTTGCATACCCCCTAGATGGCCTTCACCATCACGGTTACGTTGACATGTCTATGCCTATGCATATTGCCACTGAGCATGCAGACACGTGCGAGGGGGTTCCTAGGGATAGGTAGAAAAGTTTTTCGTAGTTCGTGTCATGACCACATGGCAAATGTGGACATGACATGTGTGTTTGTGTGTCATGACCGCATGGGAAATGTGGGCATCACATTTGGTATCAGAGCCTAAGTTTAAACACTGGGCTTGTTTGGGCACATTATTATTTTTGCAACTTAGACTGATTTGTGGTTACCTCATTTTTGTAGGATGCCTCCCCAATGAGTTCGGCAAGCGCGGTCCTACCGCACTCCATCCCCTAAGATTCACAGTGATTCTTTAGCTGAGGTTTAGGCACATCCAGTCCCACAGATACCGCAGGCACCACCGACCATACTAGATATTGGGCCACAGATTTTGCAGGCCTTACAGGCAGTTCTAGATAGACTTCCACCGGCTATAGTTGAGCCACACATAGAGCCACATGTCGAGCCCCATGAGGATCCACGAGAGGAGCCACACGTAGATCCACGAGCTAAGTCCCGTGTTGAGCCACGTGTAGAGCCTCGTGTAGAGTCGCGAGAGGCACCATGTGTGGAGCCTTATGTTGAGTTGCCAAAGATAGAGGAGGTTGGTTCGGCCGATAGGGCCCATAGCAGGAGTCCTTCACGTCATGCTAGATATGATGAGGTAGTACGGGTAGAGCACTTTGGTCACAGGCCTTATGACTACTATACAGATGAGCCTATCAGGAGGCCTAGAGACAGAGGAGACCCCATTAGGGATATATTGAGGTTGAACCCTCCTACATTCGTTGGGACCACAAAGGGAGCTGAGGCAAAGGCCTGGCTTATCAGTTTAGATAGATGCTTCACATTGCATCCTTACGAGGGCAACACGAAGGCCCGTGTGGTGGTACACTTGTTGCAAGATACAATAACTACCTAGTGGCGCACTAAGGAGTGCAAGCGTCACCTTTCTTTAGACACCCTCACATGGGAGACCTTCGTTGAGCGCTTCAATGTGTGCTACTTATCAGACCATTACAGGCAGCGTCATATAGACGAGTTCCATGACCTACAGCAGAGGGGTCTTACAGTGGCTCAGTATGAGGGTAGGTTTACAGAGTTATCCAGATATGTGGAGTATCTCCATGACGAGAAACTCCTGGTGCATAAGTTTATCAGAGGACTAAACCACAGTATAGCAGGGCCTGTTCGGATGGTAGACCCCTAGACTTTGAGCGATGCTGCCAAGAAGGCATACTTCACTGAAGAGATTCAGGGATGAGGGCAGGGTTCACACCCTCAATTTTAGGATCAGGGACAGTAGCAACATCAGCAGAGTTTCCGTAGACCATCACAGACACCTCATAGAGGAGGATTCAGTTCCGCACCTTTACCTCCTAGGCCCCCACAGCAGTAGTAGCCACAGTAGCAGCAGAGAGCTAGGACACAGTAGAGGTCACATGGGGGACATAATATAGGTTGGCAGCAGTAGGGCCCATGCAAAGATCAGAGGCAGTAGGGACCACCTACGGGACCCGCAAGGTTGTAGCAGTCTTATAGGGGCTCGCAGGGGTCTACTGGTAGATTAGGGCAGCAGCAGTCGAGTAGGACTCAAACTGGATAGGTTCAGGCTAGGGGCCCTTGTTATGTTTGTGGTGGAGCTGGACACCTAGCTAGAGAGTGTCCACAGGGTTTTACAGTAGGGGGATAGCCTCGTGCAGGAGGATCCGAGCAGACTGTTGGTGATGTGGGTAGATCCCACCGCATGTTTGTAGTGGTTGATAACCGCCAGGCAGATTTTTAGGCGTCAGTGATTGAGATGTCAGGTATGATTGGGGGTAACCCCATTTCTATTCTCTTTGATTCTGGTGCTACTGATTCATTCATATCTCCATTGTTAGTGGAGCGTTGCAGGCTAGTGGCCTTTAGGTAGGGTGAGAGGTGGGTGGTTGAGTTGGCCTCAGGTGCCAAACTGACAGTAGATGCCTTAGTCCATGACTGTGAGATTGATTTGGGACCCTTTACCACAATATATGACCTTAGAGTCATGAAATTAGGATCATATGATGTGGTGTTGGGCATGGATTGGCTTGCGCCTCATCGAGCCAAGCTAGATTGTCGCCGAAAGGGGATCAGCTGTTTAGATGATCATGGCACATCGGTTGAGATAGTGGGCATACAGAAGCCCATAGCTGTACATATGATATCCACTCAGCAGCTTAAGCACTGCATGCGGAAGGGATGTCAGATGTTCACCATCACAGTGAGCGATAGATCAGATGATGAGCCAGAGGCATCTTTGGATGATCATCCCATCCTTAGAGAGTTTGCCGATGTGTTTCCAGCAGAGTTGCCAGGGATGCCACCCCAACATGAGGTAGATTTTCATATAGACTTAGTGCCGGGTACTGAGCTAGTGTCTCGTGCACCCTACAGGATGACCACACATGAGCTCACTGAGCTCAAGTTGCAGTTGGAGGACTTGTTGGAGAAGGGGCACATCTAACCGAGCGTTTCACCTTGGGGTGCTCCTATCATCTTCGTGAAGAAGAAGGATGGGTCTCTTCGTTTGTGCATGGACTACAGGCAGTTGAATAAGGTGACAGTGAAGAACTGTTATCCTCTGCCCACGATTGACGATCTTTTTTATTAGATGCAGGGAGCCAAGGTGTTCTCTAAGATAGACCTAAAGTCCAGGTATCATCAGCTACGTATCATAGAGGTAGATATCCATAAGACCGCCTTTTGGACTTGTTATGGCCACTATGAGTTCACAGTGGTTCCCTTCAGCTTGACGAACGCCCCTGCAAAGTTCATGAGTCTCATAAACGGGGTGTTCCGTACCTATTTGGATCGGTTCATGATCATTTTCCTTGATGACATTTTGATCTATTCACGGACCGAGGAGGAGCATGAGGAGCACCTTCGCCAGGTTCTGCAGTGTTTGCGAGAGCAAAATCTTTATGGGAACTTAGCGAAGTGTGCATTTTTTAGGACAGAGGTTCAGTATCTGGGCCATATCCTATCTGGCGATGGAATCTCAGTAGATCCATCGAAGATTAGGGCTATCAGGGATTGGCCGGCACCCACTAGTGTGACAGAGGTTAGGAGTTTTATGGGGTTAGCTAGTTATTACCGTCACTTTGTTGAGGGTTTTTCTCAGATTGTGCACCCCATCACTTCCCTTCAGCAGAAAGGGAAGAGCTTTCTTTGGACTGAGTAGTGCGAGAGGGCCTTTGGGGTCCTCAAGGAGCGTCTTACCAGTGCTCCTATTTTAGCGGTTCCTGATCTTGCAGTAGATTTTATGGTTTGCACGGATGCATCACTTGAGGGATTGGGAGCTATACTTATGCAGGGTGGTAGAATGATCGCGTATGAGTCACAAAAGCTCAAGACCTATGAGCTGAACTACCCCACGCATGACTTGGAGTTAGCGGTAGTGGTTCATGCTCTAGTTCATTGGAGACATTTCTTGTTGGGTCATTGCTTTGCACTCCATTCTGATCATCACAGCCTTCAGTACATCTTTACACAACTGAATCTAAATGCCCATCAGTGGTGTTGGATGGAGTTCCTTTGTGAGCATGACTTTGATGTCCACTACATCAAAGGGATGGAGAATGTGGTTGCTGACGCATTGAGTCAGAGGCGTCATGAGATCTTGACCTTGACTCTGAGTGTGGACTTGAGAAGTCGCATTATTCAGCATCTGCCAGAGGATGAGTGGTATCTTGAGGTACAACGGGAGATCAGTGCACAGAGGGCCCTTGTGGGAAAGTTTGTAGGGTATTCACTTGACGCAGATGGTTTACTTCATCATCAACAATGCATCTATGTACCCCGCACAGGTGACCTATGTACTGTAGTGTTATCAGAGGCTCACAGATCACCATATGCGGCACATCCGGGGGTGAAGAAGATGCATGTTGATCTTCGATAGCTGTACCATTAGGCAAGTATGAGATGTGACATAGTAGAGTTTGTTGCTCGATGCCTTGAGTGCCAAAGGGTCAAGGCTGAGCATCAGCATCCAGCAGGTCTTCTATACCCACATGATATACCTAAGTAGAAATGGGACACCATTTCCATGGATTTCATTGTTGGTCTTCTTATGTCTTGGTATCGCCATGATGCCATTATGGTGATAGTCGACAAGTTGACCAAAGTAGCGCATTTCTCACCTGTACGCATGATGTACAATGTGCCAACAGTGGTGAGAGTATTCTTAGATGATATTGTGAGATTACATGGAGTACCTTGCCGCATTATTTCAGACAGAGATTTTGTATTCACTTCAGCATTTTGGAGAGCCTTGCAGCAAGCGTTGGGCACACAACTCAACTTTAGCTCTGCTTATCATCCCGAGATAGATGGGCAGACAGAGTGGGTGAATTAGGTGTTGGAGGACATGCTTTGGATGTATGTTATGGACCATCAGTCTAGATGGGAGGAGTATCTGTATCTGGTTGAGTTTGCCTACAACAATGGGCATCACAGCTCGTTAGGTATGCCTCCCTTCTAGGCTTTATACGGCAAATCGTGCAGGACACCATTGAGTTGGGATCGGATAGAGGACAAAGTTGCCATTGGTCTAGAGCTTGTATAGGATATGGAGCAACAGGTCACACTGATTAGACAGAGGTTACATGAGGCACAAGATAGGCTAAAGAAGTATGCCGATGCTAAGAGGATTGATCAGAGCTTCTCAATAGGTGATAGGGTATTCCTTAGAGTGTGGCCACAAAAGAGTTCTATCCATTATGGAAAGGGCTCTAAGCTCGTACCACTGTTTGTAGGACCCTTTGAGATTTTGGAGCAGATAGGACCAGTTGCCTATCATCTAGCATTGCCACCTAGCCTGTCACATATCCACGATGTCTTTCATATTTTTGTTTTGAGGTGATATATATCTGATTTGTCTCACATGCTGGACTAGAGTGCTTTACAGGTAGAGGCGGACATGCAATTAGCTTTGGAGCCAATTCACATATTGGCTCGTCAGACACTAGGCCTTTGAGGTCGAGAGCTGGACTAGGTTAGGGTCTAGTGGGATCGATATGACGACGTCACAGCAACTTGGGAGGATGCAACTAGTTTGAGGGCACTCTATCCTCACCTTTTTGATGACTTCTAGGAGGAAGTTCAGTCTTAGTAGGGGAGGATGTGAGGCCGATTATTTCACCTCCCTTATTTTGATCGATTATGCTATTTTGTGATGACATTATCAGACCTTTAGTGACTATGTTTTTTTATGCAGACTTGTTTATTATCTCCTGATTATGATAGGACTTTGTTTTGACATATGTGATCTGATTCGATCATAGTGGATGATATTTTGTGATTTGACACATGGGATATATTAGATGATATTTCGTGATGAGTTCTAATTAATTATGTGATGTCGACTATTTGACATATGATTTAAAATATAGTTTAAATTGGAGTTATGTATTGATGATTATTGATGCATTCGAATTGCGTGAATTTAATTCCAATTGCTTTGGCTATGATTCCATGATATGACTGACACTTGATTGAGATGTGCAGGTTTCACATTCCCTAGCCATGGGCAAACCGGAGGTATTCCCAAGAGGGATAAGGATCATGTTTGAATTTGAATGTTGATTTAAGTAATTGATTTAATTTTTATTATTTTGGCCTTAGTACCCTTGTCTATTTATTTAATAATAAGTGTTGTATAATTTTACTTGATTTACACCACTTGGTATTTATTTTATTTTGAGGCCATTTAAATGTGAGTTTTAACCCCCTTTGTGAACCCTAGAGTCCCAAAAGCTACCCTAGGTGGTTACTCTTGAGTCTAGGGTCAACTTGGACTATCTAACCCTAGATTTGACTCAAGTTTGGTCACTTTAAACCATGGTTTAGTAAAAGTGACGAAAATTTGAAATAAGGGAAGTGGGAGATGAGTCATGCCTTGGGAAAGACTCATCTCCCTTCCCAATGTTTGGGAACCCTTTCCCAAGGAAGACTTGGGAGGTCTCCAAGACTCCCAAGTGTGTGGGAGCTTCCCCCAAGACTCTCACACATGTGTGAGAGCATCTTGGAGGAAGATGGCTCCTTGAGAGAATAGGAGGATGCCATATGGCATCCCTTATCCTCTTGAGGGTGTGAGTGGAGTTGCCACCTCACCACTTGTCCTCTCACACATGTGTGAGAGCACAAGTGGATAAGGTGAGGATTGAGAGGGAATGAGAGGATGACACTTGTCATCCTCACACTTCCTCTCCCTTGCAAGTGGCTTGGGAGGAGGAAGGAGAAGGTGACAAGTGTCACCTTCTCATTCCTCAAGGCCAAATTCATGGCCTATATTATCTCATCTTGTTGAGGAGTGTGGGGTTCTTCAATTTTTATTCTTATTGCTATTTTTTTGGAGGAGTTTGGGAGAGTTAGAGGCATTGCTTGAAGGATTGGAAGGCTTAGGAAGGCTTGGAGCTCTTCACCAACTTACTTCCATTATAAGGGCTTTGAAGGTAGGCCTCTTAACTTGTTTTCTCACCCTAGCTTATTTAATGTATTGTGTTATAGTTTTGGTTGTTTTGTTGTTGCATTGTTTTGTTTTCTTGGGATGGGAGTTATGGTGAGAGCACCTCCAATGGAGGTAATGCTCAACTAGTTTGGGTAGGGGAAATGAACCTCCTTGAGGTCTCTCCCACATTATGTATTTTTGCCTTGAGGGCTTTTATTTGTGGAGAAGTCTATTAAAATGGCAAGAGTGCCATGGAGATCATTGTGATTTTGTGGAGAATGGTGTTTTGGAGATTTCATTTGGCTTGAGGCCATGAGCATGATATTTTATCTTTTGGGAGCCCTTTGAAGTTGAGGGGTCCATTCCCTACCCTCAACAACTCATTTTTATGAGTTGAGTTTGTGTTTAACCTATGGGCCATTTTGTGTTGTTGTGCTATGGAATGTTCTTCACTTGTGTGAATCCCTACCTCCTCAGCTTGGGGGTGACCCACTTACGGGTCTACGGTAGGGAGGAGAGCTTTCGAAGTGGCTGGTTTTGTGGCTCTTGCTGTTGTGTATGTTTGCAGGTTTTAAGTGGAGGAAGAAAGTGGATGAAAGCCTTCTTGTGTGGATTTAGTGGTAGTTTTCTGTTGGTTGTTGAAGCCATGGCCATCATGGCCTCACTGTACTTATTTTGGCAAGTTATTTTCCATGGAGTTGGCTGTGATAAATGGTGAAATGTAAACATTTTGTTAGTTAATTTAATGTTGTTTTCTTCCTATTTTGTAGAGTTGATAAGTTGTGAAATGTATGAAAAAATAGATATAAACAAATTTCTGTCATTATTCTTCAAAAAAAAAATCTGCATGAGTTGTAATGGTTGTTAGAATTCATTGTAAGGAAAGAAGGGAAAAACAATTAGTTGCAAAAATAGTTTTATTGCATACCAAAAAAAAAAGTTAATTCAGTCTTCTGTTGTTGTATTAGAGTATATAAGATTTTTGTTGTTGGAAGTTTAATAAAATGTATTACCTATTTTGCATAATGTTAGAAAACAAAATATTTGATATAAAGTTATCTATATAAAAGTTGTGTTCTTTTCAAAAATAAAATAAAAAGAGAAAACTACTGTTAAAATTTATTTTATTAGACTAGAAGTGAATAATTCTGCCATTAGATTCATTGTGGGAAAATAGCTTTGGTTTGTACCTATTTAAATGTATATATATATATGTTGGAGTATATATATGTATATATATAGATATATATTTAACTTCTTATTTTTACTCCATTTACTGTTATATTATGCACTGGTTATTTTTTGTTCAAAAGAAAAGGGAAAAAAAAAACTACTGTATTATTTTGAATACAAAAATAGTGTAAGTAAATCTAGATATGTATATACATATATACCATAACCAATATATAATGTGTATACAACAGATATACCCCAGAATAGAAGTATGAGCATTAAGTAGGGGGGACTGTGTTTAACGATTTGGGGTTTTTATTTAAAAAAAAATACAAAGATTGGTGGGACTGTGGGTAGCCACGCCCACAACCCCACCCCTTATATTAAACAATGGTGTGGGGGAAGTTGTGCCTCCACCCACACCCCCAAACTTTCCCCTTTCATAGCGCGGTTCTGAAACCACCGATATCCCCGCTACCCTCTGCTTGCCACACCGCGAACTCTGAACCCTCCATCTGCCACTCTTCCTCCATGGAGACTCCCCATTTCACTGCCTTCAACCCCCATAGTACCACCACCCACACTGCCATCCATCCATTGCAGCATCACACCTCCCCTTAACCTCCCACAGTGGTTCCTCCACAGACCCCATTAGCCGCCGTGCCACCGCGGAGAGCCCACACTCCCTATGCTATCCTTAGACCGTTATCAGTGACAGTGTCCACCGCCAGCCACAAACCTTCACCTCCATCTGGCTGCGCTCCCTCGAAACCCCTTTTCCGCGGCCTCCTCACTCGGCACCACCACCCTCCACCCTCAATTCATAGCTTCAACTCACTATAACGTATCCTCTCATGGCCTCCTAACCCTACCTGCAAAATGAGAATAAAACAAATAAATGAAAACAAAGAAAGAAGGAATGTGATTAGGGCAACTCAAAATGTGAGACAACATAATAGAAAATTAGGGTAGACAGAAAACAATTTAGGATTAGATAGGGCTTTTCTCATTTTCTTTATGTGAGGTTAATGCATTTGAGAGGAGATATTTTATTATCCTTTTGCCTTTTGCTCATTTTAAACTTGGAGTTCACTATATCTGGGTAGAATTTTTTTTAATGAAGGTTTGCATTTTTATTCTATGGCCTTGTGCTTTTATTTAATTTTCATTTGGGGAGATTAAGTTTATTTCTATTGAGAAGGAGTAATCTTTCCCATGTTTTTTTTTAAATTCACTTAAAGGGGGTTATTGATTTCATTTTTTCTTTGGCGGGGTTTATACCATTTTTATTGACCTATCTTTTTATTATTTTACAGGATGAGTTATTTGAACTCTCCTATCTTATCCATTTTATTATTCGAGTTCGTTATTAAATATAATGTCAGAATTATATTCAATAACGGACTCAACCTTTCTTTTGGATTGATTTGACATCTTGCCTTCAAATTCAATTTTATTATTCTATTTTAAAATCGTTGATTTTATTCTTATGATTGAATTTAACTTTTATTACTAAATTTCATTTAAATTCCTTATGAGTAATTTATTTTAAAATTTTATTTTGCGTTTGTCGAAGATGCGTTTTGTTGCTGAAATTTTGTTAGATTCTTAGGGTTTATTTTATGCGTTGTTTTATTTAATTTAATCCACCTATCCACTTCAATCATGCACCATCTTACCATATTGCGTATCATTTTTTAGTTTGAGTTAAGATAGGGTTCGATGCTGGTGAAATCATCTTCACCTAGGAAACTTAGGGTTCAGATTTAATTGGTCTACCCTAGTAGTGACACCCCAAGTGTTACATACCCCCTAGATGGCCTTCACCATCACAGTTACATTGGCATGTCTACGCCTATGCGTATTGCCACCAAGCACGCAGACGTGTACAAGGGGGTTCCTAGGGGTAGGTAGAAATGTTTTTCGTAGTTTGTGTCATGACCACATGGCAAATGTGGATATGACACGTGTGTTTGTGTGTCGTGACTGCATGGGAAATGCGGGCATCACAAATATCTTATCACAGATGTGAGGTTGTAAGTTTCCAATAAAGATTCTTTGTACATTAGCATCTGGAATAGAATATTAAACTTGTGAAAAGAGGGCTTGATAATGGCCCATAAAATATGTTACTTTCTCTTTACTTCCTTGTTTGCAATGAACCAAGTCAGTTAAAAAGACTTGAGGTCCAATGTTCACTTGAAAATGCTCAAGGAAATTATTGATGAGTTGTGAAAAAGAAGTGATTGAATTAGGAGGTAATGAGCAAAACCAATCTAAGGCCATGTTTTTGAGTGACCTAGGAAAGATTTTTTCCAAAATTGCATCCTCAAAGAAGAAATCACCACACATAGTTGTAAAGGCTACCACATGGTTGTTAGGGTCTCCATTCCCACTATACTTCTCAAAGTGAGGGGTTTCAAACTTCTTAGTCATTTGAGCTCTTAGGATAGGATAGGATAAAGGACTACAAATATAATGTGATGTCATAGAGGGTTTGGTAGGACTTTGGTTTATGCTTGCTAATTGTTGTTGGATGGAGTTCATATTTTGTAAAAGTTGATTGATGATGGGGTCAAAAGGTGAACTAGGTTGAGATGGGTATGAATGGATAGGGCTAACCATAGGTTGTGACACTATATGATTGGGCTTTTGGAAAGTGATATTAGGTATATTTTGATTTTATGTAGGTGGGGTGACACTAGGTGTGGTATTTGTATAATTGGATGGAATAGAACTATAATGACGAACAAGATTCCCAGTGGATAATCCAACACATGTGGTAGCACTATTACTTGGCTGTGTAGTAGTGGTGAGAATAGTAGAAGTGTATGTATGGATATGTAGTGTTAGTATGGGTGCCAACATTTGAGTCCCTATTTGATTAGAAGAAGTGATATTAGTGATGATCTTAGCACAACTAGATGCAGATAAGATGTTATTATGCAATATATGAGCAAGACCACAAAAGACTTCCAATCCCTCTTTTCCTTCGAGAAATAGCCTTCTTAGACTCTCAACAACAAGGATGACCTTCAACTATGTGTTTTGAGATTAAAAATTTATAAAAAAATAGCCAACTCAGTGTCTAATCTTTGAATTTAAGCTTCAGGAACATGAGCTACAAGGTCATCTATGTTGATGGATTCATGAAAAGTTTATGCTTCCAGAAGATGTGAATTAAGGATATTAGGAAGAAGTGATTGACCTACATTTGTGATAGAACTTGAAAATTAGGGTTCCAATGTGTTTTTATCCACATTAGAACCCATAATTCAAAGACTTCTTTGCACAAGAGTGTTGGAATTAGGGCATTGGGTCACAAAACTCGTAAGTTGTTTACAAGCCTTAGTGGCACACAAGATGTACACAAGGAAGAGATGAATGAAGTGATGAAAGAAGAGTTTGAATTTTTGTTTAAATGAATCAATTATTTTCACTTTTTGATCAAATGACAACACACATAATGCAATAATGAATCATTGAATCAATTTCAAATCTACTCAAAGCAAATTAGATATAATCAATAAATCAAACCCTAAATTCAATGTTTTTTAAAAAAAAGTATCAATCCAAAAATTTGTTCTACCTTTCAAATTTCAAAACAAGATGGCATTATTGATGTATTAGAGAAAAGTAAAATCAGATTTTAAATAAAAATCTCATCATCAAAATATGAAACAAGATATGTATCACAAACCCTAGATTTCAAATTAACTAGATTTTTCCAAAAATGCAATTTTTTTGATAAAACCCTAGAAATGAGTATGTTCAAATGCAAAGTAAAATACTATAAAATGATTAATTTCTGTAATACAAATCATATCTGATTCAAAATTCATAAATATTAATCTTTGATTTAAAATATATGCAATGAAAACAATGCAATAAATATATTTTTGTTAAGTCTAAAATGTTTGATTTTTCAATTTTCAATGCAACTATGCAAGAATGTCCTTTCTTAAACACAAAGATGATATTCTAAAGAAAATTAAATAAATTTAATCATGCCATAAAAATCTGAAACAACTCACTAATCTCCAAACTCTAGGTTCAAGACTAGCTAGGTTTTTTAACAATGCAAGGTTTTTGCAAACCCTAATTTTGAAACAATGTTAAAAATAAGCTATGTAGGTATGCAAAATGATCAATGAATTCAATTCTAACCAGATCTAGGGAAGAAAAAAACTCATATCTAAAGCAAGAAGGATACCATAGTGAAAGTTATGTCAGGTTCACCAAAATGTTATGTGGAAAAGAGAGACTTAGTCTAAAAGGTTAAACTAGGTCAAACCCTCTTCCATAAACATTAGAACACAAACTGAGCTTGGCTTCTACTATGAAGGAGGTCCAAACTATAGGGGTTTTGTCCTTTTTTTGTATAGAGGATAATCAACCAAATCCAACCAAAACTAAACAAGGAAACTAGGGCTAAAGATGAAACCCTAATTGACCAAAATCTATAATTATATGACTGTTAGAAATAGAAACACAAAATCAGAAAGTACAATAGAGATTAAGAGGTAGAGAAGAACCTAGATCTAAGTTTGAGTACATAGAAATACTAGGGAATTGGGCACCCTAGACTCTTTCTAGGTTTTTATAGAAGCTCCTAGTTTCATCAGATCTATACCTACAATATCTTTCTTCTTTTTGGATCTTGTCTTCAAAAACCTGTATCTTCATCTACACACAAGAAAAGAGGAAAAGGTTGTGTTGTGTTTAGGGGCTTGCCTTAGTCAAACCCCATGTTGGTGTTTCCACCTCCACCACAACAATGATTAGCCATCCAAGAGTGTGTGCCCTAGGAGGGCAGAGGAAAGATCAATAATATATGATGAAAGTATAAATGAAAGTGATAAAGATTACCACAATATGTGAAACCCTAGTTGGAGTAGGTAACTCAAGATCATGTAGCAAAAAGGAGATACATAAAGATCACTTGAAATTCCTTCAAAACATACAAATGAGCTTCATAACATCCTCAAGCATATAGCAATTCCAAGCATGAAGAGCACTAGAGCATAGGAGAGCAATTCACAAAAGCATAAGATGATTCTATCTAACATTATAGATGTAAAATGAATAGTAAAACTCCTTTATATATGCATTCCTACTCACAAATGATGAATAAAACTAAATTGGGACAACATGTTAAAGCTAAGGAGGTGTTCTAAGCTGACACCACAAAAATAGGACTAGGGCCAACATCAAGGACCAAGGCGCTAGGTGCCCTAGTCCTTTAGCCCCTAAAACTTTGAAGAGTTTCCATTTAAGTGGGCTTAGACTAGTCCTAACCTTATTTTGTTGGTTTTATTCATTGGGATCAAGATTTAATCATTTAATTTTCAAAAAGGTGTTAAAAAAGATCCTGATTAACAAGTGGACATTTTACTCCATAAGAAATGTTATGTATTTTGCTATGGATAGACTATGAATATATGATGTTGTTATATCATAAATTGTACTCCTATATGGATTAGCACAATTTTGCATATTTTAGCTCCTCTCCTTTAGTGTCCTCTTTCCCTTTTGTTTCTGGCCTACCTAAACCCTGATTGACCTGTACCCTATTAAAGAAATGTCATATTCTAAAGAAACAATTGACTAAAAACAAAGTTTAGATTTTGGATATTTTAGAACCTCCTAAAAGAAAACCTTAAGTGAAAATTAGGGTCTGGACTAGGGCACTCATGCCCTAGTCCAGCCCTATTTTTTTGGGTCCTGAGCTTCAGGGTGGTGTCAGCTTGTTTTATGCACCTTAGGATTCTGATTTCAAATTTTGGTTTTCATGTGATGTCGACACGTTATTTCAAATATTTGAATTTCTAAGGTCTGGTTTTTAAAGAGAATTGAAAATCATCTTATCACACACAATCTACATGCAAGCTTACTATGCCAAAATTTTGCTACTTTTGTTATTGAAAATCAACACTTTGTTGAAGCTCTTTGAAGTTATTGATACTTTCTATCATGAAGATATTTGGTGGAGGTTAGGAATCAAGATCTTGAGTCTATCTTGTTCTTCCTAGGGTTTTGTCAAGCCCTTTGTATGATCGGGAGAAGGGTTGAAGCCTTAAACTTGAGCTTGGGAATCCTCCTTGGATATGGCTACCTTGCCTTCTTCTTCTATAAGTCTTCCTTGCTATCATCTCCTTGAGGTGATGTTGTTGTTGTTTTCTTGAGTGAAACATTGTGTTGATCTCTCCTTAATGCTTGAGTCATCTAGGGTTTTATATTTTTTGCATACACATATGATCTACGAGTACACACATATACAAATCTTTATCATTAGCTATTGTTGAGGTAGAAATACCAAAGGTGGGGTTTGACTGAGGAAAAATCCTATATAACCACAACCATCTTTCTCCTCCTTTTGTATGTGTAGGTCACATTTGAAAAGATCTAGTGAAAAGGAGCAGTAGGAGAGAAGGTATTATGGATACAGTCATCATAGAACTTTGAGTTTCAACATCATGAAATAATTAGGACACTGGGGTAGGCACCCTAGTCTAATTAGGAATTTAATCCTGGATCTGGAACCCTCTGTAGACACTCTGACACTAGGTGCTAGAGATTTTAGTTGATAGAAACTTTCGGTACATTAGGGCAAGCACCCTAGTCTATCATGCCCTCAATTTCTAGGTACATACTCTCTGTGACCCCTACTATACATCTCTATAATTTGTTTGTTAGTATCTGTGCCAAAAATTAGTTTGTTATCACATACCTTGTAATTAGGGTTTCATGCTAGTTGTTTGCTTGAAGCTTGTAAAAACCTAATTGAGGCATCTATTCAGTTACAACAAGCATAAAAAGGTCATAGGAATCAGTAGCTTGATCCTTCGTAGTGAGCAAGCTTGGTTTCTATTTCCTAATGTTATGTAAGTGAAAGAGGGGCTTGCTTTGGTTTATGCAAATTATCATTTTCCTGCTTTTTCCACATTACATTTTGGTGAACCCGTGCTTTAAAGAATTTGCATTCTTTTTAACATCAGATCTGAAATAGTTTGTTGTCCTAAATAACATTTAGATTGCAAAACCTCTTTTATGAAAAGTGTATACATTGAATCTTGATTGATATCTTTATCTTTTCATTAAAAGAGTTTGAAACTACAACTTTGTGACTTGCATAGTGATATCTTGTTTCATTTTTACAAAGTTTATGCTATATTGCTTTACATATAAGTCTTGGGTTAATTAGAACATATTATAATGTCGGATTACTTTTTACAAGACTTATTGTGTATGATGTTTCTATTGATTGTCAGGAACACTGAGAGGGGGGGTGAATTAGTGTTCTATAAACCTTTTCTTGTATTTTTACTTTTAACCATTTGAAAGGATTTATCAAATAGAAGCATAATACACAAATGAACAACATCCACAAAAGCATGACACATAACACCAAGATTTTACCTAGAAAACCCAAAATAGGAAAAACCATGGAGAGGATTAGTTCTCATAAATATATTGCAATCTTTACAGAAAAGATGTTCAGGAAGTACAACTAGATTTAGTAGGCTCACTACCTCAACCCTAAACCTAACAAGATTACAATGAGGGTTGTTAAACCCTACTGGAGGCTCACTGTCAGCTTACTGCCTTGATGACAAAACATGCTTACAAACATATCACACATGATAACTAAATACTACTTAAGCATTTTCCACTATGCCAGGGTGTAGTCATTTAACAACTATATTCTGAATCCCTAGTCTTCATCGCTACTGATCCTCTAACTCTACTCCACTCTTCGCATCTTCACATCACACACATATACTTCCACACCACACACACCACTCAATTGAATTCTATCGCCTTTATATATCCGCATCAAGATTTACTTCATAATCAGGTCAGCATTCCAAGAAGTGAAACTTGTACATAGAAAGATGTACCTTATCACTCAATCCAATGCACTATGTGTCACACGGACCCAAATCTTCTCCCAAACGTGTTCATATATGTCAGCTCTTAATCATTAAATTACTTACATAGATCTTTCACACGCTAACCTTTCTCCACATCATGATTTATCTCACCAGTCAGCCTATTCCTCAAGAGCATACTTAACAGGTTCATCTTCTGACTTACAACTTCTACTGCTGATCACAAAACACTTCCAAAATCATATCAACAACTCTTTATACATTCCCAATCTTGCCCTCAGAACTGCAAGGCATCATATCATCTTGCAAAGAGATGCAGGCCATCAGAAATCAGACTCTGTCTCTATCAAACACTATGTCGGTACTTAGCAGATTGTAGCTATCCTTCTGGTGAACTTCATATCTCCTAACTCTGGAATAAGACATTTCATATAAGTGTTTACAACACCTCAAAACTACATAATGAAATACTTTTTTGCAGAGGAATGCAGACCATTGTACTAGACTTTGTTCACTGTTCCTGCTATACCTTTGCTTGCCTAGACTTAGACATTTCTTCAAGATGATTTCTAGAGAGGATCAAGACTTAATCTCTAAGGAATAACACTATCAAAGACCAACTAACAACATACTTGAACCACATTACCAAATCATTATTTGTGGAGGCATACTAGCTGACTTTTTGTCTTCTACTCTGCATACTTTCCATACTTAGCCATTTTCTGTCAACCAAACCTGGAATCTAATATGTTCTTCCAGATATATCTCTTCCTGTCATGGTGATAGGATCTCTGAGACTTGTTACCATCAATGACAACATATAGATCCATATTAGAGTAGTGTCTCTTGCCAACAATCTCCCCCTTTGGCATTGATGGAAACACTTAGTGAAAAATGCCTGACTACTCCCCCTTACTATATACACTGTACTTTCTTTCTCCCCATAAGATGATTATCCATTTTTCACTGATCTACTTCTCCCCCTTTGACATCAATGGAAAAGGGTGTTGATCCAGAACCAAAAATTTGTCAAAATCCCAAAAATTTATATATTTTGTCACATATTTACAATTGCAATCTTCATTTTAATATTACATGTGTTTAAGCACATCATTAAATATGTTTTGGGTCAATGTCCACTTAGTATCCCAGCTTTTATTTGCATTTTCTAGAATCAAAATTTGACCACTGAGAAAAAAAATTGAGGCTTTTGCCTTTTGAAGATCAGAGGTTGTGTCTACTTGGATAGCTAACTTAGCCTCTGTAATAAGATTTGTCATTGAATCTAGCTTTGGACAGACTAGTCTTCTGAGTTGTCTCATCCTCTTTTTATTTGGCATTTCTGATTGATTAAGTCAATCAAGTCATTGTGAAGCTTAATGACTTTTGTTTCTCTCCTTGTGACTGACTCTATTTTCAGATTAAATTTCTTAGAAATATCCATCAGTTTTTGTTCCAAATCTTTGATCTTTTCTTCAATCTCTTGAGCAACTTTGCGTCAAGACAAACAAAACTTGTACACATCTCTAGCATCCTTCATAGCTTTCTGAATGCTAGCTATTGTATTGTTTAATGAAATTTTGTCTTTTGCTATCATTATGTTTAATTGTTCCAAATGTTTTTCATCAAATTCTTGTCTCACCTTTGTTTCTATAGATTTTTCAAATGATTCAAATTGTTTGCTTATGGAACTTATTAATCCCTTTAGATGACTTCTTGGGGGCATTGATGAATCCCTCTTGTACATGGGCATAAGCTTCTCCAAAATTTTAGATGCTTCATCAATCAGTTTACTATCCTCAATATGTGATTTTAATATCTCCTCTTGAGCCTTTGTCTAAACAATTGTAACCAACTTAAACTTCTATTTTGGTGTCATTGTGTCCAAGTTTATTGGACCATCTAGAAATTCTAGCTCATCCAAAGCTTGTGTTCTTTCCTCCAACAATTCTTTTGTAGGATTTGCAATGTCTCTTGCTATGATAGGGACTTCTTCTTCTTGATCCACATTAGTATCTTCCTCCTATTTTGTTGGATGAATTTTCATGACCTATTCTTCCTCAATCTTCTCCTTGTTAGTGTCATCCTTAGAAAGATGTACCAGAGAGGGTCTTATCTCAAAAAATTTAGCAAGTGCTTCTTCCTACTCAGTCACTTTGTCATCTTTATTTGATCCTTGCTCCAAATTTACTTCCAGAATAGGTGTACCATTTCCACCATCTATTGCTGCATTGTCATGAGTGGTAGGAATATTGTATTTTCTCAATATTTCCAAGGTGATTTCTTCTGTCTCCTTGACTACTTTGTCAATTTCTCCAAGCATCAACAAGTTCATCCTTGTTTTGGTTCTGAATTTCTCTTTGGTTTCCTTAGAGATCAAATTCTCTTCTTCTGGAGTGATTTCAGGACACAATCTTGTCAGAACATGTTTTCTTAGCTCAATATCTTTGGCTCTAGCAGTCTCCTTTCTGATGCCTAGAAGATTTGCTAGGTTTTTTAGAATTTCGGAGATAATCTCAATAAGGTCTCTGTTGACAATGTTTAGATACTTCATAGTGGCTTCTTCTAGATTTCTTTTATCAATATCACTATATCCATCATAGTACTCAATCATGGGTTTTAAATTTCCATCCATGGTGACATATTTTATTACATCTATGAGTGGTGGAGGCTTTTCCTTTTTCTATCTTTTCCTAGGCTTATCGTTTTCAGAGGACTTTTCTTTACTAATTTCAGAGACTTTGATAGCCTCAGCTTTCATCTTCTTGACCTCTTCATCTGACTTTGTTTCTTCTTCATCCTTTTCTCCCACACTGACATACAATCTTTTTCCTCTTTATGTCCTTTTCAAAGGGCTTCTTTGATGATGTTGCACCAGATGAAATGGCAAAGCTTTGGGTAGACCTTTGGGTATCTTTAGCCCCTCCTGGCTTCTTTATAGATTCCTCTGGAACCTTAGCCTAATCATTTTGATTTTCCTTCTTCTCTTTCTTTGCTTTTTCTCTTGATTCCTTGAGCTACTCTTTAGTGATGCCATACCTTGTGGAAATTTATTCCACCTCTTTTCTCACTTTTATGGTAGATTTAGCTTGTCTAAGCCCAACATGGAGTTTCAATGATAGCTCCTCATACATTCCAAACCTTTCTTATTTGATATCTTTTGGTTTGCTAAGAAGGTGCTGGACATAATTTTATAGATATTGTTCATTTACCTAATAACCCATGGGCATTACCCACACAGTTCTTGGTTCTACAACCTTGATTAAACATTGATCCTTAGTGACCATGAAACAAATTGCATCCTTGTACTTATTAACAATTTTCTCAAGAATTCTTTCTCTAGAGTGCATCATGCTCTAAAAATTCTTGAAAAATCCCCATAGGGCTGCTTTTTGCTCATTATAACTTCCCAAGTTGTTAAGACAATTTCTAATTTGCAGTTACTAGTTTGTTACTCAACCAAATCAATCCCTAATGATTAGGGAATTCATTCAAGAAATAGAAGAATAAACAGATGATTAGCGTACCATACTTGAATGGGTAGTTTTTGCTTTCTTTTGTCTTCTTCAAATTCTCTAGTAGTTGGGTTTGCAGCAGTTCACATAAATCATAGTCCACATTATCCTTGATCATTTGATATGTTGTGTATATTGTGGTACCAGAAACTGAATTCTCCTTATTTGAGAAGTAGACTTTATAACCTATGACCATTGAGGCAAATTTTGTTGTAGGATTAGTGATATCATTTATCGTTAATGCCCTTTTGTCAAATTATGCTCTGGTAGCATCGGTAATCATTTGATTCTTAACTACTTTTAATAATGGCACTCCTCTAGTAGAGTTTAGTCTAGTGATTGCTTGAATTGCCTCTTTCATTATTTTGAAGGGTTGCCCTTTTCCCAACCACATAAATTCATCGTGAATTTGACTAAGAACATACCAGACCCATTCGTCCTCTACAAATGCGGGAAACTCTACATACTGGATGAATTTCTTCTCCTTTAAGGCTTTATATTCTTCCTTTAGATCAAAATGATCATTACATAGGTGTTTCATAAATAGGTCTAAAAAATTGCTTCTACCAAGCTCATCTAGGGCCACATGGATGTATGCCCTAACATCTTCCACATATAGGACTCCATAGGGTATCTTTGAGAATGCACCCATTTGATCCACTTTTGTTTCCTTGTAAGGGTGTTTCTTAAACTTAGGCCAAGGGCACTTAGTGATATCTACAATTTGTGGAGTTGCCATAGCAAAGATTCAGCAAATTTACAAAATGAAAATACCTTGTTTCACTGAGTTAGGGTTTCCTTTCTTTGAATGCTTCAAATCTTGATTGTCGCTACTCAAGTTGGATTTGATCTCTCTAAATTTATGATAGCTTTGAGTGCAAAGTGACTTTTGAAACCAAACATGTTCCTTTTATCCTTCGCATAGCCTGACCTAGTTGTCATTAAATGCTCAATCCAAAATGCTATCAAAAACCCCTAACTATAGAATACAGTTGATTAGGACCGCTTCACAATATACCGCATTAATTCCTTTTCTTTCAGTTCTTCTTCTAATAGGTGTGTCACATCAAATTCCATAATACATCTCCGTGCTGAATTTTGGCACCCAATTTCTAGCTGGGGGATTTGAATTTTCTACACTACTCCCCCTAAGCTAGAGTTCTCAATTTACTTCTTGGAGGAGGTATTTACACTAGATACTGGTGCAAATTGATCTTTGACTTCAATTACTCCTTTCTTGATCCATACCTTGTTCATTTCTTTCTTGGTTTCAACTAAATCAACTTTCTCTTTTCCCTTATCATTTCTCTCCTCTGTTTTCCTTTCTTTAAAGTATTGATTTCTCTTCTCATTCCTACTTCTGCAAAACCTTGCAACATGTCTAAATTTGTTACAATTGAAGCACACCACATTCTTTTGACCTTGATTTATTTCATTGATTGTATTTGATCTGCATTGATTAGCCATATGTCTAAATCTATTGCATGTAAAACACTTTCCATTGAAAGATTGACTGTTCTTGAAATTTTGAAGATTAGTTCTTACTGAACTTCTGCATTCATTTGATATGTGTCCCATTTTATAGCATGCATTGCACCTAATAGGATTTTGACTTACTTTACTTTTGCAAACAATAGCTCTACGACCAATCCTATTGCAAGCGAAGCATTTACCTTTGAATGACTGTTCATTCCTTCCATTGTTGAAACTTTTCTTGAACTGATTTCTACATTCATTTGCTCTATGACCAATTTTCTTGCAATTGAAAACCTGACTAGAGAATAATGGATTCTTTTGATTTATTCTACTTCTACACTTACTAGCCTTATGACCAAACTTATTGCATGAATTACAATAACCATTGAAAGATGGGTACCTTTGAGCATTTGCTTGTCTGACCTGAGGTCTTCTAGGTCTTCTTCTTTGATTTCTGAACTGGTATCCTTTGTTTTTCCTTGGCTCAGTGCTTATTTGCCCAGAGTTTGAATTTTCTCCTTTCTCAAATCCTAAACCATTTTTGTCATCAACATTCCTCTGGCTAGTAATCATTTCATCAAGCTTTGTAGTACTTATCTTGAATTTTTCTTCAAAACTTCTTGCCTTTTCTAGATCTATTTTTAAACTTATAATTTCTTTTTCAAGTTTTGTACAATCTTCTAATTTATTTTTCATAATCAAGTTTAGATCATCTTCTTCTTTTATTCTTTCTATAACTTCTACTTCCAAATCATTTAGGACTTCATTTGCTGATAGCAGTTGGCCACTGACTTTTTTGTATTTGTCTTTGAATTTCTTGACTTGCTCCTTTAGCTTTAAGATGCATTCATCTTCTTGTTGCAAGTTTTATTTTAGATCCCTGACTTCTGCTTCAGAGTTTTCAAGATCCATAAGAGGTACTTCTAGTTGAATGTACCTTTCATAATTTCCATACCTTCTTGCTGCCATGATCACACTATCCCAGATCTTCCTCAAGCTATTAAACTTCTTCTGAGGAACCTTGCTCTAATACCAATTATTGATTGTCAGGAACACTGAGATGGGAGGAGGGGTGAATTAGTGTTCTATAAACCTTTTCTTGTATTTTTACTTTTAACCATTTCAAAGGATTTATCAAATAGAAGCATAAGACACAAATGAATAGCATCCACAAAAGCATGACACATAACACCAAGATTTTACATGGAAAACCCAAAATGAGAAAAACCACAGAGAGGATTAGTTCTCATAAATATATTGCAGTATTTATAGAAATGATGTTTAATCTTGGTCACTCCATAGGCCTAGAACATGCTGGCTTACTACCATGAAGTACAACTAGATTTAGCAGATTCACTGTCTCAGCCCTAAACCTAGAAAGATTACAATGATGGTTGTTAAACTCTAAGGGCTGTTAAACCCTACTAGAGGCTCACTACCTTAATGAAAAAACATGCTTCCAAACATATCACACATGATAATTGAATACTACTTAAGCATCTACCACTATGCCAGGGTGTAGTCATTCAACAATTGTATTCTAAATCCCAAGTCTTCATCACTGTTGATCCTCTAACTCTGCTCCACTATACACATCTTCACATCACACACATATACTTCCACACCACACACACCACTCAACTAAATTTCATCACCTTTATATATCCGCATCAAGATTTACTCCATAATTAGGTCAGCATTCCAAGAAGTGAAACGTGTAGATAGAAAGATGTACCTTGTTGCTCAATCCAATGCACTATGTGTTGGGTGGACCCAAATCTTCTCCCAAATGTGTTCATATATATTGGCTCTTAATCATTCAATTACTTACATAGATCTTTCACACGCTAACCTTTCTTTACATCATGATTTATCTCACCAGTCAACCTGTTCCTCAAGAGCATGCTTAACAGGTTCATGTATTGACTTACAACTTCTACTGCTGATCACAAAACACTTCCAAAATCATATCAACGACTCTTTATACATTCCCAATCTTGGCCTTAGAACTGTAAGGCATCATATCATCTTGCAGAGAGATGCGGGCCATCAAAAATTAGGCTCTGTCTCTATCAAACACTATGCCAGTACTTAGAAACTTGTAGCTATCCTTTTGGTGAACTTCAAATCTCCTAACTCTGGAATAAGACACTTCATATAAGTGTTTACAACACCTCAAAACCGTATAATGAAATACTTGTCTGCAGAGGAATGCAAACCATTGCACTAGACTCTGTTCACTATTCCTACTATACCTTTGCTTGCTCAGACTTAGACATTTCTTCAAGATGACTTCCGGAGAGGATCAGGACTTAATCTCTAAGGCACAACACTATCAAACACCAACTAACATCATACCTAAACTGCATTACCAGATCATTATTTTTGGAGGCATAGTAGCTAACTTTTTGTCTTCTACTCTGCATACTTTCCATACTTAGCCATTTTCTGTCAACCAGACCTAGAATCTAATATCTTCTTCTAGAGATCTCTTCCTGTCATGGTGATAGGATCTTTGAGCCTTGTTTCTATCATTGACAACATACAGATCCATACTGTTGTGATTCCCATAACACACCCCATTTTACTCCTTAGCAAAATGAGGACCCCTGCTGTGGCTTTTCTTTTTGCTTGGTGTGTGGGTCTGTTCGGTGGTAAAAGGGAAAAGGGAAGTGAAAGTACAAACCTTGTTGAAAATAAGTAAAAATAGCATTAAGTACCAGGGCAGAGTATGGGTGAATTCCTTGGCAAAAATGAGTAAGGGTTGCTTTTTGAACCGCGTTAGAATTCCCAATATTTTGCAAGTTATGTGTGTTTTTTGGTAAATGCACTATAAGAGCGTTGTATGTTGCATATACAAAGCTGTTTGTATATCGAGTCATTGTATAAGTTGCAAAAGGAGTTGTCAATTTTAATACATCTGTATACTTGTATGCTTTTTGTTAATGTTATATCTATACATACAAGTCAGACCTGACAAAGTTTAGAGTTTAAATGCATAATTGGTTGAGTCTGTCGGATGTATTTTTTAGTTTGTATGTTTGGCAGTTGGAAACATACAAGATGATATACAACGAGATATACAAGTCATGGAACTGAAAAGATTATGAAATGAGATGTAATTGTTTTATGTTTCAAGCTTTGTATGTATGTTTTGGAGAAGTACATTGCGATATACATACAATGCAAAATTTAGGAATATTAAAATCTGATATAAAGGATGCATCACACCTTAAGGTATATTGGAAGGTGCATTACACTTTATATGCATCGCGGAGCTGAAAAGTAAGTAAACAGTGGTTTATAAAAGGATAAGTCCAAAAAGGTGGTACAAAAGAGTTTGTATGTATTGACTTGTATCTAAAGGTTTGATACAAGTGTTATATGCATCACGGAGATACAAGTGAAAAAGTAAGGTGGACCCCACTGATTGCATATCAGGCTGTGTATAATAACAATGTATATCTCTGAGATACAAGCTGATGCAAAGCGAAAGATGCAAATAGGAAATACATGTCGGATGTCAAAAGGAAGTTCAATATAGAAAACTCTTTGTATATTTAAATGCTTGTATGATCATGATATACATATTCAAGATACAAAGAAATAAAGGCATCGCGAGGGAAAAAGGTGAAGTGAGGGTTTGTATAGGTTGTTGTATATGCGCGCATACAAGAAAATATACAAAGCGTGATATACAAAGTGAAAGATAGAAGTATGGAAAAGGTGGAAAAGGGAGGGAACTTTAGGTTGATTTCTTGCATAAAGTGATTGTATGTTTAAAGATACAAAGAAGACATACAAACAAAACATACAAGGGAAAATACAAAGAAAAAGGTATGTATGCAGAATTAAACTAACGGTAAGAAAGTTTTAAAAAAAATGCAAACACTCTTATAGCAGGTAGAACTTTTGGTGCATTAATTGTTGTAATTAATGCCGATTTAACACTCAAGAAGAGTAAAATTTAACAAGAGCTAGGGTAATTTCAATGTTATTTTGCTTTCGGATATACATTGTTAAGAGCTAAGAATTGTCGAAAAGAGAATTGTTACAGTGGATTGAGCAGAATTCATCATAGCAAAAAATTACAGCAGCTGGACGAGGGTAAAATGGTAAAAGTAAGTCAATGACTCAAGTCAAGTGGTCAAAATATACAGGTATGTATCCTCAAAACGCCTTTCAATTTTAGTTGGGTAAATACCCATTAATTTTAGTAATTTTAGTAAAAGGTAGGAATTTGGTTAATCCTCGTTTTAATTGTTAATTAATAGGGTATGGATTAACAAATTTGAAAGTTAAAAAATAGAAAGAACAAATGGGGTTAGGGTAAAATGGTAAAAGGGCAGAAATTCATAGTAAAACGCTAAGGGAAAAGTAAAACGTGAAGTTAAAAGATGTATTTTCCATAGGATGGCCCCGAAACAGAGGAAAGATACAGAGGGCCAAGTGAAAAAAGAAAGGAAACTACGAAAAGAAATAGAGAAAGAAGAGTTGCCCTTGCATAGAGTTTATCCATCTTTAATCAGTATGAGCGGCGTAGGCACGGATATGAATATAGGGAATTATGATGCAAAGGATGTTTTAAAGAAAATCACTGCAGTAGATGCTTCATAGGATATGAAATGCATATGGGAGAGTGGACTATACAGGGCTATAGGTTTTCCACTGGATATGGAGGCCAGAGATTTGTGTTTAGATTGTGTAACTCTATACGACCCAGCTACTAGGAAGATTATGTTATATGAAAGGCTTATTGCTGATTTAACCACAGAGGGGATTACTAGGACATTTGGATTAGAAGTCAATGAGAAAATGAGGGATATTGATATTGATCAATATAATGAAGATTTTTATTCAAATGAAAAGGAGTACAGAGGAAAAATATTCTATAGCTGGTATAGCCCAAAAAATAAACCCAAGGCTGTAGGTAGAGTTCACAAAAACCTTATGAGAATATACTTCAATGAAGAAATTTATTTGATGATCACAATGCTGAGTAGGTTGGTTAGACTGAGAGATGGTACCAAATGTGAACCATGGATGTTCACTGTTATTGAGTACATAAGAGCAGGAGAAAAAGAGAAAGGGCCAATCCACTGGGCCAACACAATAAGCACAGCCATTTGGAAGTAGGCCATGCCGAGAAAACAAAAGATGATGCCCTTGTATTTGTCTTCCTATGTGTTATATTCATGTGCAGCTGAAATTAGACCTTACATACATGGAATAGAAAGGGTTGGTACCCTAGGGGGTGGTCCTGGTCATAAATTAGTGTATGAACACTACCCTAAACTGCAAGAGGAAAATACATTGAATAAATTTGCTTTAGTTAATGATGTGTTTTATACTTACATGGTGAGAGTTTTAAGAGAGGAACCTGATAAAAGACTATCTAAAGATGCAGAGGATGCAATTGGATTGCACAGTTCCTAGTTCATACAATTTGAACATTTTACTTACATTAGGACTGAGAAATTTGATGGAAAGCCCTTCATGCTCCCATGATATCCTTCTGATAAGGTGATTGTTTTGGAATTTTCAAGACAAAACTTGAATGTTTTTAGAATGTACAAGAGGAAATTTAACAAAGGTAATCTGAAGTTGCCTTGGGCTATTAGCAAGTATTCTTGCTACAGTGAGGAAGTTGCAGGATATTAAGAGCAAGAATTAAGATTTTATGGCTTTCAGGAGTTTTATTTAGCCAGGAGATTTGATCCTTTCCATAGGATCCAGAACTTTGTTGATAAAAAGTATAAACAATAGATACATATTGAAGATTTTTGGGCTGACTGCAAAAATGATAGGGAAGTGAGGAAAAGGGATCATAAAAGATTAACCATTGAGTAAATGAAGTCTATAGGTGATATATATGTGCCACC
This sequence comes from Cunninghamia lanceolata, assembly GCA_027924645.1. Taxonomy (NCBI): domain Eukaryota; kingdom Viridiplantae; phylum Streptophyta; class Pinopsida; order Cupressales; family Cupressaceae; genus Cunninghamia; species Cunninghamia lanceolata. The sequence continues at coordinate 1,990,853 of BSBN01000243.1, forward strand.
AGAGGTTCAAGTCAATGATAAACTGTTGCATCATAGTTATGTAGAGGCAAGGTTGGCTCCTATTATAGAGCCCGACTGGTCACAGTCTTGGAACACATCCTTGGACATATTGTCAAGGCCAGTGATATTATTTTCAAAAACATGGTTGAAGGATAGAATTGAAGAGCTTAAGGCTAAAGGAAAAGATATCACTTATCCAAAGAAAGGGAGAAAAAGAAAAGGAGAACCTAGTGAGGATCTGCAGTGCTTCTATGAGAAGAAAAGGAAGATTGTAGAAGCCAAGGTCATTGAACAAGATAAAAATGCTACTTTAATGGATCCATGTGCATTAGGGATTACAGTAGTAGTAGCATCAGATACTTTTGTAGATCCAAAGTCACTGAGTTATGAAATAAGTGCAGAAGAGGCATAGATTACCAAAGAAGCTGCAGGACAACAAATTAGAAAGGCAATGCCAATAAGTTTGTCAAAAGGTGAGACTTCTAAAATAGGTGGTGTAGTTGGAGCACAAGAAGTAAGTGCAAAAATGAGTAATATACCTAGTACCTCTACTTCATCCAAACAAATACAAACATATGTTCAAGTGAAAATAGAATTAGCTGAAGAAATGTCGCAGGAGTCAGAAACTCACAAAGCCAAACAAACTATTGAGACTGTGCACATTGACAGTAGTAATAGTGAAGAAAGGGGAATGTATAAAGGAAAAGAGATTGAAATAGAAGAAGATTCAAGTGATTTCCTAAGTGAAGAGGAAGAGCAAAATACTCAAGCTGAAATGGAGATTGAACAAGGCCTAGAACCTGAAGAAGAAAAGGTACAGGAAGAAGCAGGAGCAATAGACCCATTTGGGACCTTAGTATTTCTTGAAATCATTAAGGATGTACAAGAAGAGGCCCATAAGATTGAAGAAGCTAAAAGAGAAGTTGCTTCTGAAGAGACAACAAAAGAAAGGCATGAAAGAGCAACAGATGAAACAAAAACTAGCACATCAAGAGTAGATGTATTCAATATGCTTAATATGTATGATGAGCAAAGTGAAGAAGAGAAAAATACAAAAAATATACAAGAACAAGAAGAGGAGGTAAAAAAGAAAGTACAATGGTGAGATCTCTTGTACATGCAGAGCAAACACAGAAAGAAGGTGAACATACAAGGGATGCAACCAACACAGAAGATGAAGCCAAGAAGCATGAGGATAAAGAGGAAACATAAAAAGTTGATGAGAATAAAGTTGAAGAACAAATAGAGAATACTAACATACCAGATGTAGAGCAAATACATATAGAAGAAGATCAGGAAAAAGAACCATCAAAAGAGGAAGGTCTTGAAGAAGAGGTTGAAGATGGATGTGACACTAAAATAGAAGAAGAAGAAGAAGAAAATAATGGTGAATCAAAAGAATAGCAAAATGACCCCATGGAACAGGAGCCTCCACCTCAACAACAATACCAACAAGAACAACAACCTCAAGAACAACAAGAACAACAGCAGGAACACCAACAACAAGAAGAAGTAGAAATAGAGAAGCCTCATGAAGAAGTGATTGATGAAATAAAAATTGCAGAAGGAACCAAAGAAGTTCCTGCATGGTTAGGAGAGGAAATAAGAAAGGATAAAAAAGAGGTACAGTTAGTACCAATTGACATCAAGAGTTTGTTAGGTGAGAAGACACCAAGGAAAGAAAAAAGAAAGACTAGGACAATGTCAGCTATACAAAGAGGTCTAGATGGGTCTAGAATGTTGAACCTAGCCATACCATAGAAGGAAAAGGTAAAAGGTGAAATATCCTTGGAGGAGTACAAAATACTAAATTTTGACCTTGGGCATACAACCAAGGAACAACACATTAATGAGTGGGAGGATATGCACCAAGTGACAATAGAAATGCTGAGAAAAGTCAAGGATAAGCAGGAATACTTGAAAGGACACATTGTCCAACTACAGCAATTCATTAAAGGGATATTTGATCCCAATACAATAGTCCCAGAACTGCCCAGTGACATAGCAGTTATATCTAAAGAAGAAATAAGGGACATGGAAAATACAAGGCTCAAAGCCAATATTTTTGATGAATGGTTTATAAATTTTATACAAGAAGGGGATCAAGTAATCAAGCAGACAGTGGAAAGTTGGAAAGTAGTTGCAGAAGAAAGGAGTAAATGTAGTATACTCATACATAACTACCAATTCAGAAAGGAAGAATGTAAGTTTGAAATGGAACAGCTGACAGAAATTGAAGAAAGAACAGAAGAGTTAATCAATGAAGGAGTAATTACCCCTTCACTAGCAAGTCAAGTGCTAAGGACAAGATTGGAACTTATGTTTGAGGAAGATAACCATAGAAAATGTATAATAGTTGCCCAAGATTTAGAAGGAGAAGTAGATGAAATGATTAAAATGCACAAGAAGATAGTAGAGAAACTCCTAGAGCATGAATGTAAGGAAGTGCCAGCACATGAGTTAGAAAGGGCATTAATAGAATTTAATGCCATATTTACACTATGCATTAAAAATCCCGAAGCATACATGAGCAAACAAATGATGGATTCATTGGTAGAAGAAAGCGCCAGAATGAAGAAACATAAGAAAAAGAGAGAAGGATCAGAAAACAAAGAGAAGACATTAAAATGAGTTGTACTGTAGGAGTACATATGGGCAAAGAGTCCAGGAGGGGACTGTAACTTTGTAGAAGGTGTAATAAATAATTTCAAAACATATTTGAAAGAATGAAAAGACAAAAGCGAACAATGGTTTTGAGAAAAGTCAAGTAACGAGTATTAGCGAGAGGAAGTCAAAGAGGAAAGGGAATCTTATTTTTGAAAGATTCCAATAGCATCCTTTGAGAAGGAAAAGATGCCATTTAGATACTTTGAAGATGGTTAGGGATGAATGTGCACCGTGGATCAATAATGGAAGGATCTCAACCATGTATTTATGTTTTTGGCCGTAGCAAAGGGGAGTTTCAAAATCTATATATGGAACTTTGCTACTTGTGCATTACTTACACAGGGATTTTTAGCAGATAGCTAGCAATTGTAATTTGTTCAAAGACTTTGAGTAGGAGTATTTTGGTTGAGAGGAGGTTGCCTGTGTCTGCACTAAGGAATGTGTGGAACATCCAGCTTTCTAATTGTATCTGTAAAGCATTGTAAGTTTTCTGTGAAGTTGATTAATGAAACTAAGAGTCATTCATACATTGTAAATCATATATGACTGTGTGTTTTGAATACAAATGAATCTAGAATTTTGCATCTATATTCAGAGTGTCTTCTAGCTCTTCTTTGTATTTGAAATAATATCTCTTAAAGCTCGCAATCTTGAATGTATGTTCATGAAAACACTTAGGACATTTGCATTTAATGATTTAGTCTGTTGATTTGATCAAATTTGTTGTACTTCTTATAACGTGCATGACAAAACATTTAGCGAAATGATGTTGAATTTGAATTTCTCTAACTTTTCCCAAACATTTGAAATACTTAGCTTAAACATAGAAATCTAAAGGAAATTGTCTTACATTTGAAAAGAGCATTATAAATTGTGTTGATATTTGGCAATTTTCATAATAATTAAGAGATAAAAGCTTGTTTTATTATAAATCATACAAAGCTTTGTAATACAGTAACAATTTTGTGCAAAGAGATGAATAATTTGTTGATATTTGTAATAATTTGCATAATTCGAGTCCAGTAAGTCATCAATCACCTTGAATCAAGTAAGGCCCCTTGCATATTACAGGTTCGCATCAACCTACTGAATTGTCCAACAGGTCAAGACCTGACCATACAGAAACTTAGGATTAAGTAATCTTAATTGATTTCTTCATATCTTTCAAGATAGTTAGGTTCATTTTGTGAATTTTAAATTTTGTTATGAATGTGTAAAAACAATCATCACCAGTTTTTGGCGCTAGAAGCAGGGCTAATTGGAGTTAAGGCTAAATTTTAGTAAAGCTGGCTCACAACAATGGTAGAGTGACTACGTCTAGATCAAGTTCAGAGGATATCTTTATGCAATTACCTGATAAAAGGAAAAGTAAAGGTCCTTTAATTTGGAATCCTAGAATATCACATGTAGGAGGCTCATCTAGAATGCCTCCTGGATCACCTTTTAGCATCCATAACATTGTGAGTCCTGATAGTTCTTCATTTAGATCTTTAAATCTTGGTTCAGGTCCTCCTAGAGGTCCTAGTTCTCCTAGAGGTCCCAGTCCTCCCAGAAATCCAAGTCCACCAAGAAATCTGATGCAGAGGGCACAAGGGAAGCAACACACAAAGGTTTACTTTATTGTCCTTTGCCCACTCATCCACTTCAACTAGCCTTCAACCAACCAACCAACCAAAGGCACGTACAAGGCATATGAAGGATTTGATGTCCAGACTATTGTCCAACCCCTAAGGCTTCTCCAACACCTTAAGACAGATCAACAAACACCTTCAATGTAGTTGGTTTGATCTCCAACTTCCCAAAACTCTTCAACCTATACCTTGACTAGTAAGGCTACTAGCCCTCCAAACTAGGTTTTCTCAACAAAACTTGACAAAATCCCAAAGGTCTAGGCAAACAAATGATGGAATTGAACACCCTTCAGGGGACCCTAACAAACCTCCAAATCTCCTACTCCAACTCTACTCCAGCAATCCAGAACGCCTACTAGGTCTCTAGGCCTAATTGATCAATTTAGGCTAGGTTACAAAGCAAGTGCTCAAAATTGGGTGCATAGGTCAGGGGCAAGAATTTGGAATGCTTCTACCATGTCCCTACAACACAAATCCATCATTTATTTGCTCACCCTAACAGGATTCTATCATCTACAACCTCAAATAGCATGAAATTGGCCAAATAGAATGAAATACTTGACCTAGGGCATCACCTTAAAAATAGAAGACTGCATTTTCTGACAAAAATCTTTTGGAATCTTATAGTACATACCCCTAGCCTACATTTCACCAGTTTTTGCAAATTTTCAACAGTGGGAATGCATTCTAGGGCCGGATTTCTATGGCTGCCCTAGAAAATAGGGTTTCTGGACCTGTTTTGAAAGAAAAATCTATAACTTTTGATCCTGACCACTTCAGGACCTCAAACTAGTTGCATTGGAACCTTGACTCCAAGAGCTTTCAGAAAAATGTCATTTGCACATGTGAAAATTCCGTACAGTCCATACACAGCAAGAAAAACAGCAAAAAATAGTCAGTTTTTTTTATTTTTGTGCCCACATTCCATACAAAAACTTCCTCCCCCGTGCTGGAGCAATATTTCCTCCATATCAACCTATCCAAGTTAGTTTCCAACTTCTACAACAGCATTTAACTGCCCAAAGTGGTTTTTGAACCGACCCAACACATAACACCTTTGACAACTATGGTGTTTTGCATTAACACAAGGAGGTTGATTTGTTTGGCTTGTCCAATGGAGTCCAAATGATCAACACACTCCTTCCAACATACTAAAACATTAAAACAACCAAAAAAAACTTGAAAACCAATCCTTAGACCTTCTAGGCCTAATTGGCACAACAAGGGTCCAAATGGACTAAGAAGGATTTAAGGTTTATATAGTCACCCCAAACCTCTTGACCATACAAAATGGACCAAACAACAATGGCTAAAAGCCTTATTACAAAACATATTGAACAAAAAAACATAACTTCTCAAAATGCATCAAAATGCCTTTAGGAACCAAGGTGCTCCTAGGTGCCCTGCACCATACACCCACTATCAAAGAGAACTCAAGTCTCTTGAGTTGGAATGCTGTCAAATGTGAAACCTGCCTTCTCAATGTCTGCCCTGCTCATCCAAGTGGCATCCTCCTGAGGTTTGTTTAGCCACTTCACCAAATAGTCATGATAGGTGTGCCTTCTAGTTTGTTTTGCAATCCTCTTGTCCAAAATGCACTCAATCTGATTTGGAGATGAAGGAATGAGTTCTTGGAGTGTGTGATCAGTTTGATCTTCTTCAACAATAGTCTGAGGATTAGATCCTTTATAGGGATAAAGGTCTGAAACATTAAAAATTGGAGACAAAGCAATGCCATCCGGAAGTTTGATTTTGTAGGCATTTTCTCCACATTTCTTGAGCACTTCACAAGGCCCAATCTTCTTCATGAGTAGCTTAGTGTGTTTACTTGTTGGGAGCCTCTCCTTCTTCAGATGAACCATTACTAAATCACCTTCCTTGAACTACAAATCCCTTCTTTTTCTGTCAGCAAATTGTTTATATTTCTGAGAAGTGGACAGCAATTTCTGTTGTACTTGGTCATGGACATCTTTCATGACTTGAACAAAGTCTTCAGCCAAGGCACTACTATTTTCCAGTCCTTTAACCTCCCTTAGTTCCAAAATACCCCTTGGGTGAGTGCCATAAACAATTTGGAAAGGAGACAGGCCGGTGCTTCTATTGACAGTGTCATTGTATGAGAACTCTGCCTGAGCCAAAATTGAATCCCAACTAGCACCCTGCTCCTTTGTTAGGCATCTTAGGAGGTTGCCAAGTGACCTATTAATCACCACTATTTTTCCATTAGATTAAGGGTGATAGGCAGATGATAAGGACAAATTTGTACCTAGTCTCTTCCACAGTGTCCTCCAGAAGTGTCCAATGAACTTGGGGTCTCTGTCTGAGATTATGGACAAAGGTAAACCATGTAACTTGACTATTTCCTTGAAGAAAAGACTTGCTATGTGTGAGGCATCATGTGTGGTTCGACATGGGATGAAGTGAGCCATTTTTGAGAACCTATCTACAACCACAAAAATGCTGTCATGTCCATTCTTTGTTCTAGGCAAACCAAGTACAAAGTCCATACTTATGGAATCCCAAGGCTTTGAAGGAATAGGTAGAGGAGTGTATAAACCTGCATTTGATGTATGCCCCTTTGCTCTTTGGCAAATTTGACAAGTTTCAACAAACTTCCTTACATCGGTTGGAAATTTTGGCCAAAAATAGTACCTCCTAACCAATTCTAGGGTCTTATCAATACCAAAGTGACCTGACATGCTGCCACAATGCTTTTCCTTTATTATATTCTCTCTAACAGATCCTCTTGGGATACACAACATGCTACCCTTGAAAAGATATCCATCTTGCAACAAAAAATCAGAAAAATCAGTATTATACCTTCCTGTCATGGCCTTGCAAGATAGGTATGGCTCTTTGAAGTCTTCATCTACTGTATACTGATCTTTAATGGCATGAATACCTGTACTTTCCAACTGAATAGTTTGCACAACAAGATTTCTCCTACTTAAGGCATCGGCTACCTTATTGGCCACTCCTTTCTTATGTTTTATGGAGAAGGTGTATGCTTGGATGTACTCCATCCACTTGACATGTCTGTGATTCAACTTTTGCTGCCTGTTCAAGAAGCTTAATGCATGGTTGTCAGTAAAAGCTATAAATTCCTTCGGCAATAAGTAGTGTCTCCATTTCCTCAATGACTGAACCATGGCATATAACTCTAGATCATAGGTGGAGTAGTTTTGTTTTGCCTCATTTAACTTCTTACTAAAGAATGCTATAGGCCTCCCATCTTGACTTAGGACTCCCCCAACAGCCCTCTTACTTGCATCACCCTCTACCACAAAGACCTTGTCAAAATCAGGAAGAACAAGGACCGGTTTTTCTGATATTTTTTTCTTTAACAGTTCAAAGGCTTGGTTGGCCTCATTTGTCCATAAAAACACACATTTCTTGCCCCCTTTTATGGTGTCAACAAGTGGAGCACAAATGCCACTAAACCTTCTAATGAACTTTCTATAAAAGCTGCATAAACCATGAAAACTCCTTACCTCCGAGGCTATTGTAGGTGTTGGCCAATTAAGAATGGCTGCAACCTTACTTGGATCCATTTTTAGGCTGTCCTTGGAGATGACAAACCCCAAAAATATCAACTCTTCTTGTAGGAAGACACATTTGTCAAGATTGATTCTCAACTTCTCCTCTTGAAGCCTCCTGAGCACTTGATGGATATGCCTTATGTGGTCTTCCTTGCTATCACTAAAAATCAGTATATCATCCAAATATACAACAATAAACTTGTTAAGGAAAGGTTTTAGCACTTCATTCATCAATCTCATGAAGGTGCTTGGTGCATTTGACAAGCCAAAAGGCATGACAACCCATTAAAATAGTCCTTCATTGGTTTTGAAGGCGGTTTTGCACTCATCCCCTTCCCTTATCCTGATTTGGTGATAACCACTTTTTAGATCTATCTTGGTAAAATACTTAGCCCTACCCAAGCAATCCATTAAATCTTCTATTCTAGGCATTGGAAATCTATACCTGATAGTAATCTTGTTGATGGCCCTAGAATCAGTGCATAGTCTCCATGTTCCTTCCTTCTTAGGTGTAAGCACTGCAGGTACTACACATGGACTAATACTCCTCCTGATAAGCCCTCTATCCAACAAGTCTTGCATTTGTCTTGCCACTTCAGCATTTTGCTCTGGAGTCAACTTGTAGGCTGCTTGGTTTGGTAGGGTGGATCCAAGGATGAGATCAATGCAATGATTAATCTCCCTCTTTGGTGGAAGAGCATCCTTGCCTTCATCGGCTATCACATCATGGAACCTTTCCAATAATTCTTCCACTTCCTTTGGTCCAATCCTCCTAAGAGGTTGCTGCACTTTAACCTTCTTGGGATTCACATCCTTGGGCTTGATGACTACTGCAAAACATGGCACTTTCTCTTCCTTGAGGTTAGCCAAAAACTCTTTTTCACCTACCAACATAACTGAACTAGAAATGACTTTCTCTTTGCAATCATCAATCAAAGGAGTCATTGTAAACTTTTCACCATTCTTGGACAAATGAATTACATTGTTCTTACCATCATGTTGGGCACTTGTGTCATGTTGCCAAGGCCTTCCAAGAAGAAGGTGGCATGCATCCATATCCACTATCTCACAAAGAACCTTATCATGATATTCACCTATCTTGAATTCAACCCAACATTGCTCTTTCACCACAATTTGTTGTTCCTTGGTTAGCCAAAAGACTCTATAGGGGTTAGGATGAGGCATTCTTTCCAATCCTAACTTAGTCACCATTTCATTAGAAGCCAAATTTTTAGAAGAACCTGAATCTACTATTACCTTGCAAACTTTTCCTTTCACCTTGCAAGTGGTTCTAAACAAGTTGTTTCTTTGGGGCTGCTCCTTGGTGGCTGGCATGATGAGGGATCTATTAAACATGATGCATTCTCCACTCTCAGGTGCTGCAGACTTGGAAGAGGCTGTTTGGTAACTTGTGGTGCTTTGACAGTCCTCTTCTTGAAGGAGTTGTACTCTTCTTTCTTTTTGATTTGCAGCAGTGTTTCCCATCTTCTCCGGGCACCTAAAGGACTGATGTCCAATCTAATTGCAAGAGAAACACCTTCCAGTAAACACATTGGGACCTCTGCCCCCACTTCTTCCTCTGCCATTACCTTTGCCCCTAAACTGACCCTTATCAGCACTGTTTTTATCAGCCTGCCCTTGGCTGCCTTCTTGTGATCCGCCACCTTGGAATCTAGAGAAATTATCTCTGTTTTGAAATCTGCTCCTGCCCCTAAAATTTTGATTTCCTCTACCTCTGCTGCTGCTGTATGAATCACCTTTTCTTCTTTGTTTATCCTCAATTCTCAATGCCATTTGAAAACACTTATGGACTGTCTCTGGGTTAAAGAGAGTTAATTCATCTTGAATGGAGAACTTGAGGCCATTAAGATACCTTGCAAGCTTCTATTTTTCATTCTCATGCATCTTGGCTTTCAATGTCATCTTGGGAAACTCCTCTGTGTAGGTGCTCACATCCATGTCCTTTTGTCTCAAGTTGTGCAACTTCTTGTTCAAGTTGACCTCATAATCCTCAGGGACAAATTGCTTCTTGATTTCAAGTACCATCTTCTTCCATGTAGAGATAGGATTCCTATCATCTTCTATCCTCTCATTTTGAATAAAATTCCACCAACTCAAGGCTGGCCCTTTCATTCTTGATTTGGCAATCCTTACTTTCTGATTTTCTGCCACTTCTTCACATTCAAAATAGTTCTCCATTGCCTCAATCCAATCAAGGCACTCCTCTGGATTCATCTTACTAGGAAACATAGGTAAGTCTACCTTAGTGTCCTTCCTACTCAACTTTCCAAGTGCATCTAGGAATTGTCTCTCTGACATGCCTCCTTGTGGCTCTTCCATAGGCACTTCTTCTTCCTCATCTTGATCCTCTTCATCTAAATCTAAGATGACTTTTGACTTCTTCTTCTTGTCTTTGTCTTTCTTCAACTTTTCTATCTCAGCCTCCATCCTTTTGTTCTTGGCTGCTTGTTCTCTCACTATCTTTGCCAATTCGGCATTAGTCACCTTTGAAGGAATTTCCTCCTCTTCTTCTCTATCTCCCATCTCTTTGATGGCTCTGATACCACCTGATGTAGAGGGCACAAGGGAAGCAACACACAAAGGTTTACTCTATTGTCCTTTGCCCACTCACCCACTTCAACTAGCCTTCAACCAACCAACCAACCAAAGGCACGTACAAGGCATATGAAGGATTTGATGTCCAGACTATTGTCGAACCCCTAAGGCTTCTCCAACACCTTAAGACAGATCAACAAACACCTTCTATGCAGTTGGTTTGATCTCCAACTTCCCAAAACTCTTCAACCTATACCTTGACTAGTAAGGCTACTAGCCCTCCAAACTAGGTTTTCTCAACAAAACTTGACAAAATCCCAAAGGTCTAGGCAAACAAATGATGGAATTGAACACCCTTCAGGGGACCCTAACAAACCTCCAAATCTCCTACTCCAACTCTACTCCAGCAATCCAGAACGCCTACTAAGTCTCTAGGCCTAATTGATCAATTTAGGCTAGGTTACAAAGCAAGTGCTCAAAATTGGGTGCATAGGTCAGGGGTAGGAATTTGGAATGCTTCTACCATGTCCCTACAACACAAATCCATCATTTATTTGCTCACCCTAACAGGATTCTATCATCTACAACCTCAAATAGCATGAAATTGGCCAAATACAATGAAATACTTGACCTAGGGCATCACCTTAAAAATAGAAGACTGCATTTTCTGACAAAAATCTTTTGGAATCTTATAGTACATACCCCTAGCCTGCATTTTTCTAGTTTTTGCAAATTTTCAATGGTGGGAATGCATTCTAGGGCCGGATTTCTATGGCTGCCCTAGAAAACAGGGTTTCTGGACCTGTTTTGAAAGAAAAATCTATAACTTTTGATCCCGACCACTTCAGGACCTCAAACTAGTTGCATTGGAACCCTAACTCCAAGAGCTTTCAAAAAAATGTCATTTGCACACGTGAAAATTTAGTACAGTCCATACACAGCAAGAAAAATAGCGAAAAATAGTTAGTTTTTTTTTAATTTTTATGCCCAAATTCCATACAAAAACTTCCTCCCCCATGCTGGAGCAATATTTCCTCCATATCAACCTATCCAAGTCAGTTTCCAACTTCTACAATAGCATTTAACTGCCCAAAGTGGTTTTTGAACCGACCCAACACATAACACCTTTGACAACTATGGTGTTTTGCATTAACACAAGGAGGTTGATTTGTTTGGCTTGTCCAATGGAGTCCAAATGATCAACACACTCCTTCCAACATACTAAAACATTAAAACAACCAAAAAAAACTCGAAAACCAATCCTTAGACCTTCTAGGCCTAATTGGCACAACAAGGGTCCAAATGGACTAAGAAGGATTTAAGGTTTATATAGTCACCCCAAACCTCTTGACCATACAAAATGGACCAAACAACAATGGCTAAAAGCCTTATTACAAAACACATTGAACAAAAAAACATAACTTCTCAAAATGCATCAAAATGCCTTTAGGAACCAAGGTGCTCCTAGGTGCCCTGCACCAAACTCCAGGTATTCCCCAAGGTCCAAGTCAAGCACAGGTACCTACAATGGCTTACTTTAATGTTAATTCTTCTATAACATTCAATGATTATTATGAGATGCCAAAAAATCCTGAAAAGATTTGTCCTAAATATCAGTTGCATCAGGATCCAGAAGATCACATTAGGATATTCAAGGAGGCATGCTTTAGAGCCAGGTTAGAACATGAAGATGTTGTGTATAGGTTGTTTCCTTACACCTTTAATGAGCAGGCTTCTAACTAGTATGTTAACTTGCCTAATGGTTACGTTTCTTCTTGGACATTTATGGAGGAAGCATTTTTGTCTAGATTTAGAGGACCGATAGATCCTTCCATCTTATATCTAAATTGGCTGCAATTAAGAGAGGTGAGGGAGAGCTGATTGATAATTTCAATGATAGGTTTCAAAAGGCCTATTCTAGATTGGTAGCCCCTTATACAGTAAATGTAGATACATTGTTAGCCATGTATTATGTTGCCTTAGATCCACTAACTACCATGTTTGTTAAAAGAAAGGTTGGCATAGATACAATATCCAAAGCCTATAAAGAGGCAGCCTCAGTAAACCAAGAAATAAGACAAACAACTTATAATCCATTTCTTAATGGAGCAAATCTTGGGATACAAAATCAAGAACAACCTTGGAATGGAGTTCCTTCACATAACACTCCATTGCTAAATCCAGTTCCTACATACACACCTGTGTACAATCTTGCCCCAATCCAAGCCATAGTCCCTTATACTAGTAACATTGCCAATAATAATCAGAGTAATAGTCAATCTTTCTTCCAACCTCCTCAGGATACATTTGTGGCCAAAGCACAAGAGGAAAGAGAAGAAATCAAAGAAATTACTGCCCACTTGAGAAGATTGACTACTGAAATGACACAATTGAGAGATGAAAATTTCTATGGTAGAAACAACCCAAGATATAACCAAAATTACAACTAGGGCCAAAACCAAAACTACAACCAAAACCATAACCAGAATCATAATCAGAATTATAACCAGGGTCAAAGTTCAAATCAAAACTAGAATTACAGTCAGAATCAAAATAATAATCCAGGACAATAGGTGCAAAATAGAGGACCAGCTATAGATAATAGAGCCTAGAGTAATAATAACAGAAATTAGAATCAGCCAAGGCCACCTAAAACATGGAACATAGGGCCAAATAATGGCACTCTAGCTTCTCCATTTGAGAATTTGGATAACCAGGATATAAAACAAACAACTAGGATTCAAATGGCCAATGTAGCATTAAAGAATTGGTGTAGAATTCACAATACCAGTGCCCATGCTGAATTAGATTGTCCTCAATTTCATCTGGCAGCAAGTATTTTCAATGTAGATGTACAGGCTCCTACTTCTGAGTTTCTTATTCCCAAAGGTAATGAATTAGTGCCCTCAGGATATGATACTACTTTAGTCTTAGAGACTTTTACCTTTGCAACTAGGGAAGAGGAGGATAAATTGTTAGAGGATGAACCTTATTTTTGTGAAAACCTATATCCTAAAACTGCCTTAGTATTGAATGCTTTTTAATTTCCATTTGAAACTGAAAATGAGGTGTTATATGAGACAGAAGAGGTACAGGCTTTTCAACAGTCAAATAAAAATCATACCTACAATCTGAGAAATAACACTAGGCCAGGAGATCCTTTCACTACTTCCACTCCTCCTAATAATCTCAATACTCCTCCAGATCAACATGCCAGTAATAATCCTACTATACCGAAGGCCAATCATCATACAAATAATGGAACAGTAGCACAAAAAGTCCAAATAGGTAAAACAGAGATAGTAGAAATAATGAGGTTGATGAGTTATCTATCTGAAGAAATAAAGAAAATCAAGGTCAATATACCTTTATATGAATTATTGAAAAGTCTAGGGGTTAGAAATGCTTTCATAAAATCTTTGGATACATCTGTGACAAGTGAGGTTTCTACTGATATGAATATCCCAAGTAAAGATTCACAGTCTAAAGGAAAGACTAAGAAAACTGAACAACCTTCCAATACTAATGTGGTAATGTATGCAGACAAGAAAGAAGCTCCTCCTTTCTTGTTAACCATTAGAATGTTTGGAAAGAACATACATAATTGTATGGTAGATTCTAGTGCATTAGCTAATGTAATGCCTTTAGGGATATGCTAAACTTTAGGGCTGACCCCTACCAAATCTACCAAAGTTGTTACACAGATGGATAAAACTGAGGTTAATGTGATAGGAGAACTAATGCATATCCAAATGTAGTTAGCCTCAGATCCCAGGGTGAGTTAGTTTATTGACATTTAGGTAGTAGATATACCTGTGAATTATGGGATGTTGTTGAGTAGAGACTGGTCTAAAACATTGAATGGATATATGGTCATTGATTTCTCACATATGTGGTTACCTTGGAGAGGTGTCCCAAATCAGATCAGGATAGAAGCAGAACCCAGGATGAAACACATGATTATAGAATACAATAGGACTAATGAGATATTGTATGCTTCTGTTGAACTTGGGGTCTATAGAATCACTAATAGGGGAGTGCAAATTGAGGAGATCCTGATGTTAAATTTTAAAGAAAAATAGGTCAGTAGGGAAATAGTATTGTTCATTGAGTCTGATGGAAATTCTTCTGATGAAGAAAATAATGCAATAAATAGTTTTGGTCACGACATTAAACAGGAAATGGAAAAGTACATGGAACAAAATATTCCAGTTCAATGCAAATTGTATAAAAGCATGTGTAGAGTCCATGATAAGCCACATTCTAAAGAGAATTGTGGAATGTGCAGAGATATTATTGAATATCAATACCTAAAGTGCATGGAGGGAATGTAAATACAAGAAGGAAAGGTTAATCCTAATCATCTAGAGAGATACTTTCACAACAACATAAATGGATCAATTTCAGATTTAGAAAGGGAAACAAAAGACAAAAGTGTCTACCATTCTGACTTACAAATTGAAAGGATAAATGTACAAGTAAGTCAAAATGAATTGCCTATGCAAAAACAAGATAACACCTCACCTATAAAAGAAAAGACAAAACATGCCAAAGTAAAGGGTCAAAAGATTAAAGATGGCATGTGGACATTAAAGTGTGATGGATCTAAATCCAAACAAGGTGCAGGTGCAGGTGTAGAGCTTATAGATCCTCATGGTAAGTCATATTTAGTAGCATACAGGATACAATTTGCTTGTACTAACAATGTGGTAGAATATGAAGTGTTGATTTATGGACTTGTTATGGCTATTAAGAAAAAGGTAAAAATGATCAGAGTGTTTTCAGACTCTGAATTAGTGGTCACACAGGTAAGAAAACTGTATGCATGCAACTATAAAAAGATGGTTTGTTACAGGCATAGGGTGTGGGATTTGATAGATTCATTTGATGCTTTCAACATAGAACATATCCCTAGAGAATTGAATCATAGGCCATATGCATTAGCAGTTGCTACTAGCACTTTAGAACCCCTAACACTGTTAGGTTTAAAAAGATTTGTGTTGAATTGGTAAATGTTCCTAGTGTACCAGATAACGTTACTCATTTTTAGGTATTTGAAGGGGATTAGCAAATAGTAGATTTTCTAACTTGTAATGAGGTATTTGAAACTCAAATCATTGATGAACAGGAGAGGCCTATTGTGTCTTGGGATGAAGAAGACAGTCAACTTGAAAAGCAATTTCTTGCCTAAAGGAGTGATTGAGTTGGAACATATTTTTGACTTTGATGGGGTAGTGAGACAAAAGGACTTGCCCAAAACTGAGGGAGGTAAGTGTGATCCATATAACCTTGGAACATAGAAGAATCCTTAGAATGTATAGATTGGAAAAGATTGCTCTGAGAAATTGAGAAAAGAAATTGTAGATGTTCTGAAAGAGTACAAACATGTCATAGCATGGACATATGAAGATTTGAAAACATATGATACGTCCATCATAACTCATGTAATACCTTTGAAACTAGATATTAAACCGTTTAGGCAGAAACAAAGGCCAGTGAATGCCATTTTAGACACCATGCTTGAACATGATCTAGAGTATTCCAAAAACATCCTGAAATCCAACAAATTCCTCCACAATAACTTTCACTTGCCACACAGCCTTATCATGTTTACCCAGTATACTCAAATATCTCTGTCATGCACTGCAAATCAAGAAATCAGCTTTTGGAGCACCAAACCATGAACAACTTCAATTGAAGATAGATATTAACCTTATAAGCACACTTCCAGAACTGCAAGACCTGAAACCACTCTGCAAAGAAATGTAGAGCAAATACTTTTCTCCCAGACAACTCTGCAATACACAGTTCACACACTAGTCAACACATCTTCCTCTGCACATCGATCCAACACACCAAATTCTAAATGTAGCATCTATGAACACCTCTAAACAACATATCCAAATGGCATAAATAGATCTTCAATATAAAATAAATGCGGAACAAAATCAGACCACCACTCTGTATGCCAGAACATCTTTACAATACATTGTTTCCTCTATTATTCAAATTTTCTCAAAAGCACTTGGAAACCAAGCACCAAAAACATATCATCACCATTTTTAGTACATCCTCATCATTAGAGACATCATCCAATCAACACCAATTGCTCATACTCTTGCAACATCTCTTACTCATACAGTTGACACTAATGACAACACAAGCTTGTTGACATCAATGACAACACCGAATGCACATACTTGTAACAAGTCAAGATAGTCATGTTCAATCTCCAATGTAGTTTGTTCCACCATATTATTGTCACTATTCTTAGGAAAAGGATAAGTAAATATTTGTAGATTTTGATTCAGAGGAGCCACCGACTTATTCCTATTATCATTCAGACCAGTAACTTGTATCATGTTAGAATCAATGAGGTCTTGAATTTCATGTTTAAGATGCATACATCTTTCAGTATCATGTCCCGATGAGTAGTGATAGTTGTAATAAGCATTAGCATTCAATGAAGCTCCTTGTGGCCTAGTATTGTCAAAAGCATGAGCAGGAGGAAGCTTCAAAAGATTGTTGTTCACTGCTTGAGTCATTACTGAATGGAGAGAATCCAATAATTGAGCAAATTGTCTCTATTCATGTTTGAATTGAAATGGTGCCCAAGGAGGCTTTGTAATTGTTTAATATGGAAAAGAGGGTTGTATGGGGTTGTTTGTATGGGGGTTTTAGTTTGAATCCTCCTTTCCAATTAACATTCCAAGGGCTTTTCAACCGAGTGCTTCTCCTATCGAGAGGAGAGTCATCTATCAGATTGGGTTGTCACTTGGTTTTTTGCTGGGAAATTCAGAAGTTATCACACAATGTCTCCAATTAATGTTTTTATGCTCTTGAAACCCTAATTTAAGAAAAATAGTAAGTAAATCTACAAATTATGACAAATGCTGCTAGAATTAGACAAAGGAAAGAGAACCTTAACTCACTATTTTTCACAGTCCAAAAAATGAAAATTTTGGGGACAATCGTGATGGCATCCTAGTCTAAGGTACTACTTTTTCTATGGAATCCTGATCTACTTCCGACATCGATTTCTACTATATCTTCAGTTTCCAACAATGCGAATGCAGAGGACAATGTTGATGGTGCCCTAGTCCACTGAGGGATCTTCTACTAGATGTCAGAAGCTTTGCAAACCTTGGTTATCACTGTTCAGTCTATTTTTGTGGCTTCAGATGTGAAGGACAAGGTTGATGGTGCCCTAGTCTAGGTAGGCTCCTCCTTTGGGATCCAGAATCTCCACAGTGTCATCTTGCTCCCTACAACTCCACTTCTTCCACTTTTGCAACTTGTAACCTACAATCACAAGGAGCATGGGAGGGGGTTGTGGTGTTTAGAGGCTTGCCTCAATCAAGCCCTAGAGAGACATTCAAGTCTTCTGAAAACCATTGTCAAAGAGAGAGTGCATATCCTTGTGGGATAGAAAGGAAGATGCTTTCCAATGCCATGAGAAGATGTAATCCAACTTGCAAAAAAAAACATAATAACAATGCTATGCTCTGTAACACAATGATATTGTAAAAATCTCAACTATGCATAAAGTTCACAGTCATCTTTGAGTTCCTAAATGATAACCTACACATTCTTATATATGCAACTACTAAGATTCTCACTAAGAATTTCATATTTGAAACTTATGATGTCAGCCTGGGACCCAAATAATGGTCACAAAACCTGACATTTGAATTTAGGGCAGACCCAAAATAGGGCTGGACTAGAGTGCTAGCGCCCTTGTCCACCCCTTGTCTTTGTTTCAGGATCATTAAATTAACACCCCCTAGGTCCTATTTGTCACAAGACCCAAGGATTTTATCGTCAGGAGTCTGAATTATCATGCAAGATGCTATAAATGTAATCTAAAGACCTGGGAGCTAAACCTTAAAGGAAAAATCCCCCAAGGGTGCATTTTTCTGACATAACATTTAGCCCCCAATTTAATGTATGTATAAATGCAAGGCCGATACATGCATTAAAGTAAGGTCAGCAAACACACCAGGCACGGAGAAGACATGCCAAACATATTAAAGACAATAGAAGGCATGCAAAACACGGAGAAGATAGATACAGTCATGCAAAACATAGAGAATACAACATTGAAGACATGTAGAGCATAGAGAATACAATGAATGCAGTGATTATTTTCTTTTTGATTTTCCCATATGAAATGCAAAATGCAAGTACAAGTAAAGTAAACAAACAAATCCCAAAAAGTGTAGAGTTGTTCACCTCCGGTCTTGCACTTTTTGACAACAGACATGCCAAAATAAATCCCAAGGTGTAGAGGAGTTGTTCACCACCGGTCTTGCACCTTGAGAACATACATACCAAACGAATCCCAAAGTGTAGAGGAGCTCATCACCACCGGTCTTGTACTTTGAGAACAAACACACCATACACACACATGCTGAAGACATGGAGAAAACATGGAAGATAGGTGATGGAGTGAAACTATTACTATGTTCATCACCATCTTAGGCACATTATAGGCACACACCAATGATTGGGCTTTGTCACAACAATCACTGAAAACATGCTTAAGGGTTGAGTTTGTCACAGAACCGCTCCCCACCTCACAATGACCTGACTTTTTGAAAATGATAGGATAATACAATCTTCTCTGAGAAATACACCATCCCCGCCTCACGATGAGGGCTTAAGATAAAAGGATATGCTCAATATCCCACCTTCGTAGAGGGCTTAAATGACTTTGATTGATTTTCATATTGTTTAAACATGCTTTACTATCATCTAAAGCAGACATCTTACCTTATATATGCCCCCACCTTAAGATGGTTGATATCATGTACCAATGTCAAGCACGTTAAGGTAGGAAGAAAACACACAAGGGAACACAAGCTCTTGCAAAGCCCATGCCCCCCAGAGGTGACATGTATTTTATGATCACCAAATCTTCCCACAAACACATCCTTGCAAGAAAAGTGTTAGTGTCCAAATAATCATGATAAACAACAATGCATATGATCAACTACATGAAAGAGCTAAGCAAGGCGATATCCATGATAAACAAAGTGCACAGAGCAACAGTATTGTTAAAGTGTTGTTAGCAAGATAAGATAACATCAACATCAACATCAAGATAGAGAAATCACATGGAGTGATTCCACTAGCCAATTGTCAGATAATATGTTACAACCCCATCTTCATGTATGGACTAGGTCCATTTTTTGATTGCTCATGAAATAGACACTAGTTCCACGTCAGTATAATACTTTTTTCATCATCCGCTAGTTAGATGGAAACACTAGAGGAAGGTAAACAATAAATCAGAGAGGAGAACAAGTGCTTTAGGGACAGTGACATAGAAGGGTGCCCCCAAGTCACCAACTGTAACGTTATGTCTGTAAGACACAACACACAACAATGAAATCAAAGGAGAGAAAATATAGAAGAATGATGATACAAATAGAAGAAGGATCACAACAGAGGTAGTCTCCTTGTATCCTTGACCTTACAAGAGAATCAAGGGTCATCCTAGGAGGCCTAACAACACATATAACACATCACGGGGGAAGCACATCATGAGAGATAAAAGGTTACAGATACTTACCTTGTAGTACTATCATACTAAATTTGAGAACTTGCGAACCTCTTCAAGAGGTACTTGATTAAGTTGTATGAGAAGCTTGAGTGGTTCTTATTAGGTTGTTACTTGTTATTAGAGAGTCCATGCAGTACTTTCTCAACACTTCCTTGTTTATGTAAAATCTTTTGTTGCTTGTGAGGAGGAGAACCACTGTTATTTCCAACTGATGATAATCATCTTGCTCATTTCCAATTTTTATTTCTCTTGTTCTATTGGTTCTGTCTATCGTAATGACAAGGACTATATTGTATTGTTTCAACGTTTTCTATTGTCATAATCTCTTGCTTCAATTTTTCTATTTTTTTGGTATATGTTGATTCTCTCCTAATCCCTGAAGGGATAACAGAGGAGGAACTTCAGAGTAGATACCTTTTCTTCATGGACGAGGTGATACTTAAGTATTTTCCTTATCCACTTCAATTGTAGAAATTATCTCATCATAATCTAAATAGTCCTCTTCTATCTCTAATGTACTTTGTCCCATCAGATTGTTATCTATATGCTTAGGGAAAGGATTAGTGAAGATCTGTAAATTTTGATTTGGCAGAGCAACCAACTTATTCCCATTATCATTCACACTAGATACCTATATAATATTTGAGTCGATGAGGTCTTGTATTTCATGTTTAAGATGCATACATTGTTCAGTATCATGTCCTTGTGTCTGATGATAGTGACAAAAGGCATTAGCATTGAAATAAGGTCCTTGCATTCTGTGAGGATCCACTGGTTTAATCAGGGGAAGCTTCAAGAGATTATTACTTAGAGCTTGATTCATGATAGAATGATAGGACTTAGATATCAGAGTGAACTTTCTTTGCTGATACGGTGCCTTCTTCGGATTAGTGATAGTAGACACTTGAGAAAAGTTATTCAATCCATTAACCTTGATGAAACTCTTATTATTCCTCTTAAAGTTGTTTTGTGATGATCCACCCTCAGATTGACAAACTTGAGCTGATGAGTTTTGATTTTCATACTGACTAGAAGAAAGTTGGTAGTCATGAAGGGAAGTACATAGGTGTTGAAAAGAGTTAAACTTCATCAAGAGGATCTTATCATGAATGTTAGGCTACAAATTTGTTATAAATATCTTCTAAACATCATCATCTTTCATTTGATATTGAATTTGTACATAATGTCCTTGATAGTAGCTAATAAACTCAGTCAACTTCTCTTTCAGACCTTGCTTGCAATGAACCAAATCAATTAGAGAGACTTGGGGTTTGATGTTTGTTTGAAAATGTTGTAGAAATTGGTCAATTAACTATGAAAAAGAATGTATTGAATTTGGAGGTGAGCAAAACCATTCTAAAGTAGTATCTTTAAGAGATTGTGGGAAAGATTTGCTAACAAGTCCTCTTCAAAGTAGAAATCACTACACATAGCTGTGAATGTCGCCACATGAGTATTTGGATCACCTTTTCCACCATATTTTTCAAAGCAAGGAGTTTCAGACTTCTCAGGCATAGGTGTTCTCGAGATTGCATAGAATAAGGGGTTGCAAGCATGGTAAGTCAATATATTAGGTTGTGAAGCATTTGACAAGCTTGTCACTTTTTGTTGTAAAAAGGTCATGCCTTACAAAAGTTGATTTAGGATGGCATCATTAGGAGATGTAGTTTGTGGTGAAGAATTGGAACCAAAGTGTGGAGGAGATTGAGCATGGGTAGTGACAAGCAGAGGTTGCGAATGGTTGAGTGGTGGTTGGACATAGCGATAGGTGGAGAATGGTTGAGAATAAGTGGATTGAATTAGTGGTTGAGAGTGACATGAAGACACCCTAGGGGTCAGGTTTTGATAGTTGAATCCGACAACTCTGTAATTTTGTGAATTAGTGCCATTAGATACTCCAATACCAGTGGTAGCATTACTATAAGCGTTTGCATTATTTGTCAAAATAATTGATGTAAATGTAGATATTCCCACAGTTGGTATAGGTACCGATACTTGCGTATGAGATGGTGTCAAAGTGTTATTTATCACTTTTGTACATTTAGTCACTGGCTTAATATTGGTTTGTACAATATGTTATCAACCACGGATCGCATTAACACTATCTTTTCCTTCTTTTATCAATTCTCTTATGTTATGAATTGCAAGAATAGCTTCTTCAGCTATCCTCTCATTTTCCATAAATGCTTGGAAATCGGCTAACTCTTTATCAAGTTTATCTATTTGTTTGTCAGATATGTGTCCTACCACTTCAATAGTATCATAAACATCATGAAAAGTTTTCTCTTCCATTGTATTTGTGATAGGTATAGTATCTTGCAATGTTTGTGTCTCTCCTTTTGTAAAGGTGTTTAGTGGATTTTCAGAGGTAGGAATACTGATTTCTTCAAAAGCACTAGATCCCATGAGTCTTATGTTTCTTCTTAAAGGGATATTTCTATTAGGGTCATGAGTTAAAATACTCATGCAACAACATGCACAAACTAATAGAATAAACCCTAGGAGTAGGATATGTTTAAAGGCAAAAATGCTTGATTTTTCAACTTTTCTCAATGCAAATGAATGAAAGAAGAGGTGTTGTAAAGATTTTCAAGGGGTACATCAAATGATATTCTTAATAATAGTCCACTAATGCAAAAATACCTTTCACAACATGCTTTTGAAGCAAATCTAGAGAGTTGATAAGCCAAAATCTAGTGAAAATAGGCCAAAATATGCAATTTTTCACCAAATCTCAATGCAAAAGAGTAGGGCAACAGGTGTTGTAAGGAAAATGATGATGGAAAGAAAATTTTAATAGTAATAACAACCACCTAATGATAAAAAATCCATTACAACATGCCTATAGTGCCACTCTAGATCAAACCCTAGTGCAAAAATAGCAAAAGTATGCAAATTTTCACAAATTCTTAATGCAAAAGCCCAAAAGTGATGCAGGAGCATCCCTGGTTCAAGAGTAATCTTGCATCAACCAACAACATTTGCATTTTAATTTGTTTGCATTTCAGTTCTTTTCATTTTCTAGTTCAGTTCAAGCAGTTCAATCAGAAGCAGTTTCAGCTTGTGGTCTAGTTTTGGTAATTCACACCTTGCGGATCTAGACTTAGCATCTACATTCATTCATCTACATCATATCAAGAATTTAGAGCATTTGGATCAGTTACCAGAAAGATATCGCTATTAGAAGTTGACTATTTTTCTCAGAGCAGAGCATTCTAATAGTTCCTGATAACCAGCTGAAGGAGAAGGCTTATAGATCATTCCTTGACTTGTGAATCTCAATGACACATCATTCAATGTCCTATGGTTCATGGCCGACCTTTCCCAAGGGTCCGCACATTGTTCCATCCATTTGAGGAAGTGTTCTATGCATTTAGGTCTAACCTATCTGTGAACACGTTACAACGCTTCATTGGAGTTTGTGACCTTCCTTAGCCGACATGGAGGAATCTATTGGTCTGGAAATGGTATATATTGATGTAATAGATCCTTAATAAAGTAGTGATGAAGTTATCAAGTTCATAACATAGTGATAACTGATAGTTTAAATTTTTTGCAAAGGGAGCTTCAAAGCTTTATCTTGTGCATGTATGTAATCTGGCCTATGAGCCCTATTTGTAATTCTGCATGTTGCCGACCGATCTCTATTTTGAATTCTATGGCATATTGGATGACTGAATTTGCATTTGCTTTATCTCTTTGAGTTGTTTCCATTGTGTTTACTCCTGCTACACGGTCTGGACAGTTCATTTTGTGAACCCTCCTATTATGACTGCACCAAGTGGTATCAGAGTGAAAGTTTAATTCTTTGGAGCAAATTGGCGAAGGGGATGTTGTAAGATCCTGTTGTAAGAAGATCGCTGATCTGAGGTAGGTTACTTGTGTGCAACCGATTACCAATTGAGAGGTAGTTGTCACTTGTAGCCTGATCACCAAACCTGAGGTAGTTTGAACTTCATCCTAGGAAGATGTTGTCGTGGGGAGTTCCTCCTATTGGTACAATGGCTAATAGAATGGATGAGATGATGGAATTGATGAGAACAATGCAAATTCATTTGGATGTTGTTGAAGAAGATAGGAGAAGAGGATTGACACCGAGACCTAATGTTGAAAGTGATGATAAAGAGGAATTTCAATCTGCTAAACAAACTGGAAAAACCCTAGAAGGTAATGAAGAAGAAGAATCAGATCAGATAAAGATGTTGCAAGCTATTTCAAAGATTGGAAAGAGACCTAGAGTTGATGTGCCAAACTATATTGGTAATTTGAATCCTAAAGAGTTGATTGACTGGATAAATGATATGGAAGAATACTTTGAATATGAGGAAATTAAAGATCTGGAGAAGGTAAAATTTGTGAAGACAAAGTTGAAAGGACATGCTGCTATATGGTGGAAAGAAGTTTAGTTGGAAAGGAATAGAAGAGGGACTTTAGAAAAGATTACAAAGTGGGACCAAATGGTGATAAAGTTAAAGAATTAGTTTATACCTGCTGACTATGACTTGGAGCTATTGAAAAGATTGCAAAACTTGAGGCAGAAGGAGAAATCTGTGGAGTATACTGAAGAATTTCATAAGATGATCATAAGGATAGGAAATAGTGAAGCAAGAAAGGAGAAAGTGGCAAGATACATCAATGGACTGAGATTGAACATTCAAGAAGAACTAAGCTTTGTAAGGATGACATCTTTGGAAGATGCATATTAGTTTGCCATGAAAGTTGAAGAGAAGTTGAATAAGAGACATGATCAGAGACAGAGAGTAAGAGGAGGTAAATTTTAGAGAGGTAAAACATTTTCTAGATATGATAGATCATTTGTGGAGTAGAATAAGTTTGACAACCCGTTGAGGAAGGATGATAGAAATAACAATGCTTACTGGAGAGATGACATAAATGTTTACCGAAGAGGAAACCCTAGTGCATACCGAAATGAAGGATACAGAAGAGAAGGAAGAGGATTTGATAAGAGGACATTTAGAGGTACTTGTTTCAAGTGTGGAGGTGAAGGATATAGAGCATTTAAGTGTAATCAAGGTAGTACAAGAAAGAAAAAAAGGATAGTGGAAGAGTAGCCTATGTTGAAGAAGAACTTGTTGAATCACCCAGTTCAGTTGGAAAACCTGAGAAAGGAGAATCGTTGGTGATGAGGAGAGCACTATTTCAAATATAGGTAACTGAGGAACCATCATAGGGGAAAAGCATGTTCATAACCAGATGCAAATCTAGAGGTAAGTGTTGTAAAGTTGTAATTGATAGTGGTAGTTCAGATAACATAGTTTCAGAGGAGATGGTGACTAAGTTGAAGTTGGAAAGATTGAAACACCCTAAGCCCTATTAGATAGCATGGATTCAGGATGATCATAAGGTATTGGTGAGTGAAAAATGTTTGGTAAAATTTCATATTGGATCTTATCATGATGAAGTCTTGTGTGATATTATGCCTATGGATGTTTGTCATATCTTGTTGGGTAGACTGTGGAAGTATGATAGAAAAACTATTCATGACAGGAGAAAGAATACTTACACTATAACAGAAAATGGGAAAAGAATTACTTTGATTCCTTTGGAGGATGATCTTAAAGATGTGGTATGTGGGAATGCTAGAATCTGTTTGGTAGATGGAAGGAAATTTTTGGATGGTTTGAAATAGGAAAGTATGTGTTATGCCTTGATTCCTAAGAAGCCTGAAGCATTGAAGAAAGAGACTGAACCAGGTGAGATAAGAGAGTTGTTGATAGAGTATGAAGACATCATATTAGATAATGTGCCTAATGGATTACCACCTATAAGTAGTATCAGTCATCACATGGATCTTATACCAGGAGCAAGTATGCCTAACAAAGCAGCACACCAGATGACACTAGTAGAGAATGAAGAACTGAATAGACAGATACAAGAGTTGTTGAGGAGGTTTGATCAGATAAAGATTGAGTCCTTGTGTAGTACCTACAGTGCTTGCACCAAAGAAGGATGGAGAATGGAGAATGTGTACTGACTCTAGAGAAATAAACAAGATCACAGTTAAGTATATAATTCCTTTACCTAGGATGGATGATATCATGGATTGTTTGAGTGGAGCAAGATATTTCATAAAGATGGACTTGAAGAGTGGATACCATCAGATTAGAATCAGAGAAGGTGATTAATGGAAGACTACTTTTAAAACAAATGAAGGATTGTATGATTGGTTAGTGATGCCTTTTGGATTGACAAATGCACCGAGTACTTTCATGAGATTGATGAATGAAGTCTTGAAGAAATTCTTGGGTAAGTTTGTGATTGTGTACTTGGATGATATTTTAATTTTTAGTAAGACAAAAGAACATTTGTGGCATATTAGACAAGTTTTGCAGAGACCAAGAGAGGAGAAATTGTTGATAAACATTAAGAAGTGTAGTTTCATGAAGGAAGAATTGGTATATTTGCGATTTGTGATTTCAGTGGAAGGATTGAAGATGGACCCTGAGAAAGTGAGAGAAATTGTTGAATGGCCTACACTAGAGAGCATTGGAGAGGTTAGATCATTTCATGGATTGGCTAGTTTCTACTGGAAGTTCATCAGAAATTTCAGTTCAGTTTGTAACCCTATGACAGAGACAATGAGAGGTGACAAAGGATTTTAAGTGGACATCTGTAGAAGATAAAAGTTTTGATTTGTTGAAGTAGAAAGTGACAGAGCAACTAGTTTGGGCATTACCAGATTTCAATAAGGTATTTCAAGTTGATTGTGATGCTAGTGGAAATGCAATAGGAGCAGTGTTAAGTCAAGAAGGTAGACCTATAGCTTATTTTAGTGAGAAGTTGAATGATGCAAGGAGAAGATATTCAATTTATGATCAAGAATTCTATGCCATAATTCAAGCCTTGAAGAAGTGGAGACATTATTTGTTGCCTAAGGAGTTTGTGTTGTATACAGATCATTAAGCTTTGCAGTATTTGAATAGTCAAGGTAAGTTGAATCAAAGGCACATGAGATGGGTAGAGTTCCTGTAGAGTTATACCTTTGTGTTGAAGCATAGGAGTGGAAAATCAAACAAAGTTGTTGATGCCTTGAGTAGAAGAAGAAACTTGTTGACAGAGATGAGAATTGAAGTGTTGGGTTTTCACAAATTGAAGAACATGTATGAGGGTGACACTAATTTTACAGAACCTTGGAAAGCATGTAAGGAACCTGTTATGACAAATAGAAGTAAGTGGTTGGACTATTTCATTTAGGAAGATATGTTGTTCAAAGGAAGTCAATTGTGCATACCTAGAAGTTCAATGAGGGATAATTTGATCAAGGAGAATCATAGTGGTGGATTGACAAGACAATGGCTTTGATAAGTGAAAATCACTTTTGGCCTCAGATACATAAGGAGTTCAGAGATTTGTGTAGAGTTTGTCAAGTTGCAAAAGGGAGTAGTTAGAGAACTAGATTGTATAAACCTTTGACAGTTCCGGAGAGACCTTGGGAAGACATAATCATGGATTTTGTAATGGGATTGCCTAAGACATAGAGAGGACATGATTCAATATTTGTAGTGGTTGACACATTTTCAAAGATGGCTCATTTCATACCTTGTAAGAAGACAACTGATGCAGTGCATGTAGCTAACCTATTTTTCAATGAGATTGTGAGATTGCATGGATTACCTAAGAGTATAGTTTCAGATAGAGATACAAAGTTTGTTGGATACTTTTGGAGGACACTTTGGAAGAAGATGAAGACAAATTTGAAGTTTAGTCCTACTTTTCACCCATAGACAGATGGATAGACAGAGGTAGTGAATAGGAGTTTAGGAAGCTTGTTGAGATGTTTGGTTGGAGACAAAGCTAAAAGTTGGGATTTGATTCTTTCACAAGCAGAGTTTGCATACAATAATTCAGCAAATAGGAGTACTGAAAGAACACCTTTTGAGATTGTTACTAGAGTAAATCCTAGAGGAGTAACAAAATTGAGAGACATTAGTACAAGGGAAAAGAGGAGTATGGAAGTAGAATAATTTGCAGACCATATGAAGACAATGCATTATCAGGTGAAGAAGTATTCGGAGGATATGAACAATAAGTACAAAGAGAAGGCTGATGAGAAGAGAAGACATAAGGAATTTGAAGTGGGAGATGAAGTAATGGTGTACTTAAGAAAGAAAGATTTCTAGTTGGGACATACAACAAGTTGAAGATGAAGAAGTTTGGACCTTGTAGGATACTTAGGAAATTTTATTCAGGAAATGCATATGAAGTAGAGCTACTGGAGACATTGGGTATTTCACCTATTTTCAACATTACAGATCTTTGTCAGTATCATGAAGTAGAGTTCAATGACAGCATGGAAGAAGACTTAAAGAAGTAGTTACCACAACAAGAACCAGAATAGATTGTAGACATTTTGGACAGTAGAGTTGGATACAACACTTGAGGAAGACAATACAAAGAATATCTTGTGAAGTGGAAAGGTAGACCGGAAGAAGACTCATCATGGATTTCTCAGGCTGAGTTGGACTGTCTTGGTTTTCCCCTAGCCCCAACAACATGAGAGACTCACTTTTTTAATAAACCTAGATGTCTGACATTGGAGCATCCCTGGTTCAAGAGTAATCTTGCATCAACAAAAAACATTTGCATTTCAATTCTTTTCATTTTCCAGTTTAGTTCAAGTAGTTCAGTCAGAAGCAGTTTCAGCTTGTGGTCTGGTTTTGGCAATTCACACCTTGCGGATCTAGACTTAGCATCTACATTCATTCATCTACATCATATCAAGAATTTAGAGCATTTGAATTAGTTACCGAAAAGATATCGCTATCATAAATTGACTATTTTTCTCAGAGTAGAACATTCTAACAGTTCCTGATAACCAACTGAAGGAGAAGGCTTGTGGATCATTCCTTGACTTGTGGATCTCAATGACACATCATTCAATGTCATATGGTTCATGTCTAACCTTCCCCAAGGGTCCACACATTGTTCCATTCATTTGAGGAAGTGTTCTATGCATTTAGGTCTGACCTATCTGTGAACATGTTACAACTCTTCATTGGAGTTTGTGACCTTCCTTAGCTTATGTGGAGGAATCTATTGGTCTGGAAATGGTATATATTGATGTAATAGATCCTTAGGAAAGTAGTGATGAAGTTATCAAGTTCATAACATAGTGATAGCTAATAGTTTATATTTTTTGCAAAGGGAGCTTCAAAGCTTTATCTTGTGCATGTATGTAATCAGGCCTGTGAGCCCTATTTGTAAGCCTTCATGTTACCAGTTGATCTCTATTTTGAATCCTATGGTATATTGGATGACTGAATCTACATTTGCTTTATCTCTTTGAGTTGTTTCCATTGTGTTTACTCTTGCTACACGGTCTAGACAGTTCATTCTGTGAACCCTCCTACCATGACTGCACTAAAAAGAAAGGGTGTTATAAGGAAATTAAGAAGGGTAAGTAGATAATAACCCTAATAATAGTCAATTAGTGTAGAAAAATCCCTTACAACACGCCTGGAGTGCAAATCTAATAAGACAATAAGGCAAAATCTATTGAAAAATGTAAGTTTTCAAGCCCTGGACATGAAATTTTGCAAGGAGGCCACTATGATGCAACACTACATTTAGAAATTAGGCCTAATGAGTGTTTTAACAAGGTAGTAAAATCTAAAACGAGATTTTGACAACCCTAGCTCATGCAAAACTAGGTTTTCGTGAAAAATGCAAAATTTCAAGCAATTTCTAACAAATCAAGCATGCAAATGCAATGTTAATGAATTGTAAATGATGAATTTCTATATTTATATTAGAGCTAATACAAATAATAGAAATTAATTTAAATTAGATGCCAATTAGTTCAAATTTTACAAACATGCAAGTCTAATATGCCAATTTTTCAAAATTTTCAAAATTTTTCAATTTTTTTGTACTTTTTTCAAATGCAATAGAATGAATGAATGTCAATCTATGAAACAACACTCAACAAGGTGCCAAAAAGTTCAAAAACATGGGTTCACCAAAAATTTTAATATGGAAACAAGGTTTTTTTATGGGGTTCTTTGTATGGGGGTTTTAGTTTGAATCCTCCTTTCCACTAAACATTCCAAGGGCTTTTCAACCGAGTGCTTCTCCTATCGAGAGGAGAGTCATCTATCAGATTGGGTTGCCACTTGGTTTTCTATTGGGAAATTCAAAAGTTATCACACAATGTCTCTAATTAATGTTTTTATTCTCTTGAAACCCTAATTTAAGCAAAACAGTAAGTAAATATGTAAATTACGACAAATGCTGCTAGAATTAGACAAAGGGAAGAGAACCTTAACTCACCATTTTTTGCAATCTAGGAAATGGAAATGTCAGGGACAATGGTGATGGCACCCTAGTCCAAGGTACTAGTTTTTTTGTGGAATCCTGATCTACTTCCGACACTAATTTCTATTGTATCTTCAATTTCTAGCAATGCAAATACAGAGGACAATGTTGATGGCACCCTAGTCCACTAAAGGATCTTCTGCTAGATGTCAGAAGCTCTGTAAACCCTGATTATCAATGTTTAGTCTATTTTTGTGGCTTCGGATGTGGAGGATAAGGTTGATGGCACCCTAGTCTAGATAGGCTCCTCCTTTGGGATTCAGAATCTCTACAGTGTCCTCCTGCTCCTTGCAACTCCACTTCTTCCGCTGTAACCTGCAATCACAAGGAGTGTGGGAGGGGTTTTTGGTGTTTAGAGGCTTGCCTCATTCAAGCCCCAGAGAGACATTCAAGTCTTCCGAACATCATTGTTAGAGAGAGAGTGTGTATCCTTGTGCGATAGAGGTAAAAATCCAAATGATAATGATGATAAAACACAATGGCTGCCACCTTGACGATGAAGCTATCGTGGAAGGAAGATGCTCTTCAATGCCATGAGGAGAAGATGTAATCCAACCTGCAAAAACAAACACAATAAAAATGCTATGCTTTGTAACACAATGATATCATAAAAATCTCAAGTATGCATAAAGTTCACAATCATCTTCTAGTTTCTAAATGATAACCTACACATGATTATATATGCAACTACTAATATTCCCACCAAGAATTTCATATTTGAAACTTATGATGTCTACCTAGGACCCAAATAAAGGTCACAAAACCTGACAATTGAAATAGGGTTCGACTAGGGTGCTAGCACCCTTGTCCACCCCCTTGTCTTTGTTCTGGGATCATTAAATTAGCACCCCCTAGGTCCTATTTGTCACAAGACCCAAGGGTTTTCTAATTGGGAGTCTGAATTATCATGCAAGATGCTCTAAATGCAATCTAAAGACCTAGGAGCTAAACCTTAAAGGAAAAAGCCCCCGACGGTGTATTTTTCTGACATAATAGTAATAGAAAATACTTGTGAGTGAAAATTATTCAAATGTTGCCCATTAATCTTAATGAAATTCTCTTCGTTCTTCTTGAATGAAGTTTGAGATGATCCAGCTATGGATTGACCAAGAGGAGCTGATGAGGTATGATTCTCATATTGACTAGCTAAAAGTTGATAATCATGGAGAGCCATGCATAGATATTGAAAAGAACTATACTTCATCAACAATATTGTGTCATGTATGTTCGGTTGTAGATTCATAATGATTACCTTTTGAAGATCCCCATCTTTAATCAGATATTGTATTTGTGAGATGAGACCTTGACATTGACTGATGAACTCTGTTAGTTTCTCTTTCAAGCCTTGTTTACAATGAACTAAATAAATCAAAGAGATGGTAGGTCCAATGTTTTCTTGGAAGTGTTGCAAGAATTGATCAACTAGCTATGAAAAAGAATTTATTGAATTAGGAGGTTGAGAACAAAACCACTCCAAAGTAGTATCTTTGAGAGATCAAGGAAAGAGTTTTGCTAACAATTCCTCATTAAAGAATAAATCACTACACATTGCTATGAATGTTGCCACATGAGTGTAGGATCACCTTTACTATTGTACTTTTCAATGTGAGGAGTCTCAAATTTATCAAGAATTAGAGTTCTTAAAATGGCATAAGATAAAGGACTGCGAGC
Organism: Cunninghamia lanceolata; assembly: GCA_027924645.1. Taxonomy (NCBI): domain Eukaryota; kingdom Viridiplantae; phylum Streptophyta; class Pinopsida; order Cupressales; family Cupressaceae; genus Cunninghamia; species Cunninghamia lanceolata. The sequence goes on from BSBN01000243.1 coordinate 2,022,817, forward strand.
GTGATATGTTGGTAAAGCAGGTTGAGAGGACACATTAGTCAAGTTTGTCACTTTCTACTACAATAAAGATATACTCTGTAAAAGCTAGTTTAAGAAAGTATCATTGGATGAAGAGGTAGTTGGTGGATTTGAGATAGGTGCATTACATGTTGTAATTGTGAAATTGAGAGGTGGTTGGTAATAAGTAGAGGTGATGGGTGGTTCAGAACAAGTATGCATTAGTATGGATATATGAGGTCTAGTGTTTTGATAATTAAATCCAATGGCTTTTTAATTTCTAGTAGATGTTCCCAAAGTAGTGGTAGCATTACTACAAGCATGTGGATTTGTGGTAAAAATTGACAATGTCAAAGTGGATATTCCAGTAGTCGATATGCGTGCCAAAACTAGTGAGCTTATATACCTCAGTGGTGACACATTTTCAATGTTATTCACGTGGCTAGCCATAGGCATAATGTTATGATCCACTATGTGGTCTAATCCACAGAGCATGTCAACACCTTCTTGTCCTTCTTGTAACAATTCTCTTATACCTTCAACAATAGGTACCACTTCTTGAACTAGATGTGCTTGTTCTACAATTTGTTGGAATTTAGCTAGTTGTTTGTCCAATTTCTTGATATTTTCATCAGGCACATGTATATCTTTGTTACCCATTTCTTCAAAAGGAGGAATTATTGGTTCTTCCAAGTTATCATTTAAGATGTCATGCAAAGGTGTTTCTTCACCCTTTGTAAAGTGGTTATATAATGGATTGTCCAATGTTTGCACACCGTTCATATCAATAGAATTAGAACATATTACTCTACAAATTCTCCTTATAAAAATGTTCCTAGTAGGGCAGTGGGTTATACAACTCATGCAAATTCCAATAACACTCAATGCACTAACCAAGAGTACAATCAACAAGATTAAGGTAGTTATGTTTGTTGAAATACACAATGTGTAATTGTGAAATTTGAAATTTAAATGCAAGAACACACAATGAAGCACCACTACAACTCAAAATTAGATTTGAATGAGTGTTTAAGGGAGTAGAAAAATCTGAAATAAAAATTTGACTACTAACCCTAGCTTTTGCAAAAACTAGGTTATATGAAAAATGCAAAATTTCAACAAAACCCTAATAAATGAGATATGCAAATGCAAGGTGTGAGATCGTAAAATGATTAATTTCTATAATTAGGTTCAGATCTGATGTAAAAATTAGATTTTCAAATGCTTCCAATGATATGCAAGGAAAATAATGCAAAACTATGCCTTTATGCAAGCCTAGAATGGTTATTTTTTTCAATTTTGTTAAATGTATGCTAGATTTTTCAATGAAGAATGACAAGTATGATATGATGTAATGAAAAATATGATTTCAACACTCATCAAGATGTAAATTCTTTAAAAAATGGGTTCACCAAAATGTTAAGTAGGGAAAAGAGAGGGATACAAAATATGTGAGTACACTAGATCAAACCCTCCTTTCACTACAACATTCAAGGACAAAACCGAGCCAAGTCACTACAAGAAGGAAGAGGACTTAGTTGCTAGTTTTGTACTCCTATTTACAGAGGAAAGATGTGATTCATGTTGAAATACAAAGGACAACCGAGAGGAGGGTGAATCAGTTGTCACAAAAACTTAACTTCATAAATCATCAACTACTTAATTACTGACAATTAGATTTAACCATGAAACCATAGATTTAATCACAATCACACACTCAACACAGTAGACATTAGATTTTTACGTGGAAAACCCTAAAAGGGAAAAAGCACGGTGGGTGTTAGCCCATAGAAAATATATGAGTTATAACAATATCAAAAAATAGAGGCTCACTACCCAAATTGCTCATTGCAAAGAATTGTTGTGTGGTTACACAACACGCACCATTTTGACTTGACAAAACAGGGTCCCAACTTTTTGTTTGGCTTTGCTTGTGTTTTCTCCTTGCTGGCGGTCTGGTAAAAGTATGTCAATGCAGATGATCCTGCATAAAGGGGGCTGGGTAAGTCATCATGATGAGGTCAGTTTTTTCAAAGTTAATATTTCATGTCAATAACCTCATGGGTGGATAGAGTACAAAATTAAATGTAGGTTTGCCTTTTTGGATCACCCATATATTCCTTAGGGAACAAAAGTTATGATGAGTCAAAGATCTGGTCAAATCTGATATTCTGAAGGGGAGGATCATATTTCTCAATATCAGTCATCTTACGAAAGGTCACCCCGATCCAAATTATCACCTGATAAAATCATTTGCTCCAAACATCTGGACGCCAAATTTATGTGATAGTGACACTTACCTGTAGAACAACATCATATATTTTGCGAGGGTCATATTTCCAAACATCCCATGATATTTTTGAATATCTCCCCGATATTTGAATATCGGCTTGTCGCAAAATATCACCCTGAGCCAATATCCTGTTGACGTCATCCAAACTTGGTAAATGAAGAAATAAACATACTGATGACGTCACCAGTCTTTTTACCTCAAAGAGGTATATTTCCAAACATGACCCTTCCCACATAACATGATGGTGACGTCCTGGTGTGACAACAATGAACCAAGTCTTTATCCTGTTGATGTCACCCCGATATTTCGACAGGAGGTCATTTTAGTCTAAGGGGGTGATATTATAAACATCACCAGACATTCTGAACATCCCCCGATATTTAGAATATCACCCTATCCTACGAAGATCACCCCGTGCATTGCTACCATAACATTAAATGCACTCAGAGGTGGTAGGTGGTTCCCACCCATTATGAACCCGATACATACACTTGGTAGGATCCAGAAGTTTCATATGAGAAAATTGGATGTTTCATTTAATTCACCCTAATTTGCCCTAATTTGCCTTAATGAAAGAGGTTAAAAGTGATTTATAGAGTCATTTCACAATTATCTTGCGATAAAACAAGTTTTTTACAGAGTTCCAAGATTACAAATCCTCATAAGGCTACCTGTGGACGCATAGAGCGTGAATCAGAATGGGATACGAGAGCACTGTTGGTAATTGAGTCCCTTTCATAGATATCAACATAATTAAGAAGATAAACGCATCAAGTAAGTAATTGAAACTCCCTGGTTGTCATATTCTGCATATCCAGGTATCATGGGGTCTTCTGGTTTGAAATTTCAAATTATGCATGTTAGGATAAATGAAATGTGGAAAGAATAATAGTATGCATGATGAATAATGAATATGTAATGTATATGCATGCTTGTATATGTATCAATTGTAAGACCAGGTTGTGTTAATTACAGGCATCCATGGCCGATAAACGGTTGGCGAAGTCAGAGGCAGAATTTCTGAAGCCCATGTTTGCTCAACCTGAGGCTGTCTGGTTCAAATATGGTGCCATCACCGATACACACCAGGGAAATATAGATCTGGCTGCCTGGTCAGACAAAATGAATGATGAAAAGAATAATAGCACCCTGCTGGATGTAGTCTTCATATCAGGAATGTGGAATGCAGCTGGTTTCATGTATTCCATGGAAACCCCTAAGTTGGTTATTGAGTGTGCAAGGAACTACAACCCAGAAACCAGGAGGGTAGAGAAACATGGCAGAATATATGCTGATCTGTCAATCAAGGGTATTGCTACTACATTTGGTTTGCCATTGGGCAAGAAGGTTGCCAACATAGATCTGAAGAAATTAGAAGTAGAGTATGAGAATAACAAGAAGTCTGCCAGGAAGAAGATGTATCAATGGAGGGTGAAGAATAGTCCCTATCATGCAGTAGCTAAACTTCGTTCATTTATATAAGTATGAGTTTAATGACGAGTACCAATACATGATAGCCCTACTCAGCAGAGTTGCAGTCATCCAAATGTGCCTTTACACAGATAACAAGCCAATGTGGTCTAAAATGATAAGTGATGCTCTAGATGAGCAGCTGATGAATCTGGGAGGTCTAGATTGTTTCTTCTACATGACATCATATATAGTTTATTCATGTGCCTACAAGGGTACATTTGATGCATTGATTACAGATGGAAAAATTGGAGGCACGACCAATGATGCACACATATGGGATCATCATCCCCAACTGCAAAGAGTGAATTACCTCTAGGATTACAAGCTGGTAAATGATGCATTCTCTATGCACTTGGTGAGAACAATGGAAGAAGATAGAACCAAAAGACTGAGCATGGAAGCTCAGGAAGTTATCTACAAGCATGGAGCCTAGTTTATCCAATTTGCCACTTTCTCCTATATCAAGATTGAAAGTTTTAAGGGGGAGCCTCTCATGCTCCCAAGGTAGCCCACAGATTCAGTTGTCCTAATGGAATTTCTAAGACAAATCTCTACAATATTGAATGCCTATAAGGCAAACAACAAGCTTCCACCAGTTTTGTTTCCAGTTGCAATGGGCTAGCATATGTGCCCAGATTCTGAGAGTATAAAGAAGGCCATAGCTGGTCTAAATATGATGAATTTCCAGCCATTTCCATTAAAGAGATCATATGATCCATATGGGAGGATGCAGAAGATCATGGGGAAGCCTATTCATAGAAGACATCTTGAAGACTTCTGGGCAAATTGTGAAGATGAAGCTGAAGCCCAAAGAAGAAGGTATCAAAGGTTAACACTTAATCAAATCAAGACCTTTGATAGCATCTCCACCCCAACACAACTGAAGAAAGATGATGGAATGATAATGGCTGATGAATATGAAGATAAAAAGATATATATTGGTACCATCTCTGTGCCAGATCTCACTATACAGGAGGATATCTCCCTAGATCCATTCACAGGTAGGATATTATAGCTAACCCAAGCTTAGGTGGATGAGCAGATAAGTGTACTAAAGAAAAAAGGTGTTGTCATCATTGTTGATAATAAGAAGAAGAGACAGGAAGTTCCTAAGGGTGAATATGATGATTTCCTGGTTGAGAAGAGGAAATCCAAAGGAGAGAAGGCACCACCTCCTAAAAAAAGCAAGAGGTCTTCAAGAGGTAAGAAGACTGATCTTGAACCCAAAGGGGTTATAGTTGAGATAGCCATAATAACAACTAGAGATGCATTAGCATCAGAACTAGCGTCAGCCTCCTCAGCACCGCCTCCTCAAGATAAACAAAAGGCTAAAAAGATTTAGAGGCCGGCTGCTGAAGCTATGGAAACATATGAGGAGGGTCAAGCCTCAAAGAAGTACATAGAAGAGGATATTCCTCTTGAAGAAGAATCTGAAGAAGAGGAAGGCCCCATATCCTTCACAAGGAAAAGAAAAGCACCTCAGGTGATAGCAACTACACCTAAGAAACTGAGGACTTCTATGAGAGGCGAAATAAGACAAACTCCCATAATGCTGAGGGGAGTAGGTGGGGAAGTATTCAACAAGGAATTGCAGCATAACATTCCACTTCCCACTATTGTAAAGTTCAAGACTTAACAAGAAGAAGAGCAAATGAAAGAAACCTCTAAGGCAGTACAAAGTGGTCAAGTTTCATTAGATGAGACAGTTGACTTATTTGATGATGAGCTAGTGAAGGATATAGCTTCACAAAGAATGGAAACCCTTGCTGCCAGTGCCCGGATAGCTCCACATGAGACCCCATCAGTTCAAGTAGTATTAGAAGAGATGAAGTAAATAGAGCAAGAAAAAGAAAAGAACATGGAACATATTGCATAGCAAATAGAGCTGAAGAAGTGGCAAAGGCCTCTTTGAAGAGGTGGAATTCTTTGGGCACCTCTAGGAGAAAAGTAGATAAACTGTAGATGGAGATCGGCAGGAGGTCATTTCAATTAGAAAAGATCATGAGCATTTTGGATGAAATGAAGAGGATTGATCCATAGATTCTAATAAAGAATCAAGTACTGAATAATAACACAGTCCTATTGATTGATATCTAGAATAAGGACGTTAGATTTGAATGTGATGTACTCAAAAGATGCAACAGTAAACCAAGGAATATCAGTATGAAGCTACATGATATGATGTCTCATTAGGCAGAAATTTTGGAAACATTAGAAGGAGATACAAAAGGCAAGATAGAAAATCAAGATGAAGAGTTTGTCATCAAAGCTCTACGTAGTAATTTCTAGCTAGTTGCTGAAGACCCTCTCAACCACCTAACATAAGAAGTGCTGGATAAAGTAATGAGAATAAAGGTCAAGGTGGAAGATTATAATGAAACGTCCAGTAGCAGGAGGAATAAGTTGGAATCTCTCCAGAGCAAATATCAAGTGCATAAACATGCCATCACCAAAGTGAGAACTCAGGATGGTGGAGAATTGGAGAAAATAGTGCAAGCATATGAGAATATCAGGACAGATATGTAGGTTGATATTCAAAAGGACAATCATCATGATGATGAAGATAGCGAGAGCGGTGAAAGTGACGATGATGACAATGAACCTGATGAGGATGCATAATAAAGGGAATATATGCATCAGATACTTATGAAAGTATAAGTTGCCTAGATGGTTTCTAGCTGGCAACCTGTGCCATCTGGAAAAGATTGACTTAGTCAATGAAATGTAAACCATAGATTTCAATAGATAAATCTTGATCATAGATCAATTGTAACCACTCCCTCATCTTGTTCTATAAAAGGTGTAGGGATGCCTCATTTTAAACATTGAAAACTTAATTGAAATCTGTTTGCTAAAATATTCAGGGCTCATTTCAAAGTTGTTGTATACATATATGTTCTTGCATACTTAATGAATGAGAAGACTATTTTGATTACAATCCATCATAAATCTTGAGTAATCAGTGTGTGAATTCTTGATATATGCTTTGATTTGTTGTGTCCCTTGGAGTGCATATCAGCTTGCATATGTTGTCTTCATACCTTTCCTTTGAAGTTAGAATTGACTGTATCTAGCTGTGGAATGTCCTGGTGAACATATGGTTTGACTTCTTCTCTTCTTGACTATATCTGATTGTATATGTGGCTCAATGGCTGAAGGTTCAACTTTAATTTAAAGTATTTCTTTCAATTTCTTTCAATTCCAGAGCATTTCATCATCACAATTGCAAATAATTGATAATCTTAAGCAAATAATACAAATATGCAGACATCCTGTAGATAACTGAACATATTCAGCATATTTGAGGTTAAAGCATGTCAAAATGACAAATATCATGTAAAGATTTAAAGATAGACATAATATTTGAAGTATATCTTGTGTAGAAGTAACTCTCTGTGTAGCATCATTACAGGAAACATTATCTTACTGATGAGATCTACATAAGGCCCCCAAAATGGAAATGGCAACACACATCAACCTCTAAGTAACATCAAAAGATTAAGACCTAATCAACGGAGACTCAAGATCATGAATTCTCTGAATTCATTGTATCTTTCAAGATGAATAAAGGTTAATGTGTACTTTTATTCTATGTTTGTTTATGACTAACATCATCATCAACATAAATTGGTGCTAGAAGGAGGGCCATAGGACAAGGATCATCATCAGTTATTTAGGTGATGATAAAGATTGTAAGGTAACACTCAGACACTGCTAAATTTCCAGAGCTAGACATAAATATTTATTGTTCTGAGTTGATATAAGCTAATCCTGTGTAAAGATTTTGAAATCAATCATAAATATTGCAATCTTTATAGTAGATCAGCATGTATTTGCAAAGGTCAGCCTTATTTCAGGTAAATTTGACCAAGCTTTGAGGTATCCTACTCTAGAAACCCGATATCAACTTGCGAATGTTGCCAAACCAAAAATCACCTCCTATTTGCAGTATAGCTGCAAATATTCCATAAATACTAGGTCAATTTCCAATCCTAACCATAAATATAGTCACTATTGGCATATTCCAACTGATATTTACAAAGTTCTAGCCAATTTGCCTCAAAATTAAGAAATCCTGGCTCACAGGATAAATACTAGGTCATTATCCACTGGACCTTTTGACGAATTACCTGTTAGAGGGTTCAAACCTAGAACTGTGGACATCCATCACACTCCAGGATCTAGTGCATCAGGAGCATCACCAGAGCCTCCTCCTGTAACTCCTATTGGCTTGTAAATACCTTCTAGACTATCTATGACACCTCCTGTCCAGCCTCATCCAACTGTACCACAGGCTCAACCTCCTTTAGTTGCAATGTCATTCTTTGCAGCAGAGTCACTATTGACCTTCACTGCATATCATGAGTTGCCAAAGAATCTGGACAAACTCTATCCAAAATATCATCCTTATCAAGATGCTGATGATCATATCAGAACCTTCAAAGAAGCCTACTGTAGGGCCAAAATAGAGCATCAGGATGTTGTATGTAGATTATTTCCTTTTTCCTTAGGTGAAGAGGCTTATAATTGGTATATTAGTCTCAGTCAGAGTTCTGTTGGATCATGGGATGTCCTAGAGAAAGATTTCACTGATAGGTTTAAGGTACCAATAGATCCTTCAATGAACTATCACTTATTTTCTACAATCAAAAGATTTAAAGGTGAACCTATCGCCAACTTCAACGCTAGGTTCCAGAAAATGCTATCCAAGGTAGTTACCCCATATACTATAGTAGATGCTGCTGCCAGGAGTATCTATTATTCAGCTCTGGATCCTTTGACTTCCATGTTCATTAGGAGAGCACATCCTGAAATCACAACTTTGGCAGGGGCTTTTCAAGAGGTTATCAAAGTCAATCAGTAACTGGTACCTGCTCCAACACCAAACATAGCTTTTCCTACACCGCATGGATATCCTTCATATCTGGCCCTGCAATATCCTAATGGAGCTATGGTGCCTCCAGCAGTAATGCCATCACCTCTGCAGATATCTCCATTAAGCATCATGCCACCTCCTAATGGGACTTGCCAAGTACCACAGTACCCTACACAAACACCGATACCCCAGGGTGTGGATCAAAACAATAACACTGGATCCTCTTTCTTCAAGCCTCAAATTGAAAATGTAGAGGCTAAAGCTCAGGAGGAGAAAGAAGAAATCAAACAAATCTCTACTCAGCTAAGAAAACTAACTACTGAGGTCACTCATCTGAGAAATTAGAACTTCTATTCTCAACCTAACCAAAATAGAGGCTATAACAATGACAGACCTAGTTATCCTGATAGGGGGTACAACAACAATAATGGTGGTAACAACAATCCTCCTAGACAGCCTAGAGTATGGAATTCCAGGCCAAATAATGGTTCCTTACCATCACCTTTAGATACTTAGCCACCTACTGAGGCCAAACAGACTACTAGAGTCAATCTTGCTAAGGTAGCCCTCACCAATTGGTGTAGAATACACAATACAAATGCTCATGCAGAATTAGACTGTCCACAATTTAGAATTGCTGCTAGCATTTTCCAGACAGAAGTGTCTAATACTTCTAGAAATCCACCTTAGGTGGAGGGAAATGAAATTGTCCCTTGTGGATATGACTCTGCATTTGTATTGGAGAGTTATACTAATCAGCATCATCAGCAGACTATGTCATCCCACCAGAATTACAACCTGGCAAGTGAAGAATCTGCCATGGCTTTTGAGTCAAATTATGTTTTCCCCTTTGAGGATGAGAATGGGCCATCCAATGAACATGAAGAGGTGCATGCTTACCAGCAACAATATCAGGGTAAGCACAATTATAATCTGAGAAGTAACTCCAACAGACCTACTAGTCCATTAACTAGTTCCTTGCCTCTGAATAATTTTAACACTCCTCCTGATCCCAAGGCAAGTAACAATCTGGGATTTCCAAAGGTAAATGCACAGTATGGGTCACCACAAAATACAGTATCAAAAGTTGTCGGCCTACCTCATGAGTCTGACAAACTAGTCACATATCTGGCAGATGAGATGAAGAAGGTAAAGATCAGCCTGTCTCTATTAGAGTTGTTGAAAACTCCTGCAATTAAGGTGTTTATGAAATCACTAGATGATCCTGCTCCTAGAGAGGATAATCATTTACCTGGTCAACCTAGCAATAGGGATCATGCTGCTAAAGATAACACTGTCAAACATAAAGTGCCAGCTACTGTCGAAGCTGCAGAAACCTCCCACATGACCTTGTATAAGGACAAAAGCGAGTCACCACCTTCCCTCCTTATCATAAGGATGTTTAGCAAGAATTTGCACAACTGTTTGGTTAATTCAGGTGCATCTACAAATGTCATGCCCCTGTCAATATGCAATGCTCTAGGGCTACATCCCACTAAATCCCTAAAGAAGGTGACACAGCTAGATAAAACAGAAGTAAGTGTAGTAGGAGAGCTAACTCATATCCACATGCAACTAGCATCTGACCCTAAGATCCAATACTACATCGATATCAGGTGCTTGACATACCTGATACATATGGAATGTTACTTAGCAGGGACTGGTCTAAAACCCTCAACGGATATATGTCTACTGACTTCAGTCACATGTGGTTACCTTGGAAAGGTATACCAAACCAGATAAGAATAGATGCTGAGCCTAGAATGAAGCACATGATCACCGAGTACAAAAAACAAATGAGATCATGTACGTCAATGTTGAACTCAGAGTTTACGCCATTAGACCGTAGACTATTAGGATAGAAGAGATCTTGATGCTTGACTTTCATCATCATCATCATCATGATCATCAGGAGGACATACCGACTGTAGAACCTGATAGCAATTTTGAGAATGAGAATGAAATAGATCACTTCAGAAACTTTGAGATGCATCTGTCTGAGCAGGTAAAATGTTGTCAATTGTTAAATATACCTGTTCATGACATTTTGATTGATGGTTGGTGCAGATTACATGACGAGGTACATTCAGAGAAAACTTGTGAAACATGCTTAGATATGATGGAGCTAGAGCAGACATGTAGTGAGGCATCATCATCATCTGAGGTAAGTTCTGCATCTGGTGATGATGATGATACTGATTTTTGTTTGTCTTCTGTAGGAAGCACAAGTGTGGTAATAAATCATGAAGAGGATCATATTCAGAGAACAGAAGAAATTCTGGTATATGACCAGATAGATGTTAAGAAGAAAGAGAAAATCACCCCAGGGAGTGATTTTCTGATGGAGTCAGATTATGAATTATCTGATGAAGACATAGGCAGTGACTTGACCAGATTTGAGGAGTTTCTGTCAGGAGAAATTAAAAAGATGACAGAACAAAAGAAGCATCCACAAGATGCACTGATGGAAGGATGGTGTAGGTTGCATGAGGCACCTCACTCGGAGACTACCTGTTCACTATGCTTACATATTTTAAAGAGGCATATAGTGCCTGATCTAGGGATCATCCTCCTGATGATGAAAAGAAAGAAGGAGAATCAACTTCCTAGAAGAAAGAAAAGATGAGGTCTAAGAAAGCTAAAATTCCTAAGTTAAAATGGATATCAGGTGGAGCAGCTGCTAGAGCTGCAAAGAAAAGAGAAAGTTTAGCTAAGCCTCCTGCTGAAGATAAACCCTGGATCCTTACATTTGATGGATCCAAGTCCAAACAAGGAGCTAGAGTAGGGATTGATCTCATTGATCCATCAGGAAAGTCCTACTTAGCTGCTTACAGATTACAGTTCCCCTGTACTAACAATGTGATAGAGTATGAAGCTCTAATTCATGGGATATTATTTGCTCTCAAGAAGAAGGTAAAAATTCTACATGTTTTTAGAGACTCAGAATTAGTTGTTAGATAGGTAAGAGGAATTTACTCTTACAACTATAAGAAATTGTCAAATTATAGACACAGAGTGTGGGATTTGATTGAAGACTTTGATGCATTTAATATCACCCACGTACCTAGAGAAAATAATCATAGGGCAGATGCTCTAGCCCAGGCTGCTAGCATCTTAGAGCCATTGTCTATATTAGGCCTAAAGAGGTTTTCAGTAGAGCTGGTATTAGTGCCATCAGTACCTGATAATGTTACTAACCTCCAGGTTTTTAAGGATGATCAGCATATCCTTGATTTCATATCCAGTAGGGATATATTTGATGCTCAGATCATAGACGTAAATAATGTGGAAGATCACGTTTGGGAAGAAGAAGAAATATTAGAGCTGCCTAGCAATAGGATTCCCAAAGGTATGATTGAGTTAGAAAGAGCCTTTGACTTGGACAATATGCTGAAGCAGAAGGATCTTCCCAAGGCTGATGGAGGATAGTATTCACAAGTGAATATTGGACAAAATGATGACAAGAGAAATGTCTTGATTGGTAAGGTTTGCACACCAGAAGAGTTAGAAGGAATAACTCAGGCTCTTAAAGATTACATCCATGTCATTGCATGGACCTATGATGAGTTGAAGACATATGACACATCAGTCATAACTCACACTATACCTCTCAAGCTAGATGCTAAACCTTTCAGACAAAAGCAAAGGCCAGTCAATGCTTTGCTTGAACCAATAATTTTTGAAGAAGTCAAGAAGCTGTTAAATGCTAGGATCATATTTCCTGTGAGACACTCCACTTGGGTGGCTAATCTAGTGCCAGTGAGAAAGAAGAATGGAGACATCAGACTATTTGTAGATTTCAGAAACCTGAACAGAGCATCAGAGAAGGATAATTATCCTTTACCCTCATTGGATGAAGTTCTGCAGATTGTCAATGGAGCCAAAATGATGTCCTTTCTGGATGGCTTCTCGGGCTACAATCAGGTCATGGTTGACAAGATTGACAGACTGAAAACTGCCTTCACCACAAAGTGGGGAATATTTGCTTATAGATGCATGCCATTTGGGATGATAAATGCTGGAGCAACATTCTAGCAAACAATGGACATAGCCTTCAGAGGCTTAATAGGAAAATGTATAGTCATATACATGGATGATTTAACAGTGTTCTCTAAAGAGAGAGGCAACCATGTAGCTGATCTCATAAATGTATTGAAAAATTGTGAAGAGTATGGGATATCCTTGAATCCCAAGAAATGCATATTCAGGGTTACAACAGGAAAGTTATTGGGCCACCTAATAACTAAAAATGGGATTATCATAAATCTTGACAGGGTGGAGTCCATTATGAAATTACAGCTTCCAGGAAGCAAGAAAGAACTCAAATCTTACTTTGGTAAGATAAATTTTGTCAGAAAATTCATCACTGGCTTTGCAGAAATAGTCAAGCCTTTAAATGCTATGCTGAAGAAGGATGCAAAGATTGAGTGGACATTAGAAGCCAAGGTAGCCTTTGAAGACATAAAGAAAGCTATTTCTGATGCTCCTATCCTTATCAGTCCAGACTACATCAGATACTTTTATATTTATTCATTTGCTTTAGAACATACCTCTGTAGCAGTGCTAACTCAGAGAAATGAAGAAAAAGAAGAGAAACCAATTGCCTTCATGAGCTATCCTTTCAAAGATGCTGAATTGAGATATGTAGATGTTGAAAGGTAGGCACTTGCTTTGGTTAGAGCAGTAAAGAAATTTAGGCATTATATCTTGAGAAGCAAGGTGATTGCTATGGTGCCAGATGCAGCAGTGAAGATGCTATTAATGCAAAGTGAGCCTGGTGAAAAAAGAGCTAAGTGGATCATAGTTTTACAAGAATATGACATGGAGATTACACCCATGAAGCTGGTAAGAGGACAAGCTCTAAGCCAAATGATATCAGAGATTGATCCAAACATAGTAAGTCAGCAGTATGTTATCAATGCTAAAGACAATGAAAAGTGGTATTTAGATATCAGGCACATCCTGATTACTGGAAGATGTCCTCCAAGATTGCAAGCTTCACAAAGAAGAGCATTGAAGATAAAATCCCAGAAGTACATGATGAAAGCAGGAATACTTTTCAAGAAAAATTATGAAGGAATATACTTGAGATGTTTAGAAAAGCCAGAAGCAAGCAAAGTATTATCAGAATTACATGATAAAGTTTGGAACAGCACATGGCTCATCCTTGGCTACTACACATGCAATCCTCAGAGTAGGATATTATTGGCCTACAATTTTCAAGGACACAACTGAACACATTAAGTGATGTCATGTATGTCAGGTTGCTGCCAACAGAGAGAGATATGCTACACAACCTTTGCAACCAGTAATGGAAGCGCGCCCATTTACACAATGGGGCATGGATTTCACAGGACATATTAATCCTCCATCATCCTCAGGCCACATGTATGTTTTAACAATTACTGATTATTGTACCAGGTGGACTGAAGCCATCAGCAGCAAGACTTGCAGTGCTGAAGATGTCATCAGATTTCTGGAAAGTAACATAGTCGCCAGGTATGGGGTTCCCTATGCTCTGGTAAGTGATAACAGCTCTGCTTTTACTTCAACCAAATTGTCAAGTTGGGCATTTGATTATGGGATCATACTGAAGTTCTCATCCAATTATTATCCCCAAGGGAATGGATTGGCAGAATCCACTAACAAAAATTTGCTGAATATGATAAAGAAGTTAGTAGACAAGAACCCTAGGGAATGGAATACACTTTTGAAATATGCCTTATGGGTAGACAAAACCAGAAACAAGGCTGCATTAGGAAACTCACCTTATCATTTAGTATATGGGGTAGATCCAATCCTCCCTGTTAACCTGAAGATTCCTACCTTACAGTTTGCCCAAGAGTACCTAGACATAGACAATAACCAAGAAGTCAAGCTGCTTCAGCTGATGCACCTGGAAGAGAAAAGAAGTCAGGCAATTGATCAATTTGCCAAACATTAGGCTATTGTCAAACTGTGGTTTGACAAAAGAGCCAAAGTTAAAGCATTCAGGATATCTGATTTAGTCCTGATGTGGGATAAAGCCCATGAGAGGAAAGGAGACCATGGTAAGTTTGATAAATTATGAATAGGTCCCTTCCAAATTTATGAGATTCTAGGAGATAGTACTTTCAAGCTTAAGAACTTGACAGGAGAGGATGTTCCATTACCAGTTAATGGATAGTTCCTCAAATATTATTTCCAAGCCTAAGTAGCTTCATGTTAGTCATGTGTATCATAATGTATATTTGTATAGTTGTCTGTATAGTGTTTTTGTTTTGTTGTTGCTTTGCTTGCTGGTTGAGTTTTGGTTTTGGTTAGTCAGGATGATGCAGCTCATCACCCCAGAAAATAACAAAATTGTTAAGATTCAAGTGATGAGAACACATTTATATATAGGTTGTAACTCATTCTAAGAAAGTCATCATGATCAGGTCTGTGATATCTTTTCATCAGGGTACCTCTTCTTAACCAAAGTGATTTCCTCACAATGACTCACCTAACAACCTTGGGTTTGTTGAACACACAAGTATGTTGAACACACAAGTATAGGTGTTAAGTGAAAAATCTAAACAGACTCCCTTGCTACCAATGCAATCTCCAACCTAAAGTAGCAAGTGACTATACCTTGCATTTTGAGCTTACATGATGATATCTAATATATGAAGTATACATATTGAAAATCCAAAATATATAATAATAAAATTAGGCCATCTAAGTAACCTTACCGGGGCTATAGACGCTTGCTGGCAGTGGGACTCTACTTAGGGTGATTGTATAGATAACCTTGCTAGGGCTATGAATGCCTGCTGGTAGCAAGGCTCTATCTAGGTTGGCTATGAGGGATGATCTCTAACTATGTAGCTTAACATCACTTACTCATGTTTTCAGCTCGCTTTCAAGATGAGGATAATTAATCATTCGCACACTATTGATCCTTTGTTAGCATTGTTACCATGAGGACATTTTGTCATTCAGAAGGATTATGATGCTTATGCTTAGAAAGAGTTAGAATGCTATGTTATAATGTGTTCACATCACTTGAATCATTGGAATTTTGATGTTTTCTTTGGTGGCAAGTTGTTGTGTGGTTACACAACATGCCCCATTTTGACTTGACAAAATAGGGACCCAACTTTTTGTTTGGCTTTGCTTGTGTTTTCTCCTTGCTGGCGATTTGGTAAAAGTATGTCAATGCAGATGATCCTGCATAAAGGGGGCCAGGTAAGTCATCATGATGAGGTCAATTTTTTCAAAGTTAATATTTCATGTCAATAACCTCATGGGTGGATAGAGTACAAAATTACATGTAGGTTTGCCTTTTTGGATCACCTAGATATTCCTTAGGGAACAAAAGTTATGATGAGTCAAAGATCTGGTCAAACCTAACATTCTGAAGGGGAGGATCATATTTCTCAATATCAGTCATCTTATGAAAGATCACCCCGATCCAAATTATCACCCGATAAAATCATTTTCTCCAAACATCCGGACGTCAAATTTATGTGATAGTGACACTTACCTGTAGAACAACATCATATATTTTGCGAGGGTCATATTTCCAAACATCCCCTGATTTTTTTAAATATCTCCCCGATATTTGAATATCGGCTTGTCGCAAAATATCACCCTGAGCCAATATCCTGTTGAGATCATCCAAACCCGGTAAATGAAGAAATAAACATACCAATGATGTCACTAGTCTTTTTACCTTGAAGAGGTATATTTCCAAACATGACCCTTCCCACATAACATGATAGTGACGTCATGGTGTGACAATGATGAACCAAGTCTTTATCCTATTGACGTCACCCTGATATTTCGATAGAAAGTCATTTTAGTCTAAGGGGGTGATACTATAAACATCACCAGACATTCCAAACATCCACTGATATTCAGAATATCACCCTATCCTACGAAGATCACCCCGCGCATTGCCGCCATAACATTAAATGCACTCAGAGGTGGTAGGTGGTTCCCGCCCATTACGAACCTGATACATACACTTGGTAGGATCTAGAATTTTCGTACGAGAAAATTGGATGTTTCATTTAATTCACCCTAAGTTGCCCTAATTTGCCTTAGTGAAAGAGGTTAAAAGTGATTTACAGAGTCATTTCACACTTATCTTGTGGCAAAACAAGTTTTTTATAGAGTTCCAAGCTTACAAATCCTCATAAGGCTACCTGTGGACGCATAGAGCTTGAATCAGAATGGGATACGAGAGCACTATTGGTAATTGAGTCCCTTTCACATATATCAGCATAATTAAGAAGATAAACACATCAGGTAAGTAATTGAAACCCCCTGGTTGTCATATTCTGCATGTCCAGGTATCATGGGGTCTTCTGGTTTGAAATTTCAAATAATGCATGCCAGGATAAATGAAATGTGGAAAGAATAATAGTATACATGATGACTAATGAATATGTAATGTATATGCATGCTTGTATATGTATCAATTGTAAGACTAGGTTATGTTAATTAAAGGCATCCATGGCCAATAAACGGCTGGTGAAGTCAGAGGCAGAATTTCTGAAGCCCATGTTTGCTCAACCTGAGGGTGTCCGGTTCAAATATGGTGCCATCACCGATACACACCAAGGAAATACAGATCTGGCTGCTTGGTCAGTCAAAATGAATGATGAAAAGAATAATAGTGCCCTACTAGATGCAGTCTTTATATCAGGAATGTGGAATGCAGCTGGTTTCCCGTATTCCCTGGAAACCCCTGAGCTGGTTATTGAGTGTGCAAGGAACTACAACCCAGAAACCAGGAGGGTAGAGAAACATGGCAGAATATATGCTGATCTATTAATCAAGGGTATTGCTACTACATTTGGTTTGCCATTGGGCAAGAAGGTTGCCAACATAGATCTGAAGAAATTGGAAGTAAAGTACGAGAATAACAAGAAGTCTGCCAGGAAGAAGATGTATCAATGGAGGGTGAAGAATAGTCCCTATCCCACAATAGCTAAACTTTCAATTCATTTATATAAGTATGACTTTGACGACGAGTACCAATACATGATAGCCTTGCTCTGCAGAGTGACAGGCCAACTTGATGCTAGAAGTTTTAGGGATTGGATGTATGCAGTCATCCTAATGTGCCTTTACATGGATAACAAGCCAATGTGGGCTAAAATGATAAGTGATGCTCTAGATGAGCAGCTGATGAATCTGGGAGGTCTAGATTGTTCCTTCTACATGACATCATATATAGTTTATTCATGTGCCTACAAGGGTACATTTGATGCATTGATTACAGATGGAAAAATTGGAGGCACGACCAATGATGCACACATATGGGATCATCATCCCCAACTGCAAAGAGTGAATTACCTTTAGGATTACAAGCTGGTAAATGATGCATTCTCTATGCACTTGGTGAGAACAATGGAAGAAGATAGAACCAAAAGACTGAGCATGGAAGCTCAGGAAGTTATCTACAGGCATGGAGCCTGGTTTATCCAATTTGTCACTTTCTCCTATATCAAGATTGAAGGTTTTGAGGGGGAGCCTCTCATGCTCCCAAGGTACCCCACAGATGCAATTGTCCTAATGGAATTTCTAAGACACATCTCTATAATATTGAATCCCTGTAAGGCAAACAACAAGCTTCCACCAGTTTTGTTTCTAGTTGCAATGGGCTGGTATATGTGCCCAGCTTCTGAGAGTATAAAGAAGGCCATAGCTGGTCTAAATATGATGAATTTCTAGCCATTTCCATTAAAGAGATCATATGATCCATATGGGAGGATGCAGAAGATCATGGGGAAGCCTATTCATAGAAGACATCTTGAAGACTTCTGGGCAGATTGTGAAGATGAAGTTGAAGCTCAAAGAAGAAGGTATCAAAGGTTAACACTTAATCAAATCAAGACCTTTGATTGCATCTCCATCCCAGCACAACTAAAGAAAGATGATGGAATGATAATGGCTGATGAATATGAAGAGAAAAAGATATATAATGATACCATCTCTACGCCGGATCTCACTATACAGGAGGATATCTCCCTAGATCCATTCACAGGCAGGATATTACAGCCAACCCAAGCTTGGGTGGATGAGCAGATAAGTGTACTAAAGAAAAAAGGCATTGTCATCACTGTTGATAATAAGAAGAAGAGACAAGAAGTTCCTGAGGGTGAATATGATGATTTCCTAGTTGAGAAGAGGAAATCCAAAGGAGAGAAGGCACCACCTTCTGAAAAAAGCAAGAGGTCTTCAAGAGGTAAGAAGACTGATCCTGAACCCAAAGGGGTTATAGTTGAGAGAGCCATAATAATAGCTGGAGATGCATCAGCATCAGAACTAGCGTTAACCTCCTTAGCACCACCTCCTAAAGATAAACAAAAGGCTAAAAAGATTCAGAGGTCGGCTGCTGAAGCTATGGAAACATATGAGGAGGGTCAAGCCTCACATAAGCAGATAGAAGAGGATATTCCTCTTGAAGAAGAATCTGAAGAAGAGGAAGGCCCCATATCCTTCATAAGGAAAAGAAAAGCATCTTAGGTGATAGCAACTACACCTAAGAAACCAAGGACTTCTATGAGAGGTGAAATAAGACAAACTCCCATAATGTTGAGGGGAGTAGGTGGGGAAGTATTCAACAAGGAATTGCAGCATAACGTTCCACTTCCCACTATTGTAAAGTTGAAGACCGAACAAGCAGAAGAGGAAATGAAATAAACCTCTAAGGCAGTACAAAGTGGTCAAGTTTCATTAGATGAGATAGTTGACTTATCTGATGATGAGGTAGTGAAGGATGTAGCTTCACAAAGAATGGAAACCCTTACTGCCGGTGCCCAGATAGCTCCACATGAGACCCCATCAATTCAAGCAGTATTAGAAGAGATGAAGCAAATAGAGCAAGAAAAAGAAAAGAGCCCAAAACATATTGCACAGCAAATAGGGCTGGATACCTTAGTTGATCAGGTAACAAATCTTGCAGTTATAGATCTGACATATGTAGAGGATGTAGATCCTAAGGATATGGTAGGTGTGCCTGAGGAAACATAGAATAGTGAAGAAATCAAACAGAAAGAAATGGAGAGGAAAGCTCCAATTATGGGTTAGGAATAGCATGATACATTAGCTGAGCCCAAAACAGTAGACGTCCCACCAAAAGACAAGGAGGATAAAGAAATATCAGGTCCTGATGACCATAAGGCTCAAGAGGTAATTAATACAGGTCTAGAGTAGGTTATAGTTGCAGATCAGCTGGAAGAGCTTAAGGTAGATACAATAATATCTACAGAAACTAATATGCCTCATGATGAGGAAATCATTAAGGTAGATGAGACACCCATGGAGGAGGAAAAAGATCAAGATCATGATAATCATGCAGATGATCAACAGGATCACCCTCTAGAAGAGGAAATTCCTCAATAGGAGGATATACCCAAAGATCACCCTCACAAGGAAGAAATAAGGAGATCACCCTCCCCATCGAACATGATGGTGGATACCAGAGATCAGGGTGATCATCATGATGATGATGGAGACCAATAGCTAAAGGATCAAGTTCCTTCGTGGCTCGAGAAAGAAATTGGTGCAGAACTAGGTATAGAGGCACAAGAATTTGATGTGTCTATGTTGTTTTCAGAAACATTAATAAAACCTAAGAGGAAGGCAAGATTAACTTCTGCAATAAGAAGGGATCATGTGACAGGTAAGAGGACTACACAGTTAGCATTCCCTACTGTGGATAAAGAAAAGCGTAAAATCACTCTGGATGAATTCCAGATTAGCATAGTTGATCTTGGATTTACTAATGAGGATCAAGAGGGCCAAGAAGGTAAAGATATAATTGATTCATTAACCCAAAGGGTGAAAAGAGAGAAAGAGAAGAATAAGCAGCATAAAGAGCACCTTGCTCAGCTGCATGCATATACAAGAGGGTTAATTAACCCTGATGATACATCTAGTGATCATGCAGTCCCATTGACTGCTATTTCGCAGGAGGAGGTCAACAATTTAAACCTCATGAAACATGAATCAATAATAATGTTGAAATGGATGTCATCCGTGGTCGATGGAGCTGAAGAAGTGGCAAAGGCCTCTTTGAATAGGTGGAATTCTTTGGGCACCTCCAGGAGAAAAGTAGATAAACTGCAGATCGAGATCGGCAGGAGGTCATTTCAATTAGAAAAGATCATGAGCATTTTGGATGAAATGAAGAGGATTGATCCACAGATTCTAATAAAGAATCAAGTATTGAATAATAACACAGCCCTATTAATTGATATCTAGAATAAGGACATTAGATTTGAATGTGATGTACTCAAAAGATGCAACAGTAAACTAAGGAATATTAGCATGAAGCTACATGATATGATGTCCCATGAGATAGAAGTTTTGAAAACATTAGAAGGAGATGCAGAAGGCAAGATAGAAAATCAAGATGAAGAGTTTGTCATCAAAGCTCTACATAGTAATTTCTAGCTAGTTACTGAAGACCCTCTCAACCACCTGACAGAAGAAGTGCTGGATAAAGTAATGAGAATAAAGGTCAAGGTGGAAGATTATAATGAAATGTCTAGCAACAGGAGGAATAAGCTGGAATCTCTCCGGAGCAAATATTAGGTGCATAAACATGCCATCACCAAAGTGAGAACTCAGGATGGTAGAGAATTGGAGAAAATAGTGCAAGCATATGAGAATATTAGGATAGTTATGTAGGTCCATATTCAAAAGGACAATCAATCATGATGATGAAGATAGTGAGAGCGGTGAAAGTGATGATGATGACAAAGAACCTGATGAGGATGCAACATAAAGGGAATATATGCATCAAATACTTATGAAAGTATAAGTTGCCTAGATGGTTGCCAGCTGGCAACCTGTGCCATGTGGAAAAGATTGACTTAGTCAATGAAATGTAAACCATAGATTTCAATAGATAAATCTTGATCGTAGATCAATTGTAACCTCTCCCTCATCTTGTTCTATAAAAAGGTGCAGGGATGCTTCATTTTAAACATTGGAAACTTAATTGAAATCTATTTGCTGAAATATTTAGGGCTTATTTCAAAGTTGTTGTATACATATATGTTCTTGCATACTTAATGAATGAGAAGACTGTTTTGATTACAATCCATCATAAATCTTGAGTAATCAGTGTGTGAATTCTTGATATATGCTTTGATTTGCTGCATCCCTTGGATTACATATCAGCTTGCATATGTTGTCTTCATACCTTTCCTTTGAAGTTAGCATCGACTGTATCTAGCTGTGGAATGTCTTGGTGAACATATGGTTTGATTTCTTCTCTTCATGACTATATCTGATTATATATGTGGCTCAATGGCTAAAGGTTCAACTTTAATTTGAAGTATTTCTTTCAATTTCAGAGCATTTCATCAGCACAATTGCAAATAATTGATAATCTTAAGAAAATAATACAAATATGCAGACATCCCGTAGATAACTAAACATATTCAGCATATTTGAGGTTAAAGCATGTCAAAATGACAAATATTATGTGAAGATTTAAAGATAGACACAATATTTGAAGTATATCCTGTGTAGAAATAACTCTCTGTGCAGCATCATTACAGGAAACATTATCTTACTGATGAGATCTACGTAAGGCCACAAAATGGAAATGGCAACACACATCAACCTCTGAGTAACGTCAAAAGATTAAGACCTAATCAATGGAGACTTGAGATCATGAATTCTCTGAATTCATTGTATCTTTCAAGATGAATAAAGGTTAATGTGTACTTTTATTCTATGTTTGTTTATGACTAACATCATCATCAACAAGAATGACTCATTTTTAAAGGGTGGCTCACTACCAAGGGGTGGCTCACTACCAAATATGGTGAACTAATTAAATAGAATCTACTCCATGCCTGGGTTCAGTTCCATTGAAGCACAATATAACTTCTCTACTCTGCTCTACTTCACACTTATCTTTTCATTTCGCCCAATCATGCCTTTTTTACAATTACATTACAAGTCTTTATACAAGTCATCAACCTTGGAATGTACATCAGGGTCAGCAATACATTCATCAACCATTGGAACAATCTCTAAGATTGGCATTACAAAAACATACATAGAAATAGGTCTAGACCTATTACAAAATTTATCTAAGGAAAGATGTAGAGAAGTATGATGAACACACCACGCCTTGGCTAGGACTCAAGCACAATCCTCCACACAACAAACTTCTACAATATTCAAAGCATCTCCATAAATAGTGAAAACAACCAAGTTGGCCAAGACTGGAGTTAACACTAGGTCTTCTAAGAATATTCTTCTTTCACGATCCAAACTTCTCTTTGCGAACCAATCCAAAGGTAGGAACACAATCAGAAGACATCTACAAGAACATTGTAATCACCAGGAACAATCGCATGATTTCTAATCACTCTGTCAAGAAGATTCTTCAAACCGGACCACAAGAACAACACTGTCAGCCACTGTCATAAGGAAAGGATAGCTTGCAAATTGCCAAATCACAAACCATTGTAGTTGAAAGAACTTATCATCATTCCAAACTTAACTCTAGAACCACAAACCAAAATACTTCAATGCAAAGGAATGTAGAGCATAACATTTTCTCCCTGTCACCACCAAACATATGGGAAAATCAATTTTCACTCTAGTGAACATAACTCACTCAAATTTTCATGTTGGAGGCTCAAACTTGGAATATAACATCTTTAGATAGACTTCTAAATAACTTCCAATCTGCAGACAAAGATATTCATCCTACGTGAAATGCGAAGCAATCTTTTGGACCATTCTTTAGTATGCAATACATTGTTTCCACTGCAACTCACTGTTTCTACCGGAGGAGCTAATTTTCTCAATATCCTCAACATCAAGATTACTTACATAAGTAAATACAAATAATCTCACTTAGTACAAGCAAGAAATAGAATAAGAGCATAGTTGACACCAATGATAACACTGATATGTTGACATCAATGACAACATCGATTAGGCAGATACTTGCAACAATCTCCCCCTTTGTCATTGATGACAACATATGATGTGAAAAACTAAAAAGACCATCAAGACAAGATTCTCCCCCTTTTTCTTTACACATCTACATTCTTCTTCTAATTTTTTCACATGATTTCTCTCCTCCTTTGACATCAATGGCAAAGGGCACATACTTGCATTCTGCTACTCTTATCCAACTAAACTATTACCAACACATCTAGCTACTCCCCTTGAGAGGTAGCTCCCAAAACATCAATCCAAATCAAACAATGAGACTTTGAGCACCATTGGATTGATGCATTCTCATGCATCTTAGTTTAGGGTAGAAGGGGTAATGACCCCTAACTTTTCTCTAAGATACTCAAAAGTATCCTTAGGCAGAGGCTTGATGAAGATATGTGCAATCTAATCCTTTGTGGACACATATTCCAACTTTACTTCATTCTCTGTCACCTTTTCTCTCACTAGATTCTTGGAAATATTTATGGCACTTGTATTGTCACACAAGATTGCAATTGGATCTTCATAAACAACTCTTATATCCTTCAAAGTCTGTTTCATCCATAACACTTGAGTACAACATGCTGCTGCAATATACTCTACTTTTGCAGTTGACAAAGAGATTGAATCTTGTTTCTTGCTCAGCCATGAAACCAATCTATTTCCCAAGAAGACGGCACCTCCACTTGTACTTTTCCTGTCATCAACATCTCCAGCCCAATCAACATCTGTATAAGCACTAAGAGTAAAATCATTATCCTTTGGATACCATAAGCTATGGTCTAGAGTGCCTTTTAAATACCTCAGGATTTTCTTTACTGCCATCACATGTGATTCTCTTGGATCAGTGATGCAGAGCATGGAGGATTGAATAAATAGCTCTCACATGAAATCTCATCCACACATAGGCTAAAATAAAACTTCTTTCACTACAAAATATTTGCAGGTACCTTTTCAAAAAATCCATCTTCTCTTCAAGAAAGTCCCTTTAACTTTGCTTCCTCTTGTCTTTGCCTCACCTAGGTCTCTTCTTCTTCTCTACCCAGTCTTTTGGTAACCAGATTCTCTGTTCAACCTACACAAACAAAACCCCACAAACACCAAACTCTCTTTTGCCTAGACCTTCTAATCTCTGACACCAATTGATGTAGAGCATGGAGGATTGAATAAACAACTCTCACATGAAATCTCACCCACACACAGGCTGAAATAAAACTTCTTTCACTATATAAAATATTTACAAAGTTAAGTGCAAATCTAATTTGCAACTTGCAACCAGTCTTTCACACATTCATTCAATTAAATAAAATGAAATTATAGCAATCCAAATAGGATAATGGGGTTGTAATAAACCCTTAGAAAACTACAAAAATCAAACAGCAAATTATTTTGCTACAGCAAACACAAATTTCACAAAACTAGACTTCCATCTCCTATAAAATCACAACAAACAACTATGCAACTACACTGGTTCTTCTGGAATCACAATAGTGGAGAATATGTAAGTTTTAAGAGAAAGAAACATAGATTTCAACATGTTTTGCTGCATTTTACTATTTTTTTTTGCTATTTCTCACGTCCCACACAGCCGCACTGTATTGTCAAGGATAGAAATGCTTGGAATCATGTAATAGATGGTATTAGCTTTCATTTAAGTCTTATTAGGAGGAATCTCATAGATCTAAAAGCATTTTACAATCAAGTTTCTAAATTTGGGTTCCATACCCTAGTTGTGAGACTCATCAAGAAACTAGGCAACTCACTTTTCCTATCGTTCCTTCACAATTAGCCTTAACTCCTTATAGCCATGTCAATGAGTTTTTT
This sequence comes from Cunninghamia lanceolata, assembly GCA_027924645.1. NCBI lineage: Eukaryota > Viridiplantae > Streptophyta > Pinopsida > Cupressales > Cupressaceae > Cunninghamia > Cunninghamia lanceolata. Next base: position 2,048,226 of record BSBN01000243.1, read on the forward strand.
AGAGTATAACTTGAAGGATTCATAACACATGTTTAATTTCTTAATTTTGATAAGATATGAGAAAGTTATGCTCATTTTACCAAGACTGGGTCTCATAATTACAACCCCCTCTTGGAGTTAAAATTTTTGGAATTTAATAAAACAAAATTCTGGGAGTTAGGTCCCCCAACCTGGGCCATAAAGACAACTTACAAGATTCATTACACTATGATAGTTACAATAATAAGTGCCATTAATTCCATTATTCTTGGCAGCCCCACGTATGAAAGAATCAACCCCACTTATGACAAAAATCAGCCCCCACTAAAATAGAATTTAATGCCTTTTCCTAGGAAAGATATTCTCCACTATTTGAGGTATTTATAATTGATGCAAAGAATGGAGGATTGAATAAACAAATCTCACATGAAATATCACCCACACATAGGCTGAAATAAAACTTCTTTCACTATAGAAAATATTTGCACAGTTAATTGCAAATCTGGTTTGTAACTTGCAACCAGTCTTTCACACATTCATTCAATTAAATAAAATGAAATTACAACAATCCAAATAGGATAATGGGGGTGTAATAAACCCTTATAAAGCTGAAAAAATTAACAGCAAATTAGTTTTCTATAGAAAACACAAATTTCACAAAACTAGACTTCCATCTCCTACAAAATCACAACAAACAACTATGCAATTGCACTGGTTCTTCTGGAATCACAATGGTTGTACAAAACAGCTCCAAATCTGTAACAACACCATTCTAAAACCCTCTTGGAAGTCATCCATGCCTCCCCTCTATCTCTCCTTCAACCTAGAAAAAAACTCCCCTCAAAAAAATGAATGCAATTTCCTTTTGTATTTCTCCTCCAATTGCATGAAATGTAATTTTTCCTTATTTTAATTTCATTTCAAATGCATTTATCATGCCAACTCAAAAATGCACGTCCCCCTCTTGGAAAATAGCTAATTTCATTTATTTTAATCAATTAAATTGATTAATTTATCCATTCCAACTTGGTGTCTTGCCATGCTTTGTGGTGGTGGTATTTTTAGCTTTCTTGCTTCTATGCATTAAAGCAAAATCTGATTTCCACTCTCACCACCCCTATTTTTTAGGAATTTTGAATGATGCATTGAATTTCATATTTTATAATCATTAAATCTCCAACAACCTCTCCAAATCCACTTCCAACAAATTTTCCAAGAATAACAAACTTTCAAGATTCCCACTCCTAGAAAATAGGGATCCAAATAGAAAAGTAACTGCCAACTCAACTTGGTTGCCCATATTCTTTTGCAAATTTTTAGGAGCAATAATAATTTTTCAAAAGTTGAAACTCCCAAAATCCACTGCCCTCTTTTACCTTTTTATAATATTTTATTTAATAAAAGATGAGGATGGAATGCCACCTAGGCTAGACTACACACCAAAATTACAATATTGAGGCCAATAATTATTTATAATATTTTGGCCTAATATTACATTTATTTTTAACATCTAATTAATCTATCCTAAGGAAACCAAATTAAAATAAATTAAATAACAAATATTTTTGGTGATATTGATTGCCAATTTACCATGGATGCTCCTGCATCATACTCCCGACCAAAAGAAAATCCAAGCCCTCTTGGATTGAGGGTAGTAATAGGTCTTCATCCTTTGAATGCTCCTCCTTGATGTCCTCTATGATCTGCCATGTGTCTTCATTAAAGCAGGTCCATGTAGTCTTCAATTTCACCTTATGTTTCATCTTGAACTTTGGTTTGTCCCTCCTCAAAATTTCTATCACAACAAGAAAATGATAGATGTCGTCCTTATTATTTTTCCTTTGCAATGTAACTGTGGTCTTTGCACCTTTGTTTTCCTCTTCTCCCACATGATATTTTGCCCCTATACCTACTTCCCCATCATGTAAACTAATTTCTGACATAGAAAACTGATCAACTTCTCCTTTTAAAAACAATGAATCAAGCACTATACCAACATACCTTTTAAACCAGTCTTGAGTCTCACGGATCAATTCATCCTTGACCTTCTCTTTATCATCATTTCCCTCCAAAATCTGATTGCTCTTCATGTCTACTATCATGGCATCTTCATGTCTTGAAGTGGATGCATCCTTATCTTGCTTGTTTTGTTCATCAACTTCCTTTACCAACAAAGATTCCATTATCTTCTCTTGCCTTCTCCTTTGAACTAACTTCTTAATAGGCCATGATACCCTCATTTTGATTGGTAAATGTCACTTTTTGCATCTCAAGGTCTATTCTTCTTTCCATTTCATCCATATCTTTTCTCATTTGTTCCATGGCTTACTTCAACTCCTTGATCTCTTGGTAAATTTCCATTTGTCTTTCCTTCTCTTTTTTGTTCATCTCTTTTTCCTCTTGTTTCCTCTTCCTCTCTTTTTCTTCTTGCTTCTTCTTTTGTGAACCTTCAGCCTATAGAAACCTTTTCAACAAATCCATCTTCTCTTCAAGTAAGTCCCTTTAACCTTGCTTCCTCTTGTCTTTGCCTCACCTAGGTCTCTTCTTCTTCTCTACCTAGTCTTTTGGCAACCAGATTCTCTGTTCAACCTGCACAAACAAAAACCCACAAACACCAAACTCTCTTTTGCCTAGACCTTTTGAGCTCTGATACCAATTGATGCAGAGCATGGAGGATTGAATAAACAACTCTCACATGAAATCTCACCAACACATAGGTTGAAATAAAACTTCTTTCACTACAGAAAATATATGCACAGTTAATTGCAAATCTAGTTTGCAACTTGCAACCAGTCTTTCACACATTCATTCAATTAAATAAAATGAAATTACAGAAATTGAAATAGGATAATAGGGTTGTAATAAACCCTTACAAATCTTCAAAAATCAACAGCAAATTAGTTTGCTATAGAAAACACAAATTTCACAAAACTAGACTTCCATCTCCTGCAAAATCACAACAAACAACTATGCAACTGCACTGGTTCTTCTAGAATCACAATGGCTGTACAAAACAGCTCCAAATCTGTAACAAAACCTTTCTAAAACCCTCTTGTAGGTCATCCATGCCTCTCCTCTATCTCTCCTTCAACCTAAAAAAAACTCCCTAAAAAAATGAATGCAATTTCCTTTTGTATTTCTCCTCCAATTGCATGAAATGTAATTTTCCCTTATTTTAATTTCATTTCAAATGAATTTATCATGCCAACTCAAAAATGCCCATCCCCCTCTTGGAAAATATCCAATTTTATTTATTTTAATCAATTAAATTGATTAAATTTAGCCATTCCAACTTGGTGTCTTGCCATGGTTTGTGGTGGTGCTATTTTTATCTTTCTTGCTTTTATGCATTAAAGCAAAATCTGATTTCCACTCTCACCACCCCTATTTTTTAAGAATTTTGAATGATGCAATGAATTTCATATTTTAGAATTATTAAATCTCCAACAACCTCTCCAAATCCACTTCCAACAAATTTTCCAAGAATAACAAACTTTCAAGATTCCCACTCCTAGAAAATAGGGACCCAAATAGAAAAGTAACTACCAACTCAACTTGGTTGCCCATATTATTTTGCAACTTTTCAGGAGAAATAATGAGTTTTCAAAAGTTGAAACTCCAAAAATCTACCACCCTCTTTTGCCTTTTTATAATATTTTATTTAATAAAAGATGAGGATGGAATGCCACCTAGGCTAGACTACACACCAAAATTACAATATTGAGGCCAATAATTATTTATAAGATTTTGGCCTAATATTACATTTATTTTTAACATATAATTATTCTATCCTAAGGAAACCAAATTAAAATAAATTAAATGACAAATATTTTTGGTGTTGCTGATTGTCAATTTGTCATGGATGCTACTGCATCAATCAACTTGAAATCTTGCAACAAGACAAACTGCATGCATAATATCAGGTCTGGTTTGAGTTAGATAAAGTAATCCTCCAATCATGGATCTGTACTTTTTCTAATCAGTCTTGGGTGATTCATGAGTTTTTCTCAATTTCCAACCAATCACCATGGGAGTACATACTGGTTTAGAGTCTTCCATCCCAAACTTCTTTAACAACTCTTTCACATACTTAGACTGAGATATGAAGATTCCTTTATCTGATTGATTAATTTGCAGACCCAGAAAGAAATTCATCTCACCAAACATAGACATCTCAAACTCTTTCTACATTTCACCAGCAAATTTCATACACATACCTTCATTTCCTCCAAAGATGATATCATCAACAAAGACTTCAACAATCAAAATTTGATCACCATTAATCTTGAAATAAAGATTACTATCAGCAGTGCCTTTACTGAATCCTAACTGTAATAAGTACTTATCCAACCTTGCATACCATGCCCTAGGAGCTTGCTTGAGTCCATAGAATACTTTCTTCAACTTGCATACCATATCACCTTGATTTGATAGTTGGAATCCTTCCAGTTGCTCAATGTAGACTTCCTCTTCTAACTCACCATTTAGGAATGCAAACTTCACATCCATCTAATACACCTTAAAATTTTTGTGAGCTACAAATGTGAAAAACATTCTAATTACTTCAATCTAAGCTACTGGAGCAAAAGTCTCTTCAAAATCTATTCCTTCAATTTGAGAATATCCCTTACACACAAGTCTTACTTTATTCCTTACAACTTCTCCATTTTCATTCAGCTAATTCCTAAAGACCTATTTGGTTCCAATAATATTTTTGTTAGTAGGTCTAGGAACTAATTCCCAAGTTTCATTCGTCTCTATCTGCATTAGTTCTTCTTCCATTGCCTTAACCCAATTTTCATCATTGCAGGCTTCATTCATAGTTTTTGGTTCAACTATAGAGAGAAAACAATAATTCACTTGTTCTTCTATGGCTCTTTTACTTATCAGTACTCCTTTCTCTTTGTCTCCAATAATTTGATTTTCAGAGTGATTGATTCTTACATACCTGGGAGTCTTAACAATTTCTAGAGCCTTTTCTTCTTCACTTTGATTGTCTTCTTGTTCAACTTTTTCTTCATAAGTTATATCAGCAAGTTCATCTAACTCATAGCCACTTTGATCTGATATTTTTCCTTTGCCTTCATCCACCTTCACATTTGCACTCTCCATAATCTTTTTCAACCTTTTGTTGTAGCACTGGTAGGCCTTACTCTTGGTAGAGTATCCAAGGAAGATTCCTTCATCACATCTTGCATCAAATTTCCCTAGGTCTTCATCTCTTCTAATATAGCACTTGCTTCCAAAGACTTTGACATATCTTACTATTGGAATTCTTCCATACCACAGTTCATAGGGAGGTTTAGTACCATTACCTTTCACTTGAACTTTGTTTTGAATGTAGACAACAATATGTATATCTTCTTTCTAGAAAACTTCTGGTAGGCCTCCTTCCTTCATCTTTATTTTGGCAACTTCTTGAACTATCTTGTTCTTCCTTTCCACAACTCCATTTTGCTAAGGATTCCTAGGTGTAGACAATTGTCTCTTTATTCCTTGCTCTTCACAAAAATTATTGAATTCATTTGATGTGAACTCACCTCCCCTTTCACCTTGTATACTTCTTATCCTTGTAGGACCACATAGATCTATATGAACTAGATCTAGCAAACTGGCAGAAAATTGCTCTTTACTCTTGAAACTTGTTCTTGTATGCTTCCCTAACTGACATTCTTTGCAAATAGTATTGGTAGGTTTCACAAGTTTTGGTAAGTCTCTCACAGTCTAACCTAAACTTATCTTTACCAGATTATCAAAATTTATATGACACAACCTTCTATGCCATAGCCAAATCTCATCTGTTTGGGCTAATAAACAATAATCATTAGTTCCTCTCAATTGATAGATGTTACATTTAGTCTTCTTACCAGTAGCAATCACAATTCTAAAGCTTTCCATGATATTGCATCCATTATCTTTGAATCTCAAATCATAACCTTTTTCACACATTTGACCAACACTCAAAAGATTATGCTTCAAGCCTTTCACATATAGGACATTGTTAGTATTGTGCTTTCCATCAAATGAAATAGATCCTTTTCCACAAATCTTACAAGTTGCATTGTCTCCAAACCTAACCAGTCCTCCATCATAGTTTTCCAAACATACAAACTTACTTTTGTCACTGGTCATGTGATGTGAACATCCACTATCAATAATCCATTCATCCTTGTCTTTCTCAACCTGAATAGCCAAAGTACTTTCTTCCACTAGTTTTTTTTCCTTCACATAGCTAGTAGGATTAGTAGACATAGGTTCTTCTTTAATAGCAATAAATAGGCATTCATTCACACTAGTACTAGAATCATTAGATTCATCATCAGTCACAACTTCATCATCAAAATCAATAACATAGTAACATTTATTTGGAGCTTTAGGCTTGTTTTCACATCTTTTTCTATTCCTTTCAATTTTTTTAGGACATCTGGAAGCATAATGACCTACTTTACCACATGAGAAACATTTGAAATGTAATTTGCCTTTGAACATACCAAAACCTCTTTACAGTTTGTCAACAAAGTTGGCTTCAATTTCATCAATCTCATCATCAAGTTCCACCTTGTACTTTTCTACTCTGGAGATCTTCTTTGAAGTACTGGCTTTGAAAGCAGTTTCTACTTTTGGTAGAGCATCACCAAACTCTCTCATTTCAAAAGTAGTAATCTTACCAAGAAATTGATCCTTATTAATTTTTTTCATAGTCATTATTTCTTCAATTGTAGATACCTTGTGGGCGTAGGATTTAGGTAATGACCTAAGAATTTTCATCATAGCTTAAGTTTCATCAACAGTTCCTCCCATACCTTTGATTCCAGTAACAAGTTCATCAACCTTTTGCATGAAGGATGTTATGTTTTCATCTTCTCCCATATTAAGACCTTCATATTTCGCTTTCAATCCCTACAATTTGGCACTCTATATAGATTCATCTCCTTCATACAGATTACTCAGCTTATCCCAGACTTCTTTAGCAAACTCATAATCCATGACCTTTATTAAATTAGTGTTAATCAATGCACTCAGTAGAGCATCTATGGCTTTTATATTTACCTCATATTCTTTGATTTCATCTTTAGTTGTCAGACCATTCTCTAGCATGGTATATTCAGTTTGTGTTGCTTGCCACACTTTATAACCAATACAAAGTAGATGGCTTTTCATGCGAATCTTCCAAGTTGTATAATTCGTCCCTTCAAACTGCAGAGCCTCCTTCTTGTAAGACATCCTAGATCTACCTCAAGATATTAAGCTTGCCACCAAGGAACTTAGCTTTGATACCAATTGTTGAAATATACAAGACAACTAAGAGGGGGTCGAATCAGTTGTCACAAAAACTTAACTTCATAAATCATCAACTACTTAATTACTGATAAACAGATTTAACCATGAAAGCATGAAACCATAGACTTAATCACAATCACACATTCAACATAGTAGACACTTGATTTTTATGTGGAAAACCCTAAAAGGGAAAAACCACAATGGGTGTTATCCCATAGAAAATATATGAGTTATAGCAATACCAAAAAATAGAGGCTCACTACCCAAATTGCTCACTACAAAGAATGGCTCACTACCAAAGGATGGCTCACTACCAAGGGGTGGCTCACTGCCAAATATAGTGAATTGATTAAATAACATCTACTCCATGCCTGGGCTCAATTCCATTGAAGCATAATATAACTTCTTTGCTCTACTCTTCTTCACACTTATCTTTTCATTTCACCCACTCATTCCTTTTTTGCAATTACATTACAAGTCTTTATACAAGTCATCAACCTTGGAATGTACATCAAGGTCAGTAATACATTCATCAACCATTGGAACAATCTCCAAGGCCAGCATTACAAAAACATACATAGAAATAGGTCTAGACGTATTACAAAATTTAGCTAAGGAAATATGTAGAGAAGTATGATGAACATGCCATACCTTAGCTGGGACTCAAGCGCAATCCTCCATGCCGCAACACACTTCTACAATCTTCAAAGCATCTCCGCAAATAGTGAAAACAACCATGTCAGCTAAGACTACAGTTAACACTAGGTCTTCTAAGAACATTCTTCTTTCATGATCCAAACTTTCCTTTGTGGACCAAACCAAAGGTAGGAACATAATTAGGAGACATCCACAAGCACATTGTAATCACCAGGAACAATCGTACTATTTCTAACCACTTTGTCAAAAAGATTCTTCAAACCGAAGCACAAGAACAACACTATCAGCCACTATCATAAGGAAAGGATAGCTTGCGGACTATCAAATCATGAACCATTGTAGTTGAAAGCACTTATCTTCATTCCAGACTTAACTCTAGAACCACAAACCAAAATACTTCAATGTAGAGGAATGCAGAGCATAACACTTTCTCCCTAACACCACCAAACATACAAGAAAAGCAGTTTTCACTCTGGTGAACATAACTCACTCAAATGTTCATATTGGAGGCTCAAACTTGGAATATAACATCTTTAGATAGACTTCTAAATAACTTCCAATCCATAGAAAAAGATATTCATCCTACATGAAATGCAGAGCAATCTTCTGGACTGTTCTTCAGTATGCAATACATTGTTTCCACTACAACTCACTGTTTCTACTAGAGGGGCTAATTTTCTCAATATCCTCAACATCAAGATCACTTACATAAGTAAATAGAAAGCATCTCACTTATTAAAAGAAAGAAATAGAATAAGAGCACAATTGACACCAATGGCAACACTGATATGTTGACATCAATGACAACACTGATTAGGCACATACTCGCAATAATTCAATCAATCCTTTTATCAAACCCTAAGCCAATCAATGTTCTAAACCCTAGAATTATGATAATCAACCTATAACAGAGAAACAAAAACAACAAATTAGGATTTGAAAGCACCAGGGTGGTCAGTGAGATGTCTAAACCTATCCCTTAGAAGCTAAAATGTTGGAAGACTCTGGGGCTAGCACCCGAGTCCAAAAAGACCTAATCTCTGGAAGCTCCGAACAATAAAAATGTTGCTCTGATGCCAAATCCAAGGTTTGTTTTGCCTACTGGACACTAGGGCTAGTACCCTAGTCTGCTATGGGTGAATTTCTAAACTCTATTTTCAAATATTAGATCTTGATCTCTCAAACACCCTCCCTATACCTTTACTTCTACAATTCTCGCACATGTAACTTGCACACATGAAGAAATGGGTTTGGGGGTTGTCATTTTTAGGGATTTGCTTCAATCAAATCTTAGGTTAGCATTCAAGCTTTCCCAACACCATCATTAGAGAGAGAGAGTGTATTTTTGTAGGATAGAGGCTAAAGATAATCCAAATGATAATGAAATGATTCAAACATAATGATGTCACCTTGGTGGTAAAACCCTTAGGAGGATGAAGATTCTTCGACTCATAAGGATGCTAATGGTGATTCCAAATCTGTAACAAACACAATACTAACACAAGTATGCCACAAACACAATGAATGCATTCAATTCACCTTTTCACAATATCATAAACTTGCTATCATCAACCTTAATTAAAATGAATTCAAACACTTGTTTATATATGCTATCCTATTAAACTTTCATAAATTAATTGAAAGAGATGACAAGGGAGGACCCATTTAAGAGTCTTATGCCAACATACATTTAATTTTACCCTAACCAATCAAGGTGGACTTTGTTGGGAAAATGTGTCTCAACCTTGCAATTACATAAGGTTTATTGTTGATAGGATATATATATATATATATATTTATATATTTCCTAGTTACACCAATAGGTGTAATATACAATGGGAGCATGGGGTGGAGTGGGATGCATGTTAACATTTTTTTGTTAACAAAAACTATTAAATGGATGATATACATTAAATTAATGATATATTATAAATTTGGACCGTTCATTATTAGGTTTTAGATTTGATGGTAGATATTTTGTTGGCTTGTCTTGCCCTAGAAGGTAACCCTATCTTATGAGGGCGTTATATTACAGCTATGGTATCATGATGTATTTTGAGAGTCTAACAGTGGTTGTGTTGCCTTTGGATCTCTGGTGGTGATACTCCTATGAGAAGCTTTCTCTGCAAGTATATTGTAATCTTTGTGATTTCTGAATAATATATTGGGCAGATTTTGGAGTGTGGGGTTTTTCTCCTGAAAGGGTTTTCCCCACGTAAATCACTATGTTGTGGTATGCATGATATCTATGTTTATTTATGTTTAAGTTTTTGTAACTATTAAAGATTTGTAAAGTTTTGCATTATCCTCCTCTCAAGATTAGTGTAGGAAGTTGTTCTGCTACCTTAGCTTCCTTACAAGTGGTATCAGAACCTAATCACCTTTGGTTTCAGTTGTGGGTTGTTAGGTTTTTTGAACTAATCCAGATTTGAGTGGGAGATTGTGTAGAAGACACTTTGTGATCTTGTTGCAAGAATTTTTAGATGGCAAATTCATCAAGGAGAATAGAGGTGGATAAATTTTATGGAAATAATTTTGAAATGTGGAAGCTGAAGATGGAGGATCTGTTGATAGATCGAGATTTTTGGGATGCTGTTGATGAGAATGTTTCAAGGCCTACAGATCCTACTTTGGCTGCTCAATATGATGTTATGGACTATAAATCCAAGAATCTAATCAGATTGTGTTTGGTAAACTCTATTTTAATCAATGTCCATGAAGAGACCTCTGAACAGAAACTATGGAAGAAGCTTGGTGAGATGTATCAAGCCGAATCTTTAGTGAACAAGATTTTCTTGAGGAAGAAATTGTATTCCTTGAGAATGGAAGAGGGTGGATGAATTACAAACCACCTGGAAGCATTCAATATGTTGGTGTCTCAATTGGCATCAGTTGGTGTCAAAATGGATGAGGAGGAGAAATGTCAGATATTTCTTTGTTCTTTTCCTGATTCATAGGATTCTCTTGTTATGGCTATTGGGAGTACTTCTATTATATTGAAGATTGAAGATGTGGTGAGTTCTTTGCTTTCTAAAGAGATGAGGAGGAAGGTATCCATCAGTGCCAATGAGGCCCTAAATGTTCATGGAAGACCTAAGGAAAAAAGGCAAGAAGAATGAGAAGTGTGATAAATCCAAGTCCAAGGGGAGATCCAAATGTCCTGGAAAGTCCAAAATTGTTTGTTGGAACTATAGTAAGCCTAGAATATTTGTAAGGAATGCAAAGAAGAAAAGAAGAAGAAAAATAAGAGATTTGATTCTAATTCTCAGTTTGAGAAGGAAGATGGTGATGCATTCATTGCAGCTTTGGAAACTCATGCAAGTAATGATGCATGGTTAATTGACTCAGGTGCATCTTTCCATATGACCTTTAATAGAGACTGGTTTTTTGAATATGAAGAATTTGATGGAGGCAAGGTGTACTTGGGTGATGATTCTTATTTAAATATGGTTGGCCATGGTAAAGTTAGAATTAGGTTTTTTGATGGTAAAATAAAAAGGATTAATGGTGTGTTGCATATCCTTGTATTGACACAAAATTTGTTATATGTGAGAAAACTAATAGATGCAAGTGTGCATGTAGTATTTTCTAATGCAGGATACAAGATGGTTAGAGGTGCTATGGTGATTGCTAGAGGTGTTAGATATGGCACATTATATAAGCTTGATGCATGCACTATTGAGTGCAATAGTACTTTTGTGAAAAGCAAGTATGTGGAAGACGTGAGGGTTTCATCTTCAATAGATGGTCATGGATTTTGGGTACCCAAGGGTGCTCTTTCTTCTGAATCAAAGTTACTTGTAGAGAAAACTATATTATGGCACCATAGACTTGGTCACATTGGAGAAAAGGGTCTAAGGACCTTGAAAAATAAAAACCTTGTTGAAGGGTTGTCTAGTTGTAATCTTGAGTTTGATTTCTGTGAGAATTGCATTTATGGAAAACAAAATTGCATTCAGTTTTACTCAAGTTCTCATAAATCTTGTGGTGTATTGGATCTTATTCATTCTGATCTGTTTGGTACTGTAGATGTTGCTTCAATTGGAAAATCCACATATTATATTTCATTTATTGATGACTATAATAGAAGGACATGGGTCTACTTTCTAAAGAGTAAATATGAAGTTTTCAGTTGATTTAAAGAATTTAAAGCAATGGTTGAGTTGCAGACTAGAAAAAAAATAAATTTTTTGAGGACTGATAATGGCACTAAATTTTTCTCTAATGATTTTGTTAGAGTTTTTAAAGATTGTGGTATTCATAGATAAAAGACAACTTTGTATTCTCCACAATAGAATGGAATTGTAGAAAGAATGAATAGGACACTGATTGAGAAGGCTAGGAGTATTGTAGAACATGTTTTTCATTGATGTCAAAAGGGTTAGGATGCTTCAAGGTGTGCTTCTTAGAGAGACCTAAGGTTGTGCTCCATAGTGTTTGTCATCCATATATGTTGCTATGTGTCATGCATGAGATCAAGAGCTTTCATATGGTTTGGTGTTTCAAGCATGTCTCAGATGCAAATGAAATTTGAGGAGCTTGTCAATGATTTCCATGAGTTGGTGATTCATTTATGTTTCATGATGTTTGTTTCATGTTCTTGGTTTAGCAGAGGGCTCATTTTCACATAAATGTGATAAGTTTTTGTATTTTTAAGGATCTATATTATTCAAATCATAAAATCCTTAAGTTATTTGAAGGCTCTAAACACCCGTCATATGACATTTTCACTTTATGTTCTATTTAAGTGTTTACTCCCTATAGGAGGTTGCATGTCACTTAAGTGACATCTTGGAGGGGTCGCCAATGTGGGGTAACCGGCCCTCCTTTCCTTGTGCCACCGGCTCTATCAGTTATCTCTGTGAGCACACTGGCGCCAAAAATGGATCGAAGAGTTTTATTTTTAATGACATTACAGGTTCATTATGAACTTGATTTGAGGACTGATATATGCAACATTGAAGACATTTTTAGAGAGGTTTTTGAAGAGAAAATGTAGGTGAATTGGGTGATTAAAAAGGTGAATATTTTGTCTGAGAATTAAGAGATGTATGAGATATTTTTACAAGGGTGAATCAAACACAAAATGAAGACATAATGCAGCAAATTTACAGAATGAATCATGTCTAGTATGAAGACAATATATAGCTGATTGTGTAGAGATACTGAGAAGGAAATGCAAATTGAGTTGAGTGTGATTGCGAGGGGATATGTAAGTTTAGTGATTTGTATGGAAACAGAGTAACCAACTGTATTTCTAATTATCTTTTTGTATGCAAAGAGTGGGTGCTCCTGTAAACCTTTTTGCTAGTGAGGCTGTGTTAGGGAGTGGGTGCTCTTGTTGATATTGGAGTTGGTGGTCTTGTTGGTGTTCAAGTTGGTGCTCTTGTTTGTTATTGGAGTTGGTGCTCCTAGTTATATTGTTACCAGTGAGGATTTGTAACCAGTGAGGTTTTGTCTTGCCAGTGAGGCTTAATGAAGTGAATGTTTTAGAGTGGTTTTTTATCCCTATGAGGGTTTTCCACTCATAAATCATGTGTTATGTGTTGTCTTGATTGTGTATCAATTTGCATTTGATAATTCTTTGTGTTTCAATTTTCTTGTACTAGTTGATATTATTGTGATTCTCTCATCATTCAAAGTCTAATTGTTTGAAGTATCTTGATTCTTTTTGTTCTGTCAATCAAGTGGTTTAAAGGTGTAAAAAGTTTGAAAGATTATAGACCATTGATTCAACCCCCCTCTTAGTGGTCTTGTGCTCCAAAAAGTGGTATCAAAGCATAGGTTGCCTATAGAAGTCTAATAGGCTTGGGTAGGTTCTAATAGTGGAGTACCATGGGAAAGTGTAAAAGAAATAGAGAACAGAAAGATGCCAAAAAAAGAGAGGTTGTAAAACAAGCCCCAGTCAAGTCAAGCAATAAGTTGTTGCATGAGTCACCCTTGAATGTTGATACAAAGTGTGATAAAGAGAATGGTTTTGTAGTTGAGAGTTTTGATAAAAAGAAAGATTTCATTATGAGTGTAGGTGGACAAGAAATTGATGAAATAAAAGATGATTGTGTTATTGAAATTGATGACGAAGAAGGAGACCTCTTTGTGGGTGAAGATGATTATGAATAGGAGTATGATGAATAGGAGTGTGAGGTTGAGTTAGAAGGTGAACTCTTGTGTACTTGGATACAATCAGGTAACTCAGAAAAGAGAATAAGAGACTAGAAGACAAACTTCAACAAGAAAAAGATTTCAAGGACAAGGTATGTTTAGATTTTACAAAAGTTTCTTTAGAACTTGAAGAGGCAAGAAATTTGATTGTAGACTTAAAGAGTCAAGTTAATGAATCTAATAGATTGATTATCAGGCTAAAGATTGAGATAGAAGAAGCCAAAATAGTAGTTGATTTTACAAAATTTGATCTTGAAGTCAAAACTAGTGAATGCCTAAAACTAGAGTTAGAAATAGTCTCTTTGAGAAAGGAGTTAGAAAAAGCATCCTCTAAATTGCACAAGATTTTTCAGTTTGAAAAGAGTACTAATTTCTTGAATGACATATTGAGTAAGCAAAAGCATCATAAGGACATGGTAAAGTCACAGTAGGAGGGTTCATAGGATGAACTATCCGGACCGTGCAATAATAGTAAACACAATGGAAACAACTCAAAGAGATAAAGCAAAATGCAGATTCAGTCATTTAGTATATCATAGAATTCAAATAGAGAGCGGCTAGCAATATGTGAGCTTACATTTAGGGCTCAAAGGCCTAATTACATACATGCACAAGATAAGGCTTTGAAGCTCCCCTCACACAAAATGTAATTATCAGCTATCACTATGTTATGAACTATGCTTCACTACCTCCTAAGGATCTATTACATCAATATATATCAACTCTAGACCAATAGATTCCTCTGTGTTGACCAAGGAAGATCACAAATTCCAAAGAAGAGATGTAACGTGTGAACATAGATAGGTTAGACCTAAATGCATAGACACTTTCGATAAATGAATGGAATGAAGTGCAAATCTCTAAGGAAGGTTGTCCACAAACCAAAGATCATTGAATGATGTGTCATTAGGCTCCAAAGATCAGGAAAAGCTTCCACAAGTTGCTCCTTTGGCTAGTTGCCAGTGAATATCAAGATGCTCTGCTCTGAGAAACAACCAACTTTTGATAGTGATATCTTTTTGATAACTGGTCCAAATGATCTGAATTCTAGTTATGATGTAGATGAATGAATTTATATGCTAAGTCCAGATCTGCAAGGTGTGAATTGCCAAAACTAGACCACAAACTGAAACTGCTTCTGACTGAACTACTTGAACTAAAATGGAAAATGAAAGAACTAAAATGCAAATTACTTTTTGGTTGATGCAAGATTACTCTTGAACTAGGGATGCTCCTGCATCAGACATCCAAGGCTATTTGAAAAGTGAGTCCCTCACTTTGTTGCGGCTAAGGGAGAACCAAGACGGTTGACCTCAGTCTGAGAAATCAATCATGAATCTTCTTCTGGTCTACCTTTCTACTTCACAAGATATTCTTTGTATTGTCTTCCTCTAGTGCTGCGTCCAATTCTACTGTCCAAAATGCCTTCAATCTGCTTCGGTGCTTGTTGTAGTAATTGCTTCTTCAAGTCTTCTTCCAAGCTATCACTAAAATCAACTTCATGATACTGATATAGGTCTGAAATGTTGAAAATAGATGATAAACCCAATGTCTCTAGTAATTCCACTTCATATGCATTTCCTGAGTATCTTACAAAGTCCAAACTTCTTCATCTTCAACTTGTTACATGTCCCAACTAGAAATCTTTCTTTTCTCAAGTATATCATTACTTCATCTCCAACTTCAAATTCCTTATGTCTTCTCTTCTCATTAGCCTTCTCTTTGTACTTATTACTCATATTCTCCAAATGCTTATTCACCTAATTATGCACTATCTTCATATGATCTACAAATTCTTTTGCTTCTGCACTCCTCTTTTCCTCTGTACTGATATCTCTTAGTTCTGCCACTCCTCTATGGTTTACTCTAATCACAATCTCAAAAGGTGTTCTTCTGATACTCCTATTCACTAAATTATTATATGTAAACTCTGCTTGTGAAAGAATCAAATCCCAACTTCTTGTCTTCTCTCCAACCAAACATCCCAACAAGTTTCTCAAACTCCTATTCACAACCTCTGTCCGTCCATTGGTCTGTGGATGAAAAGTTGAACTAAACTTCAAATCTATCTTCATCTTCTTCCAAAATGTCCTCCAAAAGTATCCAACAAACTTTATATCTCTGTCTGAAACTATACTCTTACGCAATCCATGCAATCTCACAATCTCTCCTTGAAAAATAGGTCTGCTACATGTACTGCATCAGTTGTCTTCTTATAAGGTATGAAATGAGTCATCTTTGAATATATGTCAACCACTACAAAGAATGACTCATGTCCTCTCTATGTCTTAGGTAATCCCATTACAAAATCCATGCTTATATCTTCCCAAGGTCTCTCCAGTATTGTCAAGGTGTATACAATCCAGTGTTCTGACTACTCCCTTTTGCAACTTGACAAATTCTACAACTCTGCACAAATCTCTAAACATTGTTATGTATCTAAGGCTAAAAGTAATTTTTACTTACCAAAGCTACTATCTTATTAATGCCAAAATGTCCTTCCAATCCGCCACTATGCTTCTCCTTGATCAAATTATCTCTCATTGAACTTCTAGGTATGCACAACTGACTTCCTTTGAACAACATATCTTCTTGAATGAAATAGTCCAACCACTTACTCCTATCAGTCACAACAGGTTCTTTACATGCTTTCCAAGGTTCTACAAAATCAATGTATCCCTCATACATGTTCTTCAATTCATCAAAACCCAACACTTCAACTCTCATCTCTGTCAACAAGTTTCTTCTTCTACTCAATGCATCAACAACTTTATTTGATTTTCCACTCCTATGCTTCAACACAAAGGTATAACTCTATATGAACTCTACTCATCTCATATGTCTATGATTCAACTTACCTTGACTATTCAAATATTGCAAGCTTGATGATCTGTATACAACACAAATTCCTTAGGAAACAAATAATGTCTCCACTTTTTTAAGGCTTGAATTATGGCATAGAACTCTTGATCATAGACAAAATATCTTCTCCTTGCATCATTCAACTTCTCATTAAAATAAGATACAGGTCTACCTTCTTGACTTAACACTGCTCCAATTGCACTTCCACTTGCATCATAATCAACTTGAAATACCTTGTCCACTTGAAATCCTTTCTATCACCTCTCATTGTCTCTGTCATAGGGTTACAAACTGAACTGAAATTTCTGATGAACTTCTGGTAGAAACTAGCCAATCCGTGAAATGATTTAACCTCTCCAATGCTCTCTAGTGCAGGCCATTCAATAATTTCTCTCACTTTCTCAGGGTCCATCTTCAATCCTTCTGCAAAAATCACAAATCCTAGGTATACTAGTTTTTCCTTCATGAAACTACACTTCTTAATATTTATCAGTAATTTCTCTTCTCTCAATCTCTGCAAAACTTGCCTAATATGCCACAAATTTTCCTTTTTTGTCTTACTAAAAATTAGAATGTCATCTAAGTATACAATCACAAACTTACCCAAGAATTTCTTCAAGACTTCATTCATCAATCTCATGAAAGTACTAGGTGCATTTGTCAATCCAAAAGGCATCACTAACCATTCATACAATTCCTCATTTGTCTTAAAAGCAGTCTTCCATTCATCACCTTCTCTGATTCTGATCTGATGGTATCCACTCTTCAAGTCTATCTTTGTAAAATATCTTTCTCCACTCAAACAATCCATGATATCATCCATTCTAGGTAAAGGAAATCTATACTTAACTATGATCTTGTGTATTGCTCTGGAATCAGTACACATTCTCCATTCACCATCCTTCTTCGGTGCAAGAGCTGCAGGTACTGCATAAGGACTCAAGCTTTCTTTGATTAAACCTTTCCTCAATAATTTTTGTATCTATCTATTCAATTCTTCATTCTCTACTGGTGTCATCTGGTGTGCTATTTTGTTAGGCAAAATTGCTCTGGGTATAAGATCCATGTGATGACTGCTACTCCTTATAAGTGGTAATCCTTCAGGTACATTATCTGATATGATGTCTTCATACTCTGTTAGCAACTCTCTTATCTCCTCCAGTTGTGATTCTTCTTTCTTCAATGCTTTAGGCTTCTTAGGAATTAAGGCATAACACATACTCTCCTATTTCAAACCATCCAGAAATTTTCTTCCATCTGCCAAATAGATTCTAGCATTCCCACATACCACATCTTTAGGATCATCCTCCAACAGAATCAAAGTAATTCTCTTCCCATTTTCTGTTATAGTATATGTATTCTTTCTTCCATCATGTATAGCTTTTCTATCATACTACCAAAGTCTACCCAACAAGATATGACAAACATCCATAACCATAATATCACACAAGAGTTCATCATGATATGATCCAATATGAAATTTCACCAAACATTGTTCATTCACCATTACTTTATTATCATCCTGAATCCATGCTATCTAATAGGGCTTAGGTTCTTTCAATCTTTCCAACTTCAGCTTAGTCACCATCTCCTCTAAAATTAGGTTATCAGAATTACCACTATCAATTACAACTTTACAACACTTACCTCCTGATTTGCATCTTGTCCTAAATAGACTTTTCCTTTGCGATGGTTCCTCATTTTCTTATGTTTGAAATAGTGCTCTCCTCATCACAAGTGATTCTCCTTTCTCATGTTTACCAACAAAATAGGGATCATCTAATTCAACAAGTTCTTCTTCCACATAGGTTGCTCTTCCACTATTTTTTGTCCTCTTACTTGTACTATCCTGATTACATTCAAATGCTCTATGTCCTTTACCTCCACACTTGAAACAAGTACCTCTAAATGTTCTCTTATCAAATCTTCTTCCTTCTCTTTTGTATCCTTCATTCTGGTATGCATTATAGTTGCCTCTCTAGTAAAAATTTATGTCATCTCTCCAATAAGCATTGTTATCTCTGTGATCCTTCTTAATTGGACTGTCAAACTTGTTCTGCTTTGTAAATGATCTATCACATCTGGAAAACATTCTTCCTCTCTAAAATTTACCTCCTTTGCCTCTTTGTCTCTAATCATGTCTT
Organism: Cunninghamia lanceolata; assembly: GCA_027924645.1. NCBI lineage: Eukaryota > Viridiplantae > Streptophyta > Pinopsida > Cupressales > Cupressaceae > Cunninghamia > Cunninghamia lanceolata. The sequence continues at coordinate 2,067,311 of BSBN01000243.1, forward strand.
TTATTCAATTTCTCTTCAACCTTCATGGCAAACTTATATGCTTCCTCCAAAAATGTCATCCTTACCAGACTTAGCTCTTCTTGAATGTTCAACCTCAGTCCATTGATGTATCTAGCCACTTTCTCCTTGTTCTCTTCACTATGTCTTGTCCTTATGACCATTTTATGAAATTCTTCAGTATACTCCTTCACAGATTTCTCCTTTTGTCTTAGGTTTTGCAATCTTTTCAACAGCTCTAACTCATAGTGAGCAGGTATAAATTGATTTTTCAAATTTGTCACCATCCTATACCATTTTATAATCTTTTCTTTCCCTCTTCTATTTCTTTCCAATTGAACTTCTTTCCACCATATACCAACATGTCCTTTTAGTTTTGTCTTTGCAAATTTAACCTTCTCCGGATCTTCAATTTCCTCATATTCAAAGTATTCTTCCATATCATTTATCTAGTCAATTAATTCTTCAAGATTCAAATTACCAGTATAATTTGGTACATCAACTCTAGGTCACTTTCCAATCTTTGAAATAGCTCACAACATCTTTACTTGATTTGACTGTTCTTCTTCATCACCTCCTAGGGTTTCGCCAGTTTGTTCAGCAGATTGAAATTCTTCTTCGTCATCACTTTCAACATTAGGTCTCAGTGTTAATCCTCTTTGCCTATTTTCTTATTTAGGGTAAAATTGGATTTGTTGATCTTTTGTGGTTTAGATGTTAAAATCCTCCTTTCACCCTAACATTGAAGGATCTAAGGTCGAATGGTAAGCACTATCATACCCTAGAGTCACTTTTAGATGTAGGGAAACTTGGATTAGGGAATTAATTATCAATTTTTCTTCTCCTATGCTCAATTGACCATTAAAACCCTAATTATGCAAATACGACAACAAATTAATGAATTATGAAAAAAGCTCTTGTAGATGGGAGTAATATGCCAAATTATAGAATACCTATTTTCGAGGTTTCGAAGCGGAATAGTCAAGGACATTGGAGCGGGTGCTCAAGTTCAAGGTACTTGCTTTTTCAGGGAATTTCGACCTCCTTCGGACATTGATCAGCCCTGTAACTTCTATTTTTTGGAATCTATCTGTGAAGGACACTGGAGTGAGTGCCCTAATCCCAGAAGCACTCCTTTGTCCATCTTTCCTTCAAATCCCTGATGTCTTCCCAACTTTCCTGCATCTCCACTTTTTTCAGATGTGACACCTGTAACCTGCAATCACAAGACTTGGTTTGGGGGTTGTGGTGTTTAGAGTTTTGCCTCAGTCAAACCCTGGAGGACACTTAAGTCTCTAAACACCGTTGTTAGATAAAGAGGGCGTACCCTTGTGTGGAAGAAGCTAAAAACCAAAGGAATCAATGATAAAAACACAATGATATGTCACCTTGTAGTGAAGCTTTCATGGAGGAAGATTCTCTTCATGCCATGAAGGAATCAATGATCAAATGTACAAATATCAATACACAAAACATACAAGTCTGCTCTTGCAACACAATAGAAATCCTTGAATCACCTTGAGAACATAATAGCTTGCTAATAATTATCTAGTTTACAAATGCATGCCTACACATGCTTATATATGCATCTACAAGCACTCCCGCCAAGACATTTGAAATTCAAACTTACCATGTCGGCAAAGGGACCTAATAATAGTCACTAACTGACACCCAAAAATTAGGGCTGTCCTAAAATAGGACAGAACTAGGGCATGGGCGCCCAAGTGCTCCCCCCTATTTTAGGTAGGGTATAGCTCAAGGGGTCCTTCTAGGTCCTATTTGCCATGGGACTTAGGTCTCATTCCATCAGGATGCTAAAATATGAACTAAAATGTCCTAAATGCACTCTAAAGACCAGGAGCTAAACCTTATGAGGGAAAAGCCCCCAAGGGGACATTTTTTGACATTACATTTAGCCCCCACTTTAATGTATGTATGAACACGAGGCCCATACATGCATTAAAGTAAGGTCACAAACACACCAAACATACCAAACATGGAGAAGACACGCCAATCACATGGAAGACAATTACAGGCACACAAAACACAGAGAAGATAGTTACAGTCACGTAGAACATGGAGTGGACAGTTAATGCATAGAAGACACATTAATGTATGGAAGACATAAATGATATCTTTTCTTTTCTTTTTCTCATATATATGAAATGCAAATGCAAGTACTGGAAAGTAAACAAACCTCCCATAATACATGATGCACCACTTAAGGGGCGTAGGTCTCTGTATATGGGGAAACACACATGCAAGACACGCAAAACCTCCCAAAATGCATGAAGCACTCCCCAAGAGCACTGGTCACTACATATGGGGCAACAAACATGCCATACAAAATAAGCACACCAAAACACACACACACTTGAAGAAACAAAGAAAACATGATAGACAAGCAATGGTGTGTTCCCTATTTCTAGGCTCATCACCATCTCAGGCACATTACAGGCACACATTGACGATTGGGCTTCACCACAACAATCACTAAAGACACACTTAAAGGTTGAGTTAGTCACAGAACTGCTCCTCGCCTCCACAGAGGATTTTTGAAAATGACAGGATGATGCAATCTGCTCCGAGAAATACACCATCCCCGCCTCCACAAAGGGCTTAAGAAAAAGGATATGCTTGATATCCTGCCTCCATAGAGGGCTTACATCATTGATTGATTGATTGCAAACAAACTCAAGATGTACGATGTACTACTCAAGAGCACAGGTTGCTGCATCTGAGGTCAAACACATTGCTAACATCTATAACAGACAACTTACCTTATATATGCCCCCATCTTAAGGTGGTTGATATCAGTTATTGATATCAAGCACATTAAGGTAGGAAGAAAACACACAAGAGAACATTGACTTTCACAAAGTCCATGCCCCTCAGAGGTGACATGTACTTTATGATCGCCAAATATTCCCACAAACACATCCCTGCAAGAAACATGTTAGTGTCTACAATATCATGATAAACAACAACATCAATGCATATGATTAACCACACAAAGAGCCAAGGTTATACAATGAATTCAGAGTTCAATGATAACTAGGGGGTATATCATGAAGCTCTCTAAATTGAGTACCACCAAGGCTAGATTCAAAGGCAAACAAAGGTGCATAGAGCAGTAGTATTGTTAAGGTTTGTAAATGCGATAGAAACATCATCAAATTCACTACGTGGAAAGTACAAGTGCTTCCACTAGCCAAGCGTCGGATAAAATATACAACCCCATTGTCATATTAGGAACTATAGTCCATTTTTTAATTCTTGAAAGGGACACTAGGTCTGCATCAGTATAAATGTTTGTTGTCATCCGCCTGCTAAGTGGAAACACTAGAAGAAGGGAAATGATAAATAAGAGAGGAGAAACAAGTGTCTTAGGGATAGTCATGTAGGAGGGTGCCCCTAAGTCACCAACCATGACGCTATGTCCGTAAGACACAACACACAACCATGAAATTAGAGAGAGAGGCAATATAGAAGAATGATGATACAAATAGAAGGTCACAACAAAGGTGGTCTCTTGGTATCCTGAATCTTACAGGAGAATCTGAGGTCATCCCAGGAGGCCTAAAAAATACATAACACATCACGATGGAGGCACATCATGGGACAAATAAAGGGTTAGAGATACTTACCTATAGGGTCTTCATATTATATGTTGATACTTACCTATAGGGTCTTCATATTATATGTTGGAGCTTGCAAACCTCTTGGAGAGGTATTCGATCATATTTGTTGTAAAATTTGAGTGGTTCTTATGAAATTCTTGTTTGTTATCATATGATCCTTGTTTAAATGAGGCCTTTTGTTTCTTATGAGGGGGAGAATGACTATTATTTCCATTTGTTGATTGTCATCTTGCTCTTTTCTAATTTTTAGCGTGTTTTCGTTGGTGAATCTTTCTAGAATAGTAGCAGGATTCATCCTATACCATCTTGCTTGTCTGTATCAGTTTTTGTTCTTTCTTTTCAAAGGTATTTTGATTATCTCCCTATCCATATAAGGATAATAGAGAAGGAACCTCAGCGTAAATTCCATTTCTTCATGGACGAGGTGGGTTATCCATTTGTTTTTTATTCACTTCAATCATTCCCACGATACTATCATAGTCCAAGTAATCATCCTCATCTACTTCCACTAGATCTTGTTCCACCATATTATTTTTGGTATGCTTAGGAAAAGGATTAGTGAGGATTTGTAAATTCTGATTCGGTGGAGCAACCGACGTATTTCCATTATCATTCACACCTGATACCTGGATGACATTTGAATCAATAAGGTATTGTATCTCGTGTTTAAGACACATTCATCATTTAGTGTCATGTACTTGTGTCCAATGGTAATGACAAAAGGCATTAGCATCAAAGTAAGGTCCTTGTTTACTAGGATCAACAGGCTTAATTGGGGGAAGCTTCAGAATGTTATTACTCACAACTTGATTCATGATAGAATGATAGGACTCAAATATCAGAGTAAACTTCCTCGATTGATACAGTTGTTTCTTTGGATTATTTATAGTAGAAACATTTTTATTTGGTCCATTTATCTTGATGAAACCCCTATTATTGTTCCTTTTAAAGTTGTTTTGTAATGATCTACCCATGGATTGACCACCTTGAGCCAATGAATTTTGGTTTTCATACTGACTAGACAAAAGTTGATAATCATGAAGAGCAGTGCATAGATGTTGAAAGGAGTTATATTTCATCAAGAGAATCTTATCACGAATATTAGGTTGTAGGTTTGTAATAAATATCTTCTGAACATCTTCATCTTTCATTTGATACTGAATTTGTGCATAAAGTCCTTCATATCGACGAATGAATTCAGTCAACTTTTCTTTGGGACCTTGTTTGCATTGAACCAAGTCAATAAGAGTGACTTGGGGTCTAATATTTGCTTGAAAATGTTGTAAAAATTAATCAATCAACTGCGAAAAGGAATGTATTGAATTCGGAGGCAACAAGAAAAACCATTCTAAAGTAGTATCTTGAGAGATTGCGGGAAAAGTTTTGCTAACAAATCCTCTTCAAAATAAAAATCACTACTCATAGCTGTAAATGCTGCCACATGAATATTAGAATCACCTTTTCCACCATATTTTTCAAAGCGAGGAGTCTCAAACCTCTCAGGCATAGGAGTTCTCAAGATTGCATAGGATAAAGGATTATGGGCATGATATGTTGGTAGACTAGGCTACGAGGAATTTATCAAATTTGTTACCTTTTGTTGCAAAGCGGTCATGCCCTGTAGAAGTTGGTTTAGGATGGCATCTTTGGGAGATGCGGTTTGTTGTGAGGAATTAGAACCAAAGTGAGGAGGTGAATGAGCTTGAGATACGATAGGTGGAGGCTGAGAATATGTCAAGGGTAGTTGGCCATACTGATAGGTGGAAGATGGTTGCGAGTATGTAATAGGTAACTAGAAATGAGTGGAATAGATAGGACGTTGAGAATAATTATTCATAGAAGATGTCCCTTTAGGAATCAAATTCTAATAATTAAATCCCACAACTTTATAATTAGTGCCATTAGATACTCCAGTACCAGTGGTAGCATTACTACAAGCATTTGCATTAGTTGTTAAGATCGTTGATGTAAAAGTGGATACTCCTATTTTTGGTATAGGTATGGAAACTTGAGTATGAGATGGTGATAAAGTGTTATTTATCATTTGCGCACATTCAGTTACTAGCATGATATTGGTTTGTATAATATGTACTAGACCACAAAGTGTATTAACACCATCTTGTCCTTCTTTTATCAATTCTCTTATATTATGAATTGTAGGAACAACTTCTTTAGCTATTCTCTCATTTTCCATAAATGATTGAAATTTTGCTAAGTCTTTATCCAATTTTTCTATTTTCTCATCAAATACATATCCTATTACCTCAATAGTATCATAAACATCATGAACATTTTGTTCTTCCATTGTACTTGTAATGGGTGGAATGTCTTGTAATGTTTGGGTTTCTCCTTTTGTAAAGAAGGTGTTCAAATTACTGATTTCTTCAAGAGCACTAGATCCCATTGTCTTATGCTTCTTCTTAAAGGAATGTTTCTTTTAGGGCAGTGAGTTATTAAACTCATGCAGCAATATGCTCACTCTCAACACACTCTTAATGCAAATCCAAGATAATGCCCAGTCAAAATATAGTGAAAATAAGTCAAAATAGGCACTTTTTCACCAAAATTCAATGCAAAAGAGCATAACAAAGGGTGTTGTGAGGAAAATGATGATGGACAAAAAATATATCAGTAATAATACCAAAATACCCAACACAACATGCTTTTAGCATCACTTAAGGTCAAACCCTAGTGAAAATATAGCAAAAATAAGTTATTTTCACAATTTTTCAATTCCAAGACCTAGTAAAGGAGGTGTTGTAAAGAATTTTATGAGGTACAACAAAGAATATAAAAAATATCAGTCACCTCAATCCATAAAATTGATCACAACGTCATGCCCACATTTTCCATGCAGTCATGACACACAACACACGTGTCATGTCCATATTTGTCATGTGGTCATGACACAAAATATGAAAAAACTTTTCTACCTATTGCTAGGAACCCCCTCGCACGCATTTGCATGCTTGATGGCAATCCACATAAGGCATAAACATGTCAACATTATTCAAGGAGTGCATTGTCCTACGCAGTCCCCTGCGTGATGATAGCCGTCTAGGGGGTATGCGACTCGAAGCGTGCCGCTTTTAGGGATAGAACAATTTTAATCCAAACCCTAAGTTTCCTAGGTGAGAAGGTGATTTTGTCAGATTCGAAACCAAGCCCTAGCACTGGAACAAAAAGAAATTGAATAAATAGATATGAAATAATGAAGTAAAGGATGCATGATAAAATAGAGTGGTAAAATGAAAGTCAATAAAATGACATAAAATTACAACCCTAAAATCTAAGAAAATTTTGACAGCATAACGCATTTTCAATAATCAAATTAAAATTTTTAAAATCAAACTCCAATAAGAAATTAAGCAAAATTTAAAAATAATAATTAAACTTAAAGAAAATTTAAAAATTAAAATAACAAAAATAAATACCTTGCCAAGGCCAATTAAATCGACCTTGCAATTAATGATTAAAATTCAAAATAAAATAATAAATAATTAAATGACACCAAAAATGAATTCCAAAATTAAGTCTGATAATAAATATAATTTTGAGATTATATTTATTACCCAACTCAAAAATAATAGACAAAAGGGAAAGATTAAAATACCTTTCCCCACAAAATAATAATTTAACCGATTAAAATAAAAAAAATCAAATAAAAGATTTCCCATCTAAGACAATTTAACCCATTCCCCTTTTAATTAAAATCCACATGAAGGAATAAAAATCCCACCCCAAATAAAATTATAAATCAATTATATTTTTAAACCCCAAGATAAATATTAGAACACTAAAGAGATGCACAAAAAAATAAAAGAATTCAAGGGGAAATGAAAATCCATATTGGAGGGAATTCTTGTTTCTTGTGCAAATGGCAGGAAAAAAATAAAAGATTTAATTAAATTAGAAAAAACTAATTTCCTCACAATCTCACACAACCCTAAATAATATTCTATTGTTTTCATTTGGAAGCCCTAACATTATTTTATAATTTCCTTAAGAAAACCCTATACCTTCTTTTATTTCCTCCATTATTGTTTTTCCTTTCTTCCATCTTGTTACAGGTTTGAAAATCTCCTCCACAATGGCTTGGCAGCCATTAAAGTACCTCACAGAGGTACATCTATTATATATATTCTTTTTTTATGTAAATATATATATATTTACATATATATACATTGTGTGTGTATATATAAATATATATACACAGTTAAAACATAGACTATCAATATGAGCTTTCCCTTTTAAAATAATGACCATATATATGTATGTATGTATGTATGTATGTATGTATGTATGTATAAATATTTATTCATATATTATATTTTGCAGGGAGTAATTTTCTACACAGCAAGAGATCCGATCCGACGGCCATCGCAGAGAGTGGACGAATTGTGCAAACATTGAATGGTGGAGGGGGGTTTAGGGTTATGGTGAAGGGGAAGCAGAGTGTGCGAACAGAGGGAAGACGTGGGGGAGACAGCGGTGCAAGGTTTGGGGTGTGGTGAGCACCGCGGAGGGGAGAGGAGGCCATGGGAGATGGCGGCGGAAAAGGTAGTTAGGGTGTGGGGAGGAGGCCACAGGTGTGGGTGGAGGCATCGCCTCCTCCCCACACATTTCACATTACAACGGAGGGGTTGTGGGCACTACCGCCCACAGTCTGCCCCCCATTTTTTTATCTTCTTTTTTTGTTTTAATAGTTTACTCCCAATATAATACAGTCCGCCAATACAAGTTCTTCTCTCAGTTTATTAATACATAATTTCTATTTAAAAGTATTATATATATATACACACAGATTTATACATACAGTTTATTTAGTACATTTAAGTATATAGGCATTTTCCTATTATTGTATATATATATATGTATGCACACACACACACATATATATATATATATATATATATATAAGTGTATATATATTTTAATATATATAGAAAATATATAAGCTTTTGTTTTTCTTCTAGTTTCTGTATATACATAGTGATATAAGATAAACAACAAGCTTAGATTTCTAAATATTAAAGATGTACACACATATATATATATATACATATATATATATGTATATACATATATATATATATATGTATATATATATGTATATATGTATACATATATGTATATATGTATACATATATATATATATATATGTATATATATATATATGTATATTTATATATACACATTAAACTAACTTTCTCAATAACACTAATTTGGGTTAACATAGAATACTAATCTTCTGTTTTACTTATAAGTAACAATCCAGTAGCATTTTTTTTTTTTGAAAAACATAAATATGTAGAGATAACCCCCCCTTTTTTGAATGAACTTATAAGGTAGAATATACACTTTCATTTAAATTTTCCAACAACTTATCTTCCTAACAACAACTAATAATATAAAACTTTTCAATGCAACATAATAGAAGCTAATATATTTAATTTCTTCCCTTACTTTTCCTTTCTTTTGCATACACTAAAATTTATTTAGCAGCACACATATATTTTTTTTTTGTAAAGTAGACATGACATCAAAAATATAATTCCTCTTGCATTTCTCATAACACAAAAACTCCACAGCATAGAGCAATAAACAAGTTTTTAAATAAACCATAAAGAGTGCTCACATTTCAATCTCTTACTACAACCAACACAATGGATAGAATAAACTTGACAAAAAAATTACAATAGAGCCTCAAGAGCCATGACACAAATAGCCATAAAAAAATTAACATTACAACCACACTAAATGGACTTCTTGTTGTGTTGTTGCACAACATGCCCCATTTTGACTTGACAAAACAGGGACCCAACTTTTTTGCTTGGCTTGGCTTGTGTTTTCTGCTTGCTGGTGGTCTGGTAAAAGTAAGTCATGCATATGATCCTGCATAAGGGGACTGGGTAAGTCATCATGATGAGGTCAATTTTTTAAAGTTCATATTTCATGTCAATAACCTCATGGTTGGATAGAGTACAAAATTTCATGTAGGTTTGCCTTTTGTATCATCCTGATATTCCTTAGGGAACGAGAGTTATGGTGAGTCAAAGTCCTGGTCAAACCTGATATTTCGAGGAGGGGGTCATTTTTCTTAACATCAGTCATCTTATGAAAGATCGTCCTGATCCAATTTTATCACCCGATAAATCATTTATCCAGAGATCTGGACATCAATTTTAGGTGATAGAAGCATTTACCCGTTGAACAACGTCATATATTTTGCGGGGGTCATATTCCCAATATCACCCAATATTTCGAATATCACCCTATCTCTCGAATATCACCCCGTCGCAAAATATCACCCTAAAGCCAATATGATGATGACGTCATATAATCCCGATGAGATAAGAAAATTGCCATAATGATGATGTCATCATCCTTTTTACCTCATGGAGGTATATTTCCAATAGTGACCCTTTCTACATAACATGACGATGACGTCATAGTGCAACAACGATAAACTAAGTCATTATCCTAATGAGGTCATCTTGATATTTTTTAATATCACCTAAAATTTTAAACATGACCCAATATTCAGAATATCCCCTGATCTTCTGAAGATCACCCCGCTCCTCTTGCCACACAACATTAAATGCCATAAATGCAGTAGGTGGATTCCGGCTGATTGCGAACGCGATCTAGACACTTGGTAGCATCCATGAATTAATGACAGGGGATCAATGGTTAAGATTGAATAAACCCTGTGTTGCCCTAAAATTTCCCTAATAAGGAGGATAAAGTGAATTTACACCATCACTTTACACTTACCTTGCGATAAATCTAGTTTTTATAGAGCACAGAGCTTTCAAACCCTCATACGACCTACCTTCGGACACACACAGCTTGCAACAGAATAGGATACGTGATTATCACTGGTATCTGGATCTCTTTCATATAATCATCAGCATAATCAAGGAGTTAAACGCTATCAAGTAAGTAATTAAAACCCTCCTCCTGTCATTTTCTACATGTCCAGGTAGTATGCTTTTACTGGTTTGAGGATATATGTTATGCATATCATGATGAAGCAATGATTAATTAATATAACGTGCATCATGCCATGAAGATATAATGTTGTGTGCATGTATGTGAAGTATTGTATGGTAAGCCTAGTCCTGTTTATTGCAGGAAACCATGGCAGACAATAGGTTGAGCAAATCTGATGCTGAATTTCTTAAACCAATGTTCGCTCAGCCTGAAGGTGTACGGTTCAAATATGGTGTTATCCCAGACACACACCAGGGAAGCACTAATTTGGTCACTTGGTCATCTAGAATGCATGATGACAAGAATAATACCCTATTGGATGCCATTTTTGTGTCAAGAATGTGAAACGCAGCTGGATTTCCCTATTCTATGGAGACTCCAGAATTGATTATTGAATGCGCCAAAAACTACAATCCACAAACAAGGAAAGTGGAAAAGCATGGTCGAGTGTATGCAAATCTATCCATCAGGGGGATTACAGCCACTTCCAATTTACCATTGGGAAAGAAGGTTGTTAGCATGGATCTGAAGAAATTGGAAACCAAATATATAAACAACAAGAAAGCTGCTAGGAAGGGAATGTATCAATGGAGGGCAAAGAATAGTCCTTATATTGTAGCTGCCAAACTACCAGTGCATATGTACAAGTTTGACTTTGATGATGAATACCAATATATGATAGCCCTACTTAGTAGAGTGACAGGCCAGCCTGATGCTCGGAGTTTCAAAGATTGGATGTATGGGATTATCCTGATGTGTCTATATATAGACAACAAGCCATTATGGGCCAAAATGATAAGTGATGCCCTAAATGAGCAGCTCATGAACCTAGGAGGCCTAGAATGTTCATTTCATATGACTTCATATGTGGTATATTCATGTGCATACAAAGGTACATTCATTGCACTTGCAACAGAAGGAAAGATTGGTGGCACTACAAATGATGCCCACATTTGGGATCATTATCCCCAACTACAAAGACAAAATTATCTTCCAAATTACAAATTAGTGAATGATGCATTTTCTATGCATCTAGTCAAGACAATGGAAGAAGATAGGACTAAAAGATTGAGCATGAGGATATTTCAAGAAGTCATATATAGGCATGGTGCCTGGTTTATACAATATACCACATTCTCTTATATCAGAATAGAGGGCTTTGTAGGACAACCCCTCATGCTCCCAAGATATCCCACTGATGCAGTTATTTTGATGGAGTTCATGAGACAGATATCCACAATATTGGATGCTTACAAAGCAAATAATAAGATTCCACTAGTATTGTTTCCAGTAACAATGCGTTGGTATATATGCCAAGATTCTGATAATGTTAAGAAGGCCATAGTTGGTCTAGGCATGATGAGGTTGCAGCCATTCCCCTTGGTAAGATCTTATGACCTGTTGGTGCCTGCATGAGCAGTCAGTTTTCAAGCATATAAACATGCAGGCACCTTCCCAAAAAATCCAAAAAGTTCTAAGTCTTTGGGCCTCCTCAGCATGTTTTAACATCAGCATCATATTTTCTTTGGAGGAGGTCATCATCATCATGTTTCCAGACATCACCCTAATGTTGCTTACGAGGGTCATCATATTTTCTGTCAGCATGATCTTTCGCTGGGGTGATATTCTAACATCGGGTGATCTTACTTAAGATCATCCTGATGATGTTGCTGCAAAGTCCTAAGTATGATCCGATCTTCATCGGGGTCATCATATTTGAACATCGGGTGATCTTAGTCAAGATCATCCTGATGTTGTTTTATCACTTCATGTTCGTTGTTTTATCACCCTGATGATGCTGACGTCATTCTTATGTCAGGGTGATATCTATTTCTCTGCCTATCTGCATCATGATATTTCCGAAGGAGGGGGTGATATTTTCATATTTGAATATCACCCGGATGTATGTTTGTTCCAGCATCATGATGATGCTGATATCAGGGAGATATCCGCCTGTCAGCTTCATGCATTATCCAGTGGGGGGTGATCATTTCAAATATCTGTCATATTCATATATCACCCCGATCTTATAGCGGAGCTACAATGCAGCATGATATTTGTGCATCAGGATGATATTTCCAAATATCCGGTTATCTTCCGAATATCATCTTGATGCCGACATGTGGTGGTGACGTCATCAAGGTCCGGGGGGTCATATTTCTAACATTACTCATCTTATGAAGATCCCCCAATGTTGCGAATATGACGATGACGTCATCCGGATATGAGGAGGTACGCAGTAGGCAGATATGCTGATGACGTCAGCAGGATATGACGGTGACGTCATCAGGATGTTCATCGGCCAGAGATTTGGTATCGGCAAAGCAGGAAGATCTTCCTCCGATGGATCAGGTTGTGTCGATGAAGGCGTTTATCATGCAGGTGATATTGCGATATGATGCTGACGTCAAGGTGATATTTCAAGCAACAAGATATCATGCTGCTGGAGGATGATGATGAAGGTTTATACTAGTGTCATCGGGAGCAAAAGCACCGACATCATATATGCTCGCGACCTAGTATATAAGGTGATGAGGAGGTTGCTGCGGGGTGCATGTGGGATAATTCGACCCTGCATATTTTCAAATATCATGACGATGTATCTTGGCAGGAAACGGTTGCGACGCACAGTATTCTGCATTTCCCAAGGCCGCGGGTTGGTGCGCCATTAATGGCGATTGTTGCAGAGGTATGGGCGATGGTGTGGACGGATCTAGTACCCGATTGAAGATGTGGATCCCTAGGCGGCGACGCAAGGCTCGAGATTTCTTCCTGTCTCCTCTCCCACCTGCTGCATTGAATGTTTGAGCGCCAATCTGATGATACTGTGTATCTGGCGGGTTTTTTTGGTCAACTATGTAATTAAGGCTAAGCACCTCCTTACTGTATATAGCAGGTTGTGTTGCTCATTTGAAGGTTGTTGAAAACTGGACATTTTGGCTCTGTAATAAGATACAACTGGTTTTGGTTGCTTTGTGCAGCAAAACTTGTGAGTTTATGTATCTCCTGTTGTACGATTTGGCATGAATCCACTGATTTCATGGTTAATCTTATATGAATAATGCTGTGTTTGCATGTGTTATGCTGATTCTGTCTCCAGTTTTGCATGTATCTTTCTTACTGCAATAGGGATGCCATAAGTATAGACAGCTTAACACTCTTTATTGGGAGATATCTATAAGGCAGATATCATGTGTATCCCCCTGAAATCTAGTTTTAGCTATTCATGCTGATCATTCACAGGTGTATGTCTACCGACTCCAAGCCCTGGATAGGCACCAATCTAGCTCTGTGTTGAGGTTATACACCATGTCCAGCTTTGCATCCAAAATTCAAACTAAACCATCTCTTCCTTCCATCTGTTAGTTGTAGGATTAGGAGTAGGAAACCCTTGCATGCTCTCATCCCTAACCAGATATATATGTCCAAGAACGTTGCCCACCTTGTGATCTATCATACAGATCTTGGTCCATACATGAGAGTATTCTGCCTGTTGTTGTCAAGTTAGATCTTTCTATTTTTGAGCTAGTCAAGGTTACATCTTGAGTTATAGGGATACCCACCTTGGTGCGGCAAAACCAGAAGTGAAGGGGAGGAGCTCACGCAACCTCCTGTATTCAGTTGGCTGAATCTGCCTGTGCATTAGAAGTGGCAAACCCTAATGCTGATTCAGAAGAAAAACCAACAAAAATGGCAACTCCGCTGGGGATGGACTAAAAAAAATGATATATTTGTGGCCCATCCGAGTCACCAACAAAGTGGCGACTCTGCTGGGGACAGAGAGAGTCAAGTAACCTGAGGGCTAGAAAATCTAGTTTCCAGTGAAGTTGTTGCAGCAAAAAGGAACCATGTGGTGCTCTGTTGGGGTGATGAATCCAGAAAACAAAAGTGCCTTGCTGACATTCTGTCCTCTCTCTGAGAGGTGGCGACTCTGTTGAAAGAACCAATCAGTGCTGCAACATATATCCAGGTATTCATCTTTGATTCAAAATGTTGAGTTTAGAATAGCAAGCCTGGTCGTGCTCTCAGAGAAGGCCATTCTTTATTGAAAGATATAAAGCCCTAAATTTCACAGGGATATATGGTTACCCAAATATTATTCCCAATAAAATTAGAAGATGTTTGCCAAAATATAGTGGATCAGATTCTGAATTGGCAAACAAACATCTGCAAAGATTTTGTAATTTAATAGAAGATTATGAGGTAGAGGATGAAGATGTAGTAATGAGACTCTTTGTTCAGTCATTAGAAGATGATGCTAGGATATGGTTTTCAGACCTGCCTGTTTGTTCAGTTTCTTCATGGATAGATTTAGAAGTTGCATTCCTAGCGCAGTTTGGTGAAAGGTTTGATGTGGCCTCATTGATCATACATTTTATGAATATCCAAAGGGAAGATGAGGAACTGGTTCCAGCCTTTAATCTTAGGTTTATTAAATTGCTCAGGCAGATCCCTGAATATATGAGACCTAATAATGCATTGTGCTTGACAATTTATTTGGCTACATTTGATGAAGAAATGAGTTATCTGTTGAGAGATAAAGAACCAGTCACACTTCACCAGGCTTTCCAATTTGCTATGGACATAGAAAACAATGAGAAATATGGAATGCCAGTAGGTTTCATGGCTGCAAGTTGTCAAAGCAATTATCAAAGTGAATATATTTCAGCTCTCCCAGTATGTGCATTGAGAGATGATTGTATAGAGGGAAATATATTTCAGAATAATGTGTGCAGCCATGATGTGATGCATGAAGAAAATGTCGTAGAAAATGTAAGCACATCTTGTAATAATGAAAACAAAGATTGTTATCAGCCTTTAGAAGACAAGCCTGCAGACACAAGGTGCCCTCCAATTGATCAAATGAGAGACATACATGAAGTTGTGTCTTGCAGCAGTGTGCATATCTCAGTTATGCCTGATTATTTATATGAAGTGGATATGCAGAGCTTCACTCTGAATATAGAAAACATTGATTCAAGGGATGGCAGTGAATATGCTAGTGATTGCCAGCATTCAGATGCATATGTGAGCCTTTCAGATGATGAAATATATCTGGATGCTGATTATGAGTGTTTCCTTGAAGATTTTGGCCACCTTCATAGTGCAGAGGTTGAAAACTTTGCTTTTGATTATCAGGGCACTGGTGAAGATAAAAAACAAGGTCACTATTCAGAGGTGGATGGGAAAATTGTAGATGTGTGTGCTCATACAGTTGGGAATAGTGTTGATTGCAGGGGTGACTATGAAGCTTTCAGTGTAGGGCTGCATTCTGAGTTATTTCTGCCTTCTCTTGAGACATTTCAGGTGGACATTAATGACAAAATTGTCGTGCATGATGATGATGGATATCTATATGTTCATCAATATAAATTTGATTATGAGATGTTGCTTGTGCCTGAATATTGCATGTTTGATACAGAGGAGCTCTTATTTTTTGAGGAGGGGCAAAATTCTGATGTGGATTCATTTGTTTCATGTGAGTCTATTATTTTTCCAAGCAACAGCAGTGACTCATATGATGATGACATTCTACAACTGATAATTATATATGCTGATGAAGCTAGCTGTAGATTTGTTGAAGAAAAAGGAATGAGCAGCAGCACAAATAATTGCCAAGGGGCTTGCTGCAGACAGTTAAATGCTTTTAGGCTTCATTTGAAGAAATCAAAAGAAAATCAGGTGTTTGACAAAGGAAAAGTCTGGTTTTTCCTTTTTGGTGGCCCTGGGCCACCATTTTTATTTTGAAATAATGTGTTTGATGATGTAGATTGGTGCAAGTTTGACTCTATGCCCAATGGATAGGGGACTGGTCTGCATCCCAGAGATCTGGGGTTCTCGCTGCAGTCTTGCACCTGCACGTCCCCAGACAGAGCCACTGTTGGTGCCTGCATGAGCAGTCAATTTTCAAGCATATAAACATGCAGGCACCTTCCCAAAAAATCCAAAAAGTTCTAAGTCTTTGGGCCTCCTCAGCATGTTTTAACATCAGAATCATATTTTCTTTGGAGGAGGTCATCATCATCATGTTTCCAGACATCACCCTGATGTTGCTTACGAGGGTCATCATATTTTCTGTCAGCATGATCTTTCGCTGGGGTGATATTCTAACATCGGGTGATCTTACTTAAGATCATCCTGATGATGTTGCTGCAAAGTCCTAAGTATGATCCGATCTTCATCGGGGTCATCATATTTGAACATCGGGTGATCTTAGTCAAGATCATCCTAATGTTGTTTTATCACTTCATGTTCGTTGTTTTATCACCCTGATGATGCTGACGTCATTCTTATGTCAGGGTGATATCTATTTCTCTGCCTATCTGCATCATGATATTTCTGAAGGAGGGGGTGATATTTTCATATTTGAATATCACCCGGATGTATGTTTGTTCCAGCATCATGATGATGCTGATATCAGGGAGATATCTGCCTATCAGCTTCATGCATTATCCAGTGGGGGGTGATCATTTCAAATATCTGTCATATTCATATATCACCCCGATCTTATAGCGGAGCTACAGTGCAGCATGATATTTGTGCATCAGGATGATATTTCCAAATATCTGGTTATCTTCCGAATATCATCCTGATGCCGACATGTGGTGGTGACGTCATCAAGGTCCGGGGGGTCATATTTCTAACATTACTCATCTTATGAAGATCCCCCAATGTTGCGAATATGACGATGACGTCATCCGGATATGAGGAGGTGCGCAGTAGGCAGATATGCTGATGACATCAGCAGGATATGACGGTGACGTCATTAGGATGTTCATCGGCCAGACATTTGGTATCGGCAAAGCAGGAGGATCTTCCTCCGATGGATCAGGTTGTGTCGATGAAGGCGTTTATCATGCAGGTGATATTGCGATATGATGCTGACGTCAAGGTGATATTTCAAGCAACAGGATATCATGCTACTGGAGGATGATGATGAAGGTTTATACTAGTGTCGTCGGGAGCAAAAGCACCGACATCATATATGCTCGCGACCTAGTATATAAGGTGATGAGGAGGTTGCTGCGGGGTGCATGTGGGATAATTCGACCCTGCATATTTTCAAATATCATGACGATGTATCTTGGCGGGAAACGGTTGCGACGCACAGTATTCTGCATTTCCCAAGGCCGCGGGTTGGTGCGCCATTAATGGTGATTGTTGCAGAGGTATGGGCGATGGTGTGGACAGATCTAGTACCTGATTGAAGATGTGGATCCCTAGGCGGCGGCGCAAGGCTCGAGATTTCTTCCTGTCTCCTCTCCCACCTACTGCATTGAATGTTTGAGCGCCAATCTGATGATACTGTGTATCTGGCGGGTTTTTTTGGTTAACTATGTAATTAAGGCTGAGCACCTCCTTGCTGTATATAGCAGGTTGTGTTGCTCATTTGAAGGTTGTTGAAAACTGGACATTTTGGCTCTGTAATAAGATACAACTGGTTTTGGTTGCTCTGTGCAGCAAAACTTGTGAGTTTATGTATCTCCTGTTGTACGATTTGGCATGAATCCATTGATTTCATGGTTAATCTTATATGAATAATGCTGTGTTTGCATGTGTTATGCTGATTCTGTCTCCAGTTTTGCATGTATCTTTCTTACTGCAATAGGGATGCCATAAGTATAGACAGCTTAACACTCTTTATTGGGAGATATCTGTAAGGCAGATATCATGTGTATCCCCCTGAAATCTAGTTTTAGCTATTCATGCTGATCATTCACAGGTGTATGTCTACTGACTCCAAGCCCTGGATAGGCACCAATCTAGCTCTGTGTTGAGGTTATACACCATGTCCAGCTTTGCATCCAAAATTCAAACTAAACCATCTCTTCCTTCCATCTGTTAGTTGTAGGATTAGGAGTAGGAAACCCTTGCATGCTCTCATCCCTAACCAGACATATATGTCCAAGAACGTTGCCCACCTTGTGATCTATCATATAGATCTTGGTCCATACATGAGAGTATTCTGCCTGTTGTTGTCAAGTTAGATCTTTCTATCTTTGAGCTAGTCAAGGTTACATCTTGAGTTATAGGGATACCCCCCTTGGTGCGGCAGAACCAGAAGTGAAGGGGAGGAGCTCACGCAACCTCCTGTATTCAGTTGGCTGAATCTGCCTGTGCATTAGAAGTGGCAAACCCTAATGCTGATTCAGAAGAAAAACCAACATGAACCATATGGGAGGATGCAGAAAATCATGGGGAAGCCCATCCATCAGAAGCACTTAGAGGATTTCTAGATAGATTGTGAGGATGAAGCTGAGGCTAGAAGAAGAAAATACCCAAGGCTAACTCTCAACTAGATCAGAACTTTTGATTGTATTCTAGTACTTGCTCATTTAAAGAGGGATGATGGTAAAATAATAGCTGATGAATATGAGGAAAAGAAGATATATAACGACACAATCTCAGCACCCGATCTTACACAGCCTGACGATATTTCATTAGATCAATTTACAGGCAGGATGTTGCAACTAACCCAGTCTTGGGTAGATGAACAAATAAATGCACTAAAGAAGAAGGGTGTAGCCCTTACAGTTGACAATAAGAAGAAGAGGCAGGAGCTTCTTGACAATGAATATGATGACTTTCTAATTGAAAAGAGGAAATCTAAAGGAGAAAGAATGCCGCCTCAAGAACAAAGCAAGAGACCCCCCAGAGGTAAGAAAACTGATAATGAACCTAAAGGGATACTAATTGAAAGAATAGTTATAATAGCTGAGGATGCATCCACATTAGGATAGGCATCAGCCTCATCAGCACCACCTCCTATAGATACACAGAAGGCTAAAAAGATCCAGAGGCTAGTTGTGGAAGCAACTAAAACATATGAGGAGGGTCAAGCATCACAAAAACAAAAGGAAAAGGATGTTATTCTTGATGAAGAGCCTGAAGAAGAGGACCCTATGCCCCTCATTAGAAAAAGAAAAGCACCTCAGGTTATGGCATCCACACCTAAGAAATCAAGAACCTCAATGAGAGGTGAAATAAAACATGACCCCATAGGATTGAGGGGAGCTGGTGGAGAAGTATTCAGAAAGGAACTACAACGAAATGTGCCACTTCCCACCATTGTTCAGTTTAAGACTGAACAAGCTAAAGAACAAATGAAAGAAGCCTCTAGGCCAATTGAAAGTGGTCTTGTCTCACTAGAGGAGACAGTTGACTTATCTGATGATGAGATAGTAAAGGATGTTACCTCTCAACAAATGGAAACCCTTGCTGCTAACACTTGCATAACTCCACAAGGAACTCCCTCAGTACAGGCAGCTATGGTAGAAGAACTGAAGCAAGTAGAACAGGAAAAGGAAAACAGGCCAGAAAGGATTGCACAACAAATAGGGCTTGATAAACTACGGGATCAGGTGACTAGCCCTAAAGTGATAGATTTAACATACAGGGAGGATGTAGCACATCTTGAAAATCCAGTGGGTACACCTGAGAGAATAGAAAATGTTGAAGAGATTAAGTTGACAGAAATAGAAGGACACACTGCAAATATGGGTCAACAACAACAAAATATATCTAATGAGCCCAAAATAGTTGAAGTCCAAGAAAAGGGTGGAAATGAAAAGGTCATATTAAGTGAAGAAGTACCAAGGACTCAAGAGGCCTTTGGTGAAAAAGATACATCAGATCAAGATGACCTAAGGACTCAAGAAATAGATACTACAAGTGTGGATCAGAATGTGATCCAAAATTAGGTAGAGGCACCTAAGGTAGATATAATGACATTTACAGATGCAAATGTGCCTCATAATGAGGAAATTCCCAAAGGGGATGAAACAAAAAATGATGAAGTATAGGACCAATTACAAGATCATCATGTGGATGCATCACAAGATCCTCCACCACAAGAAGAAATTCCTCAATAGGAAGAAGTACCACAGGATCGCCCTCATGAAGAGCATCATGAGGAAGAAATAAGGAAGTCGCCATCGCCATCAAAAAAAAATGTAGTTACTGGAGATCAAGGTGATCAGCATGATGATGGTGGATGCCAAGGATCTGGAGACCAAGTTCCTCCATGGCTTGAGAAAGAAATAGATACAGAGTTGGGTTTGAAGATTCAAGAGTTTGATGTGTCAACCCTATTTTCAGAGACCATCATGAAGCTGAAGAGGAAGGCCAGATTAACCTCAGCCATAAGAAGAGATCCTACTACGAGCAGAAGGACCGCTCAACTAGCACTTCCCATAGTTGAAAAGGAGAAAGGCAAGATCACCCTGGAAGAATTCCAGATCACTACTATTGATTTAGGGATTGCCAATGAAGACTAGGAAGGTCAAGAGGGAAAAGATATAATTGATTCTTTGACCCAAAGGGTAAAGAAGGAAAAAGAGAAAAATAAACAGCATAAGGAGCACATTGCTCAGCTGCATGCCTACATAAAAGGGTTAATTAACCTTGATGATACTTCAAATTCAGAGGCAGTCCCATTGACTACAATTTCTCAGGAGGAGGTCAATAAGTTGGACCTTATGAAGCATGAGTCGGTAATAATGAGAAGGTGGATGTTATCCGCACTCACTGGAGTAGAAGAAGTAGTGAAAGCCTCTTTACAGAGGTGGAATTCTCTAAGTATCTCTAGAAGGAAGGTTGATAAGTTGCAAATGGAAGCTGGAAGAAGGTCATTCCAATTAGAGAAAGCCTTGAGTGCTTTGGATGAAATGAAGAGGATTAATCCTCAAGTTCTAATAAATAAACAGGTGCTGGATAGTAATACCACCATATTGATGGATATCTGGTATAAAGATATCAGATTTGAAAATGATGTATTAAAAAGATGCAATAGCAAGTTAAGAGACATCAGCATGAAGCTACATGACATGATGTCATTTGAAGCAGAGATCCTGTAGGCCCTAGAGGGGAAGGTAGAAGGAAAGATTGAGAATCAAGATGCAGATTTTGCAGTAAAGGCTCTACATAATAACTTGCTGATGACCCTCTTAATCACCTAACAAAAGAAGCCATGGAAAAGATCATGAGGATCAAGGTCAGGGTGGAGAATTATAATGAAACATCAGGCAATAGTAGGAACAAATTGGAGGCTCTTTGAGATAAATATCAGGCCCACAAGCATGCCATTGTCAAGGCAAAAACTCAAGATGGCAGAGAAGTTGAACGAGTGGTGGGAGCATATGAAAATGTCAGGATAATCATGTAGGCCCATATACAAAGCAATGTTCATCAAGATGATGAAGATACGGGAAGTGATGATCAGGATGCTCCTGATGATGAGGATGAAGAACCTGAAAAATGAAGAGTGGATGAAGATGCAATACCAAAGAAGGCATAAGCATCTAGTATTTAGAGAAAATAAGTAATGCAGATGGTTGCCAGTTGGCAACTTGTGCCTCGTGAAATGTTGACTAAGTCAAGGATGAATATCTACCATAGATCTTAATAGATAAATCTTGATCGTAGATCATGTGTAACCGCTCCCTCACCTTGTTCTATAAAAGGTGTAGGGATGCCTTATTTTGAAGAATCAAAACTTAATTGAAATCTGTTTGCTAAAATATTTAGGGATTATTTCAAAGTTGTTGTATACATATATGTTCTTGCATACTTAATGAATGAGAAGACTATTTTGATTACAATCCATCATAAATCTTGAGTAATCAGTGTATGAATTCTTGATACATGCTTTGATTTGCTGCATCCCTTGGAGTGCATACCAGCTTGCATGTGTTGTCTTCATTCCTTTCCTTTGAAGTTAGCATCGACTGTATCTAGCTGTGGCATGTCCTGGTGAACATATGGTTTGATTTCTTCTCTTCATGACTATATCTGATGTGTATGTAGTTCAATAACTGAAGGTTCATCATTATTTGAAGTATTCCTTTTAGTTTCTTTTAATTTCAGAATAATTCACCATCGCAATTGCAATAATTGACAATCAGAAACAAATAGTAATAAATATGTAGATATCTCAAAGATAATTGAAAATCAGTAGCATATTTGAGTTAAAGCATGTCAAATTGACAAATATCATGCAAAGATTTAAGTATAAATATATCATTTCGAGAAATATACTATGAAATAACGTTTC
Organism: Cunninghamia lanceolata; assembly: GCA_027924645.1. Taxonomy (NCBI): domain Eukaryota; kingdom Viridiplantae; phylum Streptophyta; class Pinopsida; order Cupressales; family Cupressaceae; genus Cunninghamia; species Cunninghamia lanceolata. The sequence continues at coordinate 2,089,997 of BSBN01000243.1, forward strand.
TTTGTAGCATCTTATCAGATCCTACTGATGATCAAACATAAGGCCCCTGAATGGAAAACAACAACTCACATCAACCACTGAGTAACGTTAGTTGATTAAGACCTAATCCACGAAGACTTGGGATCATGAATTCTTTGAATTCATCATATCTTTCAAGATGAGTAAAGGTTGATGTGTAACTTTTATTCTATGTTTGTTTATGACTAACATCATGATCAACAAAAATTAGCGCTAGAAGGAGGGCATGACAATGTGGAAGATCATCATCAGTAGTTAAGGTGATGATAAAGATCATAAGGTAACACTCAGACACTACCAAATTTATGATTAGACACAAATGTTGTTCTATGCTTGTGCATGCTAATCCTGTGTGAAGTTTTCAAAGTTAACCATAAATATTGCAAGCTTTACAGCCGATCATCATGAATTTGCAGAAATGAGCCTTGTCTCATGTAAATTTGCCTAAATCTTTGAGGTAGTTAGCTTGAAAAACTTGATATTCTATCGTTTGTTACACAAAACTTCAAATATTACCTCATATTCATAGTATCTCTACAAATATTCCATATATATCCAGTCAGTATACTTTTCTGACCGTAAAAATAGCCTTTGTTGGTGAATTTCAACCGATCTTTACAATAATCCAGCCGATTTCTTTAAATTTGAGACATCCTGGCTCATAGGGTAAATACCAGGTCTAGGTCCAGTGGAATATTTGAAGAATTACCTGTTAGAGGATTTAGACCTCGAACTATTGATATCCATCATACTCTTGGTTCAAGTGCTTCAAGAGCATCACCAGAACGTCCTCCTGTAACTTCTATTGGTTTACAATCACCTACAGGATCACCTGTTACACCTCCGGTTTAGCCTCAGCCTTTCATACCTCAAGGTCAGCCTTCACCGGTGGAAATGTCATTCTTTGCAGTAAAGTCATCTTTGACCTTTAATGCATATCATGCTTTGCCAAAGAATTCAAACAAAATCTATCCAAAGTATCATCCATATCAAGATGCGGATGATCATATCAGAACTTTCAAAGAAGCCTGCTGTAGGGCCAGAATAGAGCATCAGGATGTTGTATGCAGATTATTTCCTTTTTCCTTAGGGGAAGAAGCCTATAATTGGTATATTAGCCGTGGCCAAGGTTCTGTCAGTTCATGGGCTGTTTTAGAGAAAGCTTTCACTAATAGGTTCAAAATACCATTGACCCTTCAATGAACTATCACCTATTTGCCACAATTAAGAGGTTAGAAGGAGAACCTATTGCCAACTTCAATGCTAGGTTCCAGAAAATTTTATCCAAGTTAGTCACCCCATACGTTGTAGCAAATGCTTCTACGAAGAGCATTTACTATTCAGCTTTGGATCCATTAACTTCTATGTTCATCAGGAGAGCACATCCTGAAATCACAACTTTAATAGGAGCTTTCCAAGAAGCTATCAAAGTTAATCAGTAGCTAGTACCTACTCCAACACCAAACATAGCCTTTCCTACACTGCCTGGATATCCTACATATCCTGCACAATATCCTAATGGAGCTATGATACCTCCAGCGGTCATGCCAACACCATTACAGATATGTCCACTAAGTATCATGCCTCCTCCTCCTAATGGAAATGGGCAGATGCCACAGTATCCAAGTCAGACACAAGTGCCTCAAAGTGTTGACCAGTCCAACAATAACCATGGATCTTCCTTTTTCAAACCTCAAACAGAAAATGTAGTAACCAAGGTCCAAGAAGAGAAAGAGGAAATCAAGGAAATATCAACCCAGCTAAGGAAACTTACTACTGAGATTACTCACCTAAGAAGCCAAAACTTCTATTCTCAGCCTAATCAGAATAGAGGCTATACCAATGATAGACCTAGTTATCCTGACAGGGGGTATAGCAACAATAATTACAACAATAACAGTGGCAACAACAATCCTTGTATACATCCTAGAGTATGGAACTCCAGGCCAAACAATGGTTCCTTGCCATCACCCCTAGATAACTAGCCTCCTGGTGAAGCTAAACAGACTACTAGAGTCAATCTTGCTGAGGCAGCCCTCACTAATTGGTGTAGGATACACAATACTAATGCTCATTCAGAGTTAGATTGCCCACAATTTCAAATTGCTGCAAGTATTTTCCAAACTGAGGTGTCCAATACCGCAGGAAATTCACATCATGTAGAAGGGAATGAGCTTGTTCCTTGTGGATATGATTCAGCTTTAGTACTAGAAAGTTATACTGATCAGCCTTATCAGCAGACTGTGTCATCTCATCAGCATTATACCTAGACATGTGAAGAATCAGCTATGGTTTTTGAGTCAAATTATGTTTTTCCCTTTGAGGATGACAATGAGCCATCAAATGACCATGAGGAGGTACATGCTTACCAACAACAGTACCAAGGTAAGCATAACTATAACTTGAGAAATAATGCCAACAGACCTACCGGTCCATTGACCTCCTCTTTACCTCTGAATAATTTCAACACACCTCCTAATCCCAAAGCAAGCAATAACCCAGGATTTCCCAAGGTAAATGCTCAATATTTAGTATCACCAAACACAACATCAAAAGCTTTGAATATGCCTCATGAATCTGACAAGTTAGTCACTTATCTGGCAGATGAGATGAAAAAGATCAAAATCAGCCTATCCTTGTCAGAGTTGCTGAAAACTCCAGCCATTAAGAAAGGATTCATGAAATCACTAGATGATCCTGCTCCCAAAGAGGATAGCCATACCTCAGGTCAATCTGGAGGTAAGGATCATGCTGTCAGAGATAATAATGTTAAAATTAAAGTCCCAGCTACTGTTCAAGTTGCAGAGACCTCTCACATGACCTTGTACAGAGATAAAAGTGAATCACCTCCATTTCTCCTTACCATACGAATGTTTGGTAAGAATTTGCATAACTGTTTAGTAGATTCAGGAGCATCCACCAATGTCATGCCCTTATCTATATGTAATGCTTTAGGGTTGCATCCTGCTAAATCTCTGAAGAAGGTAACCCAACTAGACAAAACAGAGGTGAATGCAATAGGAGAATTAGCTCACGTTCACATGCAACTGGCATCAGACCCTAGGATCCAATACTATATTGATATTCAGGTAGTGGACATACTTGATACATATGGGATGCTACTTAGCAGAGATTGGTCCAAAACCCTCAATAGATATATGTCTACCGACTTCATTCATATGTGGCTACTTGGAAGGGGATACCAAACCAGATAAGGGTAGATGTTGAACCAAGAATGAAACACATGATCACCAAGTACAACAAAACAAATGAGATCATGTACGTGAATGTTGAACCCAAAGTTTACTCCATTAGACCTCAGACTGTCAAGATAGAAGAAGTCCTGATGTATGATTTTCATGATGATCATGATCTTGATGATCATCCCCAGGATGATAATGCTACAGTTTTTGGATTTGATCATCATCATGGAGATGAAACAGAAATAGATCATTTCAAGAGTTTTGAAATATACTTGTCCAAACAAGTAAAATGTTGTCAATTATTAGATATACCTATTCATAATATTTTGATTGATGGTTGGTGCAAATTACATGATGAAGCACATTCTGAGAAAACTTGTGAAGCCTGCATTGACATGATGGAGCTTGAGCAAACATGTGGAGAGGTATCATCATCATCAGAGGTAAGTTCCACATATAGTGATGATGATCATACTGATTTTTGTTCGTCAGTTGTAGGAACAGGAGAGGATATGAGTCAAGATGAGGATTTTATCTAGATGACAGAAGTAATTTTGGTCTACAATGAGAATAAGGGTAAAGAAAATAATAAGATCACCCTAGGGAGTGATTGTTTGATGGAGTCAGATTATGAGTTATCTGATGACGACAGATGCAGTAACTTGACTAGATTTGAGGAGTTTTTATCAGAGGAAATTAAAAAGATGATAGAACAAGAGAAACCTCCACAAGATGCACTGACTGAAGGATGGTGCAGGTTGCATGAAGCACCTCACTCAGAGACTGCTTGTTCACTGTGTCTACATATTTTAAAGAGACATTTAGTGCCTAGTCTAGAAGATCACCCTTCTGATGATGGAAAGAAAGAAGAAAGATCAGCTTCACATACGGTGGATAAGGTAAAGTTTAAGAAAGCTGAAATATCTAAGTTAAAATGGATATCAGGTGGAGCAGCTGCTAGAGCTGCAAAGAAGAAAGAAGGCTCAAGTAAGCCTCCTACTGAAGATAAATTGTGGATCCTTAGATTTGATGAATCCAAGTCAAAACAAGGTTCTGGAGTGGGGATTGATCTCACTGATCCATCAGGAAAGTCCTACCTAGCAGCCTACAGACTACAATTTCCTTGAACTAACAATGTAATAAAGTATGAGGCTCTAATACATGGGATATTGTTTGCCCTTAAGAAGAAAGTAAAAATTTTGCATGTCTATGGAGACTCAGAATTAGTAGTGAGACAAGTGAGAGGAATTTACTCATGCAATTACAAAAAATTGTCTAATTACAGACACAGGGTGTGGGACCTGATTGAAGATTTTGATGCATTTATTATCACCCATGTACCCAGGGAATAGAACCATAGGGCAGATGCTTTAGCCTAGACTGCTAGTACTTTAGAACCACTGTCTATTTCTGGTTTGAAGAGGTTTTCAGTAGAACTGATATATGTGCCTTCAGTACCTGATAATGTTACTAAACTCCAAGTCTTTGATGATGATCAGCATATCCTAGACTTCATCTCCAACAGGGATGTATTCGATGCTCAGCTCATAGATGAGACTAATACAGAAGATCATGTATGGGAAGAAGAAGAAATTTTAGAATTACCCAGTAATAAGATTCCAAAGGGAATGCTTGAGCTAGAGAGAGATTTTGATCTAGACAACATGTTGAAACATAAATATCTTCCAAAAGATGATGGAGGCAATATTCACAGGTTAACATTGGGTAGAATGAGGACAAAAGAAATGTCCTGATAGGAAAAGTTTGCACAGAAGAAGAGTTAGATGGAATCACCCAGGCTCTCAAAGACTACATACATGTTATAGCTTGGACCTATGATGAGCTAAAGACATATGACACATTAGTCATCACACACACTATACCCCTCAAGCCAGATGCCAAGCCTTTCAAACAGAAGCAAAGGCCAGTCAATGCCTTGCTAGAACCCATAATTTTTTAGGAAGTCAAGAAATTGTTAAATGCAAGGATCATATTTCCTGTTAGACACTCCACCTGGGTGGCTAATCTAGTGCCAGTAAGGAAGAAAAATGGTGACATCAGGCTATGTGTGGACTTCAGGAACTTGAATAGAGCTTCAAAGAAAGATAATTATCCTTTACCCTCTCTAGATGAAGTTCTACAGATTGTAAATGGAGCAAAAATGATGTCATTTATGGATGGTTTTTCTGGTTATAATCAGGTAATGGTTAACAAAATTAATAGACTGAAAACTGCCTTCACCACAAAGTGGGGGATATTTGCTTATAGACACATGCCGTTTGGGCTGATAAATGCTGGAGCAACATTCCAGCGTGCAATGGACATAGCCTTCAGAGGCTTAATAGGAAAATGCATAGTCATATACATGGATGACTTAACAATATTCTCTAAAGATAGAGGAAACCATGTAGAAGATCTCAAAAGGGTATTGAAAAAATGTGAACAGTATGGGATATCCCTGAACCCCAAGAAATGTATATTTGGGGTAACAACCAAAAAATTACTGGGTCACATGATAACTAAAGATGGGATTATCATTGATCCTGACAGGGTGGAGTCTATTATGAAAATATAGCTTCCTGGAAGCAAGAAAGAGCTCAAATCTTACTTTGGTAAGATAAATTTTGTCAAGAAGTTTATCACTGGCTTTGCTGAAATAGTTACACCATTAAATGCTATGCTGAAAAAAGATGCAAAGATTAGTGGACACCAGAAGCTAGAGCAGCTTTTGAAGGCACAAAGAAAGCTATATGTAAAGCTCCAGTGCTGATTAGTCCAGACTACACCAAGGACTTCTATATTTACTCATTTGCTTCAAAGCATACCTCTGCAGCAGTGCTGACACAAAGAAATGAAGAAAAAGAAGAAAAGCCTATAGCATTCATGAGCTGCCCTTTCAGAGATGCAGAACTCAAGTACATGGATGTAGAAAGACAAGCCCTTGCTTTGGTTAGAGCCGTAAAGAAATTCAGGCACTATATCTTGAGGAGCAAGGTGATTGTTGTGGTACCTGATGTAGCAGTGAAGATGTTATTGATGCAGAGCGAGCCAGGTGAGAAGAGGGCTAAGTGGATCACTGTCCTATAGGAATATGACATGGATATCACACCCATGACATTAGTAAGAGAACAGGCTTTAAGCTAGATGATATCAAAGATTGATCCAAATATCACAAGTCAGCAGTATGTTATTAATGAGAAGGACAGTGGAGAATGGTACTCAGACATCAAGCATATCCTGATTACTGGAAGATGTCCTCCCAGACTGCAGGCTTCACAAAGAAGAGCCCTAAAAATAAGGTCCCAGAAGTACATGATGAAAGCAGGGGTACTTTTTAGAAAACATTATGAAGGAATATACTTAAGATGCCTAGAAAGGCTAGAAGCAGACAAGGTGTTGTCAGAATTACATGACAAATTTGGAACAGCACATGGGTCATCCTTAGCCACAACTCATGCTATTCTAAGGGCAGGATATTACTGGCCTACAATTTTTAAAGACACTGCTAAACATATTAAATGCTGCCATATATGTCAGGTTGCTGCCAATAGAGAGAGATATGCTACTCAACCTCTACAGCCAGTGATGGAGATATGCCCATTTGCACAATGGGGCATGGACTTTATAGGACCAATTAATCCTCCATCAACTTCACGCCACAGGTATGTCTTAACGATTACTAACTATTGTACCAGGTGGACTGAAGTTGTCAGCACCAAAACCTACAATGGTAAAGATGTCATCAGATTTTTGGAAAGTAATATAGTCACCAGGTATGGGGTTCCCTATGCTCTGGTAAGTGATAATGGCTCTGCTTTCGTTTCAACCAAATTGTCACGTTTCAACCAAATTGTCAAGTTGGGCCTTCGATTATGGGATCATACTGAAGTTCTCATCCAATTATTATCGTCAAGGGAATGGATTGGAAGAATCCACTAATAAAAATTTGCTGAATATCACAAAGAAGTTAATAGAAAAGAACCCTAGGGAGTGGAATACCCTATTGAAGTATGCCTTGTGGGTAGATAGAACTAGAATGAAGGCTGCACTAGGAAATACACCTTTTCATTTAGTATATGGGGTGGATCCCATCCTCCCCGTTAACCTAAAGATTCCTACTTTGTAGTTTGCCCAAGAGTACCTAGGCATAGACAATAACCAAGAAGTCAGGTTGCTTCAGCTGATGCACCTGGAAGAGAAAAGAAGTCAAGCAATTGATCAATTTGCCAAACATCAGGCTATTGTCAAACATTGGTTTGACAAGAGAGCCAAAGTTAAAGCCTTCAGGATATCCAATTTAGTCTTGTTGTGGGACAAAGCCCATGAGAGGAAAGGAGACCATGGTAAGTTTGATAAATTATGGATAGGTCCCTTCCAAATTTTTGAAATATGAGGAGACAACACTTTCAAGCTTAAACACTTGACAGGCGAGGATGTTCCATTACCAGTTAATGGATAGTTCCTCAAACATTATTTCCAAGCCTAAGTAGCTACATGTCAGTCATGTGTATCATAGTGTATATTTGTATAGTTGTTTGTATAGTGTTGTTTTGTTTTTGTTTTTGCTTTGCTTGCTTGTTGAGTTTTATGTTTTGGTTAGTCAAGATGATGCAGCTCATCACCCCAAAAAATAACTAAATTGTTAGGATTCAAGTGATGAGAACACATTCATATATAGGTTATGACTCATTTTGAGAAAGTACTTATGATCAGGTCTATGATATCTTTTCATCAGGGTGCCCTTTTTTAACCAAAGTGATTTTTTCACAATGACTCACCTAATAGCCTTGGGTTTGTTGAACACACAAGTATAGGTGTTAAGTGAAAAATCTAAAGGGACTCCCTTGCTACCAATGTAATCTCCAACCTAAAATAGCAAGTGGCCATACCTTGCACACTGAGCTTACATGATGACATCAGATATATAAAGTATAAATGTTAAAAAATCTAAAAATATAATAAAATTAGGTCATCTGAGTAACTCTACCGGGGCTATAGACGCCTGTTGGTAGTGGGGCTTTACTTAGGGGGATTGTATAGATTACCTTGCCAAGGCTATGAAAACTACTGGTAGCAAGGCTCTATCCAGGTCAGCTATGAGGGATGATCTCCAACTATGTAGCTTAACATCAGTTACTCATGTTTTCAACTTGCTTTCAAGATGAGGATAATTAATCATTTGCACACTATTGATCCTTTGTTAGGATTGTTACCATGAGGACATTTTATCATTCAGAAAGATTATGATGCTTATGCTTGAAGAGAGTTAGAATGCTATGTTAAAATGTGTTCACATCACTTGAATCATTAGAATTTTGGTGTTTTCTTTGGTGGCAAGTTGTTGTGTGGTTGCACAACACGCCCCATTTTGACTTGACAAAACAGGGACCCAACTTTTTTGCTTGGCTTGGCTTGTATTTTCTTCTTGCTGGTGGTCTGGTAAAAGTAATTCATGCAGATGATCCTGCATAAGGGGACTGGGTAAGTCATCATGATGAGGTCAATTTTTCAAAGTTCATATTTCATGAAAATAACCTCATGGTTGGATAGAGTACAAACTTTCATGTAGGTTTGTCTTTTGGATCACCCTGATATTCCTTAGGGAACGAGAGTTATGGTGAGTCAAAGTCCTGGTCAAACCTGATAATCTGAGGAGGGGGTCATTTTTCTTAACATCAGTCATCTTATGAAAGATCACCCTGATCCAGTTTTATCACCTGATAAATCATTTATTCGGAGATCTAGACATCAATTTTAGGTGATAGAAGCATTTACCCGTTGAACAACGTCATATATTTTGCGGGGGTCATATTCCCAATATCACCCGATATTCTGAATATCACCCTATCTCCCGAATATCACCCCGTCGCAAAATATCACCCTAAAGCCAATATGATGATGACGTCATATAATCCCGATGAGATAAGAAAATTGCCATAATGATGATGTCATCATCCATTTTACCTCATGGATGTATATTTCCAATAGCAACCCTTTCTACATAACATGATGATGACGTCATAGTGCAACAACGATAAACAAGTCATTATCCTGATGACATCATCCTGATATTTCTTAATATCACCTGACATTTTAAACATGACCCGATATTCAGAATATCCCCTGATCTTCCAAAGATCACCCCACTCCTCTTGCCATGCAACACTAAATGCCATAAATGCAGTAGGTGGATTCTGGCCGATTGCGAACGTGATCTAGACACTTGGCAGCATCCATGAATTAATGACAGGGGATCAATGGTTAAGATTGAATAAACCCTGTGTTGCCCTAAAATTTCCCTAATAAGGAGGATAAAGTGAATTTACACCATCACTTTACACTTACCTTGCGATAAAACTAGTTTTTACAGAGCACAGAGCTTTCAAACCCTCATACGACCTACCTCCAGACACACACGGCTTGCAACAGAATAGGATACGTGATTATCACTGGTATCTGGATCTCTTTCATATAATCATCAGCATAATCAAGGAGTTAAATGTTATCAAGTAAGTAATTAAATCCCTCCTCCTATCATTTTCTACATGTCCAGGTAGTATGCTTTTGCTGGTTTGAGGATATATGTTATGCATATCATGATGAAGCAATGATTAATTAATATAATGTGCATCATGCCGTGAAGATATAATGTTGTGTGCATGTATGTGAAGTATTGTATGGTAAGCCTAGTCTTGTTTATTGCAGGAAACCATGGCAGATAAGAGGTTGAGCAAATCTGATGCTAAATTTCTTAAACCAATGTTCGCTCAGCCTAAAGGTGTATGGTTCAAATATGGCGTTATCACAGACACACACCAGGGAAGCACTAACGTGGTGACTTGGTCATCTAGAATGCATGATGACAAGAATAATACCCTGTTGGATGCCATTTTCATGTCAGGAATGTGGAACACAGTTGGATTTCCCTATTCTATGGAGACTCCAAAATTGATTATTAAATGTGCTAGAAACTACAATCCACAAACAAGGAAAGTGGAAAAGCATGATCAAGTGTATGCAGATCTGTCCATCAGGGGGATTGCAGCCACTTTCAATTTACCATTGGGAAAGAAGGTAATCAGCATGGATGTGAAGAAACTGGAAACTGAATATATAAATAACAAGAAAGCTGCTAGGAAGAGAATGTATCAATGGAGGGCAAAGAATAATCCTTATACTACAGCTACCAAACTACTAGTGCATATGTACAAGTTTGACTTTGATGATGAATACCAATATATGATAGCCCTACTTAGTAGAGTGATAGGACAGCCTAATGCTGGGAGTTTCAAAGATTGGATGTATGGGGTTATCCTGATGTGTCTGTATACAGACAACAAGCCATTATGGGCCAAAATGATAAGTGATGCCCTAAATGAGCAGCTCATGAACCTAGGAGGCCTAGAATGTTCATTTCATATGACTTCATATGTGGTATACTCGTGCATACAAAGATACATTCAGTGCACTTGCAACAGAAGGAAAGATTGGTGGCACTACAAATGATGCCCACATTTGGGATCATTATCCCCAACTACAATGACAAAATTATCTTCCAAATTACAAATTAGTGAATGATGCATTTTCTATGCATCCGGTCAGGACAATGGAAGAAGATAGGACTAAAAGACTGAGCATGAGAATATTTCAAGAAGTCATATATAGGCATGGTGCCTGGTTTATACAATATACCACATTCTCTTATATCAAAATAGAGGGCTTTGCAGGACAACCCCTCATGCTCCCAAGATATCCCACTGATGTAGTTGTTTTGATGGAGTTCATGAGACAGATATCCACAATATTGGATGCTTACAAAGCAAATAATAAGATTCCACCAGTATTGTTTCTAGTAACAATGGGTTGGTATATATGCCAAGATTCTGATAGCATTAAGAAGGCCATAGTTGGTCTAGACATGATGAGGTTATAGTCATTCCCCTTGGTAAGATCTTATGACCCATATGGGAGGATGTAGAAAATCATGGGGAAGCCCATCCATCAGAAGCACTTAGAGGATTTCTGGACAGATTGTGAGGATGAAGCTGAGGCTAGAAGAAGAAAATACCCAAGGCTGACTCAACCAGATCGAAACTTTTGATCGTATTCTAGTACCTGCTCAGTTAAAGAGGGATGATGGTAAAATAATAGCTGATGAATATGAGGAAAAGAAGATATATAATGACACAATCTCAGCACCCAATCTTACACAGCCTGAGGATATTTCATTAGATCAATTTAAAGGTAGGATGCTGCAGCTAACCCAATCTTGGGTAGATGAACAAATAAATGCACTAAAGAAGAAGGGTGTAGCCCTTACAGTTGACAATAAGAAGAAGAGGCAGGAGCTTCCTAACAATGAATATGATAACTTTCTAATTGAAAAGAGGAAATCTAAAGGAGAAAGAATACCGCCTCAAGAACAAAGCAAGAGACCCCCCAGAGGTAAGAAAACTGATAATGAACCTAAAGGGATAATAATTGAAAGAATAGTTATAACAGCTGAGGATACATCCACATCAGGACAGGCATCAGCCTCATCAGTACCACCTCCTGTAGATACACAAAAGGCTAAAAAGATCCAGAGGCCAGCTTTGGAAGCCACTGAAACATATGAGGAGGGTCAAGCATCACAAAAACAAAAGGAAAAAGATGTTCTTCTTGATGAAGAGCTTGAAGAAGAGGACCCTATGCCCCTCATTAGAAAATGAAAAGCACCTCAGGTGATGGCATCCACACCTAAGAAACCAAGAACCTTAATGAGAGGTGAAATAAAACATGACCCCATAGTATTGAGGGGAGCTGGTGGAGAAGTATTCAGAAAGAAACTGCAACACAATGTGCCACTTCCCACCATTGTTTAGTTTAAGACTGAAAAAGCTAAAGAACAAATGAAAGAAGCCTCTAGGCCAATTCAAAGTGGTCTTGTCTCACTGGAGGAGACAGTTGACTTATCTGATGATGAGATAATAAAGGATGTTACCTCTCAACAAATGGAAACCCTTGCTGCTAACACCCGCATAACTCCACAAGGAACTCCCTCAGTACAGGGGACTGTGTTAGAAGAACTGAAGCAAGTGGAACGGGAAAAGGAAAATAGGCTAGAAAGGATTTCACAACAAATAGGCCTTGATAAACTAGGGGATCAGGTGACTAGCCCCGAAGTGATAGATTTAACATACAGGGAGGATGTAGCACATCCTGAAAATCCAGTGGGTACACCTGAGAGAATAGAAAATGTTGAAGAGATTAAGTTGACAGAAATAGAAGGACACACTGCAAATATGGGTCAACAACAGCAAGATATATATAATGAGCCCAAAATAGTTGAAGTCCAAGAAGAAGGTGGAAATGAAAAGATCATATTAAGTGAAGAAGTTCCAAGGACTCAAGAAGCCTTTGGTGAAAAAGATACATCAGATCAAGATGACCTAAGGACTCAAGAAATAGATACTATAGATATAGATCAGAATGTGATCCAAAATCAAGTAGAGGCACCTAAGGTAGATACAATGACATTTACAGATGCAAATGTGCCTCATAATGAGGAAATTCCCAAAGGGGATGAAACAAAAAATGATGAAGTACAACACCAATTACAAGATCATCATGTGGATGCATCACAATATCCTCCACCATAAGAAGAAATTCCTCAATAGGAGGAAGTACCACAAGATCACCCTCATGAAGAGCATCATGAGGAAGAAATAAGGAAGTCACCATCCCCATCAAAAATAGATGCTGTTACTAGAGATCAAGGTGATCAACATGATGATGGTGGACGCCAACGATCTAGAGACCAAGTTCCTCCATGGCTTGAGAAAGAAATAGATACAGAGTCAGGTTTGGAGATTCAAGAGTTTGATGTGTCAACCCTATTTTTAGAGACCATCATGAAGTTAAAGAGGAAGGCTAGATTAACCTCGGCCATAAGAAGAGATCCTACTATGGGCAGAACGACCGCTCAGCTAGCACTTCCCACAGTTGAAAAGGAGAAAGGCAAGATCACCTTGGAAGAATTCCAGATCACTACTATTGATTTAGGGATTGCCAATGAAGACTAGGAAGGTCAAGAGGGAAAAGATATAATTGATTCTTTGACCCAAAGGGTAAAGAAGGAAAAATAAAAAAATAAGCTACATAAGGAGCACATTGATCAGCTACATGCCTACATAAAAGGGTTAATTAAGCTTGATGATACTTCAAATTCAAAGGCAGTCCCATTGACTGTAATTTCTTAGGAGGAGGTCAATAAGTTGGACTTTATGAAGCATGAGTCGGTAATAATGAGAAGGTGGATGTTATCCGCACTCACTGGAGCAGAAGAAGTAGTGAAAGCCTCTTTACAGAGGTGGAATTCTCTAAGTATCTCTAGAAGGAAGGTTGATAAGTTGCAAATGGAAGCTGGAAGAAGGTCATTCCAATTAGAGAAAGCCTTGAGTGCTTTGGATGAAATGAAGAGGATTAATCCTCAAGTTCTAATAAATAAATAGGTGCTAGATAGTAATACCGCCATATTGATGGATATCTGGTATAAAGATATCAGATTTGAAAATGATGTATTAAAAAGATGCAACAGCAAGTTAAGAGACATCAGCATGAAGTTGCATGACATGATGTCATTTGAAGCAAAGATCCTGGAGGCCCTAGAGGGGAAGGTAGAAGGAAAGATTGAGAATCAAGATGCAGATTTTGCAGTAAAGGCTCTGCATAATAACTTCTAGCTAATAGCTTATGACCCTCTTAACCACCTAACAGAAGAATCCATAGACAAGATCATGAGGATCAAGGTTAGTGTGGAGAATTATAATGAAACATCAGGCAACAAGAGGAACAAATTGGAGGCTCTTCAAGATAAATATTAGGCCCACAAGCATGCCATTGTCAAGGCAAAAACTCAAGATGGCAGAGAAGTTGAACGAGTGGTAGGAGCATATGAAAATGTCAGGATAATCATGCAAGCCCATATACAAAGCAATGTTCATCAAGATGATGAAGATATGGGAAGTGATGATCCGAATGCTCCTGATGATGAGGATGAAGAACCTAAAAAATGAAGAGTGGATGGAGATACAATACCAAAGAAGGCATAAGCATCTAGCATTTAGAGAAAATAAGTAATTCAGATGGTTACCAGCTGGCAACCTGTGCCACGTGAAATGTTGACTAAGTCAAGGATCAATATCTATTGTAGATCTTAATAGATAAATCTTGATCGTAGATCATGTGTAACCGCTCCCTCACCTTGTTCTATAAAAGGTGCAAGGATGCCTTATTTTTAAGATTCGAAACTTAATTAAAATCTGTTTGCTAAAATATTCAGGGCTTATTTCAAAGTTGTTGTATACATATATGTTCTTGCATACTTAATGAATGAGAAGACTATTTTGATTACAATCCATCATAAATCTTGAGTAATCAGTGTATGAATTCTTGATACATGCTTTGATTTGCTGCGTCCCTTGGAGTGCATATCAGCTTGCATGTGTTGTCTTCATTCCTTTCCTTTGAAGTTAGCATCGATTGTATCTAGCTGTGGAATGTCATGGTGAACATATGGTTTGATTTCTTCTCTTCATGACTGTATTTGATGTGTATGTAGTTCAATAACTGAAGGTTCATCATTATTTGAAGTATTCTTTTCAGCTTCTTTTAATTTCAAAATAATTCACCATCACAATTGCAATAATTGACAATCAGAAGCAAATAGTAAATAATATGCAGATATCTCAAAGATAATTGAAAATCAGTAGCATATTTGAGTTAAAGCATGTCAAATTGACAAATATCATGCAAAGATTTAAGTATAAATATATCATTTGGAGAAATATACTATGAAATAACGTTTCTTTGTAGCATCTTATCAGATCCTACTGATGATCAAACGTAAGGCCCCTAAATGGAAAACAACAACTCACATCAAGCATTGAGTAACGTCAGTTTATTAAGACCTAATCCACAGAAACTTGGGATCATGAATTCTTTGAATTCATCATATCTTTTAAGATGAGTAAAGGTTGATGTGTAACTTCTATTCTATGTTTTTTTATGACTAACATCATGATCAACACTTCTCCAAAGCTCCATTTCTTCCACTAAAAACCTACAATACAAACACAATGAAAAGGGGAAACCAAGCCACTTTGACTTGCCCTCCTCCCTACCATAGACCCACAAGTGGGTCACCCCCAAGGTAGGGAGGGCACACGGTTGCACACACACCACAACAAGCAATACAACAACAACTCAAAATTAACCCCATGGATAAACACATACAAAACTCATGAAAATGAGTTTGATGGGGGTAGGGAATGGACCCCTCTACTGAAAGGCCACACCAAAAATATAAAAACACCAAGTCTCATGGCCTCAAGCCAAAACCTCCAAAACAACACATATCTCCAAATATCTCAAAAAAAAAAACCTTCCATGGCACTCTTACCATAAAAAATGATCTCATCTCCAAGTAAAAATCCCTCAAGGCTATAAGTAGCATAGATATGGGGGTGACCTTGAGGAGGTTCACTTTCCCCTACCCCAAACAAGTTGAGCCTTACCTCCAAATGGAGGTGCTCTCACCAAACTCCCAACCCACATAAAAATGAAAACAAACAAACAATAAAATCCACAACACCACAAAAAAATAAGCAAGGGTAATGAACAAGTCATGGAGCTTACCTTCAAAAGCCCTAATAATGGAAGCATGTTTGGTGAAGAGCTCCAAGCTTCTCCAAATCTTCCAATCTCCAAAATCTCTCTAACTTTCCAAAAGATATTCAAAATAGAAAGAAATCTCCAAAATACAAGAACCCCACACTCCTCAACAAGAGGAGGTAATATAGGCCTTCTTATTTGGCCTTGAGGAATGAGAAGGTGACACTTGTCACCTTCTCCTTCCTCCTCCTATGCCCCTTGTAAGGGAGAGGAAGTGTGAGTGTGACAAGTGTCATTCTCCAATTCCATCTCAATCCTCACCTTATCCACTTGTGCTCTCACACATGTGTGAGAGAACAAGTGGTGAGGTGGCAATCCCCTTCAAGCCTCTATGAGGATAAGGGATGCCATATGGCATCCTCTTACTCTCCAAGAGAGCCATCTCCCTCCAAGATGCTCTCACACATGTGTGAGAGCCTTGGAGAAAGATCCCACACACTTAGGAGTCTTGGAGACCTCCCAAGTCTCCTTAGTGAAGGGATTCCCAAACTTTGGGAAGGGAGATGAGTCTTTCCCAAAGCATGACTCATCTCCCACCCTTATCCATTTCAAAATTCGTCACTCTAACTAAACCTCAGTTTAGAGTGACCAAAAGTGAGTTATCCCAAGGTTTAGTTAGTCAAAATTGACCCTAGACCCATGGGTGACCACCTAGGGTAAGTTTTGGGACACTAAGGTTCACCTAGGGAGTCATAAATCCACTTTAAATGGCCTCAAAAATAAAAGCAATACCAAGTGGCATGAGTCAATAAAAATTATACAACACATGATATAATTAATTTAAACAAAGGGTACTAGGCCAAAATGATAAAATAACCAAGAACATAAACAACACTCAAATCAAACGTGATCCTCATCCCTCTTGGGAATGGATCAGTTTCACAGGGAATAACATAAGTGTGAATACTACCTCCAATTTCCCGTGGCCTAGGAATATAATCCTGCACATCTAGATCAAGTGTCAATCATATCATAATTAATCATAGCTGAAGCAACTGGAATTAAATTCATGCTATTGAATATAATCATTAATCATCTATAACATAATCCTAGATTAAACTGCATTTTCTATCTAATGTCAAATAATCATCATCACATAAAGAACTAGAAGTCACATCACAAAACATCATCTAATATATCTCGCATGTCTAGTCTCAACATAGCATCAAAATATGATCAAATTGAATCACCATATGTCTAATTAGTGTCATATCAAAATTAGGAGATGTAATCAAATCTGCATAATGGAACCATTGTCTCTAAAAGTCTGATAATGTCATCAACTAAAATGCAAAATGATCAAAATAAGGAAGGAAAAAAATAATTAGCCTCACATCTTTCCTGCCTAAGAATAAACTTCCACCTTGAAGTCATCAAAAAGGTGAGGATAGAGTGCCCTCAAACTAGCTACATCCTCCCAAGTCACTGTGACCTCATCACAATGATCCCACTGGAGCCTAACTTGGTCCAGCTCTTGACCTCAAAGGCCCAACATCTGACGAGCCAATATACAAGTTGGCTCCAAAGCCAACTACCCATCTAGCTCTACCTGTAGAGCACTCTAGTCCAATACATGATATAATCAGATATATATCACCTCAATATAGAAATATGAAATACATCTTGGATATGTGACAGGCTAGGTGGCAACACTAGATGGTAGGCAATAGGTCCTATCCGCTCCAAGATCTCAAAAGGTCCTACAAACTATGGTGTGAGCTTAGAGCCCTTTGCATAATGGATTGGACTCTTGTGTGGCCGTACTCTAAGGTATACCATGTCACCCACTGAGAAGCTCTGATTAGTTCTCTTAGCATCATCATACTTCTTCTATCTATCCTGTGCCTCCTGAAGTCTCTACCTAATCAGTGTGACCTGCTGCTCCATATCTTGAACCAACTCTAGACCAATGGCACCCCTGTCCTCTATCTAATCCCAACTCAATGGT
Organism: Cunninghamia lanceolata; assembly: GCA_027924645.1. Taxonomy (NCBI): domain Eukaryota; kingdom Viridiplantae; phylum Streptophyta; class Pinopsida; order Cupressales; family Cupressaceae; genus Cunninghamia; species Cunninghamia lanceolata. The sequence continues at coordinate 2,107,880 of BSBN01000243.1, forward strand.
GTCCAACATGGTCTGTCGTATAAAGCCTAAAAAGGAGGCATACCCAATGAGCTGTGATACCCATTATTATAGGCAAACTCAACCAGATACAGATACTCCTCCCATCTAGACTGATGGTCCATAACATACATATGAAGCATGTCCTCTAACACCTGATTCACCTGCTCTGTCTATCCATCTGTTTCAGGATGATAAGCGGAGCTAAAGTTGAGCTGAGTGCCCAATGCCTGCTGCAAAGCTCTCCAAAAAGTTGAAGTGAACACTGAATCCCTATTAGAAATGATGCAGTGAGGTACTCCATGTAATCTCACAATATCATCTAAGAATACTCTCACCATTGCTGGTGCATTGTATGTCATGCGTACAAGTGAGAAATGTGCCACCTTGGTCAACTTGTTGACTGCCACCATGATGGTATCATGGCGATGCGAAGACATAGAAAGACCAACAATGAAGTCCATGGAAATGGTGTCCCATTTCCACTCAGGTATCTTGTGAGGGTATAAAAGACCCACTAGATGCTAATGCTCGACCTTGACCCTCTGGCACTCAAGGCATCGAACAACAAACTCTACAATATCCTGTCTCATACCCACCCAATGGTATAGCGGTCATAGGTTGGCATGTATCTTCTTTACTCTCGGATGTGCCGCATAGGGTGCTCTATGAGACTCTGATAACACTACAGTACATAGGTCACCTATGTGGGGTACATAGATGCACTGTCGATGATGAAGTAACCCATCTGCCTCAAGTGAATACCCTGCAAACTTGCCCACAAGGGCCCTCTATGAACTGATCTCCTACTGCACTTCAAGAAACCTCTCATCCTCAGACAGATGCTGAATAATGTGTCCTCTCAAGTCCACACTCAGAGTCAAGGTCAAGAGCTCATGGCACCTCTGACTCAATGTGTTAGCAACCACATTCTCCTTCCCTTTGATGTAGTGGACATCGAAGTCATATTCGCAAAGAAACTCCATCCAACGCCGCTGATGGGCATTTAGATTCAGTTGTGTAAATATATACTGAACACTGTGGTGATCTAAATGAAGCTCAAAGCGATGACTCAATAAGAAATGTCTCCAATGAACTAGAGCATGAACCACTACCGCTAACTCCAAGTCATGAATGGGGTAGTTCAACTCATGGGTCTTGAGCTTTCGCAACTCATACACAATCGCTCTACCACCCTGCATAAGTATGGCTCCCAAACCCTCAAGTGATGCATCCATGCAAACCATAAAATCCATTGCAGGATCAAGAACTGCTAAAATGGGAGTGTTGGTAAGACACTTCTTTAGGACCCCAAAGGCCCTCTCACACTGCTTAGTCCATAGAAAACTCTTCCCCTTCCACTGAAGGGAAGTGATGGGGTACACTATCTGAGAAAAACCCTCAACAAATTGACGGTAATAACCAGCTAACCCCATAAAACTCCTAACCTCTGTTACACTGGTGGTACTGGCCAATCTCTGATAGCCTTGATCTTCGATGGATCTATTGAGATTCCATTGCTAGATAGGATATGCCCCAAATACTGTACCTCTATCCTAAAAAATGCACACTTCACCAAGTTCCCATAAAGATTCTGCTCCCTTAAACACTGTAGAACCTGACGTAGGTGTTCCTCATGCTCCTCCTTGGTCTGTGAATAGATCAAAATGTCATCAAGAAAAATAATCATGAACCGATCCAAGTAGGTACGGAACACCCCATTCATGAGACTCATGAATACTGCAGGGGCATTCGTCAAACCAAAGGGGACCATAGTGAACTCATAGTGACCATATCAAGTTTGGAAGGTGGTCTTATGGATGTCTGCCTCTATGATACGTAACTGATGGTAACCAGACTTCACATCAATCTTAGAGAACACCCTAGCTCTCTACATCTGATCGAAGAGATCGTCAATCCTGGGTAGAGGATAATAGTTCTTCACCGTCACCTTATTCAACTTCCTATAATCCATGCATAATTGAAGAGACCCATCCTTCTTCACAAAGATGATAGGAGCAACCCAAGGTGAAATGCTCGGTAGGATTTACCCCTTCTCGAGCAAGTCCTCAAGCTGTAACTTGAGCTCTATGAGCTCATGAGTGGTCATCCTGTAGGGTGCACGAGACATTGGCTCGACACCCAGCACTAAGTCAATATGAAAGTCTACCACACGATGGGGCAGCATCCCTAGTAACTCTACTAGAAACACATCAACAAACTCTCTCAGGATGGGATGATCATCCAAAGATGCCTCAGGCTCATCATCTAATCTGTCACTCACTATGATAGCAAACATCTGGCATCCCTTTGGCATGCAGTGCTTAAGCTACTGAGTCGATATCATACGCACTGCTGTGGACTTCTGCATGCCCACTATTTCAATTGATGTACCATGATCATCTATGAAGCTAATCACCTTTCGATGATAATCTAGCTTGGCTTGATGAGCTGCAAGCCATTCCATACCCAAAACCACATCATAGGACCCTAATGTCATCACTCTAAGGTCACAAACTATGGAAAAGGGTCCCAAGGAAATCTCACAGTCATGGACTAAGGCATCTACTATCATCTTGGCCCCTGAGGCCAACTCAACCACCCACCTATCACCCTACCTAAAGGCCACCAGCTTGCAACGCTCCACTAACAATAGAGATATGAAAGAGTTAGTAGCACTAGAGTCAAAGAGAATAGAAATGGGGACACCCCCTATCATACTGGATGTCTCAATCAATGATGCTTGAAAATCAGCCTGGTGGTTATCAACCGCTGCGAACATACGGTGGGACCTACCCACATCTCCAACCATCTGCTCTGATCCTCCTGCACGAGGCTGCCCACTGCTATAAAGCCCTGTGGACACTCTCTGGCTAGATGTCCTGCTCCACCACACACATAACATGGGCCCCTAGCCTGTACCTGTTCAGTCTGATTCCTACTTGACTGCTACTATCCTAATCTACTTGTGGACCCCTGTATGACTATAGTGACCTCACAGGTCCCGTAGGTGGTCCCTGCTGCCTCTGATCTCTATGTGGGCCCTACTGCTACTAACCTCTATTATGCCCCCATGTGCCTTCTGCTATGTCCTAGCTCTCTATTGCTGTTGTTGTGGAGGCCTAGGAGGTAAGGATGTGGAACTAAATCCTCCTCTCTGAGGTGGCGGTGGTGGTCTGTGATAACTCTATTGATGCTACTGCTGCCCATGATCCTAAAACTAAGGGCGTGAACTTTTCCTTTGTCCCTATATCTCCTCAGCTATGTATGCCTTCTCGGTAGCATCACTCAATGTCTGGGGGTCTGCCATGCGAATAGGCCCTGCTATGCTATGGTTCAATCCTCTGATAAACTTATGAACCAGGAGTTTCTCGTCATGGAGATACTCTACATATCGAGACAAATCAGTAAATCTACCCTCATACTGAGCAACCGTAATTCCTCTCTACTCAAGGTCATGAAAATCATCTATACAACGCTATCGGTAGTGATCTGATAAGTATAGTGCATTGAAGTGCTCAATGAAAGTCTCCCATGTGAGTGTGTTCAATGATAGATGGTACTTACACTCCTCAGTGCGCCACCAGGTAGTTGCTACATCTCACAATAGGTGGACTGCCACATGAGCCTTTGTGTTGCCCTCGTAAGGAAGCAATGCAAAGCATCTGTCTAAGTTGATGAGCCAGGCCTCTGCCTCTGCTCCCTTTATGGTCTCAACAAAAGTAGGAGGATTCAGCCTCAACAAATCCCTGATGGGATCTCCTCGGTCTATGTGCCCTCTGATAGGCTCATCCGCATAATAATCATAAGGCCTGTGAACAAGATGCTCCACATGCATTGCCTCCTCACACCTAGTATGATGTGGAGGGCTCCTGCTACAGGCCCTGTCGGCTGATCCAACCTCCTCTACTGTCATATCTGGTACCTCAACATATGACTCCACATGTGGTGCCTCTTGCGGCTCGATGCAGGGCTCCACACATTGCTCAAAATGTGACTCTGCTCATGGCTCCACACATGGCTCTCTCGTAGATCATCACGGGGCTCAACAAGTGGCCCTATGTATAGCTCAACTATGGCCGGTGGAAGCCTATCTAACACTTCTTGTAGTGCCTATAATATCTGTGGCCCAATGTTTGGTAGGGCCGGTGGTGCTTGACCCTTAGCTGAAGAATCACTATGCACCTCGGTGGACGCAGTGTAGTGGGACTGCACTCGCCGAACTCGTCGGGAAGCCTCCTATAAAAAAAGTGAGGTAACCACAAATTAATCAAAGTTGTAGAAATAATAATGTGCCCTAAACAAGACTAGTGTTTAAACTTGGGCTCTGATACAAAATGTCATGCCCACATTTCCCATGTAGTCATGACACACAACACATGTGTCATGTCCACATTTGTCATGTGGTCATGACACGAAATATGAAAAAACTTTTCTACCTATCCCTAGGAACCCCCTCGCATGCGTCTGCATGCTTGGTGGCAATACACATAAGGCGTAAACATGTCAACATAATTCAGGGAGTGCATTGTCCTACGTAGTCCCCTACATGATGATAGTCATCTAGGGGGTATGCGACTCAAAGCGTGTCACTTTTAGGGTTAGAACGATTTTAATCCAAACCCTAAGTTTCCTAGGTGAGAAGGTGATTTCGTCATATTCGAAACCAAGCCCTAGCACTGGAACAAAAAGAAATTGAATAAATAGATATGAGATAATGATGTAAATGATGCATGATAAAATGGAGTGGTAAAATGAAAGTCAATAAAATGACATAAAATTACAACCCTAAAATCTAGGAAAAATTTGACAGCATAACACGTTTTCAATAATCAAATTAAAAATTTTAAAATAAAACTCCAACAAGAAATTAAGCAAAATTTAAAAATAATAATTAAACTTAAAGAAAATTTAAAAATTAAAATAACAAAAATAAATACCTTGCCAAGGCCAATTAAATCAACCTTGCAATTAAAGATTAAAATTTGAAATAAAATAATAAATAATTAAATGACATTGAAAATGAATTCTAAAATTAAGTCTGATAATAAATATAATTTTGACATTATATTTATTACCCAACTCGAAAATAATAGACAAAGGGGAAAGATTAAAATACCTTTCCCCGCAAAATAATAATTTAACCGATTAAAATAAAAAAAATCAAATAAAAGATTTCCCATCTAAGATAATTTAACCCATTCCCCTTTTAATTAAAATCCACATGAAAGAATAAAAATCCCACCCCAAATAAAATTATAAATCAATTATATTTTAAAACCCCAAGATAAATATTAGAACACTAAAGAGATGCACAAAAAAATAAAAGAATTCAAGGGGAAATGAAAAACCATACTAGAGGGAATTCTTGTTTCCCGTGCAAATGGAAGGAAAAAATAAAAGATTTAAGTAAATTAGAAAAAACTAATTTCCTCAAAATCTCACACAACCCTAAATAATATTCTATTATTTTCATTTGGAAGTCCTAACATTATTTTATAATTTCCTTAAGAAAACCCTATTCCTTCTTTTGTTTTTTGTCTCTCTCATTTTCTTTCCTCCATTATTGTTTTTCCTTTCTTCCATCTTGTTACAAGTTTGAAAATCTCCTCCACAATGGCTTGGCAACCATTAAAGTACCTCATGGAGGTATATCTATTATATATATATTATGTAACTATATATATATTTACATATATATACATTTTGTGTATGTATATATAAATATATATACACAGTTAAAACATAGACTGTCAATATGACCTTTCCCTTTTAAAATAATAACCAAAGATATATATATATGTGTGTGTGTATATATATATATATATGTATAAATATTTATTCAAATATTATATTTTGCAGGGAGTAATTTTCTACACAGCAAGAGATCCGATCTGACAGCCATCGTAGAGAGTGGATGAACTATGGAAACATTGAATGGCAGAGGGGGGTTTAGGGTTACAGAGAAGGGGAAGCAGAGTGTGCGAACAGAGGGGAGCCGCGAGGGAGACATTGGTGGAAAAGGGAGTTGGGGTGTGGGGAGGAGGCGCGGGTGTGGGTGGAGGCATCGCCTCCTCCCCACACCATTCACATTACAATGGAGGGGCTATGGGCACTGCCACCCACAGTCCCGCCCCACCCCCGCATTCTTTTTAATCTTATTTTTTTGTTTTAATAGTTTACTCCCAATATAATACAGTCCGCCAATACAAGTTCTTCTCTGAGTTTATTAATACATAATTTATGTTTAAAAGTATTATATATATATACATAGATTTATACATACAGTTTATTCAGTACATCTCAGTATATAGGCATTTTCCTATTATTATATATATATATATATATATATATATATATTTAATATATAAAGCAAATATATAAGTTTTTCTTTTTCTTCTAATTTCTATATATACATAGTGATATAAGATAAACAACAAGCTTAGATTTCTAAATATTAAAGATGTATAGATATATTCCCATATATATATGTATATTTATATATATACACATTAAACTAACTTTCTCAATAACACTAATTTGGGTTAACATAGAATACTAATCTTCTATTTTATCTTATAAGTAACAATCCAATAGCATTTTTTTTTTTGAAAAACATAAATATGCAGAGATAACCCCCCCTTTTTTGAATGAACCTATAAGGTAGAATATACACTTTCATTTAAATTTTCCAACAACTTATCTACCTAACAACAACTAATAATATGAAACTTTTCAATGCAACATAACAGAAGCTAATATATTTAATTTCTCCCCTTGCTTTTCCTCTTTATTGTATACACTAAAATTTATTTAGCAGCACACATATATATATTTTTTTGTAAAGTAGACATGACATCAAAAATATAATTCCTCTTGCATTTCTCATAACACACAAACTTCATAGCATAGAGTAATAAACAGGTTTTAAAATAAACCATAAAGAGTGCTCACATTTCAATCTCTTACTATAGCCAACACAATGGATAGAATAAAATTGACAAAAAAATTACAATAGGGCCTCAAGGGCCATGGCACAAACAGCCATAAAAAAATTAACATTACAACCACACTAAATGGACTTCTCCAAAGCTCCATTTCTTCCACTAAAAGCTTACAATACAAACACAATGAAAAGGGGAAACCAAGCCACTTCGAAATGCCTTCCTCCCTACAATAGACCTGCAAGTGGGTCACCCCCGAGCTAGGGAGGTAGGGATTAACACGGTTGCACACACACCACAACAAGCAATACAACAACTCAATATTAACCCCAAGGATAAACACATACAAAACTCATGAAAATGAGTTTGATGGGAATAGGGAATGGACCCCTCTACTCAAAGGCCGCACCAAAAATATCAGAACACCAAGTCTCATCGCCTCAAGCCAAAACCTCCAAAAAAACACATATCTCCAAATATCTCAAAAAAAAACTACCATGGCACTCTTGCCATAAAAAATGATCTCATCTCCAAGTAAAAAGCACTTAAGGCTATAAGTAGCACAAATATGGGGCTGACCTCGAGGAGGTTCACTTTCCCCTACCCCAAACAAGTTGAGCCTTACCTCCAAATGGAGGTGCTCTCACCAAATTCCCAACCCACATAAACATGAAAACAAACAAACAACAAAATCCACAACACCACATAAAAAAATAAGCAAGGATAATGAACAAGTCATGGAGCTTACCTTCAAAAGACTTAATAATGGAAGCACATTTGGTGAAGAGCTCCAAGCTTCTCCAAATCTTCCAATCTCCAAAATCTCTCTAACTCCCCAAAAGATACTCAAAAGAGAAAGAAATCTCCAAAATGTAAGAACCCCACACTTCTCAACAAGAGGAGGTAATATAGGCCTTCTGATTTGGCCTTGAGGAATGAGAAGGTGACACTTGTCACCTTCTCCTTCCTCCTTCTATGCCACTTGCAAGGGAGAGGAAGTGTGAGGGTGACAAGTGTCATCCTCTAATTCCATCTCAATCCTCACCTTATCCACTTGTGCTCTCACACATGTGTGAGAGAACAAGTGGTGAGGTGGAAATCCCCTTCAAGCCTCTATGAGGATAAGGGATGCCAAATGGCATCCTCTATGAGGATAAGGGATGCCATATGGCATCCTCTTATTCTCTAAGAGAGCCATCTCCCTCCAAGATGCTCTCACACATGTGTGAGAGCCTTAGAGGAAGATCCCACACACTTGTGAGTCTTGGAAAACTCCCAAGTCTCCTTAGTGAAGGGATTCCCAAAATTTGGGAAGGGAGATGAGTCTTTCCCAAAGCATGACTCATCTCCCACCCTTATCCATTTAAAAATTCATCACTTTGACTAAACCTGAGTTTAGAGTGACTAAAAATGAGTTATCCCAAGGTTTAGTTAGTCAAAATTGACCCTAGACCGACCCATGGGTAACCACCTAGGGTAAGTTTTGGGACACTAAGGTTCACCTAGGGAGTCATAAATCTACTTTAAATGGCCTCAAAAATAAAAACAATATCAAGTGGCATGAGTCAATAAAAATTATACAACACATGATATAATTAATTTAAACAAAGGGTACTAGGCCAAAATGATAAAATAACCAAGCACATAAACAACACTCAAATCAAACGTGATCCTCATCCCTCTTGGGAATGGATCAGTTTCATAGGGAATAACATAAGTGTGAATACTACCTCCAATTTCCCGTGGCCTGGGAATATAATCCTACACATCTAGATCAAGTGTCAATCATATCATGAATAATCATAGCTGAAGCAACTGGAATTGAATTCATGCCATTGAATACAATCATTAATCATCTATAACATAATTCTAGATTAAACTGCATTTTCTATTTAATTTCACATAATCATCATCACATAAAGAACTAGAAGTCACATCACAAAACATCATCTAATATATCTCACATGTCTAGTCTCAACATAACATCCAAATATGATCAAAACGAATCACCATATGTCTAATCAGTGTCATATCAAAATCAGGAGATGTAATCAAATCTGCATAATGGAACCATAGTCTCTAAATGTCTGATAATGTCATCAAGTGAAATGAAAAATGATCAAAATAAGGAAGGAAAAAAATAATCAGCCTCACAACACGCTTCGAGTGCAAACTAGGTCAAACCCTAGGGCCAAAATAGCCAAAATATGTAGTTTTTCGTTGATTTTTCACTACAAGAGCTCGTTAAAAGGGTGTTGTGAAGATTTTTATGAGGGGAAGCAAATTATTACCCTGATAAAAGAAAATTAATGCAAAAATATCTTTCACAACACACCTATGGTGCAACATTATGAAGTTGATAAGGCCAATTTTAGTGAAAATTGTCGTTTTTGAAGCCCTAGGTTTTAGAACTTGGAACAAAATTCTATGTGCATGATTTAATGTCTGATTTATGATGGAATTTAAATAATCTCAGATCTAAAAATGATTTTCAAGCTTAATCATGCAAAATTCCCATGTAAATTTAATGAAATTGCACCAAAATTGCTAGTTTTTGTTGAAATTTTCAATGCAAAAATGTAAATAATTTAAATTTAAATGCAAATTCAAACTAAAATGCAAGACTACAGACAAATTAAAATTTGAATGAGCCTCTAAAATTAGTAGAAAAATCTGATAAAAGATTTTGCCTACGAACCCTAGATTTTGGAATTACTAGGTTATCTAAAAACTGTCAAAATTTCCACCAAACCCTAGCAATTAAATGATGAAAATGCAAAGCAAGATTTTAATTTTTTGTATTTTTCTGTAGTTTATATCAGATCTAATGCAAAAATCATGAATTAGGAAAATTTAGGAAGAATTGACACAATTTCGTAAGCCAAACAATGTAATTGTTTTGTATTTTTCTAATTTTTTCAATTTTTTTTTGAAATTTTCTCAATGCAATAAATTAAATGACCAAATGAATGAATGAAATCACACCAAATCTATAGACAAACACTCAACAAGTTGCAATTTAAGTTCAAAGACACGGGTTCACCAAAATGTTTAGAGTAAATTTTGGACTTGTTGATCTTTTGTGTTTTAGATGTTAAAATCCTCCTTTCACCCTAGCATTGAACGATCTAGGGTCGAATGGCAAGCACTATCATACCCTAGAGTCACTTCTAGATGTAGGGAAACTTGGATTAGGGAATTAATTATCAAATTTTCCTTCTCCTATAGTCAATTGACCATTAAAACCCTAATTATGGAAATACGACAACAAATTAATGAATTATGGAAAAAGCTCTTGCAGACGGGAGTAAAATGCCAAATTACAAAATACCTATTTTTAGGGTTTCAAAGAAGAACAATCAGGGACACTGGAGCAGGTGCCCAAGTCCAACTTGCTTTTTTAGGGAATCTGGACCTCCCTCAGACACTGATCAGCCTTGTAACTTCTATTTTTAGGAATCTGTCTATGGAGGACACTGGAGTGAGCATTGTAGTATTGAAAGTGCTCCTTTTTCCATCTTTCCTTCAGATCCTAAATTCCTGATGTCTTCCCATCCTTCCTACACCTCCACTTTTTCTAGATGCGACACTTGTAACATGCAATCACAAGACTTGGTTTGGGGGTTGTGGTGTTTAAAGGTTTGCCCGAATTAAACCTCGGAGGACACTTAAGTCTCTAAACACCATTGTTAGATAAAGAGGGCGTGCCCTTGTGAGGTAGAGGCCAAAAACTAAAGGAATCAATGATAAAAACACAATGATATGTCACCTTTTAGTGAAGCTTTCATGGAGGAAGATGCTCTTCATGCCATGAAGGAATCGATGTTCAAATCTGCAAATATCAACACACAAAACATACAAGTCTGCTCTTGCAACACAATAGAAAGACTTGAATCACCTTGAGAACACAATATCTCGCTAGTAATCATCTAGCTTACAAATGAATGCCTACACATGCTTATATATGCATCTACAAGCACTCCCACCAAGACATTTGAAATTCAAACTTATCGTGTTGGCAAAGGGACCTAATAATGGTCACTAATCGACACCCAGAAACTGGGATTGTCCTAAAATAGGGCAGGACTAGGGCATGGATGCCCTAGTCCTTCCCTCTATTTTAGGCAGGGTGCAGCTCAAGGGGTCCTCCTAGGTCTTATTTGCCATGGGACTTAGGTCTCATTCCATTGAGATGCTAAAATATGAACTAAAATGTCATAAATGCACTCTAAAGACACGGGAGCTAAACCTTATGAGGGAAAAGCACCCAAGGGGACATTTTTTGACGTTACACTTCTTTAACAACATCCAAACAAATTCACATTATTCTCATCAATTCCATCATTTTGTCCATTCTACCAGCCATTGTTCCAAAAGCAGCAACTCTCCTCAGCAGCATTCTCCCTCGGATAAAGTGTAAACTACCTTAGGTTCAGCGATCAGGCTATAAGGTGACAACTACCTCACAATCGGTGATCAGTTGTAACATAAGTAACCTACCTCAATTTGATGATCTATCCATAGCAAGATCTTACAGAATTCCTTCTCCAACTTTTCTCAATTCACTCCCAAAGTTTCAAACTTTTGCTCTGATACCACTTGGTGCAGTCATGGTAGGAGGGTTCACAGGATGAACTATATGGACCATGCAACAAGAGTAAACACAACAGAAATAGCTCAAAGAGATAAAGTAAAATGTAGATTCAGTCATTCAGTATATCATAGAATTCAAATAGAGAGTGGCTGACAACATGCAGGCTTACATTTAGGGCTCAAAGGCCTGATTACATACATGCACAAGATAAGGCTTTGAAGCTCCCCTCACACAAAATCTAACTATCAGCTATCACTATGTTATGAACTATGCTTCACTTCTTCCCAAGGATCTATTACATCAATATATATCAACTCCAGACCAATAGATTCCTCTGCGTTAGCCAAGGAAGATTACAAATTTAAAAGAAGAGATGTAATGTGTGAACACAGATAGGTCAGACCTAAATGCATAGACACTTCTAGTAAATGAATGGAATGAAGTGCAGATCTCTAAGGAAGGTTGGCCAAGAACCAAAGATCATTGAATTATGTGTCATTAGGCTCAAAAGATTGGGAAAAGCTTCCATAAGTTTCTCCTTCGGCTAGTTGCCAGTGAATTTTAGGATGCTCTGCTATGAGAAATAGCCAACTTTTGATAGTGATATCTTTCTGGTAACTGATCCAAATGCTCTAAATTCTAGATATGATGTAGATGAATGAATGTATATGCTAAGTCTAGATCTACAAGGTGTGAATTGCCTAGATAAGAGAGAAGATAAATATGTTGATGAAGGTAGAAGGACAAGTAGAACCTCAAGACCTCCACCTGTCAGGCAATACCATTCAATAAGGTACAACTACTCTTAGTTTCATGGTTATTGCTATTCTTGTCATGTTTATGGTCATAGAGCTAGAGATTGTAGAACTCACTCAAGAAATGGACTTGGATGGAATAAGGATAAGAGTTCCTATAGTTTGACAAATCAGGACTATAACAATGTTTGTTATAACTGTAATAAAGTTGGTCACATAGAAAGGGATTGTTGGATGCATGCAAGGAAAATGGAATATAATAAGAACTCCTTTGAATGGTCAAATAGAAGAAACAAAATCATGTACTTCAAATGTCATAAGTTTGGACATATTGCTAGGTTTTGTAAGAGTGATCCAATGAAATCAGTCAATCAACATAAGATGATAGGTGTTAAGATGGTTTGGAGAAAAAAACAAGTGAAAGAGAAGGTTGAGCCTAATCTTGTGCATGCTACACAAGAAACATTTATGACAGCTTAAAAGATGCAGCATGGAGTTAGGGGAGATAAATACTGGTGTATCATTTACCCCCATTGATAACAATAATGAAGTAAAAGAATAAGTGGTTTTGTTGAGTTACCTTGTCCTTGTGATGACAAGAGAAGTGTTGTCATGTTATTTTTTGAGTAAAATGTTTAAAAAGTGAGATGTGCTCATAGTAGGAATCAAGTGTTCCTTGGTGTTGAAGTCATCTTCATGTATGTGCCTCAGATGTTGTATGCTTTGTAAGCTTTCTTGATGATTTTAGTGTTCCCCATTATACAAGTTTGTTGGATAATCATGTCATTATACTTTAGGATTAGTTTATGAGGGTTGTTATGCTTCAAGTGTTCATGTTCACTTGTCTTCATGTTCATCTCTTCATACAAGGGTTGATCTATCAAATGTTGAGTAGTATGTATAAAAATCAGTGTTGTTTGCTAGCTTTGACATAGACAGGGAAATCTCAGTGAGTAAATTTCAGGATAGGATCACCAATGATAGGGAAGAAGACATCATGTTATTGGTTGTGTCAAGATTCTAGGTGGCAATATCATAGTTTGAAAGATTCTATAATAGTCTTAGAGTACATAAGATATATTTAGTTTTTACAAGAGATTTTATAACTCATTGAGGAATATAGTGGATAGCTTGGATATGTCCATACTTCAGATAGTGAGTGTTATCTCCTCTTTGAATCCCACTACAAGGAGATCATGATAGTATGTAGATAGGGGTAGTAGTTTGGCAGTATGCAAGAGTCATGCATGGAAACTTGAAGACAAGACAATGATCTTATTTATTGCAAAGAAAGTTCACATGCTTTATTTTTTGATATGGTGACTTGATGGTGCTGACTGTACTCCATACTTGTACTCCAACAAGTGATTGATAGTGATTGTGCTTTGTTATAGTTGCAAATTTCCTTGATAGTCAAGTGGTCTTAGTCATAGAGCATGTTATAGATCACAGTTTTCACTGTCAAGAACAACATGTTGATCATTTGTAGTCAAGGACAGTTCAATGTGGTTCATTGATGTTGTGGGAAAGTTGATCAGTTTTGGTTTGTGGACTTATCTTCACTTATGTTTTCTACATAGTCCTTTGTCATAAAGTCAATGGTGATGTTATGTGGTACTCACTCAATATGACAGCATTTTACAGCTCTCCATTTAGTGTAGTGGCTTAAACAACCTCACAAATATAGTATTGCTTTGCTACTTCATTTCTTGATATCAAACCAAAGACTTGCTTGCCTAACAATCATAACATTTTCCAGAGTACATAGTGTGTTATGTTCATCTACCTTAATTATTTCTTGGGACAGTATCTTTGATGTTCATGTAATCTCTGTCAAAGTTCTGTGACAATAGTTTTTGGAATAAGTCTTTCATAGTAAGAATACAAATGTACCTCTGTGATTTGCATAGCCAAATGTCAAAAGATTGTATGACAACAAGTTGTTGAAGTGACAAACCTTGATTCAAGCTTTGTTAGGACAGAAATAGAATGATGTAGTTTTAGTTTAATGTTGACAGTGAATAGAACTTTGTTTTGATTGAACAATGTTACAATTGGAGTTGTTGATAGTGATCTTCATATTCTTGTGATTGTGTTTTTATGTTCTAATGTAGAAGGCAAGTGTAAAGACTTTTCAATATTGTAATGACAAGTCTGATAGTGCTTGAATGAGATGAGTTCCTTGCATTAGCTTCCATGGTGTAATTTGTGATGGCATCCTATTGCAAGTGTTGGTAATGCTTACTATATGATAAACAAACAAAAGTGTTTTGTGAGAATAAATGCTATGACAATTTGTTTGAGAGATGGTATATCATTTTCAATGCTGGTATTTTCATGTGTTTCCATGGTGTATTCATGTTTCCAATGCTTCTATATTTCTGTTGTATACTACTCTACAGTCATATTTTGCTCATATATGCTGCTCATTATAGCTATATGTTGTTATAGTCATGTTTCAATGACAACTATGTTGATGTATGCTTTTACACATGCATAACAAGAGATAAATTCGCAAAGAACTTAATCTATCTTAAAGAATATGGAGAAATATCATAAAATAATTTTCAATTCTAAGGCTACATTAACCAGGTCATGGTTGTGTTGGACTCATTCAGTGTTTGATGTGAAGGTATTTTGTTTTAAGGGGCCTTATGTAACATGAGATATGTGTACTGACTGTATTTACTTCTATTCTGCAAATAACTACAAATTACACTATGATTAGTGATCCTTTGCATGTATTTACCACTTTACTACAAAGCTTTGCATGAATATGGATAAAACTCACTTTGTAACTCAAATTTATATGAAAGCTACTAAGATCATTATAATTCACAAGTATTTATGTAAATAAATAGCAATTTCCTTTAGATAACTGCATGCATGCTACTTATTTAAAGATTTTGGAAAAAATTTAGAAAAAGATAGAGTTAGACCCATCCATTTTAGATAGGATCTAACGTTTTTCCATCCACGTATGACAAGCTTAAATGATCTTGAACAATTCAACACAATTAAACTCTTATATGTAAATCCTAAGCATTTTCATGAACATACGTAAGAAATTGCAATTTTTTAAAGAAAATATATCAAACAAACACCTGAATCAGACAACACTCTTAATTAGATGCAAAATTATGAGGTTTGCCTTCAATTGATATATGAAGTCATTTTGAATTTACAAGGTAACTATGACTTTTATTGGATTGATCAAAATTACTAAAACTCACAAAAATCTTTACAGATACATGAAAGAGGCAGGACATTCCTCACGCTCGTTGATGTAGACATAGGTGACCTCCTCCCTAAATCGCTAAATGCTCAAAGTATTCACTCAAGAATCACTTCCTTTTGCAGTAAAAAATGCTAATATAGTCTAAGGCTAAATTCTATGAATCCCTGTGTAATTAAAATACAAGTAGTAGGGTTCCTTATATAGATTTGAATCCCCCTTTGCTATGGTTATAAAAAAACCATCAATGGTTCCAATTCAAACTTACAAAATCAATGGTGGAAAACATTTCCCAACCGCCCTTCAAAATATCTTTAGGAATATTCCCTTTGGCTCAAAGGATGCCATTGGGATCTCTTAAACATAAAATATTTTCCCTTTGACTTCTTCCATTCATTGACTTCCCACAAAAGACAATAAAAAAACATCAAAGCACTTGAAATATCCCAAAAAGTGAATTACTTGTTGTTGCTAGTGCCTGTCTTTGCATCTTCTCCCCTTTTCTTCAAGTATTGTGCATACCTAGCTATCAATGCCACCATACAAGTATGAGTACTCCTTTGGCTTTCCATCCATGTATATTTCTGCAATTTAACCTTTTCTTTCAATATCCTTGTTTTCTTCTCTAGATCTTCTCTATTTTTTGATACTTCTTTATCCTGGCATTTAATTCCATAATGGAATCAATCATCTCTATACTCAGATTAGCTATAGGACATTCTAGGCAAGGTGAGTAAATGGCCTTGAATTCTTTTAGTGCCATACTCGCATCATACACTGCTATCTCTAGGAACTCATGCCCAATAAGTTCTATATTATCTTCATGTGTTTCTTTACTATATCATCAGCCATTTCCTCCAAATCTTGAGTATTCTCAATGCAACCTCTTAAAATGTCCTCTTCAAATTTCAACTCCAATCTGTACTTTGGTATTTGGTTTGCTATCTGACGTGTAAGTATTCCTTCTTTTATCAATTCTTCAACCCTTTCATTCATGGCCTCAACCTATTTCAACTCATAATTGTTTTCCTTCACTTTGGATTGGCAATGATGTATATTGATACTGCAATTGTTTTTCTCTGCAAGGGCAATGGCCCAATTGGTAATTGCTTGCCTTAATGTGTTCTCTCCTTTTTGAATAAATGCACTGAACCATTGTTCAAAAATATTTGCTTCAATTTTCTTATTTTCCATTTCAGTCACTTGATCCTTTGATAAAATGGCCAGGTCTACAGGTAAATCTGGCATACCAACATTGGGATCAAACATCCCCTGAATAAACTACTGCAATTGGACAATGTGTCCCTTCAAATAATCAAATTTATCCTTATCTTTTCTCATCATCTCAATGGTTACCTTGTTCATGTCCTCCCACTTTGTAATGTGTTGTTCTCTAGTCACAAACCCAAGATCTATGTTAAGCAATTGATAATCTTCTAGACTCATCTCTCCCTTTGCTTTGTCTTTCTAGGGTATGGCCAACTTTAAAGTTCTTGAGACAGATGGGCCTCTCTTTATAGAAGACATGGTCCTTTCTTTTCTTCTTTCTTTTTGTGAAGTGTGACCACCCAATAAGTTCTTTACATCTATAGGGACTAGTTACACCTCTGCCTTTTCTCTTGTGACCTCTAAGCCTATCTTGTTTGCAAGAGACACTGTATGGCTTCATGATTGTTGTCATTGATGGCAACAAAGTCTATCCCACACATCTATAGCACATAGTGTCATGCCCACATTTCCAATGCGGTCATGACACACAACACATGTGTCATGTCCACATGTGCCATGTGGTCATGACATGAAATACGAAAAACTTTTCTACCTATCCCTAGGAACCCCCTCGCATGCGTCTGCATGCTTGGTGACAATACGCATAAGGTGTAAACATGTCAACATAATTCAGGAAGGTGCATTGTCCTACGTAGTCCCATGTGTGATGATAGCCATCTAGGGGGTATACGACATGAAGCGTGTCACTTTTAGGGTTAGAACAATTTTAATCCAAACCCTAAGTTTCCTAGGTGTGAAGGTGATTTTGTCAGATTCGAAGCCTAACCCTAACTTAGAACAAAATGAAAGCAAAATAATGACATGATGGACGCATGATTAAAGTGGAATGGTAAAAAAAAAAACTTAATAAAATGTTGTAAAAAAATAACACCCTAGAATCTAAGAAAAATTCGATAGCATAACGCATTTTTAATAATCAAATTAAAAATTTTAAAATAAAACTCCAATAAGAAATGAATACAATTTAAACTTAAGAACAAATTAAAATCTAAATACTTCACCCAATCCAAATAACTTGACTTGCAATAAAAATATTAAAACTCGAATTAAAATAATAAAATAATTAAGTTACACCAATCTAAGTCTAAAATTGAGTCTGTTAATAAATATAATTTCCACATTATATTTATTAACTAACTCAAAAATTAGTAGAGAAGGGGGAGAGATTAAATTACTCTTTCTCATAAAATAATAATCAAATTGCTAAATAAATAAATGACTAAATGTATAAGGGGGTAAAATAATCATCCCAACTAAAATGATTTAATCTCAAAGGGAATACACTTCCCATTAACAACAAAAACCAACCTTCCCCTTTTAAAATACAATTCACAAGGCAATAAACAAAAATACAAACCCTCAATAAAAATTTAAACAAAATAAATGAAGCACAAGAAATAAATGACAAAGGCAAAAATAGAGAATTAAAATAAAGAAAAAAATAATTTTTCTCACACTCTCCTCTCATTAAAATATTGTTTTTTCCAATTTGAAAAGCCCTAATTTTATTTTATTGTTCTCTCCTTTGACCAAAAAAACCCTAACATTATTCTAATGGTTCCCTTATGGGAACCCTAACCCTTCTTTCTCACATTTTGTTTTGCCTTCATTAGTTTTCTTTGTTTTGTTTTGCTTTCCCTACTTCCATCTTGTTGTAGGTTTGAAAATCTCTTTCACAATGACTTGGCGGCCATTAAAATACCTCACGGAGGTTTGCATTCAGTTTGTAAAGAGTTCAATTTATCTATTTGTTTATTCTGTATACATTTTTTTTAAATACAGATATATATATAATGAATAAGTTATTAATCATTTTTTGTAGGGTTGAAGGAAAGATACAGAGCGCCGCTGTCGGACGCTAAGGAAGGCCTTGGAGAAAGATTCATGGCCGCGCTGAGGATCGGCAGAGGTGCATCTGTTGTGGATGGGTGAAGGTCGGCGGGGGAAAGATCTTGGTGGCAGAGTTGTGTTGAGGTTTGGAGTCGGGGGTTTGGGGGTGTTGGGAGGAGACCTTAGGGAGCATGAAGGTTGTGGAGGAAGGGTTGTAGAAAGTGGAGGTTTGGGGGTGTGGGGAGGAGGCGGTGTCTCCACCCACACCTGTGGGTGTGGGTGGAGGCACCGCCTCCTCCCCACACCCCTTGTCACAAAAAAAGGTGGGGTTGTGGGTGCTTCCGCCCACAGTCCCACAACATATATATATATTTTTTTAAAACGACCAACACTCACAGTCCGCCATCAATGTCTTTTTTTTCTTTCCTCTCAGCTATTTCTTTAATACAAATTTCAGATTTAAAAGTATATATATAATTATAAACATGTGTATATATATATGCTTAGATTTATACTTACAGTTTATTCAAAATAATACAATTTAAAAGTATTTCATTATATTATTGTATATGCATGTATGTATGCACATATATATATATATAAGTGTATATATATATTTTAATACATACAGCAATTAAAAAGCCTCTGTGTTTTCTCCAAATTTCTGTATATACACAGTGATAACAAAAAAATGAACAACTAGATAAAAGAACAAGGACGTATATATATATATATATATACACACACACATATACATATGCTCAATAAACTTTCTCATAACAATGGTTTAAATAGCAGAACTACTACATTCAGATTTGTAACATAAAATGAATCAATAGCATTTCCCCTTCTTTTCCTTTTGAAAAAGCATAAATATACATAGATGACCCATTTTTTTTTTGAAAGAATCTTATAAGGTAGAATATGCATTTTCATCTCAATTTTTCCAACAGCTTAACTTCCTAAACAACAACTAATAATATGACTTACATTGCAACAAAATAGAAAACTAATTTAAAATTTCTCTTTCTTTCTTTTGTATGCAATAAAATTCATTCCACAACTAATGTGTATTTTCTTTCTTGAAAAGAACAATGACAACAATATATATTTAACTTCATATGCATTTGTCAAAACACACGAACCCCACCACATAGAGAATAAAAAAATTAATTAATTAAAACATAAAGAATGTTTACATTGCAACCCTTATTACAGCCAACTCCATGGGTAGAATAACTTGACAAAATTTACACAAAAAGGGCCACAAGGCCATGGCTCAAAACAACCAACAACACATAACTAAGCAACACAAAAATGAGCTTCCCCAAAGCCCCATTCCTTCAATAAGCACCTGCAATAAATACACAACAAGAAAGGAAAACCCAGCCACTTCGAAATGCCCTCCTCCCTACCATAGACCCGCAAGTGGGTCACCCCTGAGCTAGGGAGGTAGGGATTCACACGGTTGAAAACACACCACAACAAGCATCAAAGCAACAACAATACAAAAATCAACCCCAAGGATAAACACATAACACAACTCATGAGAATGAATTTGATGGGTGTAGGGAATGGACCCCTCTACTCAAAGGCCACACCAAAAATACCAAATACCAAGTCTCATGGCCTCAAGCCAAAACCTCCAAAACCACAACTCTCTAAATATCTCAAAATAAACTTCCATGGCACTCTTGCCATCCAAATAATCTCAACACCAAGTAAAAATCCCTCAAGGCATTAAGTAACACAAAATATGGGAGTGACCTCAAGAAGGTTCCTTTCCCCTACCCCAAACAAGTTGAGCCTTACCTCCGAATGGAGGTGCTCTCACAAAACTCCCATCCCACACAAAAAAAGGAACAACAAAAAACAAATCTACAAACACAACATAATAAAATATGCAAGGGTAAAGAACATAGTCATGGAGCTTACCTTCAAAAGCCCTATAATGGAAGCACATTTGGTGATGAGCTCCAAGCTTCTCCAAACCTTCCAATCTCCAAAAATCTCTCTAACTTCCCCAACAATTGTTTAAACTAGAAAGAAATCTCTAAAATGCAAGAACCCCACACTCCTCAACAAGAGGAGGTAATATAGGCCTTCTAATTTGGCCTTGAAGAATGAGAAGGTGACACTTGTCACCTTCTCCTTCCTCCTCCTATGTCACTTGCAAGGGAGAGGAAGTGTGAGGGTGACAAGTGTCATCCTCCAATTCCATCTCAATCCTCACCTTATCCACTTGTGCTCTCACACATGTGTGAGAGAACAAGTGGTGAGGTGGCATTCCCCTTCAAGCCTCCATGAGGATAAGGGATGCCATATGGCATCCTCTTATTTTCTAAGAGAGCCATCTTCCTCCAAGATGCTCTCACATGTGTGTGAGAGTCTTGGAGGAAGATCCCACACAATTGGGAGTCTTGGAGACCTCCCAAGTCTTCCTAGGGAAGGGATTCCCAACTTTTGGAAGGGAGATGAGTCTTTCCCAAAGCATGACTCATCTCCCACTCTTATCTAATTCAAATTTCGTCACTTTGATTAAACCTCAATTTAGAGTGACCAAAAGTGAGTTAACCCAAGGTTTACTTAATCAAAATTGACCCTAGACCCATGGGTAACCACTTAAGCTAAATTTTGGGACACTAAGGTTCACCTAGGGAGTCATAAATCAACTTTAAATGGCCTCAAAAATAAAAAACAATATCAAATGGTATAAATCAATAAAATTATACAACACATGATATAATTAAATTAAACCAAGGGGTACTAGGCCAAAATGATAAAAATAAATAAGCACTTAAATCAAAACTCAATTCAAACGTGATCCTCATCCCTCTGGGGAATGGATCGGTTTCATAGGGAATAACATATGTGTGAATTCTACCTCTAATTTGTCGTGGCCTGGGAATGTAATCCGGTACATCTTGATCAAGTGTCAATTATATCATGAATAATCATAGCTGAAGCAACTAGAATTAAATTCATGCCATTGGATACAACAATAATCATCTATACATAATTCCAGATTAAACTACATTTTTCTATCAAATGTAAAATAATCATCATCACATAAATAACTAGAAATCACATCACAAAACATCATCTAATATCTCTTGCATGTCTAATCACAAAATAGCATCAAAATATGATCAAATTGAATCACCATATGTCTAATCAATTTCATATCAAAATTAAAAGATATAATCAAATCTACATAATGAAACCATAGTCTCTAAAAGTCTGATAATGTCATCAACTAACATGCATAACGATGAAAATAAGGAAGGAAAAATAATCGGCCCCACATCCTCCCCCCTAAGACTAAACTTCCTCCTAGAAGTCATCAAAAAGGTGAGGATAGAGTGCCCTCAAACTAGCTGCATCCTCCTAAGTCGTTGTGACCTCATCATAACAATCCCACTGGACCCTAACCTAGTCCAGCTCTTGACCTCGAAGGCCCAGCGTCCGACAAGCCAATATGAGAATTGGCTCCAAAGCCAACTACTCGTCCGCCTCTACCTGTAGCATATTTCAATCTAATACATGAGATAAATCAAATATATATCGCCTTAATATAGAAATATGAAAGAGATCATGGATACGTGACAGGCTAGGTGGCAATGCTAGACGATAGGCAATAGGTCCTATCTGCTCCAAGATCTCAAAAGGTCCTACAAACCGTGGTGTGAGCTTAGAGCCCTTTCCATAATGGATTGGACTCTTGTGTGGCCACACTTTAAGGAATACTCTATCACCCACTGAGAAGCTCTTATCAGTCCTTGTAGCATTGACATACTTCTTCTATCTATCTTGTGCCTCCTGAAGTCTCTGCCTAATCAGTGTGACCTGCTACTCCATTTCCTAAACTAACTCTAGACCAATGGCAACCCTATCCTCTATCTGATCCTAACTCAATGGTGTCCTCCATGGTCTACCATATAAAGCCTGAAAAGGAGACATACCCAACGAGCCGTGATGCCCATTATTGTAAGCAAACTCAACCAGATACAGATACTCCTCCCATCTAGACTGATGGTCCATAACATACATACGAAGCATGTCCTCCAACACTTGATTCACCCACTCTATCTATTCATCTGTCTCGAGCTGATAAGTAGAGCTAAAGTTGAGCTGTGTGCCCAACGCCTGCTACAAGGCTCTCCAAAATGCTGAAGTGAACACTAGATCTCTGTTAGAAATGATGCGGCAAGGTACTCCATGTAATCTCACAATATCATCTAAGAATACTCTTGCCACTGCTGGTGCATTGTATGTCGTGTGTACAGGTGAGAAATGCGCCACTTTGGTCAACTTGTCGACTGTCACCATGATGGCATCATGGTGACGCGAAGACATAGGAAGACCAACACTAAAATCCATGGAAACGGTGTACCGTTTCCACTCAGGTATCTCATGTGGGTATAAAAGGCACATTGGATGCTGATGCTTGACCTTGACTCTCTGGTACTCAAGGCATCGAGCAACAAACTCTGCAATATCTCATCTCATACCTGCCCAATGGTACAGTTGTCATAGGTCAGCATGCATCTTCTTCACCCCCGGATGTGCCGTATATGGTGCTCTGTGAGCCTCTAATAACACTATAGTACGTAGGTCACCTGCGCGGGGTACATAGATGTGCTGTTGATGACGAAGTAACCCATCTGCCTCAAGTAAATACCCTACAAACTTGCCCACAAGGGCCCTCTATGAATTGATCTCCTACTGCACCTCAAGAAATCACTCATCCGCAGACATGCTGAATAATGCGTCCTCTCAAGTCCACACTCAAAGTCAAGGTCAAGAGCTCGTGGCACCTCCAACTCAATGCGTCAGCAACCACGTTCTCTTTCCCTTTGATGTAGTGGACATCAAAGTCATACTCTCAAACAAACTCCATCCAACATTGCTGACGGGTGTTCAGATTTGTCTATGTAAAGATATATTGAAAACTGTGGTGATCTAAATGGAGCTCAAAGCGATGAACCAATAAGAAATGTCTCCAATGAACTAGAGCATGAACCACTATTGCTAACTCCAAGTCATGAGTGGGGTAGTTTAGTTCATGGGTCTTGAGCTTTCGTGAGTCATTCGTGATTGCTTTACCACCCTACATAAGTACAGCTCCCAATCCCTCAAGTGATGCATCCATGCAAACCATAAAATCTACTGTAGGATCAGGAACTGCTAAAATGGGAGCACTGGTGAGACACTCCTTGAGGACCTCGAAGGCCCTCTCACACTACTCAGTCCATAGAAAGCTCTTCCCTTTCCACTAAAGGGAAGTGATGGGGTGTGCTATCCGAGAAAAACCCTCAACAAAGTGATGGTGATAAACAGCTAACCCCATAAAACTCCTGACCTCTGTCACACTAGTGGGTTCTGGCCAATATCTGATAGCCCTGATCTTTGATGGATATACTAAGATTCCATCACTAGATAGGATATGCCCCAGATACTATACCTTTGTCCTGAAAAATGCACACTTCACCAAGTTTCCATAAAGATTTTACTCCCTCAAACACTATAGAACCTGACATTGGTGCTCCTCATGCTCTTCCTCGATTCGTGAATAGATCAAAATGTCATCAAGGAAAATAATCACAAATTGGTCCAAGTAGGTACGGAACACCCCGTTCATGGGACTCATGAACACTACAGGGGCGTTTGTCAAACTGAAGGGGACCACAGTGAACTCATAGTGGCATATCGAGTTTGGAAGGTAGTCTTATAGATGTATGCCTCTGTGATACATAATTGATGGTAGCCGGACTTCAAGTCAATCTTAGAGAACACCCTGGCTCCCTGCATTTGATTGAAGAGATCATCAATCTTGGGTAGAGGATAATAGTTCTTCACCGTTACCTTATTGAACTACCTATAATCCATGCATAAATGAAGAGACCCATCCTTCTTCATGAAGATGACAGGAGCGCCCCAAGGTGAAATGCTCAGTCGGATGTGCCCTTTCTTGAGAAAGAACTCAAGCTGTAACTTGAGCTCTATGAGCTCATGAGTGGTCATCCTATAGGGTGTACGAGACACTGGCTTGGCACCTGACACTAAGTCAATGTGAAAGTCTACCTCATGATGGGGTGGCATACCTGGTAACTCTACTGGAAACACATTGGCAAACTCTCTAAGGATGGGATGATCATCCAAAGATGTCTCAAGCTCATCATCTGATCTGTCACTCACTGTGATAGTGAACATCTGGCATCCCTTCTGCATGCAGTGCTTAAGCTGCTAAGCGGATATCATATGCACTGCTGTGGGCTTCTGTATGCCCACTATCTCAACTAATGTACCATGATCGTCTAAGTAGCTAATCGCCTTACGACGACAATCTAACTTGGCTCAATGAGCCGCAAGCTAGTCCATACCCAAAACCACATCGTAGGACCCTAATGTCATAACTCTAAGGTCACATACTAAGGCAAAGGGCTCCAAAGAAATCTCACAGTAGTGGACTAAGGCATCTACTGTCATCTTGACCCCTGAGGCCAACTCAACCACCCACCTATCACCCTACCTAGAGGCCACCAGCCTACAATGCTCCACTAACAATGGAGATATGAAAGAGTCAGTAGCACCAAAGTCAAAGAGAATAGAAATGGGGATACCCCCTATCATACTTGACATCTTAATCACTGACACCTGAAAATCAGCCTAGTGGTTATCAACCACTGTAAACATATGGTTGGACCTACCCACATCTCCAACCATTTGCTCTGATCCTCCTGCACGAGGCTGCCCCTTGCTATAAAGCCCTATGGACACTCTCTGGCTAGATGTCCTGCTCCACCACACACATAACATGGGCCCCTAGCCTGTACCTATCTAGTCTGAGTCCTATTCGACTACTATTGTCCTGATCTACTAGTGGACCCCTATGAACCCCTATATGACTGTTGCAACCTCTGGGGTCTCGCAGGTGGTCCCTGCTACCTCTAATCTCTACATGGGCTCTACTGCTACCAACCTCTATTATGCCCCCATGTGCCCTCTGTTGTGTCCTAACTCTCTGCTGCTGCTATGGCTACTACTGTTGTGGGGGACTAGGAGGTAGGGGTATGGAACTAAATCCTCCCCTATGCGGTGGCTGTGATGGTTTGCAGAAACTCTGTTGATGTTGCTGCTGCCCACAATCCTAAAACTAAGGGCATGAACTCTGCCCTCATCCCTATATCTCCTCCGCTATGTATGCCTTCTCGGCAACATCACTCAAAGTCTGGGGGTCTACCATGTGAAAAGGCCTTGCTATGCTATGGTTCAATCCTCTGATAAACTTATGAACCATGAGTTTCTCATCATGGAGATACTCTGCATATCGAGACAACTCTATAAATCTATCCTCATACTGTGCAACCATAAGTCCCCTCTGTTGAAGGTCATGAAAGTTGTCTATGTGACATTGTCGGTAGTGATTTGATAACTATCACGCATTCAAGTGATCAATGAAGGTCTCCCATGTGAGTGTGTCTAATGATAGATGGTGCTTGTACTCCTCAATGTGCCACCAAGTAGCTGCTGCATCTTGCAATAGGTGGACTGCCACATGAGCCTTTGTGTGGCCCTTGTAAGGATGCAATGTAAAGCATCTATCTAAGCTGATGAGCCAGGCCTCTGCCTCAGCTCCCTCTATAGTCTCGATGAAAGTAGGAGGGTTCAGCCTCAATAAATCCCTAATGGGATCTCCTATGTCTCTGTGCCCTCTGATAGGCTCATCTATGTAATAATCATAAGGCCTGTGAATAATGTGCTCTACTCGTACTACCTCCTCACGCCTAGCATGACGTGGAGGGCTCTTTCTATGGGCCCTGTCAGCCGATCTAACCTCCTCTGTCATCGTATCTGGCACCTCAACATATGGCTCCACATGTGGTGACCCTTGTGGCTCAACGCGAGGCTCCATGCATGGCTCCTCTCATGGATTATTTTAATTTGAGTTTAAACTTAAGAACAAATTAAAATCTAAATACTTCACCCAATCCAAATAACTCGACTTGCAATAAAAATATTAAAACTTGAATTAAAATAATAAAATAATTAAGTTACACCAATCTAAGTCTCAAAATTGAGTCTGTAAATAAATATAATTTTGGCATTATATTTATTAACTAACTCAAAAATTAGTAGAGAAGGGGGAGAGATTAAATTACTCTTTCCCGTAAAATAACAATCAAATTGCTAAATAAATAAATGACTAAATGTATAAGGGGGTAAAATAATCATCCCAACTAAAATGATTTAATCTCAAAGGGAATACACTTCCCATTAACAACAAAAACCAACCTTCCCCTTTTAAAATACAATTCACAAGGCAATAAACAAAAATACAAACCCTCAATAAAAATTTAAACAAAATAAATGAAGCACAAGAAATAAATGACAAAGGCAAAAATAGAGAATTAAAATAAAAAATAAAAGAATTTTCCTCACACTCTCCTCTCATTAAAATATTATTTTTTCCAAATTTGAAAAGCCCTAATTTTATTTTATTGTTCTCTCCTTTGACCAAGAAAACCCTAACATTATTCTAATGGTTCCCTTATGGGAACCTAACCCTTCTTTCTCACATTTTGTTTTGCCTCCATTAGTTTTCTTTGTTTTTTTTGTTTTCTCTACTTCCATCTTGTTGCAGGTTTGAAAATCTCTTTTACAATGGTTTGGCAGACATTAAAATACCTCACGGAAGTTTGCATTTAGTTTGTCAAGAGTTCCCTTTATCTATTTGTTTATTCTATATACATTATATATATATAATGAATAAGTTATTAATCATTTTCTGCAGGGTTGAAGGAAAGATATAGAGCATCGCCACCGAATGCCAAGGAAGGGCTTGGAGGAAGATTCATGGTTGCACTGATGATCAGTGGAGGGGCATCTGTTGTGGATGAGTGAAGGTCGGCGGGGGAAAGATCTCGGTGGCGTAGTTGTGTTGGGGTTTGGAGTTGGGGGTTTGGGGGTGTTGGGAGGAGACCTTGGGGAGTACGGAGGTTACGGAGGAAGGGCTGTAGCGAGTGGAGGTTTGGGGGTGTGGGGAGGAGGCGGTGCCTCCACCCACACCCCTTGTCACAAAAAAAGGTGGGGTTGTGGGCACTGCCGCCCATAGTCCCACAACTTTTTTTTTTAAAAAAAAACTTCCAACACTCACAGTCCGCCATCAATGTCTTTTTTTTTCTTTCCTCTCAGCAGTTTCTTTAATACAAATTCCAGATTTAAAAGTGTATATATATATATACATAAATATGTGTATATATATATGCTCAGATTTATACTTACAGTGTTTTCAAAATAATATAGTTTAAAAGCATTTCGTTATATTATTGTATATGCATGTATGTATGCACTTATGTATATATATATATTTTCATACATACAACAATTAAAAAGCCTCTATGTTTTCTCCAAATTTCTGTATATACATAGTGATAACAAAAAAAAAATGAACAGGAACTAGATAAAAGAACAAGGACATATATATATATATGCTCAATGAACTAACTTTCTCATAACAATGGTTTAAATAGCAAAACTACTACATTCAGATTTGTAACATAAAATAAATCAATAGTATATCCCCTTCTTTTTCTTTTGAAAAAGCATAAATATAAATAGATGACCCATATTTTTTTTTGAAAGAATCTTATAAGGTAGAATATGCATTTTCATCTCAATTTTTCCAATAGCTTAACTTCCTAAACAACAACTAATAATATGACTTACATTGCAACAAAACATAAAACTAATTTAAAATTTCTCTTTTTCTCTTTTGTATGCAATAAAATTCATTCCACAACTAATGTGTATTTTCTTTCTTGAAAAGAACAATGATAGCAATATATATTTAAATTCACATGCATTTCTCAAAACACACCAACTCCACCACATAGAGAATAAACAACTCTTTTAATTAAAACATAAAGAATGTTTACATTGCAACCCTTATTACAGCCAACTCCATGGGTAGAATAACTTGACAAAATTTACACAAAAAGGGCCACAAGGCCATGGCTCAAAACAACCAACAACACATAACTAAGCAACACAAAAATGAGCTTCTCCAAAGCCCCATTCCTTCAATAAGCACCTACAATAAATACACAACAAGAAGGGAAAACCCAACCACTTCGAAATACCCTCCTCCCTACCATAGACCCGCAAGTGGGTCACCCTCGAGCTAGGGAGGTAGGGATTCACACAGTTGAAAACACACCATATCAAGCATCAAAGCAACAACAATACAAAAATCAACCCCAAGGATAAACACATAACACAACTCATGAGAATGAGTTTGATGGGGGTAGGGAATGCACTCCTCTACTCAAAGGCCACACCAAAAATACCAAATACCAAGTCTCATGGCCTCAAGCCAAAACCTCTAAAACCACAACTCTCTAAATATCTCAAAATAAACTTACATGGCACTCTTGCCATCCAAATAATCTCAACACCAAGTAAAAAGCCCTCAAGGCATTAAGTAACACAAAATATGGGAGTGACCTCAAGGAGGTTCCTTTCCCCTACCCCAAATAAGTTGAGCCTTACCTCTGAATGGAGGTGCTCTCACCAAACTCCCATCCCACACAAAAAAAGGAACAACAAACAACAAATCTACAAACACAACATAATAAAATATGCAAGGGTAAAGAACATAGTCATGGAGCTTACCTTCAAAAGCCCTATAATGGAAGTACATTTGGTGATGAGCTCCAAGCTTCTCCAAACCTTCCAATCTCCAAAAATCTCTCTAACTTCCCCAACAATTGCTTAAAATAGAAAGAAATATCCTAAATGCAAGAACCCCACACTCCTCAACAAGAGGAGGTAATATAGGCCTTCTAATTTGGCCTTGAGGAATGAGAAGGTGACACTTGTCACCTTCTCCTTCCTCCTCCTATGCCACTTGTAAGGGATATGAAGTGTAAGGGTGACAAGTTTCATCCTCCAATTCCATCTCAATCCTCACCTTATCCACTTGCGCTTTCACACATGTGTGAGAGAACAAGTGGTGAGGTGGCATTCCCCTTCAAGCCTCCATGAGGATAAGGGATGCCATATGGCATCCTCTTATTCTCTAAGAGAGCCATCTTCCTCCAAGACACTCTCACACATGTGTGAGAGTCTTGGAGGAAGATCCCACACACTTGGGAGTCTTGGAGACCTCCCAAATCTTCCTAGGGAAGGGAGCTAAGTCTTTCCCAAAGCATGACTCATCTCCCACCCTTATCTAATTCAAATTTCGTCACTTTGACTAAACCTTAGTTTAGAGTGACCAAAAGTGAGTTAACCCAAGGTTTAGTTAGTCAAAATTGACCCTAGACCCATGGGTAACCACCTAGGGTAAATTTTGGGACACTAAGGTTCACCTAGGGAGTCATAAATCCACTTTAAATGGCCTCAAAAATAAAAATAATACCAAGTGGTATAAATCAATAAAATTATACAACACATGATATAGTTAAATTAAAACAAGGGGTACTAGGCCAAAATGATAAAAATAAACAAGCACTTAAATCAACACTCAATTCAAACGTGATCCTCATCCATCTTGGGAATGGATCGGTTTCACAAGGAATAACATATGTGTGAATTCTACCTCTAATTTCCCATGGGCTGGGAATGTAATCCTACACATCTCGATCAAGTGTCAATCATATCATGAATAATCATAGCCAAAGCAACTAGAATTAAATTCATGCCATTGGATACAATAATAATCATCTATACATAATTCTAGATTAAACTGTATTTTTCTATCAAATGTCAAATAATCATCATCACATAAATAACTAGAAATCACATCACAAAACATCATCTAATCTCTCTCACATGTCTAATCACAAAATGATATCAAAATATGATCAAATCGAATCACCATATGTCTAATCAATGTCATATCAAAATTGGAAGATATAATCAAATCTGCATAATGAAACCATAGTCTCTAAAAGTCTGATAATGCCATCAAATGACATGCATAATAATCAAAATAAGGAAGGAAAAATACTAGCCCCACACATAGTATGACTATACTGGAAGTCAAATTAAAGAATGTTTTGGTCCAGTGAACAAGAATAGAACATGTAGCAAGGTTTGACAATTAGGTTCAGATCTCTCAAATGGTGTAACTCAGCAAGTTGCAGACTTGGACAAGTCAAGAGGAGTATCATGACTACTACATTCTAGAGATTGAGCCTCCGATGATGAATCATTGAAAAGATATTAGCATCTAAGTGTTAGGTTCCTGACAAGCAGAGCAAACTGAGGAAGAACTGACCGATAAAATATCAGACTTTAATCCAGATGAGAAATTGATGGTAATCAAGCTATTTGAGGGATCATACATGGTTGGCTGACATGATTGATGACTTCTATGTCTATGTTTTTGGTACGCATCACATATTAAGCATGGATTTAGCTGACAGATCAGTGTTTTGTAAATATCTTGAGTATTTTAGTTACCGACTAGAAAGATGTTGAAATCCTTGATGCAGATATATATACTAGATGGATTTCGGTGTGAAGGTGTGTGTATGATGACATAGTTTGCGAGGAAAGGCAAAGAGAAGTGTGGAAGCAGCAATACAAGTCTGGTATGTGACAAAACATCAGCACTAGAACAAAGGAAGAATGAAGTGCATTAAATTAGTATATTGAGCCTAACCAGAACTGAACCTCAGCATTAGCAGATGCTTCTCTTCAGTTCAAACACCTGGTTACCTTCTATAAACTTTGTAGATAGTGAGTCTCTTGTAGGCAGTGTGCCTCTTGTGAGCAGTGTGCTCAGGCAGTAAGCCCTAATTGGCAAGTGCTATTTTGTACATCTTATTCTTTTAATAGAGAATATAATATTGGGTTAGTCACCCTGTGGTTTTTCCCTTAATAGGGTTTTCCATGTAAAAATCCTTGTGTTATGTGTGTTGATTTTATTTCTACTCTCATGATTATGTATGCTCTTATGTTTTGATGCTACACTATTGTTAAAGAAGAAAAGAAAGTTAAGATATTTAAGATAACTGATTCAGCCCCCCTCTCAGTTATCTACCTTGTTTCCAACAATTGGTATCAAAGATAAGTTCCTCTAAATAGAGCCTAACAGCTTGAGGAAGATTTGGGAATCTCAATGGATATGTATGGTATGAAGGAACAACTTCAGTCTGCCTTAGATGATCTTGAGCAATCTCACTCTAAAGTCAACAAATTGATAGAAAGACTCAAACAAGCTGATGATTTCATAAATGAGCTAAAAGAAAAACTAAGTATCTCTGTGAAAAAGGAAAGGAACTACTTCAAAAATTAGCAAGTCAGAGTGAAGCCAATGATACTAATGAAGATTTGAATGAGAAAACAAGCTATGTGAGAAGCTATCAAAGGAGGTCATTATGGTAAGGCATGAGATGGAATCAAGGGTTATGAGATTCACCCATGAAATTGAGGAGAAAAAGAAAATTGAAGATAATCTAAAATAATCTCTCAAGGAGAAGATAGAGGACTGCCACAAAATGGACAAAATAATCAGGCATCTTGAATCTGATCTTGAAGATGCTATAGATAAGGAAGAACAACTTGAGAATCAGATAGGCACTCTTAAACAAGATCTTCAAACAACAAATGAATACAAAGAGAAATTCAAGATAAGCTCAGCTCAACTTGAAGTTCTTGAAAGCTAAAAAGGGGTAGATGACAAGCATGGCTTGGGATATGAGAAAGGTGAAAGCTTCGGATCCGGTCAGAAGAACTCTGGATCAAGAAATCAAAGAAACATGCCTAGAAGACCTCTAGTAAGGCAACCAAATGCTCAAAGATATCCATCCTTCAATAGATACTGCTACAATTGCAACAACTTTGGTCATAAAGCAACTCAGTGTAGAAGAAGAATGAATCAGACTAATTAATCCTTCTCCAGATAGTGTTTCAACTACAAAAGGTATGGTCACAAATCTCATGAATGCAGAAATATGCAAATTAACAATTCATTCAAAGGTAGATGCTTTGCATGCAATAGAATGGGACATATGGCTAATCAATGTAGATCAAGAGGATATTAGTCAAATATGCAAAGAAATGTTGTTTGTTACAATTGTAATAGAGCTGGTCATTTGCCAAATTCTGTAGAAATAAAAATTAGGATAAAAGGGGTCCAGTGCATCATAATCAAAATCAAGACAAGGGAAAAGGCAAAGTAAATGTGGATGAAGTTCAAAGGGAGATAAGTAAGATTCGGGTGAAGAAGAGTACAAAAAATGATGGGGATGGATCCGTACCAGAATCTGGTGCTATATTCCTTCTGGAAACTAAACAGATGAGCTCTGGCTAAGGGGGAGTCACAAAGAAAAACAAATTCCCCCAGCCAGTCAATTAGTGCCTAAATTTGGCACATGGAATGTTGCAGATTAAAGGGTTCTCAGAAAATTATCTAAATAACCCCTGCTAAAAATATGAAAGATCCACATGGAGTTTTGCAAGAGTTTAATCATCCAAGGTTAATCTGGCTTGACAGCCATCTGGTAAAAGTAGGATTTTCACAATTAGATCCGGTATGATTCAAAATTGAAATATCTTGATTTGCAGATAAATGGCATGATTGGAGGAAAGGAGATACATTGTCAATTATCACTAAAAATGATTCTAAGTGCATCTCAGTGATTCAGAAAGATCTCTCTCAGAACAAGGCAACCAGATAACTTAAGTTGTGCATTTATTGCAATAGGAAATAAGAGTTTACACAGAGATAAAAGGGTTCTTTTACTCATCATTTGCACATTTGCATTCAAGAAGAAGAAAAGAAGAGCTCTGCATCAAATTTTTACAACTTTCTCAAAGATCAACCACAAAATTTGATTCAACCAGCAACCTATTCCAGCTCATATTTTGAACCCTAAAAGCATAAAAAGGTATTTCCATTTCTAAATATCTCTCTCTGAATCTTTTGTAAAGATGGCTACTCCAATGGTTGTTAAGATCACTGATAGGCTGTGCCCAAAGTTCAAGAAACACCCCTACAAATCCCTAGAAGTTGATCCCTTAGGTGCCTTTTCTAGCATTCCGCATGGGGTTCTCCACGTAGAAGATGTTAGGGTGTACATCCATGCCAATATTAAGGAATTTGGAGAATTTAAGCTGATGGATATATACCATAAACAATTAATAGATGAAACTTTTGAACCCAAAATTCATTACAAGGCCCTCTGGGATAAGCATTTTGGGCATTGCATCCACTTTCCCTATTTTACAAAAGATGAATGGGTCCGGTATGTTCTTAGGAAAATACATGACAATTTCATGTGGTTGATGAAGCCCTTCAAGATAACAAAAGATGCCATTAGGGAAGTAACTAGATTGCACTCATCTGGTTGGTTGCCTGCACTCAAATCTATCAAGAACCAGACAGTAAGTGAAGCTACCAGATCTAAGTTTGACAAAAGAGCAATGACAATAGAAGATATCACAGATCTAGACATCAAATTTGCCTCTATGATAATTGGTTATAAAATCTATCATTCCAGCAGGGAGAATTCTATGTCCAGAACTGTAATATATACTACATATTAGATGCTAAGGGAAAATGCAGATTATGATCTATGCGACCTTCTCCTGAACCAACTGTTAGAAAACTTACAGGAGATCAAGAAGGACAAGAAGAACTCATTCAAGTATGGTGGCTTAATACTGTGTCTGTTCTTTTACTATATGAATGAGCTACCTGGATCAAGTGGTTGGGTATGGCAAAATGATAGACCGATTGCCATACAAATCAAAGACTTGGAGGCAGTTGAGCCCAGAACAGTATGATAATGCCAATGGGCTATGAAGTAGATGAGAAAAATCCTAGAGCTACATGTTCAACACCTACTAAGTCAGCCTAAGGATCCTGAGGCAGAAAGATTTGGAACCTTTGAAGAACTAAGTGTAAAGATACATGTTGAACTAAGACAACCAAAAATAAAAAGGAAAGTTAGAAGGGAAGTAGAGGAAATTGGCAAAAGATTTGGCATATCAAAAGAGGCAGTTGATGCAAATAGAGAAAAAATAGAAAGAGCTGAGAAAGAGAAACAAGAAGCAAAAAAAGGAAGTGTTCTGGTACAAGCATCTTCCCAGACTAGATCCTCCAAGAGCTCTGCACCTGCCACCTCTAAGAGCACAAGAGCCTTCAAACCAAAAGCCAAGACATCTGAAAAGGGAGAAAAGAGAACAAAAACCAAGGCCACAAGGTCCTACATAAGCCAAAAGGATGATGAAGAAATAGAGACTGATGAGGAAGTTAAGAAAATGAAGAAGAAGAAGAAAACATCTGAGGAATCCTCTGCCGGCAAAAACAAAGAAGAAGAGGCAGAAGAATTTGTTGAAAGGCCCACTCTTTCTATTGATGATATCATCAAGGTAGTCACTGTGGATGGGAACCTATAACCAATCACAGAATTTTATGATGATTACAGCGATACTGACAAAAGAATTTTGGAAGAAGCTACAGTCAGGTACCTGAATATCTATAATAAAGCATTCATTGAAATCATTTCATTAATTCCCAAAAGTCTAGAGCAAGTACTTGAACTCAGAAAAGAGAATGCCAAAGGAAAGGATTTAGAGATCCAAGAAGAGATTGCAATTCAGCTCTATCCTTCCATTACTCCAAAAAAATTGAACATGATCTTTAAGGACTGCAAGGATGAGTTTCGGAGCAAAGCAAGAATGAACAAACTTATGCTTGGAGAGACTGATTAGGTGGCAAAAGAAATAGAAGACATCCTCCGGAATGCCTTCAAAAGATTCAATCTTCCTATTATAGAAGACATAGATGAAGAACCTTCTACCATGGATGTCAAAGGATTAAGTGCATCAAAAGAAGAATCTACTGAGAAAAATGTAGAAGAGTCAAAAGAGATAGATGAGGAGAAGTCTAAAGACTTGGATTCCTCTGTTATGGAAGAGGAAGTCCATGAAGAAGTTAACATCTCTCCTCCAGATCCCCCTGTAGACTCAAGAACTAAAGGAGAAGGAAGAAAAGAGGAGAAATTGAGTCAAGAAGAGGAGGTAAAGGGAAGAGAAGAAGAATAAATAGAGAAGATCTCTGATGACAATTCTGAGGCTGTAAAAGGAAAGAAGACTTTGTCTCTAGCAAGAGACATTGCAAAAGTAGTGAAGAACTTCTTGACCAAAGAGATGATGGAGATAGATGAACCGGAACTATTCCAAGGACCACTAAATTTTGATTCCCTCTCTCCGGTCCAAACAATGAAGGTAGCATCTTTTGCTCAAGATAAAGCAAAAGAAAATCATCTGAAGTCTCACATGGAAGACTGTGAACTGATAAAGATTGCATTCGGTGTGTTAGAGAAGATCATGCCTTCCTTTCAAAAGGATCCCTCAGCCTCTCCATCTGGTAACCTGAAATCTCTGGTAAACTCTGTCAACACTCATTTTGATTCTTTAAAGAAATTGGCAGAAGAAAAGGTCCAGAAAGAATTTTTGGGAAAGAGATTCACTGAAGTACAGGGACTCATAGCTAATGATAGGACCTTGGATATTGGGATAAAGAGCCTAGAAAATGCTCTTAAAGATGGTGGAGAAATTTTGTCTATCCTGGTCTAAAGTGACAGAGGATATTGAAAAGAAGGTGAAAGAACAAGAAGGTAAACTGTCAAGTTTATCTCAAAATTTTGATCCCCTCACCACATCCATAATGAATCAAGAGTGCCAGGCTATTTCCATTATAAATGAAATAAAGAGGCTTGAAAAGGAGAAGAAGAATATAATAAGCAGGATGAGTGAACTTAGAGGGATAATTATCCCTAAGTTAGAGGCCATGCATGAGGCCTTAACTGATGCTCAGACCACAGCCCAAACCAGTGATCCGACAGACTTAAGAAGGGAAGAAGCTTATGATTTTTTGTTGAGTGGTCACATTTCAATTTTGGACAGGTTGAAGCAGAGTTGGGTGATAGAATTTGTACAGTTAAAGACCACCTTTGCGGATATACTTAAGTATACGTAAGTATAACATGTATATATACTTATGCGGCTATGTATAGGTTAATTTTTGCAAATTTTGGTGTGCGGATTCCACCCTTTGCCATTGATGTCAAAGGGGGAGTGAGGAGTAGTGAAAAATGTGGAATCTAGCTAAGGGGGAGCTCTGGTAAAACAATGCATAAGATAAAGCATCAGCCAAGGGGGAGTTTGCTGTGACACTTAGTCATTTTTCACTAAGTGTTGCCATCAATGCCAAAGGGGGAGATTATTGGAAAGAGACACTGTATGGCTTCATGATTGTTGTCATTGATGGCAACAAAGTCTATTCCACACATCCGTAGCACATAGTATGACTATACTGGAAGTCAAATTAAAGAATGTTTTGGTCTAGTGAACAAGAATAGAGCATGCAGCAAGGTCTGACAATTAGGTTCAGATCTCTCAGATGGTGTAACTTAATAAGTTACAGAATTGGACAAGTCAAGAGGAGTATCATGAATACTACATTACAGAGATTGAGCCTCCGGTGATGAATCATTGAAAAGATATGAGCATCTAAATGTTGGGTTCCTGACAGGTAGAGCAAACTGAGGAAGAACTGATCGGCAGAATATCAGACTTTAATCTTGATGAGAAATTGATGGTAATCAAGCTATTTGAGGGATCATACATGGTTGGTTGACATGATTGATGACTTCTATGTCTATGTTTTTGATACATATCACACATTAAGCATGGATTCAGCTGACAGATCAATGTTTTGTAAATATCTTGAGTATTCCAGTTGCCGACTAGAAAGATGTTGAAATCCTTGATGCAGATATATATACTAGATGGATTTTAGTATGAAGGTGTGTGTATGATTACATAGTGTGTGAGGAAAGGCAAAGAGCAGTGTGGAAGCAGCAATACAAGTCCGGTATGTGACAGAATAGCAACACTATAACAGAGGAAGAATGAAGTGCATTAAATCAGTATATTGAGCCTAACCAGAACTGAACCTCAACATTAGCAGATGCTTCTCATCAGTTCAAACACTTGGTTACCTTCTATAAACTTTGTAGACAGTGAGTCTCTTGTAGGCAGTGTGCCTCTTGTGAGCAGTGTGCTCGAGCAATGAGCCCTAATTGGCAACTACCATTTTGTACTTCTTATTATTTTAATAGAGAATACAATCTTGGGTTAGTCACCCTGTGGTTTTTCCCTTAACATGGTTTTCCACGTAAAAATCCTTGTGTTATGTGTGTTGATTTTATTTCTGCTCTCATGATTATGTATGCTCTTATGTTTTGATGCTGCACTATTGTTAAAGAAGAAAAGAAAGTTAATATATTTAAGATAACTAATTCACCCCCCTCTCAGTTATTTGCCTTGTTTCCAACATATCCAAGCTGGTGCTTCCTTGCTAGTTTCTTCCCCTTTTTCATTTATCACCTCTTCTTGTGGTTTCTCTGTCTCCATTTGTTCCTATTGTTGTTGTTGTGGCTTTTTCTATGGTGGAGGATTCTGATCTAGAGGTGATTGCCCATGTGGAGGTGATGGCGATGCATTGTTTTGTTGTTGTGGCTCTTCTTCTTCATTCTCTTTTTCTTCTTCCTCCTCTTTTGTATTGATGCAGAGTGGAACGCAACGGAGGCTAACTAACAGGAAGGAGCTGCCAACAATACAAACAACCTGATAAAATTCTCTATCGGCTGAACATCATCATCATATTTCCCAACAACACCAACAGCATCATCATATTTCAGATGATCGCAAATATCCTCCTGTCGGTTACTATTTACCTCCTCCGCCTGTCGCCTATCATCATCATCATGATAATCAACGGGCGCAAACATCCTCCGGTTGCACTGTTCATCGGGTGCCAAATACAAGCGGCATCATCATGATATTCGTTATCACCTTCGTCAGCAGGATATCCAAATATCCGGTTGCTCCCGATATCCTGATGACGTTGCACTTCAACAACTTGCCCTCGATGCTCCACTACCCGACGATACAAGCAACAGCATCATGATATTGTTCATCCGGTTCCTCGAAACCTCCTGATGATGCTAATACAACTTCCTGCCTACGCCGATACCTTACCACTTAACGACAACAGGATAAACTCGCATTAAAGGATTTCTTAATATCCTGATGACGATGACGTCATATCATGATGACGATGACGTCACACATCATCCTGATGAACTCTTCAACACTTAGCCAAAAAAACTTAACTTTCACACCCGCATCCGTTAGCGATATGCGGATGATGAACTTCCTCCGAGAGATGATCCTGACTGCGATATATACACTGAGTATATATATACAACTCAAAACATCATGATGCACCTGCAACATGCAAACTTCAACAACTTCATGACCCGATCCTGATGGCGATGGATTTGCAGATGATGATGCGGCTCGTTCCGACTGGAAACGCACATGCAGACTCCTGTGTATCCTTCCACTGCATGTAAGCTCTCCGAACCACTCTATTTCATAAAGATCATGTGACGACCGGGCCGGATCACCTTCAAACCAAAATCTAACAACTTATCTTCTAGACCTAGCACATGAGGATGCTAGGCTGATTCACAGCATGCTACTAACAGATCTCCTGAACAATGCAATGCATAAACAGAAAACACAAATGCAAACTACACTATGATACAGGACCATTCCACCGATTTGCAGGATCAATCGGTGGAAGGGTTGAAAGTGCCCATTAACTTGCAAACAGAAAAGGAAATCAAAACAGATACAACTGATACAACCAGATACTGCAAAAGATGAGATCTTATTCAATTGAAATTCAAAAGTCCTGAATACAGCTTCACAATGTCTGAACTGCTCTCCTGAATCTCAACTCAACACAACACCAGTACATCTAGCAACATCAATATCAATCTCAATAATCAATCTGAACTATCAATACGAACTCAATGTCTAAACCCTAACAGATCGAAGGTATATATAACAAATCCTTCGAGTACTACCAACTTCACTTCCCAGCGGCTGGGAGCTTCCAAGCGGCTGGGAGAGAGGACAACTCAGACTATCTTATCCCGATCTCTAACTGCCTACACATACTCCTAGGCTGAACTAATACATAGCATCGGTCCAGTGGACCTTATTACATGATAAAGTCAAACATACTAAAAATAGCCTACTGCCCTGTCATCATGCTGATAACTATCCTACATCCTGATCATGTATGTCATCATGCGGACCTATATCCTGATCATGTGCGGGTGCGCCTGCACCATACTCCCCAAAAGAAGACAACTCAAGTCCACTTGAGTTGAGAGTATCAAGGTCGGCACCATGTTTCTGTATCTGTTCTGCAGTCATCCACACTGCTTCAGAAGTCGGCTGTCCCTTCCAAGAGACGAGGCACTCCAAGTACTTCTTGTTCCTGGTCTGTTTGACCACTCTAGTGTCCAAAATCTGCTGTATCTGTGGGGGATCATGTTGAGGAATGTCTTCAGCAATGGTATCCTGTAGGATATCCTGATCTGCATCTGGATTAGCCTTGTATGGAGTTAAATCACATACATTGAAGATAGGAGATAAACCGAGATCAGGTGGTAGTTGGATCTCATAAGCATTCTGTCCATGCTTTTGCAAAATCTGACATGGTCCAACTTTCTTTTGCATGAGCTTAGTATACTTCCCCTTAGGGAGCCTGTCTTTCTTCAAGTGAACCCAAACCAAATCTCCAACAGCAAATTGAACATCCTTCTTCTTCTTGTCAGCATATTCCTTATATTTCAAAGTAGATTGCTGGAGTTGGGTCTTAACCTGATCATGAACTTCTTTGATTGCTTCAGCAAAAGCTTCTCCATCGGCACTAACAGGATCTGCTGTAGGTAGCTCTCGCAACTCTAAAATACCTCTGGGATGCATTCCATACACTACCTGAAAAGGCGATTTTCCTGTGCTCCTGTTGACAGTATCATTATATGAAAACTCAGCTTGAGACAGAATATTGTCCCACTTCTCTCCATGCTGTTTTGTCAAGCATCTAAGTAGATTCCCCAAGGAACGGTTCACAACCTCAGTTTGTCCATCCGTTTGAGGATGATATGCAGAGGAAAAAGATAAATTGGTTCCCAATTTCCTCCATAGGGTTCTCCAAAAGTGACCCACAAACTTCACATCTCTGTCTGAAACTATGCTCAAAGGCAATCCATGAATTCTGACAATTTCCCTGAAGAATAAATCTGCAATATATGAGGCATCTGCAGTGGTTTTGCATGGCAAGAAATGTGCCATCTTACTGAATCTATCCACTACAACAAAGACACTGTCAAATCCTCTCCTGGTCCTTGGCAAACCTAAAACAAAATCCATACTGATACTTTCCCATGGTCTGGAAGGAATGGGTAAGGGCTGGTATAACCCTGCATTAGTTGACCTGCCTTTAGCCTTCTGACAAATTACACAGGTTTCTACAAATTTCCTGACATCTGACTGCAACTTAGGCCAGAAATAATGCCTCCTGACCAGATCAAGGGTCTTGTCTAGACCAAAATGACCTGCCATGGCTCCACAATGTTTCTCCTTGATTATATTCAACCTCATAGAACACCTTGGGATACACAACTGTCCACCCTTGAACAGCAATCCATCCTGGATCAGGAATTCAGAGAACTCAGCATGGTATTTCTCCCCAAAAGAAGTACAGACCTGATATATTTCTCCAAAATCTGCATCAGACTCATACATGGTCTTGAGTGAATCAATACCAACACTCTCTAATTGAATCTGATTGACTGTGAGAACTCTTCTGCTCAAAGCATCTGCAACTTTGTTCTTAACCCCCTTCTTATGCTTCAAGGTAAAAGTGAAAGCCTGTAGTGTTTCTACCCACTTCATATGTCTGTGGTTCAGCTTCTCCTGACTGTTGATGAAACTCAAAGCCTGGTTGTCTGTGAAAACTATGAACTCCTTTGGCAACAGGTAATGCCTCCATTTCTTTAGGGACTGAACTAAGGCATACATTTCCAGATCATATGATGAATACCTTTTCTTAGCATCATTTAGCTTTTCACTGAAAAATGCAATTGGTCTACCCTCTTGACTGAGTACTGCTCCAATGGCCATGTGACTGGCATCACACTCTACCTGAAAGATCTTGTTAAAATCTGGAAGTGCAAGGACTGGCTGCTGTGCCACCTTCCTCTTTAATGCCTCAAAGGAATCATCTGCTCCTTGAGTCCAAACAAACCTGCACTTCTGTCCTCCTTTTATGGTATCCAACATGGGTGCACAAATATGACTGAACCCTCTGATGAACTTTCTGTAGAAGGTTTCTAACCCATGGAAACTTCTAACTTCATTCATGGTCTGTGGAGTTGGCCAATTCAATATGGCACTCACCTTCTCCTTATCCATCTGCAGCTTTCCTTGTGAAATGACAAAACCTAAATAGGTGATCTCCTGTTTCATGAACAGACACTTGTCCAAGTTTATCATCAGCTTCTCTTCATGGAGCCTCTTGAGAACCAGCTCTATATGCCTGAGATGTTCTTCTCTGGTGTTACTGAAAATCAGAATGTCATCTAAATAGACTATGACAAACTTACCAATGAATTCCTTCAGAACCTCATTCATCAGCCTCATGAAAGTACTAGGGGCATTAGACAAACCAAATGGCATAACCTTCCATTCATACAAACCTTCATTTGTTTTGAATGCTGTCTTCCACTCATCACCTGGTCTAATCCTGATCTGATGGTATCCACTCTTCAAGTCTATTTTTGTGAAGTACTTAGCATTTCCCAAACAATCAAGTAAATCCTCAATTCTAGGGATTGGAAACCTATACCTGATTGTGATCTTGTTGATGGCTCTGGAATCTGTACAAAGTCTCCAAGTGCCTCCCTTCTTTGGTGCTAGTACAGCTGGTACTGCACATGGACTCAAACTCTTTCCAATCAGACCTGAATTCATCAATTCTTCAATCTGTCTGGCTACTTCTGCATTCTGTTCTGGGGTAAGCTTATAAGCTGCTTTATTTGGAAGTGTAGACCCTGGAATCAAGTCTATGCAATGACTGATATCTCTGACAGGTGGTAGGGATCTTGGCATTCCCTCTAAGATAACACCTTTGTACTTATCCAACAACTCTTGGACAGCTGGGTCTATCAACCTTGGCTTCTTCTCTTTCTTGGCTTCGTGCTGTTGTTTCTTATTCACACTCATACAGGGGATCAGGGCATATGCAACTGCACCTTCTGCTGCTACTTCTTTTATGAACTGTTTGCCTTCCATCAGCATGACCTTCACTTCCTTGCCTTTAGACTTCTCCTCTTTCTCCTTCAATGGGAATAGTGTTATATCTATACCATCTTTAGTGATTTTATAGGTGTTTTTAACACCATCATGCTGTGCCTTCAGATCATATTGCCATGGTCTTCCAAACAAAAGGTTGCAAGCATCCATCTTGGTGATATCAAACAACAACTTATCCTTATATCCACCAATCTGAAACTCTACCCAAGCCTGCTCTTCTACAGTTGTCTGCTGACCTTGAGTAAGCCATGAGACTTTATATGGAGCTGGATGAGGTAATCTCTTAAGCTTCAGCTTCACCACCATTTCTTTAGACACAAAGTTCTCAGTAGAACCAGAATCAATCAAAACTTTACAAGCCTTACCTCCTGCTTTGCAAGTGGTTCTGAAAAGGGACTTTCTCTGAGGGGCTTCCTTATCAGGTACCTTCATGGTAGTCACTGTTCTTCTCATCATCAGGGACTCTCCACTTTCTGGATAACCATAATTCTCAGGACCATTCACACTCTGAAATTCATTAGAGCTTGTCCTACTTTGATTATCAGGTTCATTGACCAGATTTGTCCTCCTTTCTCCTGCTGAGCTTGTGGCCTTGTCTGGACATCTGCTGGCTATATGGCCTTCTTTGTTACAGTTGTAGCATCTGATGGATCCTCTGCCCTGGGATCTTCCTCTGAAAGGTCTTCTACCTCTGAAGTTTCCTTGCTGACTGAAATTCTCTCTCTGATTCTGACTATTGTTGCCCTTGCTATTGTCCTGACTGGACTCTCCTTGATATCCCTGTCCATGTCCTCTGCCTCTGAAAGGACTTCTTCCACCTCTTTGTTGTCTTCCTCTTCTCACGGCCTTGCTTTCTGCAATCTATTTCTTCACCAGAACTGCCAACTCAGCGTTGGTCATCTTTGTTGGAAACTCAAATGTTCCTTCTTCGTCTGACATCCTGCTTATCTTTTCCAAAAGATCCTAACCTTTTCTCTGATACCACTATGATGCAGAGTGGAACGCAACGGAGGCTAACTAACAGGAAGGAGCTGCCAACAATACAAACAACCTGATAAAATTCTCTATCGGCTGAACATCATCATCATATTTCCCAACAACACCAACAGCATCATCATATTTTGGATGATCGCAAATATCCTCCTGTCGGTTACTATTTACCTCCTCCGCCTGTCGCCTATCATCATCATCATGATAATCAACGGGCGCAAACATCCTCCGGTTGCACTGTTCATTGGGTGCCAAATACAAGCGGCATCATCATGATATTCGTTATCACCTTCGTCAGCAGGATATCCAAATATCCGGTTGCTCCCGATATCCTGATGACGTTGCACTTCAACAACTTGCCCTCGATGCTCCACTGCCCGACGATACAAGCAACAGCATCATGATATTGTTCATCTGGTTCCTCGAAACCTCCTGATGATGCTAATACAACTTCCTGCCTATAACCAATCTTTCTATTGATGATATCATCAAGGTAGTCACTGTGGATGGGAACCTATAACCAATCACAGAATTTTATGATGATTACAGCGATACTGACAAAAGAATTTTGGAAGAAGCTACAGTCAGGTACCTGAATATCTATAATAAAGCATTCATTGAAATCATTTCATTAATTCCCAAAAGTCTAGAGCAAGTACTTGAACTCAGAAAAGAGAATGCCAAAGGAAAGGATTTAGAGATCCAAGAAGAGATTGC
Source organism: Cunninghamia lanceolata (assembly GCA_027924645.1). NCBI lineage: Eukaryota > Viridiplantae > Streptophyta > Pinopsida > Cupressales > Cupressaceae > Cunninghamia > Cunninghamia lanceolata. The sequence continues at coordinate 2,152,493 of BSBN01000243.1, forward strand.
AATTCAGCTCTATCCTTCCATTACTCCAAAAAAATTGAACATGATCTTTAAGGACTGCAAGGATGAGTTTCGGAGCAAAGCAAGAATGAACAAACTTATGCTTGGAGAGACTGATTAGGTGGCAAAAGAAATAGAAGACATCCTCCGGAATGCCTTCAAAAGATTCAATCTTCCTATTATAGAAGACATAGATGAAGAACCTTCTACCATGGATGTCAAAGGATTAAGTGCATCAAAAGAAGAATCTACTGAGAAAAATGTAGAAGAGTCAAAAGAGATAGATGAGGAGAAGTCTAAAGACTTGGATTCCTCTGTTATGGAAGAGGAAGTCCATGAAGAAGTTAACATCTCTCCTCCAGATCCCCCTGTAGACTCAAGAACTAAAGGAGAAGGAAGAAAAGAGGAGAAATTGAGTCAAGAAGAGGAGGTAAAGGGAAGAGAAGAAGAATAAATAGAGAAGATCTCTGATGACAATTCTGAGGCTGTAAAAGGAAAGAAGACTTTGTCTCTAGCAAGAGACATTGCAAAAGTAGTGAAGAACTTCTTGACCAAAGAGATGATGGAGATAGATGAACCGGAACTATTCCAAGGACCACTAAATTTTGATTCCCTCTCTCCGGTCCAAACAATGAAGGTAGCATCTTTTGCTCAAGATAAAGCAAAAGAAAATCATCTGAAGTCTCACATGGAAGACTGTGAACTGATAAAGATTGCATTCGGTGTGTTAGAGAAGATCATGCCTTCCTTTCAAAAGGATCCCTCAGCCTCTCCATCTGGTAACCTGAAATCTCTGGTAAACTCTGTCAACACTCATTTTGATTCTTTAAAGAAATTGGCAGAAGAAAAGGTCCAGAAAGAATTTTTGGGAAAGAGATTCACTGAAGTACAGGGACTCATAGCTAATGATAGGACCTTGGATATTGGGATAAAGAGCCTAGAAAATGCTCTTAAAGATGGTGGAGAAATTTTGTCTATCCTGGTCTAAAGTGACAGAGGATATTGAAAAGAAGGTGAAAGAACAAGAAGGTAAACTGTCAAGTTTATCTCAAAATTTTGATCCCCTCACCACATCCATAATGAATCAAGAGTGCCAGGCTATTTCCATTATAAATGAAATAAAGAGGCTTGAAAAGGAGAAGAAGAATATAATAAGCAGGATGAGTGAACTTAGAGGGATAATTATCCCTAAGTTAGAGGCCATGCATGAGGCCTTAACTGATGCTCAGACCACAGCCCAAACCAGTGATCCGACAGACTTAAGAAGGGAAGAAGCTTATGATTTTTTGTTGAGTGGTCACATTTCAATTTTGGACAGGTTGAAGCAGAGTTGGGTGATAGAATTTGTACAGTTAAAGACCACCTTTGCGGATATACTTAAGTATACGTAAGTATAACATGTATATATACTTATGCGGCTATGTATAGGTTAATTTTTGCAAATTTTGGTGTGCGGATTCCACCCTTTGCCATTGATGTCAAAGGGGGAGTGAGGAGTAGTGAAAAATGTGGAATCTAGCTAAGGGGGAGCTCTGGTAAAACAATGCATAAGATAAAGCATCAGCCAAGGGGGAGTTTGCTGTGACACTTAGTCATTTTTCACTAAGTGTTGCCATCAATGCCAAAGGGGGAGATTATTGGAAAGAGACACTGTATGGCTTCATGATTGTTGTCATTGATGGCAACAAAGTCTATTCCACACATCCGTAGCACATAGTATGACTATACTGGAAGTCAAATTAAAGAATGTTTTGGTCTAGTGAACAAGAATAGAGCATGCAGCAAGGTCTGACAATTAGGTTCAGATCTCTCAGATGGTGTAACTTAATAAGTTACAGAATTGGACAAGTCAAGAGGAGTATCATGAATACTACATTACAGAGATTGAGCCTCCGGTGATGAATCATTGAAAAGATATGAGCATCTAAATGTTGGGTTCCTGACAGGTAGAGCAAACTGAGGAAGAACTGATCGGCAGAATATCAGACTTTAATCTTGATGAGAAATTGATGGTAATCAAGCTATTTGAGGGATCATACATGGTTGGTTGACATGATTGATGACTTCTATGTCTATGTTTTTGATACATATCACACATTAAGCATGGATTCAGCTGACAGATCAATGTTTTGTAAATATCTTGAGTATTCCAGTTGCCGACTAGAAAGATGTTGAAATCCTTGATGCAGATATATATACTAGATGGATTTTAGTATGAAGGTGTGTGTATGATTACATAGTGTGTGAGGAAAGGCAAAGAGCAGTGTGGAAGCAGCAATACAAGTCCGGTATGTGACAGAATAGCAACACTATAACAGAGGAAGAATGAAGTGCATTAAATCAGTATATTGAGCCTAACCAGAACTGAACCTCAACATTAGCAGATGCTTCTCATCAGTTCAAACACTTGGTTACCTTCTATAAACTTTGTAGACAGTGAGTCTCTTGTAGGCAGTGTGCCTCTTGTGAGCAGTGTGCTCGAGCAATGAGCCCTAATTGGCAACTACCATTTTGTACTTCTTATTATTTTAATAGAGAATACAATCTTGGGTTAGTCACCCTGTGGCTTTTCCCTTAACATGGTTTTCCACGTAAAAATCCTTGTGTTATGTGTGTTGATTTTATTTCTGCTCTCATGATTATGTATGCTCTTATGTTTTGATGCTGCACTATTGTTAAAGAAGAAAAGAAAGTTAATATATTTAAGATAACTAATTCACCCCCCTCTCAGTTATTTGCCTTGTTTCCAACATATCCAAGCTGGTGCTTCCTTGCTAGTTTCTTCCCCTTTTTCATTTATCACCTCTTCTTGTGGTTTCTCTGTCTCCATTTGTTCCTATTGTTGTTGTTGTGGCTTTTTCTATGGTGGAGGATTCTGATCTAGAGGTGATTGCCCATGTGGAGGTGATGGCGATGCATTGTTTTGTTGTTGTGGCTCTTCTTCTTCATTCTCTTTTTCTTCTTCCTCCTCTTTTGTATTGATGCAGAGTGGAACGCAACGGAGGCTAACTAACAGGAAGGAGCTGCCAACAATACAAACAACCTGATAAAATTCTCTATCGGCTGAACATCATCATCATATTTCCCAACAACACCAACAGCATCATCATATTTCGGATGATCGCAAATATCCTCCTGTTGGTTACTATTTACCTCCTCCACCTGTCGCCTATCATCATCATCATGATAATCAACGGGCGCAAACATCCTCCGGTTGCACTGTTCATCAGGTGCCAAATACAAGCGGCATCATCATGATATTCGTTATCACCTTCGTCAGCAGGATATCCAAATATCCGGTTGCTCCCGATATCCTGATGACGTTGCACTTCAACAACTTGCCCTCGATGCTCCACTACCCGACGATACAAGCAACAGCATCATGATATTGTTCATCCGGTTCCTCGAAACCTCCTGATGATGCTAATACAACTTCCTGCCTACGCCGATACCTTACCACTTAACGACAACAAGATAAACTCGCATTAAAGGATTTCTTAATATCCTGATGACGATGACGTCATATCATGATGACGATGACGTCACACATCATCCTGATGAACTCTTCAACACTTAGCCAAAAAAACTTAACTTTCACACCCGCATCCGTTAGCGATATGCGGATGATGAACTTCCTCCGAGAGATGATCCTGACTGCGATATATACACTGAGTATATATATACAACTCAAAACATCATGATGCACCTGCAACATGCAAACTTCAACAACTTCATGACCCGATCCTGATGGCGATGGATTTGCAGATGATGATGCGGCTCGTTCCGACTGGAAACGCACATGCAGACTCCTGTGTATCCTTCCACTGCATGTAAGCTCTCCGAACCACTCTATTTCACAAAGATCATGTGACGACCAGGCCGGATCACCTTCAAACCAAAATCTAACAACTTATCTTCTAGACCTAGCACATGAGGATGCTAGGCTGATTCACAGCATGCTACTAACAGATCTCCTGAACAATGCAATGCATAAACAGAAAACACAAATGCAAACTAAACTATGATACAGGACCATTCCACCGATTTGCAGGATCAATCGGTGGAAGGGTTGAAAGTGCCCATTAACTTGCAAACAGAAAAGGAAATCAAAACAGATACAACTGATACAACCAGATACTGCAAAAGATGAGATCTTATTCAATTGAAATTCAAAAGTCCTGAATACAGCTTCACAATGTCTGAACTGCTCTCCTGAATCTCAACTCAACACAACACCAGTACATCTAGCAACATCAATATCAATCTCAATAATCAATCTGAACTATCAATACGAACTCAATGTCTAAACCCTAACAGATCGAAGGTATATATAACAAATCCTTCGAGTACTACCAACTTCACTTCCCAGCGGCTGGGAGCTTCCAAGCGGCTGGGAGAGAGGACAACTCAGACTATCTTATCCCGATCTCTAACTGCCTACACATACTCCTAGGCTGAACTAATACATAGCATCGGTCCAGTGGACCTTATTACATGATAAAGTCAAACATACTAAAAATAGCCTACTGCCCTGTCATCATGCTGATAACTATCCTACATCCTGATCATGTATGTCATCATGCGGACCTATATCCTGATCATGTGCGGGTGCGCCTGCACCATACTCCCCAAAAGAAGACAACTCAAGTCCACTTGAGTTGAGAGTATCAAGGTCGGCACCATGTTTCTGTATCTGTTCTGCAGTCATCCACACTGCTTCAGAAGTCGGCTGTCCCTTCCAAGAGACGAGGCACTCCAAGTACTTCTTGTTCCTGGTCTGTTTGACCACTCTAGTGTCCAAAATCTGCTGTATCTGTGGGGGATCATGTTGAGGAATGTCTTCAGCAATGGTATCCTGTAGGATATCCTGATCTGCATCTGGATTAGCCTTGTATGGAGTTAAATCACATACATTGAAGATAGGAGATAAACCGAGATCAGGTGGTAGTTGGATCTCATAAGCATTCTGTCCATGCTTTTGCAAAATCTGACATGGTCCAACTTTCTTTTGCATGAGCTTAGTATACTTCCCCTTAGGGAGCCTGTCTTTCTTCAAGTGAACCCAAACCAAATCTCCAACAGCAAATTGAACATCCTTCTTCTTCTTGTCAGCATATTCCTTATATTTCAAAGTAGATTGCTGGAGTTGGGTCTTAACCTGATCATGAACTTCTTTGATTGCTTCAGCAAAAGCTTCTCCATCGGCACTAACAGGATCTGCTGTAGGTAGCTCTCGCAACTCTAAAATACCTCTGGGATGCATTCCATACACTACCTGAAAAGGCGATTTTCCTGTGCTCCTGTTGACAGTATCATTATATGAAAACTCAGCTTGAGACAGAATATTGTCCCACTTCTCTCCATGCTGTTTTGTCAAGCATCTAAGTAGATTCCCCAAGGAACGGTTCACAACCTCAGTTTGTCCATCCGTTTGAGGATGATATGCAGAGGAAAAAGATAAATTGGTTCCCAATTTCCTCCATAGGGTTCTCCAAAAGTGACCCACAAACTTCACATCTCTGTCTGAAACTATGCTCAAAGGCAATCCATGAATTCTGACAATTTCCCTGAAGAATAAATCTGCAATATATGAGGCATCTGCAGTGGTTTTGCATGGCAAGAAATGTGCCATCTTACTGAATCTATCCACTACAACAAAGACACTGTCAAATCCTCTCCTGGTCCTTGGCAAACCTAAAACAAAATCCATACTGATACTTTCCCTTGGTCTGGAAGGAATGGGTAAGGGCTGGTATAACCCTGCATTAGTTGACCTGCCTTTAGCCTTCTGACAAATTACACAGGTTTCTACAAATTTCCTGACATCTGACTGCAACTTAGGCCAGAAATAATGCCTCCTGACCAGATCAAGGGTCTTGTCTAGACCAAAATGACCTGCCATGGCTCCACAATGTTTCTCCTTGATTATATTCAACCTCATAGAACACCTTGGGATACACAACTGTCCACCCTTGAACAGCAATCCATCCTGGATCAGGAATTCAGAGAACTCAGCATGGTATTTCTCCCCAAAAGAAGTACAGACCTGATATATTTCTCCAAAATCTGCATCAGACTCATACATGGTCTTGAGTGAATCAATACCAACACTCTCTAATTGAATCTGATTGACTGTGAGAACTCTTCTGCTCAAAGCATCTGCAACTTTGTTCTTAACCCCCTTCTTATGCTTCAAGGTAAAAGTGAAAGCCTGTAGTGTTTCTACCCACTTCATATGTCTGTGGTTCAGCTTCTCCTGACTGTTGATGAAACTCAAAGCCTGGTTGTCTGTGAAAACTATGAACTCCTTTGGCAACAGGTAATGCCTCCATTTCTTTAGGGACTGAACTAAGGCATACATTTCCAGATCATATGATGAATACCTTTTCTTAGCATCATTTAGCTTTTCACTGAAAAATGCAATTGGTCTACCCTCTTGACTGAGTACTGCTCCAATGGCCATGTGACTGGCATCACACTCTACCTGAAAGATCTTGTTAAAATCTGGAAGTGCAAGGACTGGCTGCTGTGCCACCTTCCTCTTTAATGCCTCAAAGGAATCATCTGCTCCTTGAGTCCAAACAAACCTGCACTTCTGTCCTCCTTTTATGGTATCCAACATGGGTGCACAAATATGACTGAACCCTCTGATGAACTTTCTGTAGAAGGTTGCTAACCCATGGAAACTTCTAACTTCATTCATGGTCTGTGGAGTTGGCCAATTCAATATGGCACTCACCTTCTCCTTATCCATCTGCAGCTTTCCTTGTGAAATGACAAAACCTAAATAGGTGATCTCCTGTTTCATGAACAGACACTTGTCCAAGTTTATCATCAGCTTCTCTTCATGGAGCCTCTTGAGAACCAGCTCTATATGCCTGAGATGTTCTTCTCTGGTGTTACTGAAAATCAGAATGTCATCTAAATAGACTATGACAAACTTACCAATGAATTCCTTCAGAACCTCATTCATCAGCCTCATGAAAGTACTAGGGGCATTAGACAAACCAAATGGCATAACCTTCCATTCATACAAACCTTCATTTGTTTTGAATGCTGTCTTCCACTCATCACCTGGTCTAATCCTGATCTGATGGTATCCACTCTTCAAGTCTATTTTTGTGAAGTACTTAGCATTTCCCAAACAATCAAGTAAATCCTCAATTCTGGGGATTGGAAACCTATACCTGATTGTGATCTTGTTGATGGCTCTGGAATCTGTACAAAGTCTCCAAGTGCCTCCCTTCTTTGGTGCTAGTACAGCTGGTACTGCACATGGACTCAAACTCTTTCCAATCAGACCTGAATTCATCAATTCTTCAATCTGTCTGGCTACTTCTGCATTCTGTTCTGGGGTAAGCTTATAAGCTGCTTTATTTGGAAGTGTAGACCCTGGAATCAAGTCTATGCAATGACTGATATCTCTGACAGGTGGTAGGGATCTTGGCATTCCCTCTAAGATAACACCTTTGTACTTATCCAACAACTCTTGGACAGCTGGGTCTATCAACCTTGGCTTCTTCTCTTTCTTGGCTTCGTGCTGTTGTTTCTTATTCACACTCATACAGGGGATCAGGGCATATGCAACTGCACCTTCTGCTGCTACTTCTTTTATGAACTGTTTGCCTTCCATCAGCATGACCTTCACTTCCTTGCCTTTAGACTTCTCCTCTTTCTCCTTCAATGGGAATAGTGTTATATCTATACCATCTTTAGTGATTTTATAGGTGTTTTTAACACCATCATGCTGTGCCTTCAGATCATATTGCCATGGTCTTCCAAACAAAAGGTTGCAAGCATCCATCTTGGTGATATCAAACAACAACTTATCCTTATATCCACCAATCTGAAACTCTACCCAAGCCTGCTCTTCTACAGTTGTCTGCTGACCTTGAGTAAGCCATGAGACTTTATATGGAGCTGGATGAGGTAATCTCTTAAGCTTCAGCTTCACCACCATTTCTTCAGACACAAAGTTCTCAGTAGAACCAGAATCAATCAAAACTTTACAAGCCTTACCTCCTGCTTTGCAAGTGGTTCTGAAAAGGGACTTTCTCTGAGGGGCTTCCTTATCAGGTACCTTCATGGTAGTCACTGTTCTTCTCATCATCAGGGATTCTCCACTTTCTGGATAACCATAATTCTCAGGACCATTCACACTCTGAAATTCATTAGAGCTTGTCCTACTTTGATTATCAGGTTCATTGACCAGATTTGTCCTCCTTTCTCCTGCTGAGCTTGTGGCCTTGTCTGGACATCTGCTGGCTATATGGCCTTCTTTGTTACAGTTGTAGCATCTGATGGATCCTCTGCCCTGGGATCTCACTCTGAAAGGTCTTCTACCTCTGAAGTTTCCTTGCTGACTGAAATTCTCTCTCTGATTCTGACTATTGTTGCCCTTGCTATTGTCCTGACTGGACTCTCCTTGATATCCCTGTCCATGTCCTCTGCCTCTGAAAGGACTTCTTCCACCTCTTTGTTGTCTTCCTCTTCTCACGGCCTTGCTTTCTGCAATCTGTTTCTTCACCAGAACTGCCAACTCAGCGTTGGTCATCTTTGTTGGAAACTCAAATGTTCCTTCTTCGTCTGACATCCTGCTTATCTTTTCCAAAAGATCCTAACCTTTTCTCTGATACCACTATGATGCAGAGTGGAACGCAACGGAGGCTAACTAACAGGAAGGAGCTGCCAACAATACAAACAACCTGATAAAATTCTCTATCGGCTGAACATCATCATCATATTTCCCAACAACACCAACAGCATCATCATATTTCGGATGATCGCAAATATCCTCCTGTCGGTTACTATTTACCTCCTCCGCCTGTCGCCTATCATCATCATCATGATAATCAACGGGCGCAAACATCCTCCGGTTGCACTGTTCATTGGGTGCCAAATACAAGCGGCATCATCATGATATTCGTTATCACCTTCGTCAGCAGGATATCCAAATATCCGGTTGCTCCCGATATCCTGATGACGTTGCACTTCAACAACTTGCCCTCGATGCTCCACTGCCCGACGATACAAGCAACAGCATCATGATATTGTTCATCTGGTTCCTCGAAACCTCCTGATGATGCTAATACAACTTCCTGCCTACGCTGATACCTTACCACTTAACGACAATAGGATAAACTCGCATTAAAGGATTTCTTAATATCCTAATGACGATGACGTCATATCATGATGACGATGACGTCACACATCATCCTGATGAACTCTTCAACACTTAGCCAAAAAAACTTAACTTTCACACCCGCATCCGTTAGCGATATGCGGATGATGAACTTCCTCCGAGAGATGATCCTGACTGCGATATATACACTGAGTATATATATACAACTCAAAACATCATGATGCACCTGCAACATGCAAACTTCAACAACTTCATGACCCGATCCTGATGGCGATGGATTCGCAGATGATGATGCGGCTCGTTCCGACTGGAAACGCACATGCAGACTCCTATGTATCCTTCCACTGCAGGTAAGCTCTCCGAACCACTCTATTTCACAAAGATCATGTGACGACCGGGCCGGATCACCTTCAAACCAAAATCTAACAACTTATCTTCTAGACCTAGCACATGAGGATGCTAGGCTGATTCACAGCATGCTACTAACAGATCTCCTGAACAATGCAATGCATAAACAGAAAACACAAATGCAAACTAAACTATGATACAGGACCATTCCACCGATTTGCAGGATCAACCGGTGGAAGGGTTGAAAGTGCCCATTAACTTGCAAACAGAAAAGGAAATCAAAACAGATACAACTGATACAACCAGATACTGCAAAAGATGAGATCTTATTCAATTGAAATTCAAAAGTCCTGAATACAGCTTCACAATGTCTGAACTGCTCTCCTGAATCTCAACTCAACACAACACCAGTACATCTAGCAACATCAATATCAATCTCAATAATCAATCTGAACTATCAATACGAACTCAATGTCTAAACCCTAACAGATCGAAGGTATATATAACAAATCCTTCGAGTACTACCAACTTCACTTCCCAGCGGCTGGGAGCTTCCAAGCGGCTGGGAGAGAGGACAACTCAGACTATCTTATCCCGATCTCTAACTGCCTACACATACTCCTAGGCTGAACTAATACATAGCATTGGTCCAGTGGACCTTATTACATGATAAAGTCAAACATACTAAAAATAGCCTACTGCCCTGTCATCATGCTGATAACTATCCTACATCCTGATCATGTATGTCATCATGCGGACCTATATCCTGATCATGTGCGGGTGCGCCTGCACCATGTATCTTCTCCAATATCCTGCTATGTATCTTCTTCCTCTTCATTCTCTTCTTGTTTACTTTGTTCAATATTAACATTAGGAACACTTGAAACATTAATACTAGAAATACCTAATGACATTATTTCCCATGTCTGTACCTCAGTTTAAACTTGTACATTCTTAGGCATGCTTGCCTATGTTGATTGTGACGGTTGACTTCAAGATACATCCAGCTCTATAATTTTTTCTTCTTTTTCTTGCTTCGCTACCTGTTGTGCAACAACCTGTACTTCTTTAATGATTTCTGGAGACACAAGTTGACCAAAAGGGTCCACTACCTCCAGGTTATCTTGTATATTTTCTCCTTTTTCCATTGGGGTTTGTGCCCTCTTCATAGACATCTGAGCACTATGTTCTAGTATAAGGGAGCTCTTTGATGTTCCTTCTTCCTCTTCTTCTCTACCCCTATATTTGCTCCAAATTGTGTTTCTTCATCATCACTACTATCATTATCAATGTTTACAATTTCTCCCACCATTTTGACCTATTGGGTTTTTGACTCTTGTAGTTTTGCTTTAGTCAATTCTTGTTTGACTTTTATGTAGCCTTGTCTTCTCTCTTCAAGTGTAGAATTCGTGGATATAAGCTTTTTTCTTGTTCCTATCCGTGGAGCATCAACAATCATAGTGGGTATCTGTGCCTTCCCTTTTGGGGTATCTATGATCACATCTTTTATTGTATGCTTCTCTACTGGCACCTCTAGATTTTGCACTTGCTCTATAGTAACCCTTGGTGTTTGTGCTTGTTTCACATTAGTTCCTTGTCTTGATGTCCCTTCTTCTATGAATGTACTTGAAGGAATGGTGACGATGATACCAAGAGCATAAGGATCCATAAGGGTGGCATTCTTTTCCTTATCAAGAATTGTAGTTTCTACAATTTTTCTCCTCTTTTCATAAAAACACAGTAAATCATCCTCATTTTCTCTTTCTCTCTTCTTTCCTTTCTTCCAATATGTGGCTACAATACCCTAAGCCTTAAGCTCTTCCATCTTATCATTCGGCCATGTCTTAGAAAACAAAATAATTGGATTAGATATCACCTCCAAGGATGTCTCCTCTGGCTCTTACCAATTTGGTTCATTAATGGACAGTAGTGCCAATCCCTTACTTTCATAACTTTTGTGTAATACTTTACCATCATCTTTTGTAACTTCTTGAGGTACACTAATTCCCCCATGGTTTTCATTTGCTCTAAGGTCAATCTCTGATGAGCCCTTTTCCTCACCTCTTTCTCATTCTCACAATCTGACCAAAATTCCTCAATGTGGACTTGATGTCTATATTTCTTATCAATGTAATTTTGGATTCTATGGAAAGGGTCAAAATGTTTAACTAAGTGAAATTTTTCAAACCCATAGTATCTCAGTTCCCTCTCTAATTCTTGAGCTATATTCTCATTATAATATGAATAATTACCAATTATCTAGGGGAATTTGATGTTTTCTCTGCCAAATTTCTTCTTATACATTCTAAACACATTCAAAATCTACCTCGAGAATTCTAATACAATTAACCTATCCAGAGGATACCTTGGCAACTTGAATGGTTTGCCCTCAAACTCTTCAATTCTAATGTATGTGAATGTAGGAAATTGTATATAGCAAGAACTGAAAAGGCTTATGGCATTTGTTGAATAACCTTCTATCCTTATCTCTTGTTAGAACTCTTACCAAATAAGTATAAAATACATCATTAACTCTTGCATACTTTTGTAATGCATTCTCCTCCTATAAGTCAAGATAATGATCATAAACCAATTTTTGGCCTAGGCTGTTTCCCAAGGTACCTACTCTATCAATCCTAGCCAATGGAGGCATTTCAACTACACATGCATAAATCACATAACAAGACAAATAGATTTTTCTATTCTTCTTAAATTCCATTACTTATTTGTATATTACAGTACTGATAGCCCTAGCCCAATGAATTGTTCTAGGCTTTTCTTTGATATACTAAATGATGGTGAACATCCATGGCTTGAACTTTGTTGCATCTTTTAATCCAACCATCCTACTCAATAATGTGATCATTATGTGCATTTATTCTTTGAAGTCAATCATGTAAAAACTCTTCGGCACTCTTACTACAACCTTTGGTTTGTTTTCTACTATATACCACCCATAGAAAATTGTATTTTTACACTCTTTCTCATTTTTAGTAAAATCTAAAGCATACTGATCTATATCAACATCCATCATTTGATCTTTAATCTCCATGCCAAATGTTCTGGCTATTCCCTCTATGGACAAATCTACAATAGTCTGCCCATTATGTATTACTTTTCTAATACTCAAATTATATAGGCTTATGCATTCTAATATCAAATCTTTGGCCTCCATTTCCAATGGAAAACTAGCACCTCTGTACAAGACCTTTTCCCAAATTTTTCTCATGTCTGGAGTGGCATTTGGTGCCATGATTTTATGTAGTACATCCTGTTGGCAAGAGACATTGCTAGGCATGTTAGGTGTTGTCATTGATGGCAACTAAATCTACCTTACACATCTACATTGTATCATTTGATCATACCGGAAGTTAGATTGGAGATTTATCTAAGTCTGGATAGATAGGAACATAGCATATGACAAGGTTTAGCATTTTGGTCTGCATTTCTTCACAAGTAATCATATTGTGCTGCAAATCTGAGGGAATGTTAAGAGACATTAGGACTACCTAAATCTAAATTTTTAGCCTCCAGTGATGAATGGATTGAAAGTTACAAGAATTTGAGTATTGGGTTTTGGTTAGACAACTCAGTCCATTGAAGAATGAGCTGACTTGGTGTTTGATCCTTGTGCAGATTAAGAGAAGTGGTTGGTTGAATAATATATGAGATCTAGTGGTATTGGCCGACATGACTAGTGACTTGAATACATAGGTTTTGATTCACAGTAATGTTTGTGCATGGATTCAGTCGACAGAATAGTGATCTTGAAAAGTTTCTAAGTTTTTCTTGAGGCTGACGGCAGTTGATGAAATTTCATGTTGTTGATACATATGATCGATGGGTTCGAGCATTTTGATGTATGGAAATGTGAATATGAAGTGATAGGTGTGAAGTGTGGCAGTATCAAGGGCGAAGCAAGAGATCTAAGCTCTAGATCATGGCAGATTAGTAAAGCAGGGTAGTGAAAGATGAAGTGTGTGAAGTCAGTATATTAAGCCTAACCAAAACTGTAATCTTGCATTGTTAGATGCTATTATTCAGTTCAAATGTTTTAGTAAACTCTTTGTAATTGATCTTGTAGGTAGTGAGCCTCCTTTGAGTAGTGAACTCTGGGCAATGCGCCCAAAGGCATCTACCTTCCCATTTGTAATACTTTTAACAGAGTATAAAATCTTGTGGGTTAACCCCCACCGTGGTTTTTCCCTTAACCAGGTTTCCACGTAAAAATCTCGGTGTTCATGTGTGATGAACTTGTTATTGATGTTCTTAAGTTCAGGCTTTTTTCTTTTGAATGCATGTCATAAATTAATAAAGGAACATAATAATAAGTTTTGCAGAACATTGATTCACCCCCCCTCTTAGTGTTCCTTAATTTCAACAATTGGTATCAAAGCAAGGTTCCTTGGAAGAAGTTTAATAGCTTGAGGAACATCTGGGAAGGTGTTTTAATGGATTCATTCAGGTATTTTGGTGACATCAATGAACAACTTCAAGTTGCTTTAGAAGATCTTGATCAGTCCAGAGCAGAAGTCAAAGAACTACAAGAGAACCTTAAAGATGATGAGGATTTCATTGAGACTTTAAAAGGGCAACTGAGCAAATCTATGGAAAAGAGGAAGGAGCTACTTCAATAATTAGCAAATTAGTAGGAAGACAATGACATGGATGGGGCTCTGAAGGAGAAGACAAAGGAATGTGAGAAGCTAGAAAAAGAAGTTTTCCTAAAACATGAGATGGAATCCAGGGTGATGAGGCTAACCAAGGAAATCGAGGAAAGGAAGAAGACTAAAGAAAACTTGAATCAGTCTTTAAAAGAAATAACAGAAGAGTGTTGTAGATTGGACAAAATAATCGGCCATCTAGAGTCTGATCTACAAGAATCTAGGTATAATGAGGAACAACTTATAAGGCAAATTGTCATTCTCAAACATGACCTAGAAGCTACAAATGAATACAAAGAAAAGTTCAAGATAAGCTCAGCTAAACTTGAGGTGCTGCTTGATAGTCAGAAGAAGGTAGATGATAAGGATGGTTTGGGATATGAGAAAGGTGAAAGCTCTGGATCCAGTCAAGGAAATCCTAGATCAAGGAATCAAAGAAACAAACCTAGAAGACCTCTGGTCAGATGGCCTAATGCTCAAAGGTATCCATCCTTCAATGAAAATTGTTTCAATTGCAATAAATTTGGTCATAGAACTACTCAGTGCAGAAGTAGAGTGATTCAAAGTGGTCCATCCTTCTCTAGTCAATGCTTCAATTGTAAGAGGTATGGTCATAGATCCAATGAATGCAAAGGTATGATAATGAATAACTTTAACAACAGAGGAAATGTCAATTCTTTCAATGGAAAATGTTTTGCATGCAATAGATTTGGACACATGGCTAATCAGTGTATATCAAGAGGAAATCAAGTAAATGAGCCAAGAAATGTTGTGTGCTTTAATTACAATACATCCGGTCATATTGCAAGATTCTACAGAAGCAGGAATGATGATAGAAAAGGTCCAGTAAATAGAAACTGGAATGTGTAAGGACAAGATAAAGGAAAGGGAAAAGTAGATGTGAATGAGATCTAGAATGAAACAAACAAAACTTGGGTGAGGAAAGGTGTAATGAATGATGGTGATGGGTCCACACCAGAATTTGGTACTGATAATTCCTCCGGGAATTGAAATAGGAGCTCTGGCTTAGGGGAGCTGAATTGAAAATCTAATCCCCCCTACTAGTAAGTGGGTGCCTGAATCTAGAATGATGAATGAAGATAAAGAAGCCTATTGCAGATCTGTTGAAGCAAATTCTGGAAGAAAAGAAGCTAATGCAATTGATTGTAGAGAAATTAAAGATTGACTATATTTAGAAACAGTGTACTCAGATGAATTAGGGAAAAGCATTTATTACAATGGTGAATTAGGTTTTGCGGAGCATAAAAGGTCATTCATTCAACATTTTCATCACTTTACATTTGAAGAGAACAAGGAGAAGAGTGCCTAAGTGAAGATCTCAAAGATTTGGAGTGTGAAAAGTGAATTCGACAGCTAACCCTAATCCCGTGGAGAAAAAGGTATTTTTCTGTGAAGCTTTGAACTTGTGATCTTTTTGATATGGCTACTCCATTAGTTGTTGACATCACCGAAAGGCCCTAACCTAAATTCAAAAAGCATCTACACAAATCTGTAGAGGTTGATCCGTTAGGTGCCCTTTCTGGTGTTTTGCATGGTGTGTTGCACGTAGAAGTTATTAGGGCTTACATTCATGCTAGCATAGATGAGTTTGGTGATTCAAAGTTACTGGATTTGTTTAAGAATCACCTGAGGGATGAGATTCATTGTCTTAAACCTGAGTATAAGGCACTATAAGACAAACATTTCATTCAGGTTATAGGGTTCACATCCTTCGATGCGGATGAGTGGGTCTAGTATGTACTGAGTCAGATGTATGATGAATTTATGTGGTTGATGAAACCCTTTAAGATCACTAAGGATGCCATCAAGGCCGTAACAGGATTGAACTCATCTAGTGGACTGTTGATGTTAAAATCAGTGAAGAATCAGACTATAACTAAAACTACCAGATCAAAGTTTGATAAGAGTGTAATGATAATAAATGATATAACTGATCCGGATGTCAAATTTACATCTATGGTGATTGGGTATAAGATATACCACTCTAACAAGGAAAATTTAGTGTCTGGTACAACCATTTATGTTGCTTATTAGATGTTAAAAGAAAATGCTGACTATGACTTGTGTGAGCTGCTACAAAACCAGCTAATGGAGAATTTGAACAAGATTAAAAAGGATAAGAAGAATACATTCAAGTATGGCACGTTGGTCCTGTGCTTGTTCTTTTATTTCATGAATGAGTTACTTGGGATGAAAAGCCTGTGTTGGACTAGTGATAAACTTGTTTCCTTACAAATAAGAGAGCACTTGCATAAAATTGGTGACTCCAATGCCCAAAGGACTACTCTTTGGGGATATTTCAAGAATTTTTAGAATGTGATGCAATCAAGGGAAAGAATCCCTAAGTCTATGGTGGAAAAGTACAAGGATACAATTTTCTTCATGGTGGAAATAGATTGATGCTTGATGGAAGCAGTTGAACCAAGGACTATATGGATCATGCCCATGGGGTATGAAGTTGATGAACAAATACTGGAAATGTATGTTCAACACCTTCTAAGTAAACCAAAAGATAACTCAATTGAGAGATTCGGTAGATATGATGAGCTTAATTTGAAACTGCATGTTGAGCTCTGAAGACCTCAAACTAAGAGAAAGGTCCAAAGGCAAGTTGAAATGTATGTAGAAAGTATTGGAATAACCAAAGAAGCTATGAGACAAAATAGGGAAAGGATAGAGAAAGCTGAGAAGGAGAAGCAGGACAAGGAACAGGGAAGTGTTCCAGTAGAATCCCTTTCTAAATCAAGGACTACTAAGAGTTTTGGTACAACCTCTGGTGCATCACCTTCTACTATTGCAAAGAAATTCAAAGAAAAACCTACTAGTAAGGAAGGAAAAAGAACAAAAGTAATGGGCAAAAGGTCATATGTCAGTGTGGAGAAAGATGATGAAGAAGAGACTGATTCAGATGATGAGGTTAAAGAGTTGAAGGCCTCAAACACTAAGGATGCTAAAGTGTCTAAGGAGAAGCCCTCCGTAAGCATAAAATCAAAGAAAGAAGAAGCTTCAAGGGTTGCCAAAGACAAGCCCTCCATAAGTATAAAGGTGAGCAAAAGACAAAAGACTGAGACTCATGTTGAAAAATCCACCTTGTCAGTTGAAGATATTGTGAATGCAATAATTGTTCATGGGAATTTGAAGCCCATAACAAAATACTATGACAACTTTGATAATATCAACAAGAAAATTTTGGAGGATGCTATTGTTAAGTACTTGAATACATTCAATAGAGCACTTGTAGAAATTTTGTCAAAAATCACTAAAGGTCTAAATGACATTTTGGAAATGAGAAAAGAAGTTGCTAAAGAAAAGGATTTGGAGCTAAGAGAACATATGTTGTCCAGTCTGTGTTTGGTAATCTCTAGGAAGGAAGCAAATAAAATTTTCAAAGAAGTTAAAGATGGATTCAAAAGAAAAATTAGGATGAATAAGCTGATGATTGGAGACATTGATGAAGTGGTCAAAGAAACAGAACAAATTATGAAGAAAGCCCTGAAAAAGAATAAGTTTTATGTGGTCACAGAAGAACCTGTTGATGCTAATGATACAACCATTCTGAATAATGAAGAGTTGAAGAAAAATGAACAAGCTGAGGAAGATGATTTCTCTGTTCCAAAATAGGAAATGTTGAATAAAGGAGAAAAGGAAGATAATCTTGATTGTGTAGAGGATACTCAAATTCCTTTGGACTAATCTGGTAAAGAAAATATAGAAATGAATATAGAAATAAATGCTCTTACTGAAGGTGATTCTGAGAAGAATAAAGAGCAGAAAGTAGAAGTTAAGAACAACAAAGATCAAGAAGAAGAAATTGATGATGGAATTGATTCCTCCATTCCAGATCTTGAGGAATTTGATAATTCTACTACTGAGGATACACAAATCCTCTAGAAAATAATGCAGAAGACATTTCTAATAAAGATAAAAAGAAGGATGCCTCTGTTGATGATGCAGAGAGAGTAGAAGTAGAGAAAAGGAATGAAAATGATAAGCAAGACAATGTGGTTGACTCCGGAAAGGGAGAAGATGTAGGCCCTAAAGAGAATAAAATAGAAACATCATATTAGGCAAGAGACACAGTAGAAGCAGTGAAAGAAATCTTAGAGAAAGATAAACAAGTTGCAGAAGATCTAGATATAATACAAGGTCCAATCAATTTTGATACTCTATCACTAGTACAAAAGATGAAGTTGGCCTCTTTTGCACAAGCTAAGGCCAGAGAGGAAATCTTGAAGTTCCATATAGAAGACAGTGAGTTGCTTGGTCTGGCATCTAGCATCTTGGAGAAAATCATGCCTACATTTTAGAAGGATTCATCAGCATCCCCCTCCAATCAGTTGAAGAGTCTAATAAACTCTGTAAATACTCATTTTGAATCTTTTGAGAAGTCAGCTGAAGATAAAGTCTGGAATGAATTTAATGGGAAAAGGCTTGCTAAATTAAAGAGAATAATTAGTTATGATAGATTAGTTCTTGATACTAGTGTAAAGAGTATTCAAAATGCCCTCACTGAAGGAGGAGATGTGTACAAATTTTGTTTATCTTGGCCAAAAGTTGTAGAGGATATTGAGAAGAAAATAAAGGAGTCCAAGCAAAAATTGTCAAATGTAACTCAATCCTTTAATCCTTTGACAGTATCTGCAGTGAGTTAAGAATGTCAAGTAATTATCTTGATTGATGAAATAAGGAAACTGGTGAAAGAAAAAGAAAACATTGTGGCAAGGATGTGTGAACTCCGGGGACTGATTTTCCCTAAGTTAGAAACAATGTTCAATGCATTGATAGAAGCTCAAGCTACTACTTTGACAATTGATCCCACTGGTCTACAGAACGTAGAGTCACAGGCATTTTTATTCAGTGGTCATATTTCAGTTTTGGATAACATGAAGAAAAGATGGGATAGTGAATTGGCACTGTTGAAAAACATTTTTGGTGATGTTTTTAAGTTCATGTAGATAAGACATAAGGATTGTTTGTATATATGCGCCCATGTACATAGAGTTTTTGTGTGAATTTTTGGATCTGGACCTCAACCTTTGCCATTGATGTCAAAGGGGGAGTGGAAAGAAGTGAAAAATGAGGAATTCATCTAAGGGGGAGCATTGAAAATCACAAGTGTACATAGTAAAGGGGGAGTTGTTCTAACACTTAGTCATTTTTTACTAAGTGTTGCCATCAATGCCAAAGGGGGAGACTATTGGCATGAGACACTGCTAGGCACGTCAAGTGTTGTCATTGATGGCAACTAAATCTATCTTACACATCCACATTGTATCATTTGATCACATCGGGGAAGTTAGATTGCAGATTTGTCTAAGTCCGGATAGACAGGAACAGAGCATATGACAGGGTTCAACATTTTAGTCCACATTTCTCCATAGTAATCATATTGTGTTGCAGATCTAAGGGAATGTTAAGGGATGTCAAGACTACCTAAATCCAAATTTTTAGCCTCTGGTGATGAATGGATTGAAAGTTACAAGCATCTAAGTATCGGGTTTTGGTTAGACAGCTCAGTCCGGTGAAGAACATGCCAACTTGGTGTTTGATCCTTGTGTGAATTAAGAGAAGTGGTTAGTTGAGTAATATATGAGATCCAGTGGTATTGGCTGACATGAGTGGTGACTTGAATACATAGTTTTTGATTCGTATTGATGTTTGTGCATGGATTCAACTGACAGAATAGTGATCTTGAAAAGTTTTTAAGTTTTTTTTGAGGCTGACTGTAGTTGATGAAATTTCATGTTGTGGATATATATGATCAATGGGTTCGAGCATTTTGATATATGGAAATGCGAATATGAAGTGATAGGTATGATGTGTGGTAGTATTAAGTGCGAAGCAAGAGATCTAAGCTCCAGATCATGGCAGATCAGTGAAGCAGGGTAGTGAAAGATGAAGTGTGTGAAGTTAGTATATTAAGCCTAATCGAAACTATAATCTTGCATTGTTAGATGCTATTCTTCAGTTCAAATATTTTAGTAAACTCTTTGTAATTGATCTTGTAGGAAGTGAGCCTCCTTTGAGTAGTGAGCTCTAGGTAGTGCACCCGAAGGCATGTGCCTTCCCATTTGTAATAATTTTAACAGAGTATAAAATCTTGTGGGTTAACCCCCATCGTGGTTTTCTCTTAACTAGGTTTTCACGTAAAAATCCTAGTGTTCATGTGTGATGAACTTGTTGTTGTTCTTAAGTTCATGCTTCTTTCTTTTGAATGTATGTGGTAAATTAATAAAAGAACATAATAATAAGTTTTGCAGAACATTCACCCCCCCTCTCAGTGTTCCTTAATTTCAACACATCCTCTAAATCACAATGACCAATGTTTGGATCTGTGACCATTCCCCCTGTGCTATATATCAAAGATGAATATCCCCTGATTGGCGAGAATTCTTCCCTAACCGCTTCTTTCTTTGATTTCCTTTCCTTTTTAACCTTCTCTTTTTCACTAGCTAACATGGTATCCACCTTCTTTTGCTTAGATGCCATCCCATCAAGAAAAATTATACATTTTACCCTCTCATTTGCGCACAATTCTAGGGTTTTACCACAGATTTTTTACTCTTCTACCAGTTACCCTAGGGTTCTTTTTTGTTGTTTTCTCTATTTGGAATTTACAGATTTTAGCAATATCAAATTCATTTCCTATAATTAACTACAGTAATGTGCACTAACTTGCATCCTTTCCTTAATGGAAATTACTGTAACTAATCCCAATTTCATTTAACTAAATTTCAATGATGTTTGAGGTACATACCTGTATTCGCAATCAGTTTGACCTTAAGAATGTCAACAAAGATTTACCATTCAAACTCACTCCGTTACCATTCTCAAATTTCCATTCAACTCCTGAGTCACCTTTTTCTCTAGCTATGTGAAATTCTCTATAATTTTAACTTTCGAATGTAATTATGAAAATAAACATAGTCGAATTTCACTTTTAACTTGTTCAAATTCTAGGTTTCTAGTGGTAGATATGCCTTGAATGCTGTAATTAATGGATACAATTCAGTATGTGTCTAACTTTCTATTTATTTCATATTTTGAACTTTGTATATGCTAATTCTCACCTCCTTTGTATATCATGTATACATACTTTACAGTTCGAAACTTTGTATATCAAATTTTGTATATTCCTATGTATATTTCATACAATCATCGAAATATACAAACTCAAACTCCAGTGGGTTTATGAAACATATTGCATTTAATTTCACATCCAGCTTTGTATCTAACTTTTGTATTTCATAATGTACATGTAATACATATATTTAAACATACAAGTGTGGAATTGAAAGATGTATCAACTTAGCTTTGACTTTATGTTAATTCTGGCATTGTGTCTTTGCCTTTTTGTATATCGCATTTGCATAATACATAAAACACAACATACATACAAATAGTGCAGACCTTAGTTTGTTATGAACCACATTTGAATTATTGTCAGGTCTGCCTTTGTATCTCCATTTATGTATATTACCTTTTGTATATTGGATACATCTTATGATAATACCTCTATGGGTCCTACCAACTTGAATCACTTTTAACTTCTTTTTGAAACCCGATATTGTACTTGTACTTTAGATACAAACAAATGTGCATACAAATATACTATATAACATTTGTTTAGATTTTGACTTTTATAGACCAGATTATATACTCTTTCGGGTTCAGCCATGTACATTCCCTTATTTGTATATTCAATGCACAAGTTTAGACATACAATACAATACACAAATACAATCATGGAAACCAATGCCTATGCAATTCACCTCAAAACCTAATCGGGTCCATCTTTGCATACTTAAGTTTGAACATTCAAGATATACATGCAAAAAACACGATACAAAAACCCAATTGCACCACAATACGACAACATTAACACCTCATATACAAAGAAATTTGTACATGAGATACAAATTTAATTGAATGCTGTATTTTTACCAAAACTGCCTTATTTCATGAAATACTATGAATGTTGAGTTGGTTAAAAAATAACCTGTTGTGCTTTGCACACACGCCCCATTCTAAAATGGAGACCCCCTCTTTTGTTTTGGCTAGAGAGTCATTTGGTCTTTTGATCTACTAAAGTGATTGTATGGTCACAGGTGCATTTTGACCTAGATAGAAGGATGACATTGAAAATCACTTCAAAATCTGCTAGGGTAGGTTGTTACTTTCCCTTTGAGGCCCTTAAATTGGTATTTTGCGCTACATTTAGCCTCAACCGACCTTTGCGCTGATTTCATGTCTGTCAGACCTAGCACTGAAAAGTGCTTTGTCCAACCTTTGCGCTAAAATCCTATCACTCTAACCTTTGTGCTGATTTCCTCGCTGTCAGACCTTTGTGCTAAAATTGGCCTCATCCGACCTGCGCTCAAAACATCGACCTCCGACTTGGTCGGATCCCCCCAAAAGCTCCATAGTCAGACAAGTTGGAAAGCCCCGCAAAATGTGCAAACCAAACTTCCATGAGGTCCTGGCTGACCAAGTCAGATGCACCCAAATTCTCCGCCAAGTCAGACTAATCGAAAATCCGCACAAGATCTCAAACTGACAGTCCATACTCCTGAATATAAATGGCAGATTAGCCATGGTTTAAATAGAGAAATAATGGGTTTTTAGCTCATTTTAATCACATTTCGACCGCAAATTTCAGAGCTCCGTTCTTCCCTATCGACCTTGCCTGAGCTCAAACCCACGACCTCCACTGTAATTCAAATCCGCGCCACCATTGTTGCAGGTAGGGTTCTAAACCTCATCATTTCAAGTTTTTTGTTTTTGAACAGTTGAGATTCTAGTATTTTGCCGTTAGGGTTTTAAGGGGATGATCATTTGAATGTAGGTTTTGGGGCTAAGGTTTGATTAATTTTGAGTCTCTCAGTTTGTAGCCCTAGTCTAAACCCTAGGAGAAGGAGTGGAATCATCGTGGCCTTAAATGACTTAGAAACTTAGGGATTTCACCCTGTAGAACCCGCGTAATGGGTCGGTGCTAAATTGAGCTCCGACCGACCTACAAACCAAAGCCCCATTTTAGTTGATCCGATACCCTAGAATTTTGCGCCAGATGCATAGCACCCAGTTGCGCTAAAATCAACATCACCTAACCCGCACAGCAGAGATACCTTTCTTCAACTAGGTCAGACAGTTTCAAAAGCCCCTCAAACTCAAAAAACTCCTTTCATGCTAAAAATACCTTGGTCTGACCTTGTGCTAGAATATCCAGTCTTTGACTTAGTCGGATGATGAACATTCCCCACGAAGTTGGTGCTGCCTGAAAACCCTGCCAGAAGTTTGCCTCGAACTCAGCGCTAAAAAATACCTTGTCTGACCTGCACTATATTACCCCTCATCTGACCTGGTCAGATCCCATCGAAACCCGCGCAGGTCAAACCAACCTGATTTCCACGCAGGAAGCAGCCGTATCTGCATCTACATTGTTTTGCACCAAATTGCCAACTGACCGACTTGCAAACCATCCGAGGTCGGAGACCTTCAAATTCCGTGCAAGTCGGACGTCCCTGAAAATGACGCAAAATCCAAAGAACATGAAAGGGAGGCCCAAACTTGAGGTCAAACCTGTCCAATTTCCCCGCTAAGGTCGGATAACCTCCATATTAGTGCTTTTCTTGCTGAGGGTCAGACAACCCTCAAATTAGCGTAAAACCCTCTAAATGACCAAATTTGTTGAAATTTCCATAGAGAAGGTTGTTCAGAATAATGAAATTGATGTTGTGATTCAGTAATAATGATGTTTTGATGAAATCTCTTGCAACATTTGATGCCTACTTGCATGTAGTGTCTTTTCAATTTGACTTAGTTTTCCTTCAAATGCATGCTTGTAATGAATGACAGATTTATATTGGTTTGTCTAATCCTAGGAGTATGTTAGGAGACTTTCCTGGCATCAAACTTATAAGGTCCAGTTGTGCAGATTAGATGATGGCACGGGCTCAAGCTATGAAGTACGAGTTCAAAGGGATTCCTCCAGAGACCAAAATCCACTCCGGGTGGAGCAATGTAGGAGACACAGATCTAGGTCATATAGACCTAGACGACTTCAGACTCAAAATTTTTGGACCCACTCTGACTCCCAGGGCCAAGATACTAAGAGATAGTGGGCTTGGGCAAGTAGCTGCCTTTCCAACCTCAGTCCAATGTGTAGAATTGATGGCTAGTTGTGCAGATAAATACAATGTTATATCTAGACAAATACAAACAGATAATGGAGAAGTCCTAGCTGACTTGACCCTGCCTACTTTGGCAGAGATGCTAGACATCCCATGGCACAAAACCATGACTATGCCCGACAAACAAGCATCCAAGGAAGCATACAATAGAGATGTGGAAGGGTGCAGGAAACACATAAACGACCATTGGGTCAAAAGCAAGAAGTCTGCTCTCATCAAGCTCCCCATAGTACTATACAGAAGTGATTTTCACGATGAGATTGGGGATATTATAACCTTTTTGAGCAAAATATATGGGTTGCCAACTACTTCCACCTTTGAGGACTAGATGTTCATCGTAATTTCAGAGATACTGAAGGGAACCAAATTCCATTGGTCACAAATCCTCAGTGACAAAATCCATGAAGCTTTCAGCAACTTTAGTGAGAACAAGTATTTCAGGTGGACATCCTACTTCGTCTATGCACTGGCAAGAATGAATCACTACGACGGATTGTCCAAGGTTGGAGAAATTGGAAACGATGAAAAGGCATAGGTCAAGGTGTATGAATGCTACCCTCAACTGACCTTGTCTCAATCCTTGATACATTTCAAGAGGGTCAATGATGCATTCACCATGTATATAGCAAGGAAGTTGCAAGGTAATACAGCCTTAAGGATTTCTACCGAGGCCATGAATGAAATAATCCAATATGGTAGGTGGTATTCCAAGTTGAGAAATTCACATATATTAGAGTACAAGGCTTCACTGGAATGGCATACAGATTGCCACAATACCCAGATGATAAGACAGTGCTCCTAGAACTGTCTAGGCAACTAGTACCATGCACAGAAAAGCTCAAGTACCTGCACAGAACAAATGTCCAATTCCCCATTAAGTCTGGCAAAGGACTCTATGCATGTCCCTCTCTCCCATCAGCTGAGTATTTAGATAAGGAGCTCCAACTCCTAAATTTACACTATTACAATGCCAGGAGTCACTTTGACCCAAATAAAGTAATGGAAAAGTTTGTAAGCAAAAAGTTGTTTCATAAGGTCCATATTGAAGGTTTTTGGGCTAACTGTCCTGATGACTACGAGGTCATGAAAAAGGCACATGTGAGACTGTCCCTAGATTTCATTAAAAAATTCCATATAATGGTAGTGCCTGATCAATTGCAGGACGATGAGAATGTTATGTTCAGAGGTCCATGGGAGGTGCAATACCACCAGCCTATTCCATTACGCAATTGGGCTAACACTGAAGAAAGCTCCTTGGATGTGATTATGAAGGAACCAATTAGATTAAGTAAGGCATGGGTCAAAGCGCAAATGGCTGTTCTGAGGGGGTAAGGAGTACAGTTGACCTACACCATAGTGGAATCAGACAAAGATTCCAATTGAGAGGAGGATGAACCCATACTGGTAGTCGATGATCCAGAACCAGTTGGGGAGAGAAATTCAGGCAGTGAGGAACATGCCCCCCTGGTAACAAGGGCAAGGAAAATGAGGAAGCCTCCCATAAGGTCTCCTTGGAAGAAAGATCAACCTCCTTCTACTAGGGCCAGAGCTTCTAAAAGAAAAGATACGCCGAGTAGTGCTGGGGAGGCCTCCAGGGCCAAGAAGGTAAAAGCAAAAGAAGCTGGCAAGGAGGCTGCTGCAACCAAAGATGATCCAACTCCTCCAACTACCCAAGCTCTCATACTGGATACCAGAGCTACTGTCTCAATTTCTGCTCTTTCTGCTTCCATCCCTCCTCCTTCCTCCATTTCATCCACCTCCCCCACCACTTCAACTGTCATAGTGCAAGAATCATCTCCCTCCACCTCTCCTGCCTCTGGCATCACTACCACTTCTTGCTCACTGGCAATCTCCTCCAGTGATTCTAGTAACCCTATTTCTCCCACTCTTGCCATTTCATACCCCTCTACCACATCTACACCTTCTTCTCCCTTACCATTGCCTCCCATCTCGACCATCCTATCACCCCCGCTTTCCTTGCCTTCCCTGACCTTTTCTTCATCTCTTACCATTTCCTCCCTCCTATCACTAGCCCTAGCTAACCTTACACAGGTTAGTTCACCTGCCTTTACTTCTCTTCTGCTATCCCCATTTCACAGATGCCAGCTGATTCACTTGAAGTGCCGCTACTGCCTGGGATTGAGAAGGTATGTGCAGAATTGGGGTTGAAGGAATCTGAAGAAACAATTGAAAAGGAAAAGGGGTTATTGGCTGAAGTAGACAATGAAGGCCTCCTTGAAACTTCAGCCGATGTGGAAATAATCAATATATCCGATAGTCCCCTGAGCAAGGATCTGATGGAGGAAGTTTTGAGGATCGCACAGGAGAACGTGATTGAAAATTTGAAAGAATTGGTACAAGGAGAAAAGGAGAAGAGTCTAGAACTGGAGCAAGAGCCTTCTAAAGAATTGACTATGTCTGCTAAGGATGGAACTACTGAGTTGAATAAATCTTTTGCTCCTGAATGGCTACAGAGTAGGATGGCATATCTGGAACCTCAGATCAAAGTAATGCAGCTTGACTTAAGCACCATCCTATCACAGGCTCAAAAGCCTTAGAAATAGAAAAGGGCTAAGGTCCAATCAAGGATCTACAAGAGTGAATCAGGCTCAAGGATAGCAGAAGTAGCAGTCCCGCCAGCTGACGTATCAAGAGATCAGGTCAGGGTGAAAGATTATGTAATATCCACAATTGAGTTAGGTCCAACCACCCGCGCTCAAAGGGTGGATGATTTCAAGGGATCAGTTACGTCAATTTTGGAGCAATTGGATAAGGATGAAATGTCTAAAAAGGACTTGAAGTGGCAAAACGAGGAACTAAGAGCATGCCTTCAATTTCTGATAAAGCCGGTAGATGCAGGAGGAGATATAAGGATAGTGCCTACTTTCCTATCTACTAACGAGATGACAAAATTGAGAGAGGTAAGATCAAAGTCCCAAGGCGCAGAGAATTGGTTGATAAAGGTTTTTGAAGCAAGATGCGAAGCCATAAGTGCCTCTACTCAAGCCCACCAGCGAATGGTAGAATTGCCTAAAAAGTGGAAGGATTTGCAGGATGATTGTGATTCTTTTGATGAATATTACTCTCACATGTATCCCCGGATCAAGGGTATTAGAGAATTGCTAGATCAGACCTTGGTTATAGAGAATATTTTGATGGGGGATAGGCTCCCAAAGGCTGTTGAATGGTATCAACAGTTACTTTTGAGAAAAGAAACCTTTGAACAGGCAAAAGAATCGTACAAGCCAGTCGATGAGGAATTGAGATCCATTATATATGATATCAGTGATTCCTTAAGGAACTGTAGGGAAGAGTCCTTCGATGACTATGCTCCTTTTGAGGCTGAGAAATGCAAAAATAAGTTGCATACGATGCTATTTGAAGACACCGCACTCAGTATAGAAGAAAGGCTGGATAAAGCAAGCGACCTTAAGGCTGAATTCAAAGCATTTCATAAGGTAGGAGCAGAGATAGAAAGAATATATGGCAGATTCAATCAGGAACTGGAGGTGTTTGACTACAAGATACATCATTTGAAGGATCCAGACCCATCTGACATCAATTCAGTGCTTGAGGCATGGGTGACCTATCGAAATAAGCTGGCCAGCAAGGATAGCATCGATTTGGATAAGGAATCTTAATGCCATTTTGAATATTCTAGTGATTCAATCCCGTCACAATTGTAAACTTGATATATTTGGGTAGCATGTGACTCAATTTTATTTTTTCTTGCTTCTAAAATGAGCTTTTCTATTAGTATACTGAGTTGGCTAGTCAAAATGACTAGATTCGATGTATCTGGGGTTGTTCTTTGGTCTTTTTCATAAAAGACAAAATGTAATCTAGGAATTGGTGTGGGTTGTTATTGAATTAATCTGGACCATTGGTGTTGAGCTAATCTCCACCATTCATTTGAAAGGCTAGGGTATGCTGCTTTCTATATAAAGGGCTGCCATTTCCACTATTTGTAAGAGAGATTTTTGATGCCAAATTGTTGATTCTATGCCATTTGAAGTAATACAAAGCAAGTTTCTGCAGTAATTCTAAGAATTTGTACCTTGTGTTGATTCATTGTGGTTTTCATGGTTTGCTTCTTGCTCTCCCATAGTTAGATTAGTTGTGCTTTCATAATGTTAATGGTTTGCTGAAGTATTTGACGAACACTCTAAGTCCATACTTTTACTTTTTTGCTGATGGTAAATAGCTATGTAATGTTAGTCCGGGCTAAATATTTGTGCTAAAGTTCAATTGCATTTCACAAGTTAAGTTGCACCGATCATTGGGTATTTAACGAATGTATGCAATCTAAAAATCTTTTGACCCCCATTGAAGATAGCACCATTTTCTGCAGCACTGTAACACCCATTTCAGTTTGGTAACTCAGGAAGCTGGTTCAAAGTTTTAGAATGTTTGTCTACTAAAATATAACCTTAACATTGTGAATGTCCCTTAGGATCCTTCTAAACCTTATACCCTTTTGTATTTTCTTTAAAAATCACTGTAGTTATTAGATCGAGAGTTTCAACAGCATATTACCTTATCTATCAGCTGAAAATCATAATAGGGTTTATGTGTATTTGTTGCCCAGAACCTGAAGATTTGCAGATTGCATGTAAGACCCCTTGTAGGTACAACTAGAACATAACCATTGAGAGATTCCAAGCAAGCTAAGACCTAGGTGTATTATCCTTGGAGTAGTCTTACTTAGAGTAAGATACTTTTCAAGAGAGGTGTGAAACTAGCAATCACACCTATGTTACTGTGTGCTAAAACCACCATCAATAGAATTGGCGCTAGAAGGAGGGCCCCCTTTGCTAAAAATTAGCAAGTCTGGGGACTAGACAGAGACACACTAGATCCCGCTCAGCTGGAGAAGAGTTGTTGTCTCTAGCAAAATTCAGAAGAATAAGAAGGGATCAAGGAATACCTAGGGTGCCTCAAGCTCAGTCAGTCCCCAGAAATACTACTGCAGCTCCCATTAATCCTCCCATCATGGCTTACTTTGCAGGAAATAACCAGTCCCCTTTTCAATTCAATAATTACCATGACATGCCAAAGAACCCAGACAAGTTCTGCTCGAAGTTCAAAGTACATGACCCAGATAGGACCGCAAACGAACACATTAAGATCTTTGAGGCTACTATGCTCATGTTGCAGGTGCAGCAAGAGGATGTGATATGCTGGTTGTTCCCCTATTCTTTGCAGGAAGAAGCTTACTACTAGTTTGCCAACCTTCCGGTGTCATCCATAACTTCATGGCCAAACCTGAAGACTGCTTTTCTGAATAGGTTCCATATGCCTACCACCCCGTCTGATCTTTACCGTTCTTTTGTGGAGGTTTGGTGGGAGGAAGGTGAGATGATCAGTTCCTTCAACAACAGGTTCTAGAAAGCTTATAGTCATCTGCAAGCCCCTTACGCTATAGATCAGGCTGCTGCCCTACCCATCTACTATGCTGCCCTAGATAAACTTACCTCCATGTTTACAAGGAGGGTTGACTCGATACCAGCTATTCTAGCCCAAGCATATTCTATTGCTGTCGATGTAAGTACCTAGCTGGGACAAACAACCTCTAGCCCATTGAATCATATAGGGCCTGTTGCCATGCCGAATCAAATCCCTATAATAAATCATGCATTAGCCAATCATACCCCTGTAATGAACCCAGTCCCAAACCCAACTGCCACACAAGCCTTAGTAATCCATCAAGGTAACCTAGTAGCTGAAATGCCTCCAGCACAAATGCCTTTCCTACAGTCTTCGGAAGCGGCAAAGACCAAGGAAGATAGAGATGACATCAAAGAACTGGTTGAACAGATGAAGAAACTCACTACTGAAGTTACTCACCTCAAAAACCAGAATGTGTATTTGCAGTAGAGGGACAGAATCAATAGCATTTCCAGAACCAGTAGCACTCACAGAATCAAAACTAGAACCAGTTTTCAAATCAAAATCAGTATCAAAATCAAAATTTTTAGAAGTGGTCAAATTGATCCTGGAACACCAGACCAAACAATGGGGGAGTGGCTTCACCCTTGGAGAATCAGAACAGCGACACCAGATCCCCAGGTTGCGTAATGTTGGCTGAAGTTGCCTTGTCCACTTGGTGCAGATTGCACAACACTAATGCCCACTCTAAGCTGGATTGCCCAGAATTCCAGATTGCTTCCAGTATCTTCCAAATGGAGATTCAAAATGCTGAAAATCAGGAGACTCCGCCAACCGGGTATGAGATTGTTCCCTCTCAAAGGTATGATGCTGCCCTGGTTCTTTATAGTTATACGTTTCCATTTCAAGATGACAATCAGCTTGAAGAGGAAGTTAATGCATATCAGCAGTATAACAAGACTCCTTACAACCTGAGAAGTAGCAAGCCAAAAGGCCCTTTCACCACTTCCATTCCCCCGAATAGTTATTAAATCCCACCTGATCCATAAGCTACCAATAATCCTGAACCTCTGAAAGTCCCTCATCAAACTGTACATCATGGTACTATTGCTACTTTAGAAAAATTTCAATGCTCTGATATAGTGAAAATGGGGCAATATGTGGCTGATGAGCTTAAGAAGATGAAGGTCAGTCTTTCTGTGTATGAGTTGCTTAAGATACCTAAGGTTAGAACATCTTTCTTTCAGGACATAGGTGCTGGAGCTAGGATTGATCATATGCCAAGAGAAAACATCGCCAACGATAACATTGATAAGGGGAAAGAAAGGATACATGTAATTGACGTGGAACAAAAAATGACGATGTATAAAGATAAGAGAGAAAGTCCGCCTTTCCTCTTAATGCTCAGGATTTTCAACAAGAACCTTCATAATTATTTGGTAGATTCTGGTGCTTCCACAAATGTAATGCCATTGTCTGTCTGCAAGGCGCTTGGGCTCACTCTAGCCAAGTCCTCTAGGAAGGTGACACAGTTAGACAAAACTAAGATAAATGTAGTTGGTGAACTGAATCGGATACACATGCAATTGGCTTCTGATCCTAGGGTGCAGCAATATATCGATATTCAAGTGGTGGATATTCCAGATGAATACGGTATGCTTTTAAGTAGAGATTCATCCAGGACCTTGAATGGGTATATGGCAATAGACTTCTCTCATATGTGGTTGCCATGGAAGGGGTTAGCTAATCAGATACGTATTGAAAGAGAACCCAAGATGAAGCATATGATCACAGAGTTTAATCAACCCAACAAAATTTTATTTTTAGAGGTTGATTTGGGCATTTACCTTCCACGCATCAATCAGCCAGAAGAAATCCTTATGCTGAGTTGCTTAAGACCTCCCAAACCTCTGATAGAAAGATCAGAAAGTACAACGGCATACGTTCAGTCAGATGAGGAATCCTCAGAGGAGGACAAGCCCAGAGTATTCGAAGAATTTCATGATTTTGTGGCCAGATTTGTACAAGACCAAACTACTGTTGGAAGGTAGGTTCAAATGGAGGAATTATTATTGCCCAACTGGTGTCACATACACGATACATCTCATTCTAAATTTACCTACCAACTGTGTCAAGAGGTGATTAAACAAGTGCAAAGGCAGCTAAAGATTCCCATAATCCCAAAGAAGGAACAAATTGTTGAAAAGGAGATGGAACCAACTGTTGAAAAGAAGGAAGAATCTGAACCTCTGTTTGATCAGGAGAAGTCTGGGAAATGGAGAGATGGCAGCAGGGATTTTCACTTATGGACCTTGAGATTTGACAGTTTAAGGTGTAGACAAGGGTCCAGTGCTGGAGTCAAGTTGATTAGCCCCACTGGGAGTTCATTTCTAACATCACAAAGGCTACAGTTTCCATGTACAAACAACGTCACCGAATATGAAGCATTGGTGCAAGGATTGCTACTAGCACTATAGAAAAAGGTCAGAATTGTCTAGGTGTTTGGTGATTCTGAGTTAGTGGTGAAACAAGTGAGAAAACAGTACTCGTGTAATGATAAGAGGTTGAACAGGTATAGGAACAGAGTTTGGGATTTGATCAAATGCTTTGACGGTTTTAACATCTAAGTCATTCCCAGAAGACAGAATCATGTTGTGAATGCTTTGGCCTAGACAACAAGTACGTTGGAACCCACTTCCATGGCAGGGTTGAAGAAGTTTTTTGTTGAGTTTGTGGCCTCTCCATCTGTACCCGAGAATGTTACCAATTTCCAAGTTTTTGAGGACGACCAACACATAATCAATTTCCTTTCTTCATCAGATGTATTCACTGCTCAAATAATAGATGAAGAATAGATGGAGCCTATTGAAATAGATTTGGAAGGAGTACTGAACCTAAAAACAAATACGATCCCACGAGGAATGGTAGAATTGGAAAGACTGTTTGATGCAGATAATCTAGGGACTCAAAGGAAAGAAGGAGAATCCCTAGGAGGAAAGTGTGACCCATTTAACTTAGGGACAGGAGAAGATGTGAAGAACATGTTCATTAGAAAAGCTAGTACAAAAAATGAAAGGACTGGAATCATACATACATTAAGAGATTATCATGAGGTGATAGCCTAGAGTTATGAGGATCTAAAGACTTACAACACCTCGATTATCATGCACACAATCCCACTAAAGCCAAGAGCAAAGCCTTTTAGACAAAGGCAAAGCCCAGTTAATGCTCTGCTGGAGCCGCTAATTTTTAAAGAAGTTCAAAAGCTACTGTCAGCCAGGATAATATTTCCAGTCAGACATTCTACATGGGTGGCAAACTTAGTTCTTATCTAAAAGAAAAACGGGGAAATTAGACTCTGTGTTGATTTTCGTAATCTAAACAGAGCCTCTAAAAAGGACAATTACCTGCTGCCCTCACTGGACGAAGTATTACAGATCATTAATGGGTCCCAGATGATGTCATTCCTGGATGGATATTCTAGTTATAACTAGGTAATGGTGGAATATGAAGACAGATTGAAAACATCCTTCACCTGCAAATGGGACATCTATGCGTACTAGCGGATGCCATTTGGTTTGATAAATGCTGGCGCAACTTTTCAGTGTGCAATGGATGTCACTTTCAAAGGGTTAGTTGGAAAATGTATAATCATTTACATGGATGACCTGATGGTGTTCTCAAAAAGGGGAGAAGACCATGTAGTAGATCTGAGAAAGGTGTTGCAGCGATGCAAGGATTATGGCATTTCACTTAACCCCAAGAAGTGCATTTTTGGAGTAACTGAAGGAAAGCTGTTGGGGCATGCGATATTTGACCGGGGAATATCCATTGACCCAGATAGGATCCAAGCAATACTCAAGATACCCCCCCCCGGCCAGTAAGAAAGAACTTAAGTCATATTTTGGTAAGATCAACTTTGTACAGAAGTTCATCACGGGATTTGCTGAGATAGTTCAACCTCTCAATGCCATGCTAAAGAAAGATGCTAAAATGGACTGGACCCCAGAAGCTAAGGCCGCCTTCATAGAAATTAAGCAAGCTATATCCAACGCACCTGTTTTGGTCAGCCCCGATTATACTTTGCCATTTCACATATACTCATTTGCTTTAGAACATACTTGCGCAACAATGTTGACACAAAAGAGGTCAGTTGACGATGAAAGGCCCATTGCTTTCATGAGTACTCCATTAAAAGAAGTAGAACTAAGGTATCCAAATGTAGAGAAATAGGCGTATGCTCTGGTCAAAGCAGTCAAGAAATTCCATCATTACATCCTGAGAAGTCAAGTAATTGCCATAGTCCCAGATGCAGCAGTCAAAGCGCTGTTGATGCAGAGTGAATTAGGAGAAAGAAGAGGGAAGTGGGTCACCATATTGCAGGAATTTGACATAGATATTCAACCCATGAAGTTGGTAAGAGGCCAAGCCTTAACTAAAATGATGGCTGAGGTGGGACCCGACCTGGTTTCTCAGCAATACCTATTGGAGGATGTTTCAAAAGATGAATGGTACGGAGATATAATATTTTATTTACTTAATCAATGTTGTCCATAGCAACTAAATTCAATGCAAAGAAGAGCTCTCAAGCTCAAAAGTAGCAGTTACATGATAAAAGGATCTATCCTCTACAAGAAGAATCACGAGGGTATTTATCTAAGGTGTTTGGACAAATCAGAGGTTGATCAGGTGCTAACTAGTTTTCACGAAAGGTTCAGGATAGGTCATGGATCAGCGCATTCAACAACTAATCAAGTTCTTCGAGCCAGGTATTACTGGCCAACATTGTTTAAAGATGTGCATTCACATGTGAGAACCTGTCATATATGCCAAACCACTACACACAGAGAACGCCATGCAACCATGCCATTGCAACCAGTGGTGGAGGTATGACCATTTGCTTAGTGGGGCCTCCACTTTATCGGTATGATTAATCTACCTTCTTCTGCAAGCCATAGGTATATTCTGACCGCTACTAACTACTATAGTCGATGGTCTGAGGCAATAGCTTATAAGCAATGCACCATAGAGGTAGTTATCAAATTTATTGAAAAGCATATTATCACTAGATTTGGTTGTCCATTTGCTTTAGTTTGCGATAATGGCCCTGCCTTTTCATCATTGCGTTTCTCTAACTGGGCATTCGATTATGGGATCACTCTCAAGTTCTCATCTAATTACTATCCACAAGGGAATGGGGTAGCTGAATCAACAAACAAGAACCTACTTGAGGTCATTAAGAAACTTTTGGATAAAAACCCCAGAGACTGGCATACTTAGCTCAGGTTCACTTTATGGGCTGATAGAATCTGACACAAAGCTGCTCTGAACACATCCCCTTATCACCTGGTTTATGGGATTGAACCCATCTTCCCCATCCATTTAAGAATCCCGGTACTTCAATTTATGCAAGAGTACCTCGAAGCTGATGATCAACTGTCCTCACGACTGGCCGAATTGCTGCACCTTGAAGAAAAATGCGATGTAGCCATAGAAAACTTTGCCAAACATCAGGGAGTAGTAAAATGATGGTTCGATAAGAGAGCCAAGATCAAAGCCTTCTGCATTTCTGATCTGGTCCTATATTGGGAGAAGGCCCATGAGAAGAAGGGAGAACACGGTAAGTTTGATAGACTTTGGTTGGGTCCCTATCAGATCTATGAGATCCTGGGAGACAGTACATATCGACTCAAGAGCCTTACTGGTGAGGAGCTGCCATTGCCTGTTAATGGCTAGTTCCTGAAGCACTACTTCCAGGCCTGAGAGGCATTTATGTCTCGTTTTAGTGTATATAGTTAGAGGTTTGTTTGCTTTGGTTAGTTTAGGTTGCTATTAGTTTAGTTCACTTTCCTATTTTTTCTTTCCCACTTTTTGCTCTCCTTCGGGTTGGGGGCTTTGTTTAGTTTAGTTGTCCTTCTGCTTTTGTTTGCTGCGTTTGCTTCGTCGCGGGGTCTTTGTTTCTGATGTGGTGGCAGTCGTGCAGACCTGCAAATGCTTCTTCAGTGGGTAAATGAGGAGTCTTTCTTCGAGAAGCTAAGGTTTCTACCTAGTCTTCACGGTGGTTTCCGTTGTTAGGCTAAGAGGTATGGCGTCTGTTCATTGAAAACAAGTTATTAGTCGGTGCGCCTGAAGTATTTTCTAACCATATATCTTCTACACTCTAAATAGTCCTAAAGCAGCTAGGCAAGTGTAGGTGATCTTGTGTCAAGTGAAATAGGCTAATTTCCTCTCCTACCACATGCACCATCAATCAAGAAAGAAGGAAGGTGACACTAAGTGTTACTAGCCTACATTGGGTAAAAATAAAAGGTGTTTTTCAACACCAAACCCATTACGAGTGCAAATAAAGAAACTACCAGATTGCAAATACTTACAAAAGGTACTGTCCAGAAATGATTAGCATCAAAATGTCACCATTCAAAAAACATTACTAGTCATTAATCCATTTCAAAGCTCAGCATTTTCCAAAAATTTGAGCGTTTTCTGGTGGTAGAATGATCTCAGCTTTCTCACTTGTCTCAGGGGATCCCAGGCGAACTTAGTTTCGGAAGGATGGAATGAATACAATTGCACACACTTAGCTTTTTAGGATGTGGATGGTTGCATTGGTCAGTAATCTTGGGGTCTTTGATAAAATACCTTGCCCTTTTGTTTAGTATGTGGGGAACACAGAGAATCTGGGTTCAAACTAATCGTTTATCATCGAAATGCTCGGGAGCATTTCCCAGTAGAGTCACCATTTGTTGTGCTTTGCACACACGCCCCATTCTAAAATGGAGACCCCCTCTTTTGTTTTGGCTAGAGAGGCATTTGGTCTTTTGATCTACTAAAGCGATTGTATGGTTTCAGGTGCATTTTGACCTAGATAGAAGGATGACATTGAAAATCACTTCAAAATCTACTAGGGTAGGTTGTTACTTTCCCTTTGAGGCCCTTAAATTGGTATTTTGTGCTACACTTAGCCTCAACTGACCTTTGCACTGATTTCGTGTCTGTCAGAACTAGCGCTGAAAAGTGCTTTGTCTGACCTTTGTGCTAAAATTCGATCACTCTGACCTTTGCGTTGATTTCCTCGCTGTCAGACCTTCACGCTAAAATTGGCCTCATCCGACCTGCACTCAAAACATCGACCTCCAACTTGGTCGGATCCCCCCAAAAGCTCCACAAGTCAGACAAGTCAGAAAGCCCCGTGAAATGTGCAAACCAAACTTCCATGAGGTCCTGGTTGACCAAGTCAGATGCACCCAAATTCTCTGCCAAGTCAGACTAACCAAAAATCCGTGCAAGATCTCAAATTGACAGTTCGCACTCCTGAATATTAATGGCAGCTTAGCCATGGTTTAAATAGAGAAATAACAGGTTTTTAGTTCATTTTAATCACATTTCGACTGCAAATTTCAGAGCTCCGTTCTTCCCTATCGACCTTGCCTGAGCTTGAACCCACGACCTCCCCTGCAATTCAAATCCGTGCCGCCATTGTTGCAGGTAGGGTTCTAAACCTCGTCATTTCAAGTTTTTTGTTTTCAAATAGTTGAGATTCCAGTATTTTTCTATTAGGGTTTTAAGGGGATGATCATTTGAATGTAGGTTTTGGGGCTAGGGTTTGATTAATTTCAAGTCTCTCAGTTTGTAGCCCTAGTCTAAACCCTAGGAGAAGGAGTGGAATCATCATGGCCTTAAACTACTTAGAAACTTAGGAATTTTACCCTGTAGAACCCACATAATCAGTCGGCGCTAAATTGAACTCCAACCGACCTACAAACCAAAGCCCCATTTTAGTTGATCTAACACCCTAGAATTTCACGCCAGATACATAGCACCCAGTTGCGCTAAAATCAACATCACCCGACCCGCGCAGCAGAGATATCTTTCTTCAACTAGGTCGGATGGTTTCAAAAGCCCCACAAACTTAGAAAACTCCTTTCACACTAAAATACCTTGGTCTAACCCTGCGCTAGAATATCTAGTCTCCGACTTAGTCAGATGATGAACATTCCCCGCAAAGTCGGTGCTGCTTGAAAACCTCGGTGAAAGTTTGCCTCGAACTCAGCGCTAAAAAATACCTTGTCTGACCTGTGCTATATTACCCCTCATCTGACCTGGTTGAATCCCATCGAAACCTGTGCAAGTCAGACCGACCTAATTTCTGCACAGGAAGTAGCTGTATCTGCATCTACGTTGTTTTGCACCAAATTGCCAACCGACCGACTTGCAAACCATCCGAGGTCGGAGACCTTCAAATTCTGCGCAAGTTGGATGTCCCCAAAAATGGTGCAAAATCCAAAGAACATGAAAGGGAGGCCCAAACTCGAGGTCAGACCTGTTCAATTTCCCCACTAAGGTCAGATAACCTCCATATTAGCACCACTTTTCTTGTTGAGGGTCAGACAACCCTCAAATTAGCGCAAAACCCTCTAAATGACTGAATTTGTTGAAATTTCCATAGAGAAGGTTGTTCAGAATAATGAAATTGATGTTGTGATTCAGTAATAATGATGTTTTGATGAAATCTCTTGCAACATTTGATGCCTACTTGCATGTAGTGTCTATTCAATTTGACTTAGTTTTCCTTCAAATGCATGCTTGTAATGAATAACAAATTTATATTGGTTTGTCTAATCCTAGGAGTATGTTAGGAAACTTTCCTAGCATCAAACTTATAAGGTCTAGTTGTGTAGATTAGATGATGGCACGAGCTCAAGCTATGAAGTACGAGTTCAAAGGGATTCCTCCAGAGACCAAAATCCACTCCGAGTGGAGCAATGTAGGAGACACAGATATAGGTCATATAGACCTAGACGACTTCAGACTCAAAATCTTTGGACCCACTCCGACTCCCAGGGCCAAGATACTAAGAGATAGTGGGCTTGGGCAAGCAGCTGCCTTTCCAACCTCATTCCAATGTGCAGAATTGATGGCTAGTTGTGCAGATAAATACGGTGTTATATCTAGACAAATATAGATAGATAATGGAGAAGTCCTAGCTGACTTGACCCCACCTGCTTTGGTAGAGATGCTGGACATCCCATGGCACAAAACCATGACTATGCCTGACAAACAAGTGTCAAAGGAAGCATGCAATAGAGATGTGGAAGGGTGCAGGAAACACATAAATGACCATTGGGTCAAAAGCAAGAAGTCTGTTCTCATCAAGCTCCCCATAGTACTATACAGAAGTGATTTTCACGATGAGATTGGGGATATTATAACCTTTTTGAGCAGAATATACAGGTTACCAACTGCTTCCACCTTCGAGGACTGGATGTTCATCATAATTTCAGAGATACTGAAGGGAACCAAGTTCCATTGGTCACAAATCCTCAGTGACAACATCCATGAAGCTTTCAGCAACTTTAGTGAGAACAAGTATTTCAGGTGGACATCCTACGTCGTCTATGCATTGGCAAGAATGAATCACTATGACGGATTATCCAAGGTTGGAGAAATTGGAAATGATTAAAAGGCGTAGGTCAAGGTGTACAAATGCTACCCTCAGTTGACCTCGTCTCAATCCTTGATACATTTCAAGAGGGTCAACGATGCATTCACCATGTTTTTAGCAAGGAAGTTGCAAGGTAATACAGCTTTAAGGATTTCTACCAAGGCCATGAACGAAATAATCCAATATGGTAGGTGGTATATCCAATTTGAGAAATTCACATATATTAGAGTAGAAGGCTTCACTGGAATGGCATATAGATTGCCGTGATACCTAGATGATAAGACAGTGCTCCTAGAACTATCAAGGCAACTAGTACCATGCACAGAAAAGCTCAAGTACCTGCACAGAACAAATATCCAATTCCCCATTAAGTTTGGCAAAGGACTCTACACATGTCCCTCTCTCGCATCAGTTGAGTATTTAGATAAGGAGCTCCAACTCGTAAATTGGCACTATTACAATGCCAGGAGTCACTTTGACCCAAATTTAGTAATGGAAAAGTTTGTAAGCAAAAAGTTGTTTCATAAGGTCCATATTGAAGATTTTTAGGCTAACTGTCCTGATGACTACAAGGTCATGAAAAAGGCACATGCAAGACTGTCCCTAGATTTCATTAAAAAATTCCATATAATGGCAATACCTGATCAGTTGTAGGATGATGAGAATGTTATGGTCAGAGGTCCATGGGAGGCGCAATACCACCAGCCTATTCCATTACCCAACTGGTCTAGTGCTGAAGAAAGCTCCTTAGATGTGATTATGAAGGAACCAATTAGATTAAGTAAGGCATGGGTCAGAGCATAAGTGGCTGTTCTGAGGGGGCAAGGAGTACAGTTGACCTACACCATAGTGGAATCAGATAAAGATTCCAGTGGAGAGGAGGATGAACCCATACTGGAAGTCGATGATCTAGAACCAGCTGGGGAGAGAAACTCAGACAGTGAGGAACATGCCCCCTTGGCAACAAGGGCGGGGAAAATGAGGAAGCCTCCCGTAAGGTCTCCTCGGAAGAAAGATCAACCTCCTTCTACTAGGGCCAGAGCTTCTAAAAGAAAAGATACGCTGAGTAGTGCTGGGGAGGCCTCTAGGGCCAAGAAGGTAAAAGCAAAAGAAGTTGGCAAGGAGGCTGCTGCAACCAAAGATGATCCAACTCCTCCAGCTGCCCAACCTCTCATACTGGATACCAGAGCTACTGTCTCAATTTCTGCTCTTTCTGCTTCCATCCCTCCTCCTTCCTCCGTTTCATCCACCTCCCCCACCACTTCAGCTGTCATAGTACAGGAATCATCTCCCTCCACCTCTCCTGCCTCTGGCATCACTACCACTTCTTACTCACTAGCAATCTCCTCTAGTGATTCTAGTAACTGTTGTGTGGTTACACAACATGCCCCATTTTGAATTATCAAAACAGGGACCCAACTTTTGGTTTGGCTTGTGTTGTCTGTTTTCTGGCGGTTTGGTAAAAATGAGTCAGGTGCATCATCATCATGATATTCGATGAGGTAGGTCATCATCATGAGGTCAGTTTGTAAAAGTTCATATTTTGTTTCTATGACCTCATATTTAGAAAGAGCTTGAAATTCCATGCAGGTTTGCCTTTTACACCACCTAAAAATTCGTCCATATGAGGAAGTTATGAGCAGTCAAAGTTTTGGTCAAACCTGATATTCGCAGGGTGATCATCATATTTTTATATCCTCAGTCATGTTGTCAAGGTCATCCGGATCTTGGTCTATCACCCGATAAAAATCATGCAGTCGCAATATCCAGATATCCTGATCATCATCATCATCCTGATCTTTCAAGAGGGGGTCATATTTGCTGATATTCGCTAATATGATGATGACGTCATCATATCCTCCTAATTTCCTTTTGCATGATCAACATGATCACCCTATTCTTTTAAGGGAGGGTGATATTCCATTCCTTAGCATGATCATATTTTAAATATCACCCCAGCGCTAACCTGATGATGACCTCAACTCATCTTCATGCTTCGAAGACGGAATATACATTCGATGAGGAGGATCATCATATTTTTATCCTGTCATGTTGTCAAGATCATCATGATCTTGTTTGTCTACCCGACATTTCGTAATGTCCTCCTGCCGAGAAATATGACCTTTTGAAAATATCCTGATGACGTCATCCCGATCTGATAAACGAAGAAGCAAATATTAGGAGGAC
This sequence comes from Cunninghamia lanceolata, assembly GCA_027924645.1. Lineage (NCBI taxonomy): Eukaryota > Viridiplantae > Streptophyta > Pinopsida > Cupressales > Cupressaceae > Cunninghamia > Cunninghamia lanceolata. The sequence goes on from BSBN01000243.1 coordinate 2,193,872, forward strand.
GTCATCATCACATTTCCCTTCGGCAGGATATTTTCCAAAACATGATCCGGTTCGCGAATATGACGATGACGTCATGTTCTAAGTTTAACAAAGCCCCAGATATCCTAATGATCATCATCATCCTGATCTTTCGAGAGGATTACCTTGGCCGCAAAGGGGTCATATTACATTCACTACCTGATCATCTTCCTTAGGTGACCCGATATTACATTTATCCCCTGATCTTAACTGAACATGGCGGTGACGTCATCTTTTGCATTTTAATGAAGCCTGAATATGACGATGACGTCACCATCATATTCCTTTCCTCAGCAGCAGGATCATATTTCATATCCTCCTATTTTCCTTCGACATGATGATGATGATGATGTCTTTCTTTTCCCCGATATACAGAAGCAAAACATGACGGTTGTCATCATCTGGACATTCGGAAGGGGGAGCATCATATTTCCAAAATATCATGCAGACGAAAGTTTTAAGTCTTGCTGTCAGCCTTATCTTGAGTTATCATGCTGATAGAACATGTCTTCCCGATGGAAGGACATCATCATGATTTTTGGCGTCGGTATAAGTTTAACCGTCGGCCTAATGTAAAAATTGTCATTCCGACAGTATGTTGCGATGCATGATCATAATTTGAACCTGATATACATGAAAATGGGCGGGAAAATGAAACGATGGTTGACCCGAGTGTTTTTTTAACGCTGTTTATGCATTTAGTGCATATTTTTCACAAATTTGGAGCCCGATTGCCTGTAGCTGCACATTTTGAGGCCTATTTAATAAAACGTTTTACTTCCTGTTGTTTATCCACATGATGATGAACTTAGTGTTTGTCTGTTTATTTGCAGGAAGTCATGATGCTGTTAGAGCTGTTGCTGAGCATTGTATAGTTGCACATGGAGGCAACATGAACCAGAAGTGAGGAGGATATTGTCAAATATGTTGTTTGCCAGCTGGAGACCTATAATGAGACACTGCAGGACAGAAAGAATAAGCTGGACAACAGCAGGGATAAGTATGAAGCGCACAAACACGCCATCATCAAGGCAAAGACTCAAGATGGCGGAGGAATAGATCAGGTTGTGCAGTCATACGAACAGATCCAAAGCAGCATGCAACCCCATATGCAGCAGCGTCATCATCCGGATAGCGAAAGGTCAGAAAGTGATACACATGATGATGACCCGCATGCATCAGATGAAGAGCATGATGAAGATACATCATGAGGGGGGGAGTATCTTGCATATGCAATATAGATAGTTGCCAGCTGGCAACTTGTGCCTTTTTGTAAAATTGACAAGTCTTGAAGTGATGACCGTTGATTTGTATTGACATATCTGATCCGTGGATCTTTTGTAACGGATACCTCAGCTTATTCTATAAAAGGTGGTGGAATGCCTTGTTATATTCATTCGAAACTTAATTGAAATTTGATTGCTGAAGTATTCAGGACTTATTTCAAAGCTGCTGTATATGTACATGTCTTTTGCATACTTAATGAAAGGGAAGAGTATTTTGATTACAAATCTTCATAAATCTTGAGTAATCTGTGTCTGAATTCTGGATATGTGCTTTGATTTGATATGTCCCTTGGAGTGCTCATCATGTTGCATGTATTGTTTTCATTCACTATCCTCTGAAGTTTGCATCAACTGTATCTAGCTGTGGAATGTCCTGGTGAACATATGGTTTGATTTCTTCTCCTCATGACAGTATCAAGCATGTATGTGGATCAAAAGCTGAAGGTTCAACTTAATTAGAAGTATTTCCTTTAATTTCTTTCAATTTCAGAGCATCTCACTATCATAACTGCAAATCATGATAAATAATAAGCAGAACAGAGAAATATGCTGAAATCCCGTAGGTAACTGAAAATCATTAGCATATTTGAGTTAAATGCATGCAGTATTGAAAATATCATGCAAAGAAGTGCAAATAATGGTAGAAATCATGCAAATATCAGCCTGTATGCACATTATTTGACTGAATTCACAGTGCAGAGGTAGAATTGTTGAAGATTTATGCAGAGCAGACATACAGAGCAGGATATTTGAAGGAATGATGATGAACTTTGCAGAAATACGTAAAGCCCCTGAATGGAAAACAGCAACACACATCAACCACTGAGTAACGTCAGTAGATTAAGACCTAATCAACGGAGACTTGGGATCATGAATTCCCTGAATTCATCGTATCTTTCAAGATGAGTAAAGGTTATTGTGTAACTTTTATTCTATGTTTGTGAATGACTAACATCATGACCAACAGTAACCTTATTTCTCCCACTCTTGCCATTTCATACCCCTCTACCACATCTACACCTTCTTCTCCCTTACCATTACCTCCCATCTCGACCATCCTATCACCCCTGCTTTCCTTGCCTTCCCTGACCTTTTCTTCATCTCTTACCATTTCCTCCCTCCTATCACTAGCCCTAGCTAACCTTACACAGGTTAGTTCACCTACCTTTACTTCTCTTCTGCTATCCCCATTTCACAGATGCCAGCTGATTCACTTGAAGTGCTGCTACTGCCCGGGACTGAGAAGGTATGTGCAGAATTAGGGTTGAAGGAATCTGAAGAAACAATTGAAAAGGAAAAGGGGTTATTGGCTGAAGTAGACAATGAAGGCCTCCTTGAAACTTCAGCCGATGTGGAAATAATCAATATATCTGATAGTCCCCTAAGCAAGGATCTGATGGAGGAAGTTTTGAGGATCGCACAGGAGAACGTGATTGAAAATTTGAAAGAATTGGTACAAGGAGAAAAGGAGAAGAGTCTAGAACTGGAGCAAGAGCCTTCTAAAGAATTGACTATGTCTGCTAAGGATGGAACTACTGAGTTGAATAAATCTTTTGCTCCTGAATGGCTGCAGAGTAGGATGGCATATCTGGAACCTCAGATCAAAGTAATGCAGCTTGACTTAAGCACCATCCTATCACAGGCTCAAAAGCCTTAGAAATAGAAAAGGGCTAAGGTCCAATCAAGGATCTACAAGAGTGAATCAGGCTCAAGGATAGCAGAAGTAGCAGTCCCGCCAGCTGACGTATCAAGAGATCAGGTCAGGGCGAAAGATTATGTAATATCCACAATTGATTTAGGTCCAACCACCCACGCTCAAAGGGTGGATGATTTCAAGGGATCAGTTACGTCAATTTTGGAGCAATTGGATAAGGACGAAATGTCTAAAAAGGACTTGAAGCAGCAAAATGAGGAATTAAGAGCATGCCTTCAATTTCTAATAAAGCTGGTAGATGCAGGAGGAGATATAAGGACAGTGCCTACTTTCCTATCTATCGACGAGATGGCAAAATTGAGCAAGGTAAGATCAAAGTCCCAAGGCGCAGAGAATTGGTTGATAAAGGTTTTTGAAGCAGGATGCGAAGCCATATGTGCCTCTGCTCAAGCCCACCAGCGAATGGTAGAATTGCATAAAAAGTGGAAGGATTTGCAGTATGATTGTGATTCTTTTGATGAATATTACTGTCACATGTATCCCTGAATCAAGGGTATTAGAGAATTGCCAGCTCAGACCTTGGTTACAGAGAATATTTTGACTGGGGATAGGCTCCCAAAGGCTATTAAATGGTATCAACAGTTACTTTTGAGAAAAGAAACCTTTGAATAGGAAAAAGAAGCGTACAAGCCAGTCGACGAGGAATTGAGATCCATTATATATGATATCAGTGATTCCTTGAGGAATTGTAGGGAAGAGTCCTTCGATGACTATGCTCCTTTTGAGGCTGAGAAATGCAAAAATAAGTTGCATATGATGCTATTTGAAGACACTGCACTCAGTATAGAAGAAAGGCTGGATAAAGCAAGCGACCTTAAGGCTGAATTCAAAGCATTTCATAAGGCAGGAGCAGAGATAGAAAGAATATATGGCAGATTCAATCAGGAACTGGAGGTGTTTGACTACAAGATACATCATTTGAAGGATCCAGACCCATTTTACATCAATTCAGTGCTTGAGGCATGGGTGACCTATCGAAATAAGCTGGCTGGCAAGGATAGCATCGATTTGGATAAGGAATCTTAATGCCATTTTGAATATTCTAGTGATTCAATCCCGTCACAATTGTAAACTTGATATATTTGGGCAGCATGTGACTCAATTTTGTTTTTTCTTGCTTCTAAAATGAGGTTTTCCATTAGTATACTGAGTTGGCTAGTCAAAATGACTAGATTTGATGTATCTGGGGCTGTTCTTTGGTTTTTTTCATAAAAGACAAAATGTAATCCGGGAATTGGTGTGGCTTGTTATTGAATTAATCTGGACCATTGGTGTTGAGCTAATCTCCACCATTTGTTTGAAAGGCTAGGGTATGCTACTTTCTATATAAAGGGCTGCCATTTCCACTATTTGTAAGAGAGATTTTTGATGCCAAATTGTTGATTCTATGCCATTTGAAGTAATACAAAGCAAGTTTCTACAATAATTCTGAGAATTTGTACCTTGTGTTGATTCATTGTGGTTTTCATGGTTTGCTTCTTGCTCTCCCATAGTTAGATTAGTCATGCTTTCATAATGTTAATGGTTTGCTGAAGTATTTGATGAACATTCTAAGTCCATACTTTTAGTTGTTTGCTGATGGTAAATAGCTGTGTAAAGTTAGTCTGGGCTTAATATTTGTGCTAAAGTTCAATTGCATTTCACAAGTTAAGTTGCACAGATCATTGGGTATATAACGAATGTATGCAATCTGGAAATCTTTTGACCCCCATTGAAGATAGCACCGTTTTCTGCAGCACTGTAACACCCATTTCAGTTTGGTAACTCAGGAAGCTGGTTCAAAGTTTCAGAATGTTTGTCTACTAAAATATAACCTTAACATTGTGAATGTCACTTAGGATCCTTCTAAACCTTATACCCTTTTGCATTTTCTTTAAAAATCACTGTAGTTATTAGATCGAGAGTTTCAGCAGCATATTACCTTGTCTATCAGATGAAAATCATAATAGGGTTTATGTGTATTTGCTGACTCGAACCTTAAGATTTGCAGATTGCATGTAAGACCCCTTGTAGGTACAGCTAGAACATAACCATTGAGAGATTCCAAGCAAGCTAAGACCTAGCTGTATTATCCTTGGAGTAGTCTTACTTAGAGTAAGATACTTTTCAAGAGAGGTGTGAAACCAGCAATCACACCTGTGTTGCTGTGTGCTAAAACCACCATCAACACAACCCTAAATCATTTTTCATGTAGAATTCACTAGTAACCCTTATTTCTCTCTAGTACGGTGCATTTTGATTTTTCACATATTTCCAGCACCATGTACTTTTTTCCTTTTACCACCAAGTAGGACCAAACCACAAAAAAGAAAAGCACACAAGGTCCTCATTTTTCTAGAGGGTAAGATGGGGTGTGTTGTGAATGTCACAACAACTAGTAACCAAATAAAACAACCAAATTCAAACAATTAAGAAAACAAAATGAAATAAATTCATAAGTTCCAACTTCCTTATATGTAGGAATGTTATCCATCATAGGTTGAATGTATTTGACAATGTACATGAACTTTCAAAAGAATTTAGGTGTGTGCAATTGATTCATTCCGTCCTTTGTCAAAGTAAGAAAATAGTATACATTTGCATTAACCTACATAGTTGGGTTTAACCTTTTAAGCCAAACTTGGATAGAGCCTTGCTTCCAGTAGGCCTCCATAGCCTGGACAAGGTTATCACCTATAATTCCCCAAGATAGAGCCCCACTACCAGCAAGTGTCTATAGCCCCCGTAGAGTTATCTAGATGACCTTAAGAGAAGAAATTCTTTGTTTTATTGATCTTTTCTTTATTTTTCCTTGTGTAAGATATATCATTTCAACTCATTATTTGCACAGTCATAGGATCTGTTGCATAAGGCGGGGAATTATAATGGCAGCAAAGGCCAACCTTTAGATTTTTCACTTAATGCAAACATCTACCACCTCCCACACCAATTCAAAGAATCTTAATGTTTGTAGTTATATGACTCTTTGAATGCTTCATGCTACAGACATTGAATAAAATCCTTCACAAAATAAACAACAGCTCACATCTATGAAAGTTCACAAGCTATGCATAAATTTCAAATGATTTATTTAAATATTCCAAATTTTATTGTTTTGAGTGATTGCTTGTCTGCCCTTGCATACCTTGAATCAAAATAAAGACCCCAGCAGTAAAAAGAAACATAGCAAACCAACAAAAATAACCCAAACCCAACCATACAAAACAAACAAAACACAACGAGACTATACAACATTTACAGTATGTTACACAATAGGGTTAACTCACATTCTAGGCTTGAAAATAATGTTTAAGGTACTAACCATTAATAGGTAATGATACATCCTCTCCAATTAAAGTTTTAATCCTAAAGGTATTATCTCCTATGATCTCTGAAACCTGTAATGGACCTAACCACAATTTATCAAATTTATCATGGTTTCCTTTCTTTTCATGGGCTTTGTCCCAACATAAAACCAAATCAGATATCTTGAATGTTTTAACCCTAGCTCTTTTGCCAAACCACCTTTTAACCACAGCCAAATGTTTTGCAAATTTGTCAATGGCTTGGTCTCTTTTCTCATCTAAATGTAATAACTGGACCAACCTAGCCTCCCTATGCTCATCAAAACCTAGATATTCATTTGCAAACTTCCATGTAGGAATTCTCAGGTTGACTGGGAGTATGGGATTAGTCCCATATATGAAGTGATAAAGAGAGTTCCCTAACACTACCTTGACTTCAGTTCTATCCACCCATAATGCATATTTCAACAATGTATTCCATTCTTTAGGATTTTTAGCAATCAACTTTTTAATGTTGTCTATCAAGATTTTATTAGTTGATTTTGCTAATCCATTACCCTGAGGATAATAATTGGATGAAAATTTAAGAATGATTACATATTCAAATGCCCATTTAGAAAATTTTAAAGAAGAGAAAATAGGGCCATTATCACATACCCGAGACTAAGGTGCTCCAAACCTTGTGATGATATTCTCTTCTAAAAACTTGATGACAACTTCAGTAGTGGAAAATTTACAACATGTTACTTCTATCCACCTTGTGCAATAATATGTCACTGTCAAAATGAATTTGTGTCTAGCTAATGATGGAGGATTAATAACTCCAATGAAATCAAGTCCCCATCATGTAAATGGCCTAGACTCTATAACAGGCTACAACGGATGCGTCTAGTATCTCCCTTTATCTATTGTTGTCTGGCATGTATGACAACTTTTGATGTGATCTTCTGTATCTTTGAATATGGTGGGCCAATAGTAACCTGACCTTAAAATCTTATGTGTTGTTGCTAGATGAGAACCATGTGTTGTCCCATATTTGTCATGAAGTTCTAGCAACACTTTGTCTACTTCATCTCTATTCAAACATCTTAAATATATCCCATCATGATTTTTATTGAATAACAAGCCTCCTTGTATCATATACCTCTGAGATTTAATTTTTAGGGCTCTTCTTTGAGAAGATTTCATCTAATTAGGGTATTTTCCTGATATTAGAAATGTAGTGAGATCATCATACCATCCTGGTGTATTGCTGGTATCCATCACATACTATTGCTTTATCAAATTAGGATCAGTATTGGCTATGGTTTACACCAAAGACTGTCCTCTGACTAACTTGGACTATTCTCTTCTCCTTTTTGCATTAAAGTTGCTGCACATGAATGTTTACACGCAAAAGAGTAAATATAAAAGGGTTTAGTGTAGTTTGGACTAGCTAGTACTGGAGCATCAAAAATAGCTGCTTTGATGTCCTCAAATGTTGCTTTAGACATTGGTGTCCATTCTATCTTGGCATCCTTTTTCAACATAGCATTCAATGGCTACACAATTTCTACAAATCCAATAATGAATTTCCTAACAAAGTTAATTTTACCAAAAAATGATTTGAATTATTTCTTACTACTTGGCAATTGTAGATTATTAATTCCTTCCACTTGGTCTAGGTGAATTGAAATTCCATTTTCAAAAATAATATGCCCAACTAACTTAACCTTAGTTACACCAAATGAACACTTCTTTGGGTTTAAAGAAATTCCATACCTCTTGCATCTTTTCAGCACTTTCCTTAAGTCATCTGCATGAGTAGACATTTCCTTAGAAAACATAGTTAGATCATCCACGTAAATCACAATGCATTTACCTTTTACCCCTTGAAATGTAATATCCATGGCCCTCTGGAAGGTAGCACCTGCATTGATTAGGCCAAATGACATTCTTCTATATGCATAATTACCCCATTTACATGTGAATGTGGTCTTTAACCTATCCTCCTTGTCTACTAAAATCTGATTATAACCAGAAAATCCATCAAGGAAGGACATCATTTTAACTCCATTCACTTCTTGTAAAACTTCATCTAATGGAGGCAAAGGATAATTATCTTTTTTAGACGCCTTATTAAGATTTCTAAAATCAACATAGAGTCTAATGTCTCCATTTTTTTTTCTTACAGGTATTAAGTTAACTACCCAGGTAGAATGTCTTATTGGAAAAATTATCCTTGCAGATAATAATTTTTTAACCTCTTCAAATATTAGGAGCTCTAATATAGCATTCACTGGCCGTTATTTTTTTCTAAATGGTTTCACCCCTGGCCTTAATGGAATCATGTGTGTTATGATAGAAGTATCATATGTTTTCAAATCTTCATAAGTCCAAGCAATCACATGTTTATACTCTTTCAATACTTCTACAATTTCTTTCTTTAATTCATTAGAGCAAGTTTTTCCAATTAATACATTTTGAGGATTTTGCTCTATCCCTAAGTTGAAAGGATCACACTTACCTCCTTCCATTTTATGAAGATCCTTTTGTCTAACCACTCCATTAAAATCAAATATCTTCTCCAATTCTATCACTCCCTTGGGAAGAAAATTACTTTTCAAATCAATTATATCCTCTTCATCCCAAGATACATCTAGTCTTTCTTGCTCATCAATAATTTGTGTTTCAAAAACATCATGACGTGATAAAATCCACAATCTATTGATCACCCTCAAACACTTGAAAATGCGTCACATTATCTAGTATACTTGGTACATTTACCAATTCTACAACAAATCACTTCAGACCTGACAAAGTTAGGGGCTCTAAAGAACTAGCAGCAACTGCTAAGGCATTCGGTCATTGATTCAATTCCCTAGGGATATGTTCAATATTAAAAGCATCAAAAGATTCAAGAAGATCCCATACCCTATGCATGTAACTAACCATTTTTTTGAAATTACATGCATACAACCTCCTAATTTGTCTGACTACCAGCTCAAAATTAGAAAATACCTTGAGCACCCTTACCTTTTTCTTTATGACCATCACTAATCCGTAGATCAGAGCTTCATACTATGCTACATTATTGGTGCATGGAAATTGGAGTCTATATGCTGCCAAAAAGGACTTACTATTTGGATCAATAAGTTCAACTCCTGCTCCTACTCCTTGTTTGGATTTCTTCCATCACATTTTAAAGTCCACATGTTACTCTTGTTTTTATGAATTGAACCCTTTGTTTTAACAAGAATTGTTTTACTTACCTCACATTTTGTAGGAACACACATATTCTCATGTGTCTTTTCCTGATTTGTAGATATCATTGTACTCTGTCTATTTATGAAATTTAGAATGATTTATACCTTTTTTTTCCACATCCTCACTTGGATTCTTTAGCAACCTGTTGGCATCATCATAAAAATGCAACCTAGGCTCATTAAGGACACCCTTTCCTTTTTGTTTCCCCATTAATTCCACACACTTCCCGTGTTGATATTCAATTATGTCTCTGCACATTCCATAGTTCTCTTCAGAATGGGAAGTCTTATGCACTCTACACCAATTCCTACACAAACCACATTGGATAGGGACTCCCTGTTGGATGCATTTCTCCATTTCTTGTCTTATGATTTGACCAAAGTTACTCACTGCATTATCTTCTTCATCAGAAGAACCATGATCAAAATCAACAAACACATTTGTTCCAATATTAGTAGGTTTTGTTCCAATGTTAAAGGCTAAAATTTATTCTATTTGGACTCCTCCATTTGAAACCCTATAAACACCTAGTTCGGTAGAAGCATACAATACCTCTTTTGTCCTATTTTACTCTGTGATCATGTGTTTCATCCTAGGTTCAGCCTTAATTCTAATTTGGTTTGGAATACCCCTCCAAGGAAACCACATGTGAGAGAAATCTATCGCCATATATCCATTCAGGGTTTTGGACCAATCTCTACTCAACAACGTGCCATAATTGACTAGAATATCCACAACCTAAATGTCAATGTATTAATTTACTCTAGGATTAGAAGCCAATTACATTTGAATATGCATCAGTTCACCTACTACATTGACCTCGGATTTATCTAATTGTGTAAGAAACCTTGGCAGACTTTGTAGGAGTAAGTCCTCAAGTTTTGCATATCCCTAATGGCATGACGTTAGCCAAAGCTCTTGAATCAACCATACAGTTATGTAAATTTTTCTCAAAAATACTCAAGGTTAACAGAAAAGGAGGAGACTCCTTCTCTATATACATTACTACATTAGTGCTCATAGGCTATTCAACATTCTTAACTTTATCTTTGGTCTATGTATCTTTACCATGATTGTCCAAACTTACTGGATTATCTTTAGGTCTTGACTCATCTAGGGATTTTATGAATGCATTTTGTACCCCTGGACTCCTCAGTAACTCATATAAAGGTACATTAACCTTTATCTTTTTTATTTCTTTAGATAGATAATTCATTAGTTTTGAAGCTTCATTAGACTCTACTTTTCCTACCTAAACCTTTGATGTTGTAGAAACACCAACCCCTTGATGACTAACTTTGTGAGGCACTAGGTTATTACTTGCATGCTGATTAGGCAAAGTATTAAATTTATTTGGAGGTGTAGCAGTAGTAAAAGGACCCCCTGGTTTGCTATTACTCCTCAAATTATAGGTATGATTCCTATTAGACTGTTAAAAGGCTTGTACTTCATCTGGTTCACACAACACCTCATTTTTAGTTTCAAAGGGAAACTGGAAGGTTTTTAACACTAAGGTTGATTTTGGATATAAGTTTTCACAATAAAATGGTCCATCTTCTGCTATTTGATTTTCTTTCTCTTTGGTTGAGAATGTGAAACTCTATAATACCATAGCAGACTCAAATCCTGAAGGTATTAACTCATTTCCCTTAGGAATTAGGAACTCAGATGTAGGGGTATGTACCTCTACATTAAAGATACTAGCCGCTAAATGAAACTATGGACAGTCAAGCTCAGCGTGTGCGCTAGTATTATGAATCCTACACCAATTCTTTAGTGCTACATTGGCCATTTGTATCCTAGCAGGCTATTTAGACTCCTGATTATCTAGACTCTCAAATGGAGAAGCCAGAGTGCCATTATTTGCCCCTGTGTTCCATATTCTGGGAGGCTTAGGCTAATTTGGATTTCTATTATCATTTCCCCAAGATTTACTACCTCCGTTATGTCATCTATTTTGTGATCCTTGTCCCTGGTTCTGATTTTGATTGTGACCCTAACTTTGATTATGATTTTGGTTTTGATTTTGACTCTGAGGATTTATGCTATAAAAATTGTTGTTCCTCAACTGTGTCACCTCAGTTGTTAACCTTCTTAAGTGTATAGTAATTTCTTTCATCTCTTCCCTATCTTCTTGTGTCTTAGCCATGTATGTATTATGATGTGTCTAAAAGAATGATTGACCATTGGCCTGGTTATTACCATTACCACTACCTATGTATGGAACTATGGCTTGGGTAGGGATAGGGTTATATACTGGTGTGTAGGTAGGCACTGGATTTAATAATCGAGTATGATGCATAGGAACACCATTCCATGGTTGCATTTGATTGGAAATTCTAGTATTTCCTACACTTAGAAAAGGATTATACATTGTCTGTCTCATCTCTTGATTTACCTTAACTGCTTCTTTATAATCTTTTGACAAGCTATCTATATTAGGTTGTCTCTTGACAAACATTGTGGTCAAAGGATCTAAGGAAGCATAATACATGGCTAAGATTGCCTCAAGAGTCACAGTATAAGGATCAAATAATTTAGAATAAGCTTCTAAAACCTATCATTAAAGTTGTCTATGAGCTCTCCTTCACCTCTCTTAATTCCTACTAGCTTATGATATAGAGATGATGGCTCTACTAGACCTCTAAACTTGGATAAGAATGCTTCTTCGATTAGCTCCCAGGTGGTAATGTGACTATTTGGCAAATTTACATACCAATTGGAAGCCTGCTCATTGAAAGTGAATGGAAACAACCTAAAAACTACATCCTCATGTTTTAATCATGCTCTAAAGAAAGCCTCTTTGAAAATTCAAATATGATCCTCAGGATCTTGATGTAGCTAGTACTTAGGACAAATTTTCTCAGGATTCTTAGGCATCTCATGATAATCAGCAATGAATATAGGAGAATTGACATTTAAGTATGCCATAGCTAGACCTCGAGGTGGACTACGACTTCTAGGAGGACTTGGATTTCTAGGAGGGCTAGGGATTCTAGGAGGACTTGGATTTATAGGAGGGCTAGGGCTTCTAGGAGGACTTGGACCTCTAGGTGGACTTGAACCAAGATTTAATGATCTGAATGTAGAACCATCAGGGCTTACTATGTTCGGTATACTCAACAGTGATCTTGGAGTAGTACTATATGAACTTCATATGTGCACTACCCTAGAGTTCCAAATCAAAGGACTCTTATATTTTCATCTATCAAGTAATTATGTGAAGATGTCACCTATATTGGACCTAGATCTAGTCACTCGATCTATATTGTTAGCCAGCTTGTACAAAATAAACCTTAAATCCTATCATACCCTCCTTCTAGTGCCAAAAACTGTTGATGTATGCTTTTACACATGCATAATAAGAGATAAATTCACAAAGAACTTAATCTATCTTGAAGAATATGGAGAAATATCAAAAAATAATTCTCAATTCCAAGGCTACATTAACCAAGTCATGGTTGTGTTGGACTCATTCAATGTTTGATGTGAAACTATTTTGTTTTAAGGGGCCTTACGTAATTTGAGATATGTGTACTAACTGTATTTACTTCTATTCTACAAATAACTACAAATTGCACTATGATTAGTGATCCTTTGCATGTATTTACCACTTTACTACAAAGATTTGCATGAATATGGATAAAACTTGCTTTGTACCTCAAATTTATATGAAAGCTACTAAGATCATTATAATTCACCATTATTTATAGAAATCAATAGCAATTTCCTTTAGATAATTGTGTGCATGCTACTTATTTAAAGATTTTGGAGAAACGTTAGAAAAGATAGAGTTAGACACATCTATTTTAGATAGGATTTAACATTCTTCTATCCACATATGACAAGCTTAAATGATCCTGAACAATTCAAAACAATTAAACTCTTATATGTAAATCCTAAGCATTTTCATAAACATACATAAAGAATTGCAATCTTTTAAAGAAAATATATCAAAAAAACACCTGAATCAAAAAACATTTTGAATTAGATGCAGAATTCTAAGGTTTGCATTCAATTTAAAGATGAAGTCATTTTGAATTTACAATCTAACTATGACTTTTATTGGATTGATCAAAATTACTGAAACTCACAAACGTCTTTACAGATACATGAAAGAGGCAGGACATTCCTCATGCTCCTTGATGCAGACACAGGTGACCTCCTCTCTAAATCACTAAATGCTCAAAGTATTCTCTTAAGAATCACTTCCTTTTGCAGTAAAAATTGCTAATAGAGTCTAAGGCTAAATGCTATGAATCCTTGTGTAATTAAGGTACAAGTAGTAGGGTTCCTTATATAGATTTGAATCCCCCTCCACTATGGTTAAAAAAAAACCATCAATGGTTCCAATTCAAACTTACAAAATCAATGGTGGAAAACATTTCCTAGCCGCCCTTCAAAATATCTTCAGGAATATTCCCTTTGGCTCAAAGGATGCCATTGGGATCTTTTAAACATGAAATATTTTCCCTTTGACTTTCTCCATTCGCTAACTTCCCACAAAAGACAAAAATAAAAAATATCAAAGCACTTGAAATATCCCAAAAAGTGAATTACTTGCTACCGCTAGTGCCTATCTTTGCATCTTCTTCCCTTTTCTTCAAGTATTGTGCATACCTAGCAATCAATTCCACCATAGAAGTATGAGTACTCCTTTGGCTTTCCATCCATGTATATTTCTATAATTCAACCTTTTCTTTCAATATCCTTGTTTTCTTCTCTACATCTTCTCTATTTTTCTGATACTTCTTTATCCTAGCATTTAATTCCATAATGGAATCAATCATCTCTGTACTCAGATTAATGAAAATACATTCTAGGCAAGATGAGTAAATGGCCTTGAATTCTTTTACTGTCATACCTACGTCATACACTAGTATCTCTAGGCAATCATGCCCAATAAATTTTTGTATTATCTTCATGTGTTTCATTACTATATCATCAGCCATTTCCTCTAAATCCTGAGTATTCTCAATGCAACCTCTTAAAATATCCTCTTCAAATTTCAACTCCAATTTGTACTTTGGTATTTGGTTTGCTATCTGAGGTGTAAGTATTCCTTCTTTTATCAATTCTTCAACCCTCTCATTCATGGCCTCAACCCGTTTCAACTCATAACTATTTTCCTTCACTCTAGATTAGCAATGATGTATATTGATACGACATTTTTTTTTTGCAAGGGCAATGGCCCAATTGGTAATTGCCTACCTTACTGTGTTTTCTTCTTTTCAAATAAATGCACTGAACCATTCTTCAAAAATATTTGCTTTAATTTTCTTATTTTCCATTTTAGTCACTTGATCCTTTGATAAAATGGCTAGGTCTGCAAGTAAATCTGGCATACCAACATTGGGATCAAACATCCCCTAAATAAACTGTTGCAATTGGACAATGTGTCCCTTCAAAGAATCAAATTTATCCTTATCTTTTCTCATCATCTCAATGGTTACCTTGTTCATGTCCTCCCACTCTGCAATGTGTTGTTCTCTAGTCACATACCCAAGATCTATATTGAGCAATTAATGATCTTCCAGGCTCATTTCTCCCTTTGCTTTGTCTTTCTGGGGTATGGCTAACTCTAAAGTTCTTGAGCCAGATGGGCTTCTCTTTATAGCAGACATGGTCCTTTCTTTTCTTCTTTCTTTTTGTGAAGTGTGACCACCCAATAAGCTCTTTATATATATAGGGACTAGCTGTACCTCTGTCTTTTCTATTCTAACCTCTGAGCCTATCCAAGTTGGTGCTTCCTTGCTAGTTTCTGCCCCTTTTTCATTTATCACCTCTTCTTGAGGTTTCTCTGTCTCCATTTGTTCTTCTTGTTGTTGTTGCTATGGTTGTTGCTATGGTGGAGGATTCTAATCTAGAGGTGACTGCCCATGTGGAGGTGATGGTGATGCATTGTTTTTTTGTTGTGGCTCTTCTTCTTCATTCTCTTTTTCTTCTTCCTCCTCTTCTATATCTTCTCCACTATCCTACTCTATATCTTCTTCCTCTTCATTCTCTTCTTGTTTGTTTTGTTCAATATTAACACTAGGAACACCTGAAACATTAATACCAGAAATACCTAATGACATTATTTCCCCTGTCTGTACCTCAATTTGAACTTGTAGATTCTTAGGCATGCTTGTCTGTCTTGATTGTGATAGTTGACTTGAAGATACATATAGCTCCTCTATATTTTTTTCTTCTTTTTCTTGCTTCACTACCTGTTGTGCAATGACCTGCACTTCTTTTATGGCTTCTAGTGACACAAGTTGACCAAAAGGGTCCACTACCTCCAAGTTATCTTGTATACTTTCTCCTTTTTCCATTAGGGTATGTGCCCTCTTCATAGACATTTGAGCATTTTGCTCTTCCAGTATAAGGGAGCTCTTTGATGTTCCTTCTTCCTCTTCATTCTCTACCCCTATATTTGCTCCAAATTGTGTTTCTTCATCATCACTACTATCATTATCAATGTTTACAATTTCCCCCACCTTTTTGACCTCTTGGCTTTTTGACTCTTGCAGCTTCTCTTCAGTTAATTCTTGTTTGACTTTTATGTAGCCTTGTCTTCTCTCTTCATGTGTAGAATCAATGGATATAAGCTTTTCTCTTGTTCATGCCCATGGAGCATTAACAATCATAGTGGGTACTTGTTTCTTCCCTTTTGGGGTATCTATGATCACAACTTTTAATGTACACTGCTCTGCTAGCACCTCTAGATTTTGCACTTGCTCTATAGTATCCCTTAGTGTTTGTTCCTATTTCGCATTAGCTCCTTGGCTTGATGTCCCTTCTTCTATGAATGTACCTGAAGGAATGGTGACTGTGATACCAATATCATAAGGATCCATAAGGGTGGCATTCTTTTCCTTATCAATAATTGTAGTTTCTACAATTTTTCTCCTCTTTTCATAAAAACACAATAAATCATTCTCATTTTCTCTTTCTCTCTTCTTTCCCTTCTTTTGATATGTGGCTACAATACCCTGAGCCTTAAGCTCTTCCATCTTATCATTCAGCCATGTCTTAAAAAACAAAATAACCGGCTTGGATATCACCTCCAAGGATGTCTCCTCTGGCTCTTCCCAATTTGGTTCATTAATGGGCAGTAGTGCCATTCCCTTACTTTCATAACTTTTGTGTAATATTTTACCATCATCTTTTGTAACTTCTTGAGGTACACTAATTTCCCCCATGGTTTTCATTTGCTCTAAGGTCAATCTCTGATGAGCCCTTTTCCTCACCTCTTTCTCATTCTCACAATCTGACCAAAAGTCCTCAATGTGGACTTGATGTCTATATTTCTTATCAATGTAATTTTGGATTCTATGGAAAGAGTCAAAATGTCTAACTAAGTCAAATTCTTCAAAACCATAGTATCTCAGCTCCCTCTTTGATTCTTGAGCTATATCCTCATTATAACATGAATAATTACTAATTATCCAGGGGAATTTGATGTTTCCTCTACCAAATTTCTTCTTATACATTCTAAACACATTCAGAATTTGTCTCAAGATTTCTAATGCAATTAATGTACCCAGAGGATACCTTGGCAACTTGAATGGTTTTCCCTCAAACTCTTCAGTTCTATTGTATGTGATGGTAGGGAATTGTATATACCAAGAACTGAAAAGACTTATGGCATTTGCTACTTCTTCTGATAACCTTGTGTCCTTATCTCCTGTTAGAACTTTTACCAAATAAGTATAAAATACATCATTAACTCTTGCATACTTTAATAATGCATTCTCCTCCTGTAAGTCAGGATAATGATCATAAACCAATTTTTGTCCTGGGCCATTTCCCAGGGTACCTACTCTATCAATCCCAGCCAATGGAGGCATTTCAACTACACATGCATAAATCACATAAGAAGACAAATAGAATTTTCTATTCTTCTTAAATGCCATTACTTGTTTGTATATTATAGTATTGATAGCCCTAGCCTAATGAATTGTTCCAGTCTTTTCTCTAATATACTGAATGATGGTGAACATCCATGGCTTGAACTTTGTTGCATCTTTTAATCTAATCATCCTGCTCAATAATGTGATCATTATGTGTATTTCTTCTTTGAAGTCAATCCTATATAAATTATTTGTCACTCTTATTGCAACCTTTGGTTTGTTTTCTATTGTATACCACCCATAGAAAATTGCAGTTTTACACTCTTTCTCATTTTTAGTAAAATCTGAAGCATACTGATGTCATGTCCCCATATTAAGTCATTGTTTAAATTAAAGATTTAAACATCATGATTAAGAAAACCACAAAAGTGCCTTCGTAAAATATCAATTTGAAATAGTGTGTATTATTAAAATAATAATATTATTATATGAATATTTTAAAAACATAAATAATAGTAATTTAATACTATTATAATCATAATTATCATGAGAGAATATTATGATTATAATTATCTAAATATAAATATAAATAAGCCATATTATTATAATATATTATAGATGATAATAATATAATAAAATAAATATGAGTATTATGAACTTAGATATTATTATAAGTATTATATATTATAAATATATATAAAAATAAATATAAGTGTAAAGTAACTTTGTCTTATTTAAAATTACCTCTAAAGGTAGCATATAAGACAAAGTGGTAATAAGACAAAACTGTCTTATAAGATAACCAATCCCATATAATGAAAAAAAACAAATATTAATAACTAAAGAAACCATGTCCAAAGGCAGTGAATGTTTAGAAGGGAAAAGGACGTGTCTCTTGGCCCAAGGCAACGTTTCTCTAAGATAAAAGGATCCGCTTCATCCTCTTAAAGGGCATCGATCATCCAACATTCTCTCTGCACAAAAACTTGGAAAAAATAAGATAATTTCTGAGTAATAAGGATTACTTATTGAGTATTATAACAACAACTCTATGATATAGATTAAAAACATCTGAAGTATAATAGCAGCAAGAAGGAAAAGAGGAAGAATTCAGAAGTTCAGTAAGGTATAGCAGGTAAGTAAATTTTACATATTTATTTTATAATTATTAAATATAGGATTTGTAAGTATGCATTAGAATTGATATTTGATAAGCATCTCATGACTTCAATATTCTAAATTTTTCTCATCATATTAGATATGTAGGAATGAAAGGTTTTGTTCATAAGATGAATATACAAGAATGAATGATTATGTTTATATGAATGATTATTACCATAGATGAATGAATGATAGTGAGCATTAATGGTTATGCATAAGGAATCAATGATGATGATAATGGAATATGATCAAGCATTAAGATCATGTGGATATATGATTGGCCAATTATGATATAAGGCCAACATGTCATGTGGAAAATATTAATAAGGACTTATAAATCATAGGATTGTGCCATATCTAAAAGGAGGATTAGCCTCATCATTAATCATCTTACCATCCTAGGTGTATGGGTAAGTTAGGAGAATGTTATTGGACCTAGGTAACCCCAAGAAGATGAAGTACCTCTGGGTGTGAGGCGAAGTCTCTTAGGCCAAGTGTCGAAGTACCTCCGAGTGTGAGGTGAAGCCTTAGGCCTATGGTATGATGGGCTCATGAATGTAATTTGTGCCCTACGGTAGGTGATTCTCCAATAGATGAGGTGGGAAGTCTTTGGAGCTAATTGGTGAGGTGGGAAGCCATCGAACCTCCGTATGGGATGGTTGTGTCTCCTTAATGAACCATGCCTATGGAGTTAGAGATGGATTAATGATAGGGTGACATATGATCCTTCCGAGGATAGCACTTGAGGCCTATGAATATGAATATGAATGTGAGTATGAATATGACTATGACTATGAATTATGTGACTATGGAATTATAAATTATAGGATAAATATGGATCTATGTTAATTATGATATGAAAAGAGAAAAATTTGGAATACTAATATTTCATTTTTTAAAGTTGAAATTGTGCAAGGTTGTGATCAATTTGAGCTTACTAGAAGGGGACATTACAAGTGGTATCAGAGCAGTCATCCTACCATCCTGTGTATACTTTGTGATTTATGTGTATTCAAAGGTTTACCTTGTGGCTTATGTGTATACGTGTATTTGTGCAACTTATGTATTTAAGTGTATACTTTATGACTTACATGTATGTTTTGTGGTTTGAGCTACTTTCTTGACTACTTGAGCTACTTGGTTACTTGCTTGAGCTACTTGCTTGACTACTTGAGCTACTTGGGTACTTGCTTGAGCTACTTGCCTACTTGCTTGATCTACTTTCTTGTCTACTTCAGCTACTTGCCTACTTGCTTGAGCTACTTGCTTGTATACTTGAGCTACTTGCCTACTTGCTTGAGCTACTTGCTTGTCTACTTGAGCTACTTGCCTACTTTCTTGAGATACTTGCCTACTTGCTTGTCTACTTGAGCTACTTGCCTACTTGCTTGAGCTACTTGCTTGTCTACTTGAGCTACTTGCCTACTTTCTTGAGATACTTGCCTATTTGCTTGTCTACTTGAGCTACTTGGCTACTTGCTTGAGCTACTTACTTGTCTACTTGAGCTACTTGCCTACTTGTTTGAGCTACTTTCTTGTCTACTTGAGCTACTTGCCTACTTGCTTGAGCTGGGTGTTTGCGTGCTTGAGCATGATAGGTAGGAAGAATGCCCTCCATCACATTCTTGAACCTTGTAGGTAGACATAAGAGGTGATAGGTAGGAAGTGTGCCCTCCATCACACTCTAACTTGCAAGTCTTTCTATGAATTTTATCAAAGGATTGACTTGAGGTATGGCTAACTATATGTTGAAATCAAATATTATTTATCTTATATCATTAATTATGTTATAATGTATTGATTTCATTGCTAATTTATTGATCTTTAATATTACTAATGTCCCTTTCAAGAGTTATTTTTCATGTGCAGCTGAAGAAATTAGTATATCATACAAGTGGACATTAGGGAAG
Source organism: Cunninghamia lanceolata (assembly GCA_027924645.1). Lineage (NCBI taxonomy): Eukaryota > Viridiplantae > Streptophyta > Pinopsida > Cupressales > Cupressaceae > Cunninghamia > Cunninghamia lanceolata. The sequence continues at coordinate 2,214,326 of BSBN01000243.1, forward strand.
TATAGAACACAAAAAGTTAATTTCATTAATCACAAAGACCCATGAACCAAATTCATCTCTTCCAAGAGTCTTTTTTTGAATTCTTCTCTTGATTTAAGTAACATAAAAATGATACTAAGTTATATTATGGGCCCATAACCCACAAATTCCCAGCATCATTCTTCATCTATAACACTTATATTTCATCAAGCACATCGCTATTTAAATAAAAGCTTACCAAAACAACTTTGATCATAAATTTTCTATCCATGACATCATATGATCAATTACTCCCCAAGAACATGACTCTTCTCAATTTTGAGGTCAATAACATATGACAAGTACAAGACCGAATCTCAAGATGCATCTTGGAATCATCTCAACATAGACTTCAAGATGAGAAGTGCAAGGTAATGAAAGAAAAATTCATTGTGATTGCTTGAGGACAAGCAATCTTGAGTGGGAAGGGTTGTCATGTCCCCATATTAAGTCATTGTTTAAATTAAAGATTTAAACATCATGATTAAGAAAACAACGAAAGTGCCTTCGTAAAATATCAATTTGAAATAGTGTGTATTATTAAAATAATAATATTATTATATGAATATTATAAAAATATAAATAATAGTAATTTAATACTATTATAATCATAATTATCATGAGATAATATTATGATTATAATTATCTAAATATAAATATAAATAAGCAATATTATTATAATATATTATAGATGATAATAATATAATAAAATAAATATGAGTATTATCAACTTAGATATTATTATAAGTATTATATATTATAAATATATATAAACATAAATATAAGTGTAAAGCAACTTTGTCTTATTTAAAATTACCTCTAAAGGTAGCATATAAGACAAAGTGGTAATAAGACAAAACTGTCTTATAAGATAACCGATCCCATATAAGGAAAAAGAACAAATATTAATAACTAAAGAAACCACATCCAAAGGCAATGAATGTTTAGAAGGGAAAAGGATGTGTCTCCTGGCCCAAGGTAGCATTTCTCTAAGATAAAAGGGTCCGTTTCATCCTCTTAAAGGGCATCGATCATCCAACATTCTCTTTGCACAAAAACTCAAGAAAAATAAGATAATTTCTGAGTAATAAGGATTACTTATTGAGTATTATAACAACAGCTCTATGATATAGATTTGAAATAAGAAAAACATCTAAAGTATAACAACAGCAAGAAGGAAAAGAGGAAGAATTCAAAAGTTCAGTAAGGTATAGCAGGTAAGTAAATTTTACATATTTATTTTATAATTATTAAATATAGGATTTGTAAGTATGCATTAGAATTGATATTTGATAAGCATCTCATGACTTCAATATTCTAAATTTGGCTCATCATATTAGATATGTAGGAATGAAAGGTTTTGTTCATAAGATGAATATACAAGAATGAATGATTATGTTTATATGAATGATTATTACCATAGATGAATGAATGATAGTGATCATTAATGGTTATGCATAAGGAATCAATGATGATGATAATGGAATATGATCAAGCATTAAGATCATGTGGATATATGATTGGCCAATTATGATATAAATCCAAGATGTCATGTGCAAAATATTAATAAGGAATTAGAAATCATAGGATTGTGCCATATCTGAAAGGAGGATTAGCCTCATCATTAATCATCTTGCCATCCTAGGTGTATGGGTAAGTTAGGAGAATGTTATTAGACCTAGGTAACCCCAAGAAGATGAATTACCTCTGGGTGTGAGGCGAAGTCTCTTGGGCCAAGTGTCAAAGTACCTCTGGGTGTGAGGTGAAGCCTTGGGCCTATGGTATGATGGGCTCATCAATGTAATTTGTGCCCTATGGTAGGTGACTCTCCAATAGATGAGGTGGGAAGTCTCTGGAACCGATTGGTGAGGTGGGAAGCCATCGAGCCTTTGTATGGGATGGTTGTGTCTCCTTAACAAACCATGCCTATGGAGTTAGAGATGGATTAATGATAGGGTGACATATGATCCTTCCAAGGATAGCACTTAATGCCTATGAATATGAATATGAATATGAATATGAATATGAGTATGAATATGACTATGAATATGAATTATGTGACTATGGAATTGTAAATTCTAGGATAAATATGGAAAGAATATGGATCTATGTTAATTATGATATGAAAAGAGAAAAATTTGGAATACTAATGTTTCATTTTTGTAAGTTGAAATTGTGCAAGGTTGTGATCAATTTGAGCTTACTAGAAGGGGACATTATAAGTGATCTATATCAACATCTATCATTTGATCTTTAATCTCCAAGCCAAACGTTCTGGCTATTCCCTCTATGGACAAATCTGCAATAGTTTGCCCATTATGCATTACTTTTCTGGTACTTAAATTATATAGGCTTATGCATTCTAATATCAAATCTTTGGCCTCCATTGCCAACAGAAAACCAACAGCTCTGTACAAGCCCTTTTCCCAAATTTTTCTCATGTCTTGAGTGGCATCTGGTGCCATGATTTTCTGTAGTACATCCTTTGAATCATAATGACCAATGTTTGTATATATGACCGTTCCCCCTGTGCTATATATCAAAGATGAATATCCCCTGATTGGTGACAATTCTTCCCTAACTACTTCTTTATTCAATTTCCTTTCCTTTTTAACCTTCTCTTTTTCACTAGCTGATGTGGTATCCACCTTCTTTTTCTTAGGTGCCCTCCTGTCAAGAAAAATTATACATTTTACCCTCTCGTTTGTGCACAATTATAGGGTTTCACCACATATTTTTTACTCTTCTACCAGTTACCCTAGGGTTTTTTTTTGTTGTTTTCTCTATTTGGAATTTACAAATTTTAGCAATATCAAATTCATTTCCTATAATTAACTATAGTAACGTACACTAACTTGCATCATTTTCTTAATGGAAATTACTGTAACTAATCCCAATTTCATTTAACTAAATTTCAACGGTGTTTGAGGTACATACCTGTATTCACAACTAGTTTGAGCTTAAGAATGTCGACAAAGATTTACCATTCAAACATCACTCTGTTACCATTCTCAAATTTCCATATATCTCCTGAATCAACTTTTTCTCTAGCTATGTGAAATTCTCTACAATTTTAACTTTAGAATGCAATTATGAAAATAAAAATAATTGAATTTCACTTTTAACTTGTTCAAATTCTAAATTTCTAGTGGTAGATGCACATTGAATGTTGCAATTAATGCATATAGTTCAGTCTGTGTCTAACTTTCTATTTATTTCATATTTAGAACTTTGTAATGCTAATTCCCACCTCCTTTGTACATCATGTATACATACTTCATTATTCAAAACTTTGTATATCAAATTTTGTATATTCCTATACATATATTTCATTTAATCATCGAAACATACAAACTCAGATTCCAGCGAGTTTATGAAACATATTGCATTTAATTTCACGTTTGGCTTTGTATCTAGCTTTTGTATTTCACAATGTACATGCAATACATACATTCAAACATACAAGCGTGGAATTGAAAGATGTATCAACTTAGCTTTGACTTTATGTTAATTTCGGCGTTATATCTTTGCCTTTTTGTATATCATGTTTGCATAATACATACAACATAGCATACATACAAAAAGCACAGACCTTAGTTTGTTATGAACCACATTTGAATTACTGTCAGGTCTGCATTTGTATCTCCATTTATGTATATTACCTTTTGTATATTGGATACATCTTATGATAATACCTCTGTGGGTCTCTCCAACTTTAATCTCTTTTAACTTCTTTTTGAAACTTGATATTGTAATTGCACTTTAGATACAAACAAATGTACATACAGATATACTATATAACATTTTTTTGGATATTGTCTTTTATAAATCAGATTATATACTCTTTCGAGTTCGGCCATGTACATTCCCTTATTTGTAAATTGAATGCACAAGTTTAGACATACAATACAATACACAAATACAATCGCGGAATCCAATGCCTATGCAATTCACCTCAGAACCTAATTAGGTTCGTCTTTGCATACTTAAGTTTGAACATTCAAGATATACATGCAAAAAACATGATAGAAAAACCCAATTACACCACAATACGACAACATTAGCACCTCATATACAAAGAAATTTGTACATGAGATACAAATTTAATTGAACACTGCTTTTTTACCAAAACCACCTTATTTCATGAAATACTAGGAATTTCAAGTTGGTTCAAAAAACAACCCTAAATCATTTTTCATGCAAAATTCACTAGTAACCCATGTTTCTTTGTAGTACGGTGCATTTTAATTTTTCACGTATTTCCAGCACTAAGTATCTTTTCCCTTTTACCACCAAGTAGGACCAAACCATAAAAAAACAAAAGCACACAGAGTCCTCATTTTTCTAGAGGGTAAAATGGGGCATGTTGTTAATATCACAATAAACTATATGTTGTTTCGATCATGCTACTCATAAATATGCTTTTCATTCAGTTTCATATCAATCATATTGGTGCAGTCACAGTAGGAGGATTCACAGAATGAACTATCTGGACCATGTAGCAAGAGTAAACACAACGGAAACAACTCAAGAAATGGAACAAATGCAGATTCAGTCATTTAGTATCTCAATTAATTTAAGTACAATCTGGCTAGCAACATGCAGGCTTACAATTAGGGCTCAAAGGCCTGATTACATACATGCGCAAGATAAAGCTTTGAAGCCCTTTCACACAAAATTCTAAACTACCAGATCTTTCTTATGTCAATAGCTACTTTCCTAAGCATCTATTATATCCTTATATATCATTTCCAGACTCATAGATTCCTTCATGTCAACTAAGGAAGGTCACGAATGCCAATGAAGAGTTGTAACATGTTCACAGATAGGTCAGACCTAAATGCATAGAACACTTCCTCAAATGAATGGAACAATGTGTGAACCCTTGGTGAAGGTCAGTCATGAGCCAAAGGACATTGAATGATGTTCCATTAAGATCTGCAAGTCAAGGAATGATCCACGAGTCTTCTCCTTCAAATGATTATTAGGAACTACTAGAATGCTCTGCACTAAGAAAATAGTCAACTTCTGATAGTGATATCTTTCCGGTGACTAATCCAAATGCTCTAAATTCTTGATATGATGTAGATGAATGAATGTAGATGCTAATTTAAGATCCATAAGGTGTGAATTGCCAAAATTGGACCACAAGCTGGAAACTGCTACTGACTAAACTAGAAAATGAAAGAACTGAAATGCAAATGTTTTTGGTTGATGCAAGATTGCTCTTGAACTAGGGATGCTCTTGCATTAGACATCTGGGGTTATTAAAAAAGTGAGTCCCTCATTTTACTGGGACTAGGGGAGAACCAAGATGATCCACCTCAGCCTAAGAAATCCAAGATGAATCTTCTGCTAGTCTACCTCTCCACTTCACAAGATATTCTTTGTATTATCATCCTCTAGTGCTGTGTCCAACTCTGTTGTCCAAAATGTCTTTAATATGCTCCAGTACTTGTTGTGGTAACTACTTCTTCAAGTCCTCTTCCATGCTGTCACTAAACTCTGCTTCATGATACTAATAAAGATCTGCAATGTTGAAAATAGGTGATATACCCAATGTCTCTGGTAGCTCTACTTCATATGCATTTCCTGAATCAAATTTCATGAGTATCTTGCAAGATCCAAACTTCTTCCCCTTTAGCTTGTTAGATGTCTCAACTAGAAATATCTCTTTTATCAAGTACACCATCACTTCATCTCCCTCTTCAAATTCCTTATGTCTTCTCTTCTCATTTACCTTCTTTTTGTACTTACTATTCATATCCTCCAAATGCTTCTTCACCAGATTATGCATTCTCTTCATGTGGTCTGCAAATTCTTCTACTTCTGCACTTCTCTTTTCCTCTATGTTGATATCTCTTAGTTCTATTACTCTTCTAGGATTCACTCCGGTCACAATCTCAAAAGGTGTTCTTCTGGTACTCTTGTTTACTGAATTGTTGTATGCAAACTCTGCTTATGAAAGAATCAAATCCCAACTTTTGACTTTGTTTCCAACCAAATATCTCAACAAGTTTCCCAAACTCCTATTCACTACCTCTGTCTGTCCATCTTTCTATGGATGAAAAGTTAAACTAAACTTCAAATCTATCTTCATATTATTCCAAAGTATTTTCCAAAAGTATCCAACAAACTTTGTATCTCTGTCTGAAACTATACTCTTAGGTAATCCATGCAATCTTACAATCTCCTTGAAAAATAGGTTAGCTACATGCATTGCATTAGTTGCCTTCTTACAAGGTATGAAATGAGCCATCTTTGAGAATATGTCAACCACTACAAATATTGAATCATGTCCTCTTTGTGTCTTAGGCAATCCCATTACAAAATCCATGCTTATGTCTTCCCAAGGTTTCTCTGGTACTGTCAAAGGTTTATATAATCCAGTATTCTGACTACTCCTTTTGCAACTTGGCAAACTCTACAACTCTGCACAAATCTCCAAACATCCTTATGTATCTGAGGCCAAAAGTAATTTTCACTTACTAAAGCCACTATCTTGTCAATGTCAAAGTGTCCTGCCAATCCACCACTATGCTTCTCTTTGATCAAATTATCTCTCATTGAACTTCTAGGTATTCACAACTGACTTCCTTTGAACAACATAGCTTCTTGAATGAAATAGTCCAACCACTTACTTCTATTTATCACAACAAGTTCCTTACATGCTCTCCAAGGTTCTACAAAATCAATGTCTCCCTCATACATATTCTTCAATTCATCAAAACCCAACACTTCAACTCTCATCTTTGTCAACAAGTTTCTTCTTCTACTCAAGGCATCAACAACTTTATTTGATTTACCACTCCTATGCTTCAACACATTTGTATAACTCTGCATGAACTCTACCCATCTCATATGTCTCTGATTCAACTTACCTTGACTATTCAAATACTACAAAGCTTGATGGTTTGTATACAACACAAACTCCTTAGGCAACAAGTAATGTCTCCATTTCTTTAAGGCTTGAATTATGGCATAGAATTCTTGGTCATAAACTGAATATCTTCTCCTTGCATCATTCAACTTTTCACTGAAATATGCTACAGGTCTACCTTCTTGACTCAACACTACTCCAATTGCATTTCCACTTGCATCACAATCAACTTGAAATACCTTATTGAAATCCAGTAATGCCAAAATGGGTTGTTCTGTCACTTTCTACTTCAACAACTCAAAACCTTTATCTACTCCTGATGTCCACTTGAAATCTTTTCTATCACCTCTCATTGTCTCTATCATAGGGTTACAAACTGAACTTAAATTTCTAATGAACTTCTAGTAGAAACTAGCTAATCCATGAAATGATCTAACTTCTCCAATGCTCTCCGGTGTAGGCCATTCAATAATTGCTCTCACTTTCTCAGGGTCCATCTTGAATCCTTCCATAGAAATCAAAAATCCCAAATATACCAACTCTTGTTTCATGAAACTACACTTTTTTATGTTTATCAGTAATTTCTCTTCTCTCAACCTCTGCAAATCTTGTCTAAAATGCCACAAATGTTCTTCTTTTGTTTTATTGAAAATTAGAATATCATCTAGGTACACAATCACAAACTTACCCAATAATTTCTTCAAGACTTCATGCATCAATCTCATGAAAGTACTCGATGCATTTGTCAATCCAAAAGGTATCACTAACCACTCATACAATCCTTCATTTGTCTTCAAAGCAGTCTTCCATTCATCACCTTTTCTGATTCGGATTTGATGGTATCCACTCTTCAAGTCTATCTTTGTGAAATATTTTTCTCTACTCAAACAATCCATAAGATCATCTATACTTGACTATGATCTTATTTATTGCTCTAGAGTTAGTACACATTCTCCATTCTCCATCCTTCTTCGATGCAAGCACTACAGGTACTGCACAAGGACTCAAACTTTCTCTGATCAAACCTTTCCTCAACAACTCTTGTATATGTCTATTCAATTCTTCATTCTCTACTAGTGTCATTCTATGTGCCTCTTTGGTAGTTAAACTTGCTCCCAGTATAAGATCCATGTGATGACTGATACTCCTTATAGGTGGTAATCCTTTAGGCACATTATCTGATATGATATCTTCATACTCTATCAACAACTCTCTTATCTCATCCTGTTTAGTTTCTTTCTCCACTACTTCAGGCTTCTTAGGAATCAAGTCATAACACATACTTTCATGTTTCAAACCATCCAAAAATTTCCTTCCATCTACCAAATAGATTATAGCATTCCCACATACCACATCTTTAGGATCATCTTCCAAAGTAATCAAAGTAATTATTTTCCCATTTGTTGTTATAGTGTAAGTATTCTTTCTCCCATCATGTATAGTTTTTCTATCATATTGCCAAGGTCTACCCAACAAGATATGACAAACATCCATAGGCATAATATCACACAAGACTTCATCATGATAAGATCCAATATGAAATTTCACCAAACATTACTCACTTAGCAGTACCTTATGATCATCATGAATACATGCTATCTAATAGGGCTTAGGGTGTTTCAATCTTTCCAACTTCAACTTAGTCACCATCTCCTCTGAAACTATGTTATCTGAACTACCACTATCAATCACAACTTTACAACACTTACCTCAAGATTTGCATCTAGTTCTGAATAGACTTTTCCTCTGTGATGGTTCCTCATTTGTTTCTACTTGAAGTAGTTCTCTACTCATCACCAATGATTCTCCTTTCTTAGGTTTACCAATAGAACTGGGTGATTCAATAGATTCTTCTTCAACATAGGCTGCTCTCCCACTATTCTTTATCTTCTTACTTGTACTACCTAGATTACACTCAAATGCTCTATGTCCTTTACCTCCACACTTGAAACAAGTACCTTTGAATGTCCTCTTATCAAATCCTCTTCCTTCTCTTCTATATCCTTCATTCCAGTATGCACTAGGGTTTCCTCTCTGGTAAAAATTTCTATCCTCTCTCCGGTAGGCAAGGTTATCTCTGTCATCCTTCAACGGGTTATCAAACTTGTTGTACTCCACAAATGATCTATCATATCTAGAAAATGTTCTTCCTCTCTGAAATTTACCTCCTTTGCCTCTCTTTCTCTTATCATGCTTCTTATTCAGCTTCTCTTCAACTTTTAGGGAAAATTGATATGCTTCTTCCAAAGATGTCATCCTTACCAAGATTAGTTCTTCTTGAATGTTCAATCTCATTCCATTGATATATCTTGCCACTTTCTCCTTGCTTGCTTTACTATGTCCTATCCTAATGATCATCTTATGAAATTCTTCAGTGTACTCTTTCACATATTTCTCCTTTTGCCTTAGGTTTTGCAATCTCTTCAACAGTTCCAACTCATAGTCAGCAGGTATAAAATGATTCTTCAATTTTGTCACCATCCGATCCTACTTTGTAATCTTTTCTTTTCTTCTCCTATTTCTTTCCAACTAAACTTCTTTCTACCATATAGCAACATGTGCTTTCAACTTTGTTTTTACAAATTTCACCTTCTCCGGGTCTTCAATTTCTTCATATTCAAAGTATTCTTCTATATCATTTATCCAGTCAATCAATTCTTTAGGGTTCAGATTACCAGTATAATTTGGCACATCAACTCTAGGTCTTTTTCCAATCTTTGAAATAGCTCGCAACATCTTTACTTGATCTGATTCTTCTTCTTCATGACCTCCTAGGGTTTCGCTAGTGTGTTCAACAGATTGAAATTCTTCTTCATCATCACTTTCAACATTAGGTCTTGGCGTCAATCCTCTTTGCCTATCTTCCTCAACAACATCCAAATGAATTCACATTGTTCTCATCAATTCCATCATCTCATCCATTCTATTAGCCATTGTACCAATAGGAGGAACTCTTCGTAGTGGCATCTTCCTAGGATCAAGTGCAAACTACCTCAAATTTAGTGATCAGGCTACAAGCGACAATTGCCTCTCAATTAGTGATCAGTTGCGCACAAGTAACCTAACGTGGATTGGTGATCTACTTACAAAAAGATCTTATGGAATCCCCTTTGCCAATTCACTCTAAAGAATCAAACTTTCGCTCTGATACCACTTGGTGCAGTCACGATAGGAGGGTTCACAAAATGAACTATCTAGACCGTGCAGCAAGAGTAAACACAATGGAAACAACTCAAGAAATGGAACAAATGTAGATTCAGTCATTCAGTATATCAAAGAATTCAAGTACAATCTGGTCGACAACATGCAGGCTTACAATTAGAGCTCAAAGGCCTAATTACATACATGTGCAAGATATAGCTTTGAAGCCCTTTCACACAAAAGTAAAAACTACCAGATCTTTCCTATGTCAATAGTTTCTTTCCTAAGGATCTATTATATATTTATATATCATTTTTGGACCAATAGATTCCTCCACATCAACTAAGAAAGGTCACAAACTCCAATGAAGAGTTGTAATGTGTTCACAGATAGGTCGAACCTAAATGCAAAGAACACTTCCTCAAATGAATGGAACAATGTGCAGACCCTTGGGGAAGGTTGGTCACAAGCCAAAGGACATTGAATGATGTGTCATTGAGATCTACAAGTTAAGGAATGATCCACAAGCCTTCTCCTTCAGCTGATTATCAGGAACTGCTAGAATGCTCTGCACTGAGAAAATAGTCAACTTCTGATAGTGATATCTTTCCAGTGACTGATCCAAATGCTCTGAATTCTTGACATGATGTAGATGAATGAATGTAGATGCTAATTCTAGATCTGCAAGGTGTGAATTGCCAAAAATGGACCACAAGATGGAAACTGCTTGAACTGAACTAGAAAATGAAAGAACTAAAATGCAAACAAACTGAAATGCAAATGTTTTTGGTTCATGCAAGATTGCTCTTGAACCAGGGATGCTCTTGCATCACATATACAGTTCATGATGCTCATAGCAGTTATTCAGTTTCAATGCTCAGTTACATGCATTCAATGTGCTATGCATGTTTCATTTCAGTTTCAATGATGTAACTTACAGTCATTCACTTTCTTAGATAGTGTGGATAATGGTGTAGTGAATTCAGTGCATAGGTTTCTCACATGTTTTTTCTTTTAGAGGATAGTGACTTTTATGCCTTTAAGTTGATAGTGATTAAGGGTTTAAATCATAATCTTGACTCGTTTGATCTATTTTGAGATGACTGTATGCTTTGACAGTATTAGTGATATGCATCTTTTGTAAACAATGCTCCATGACAATGCTATGTATTTTGTGTTTGCCTCAGGAGGATTTTTTCATTACTTTATCATCTAATGTCAAAAAGGGGGAGTGATAGAGTGATGTGATTAGTTAGTTTTGCCATCAATGACAATGGGGGAGATTGTATAACATGTTTGTCATTGATGTCAAATGGGTTAGGATGCTTCAAGGTGTGCTTCTTAGAGAGACCTTAGGTTGTGCTCCATAGTGTTTGTCATTCATATATCATGCTATGTGTCATGCATGAGATCTGGAGATTTCATACGGTTTGGTGTAGCAATCATGTCTCAAATGCAAATGAAATGCTAGGAGCTTGTCAGTGATGTTCATGAGTTGGTGATTCATTTATGTTTCATGTTCTTGGTTTAGCAAATGGCTCATTTTCACATAAATGTGAAAAAGTTTTGTATTTTTAAGAATCTATATTATTCAAATCCTAAAATCTTTAAGTTATTTGAAGGCTGTAAACACCCGTCATATGACATTTGCACTTTATGTTCTATTTAAGTGTTGAATCTCTATAGGAGGTCGTCTGTCATGTAAGTGACATCTTGGAGGGGTCACCAACGTGGGGCAATCAGCCCTCCTTTCCTCGTGCCACCGACTCTGTTGGTTATCTCTATGAGCACACTGGCACCAAAAAGGGATTGAAGACTTTTATTTTTAATGACATTATAGGTTCATTATGAATTTGATTTGAAGACTGATATATGCAGCATTAAAGACATTTTTAGAGAGGTTTTTGAAGAGAGAATGTAGGTGAATCAAGCGATTAAAAAGGTGAATATTCTATCTGAGAATTAAGAGATGTATGAGATGTTTTTACAGGGGTGAATCAAACACAGAATGAAGACATTATGCAGAAAATTTACAAAATGAATCATGTCCATTATAAAGACAATATATAGTTGATTGTGTAGAGATACAGAGAAGGAAATGCAAATTGAGTTGAGTGTGATTGCAAGGGGATATGCAAGTTCAGTGATTTGTATGGAAATAGAGTAACCCTCTATATTTGTAATTATCTTTTTTGTATGTAGAGAGTGGGTGCTCTTGCAAACCTTTTTACCAATGAGACTGTGTCAGGGAGTGGGTGCTCCTATTGATATTGGAGTTGGTGCTCTTGTTGGTGTTCGAATTGGTGCTCTTATTTGTTATTGGAGTTGGTGCTCCATAAGGATTTGGTGCTCCTAGATACATTGTTGCCAGTGAGGCTTTATAACCAGTGAGGTTTTGTCTTGCTAGTGAGGCTTAATGAAGTGAATGTTTTAGAGTGGTTTTTTATCCCTATGAGGGTTTTCCACTCATAAATCATGTGTTATGTGTTGTCTTGATTGTGTATTAATTTGCATTTGATAAGTCTTTGTGGTTCACGTTTCTTGTACTGGTTGATATTATTGTGATTCTCTCATCATTCAAAGTCTAATTGTTTGAAGTATCTTGATCCTTTCTATTCTGTCAATAATGTGGTTTATAGGTGTAAAAAGTTTGAAAGATTATAGACCACTAATTCACCCCCCCTCTCAATGGTCCTGTACTCCAAGAAGTATGTTGAGTGGTACTGGTCTAGAATAAAGGTTTTGGGCTGAAGCTGTTGCCATTGCCTGTTACCTAATTAACATGTCTCCTACATTAGCTCTTGTTGATAAGATGCCTATAGAGGCATGGTTGGGTCACAAGCCTTCATTAAGACATCTTAGAGTTTTTGGTTGAGAGGCATATGCACATGTGCCAAAGGAGAAGTGAACAAAGTTGGAGAACAAGGCTGTGAAATGTATCTTCATCAGATACAGTTATGGTGTGAAAGGATACAAGCTTTGGGATCTTGTTGCACATAAGGTAATATATAGTAGAAGTATTATTTTTAGAGAAACTAAGCCTTCTTCTGTTACATTGTAACTAGAACAAAGTAAACAAGAAGATGTGATTCAATTTCCTCCTACACCTAAGAAAGTTGAATTGAGGCCTATGGATAGACAAGAAGTTGAGGAGAGCTCATCTAGCTCTAAATCTTTAGAAGAGGAGGAAAAACCTCCAGCCCAGCTTGTTCGTAGGTCTACAAGGCATAGAAAACCACCTAAAAGGTATTCACCTGATGATTGGAGATGCATTTTTTCTTTGAATACTAACATGGATGATCCAGATCTATAGAAGAGGCATTAGGTATGAATGATGCAGAATCTTGGAAGATTTCTATGGATGAAGAAATGACATCTTTGAAAAAGAATGATACATGGGATCTTGTACCATTGCCTGAAGGATGAAAACCTATTGGTTGCAAATGGGTGTTCAAGAAAAAGATTAGTTCAGATGCAGGTATTGAGGGTGTTGATTATGGTGAGATATTTTCTCCTATTACAAAAATGACATCCATTAGATTTTCACTTTCTATTACTACTGCTTATGATTTAGATGTTGAGAAAATTGAGTGAAAAATGATTTCCTTCATGGTGACTTGTGTTGAGATTGTGTGTCTCAAACTCACTATTAAAAGCCTAGTTCAGTTGCCATCAAACTCAAACTTCCAAGGTTTTACATTCAGAACTTTACCGTAGTACCACAAGGTGCAGCTAAGAGGGGTGCAGGCTGGCAATGTTACCTGCCATCCTGCGATGATCTTCATCTACTTGTGTGGTAGTGCAGGAGGGAGTCCTACCCTGCCACCCCATGATGATAGTTGACTCTTGCCTGTGGTAGTGCAGGCCATACCCCAACCCCGTAGTGATCCATGGAAGGTGCGGGTGGTAGAGCAGGAGTTACCATGCCACCCCATGATGATGACTAGAGAGGATGGTGGGTGTGCAGGTCATACCGCAGCCCTGCGATAGCTCGTGAGGTGTCTTGCAGTGGGCTTGTGGTGGTGTGGTATTGATCCTACCATCTCGCGAAGGTTAGTCTAAGATGATTGCAGTGGAGCAGTATACATATTGAGGTGGCAGTGTGGATTTGAAGAGACATGTTTTTTTGTCCCTTTGATATTCCAATATGACTTTGACTAAGGAAGACGGAGCATCAGTTGGTTGGTTAGTAACTGTTTGTTTGGTATGGAAGTTGAAATGACAATGCTTGTGAAGTCTGTAATGTAATGCAGTAGTGCATTTGAGTCGATGGATGATCAAGAGTGAATTGTATTGTAATGCTGTCGAATTCATTCTGTGAATCAACACTTGAAAGAGCATAGGTTTGTGACTTGTATATAATTTGTATTTTATTGTAATACAAGAGATCTCTACTTTGGTATGTGGGTTTTTCTTAAGAGGGTTTTCCTACGTAAAATCTAGTGTTCATTCTTTATTGTCTATTTTTGTTATTCTTGTTTGTGCATCTTAAATGAACTGTAATTGCAAAGTTTTGTAAATTTCTGTATCTCTCTCTTGAATATTAGTATTAGGAAGGCATTTTATGCACTTTGCTTTCCTTTTAGTTGGTATTAGAGCTTGGCCAACTTTGTTGTCCTTGTGGGTAAGATAGGTTTTTTGTGCTGATCTCGTTTAGTGGGAGTTTTGCAGAGATATCTAGTTTATAAACTTATTTCAGATTTAAGATGGCAAGCACATCTGGAAGAATAGAGATTGAGAAGTTCAACAGTGGAAATATTGAGTTGTGGAAACTCAAAATGGATGATTTTCTCATGGATCAAGAGTTATGGATTGTAGTGTCCTCTAACAAACCATCAACAACCTCACAAGATGATTGGGATGCAATCAACCAAAAAGCCAAGGGTCTAATCATAATATGCTTGGCCGACTTAGTTCTCCCAAATGTCCATGAAGAGAAGACAACAAAACTTTTGTGGAAGAATCTTGGTGACATTTATAAAGGGAAATCTTTGGTAAATAAGTTATTTCTGAGGAAGAAGCTATATTCTTTGAAGATGGAGGAAGGAGTGTCCATTGCAAATCATTTGAATGTGTTTAACATGATCATTAGTCAATTGGGGTCTGTTGGTGTGAAGATAGATGACGAGGATCATTTCATGCTCCTATTGTGTTCGATACCTAATACATGGGATCACCTAGTAATGGCTATTGGGAGTACAACAACCACTTTCAAAATGGAAGATGTGGTTGCTTCGCTACTGTCAGAGGAAATGCAAAGGAAATCTTCTAAGATGGCCAAGGAGGCTTTTGATGTTTGAGGCAGCTCAAAGGAGAAAGGCAAGAAGAAAGGAAAGAATTCTAAATCCAAGTTAGAGGGGAGATCAAATTCTCCTAGTAAAAAGTCCAAGGTGAAATGCTAGAATTGTGGGCAGACTGGACACATCTAGAAAGATTATAAAGAAGAGAAGCAGAAGAATAAGAAGAACAATAATTCTTGTAATAGTGAATCTTCTCAGAGTGATGCAGATGCCTTCATAGCAACCATGGTGACTCAAGTATCAGATGATGTTTGGCTGATTGACTTAGGTGCATCTTTTTACATGACCTCTCATAGAGATTGGTTCTCAAAGTAAAAAAATTATGTTGGTGGAAAGGTGTATCTGGGTGATGATTCTCACTTGGAGATTGTTGGTCGTGGAAGAGTTAGAATTTAGTTTTTTGATGGAAGAGTGAAGGAAATTGATGATGTAATGCATATACCAGGTCTGGCTTGAAATCTACTTTCTGTAAGCAAGCTTAATGATGCTAGTGTAAAAGTATCTTTCTCAAATGGTGTTTGTAGAATGACTAGAGGCTCTATGGTGCTAGCTAAGGGTGCATGAATTGGCACTTTGTATAAGATGGATGCATGTGTAGTACAATGTAATAATGCTTCTACAAAGTCAAGTAAATCTGATCATGTAGAGAAAGGAAGTGTTGTTCCTGAGGGTGCAAACTCTTTGGAGAAGAAGCTCCCAGAAGAAAAACAATGTTGTGGCATCAGAGGCTAAGCCACATTGGAGAAAAAGGCTTAAAAGTATTAAAAAATAAAATCCTTGTTGAAGGACTTGATGATTGTAATCTTGAGTTTAATTTTTGTGAACATTGCATATATGGAAAGCAACATAGTGTTTCATTTTATTCTAGTCCTCATAAATCTTCTAAAATTCTAGATTATATTCATGCTAATGTATTTGGTCTAGTTAATGTTCCATCATTATCGAAATATATGTATTTTTTTCATTCATAGATGATTATTCAAGAAGGACATTTGTTTATTTTCTCAGAAGTAAAAATAAAGTTTTCAGTCGGTTTAAGGAATTTAAAACCTTGGTTGAAAATTAGACTGGCAGGAAAATTAAGTGTTTGACGATGGATAATGGTGGTGAGTTCTGTTCAGCAGATTTTGATAAGTTTTTTAAGGATCACAGAATTAAAAGGAATAAAACAACTCCTTACACTCCATAGAAAAATGGAGTTGTAGAAAGGATGAATAGAATGTTGATGGAATTAAGGATGAGAAGTATGTTGAGTAGTTCTAGTCTGGAACAAAAATTCTGGGTTGAGTTTGTAGCTACAACATGTTATCTAATTAACAGATCTCCCACTTCAGCTCTCTTGGACAAGACACCTATGGAAGCATGGTCTGGAAAGAAGCCCTTTCAAGACATGTTAGAGTCTTTGGCTGTGAGGTGTATGTATATGTGCCTAGTGAAAAAAGATATAAACTAGAGAACAAGGCTGTAAAATGTATCTTCATCAGTTATGGAATTGGTGTGAAAGAGTACAAGCTTTGGAACCCCATTATAGAGAAGGTGTTGTATAGCAGAAGTGTGATCTTTCATGAGCTAAAATCTTCTATAATTGATTTGCAGCTAGAGGTGAAAGAAGTAGAAAAGGAGGTAGTTGAAATTCCTCTTACTCCAGATAAGGATGAACTACATACTCCTGGTGGACCTGTTAGTGAGGAGAGCTCAAGTAGCTCTGAAAGTTCTAAACAAGATGAAGAACCTCAGCCTCATCTTGTGAGGAGGTCTATGTGTGTTGGATGTAAATGGGTGTTTAAAAAGAAGATTGGTCTGGATGGTAGTGTTGAGAAGCATAAAGCAAGGTTAGTTACAAAAGGATATTCCTAGGTTGAGGGGATTGACTATAGATAAATATTTTCTCCTGTAGCTAAGATGACATCTATCAGATTTCTATTGTCACTTGCCACATCATATGACTTAGAAATCAAGCAGATGGATGTGAAGACAACGTTTCTTCATGGTGATTTGAAGGAAGAGATTTACATCTCCCAGCTAGAGCACTTTGTTGAAAAAGGTAAGGAAAATCTGGTTTGCAAATTAAAGAAATCTCTGTATGGTTTGAAGCAGTCACCTATAATGTGGTACCAGAAGTTTGATACCTATGTGTTGTCTTTGGGGTTTGTGAGATCAAAATCTGATCATTGTGTTTACTTCAAATCTGAAAATGGTCATCTTCTTATTATTGCTCTATATGTGGATGATATGTTGTTCATTGGGAATAGTAAGGGTATGATTTCTGAATTGAAGTCTCAATTATTAGCACAATTTGAAATGAAAGATCTAGGTTCATCTAGGTATATTCTGGGGATAGAAATTAGAAGGGATAGGGGAAATAGAAAACTTTGGCTCAGCTAGAGCAAGTATATAAATTCTGTCCTAGAGAGGTTTAGTATGATAGATTGCAAGAAGTTAGTTGTTCTAGTGTTGTAGGGAATGAAACTCTCTATTGAAGATTGCCCAAAATCTCCTATTGAGGTGGACATGACTAGGGTGCCTTATGCAAGTGTAGTTGGTAGTTTAATGTATGAAATGGTCTGTACTAGGCTAGACATTGCCCAACCAGTGGGAGTGCTTAGTTAGTTTATGGCTAATCTAGGAAGGCCGCATTGGGATATTGTGAAGAGAGTTTTCAGGTATTTGAAGGGTACTTCTAAGTACCACTTGTATTATCATGGTTACTCTACTAGATCTCAAAGTTTAGTTAGCATTCGTGGATATGGGGATTCTAATTGGGTAGGGGAGATCCACTAGTGGATATGTATTCACATTGTCTGGTGGTGCAATTAGCTGGATGAGCAAGTGACAAACTGTAGTCACTTTATCTACTATAGAGGCTGAGTACATGGCAGCAACTCATACTTGTATGGAAGCTATTTGGCTTAGAAGACTATGTTTAGATGCTGGTTTTGATGCAGGGTAGATTGTTATTTGCTGTGACAGTTAGAGTGCCATTTGTTTGGCAAAAAATCCAACTTTCCATGCCAAGATGAAAAATATTGATGTGCAATACCACTTTATCCGTGATATGTTGGAGGATGGAAAGGTTAATCTGAAAAAAATTGATACTCTGGTGAATGTTGCTAATGCATTGACGAAGCCTGTGAGCACAGATAAGTTCAAATGGTGTACCAGTTCAATGGGCCTTGGGGCCTAGAATGTTTAGTGACTTCAAGCATTGGAAGGGGTTTAGTGATTTCTTCTTCAAGTGGGAGAATGTTGAGAATGTGTGTGTCAAACTCACTGTTAAAAACCTAGCTCAGTTTCTATCAAACTCAAACTTCTAAGGTTTTGCATTGAGGACTCTGCCGTAGTACCACAGGGTGCAGCTAAGAGGGGTGTGGGATGACATTGTTACCTACCATCCCATGATGATCTTCATCTACATGTGTGGTACTGTGGGGGCAGTCCTACCCCGCCACCCCATGATGGTGGTTGACTCTTGCCTATGATAGTGCGGGCCATACCGCAACCTTGTAGTAATCCATGGAATGTGTTGGTGGTAGAGCGGGAGTTACCCCACCACCTCTCGATGGTCACTAGAGAGGCTGGCGGGTGTGTGAGTCATACCACAGCCCCACGATAGCCCATGAGGTGGCTTGCGATGGGCTTGTGGTGGTGTGGTATTGATCCCGCCATTACGCGAAGGTTAGTCTAAGATGACTATGGTGGAGTGTTATATGTATTGGGGTGGTAGTGTGAATTTGAAGAGACATGTTTTCTTGTCCCTTTGATATTCTAATATAACTTTGACTGAGGAAGATAGAGTGATGGTTGAGTCGGTTAGTAACTGTTTGTCTAGTATGGAAGTGAAAAGACAACGCTTGTGAAGTTTGTAATGTAATGTAGTAGTACATTTGAGTTGATGGATGATCAAGAGTGAATTGTATTTTAATGCTATCGGATTCATTCTATGAATTGACACCTAAAAGTGCATAGCTCTATGACTTGTATGTAATTTATGTTTTACTATAATACAAGAGATCTCTGCTTTGGTGTGTGGGTTTTTTCTTAAGAGGGTTTTCCCACATAAAATCTGGTGTTCATTCTTTATTGTCTATTTTTGTTATTCTTGTTTGTGCATCTTAAATGAACTGTAATTGCAAAGTTTTGTAAATTTTTGTATCTCTCTCCTAAAGATTAGTATTAGGAAGGCATTTTTTGCACTTTGCTTTCCTTTCAACTTGGAGGAGGATATTTATATTGCACATCCAGAGCACTATGTGGTGAAAGGTAAAGGTAATTTGGTTTGCAAATTGAAGAATTCTTTGTATGGCCTAAAACAGAGTCCTAGGATGTGGTACCAGAAATTTGATACATATGTGTTGAGTTTGGGATTTGAGCATTCTAAATTAGATCATCGTGTTTATTATAAAACTGATGGTGATCATTTCTAGTTTATTGCATTATATCTTGATGATATGTTATTTATTGGTAAAGGGAAAGGTATGATTTCAAAACTAAAATCTTAACTTGCTGCTAAATTTAAAATGAAAGACCTTAGTGTAGCTAAGCACATTCTTGGGATGGAAATTAGAAGAGATAGAGTGAACAGAAAGCTATGGCTTGGCTAAAGTAAGTATGTCAATTCAATTTTATAGAGGTTTAACATGCAGTACTGTAGACCATTGTGTGTTGCCTTTTCAGTTGGAACAACATTATCTATTTCAAATTGTCCAACATCTCCATCAGAGATGGAAGAGATGAGTAGAGTACCTTACTAGAGTGCACTTGGAAGTTTGATGCATGCTATGGTTTGTACTAGACGAGACATTGCCCAAGCAGTGGGAGTTCTTTCTAGATATATGTATAATCCTGTTAGAGTTCATTAGGATGCAGTTAAAAGAGTTTTCAAATATTTGTATGGTACCTTAGAGTATTCCTTGTGTTATCATAGTAATTTGATTGAAGATGATATTTCCCTTGATGTTCATGGTTATGTGAATTCAGATTGGGCAGGTGATATTGATAGTAGATGATCAACTAATGCTAATGTGTTTACTTTATTTGGTGGTACAATTAGTTGGATGAGTAAGTGATAGGCTATGGTTTCTTTGTCCACTACTGAAACTAAGTATATGGTAGCTACTCATGCTTGCAAAAAAGCCATTTGGCTTAAGAGATTGTGTTTAGATATTGGAATAAAACAAGGTGTAGTGAATATTTATTGCGACAGTTAGAGTGTGATATGTATAGCTAAGAACTTGGCATTTCATGTCAGGACCAAGTACATTGATGTACAATATCATTTTGTTAGAGATATGGTCGAAGATGGCAGGATGAAGCTGGTTAAGGTAGAAACTTTGATGAATGTTGTTGATTCTTTAACTAAGCTTGTGAGCATAGGAAAGTTCAGATGGTGTTCAGAGTCTATGGACCTTTTATCCCCTAGCAATTAAAAGATGATGTTTACTCCCTCCTGTTGCTCTAGCAAGGTGTTCAACAAGTCGGAGATTTGTTGGGAAAATGTGTTTCAACCTTGCAATTACATAAGGTTTATTGTTGACAAGATATATATTTATATATATTTCCTAGTTACATCGATAGGTGTAATATACAATGGGAGCATGGGGTGGAGTGGGATGTGTGTTAACTTTTTTTGTTAACAAAAATTGTTAAATGACCGACATACATTAAATTAATTATATATTGTAAATCTGGACCATTCATTATTAGGTTTTAGATATGATGGTAGATATTTTGTTGGCTTGTCTTTCCCTAGAAGGTAACCCTATTTTATGAGGGTGTTGTATTATGTCTGCGGTATCGTGATGTATTATGAGAGTTTGATAGTGGTTGTGTTGTCTCTGGATCTCTAGTGGTGATACTCCTATGAGAATCTTTCTCTACAAGTATATTGTAATCTTTGTGATTTCTGAATAATATATTGGGTGACTTTTGGAGTGTGGGGTTTTTTTTTCGAAAGGGTTTTCCCCATGTAAATCACTATGTTGTGGTATGCATGATATCTATGTTTATTTCTATTTAAGTTTCTATAATTATTAAAGATCTATAAAGTTTTACATTATCCTCCTCTCAAGATTAGTGTAGGAAGTTGTTCCACTACCTTAGCTTCCTTATAGACTTGGGTGCGGGCACCTAAGTCCCAAGGGGCCTTTTTGGTCAAGACTTAAGCTTTAAATGGGCCCCTAGTTCCCATTTGACATGGATTTTAGGGGATTTCTCATTGGGATGAATAATTTGCTTGTAGAGTGTAAACACGAGGACCTAGGAGCTAAACTAGGAGGTAAAAAGGAATGTGTCCACTTTTTACTCCATAACAACATGATAGTGCAAATGTGTAATTTTGAAAATGATAGTAATCAAGGAACAAAATCAGAAGTGCAGTACTATTGATCAAAAGTGCAAATCTGGTTGTCATAAGCATAATTTTGGATATCAAAAGCACAACAGTGTATATCAGATGCACATTAGTATGAATCAAAAGTGTAGGGTTTCTAATCAGAAGTGCAATACTAGATCTCAAAAGCACAACTCTATGTAATAGAGCTAGGAAATAGTTTTGGATCAAATGTGCAATGGTTTGGGTTAGAAGCGCCACTCTGTTAGTTAGATGCATAACTCTATCATTCAAAAGCATAGGTTTGTCTGTCAAAAGTGCAACAGTATGGATCAAAGTACATTATAATTGTTCAAAAGCAAAACTCTATAGCTCAAAAGAAAAAAATTTGTGACTGTTTGTTTGGATAAAGATTGTGGGAAGTTCTTTGGCAAGAGATTCAAATAATAAGACACAATGACTATTGAATCTTTCAGAATTGGGTGTGCAAGGCTATGGACCTCCACAAATAACAAATGGTGTATACTAGTAGATCACAAGAAAACATGCCAAACACTCTTGTACAAGCCTAATATTATTCAATCAAGGAGTGTCATATCCCGTAGACTCACTTAAGTGTGACTTCAATCTCCACTATTAGATAATGGTGATTTTCATCCCCTTGATATCATCTACCATTGCTTTAATGGGTAGGAAATGCAAGGTCATGTACCACCTTACACCCCTTACCTTGGAGACTAATGTCTTGCCTAAAGCTTATTCTGTCTCAAACAACAAAGGTAATAGTGTGAACTCTTCTCCCCTTACTACATGATACACTATAGGATATGATGGTCAAAGGTCTTATCTAGGTTAACAAGGTGTCTAGGGAGCCCCTGATATACACTAGGTATGGTGGGGTCCAAGTCTATGAACATGATTCCACAGGGAAATGCCGCAAACATCACAAAACCAAGTCTTGGTAGACTAAGAGTCTTAGAGTTCAATTTGGATGCCTCAGGTTCACCATTGAGGTACAACTTTCACTCTCCCCCTTTATATACCCTACTAGAACATGTGGTTAAGGTTGTCCTTAAGGGTGGTGAAATCCCTTAACAGGCTTTCTATAGAGGATACCAAGTACTTTTGATTCTTGTTGTGCCTTGTACACACGCCCCATTTTGTCAAATGGAGACCCCCTTTTCTTCTCTAGCTTGAGTCTTAGTTTATCCTCCTTATGGTGATGAGAAAGTGAAGTCTCACTTAAAGTTGGGTGATTTTATTTAAATCTAGCATTTGGGATGATTAAATCTTGCTTGGTACTTTTCCTAATTAATTTGTAAAAGGTCTTGATTATTTTTTATGCATGAAAAGTGGGTCTTTGTAACTTTTACGCTAGAAATGAGGTTCACTAGATAAAGCACTATAAACCATTACCTCAGGACATATCTGGAAACCCCTAAAACTCCACTAACCTTTGGTTAAGTGCCTTTAGAGAAAAAGTAGGCTTTTCCACTATTACAGGACATTGCACTAATTTTGAGCCCTGCATGACATATCCTGTGAAGTCCATTTCTCCCACACATCCAGTCATGTAGCTTTTTCCTGCTTTCCAAGCTCTAAGTGCTTGACACTTTATCGACTAATGATAGCATTTATGGCATTCATTAGAAGGTTTAAAAGTGAAATTCCATGCTTATTTCCTCATTTGCATTCAAATTTCTATCGTGAATCAGAGCTCTAGCAATTTAGACGATTTGTGAGGAGATTCCTTGTGTGATTGAAGACTACGTTGCATCGATTGAAGGATTTCCATTATCCTTGGGGGTTTGTTTTCATTTGCATTTCTATTTAACCATGTTGGCCCTCCTTTTATTCTAGTTTATGATTGCATCTTGGTATTTATATTTTACCTGAATTCCATTTCAAAATTTGAGTTGATGCTTCATTTGTTTTCATGGCACAATGAATGATGTAAGTGATAACACATAGATTTCCATTCTCATTTGCTTTTCATAGGGCTTATATGTTCATGTTTATGGAACTATGTTAAAGGGTTTCATGTTTTAATTTGGTGATTTACCTCTTGGGTGAGTTGATTAGAGCTTGTCTTTAGAAAGGGGGCAATTTAGGGTAGTATCATTATATTTTCACTTAGATCTTTGAAGACCACTTAGAAAATGGACCCTAGGGTGAAGAAATTACTTAGCATTGTTACATTGAAAAATGTCCCCTTCGAGGATTTTCCCTCTTAAGGTTTAGCTCCTGGGTCCTGTAGAATGCATTTAGGTCATCTTGCATTTTAATGGTGATTCCCGATGAGAAAACCTTGAAGTTTCATGGCAAATGGGACCTAAGGGTGAGATTAGCATAAATCCTATCTAAAATAGGGGGCAGGACTTGGGCGCCTATGCCCTAGTCCTGCCCTATTTTGGGTCAGGACCTATTTTTTGGGTCTTGGTTTTATGACCATTATTAGGTCCTATGCTAACATCTCAAGTTTGAATTATGAAATTCTTAGCATGAATATGTTTATAGTTGCATATATAATCATGATTAGTGATTCATTTGTAAACTAGAGATGGACATTGTGAACTTTTGGCTTAAGTGAAAGTGATTCAAGGCATTCATTGTGTCACAAAGTAGTATTTTGTGTTGTTATTATGTTTGTGATTGCAGATTTGGCTCCATCCCCTCATGGCATGAAGAGCATCTTCCTTCCATGAGATCTACACTACAAGGTGATATCAATTATGTTTTCTATCATTTATAATTTAGATTTTTCCTCTATCCCTCAAGGATATGCACTCTTTATCTAACAATGGTGTTTGGAAGACTTGAATGTCTCTCCAGGGCTTGACCGAGGCAAGCCTCTAAACACCACAACCCCCAACCCACTTCTTTGTGATTATAGGTTATAGGTTTTAGAAGCAAAAGAAGTGGAGTTGTAGGAGAGCTATGCAGACTATCAGAATTGCAGATCTGAGAAGAAAACTAGGGCTTGGACTTGGGTGCCAGCTCATTAGTCCTTTGGATTCCAAAGTGATGAAATCTCTGTGATAGTAGGAACATGTTGCAAATATTCTTCAGAGATCCTAACAAAAGTAGGTACACTAGACTAGGGTGCCCTTTCATTAGTCCTTGACTTTTTTGCACACCAAACTTTGAAATTTGGTATGTATTTGGTTGTCATTTGATATCTCTGTGTGTGATCATTTTTTGTAATTTGTCTGTTTGTTTATGATTTCTTGAAATTAGGGTTTTAAGCATAATTGGACTTAATTGAACAACAAATTTACACAATTCCAATCTTCCCCTATGTTCCAAGTGATAAGAGATCTGTATTAGATTCCTCTACTCGATTGGATGTCCTTGAATGTTTAGTGGTGAAAGGAGGATCATGACAAACCCTTAACCCCATTGTCTTCACCTCTTTTTGTACCAAATATTTTGGTGAACCCATGTTTTTGGAATTTTTTGCACCTTGCTGAGTATTGTACTTCAAATTTATATTCATTTCATTCATTCATTTCATTTTGCATCTTATTGCATTTGAAAAATTACAAAAAAAATTGAAAATTTTGAAATTTAAAAAAAAATTGGCATTTTTAGCTTGCATTTTCAAATAATTTGAATTAGTTGGCATTTAATTTCAATAAATTTCTATCATTATTATTAGATCTGATTTAAAAGGACAGAAATTCTTCATTTACATTGCATTCTCATGATCAAATTGTTAAAAATTGCTTGAAATTGTGCATTTTTCCATATAACCTAGTTTTACATTAGCTAGGGTTTGTAGTCAAAATCTTGTTTCATATTTTACTACCCTTTAAAAACACTCATTAGGATTGATTTCTCACTGTAGTGTTTCATCATAGTGCCTTTCTTGCAAAATTTCATTTCTAGGGTTTAAAAACCTTGCATTTTCACTAGATTTGGCCTTATCGTCTCTCTAGAATTGCATCACAAGCATGTTATGAAGGGTTTTTTTGCATTAATTGGCTATTATCAGGGTTATAATCTACATCCCCTCAAATTCTTTACAACACCGTTTTTATTGGACCTTTACATTGAAAATTGGTGAAAAATTGCATATTTTAGTGTATTTTCACTAGGATTTGACTTGTCATCATTATAGATTTGCACTAAAGGTGTATTGTGAAGGATATTATTGCTTTATTGGACTGATATTAGACATATTATTTTCTTACCCTGATCAATTTCCTTACAACACCTCTTCTTTCACTTATTTGTATTGAAAAAGTTTGAAAAATCAAGCATTTTTGGTCATTTTCACACAGTTTTGCATTCATGGATTCTCCTCGTCATTCATCTTTGGAAAATTTATTTGAGTACATTATGAATTATGATAATTTTTACAAATTCACTAATAAACATCCTCAATTCTTGCATCAAATAATATGCATCTATGGTATTGACTTGTCCGTAAGCACTGCCTGTAATATCCTTTGAACAATAGCCTATTTTGAAAGCTTTCTCACTATCATGGGTGTTTTCCCTTCAATCTTGGAAAATCTGATGCAGGAGCATCCAATGGTGTAAGGGCAATCTTGTATCACCCAAAAAATATGTGTTTCAAAATTGTTGATGTTCTTTCCATTTCTTTTCAAAACTTGTGGTTCAGGTTCCATAATCGCTTGAATAATGATGTGGAACGTTCAGTTTTTCTAAATTGCTAAAAATAACAACGTGCTATTTTTAGAAAGTTTGCATTTGGGCACGGAATGAAGTGAAAATTTACAGGAAGTTACATAACTGAAAAATAAGACCTTTGGCAAAGGAATCATGCAAAGATCATTTGCGAACTGAAAGATATTAAAGTTTTCGTTTCTTGAAAAATGCCTGAAAAATTATTCAAACTCAGGTTTGAGGCACTAAACAGCCTCGTATGGGCACAAAAATGGCTGGAACTAGTAGAGCAAGTTCTTAGTACATAGAGTACTCTGTGAGCTTTCCAACGCATAAAACGGTTCATCAATCAGACACCTGGATCAAAAGTTATGGCTCCCAAAAGTTGACCTATTTTTGGAGGGAGATGCAAATTTTGAAATTAGGTTGTTGACCACCAAATATGCTATTAATAACCATTTTTGGGAACCCTGGATAGTAGTAGAGTTAAGGGGGAAATGTGGAGTCAAGATAGGTGGGAAAAAAGAAACCCTAGCTGATTTTGGGTTATAGAAGGCAGATGAGTCTAGAGTCTAGGAACAGGAAGCTGTAATGTGTTGCAGCTTGTAGAGGGTTGATTCCTCTGATTGTATTTGAGCTTCTGTAATGTAATAAGTTGTCTAAATCAATACAGAAAGTTCTATTTTCTATGTACAATTTTTGTTGTTGTACATTTTATGATTTACCCCCTTCATCAAGTGGTATTAGAGTAAGGGTTCCTGAGTGTGTAGACAAATCGCCGACTGTGAGGTAGTTTGCACTAGGACCTGAGGTTGTGGGTTTGCTATGGAGATCAAGATGCCTCCACAAAGAAATCATATTGGGAGGAATGCTTTGACAGAAGAGGGTTTTAGATCCCTACAAAGGCAAATTGATGTATTGTAAGAGGAACTATGAAGAGGGTTCAAGCTGAGAAGGAGAGAGGAAAGCGAAGATGAAGCTGAAGAAGAGCTATTTGAGGAAGAACAAGAAGTTGCAAGAGATCCTACAAAAGTTAGGTTGTTGAGGGCCATTTCTAAGATTGGAAAGAGGCCCAAAATCAAAGTTTCTACATATTCTAGAGATTTGAATCCAGAACAACTTATTGATTGGATCAATGACATGGAGGAATATTTTGAGTATGAAGATGTGGAAGACCCAGATTGGGTCAAGTTTGCAAAAACAAAATTGAAGGGCCATGCCAGTTTTTAGTGGAAGAAGGTCCAATTAGAGAGAAATAAAAGAGGAAAAGGAAAGATTGCCAAATGGGATTGGATGGTGGAGAAACTGAAGAAGAAGTTCATTCCTATGGACTATGAGATGGAGTTGTTAAAGAAGTTGCAAGGATTGAAGCAAGGCAACAAGTCTATTAAGGAGTATACAGAAGAGTTTTATAAAATTACTATCAGGACAGGTCATGTAGAGTCCAACAAGGAGAAGGTAGCCTATTACATTAATGGGTTGAGGCTGAGTATTCAAGAGGAGTTAAGCCTAGTCAGAATGACCACCATAGAAGATGCATACCAGTTTTCCCTGAAGGTGGAAGAGAAGCTGAATAAAAGATTTGATAGCAAGCAAAGGGGAAGAGGTCAAGTAGGAAGGACTGGTGGAAGACCCTATGGGGGCCGAAATGAAGATTTAGAGAAAAGTGAAGAAGTTGGCACCAGTCAAAATCAGAGAGGAGATAATACATACCACCCTCATGACCAGAACAATGGTGAGCAAATAGGAAGAGGAAGAGGTAAACTCGAGCAAGGACCTCGAAGAGGAGGTTTTAGAGGAACAGGTTTCCAATGTGGAGAAGAAGGACATCGAGCATACAAGTGTCCACAACATCAAGGAATGATGAGGAGCCAAAATTACTCTAACATGCATTACCCTCTTTGTATGTCCCACTTTACTTAACATACATTCTTCAATGTATATACATGCACCTCTCGCCTATCGGAAAAACATTCTTATCGACCACCTTACAAATGATCACCCTGATTTATGTCTTCAACACTTGTACTTGTTACAAGATACATTACCCAATGTACATTTAGAATATACATTTGTGATATACAATTGCACTATACTTCAGTTGACCTGTGACCGCTCGTTTCCTTCACCACTGCTGCCGGTCACGCTTTGCACCTGACTCAATGTATCTACGCAATGCATATGCGCAACATACATTTGAAACATGTAACTCGAATATTCATTCAAAAGATACAATCAAAACATGCATTTAGGATATGCTTTGTAGAATATACCTTTGATGGGGTTGACCATTGACCTTCTTTGCATATAAACCTGATGTACATTTGTGATGTACATTCACAACATGCATTTAAAATATACATTTGATGGGTTTGACCAAACTGTTGACTTCCTTGTATGCCGATCGGAAGCTTCAACTTTCTCTCTCCTTTGTATGCTGATACACTTGTACATTCACAATGTATGTTTACTGCATACAATCTCGATAACCATTTGCGAGATACTCATGACTTACAACTGCGAGATACACAGGAAATGAACTTGACATACATTAGCGATATACACACAGGATGTATATTCATAATGTATGTTCACTACATACAATTCTTGACACTAAATGATTCCTGATATGCATTATGACATACACACTCAACAGACCCTTGCCGATACACACACAAAATGTATATCCAACATGCAAATGTGATATACACATAGATTGTATATCTGATGAAACAAAGTGGAATTTCACAAATTTGATCCACTGAAAAGCTTGTGATTACACAGATCTATTTCTTCAACAATCTAACATAGATTTTAGACTTTCCCAACCTAGCACATGAGGACGCTAGGATATCTCAATGCATCCCATACTTGATCCTGCAAGCATGAAATCGAACGAACAAAAAAACAAAACAAAAACACTATACAACCATTCCACTGATTTTGAAGAAATCTAACTAGTGGAATGGATTAACGATCCATCTCGATCCCAAAACAGCAAATTGATTATTACAGAGGAAAACCTAATGAGATTGAATAACAGAAAGTTGCATGACACATAATAGGGCCTTGTTATTTATTCTTTCAGAAGTGTATATAGATGCTCTGTTCTCGTAATTACACAACTCAACTTCACACTACTACTATCATGATCACAATCAATCTAATCCTAGGGTATTTATTCACTTACCCTTGGTAGTACTGTATTGGCTCCAAGTGGCTGGGACATCACAACTGACTAACAACCTCTAACTGTCTAACAACCTTCAAGATTACAGCTCGACAAATGTCCTTAGGAATTACAACATAAACCTAAATACAAACTAAATTAACATGCATTGGTCAAACAGACCTTATTACATTTTTAGGACCTTATTGGAAACAACAAACATGAACATAAAATAGTTAAATGCCTCATGGAGGCCAACGTGGATATGGTGCCCCTGTACCATACACCCCACCGCGAAAAGAACTCATGCCCCATGAGTTAATGCTTGGGTGTAGTCCACCTTTACTCTTTGTTGTCTCATGTCCTCCCCATGATCTCTGAACTGCAACCTGCTTCCATGGAATCAAAGACTCCAGACCTATCCGTTGCTTGCCATTCTTTCTTACTAACATCTCTATCTGAACATCTACATTATAAACTTTAGGTAATGCTTCTTGTACTGCTGCTATGACAAAATTTGTTTATCTTTCAACTCTTGTTGGCTCTAGAGGACAAACAATTGTCCCTACTATGATAACATCCTTGTCTTTCCAATTAACTTGTGGCTGCTTCTAAACCTACTTTTTGACCTTCTACTAATCCATCTGATCTTCATCAGTCAGAACTGAAATCATCTTCAAACTATGATCTCCAGCAATCCCATTCCTTGAGATATCATCAACTTTCATTGTCTCTGCTTCATGCATCTTCACAAACTCTTTCTTTCCTACCAAAATGATTTTGGCTACCTTCTTTGCTTCAACATCCTCCTACAATGGTGTTATCACAAAAGTTCTCCCTTCCTTCTTGAAGGTGTAGGTGTTAGCATAGCCATCATACAATGCTCTCCTATCAAACTACCATGGCCTACCTAAAAGTAGGTGACAACATTCCATGGGCAAAATATCACACAAAACGCTATCCTGATATTCCCCAATCTGAAAATCAACATATGCTTGTTCATATACCAAAAGTGATTGACTGTCACTTACCCAAGATGCTTTGTAAGGATTTTGATGAGGAATCCTTTCCAGTTTTAGTTTATCCACCATTTCCTGAGATACCATGTTGTCTGTTGAACCAGAATCTATTACAATTTTGCATACCTTACCTCTACATTTGGATGTAGTCTTGAACAAGTTCCTCCTTTGGTTCAAATCTATCTACTTAGATCTTTGCAACACTATCCTTCTGATCATCAAACTTTCTCCCATTTCTGATTCCAAATTTACTTCAGGAGTTGTCATACTCCCCACATTCTCTTGCACAATTTGAACTCTCTTTTCACTTCTTCTTTCATTTCCACTTGAAGTAGTACCAAACTTTTTAGGACACTTGAATGATGGATGACCAAACTCACCATAGGTATAGCACTTTCCTAAAAATGTATTAGAACCTCTTCCACCTCCAAATCTGCCTCTTGTACCTTTCCATCTACCTCTAAAATCAGACTGCTCCTGTCCTTTACCAGTCTCTTCTTGATCCTCATTGACCTGTCTTGTTGCAGGCGCTGATCCTCTCCCCCTTATATTGCTGCCTCTTCCTCTCATGGACTTGCCCTGTCTTCTTTTCATCTTCTCCTCAATCCTGTTTGCCATTTGATAAGAGTCTTCTACCATCCTAGGGTTAGCCAGAACTAATTCATCCTGTATGTTCAATCTCAAACCAGCCAAATATCTAGCAACCTTTTCAACCTCATTTTCATGATGACCAGACCTCATACTCAATTTATAAAATTCCTCAGTATACACTTTCACATCCATTTCTTTTTGCCTTAAAATTGAAGCTTCTTAAACATTTGAACTTCATAATCCTTGGGTAAAAAATTACCTTTGATCCTTGCTACCATCTTGTCCCATGAAAAAATCTTTGACTTACCTTGCTTTCTCCTCTCTAATTGTACATAATCCCACCATACCAAAGCATGACCTCCCAATTTGGTCTTTGCAATCTTTAGCTTCTGCTCCTCAAGAACTTCCTCACATTCAAAATGATTATCTAATGCAATCCAATCAAGTAACTCTTCCTCATTCAAACTTCCAGTGTACCTTGGAACATCAATCTTTACCTTAGGTTTATCATTCTAAACTGTCCTTAATAGTTTTGCAAATATCTGATCTTCAAGATTTAGATCTTCATCTACCTCTTCAAATTTTTCACCATCATCTTCTTTTTCTGATTCACTATCTTCCATTTCTCTTTTTTTGTTTGTCTCTAAGGCTGTAATCCTAGGTTGAAGTGCTTCTGCAAGCTCTTTCATCTTCCTCATCTCTTTAGCATGTTTTTCCTTCATCTCCTGCAACTCTCTGGTAGTGCCATTACCTTTCAGAGGCATCTTGTCAACCTCTCAATCCTTCTACTTCTACCTTCTCATTGACATAATCAACACACAACAACCCAGACCTTTTGTTGAGCTCTGATACCAATATGATGAGGAGACAAAATTACTCTAACATGCATTACCCTCTTTGTATGTCCCACTTTACTTAACATACATTCTCTGATGCATATACATGCACCTCTCGCCTATCGGCAAAACATTCTTATCAACCACCTTACAAACGATCACCCTGATGTATGTCTTCAATGCTTGTATCTGTTGCAAGATACATTACCCAATGTACATTCAGAATATACATTTGTGATATACAATCGCAATATACTTCAGTTGACTTGTGACTACCAGTTTCCTTCACCACTGCTACTGGTCACACTTTGCACCTGGCTCAATGTATCTACGCAATGCATATGCGCAACATACATTCGAAACATGCAACCTGAATATGCATTCGAAAGATACAATCAAAACATGCATTCAGAATATGCTTTGCAGAATATGCCTTCGATGGGGTTGACCATTGACCTTCTTTGCATATAAACCTGATGTACATTTGTGATGTACATTCACAACATGCATTTCAAATATGTATTTGATGGGTTTAACCAAACTATTGACTTCCTGATGCAGAGGCATCCACACTAAAACCTTAACATATAGCATGGATGTCCGCAACCCATCATCATCATCATCATCATCATCATCATGTTTTCCTTTACACTGTCAGCATCATCATATTTACTGTCGCCGACTGATATCCTCCTGATGACAAGCCTTCGCACTTTCGCCTGTCAACAGCATCACCTTATTCGATTATCGACAGCATCATCATGTTCGGCAAGCGCGAACATCCTCCTGACGTCCACTGTTCATCTCACCGACAACTTCGACCTTCACTATCTTCAGCATCATGATGTTCAACATCATGTTAATCAGCAGGATAAAGAACATCCGGTTCCTCCCATTTATCCTGATGATGACAAACCTTAACTCCACGCACCGTCCCCTCGATGCTTACGTCACCCCGATATCCTGATGATGATGACGTCACATGCAGCTCCTCAATATCCTGCTGCTCCGAAATATCCTGATGACGTATATCCTGATGATGATGATGTCATATCCTGCTGTTGGCCAAATTTAACTTTTTTCGGCCCACGATCAACCTGATCTTCTTCCTTATGCCGATACGCTCTTTCTCGGCAACTCCTGATGATGATCACCCCGACGCACATTCACTTCATGCACTCGACTGCATCATGCTCTTCTCCACTTATCCGGATGACGATGCCCGAAGCGACTGCAGGATATTCACCAAAATATCCTGATGATGCCATTTTGCCAAATTTCTAGCCTTAGCAGATTTTCACCGTTCTGATCCGCCGAACCTCTTGGGTGACCCGATCCACTCTCAGGGTGATCTTCCACACTCTATCAGCTCGACCTAGCACATACCCATGCTAGGGTCTTCAACATCTCTCGACGGCGATCCTACACACCTGCATGCAAACAAACAAACTAACACCTAACCTACTGTACATCGCCATTCCACCGATCAGACGAATCAACCGGTGGAATGGATCAGTGAATCCATGAAACTGCCCAAACCAGCAAATTGATTACACAAAGGAGATCAAACAGAAAACAAAGACAACAGGATCTCTTATTCGATTTCAAAAGATGCTATTACAATATTCAGTCGCTCTCTCTCTCAGTAAAGCCTGATCGGTGATATCTGCAATACCAACCGATCCTCATGCTTAAATAGATTTTCCTGCGAGTACTACTGACCCGACTCCAAGCGGCTGGGAAATCTCTCCAAGCGGCTAGGAGATCCAACCGGACCTACAGCATGACAGTTGTTCTAACAAACTATCTAAAAATAGCAAAACATAGTCAGCATGATCTTAGCATGCTCAGCATGACCTTATTACATGCATTGGTCTTATCAGACCTTCTTGGAAACATTAACAAGACTCAAACTAACTAACTGCCTCATGAGATCCAGCTGTCAGGTAGGTGCTCCTGCACCATACTCCCCAACAGAAAAGAACTCATGTCCCATGAGTTTGGGTTGTGGAAGTCCTCCACCTTTACACTTTGCCTTGTCAGTATTCTGACCTGTTCCAGCTTTGTCCTCTGCTGTCTCTTGGCTGCTCCAAGACTTCTGTACTGTAACTTGCTTTCTTGCAAGTAAATCCTCATGCCTGTCAATGTAGGCCTTTCTCACACATACCTTGTGTTTGTCAGGTTGTCTGACTAGAACCTCTGTCTGAACTGCCTCTTGAACTTCTGTAATGTTCAACTCTATCTTCCTTTCAACTTTTATAGGACAAACAATAGTCCCAACTATGACAACATCCTTGTCATTCCTCCCAACTGGTTGCTGTTTGCAAACCTGTTTCTGCACCTGCTGCTGACCTCTGTCAGTCACAACTAAAACTTTCTTCAACCTGTTGTCCTTAACAACTCCTTTCTCTGCAGTGTCCTTAACTGCCTTTATGCCTGCTCCTATAGGCATCTGCACATACTCTTTCTTTCCCATTAGAATGATTTTGGCTGCCCCCTGTGCTGCAGCATCTCCCTGCAATGGCATCAACTTCATAGTCTTCCCATCTTTCTTGATGGTATAGGTATTAGCATACCCATCATACAGTACCCTTCTATCAAATTGCCATGGTCTACCCAACAGTAGGTGACAACATTCCATGGGCAAAATGTCACACAAAACTCTATCATGATATGCTCCAATCTGAAAATCCACATATGCCTGTTCATAGACAAAAAGTGATTGACTATCACTCACCCAAGATGCCTTGTAAGGGTGTTGATGTGGAATCCTTTCCAAATTCAGTTTATCCACCATTTCCTGAGATACCATGTTGTCTGTTGAACCAGTATCAATGACAACCTTACATACCTTACCTTTGCTCTTGCATATGGTCTTGAAAAGAGCTCTTCTTTGCATCATATCCTTTGATGCCTGCAAACTAATTCTCCTTAGCATCAATGATTCTCCCTCCTCAGGATATGCATAATAATCAGGCTCCTTATCCTTTTGATAAGTGTTTGGACTCTGCACACTTTGCTCTACTTTCTCTTCTTGTACAAGTTGTACTCTCTTGTCATTTGTTCTATCATTTCTGGATGATGAACCTTTGTTTTCTGGACATTTGAAAGATGGATGACCAAACTCACCACAGGTGTAACATTTGCCTGAAAATGTAGTAGAACCTATACCACCTCCAAATCTTCCTCTATTACCTTTCCATCCACCTCTGAAATCAGACTATCCCTATCCTTTACCAGTGTCTTCTTGACCCTCATTGGTTTGCTTTTGTGTAGGGGCTGCTCCTCTTCCCCTCATATTGTTTCCTCT
This sequence comes from Cunninghamia lanceolata, assembly GCA_027924645.1. NCBI lineage: Eukaryota > Viridiplantae > Streptophyta > Pinopsida > Cupressales > Cupressaceae > Cunninghamia > Cunninghamia lanceolata. The sequence goes on from BSBN01000243.1 coordinate 2,249,550, forward strand.
TCCTCTCATGGACTTATCATGTCCTCTATTCATCTTTTCTTCAATCTTGATTGCCATTTGATAACAATCCTCCACATTCTTAGGGTTAGCTAAAACTAACTCATCCTGTATGTTCAGTCTCAAACCAGCCAAGTACCTAGCCACCTTTTCTACCTCATTCTCATGATGACCAGATCTCATACTCAAATTATAAAACTCCTCAGTATATGCCTTCACATCCCTTTCCTTCTGCCTTAAAAATTGCAGCTTCTTAAACATCTGAATTTCATAATCCCTTGGCAAGAATTTACCTTTGATCCTTGCTACCATCTTATCCCATGAAGTGATCTTTGACTTCCCTTGTTTCCTTCTCTCAGATTGTACATAATCCCACCATACCAAAGCATGACCTCCTAACTTGGTCTTTGCAATCTTTACCTTCTGGTCCTCAGCAACATCTTCACATTCAAAGTGATTATCAAGTGCAGCAATCCAATCCAGTAACTCATCTTCATTCAAACTTCCATTATACTTGGAAACATCAACCTTTACCTTAGGTTTATCACTCTGCACTGCCTTTAACAATTTTGCCAATCTCTGGTCTTCAGCATCCAGATCTTCAGCTACCTCTTCATACTCTTCAACAGTATCTTCATCTTCTTCAGACTCACTGTCTTCCACTTCCCTCTTTTTGTTCTTTTCCAGGGCTGTAAGCCTGGCTTGAAGTGCTTCAGCAAGCTCCTTCATCTTCCTCATCTCTTTGGCATGTTTTTCCTTCATCTCCTGCAATTCCCTTGCAGTACCACTACCTTTTGGAGGCATTTTGTCAACCTCTCAATCAACACACAACACACAATCAACTCTACCTCTGCCCTTTCGGTGACAGAATCAACACACAACAGCCCAGACCTTTTGCTGAGCTCTGATACCACTATGATGCAGAGGCATCCACACTAAAACCTTAACATATAGCATGGATGTCCGCAACCCATCATCATCATCATCATCATCATCATGTTTTCCTTTACACTGTCAGCATCATCATATTTACTGTCACCGACCGATATCCTCCTGATGACAAGCATTCGCACTTTCGCCTGTCAACAGCATCACCTTATTCGATTATCGACAGCATCATCATGTTCGGCAAGTGCGAACATCCTCCTGACGTCCACTGTTCATCTCACCGACAACTTCAACCTTCACTATCTTCAGCATCATGATGTTCAACATCATGTTAATCAGCAGGATAAAGAACATCTGGTTCCTCCCATTTATCCTGATGATGACAAACCTTAACTCCACGCACCGTCCCCTCGATGCTTACGTCACCCCGATATCCTGATGACGATTATCCTGATGATGATGACGTCACATGCAGCTCCTCAATATCCTGCTGCTCTGAAATATCTTGATGACGTATATCCTGATGATGATGACGTCATATCCTGCTGTTGGCCAAATTTAACTTTTTTCGGCCCGCGATCAACCTAATCTTCTTCCTTATGTTGATATGCTCCTTCTCGGCAACTCCTGATGATGATCACCCCGACGCACATTCACTTCATGCACTCGACTGCATCATGCTCTTCTCCACTTATCCAGATGACGATGCCCGAAGTGACTGCAGGATATTCACCAAAATATCCTGATGATGCCATTTTGCCAAATTTCCAGCCTTAGCAGATTTTCACCATTCTGATCCGCCAAACCTCCTGGGTGACCCGATCCACTCTCAGGGTGATCTTCCACACTCTATCAGCTCGACCTAGCACATACCCATGCTAGGGTCTTCAACATCTCTCGACGGCGATCCTGCACACCTGCATGCAAACAAACAAACTAACACCTAACCTACTGTACATCGCCATTCCACCGATCAGACGAATCAACCGGTGGAATGGATCAGTGAATCCATGAAACCACCCAAACCAGCAAATCGATTACACAAAGGAGATCAAACAGAAAACGAAGACAACAGGATCTCTTATTCGATTTCAAAAGATGCTATTACAATATTCAGTCGCTCTCTCTCTCAGTAAAGCCTGATCGGTGATATCTGCAATACCAACCGATCCTCATGCTTAAATAGATTTTCCTGCGAGTACTACTGACCTGACTCCAAGCGGCTGGGAAATCTCTCCAGGCGGCTGGGAGATCCAACCGGACCTACAGCATGACAGTTGTTCTAACAAACTATCTAAAAATAGCAAAACATAGTCAGCATGATCTTAGCATGCTCAGCATGACCTTATTACATGCATTAGTCTTATCAGACCTTCTTGGAAACATTAACAAGACTCAAACTAACTAACTGCCTCATGAGATCCAGCTGTCAAGTAGGTGCTCCTGCACCACTTCCTTGTATGCTGATCGGAAGCTTCAACTTTCTCTCTCCTTTGTATGCTGATACGCTTGTACATTCACAATGTATGTTTACTACATACAATCTCAATAACCATTCACAAGATACTCATGACTTACAACTGTGGGATACACAGCAAATGAACCTGACATACATTAGCGATATATGCATAGGATGTATATTCATAATGTATGTTCACTACATACAATTCTTGACATACAATGATTCTTGATATGTTTTGTGACATACACACTCAATAGACCATTAGTGATATATACACAAAATGTATATCCGACATGCAAATGCTATATACACACAGATTGTATATCTGATGAAACAAAGTAGAATTTCACTGATTTGATCTACTGAAAAGCTTACGATTACATAGATCTGTTTCTTTAACAATCTAACATAGATTTTAGACTTTCCCAACCTAGCCCATGAGGATGCTAAGATCTTTCAATGCATCCCGTACCCGATCTTGCAAGCATGAAATTGAATGAACAGAAGAATGAAACAAAAACACTATACAACCATTCTATCGATTTCAAAGAAATCTAACCGATGGAATGGATTAACGATCCATCTCGATCCCAAAATAGTAAATCGATTATTATAGAGGAAAACCTAATGAGATCGAATAACAAAAAGTTGCACAACATAGAATAGGGCCTTGTTATTTATGCTTTCAAAAGTGTATATAGATGCTCTATTCTCACAATTGCACAACTCAACTTCACACTACTACTATCATGATCACAATCGATCTGATCCTGGGGTATTTATTCACTTACCCTTGGTAGTATTGAATTGGCTCCAAGCAGCTGGGAGATTAATCCAAGCGGCTAGGAGATCACAACTAACTAACAACCTCTAACTGTCTAACAACCTTCAAGATTATAGCTTGACAAATGTCCTTGGGACTTACAACATAAACCTAAATACAAACTAAATTAACATGCATTGGTCAAATAGACCTTATTACATTTTTAGGACCCTATTGGGAACAACAAATATGAACATAAAATAGTTAAATGCCTCATGGAGGCCAACGTGGATATGGTGCCTCTGCACCATACACCCCACCTTGAAAAGAACTCATGCCCCATGAGTTAATGCTTGGGTGTAGTCCACCTTTACTCTTTTTTGTCTCATGTCCTCCCCATGATCTTTGAATTGCAACCTACTTCCATGGAATCAAAGACTCTAGACCTATCCATTGCTTGTCATTCTTTCTTACTATCATCTCTGTCTGAAGATCTGCATTATAAACTTTGGGTAATGCTTCTTATACTACTGCTATGACAGAATCTATTTTTTTTTCAACTCTTGTTGGCTCTAGAGGACAAACAATTGTCCCTACTATGATAACATCCTTGTCTTTCCAATCAACTTGTGGCTACTTGTAAACCTTCTTTTTGACCTTCTACTGATCCATCTGATCTCCATCAGTCAGAACTAAAATCGTCTTCAAACTATGATCTCTAGCAATCCCATTCCTTGAGATATCATCAACTTTCATTGTCTCTGCTTCATGCATCTTCACAAACTCTTTCTTTCCTACCAAAATGATTTTGGCTGCCTTCTTTGCTTTAGCATCCTCCTGTAATGGTGTCATCACAAAAGTTCTCCCTTCCTTCTTGATGGTGTAGGTGTTAGCATATCCATCATACAATGCTCTCCTATCAAATTGCCATGGCCTACCTAAAAGTAGGTGACAACATTCCATGGGCAAAATATCACACAAAACCCTATTCTGATATTCCCTAATCTGAAAATCAACATATGCTTGTTCATATACCAAAAGTGATTGACTATCACTTACCCAAGATGCTTTGTAAGGATTTTGATGAGGAATCCTTTCTAGTTTCAGTTTATCCACCATTTCCTGAGATACCATGTTGTCTGTTGATCCAGAATCTATTACAATTTTGCATACCTTACCTCTACATTTGGATGTAGTCTTGAACAAGTTCCTCCTTTGGCTCAAATCTATCTACTTAGATCTTTGCAACACTGTCCTTCTGATCATCAAACTTTCTCCCGTTTCTGATTCCAAATTTACTTCAGGAGTTGTCATACTCCCCACATTCTCTTGCACAATTTGAACTCTCTTTTCACTTCTTCTTTCATTACCGCTTGAAGTAGTACCAAAATTTTCAGGACACTTGAATGATGGATGACCAAACTCACCATAGGTATAGCACTTTCCTGAAAATGTATTAGAACATTTTCCACCTCCAAATCTGCCTCTTGTACCTTTCCATCCACCTCTGAAATCAGACTGCTCCTATCCTTTACTAGTCTCTTCTTAATCCTCATTGACTTGTCTTGTTGCAGGGGCTGATCCTCTCCCCCTTATATTGCTGCCTATTCCTCTCATGGACTTGTCCTGTCTTCTTTTCATCTTCTGCTCAATCATGTTTGCCATTTGATAAGAGTCTTCTACACTCCTAGGGTTAGCTAGAACTAATTCATCCTATATGTTCAATCTCAAACCAGCCAAATATCTAGCAACCTTTTCAACCTCATTCTCATGATGACCAAACCTCATACTCAATTTATAAAATTCCTCAGTATACACTTTCACATCCATTTCTTTTTGCCTTAAAAATTGAAGCTTCTTAAACATTTGAACTTCATAATCCTTGGGTAAAAATTTACCTTTGATCCTTCCTACCATCTTGTCCCATGAAGAAATCTTTGACTTGCCTTGCTTTCTCCTCTCTGATTGTACATAATCCCACCATACCAAAGCATGACCTCCCAATTTGGTCTTTGCAATCTTTAGCTTCTGCTCCTCAAGAACTTCCTCACATTCAAAATGATTATCTAATGCAGCAATCCAATCAAGTAACTCTTCCTCATTCAAACTTCTAGTGTACCTTGGAACATCAATCTTTACCTTAGGTTTATCATTCTAAACTGTCCTTAATAGTTTTGCAAATATCTGATCTTCAAGATTTAGATCTTCATCTACCTCTTCAAATTTTTCACCATCATCTTCTTTTTCTGATTCATTATCTTCCATTTCTCTTTTTTTGTTTGTCTCTAAGGCTGTAAGCCTAGGTTGAAGTGCTTCTGCAAGCTCTTTCATCTTCCTCATCTCTTTAGCATGTTTTTCCTTCATCTCCTGCAACTCTCTGGTAGTGCCATTACCTTTCGGAGGCATCTTGTCAACCTTTCAATCCTTCTACTTCTGCCTTCTCAGTGACAAAATCAACACACAATAGCCTAGACCTTTTGTTGAGCTCTGATACCAATATGATGAGGAGCCAAAATTACTCCAACATGCATTACCCTCTTTATATCTCCCACTTTACTTAACATACATTCTCTGATGTATATACATGTACCTCTTGCCTATCAGTAAAACATTCTTATCGACCACCTTACAAACGATCACCCCAATGTATGTCTTCAATGCTTGTATCTACCGCAAGATACATTACCCAATGTACATTCAAAATATACATTTATGATATACAATCGCAATATACTTCAGTTGACCTGTGACAGCTAGTTTCCTTCACCACTGCTACCGGTTATGCTTTACACCCGACTCAATGTATCTACGCAATGCATATGCACAACATACATTCGAAACATGCAACCTGAATATGCATTCGAAAGATACAATCAAAACATGCATTCAAAATATGCTTTGCAGAATATGCCTTCGATGGGGTTGACCGTTGACCTTCTTTGCATATAAACCTAATGTACATTTTGCAATGTACATTCACAACATGCATTCCAAATATGCATTTGATGGGTTGGACCAAACCGTTGACTTCCTTGTATGCTGATCAGAAGCTTCAACTTTCTCTCTCCTTTGTATGTTGATACACTTGTACATTCATAATGTATGTTTATTGTATACAATCTCGATAACCATTCGTGAGATACTCATGACTTACAACTGCGGGATACACAAGAAATGAACCCAACATACATTAGCAATATACGCATAGGATGTATATTCACAATGTATGTTCACTACATACAATTCTTGACATACAATGATTCTTGATATGCTTTACGACATACACACTCAACAGACCCTTAGCGATATACACACAAAATGTATATCCGACATGCAAATGCGATATATACATAGATTGTATATCTGATGAAACAATGTAGAATTTCACTGATTTGATCCGCTGAAAAGCTTGCGATTACACAGATCTATTTCTTTAACAATCTAACACAGATTTTAGACTTTCCCAACCTAGCACATGAGGATGCTAGGATCTCTCAATGCATCCCATACCTGATCCTGCAAGCATGAAATTGAATGAACAGAAAAACAAAACGAAACACTGTACAGCCATTCCACTGATTTTGAAGAAATCTAACCAGTGGAATGGATTAACGATCCATCTCAATCCCAAAATAGAAAATCAATTGTTATAGAGGAAAACCTAATGAGATCGAATAACAGAAAGTTGTACGACATAGAATAGGCCTTGTTATTTATGTTTTCAGAAGTGTATCTAGATGCTATGTTCTCACAATTGCACAACTCAACTTCACACTACTACTATCATGATCACAATTGATCTAATCTTGGGGTATTTATTCACTTACCCTCGGTAGTACTGAACTGGCTCCAAGTGGTTGGGAGATTAATCCAAGCGGCTGGGAGATCACAACTGACTAACAACCTCTAACTGTCTAACAACCTTCTAGATTACAGCTCAACAAATGTCCTTGGGACTTACAACATAAACCTAAATACAAACTAAATTAACATGCATTGGTCAAACAGACCTTATTACATTTTTAGGACCTTATTGGAAATAAAAAACATGAACATAAAATAGTTAAATGCCTCATGGAGGCCAATGTGGATATGGTGCCCCTGCACTAAGGAAGGACAAATAGAAGACCTGAAGGTAATGCACGAGTTGCACATGTCGATGAAGATGCACAATATGAGCATTCTGAAGATGCTAAAAGGGGAGAAACCCTAGTTGTCAGAAGAACTTTGTTGAATGAGAAAAAAGATGCAAATCAAAGGAAGAGTTTATTCCACACAAGGTGCAAATGTGAAGGTAAGTGTTGTGACATTATTATTGACAATGAAAGTACTGACAATCTTGTTTCAAAGGAGATGGTTGACAAGTTGAAGTTGACAAGAAGAAAGCATCCACATCCATATCAGATTGCATGGTTGCAAAAGGACCATAGAGCTTTGGTCAATGAGCAGTGTTTAGTGAAGTTCAAGATTGGGGATTACCATAATGAGGTGATGTGTGATATCATACTGATGGATGCATGTCATATGCTATTGGGGAGGCCATGGTAGTATGATAAGAGTGTTGTCCATGATGGCCATGCAAACACATATTCCCTAACAAAGGATGGAGTTCATCATAAGTTGAAGCCCTTGAAGGAGGTGGAAGAAAAGGTATGTAGTACTGCCAGAATTTTCTTGGTAGATGGTAGAAAATTTTTGTATGAAGCATAAGTGTCATTGCTTCGCATTGATTCCTAAGATTAGTCAAGAGAAATGTGAAGATGTACTAGCAGAAGTCTTAGATATGTTGGAAGAATTTCAAGATATTATCTCTGATAATGTAGCAAAAGGTTTACCACTGGTGAGGAAGATAAGTCACCAAATGGATTTGATACCAGGAGCTAGTTTGCCGAATAAGGTAGCCCACATAATGACTCCTACAGAAAGTGAAGAGCTAAACAGACAAGTTCAAGAGCTGTTAAGGAAGAGACTGATAAGGGAGAGCCTAAGTCCATGTGCAGTACCTGTAGTACTAGCACCAAAGAAAGATGGAGAGTGGAGAATGTGTATAGATTCTTGAGCCATTAGCAAGATCACTGTCAAGTACAGATTTCCATTACCCAGAATGGATGACATAATGGATTGTTTGAGTGGAGCCAAGTACTTCACGAAGATTGATCTGAAGAGTGGGTGTCACCAGATCTGAATCAGAGAAGGAGATGAATGGAAGATAGCCTTCAAGACAAAGGAGGGTTTGTATGAGTGGTTAGTCATGCCATTTGGGCTAACCAATGCACCGAGCATATTCATGTGGCTCATGAATGAGGTATTGAAAGAATTTTTGGGAAGTTTTTTTATTGTTTATTTAGATGATATTTTGATTTTCAGTAAGACTTGGGATGAGCATATGATGCATATCAGAAGAGTTTTGGAGAAGCTGAGGGAGGAGAAGTTGTTGATTAATCTGAAGAAATGTAATTTTGCAAAGAGGGAGTTGGTATACTTGGGATTTGTTGTCTTAGAGGAAGGTCTTAAGATGGACCCAAAAAAAGTGATGGCTATCATTGAATGGCCTATGCCAAGGAGTGTAATGAGGTATGATCTTTTCATGGTTTGGTAAGTTTTTACAGAAAGTTTATCAAAAACTTTAGTAGCATATGTGCACCCCTAACTGAGACAATAAGAGGGGATACAAAAGAGTTTAACTGGACTAAAGGAGTAGACAAAAGATTTGATACACTGAAAAAAAAAGTCACAAAGCAACCTATTTTGGCACTTCCAAATTTCAATAAGGTGTTTCAGGTAGATTGTGATGCTAGTGGTAGTGCTATAGGAGCTGTTTTGAGTCAAGAAGGTAAGCCCATTACCTATTTTAGTGAGAAGCTTAATGATACCAAGAAAAAGTATTATGTTTATGATCAAGAATTTTATGCTATAGTTCAGGCTTTGAAGAAATAGAGACATTATTTGTTGCCAAAAGAGTTTGTTTTATATATTGATCATCAGGCTTTACAATATCTTAATAGTTAAGGAAAGTTGAATCAAAGTCACATAAAATGGGTTGAGTTTTTGCAGAGTTATACTTTTGTTTTGAAGCACAGGAGTGGGAAGTCCAACAGAGTTGCAGATGCCTTGAGCAGAAGGCAAAATTTGTTGACAGAAATGAAGATAGAGGTTGTTGGGTTTGATGAGCTCAAAAGTTTGTATCCTAAAGATCTAGATTTTGTATAGGCTTGGAAATCTTGTCTGGAACCTGTTACTTTGGATAGGACAAAATGGTTGGATTTCATAATCCAAGATGGCATGTTGTTTAGAGGAAGGTAGTTGTGCATTTTGAGGAGTTCCATGAGAGAGAACCTAATTAAGGAGAAGCATAGTGGAGGATTGACTAGACACTTTGGTCGAGATAAGACCATTGCTATTGTTGGTGAAAATTATTATTGGCCACAGTTGCAGCAGGATGTGAGGAAATCTATTTAGAGTTGCAGAGTGTGTCAGATGGCAAAAGGAACAAATCTGAATACAAGGCTATATCAGCCATTACTTGTACCAGAGAAGCCATGGGATGATATTAGTATGGATTTTGTTCTTGGCTTACCAAGGACACAGAGAGGACATGATTCCATTTTTGAGGTGGTGGATAGATTCTTGAAGATGGCACATTTTATTCCTTGCAAGAAGACTAATGATGTTGTTCATATTGCAGAGGTATTTTTTAGGGAAGTGGTGAGACTACATGGTCTACCAAAGAGCATAGTTTCAAGTCGAGATACCAAGTTTGTTGGTTATTTTTGGAGCACATTGTGGAAGAAGTTGAAAACATATTTGAAGTTCATTTCTGCATGCCATCCACAGACTGATGGATAGATAGAAGTGGTGAATAGGAGTTTGGGTAACCTGCTATGATGCTTAGTAGGAGATAAGCCCAAGGGATGGGATTTGATTTTACCACGGTAGAATTTGCTTACAACAATTCTGTTACTAGGAGTACTGGTAAATCACCATTCTAGATTGTATATGGGAATAGTCTAAGAAATGCTTCAGAGTTAAGGAATCTGGACAAAGGAGAAAAGACAAGTGTCGAGGTTGAAGAATTTGCAGAACACATGAAGAATTTGCATGAAGATGCGAGGAAGCACATTAATAAGATGAATACTTAGTACAAGGCTAAGGCAGATCAGAAGAGGAGATATAAGGAATTCTAGGTAGGAGATAAAGTCATGGTTCACTTGAGAAAAGAAAGGTTCCCAATTGGAACATACAATAAGTTGAAAATGAAGAAATTTGGACCATGCGGAATTTTGAAGAAACATGATTCAGGAAATGCATATGAGGTAGAGCTGCCAAGTGGGATCAACATTTCCCCTATTTTCAACATTACTGATTTATCAGAATATTATGAAGGTGGAACAGAGGATGGACCAACAGTAGAATAGTGGAGTATTCCTGCATCTACTTCAATAGAGGAGATAGAAGAGATCTTGGATAGCTGTGTGGGAAGAAGTACTCAGAACAAGTAATATGAAGAATATTTGGTGAAATGGAAAGGAAGGCCTGTTGAAGATTCTTCTTGGTTGTCTAAGGCAGAGGTTGACTGTTTGGGTTTTCCTCACACAAACACCTGAGACGTGACAGGGTCACTTCTCAAATTACCTTGGGTGTCTGATGTAGGAGCATCCAGTGGTGTAAGGGTAATCTTACATCACCCAAAAAATTGTGTTTCAAAATTGTTGGTGTTCTTTCCATTTCTTTCCAAAATTTGTGGTTCTGGTTCCATAATCACTTGAATAATGATGTAGAACTTTCAATTTTTCCAAACTACAAAAAATAGCAACCTACTATTTAGAAAGTTTACATTTGGATACAAAATGAAGTGAAAATTTAGAGGAAGTTACATAACTAAAAAATAAGACCTTTGGTGAAGGAATCATGTAAAGATCATTTGTGAGTTGAAAGATATTAAAGTTTCCATTTCCTAAAAAATGCTTGAAAATTATTCAAACTCAGGTTTGAGGCACTAAACGGCCCCGTATGGGCCCAGAAGTGGATTCTTATCACGTAGAACATTCTACGAGCTTTCTGACACATTAAATAGTTTGTTAGACACCTAGATCAAAAGTTATGGCTCCCAGAAGTTGACCTATTTTTGGAGGGAGATGCAAATTTTGAAATTAGGTTGTTGACTGCCAAAAAGGCTATTAATAACCATTTTTGGGAACCCTGGGCAATAGTAGAGTTAAGGGGGGAAGTGTGGAGTCAAGAATAGGTGGGTAAATAGAAACCCTAGCTGATTTAGGGTTACAGAAGGCAGATGATTCTAGAGTCTGGGAACAGGAAGCTATAATGTGTTGTAGCCTGTGGAGGGTTGATTCTTCTGATTGTATTTGAGCTTCTGTAATGTAATAAGTTGTCCAAATCAATAAAGATAGTTCTATTTTCTATGTGCAATTTTTGTTGTTGTGCATTTTATGATTTACCCCCTTCATCAAAATCTCACTAACTTCATCTCTAAAAACAACCATGGGGAAAGTAGTAGTGAAAACATTATTCCCTCTCTCCCTTCATTTCATGATGATATATTGGACATTCTTTCTAAAACCTATGAGAATGATATAGCTATGGGTGATTCATTGAACAAAGAGACTTGTCCCAACATAACCCCAATTAGTGAGGATATTTTGGCACAAGAAGAGGACATCATTGACACATTTATTCACACTACTCTACCATTCCTTCTTGCTCCCCCTAGCTAGGATGAAGCATTGGATGATGCGGATTCCCTTTGTGACCATTTGCTTCAACCTACTGAAACTAAAAACTTACCAACTGATGTTCAAAAACTTCTCAATTACATCTTAAACAAAGAAATAAATCATGTATCTCTATCTAAACCTTCACATACCTTGGAAAATAATGAAAATTCACACGATATTAAAGAACAAACTATCCCTCAAACCCAAGGTATTCTAACACCCTATATATGGACTAAAATGAGCACTTTTCAGGTTCCTCAACAACCTAAATCAACTAGAAATGGAATTATAAATGCTCCTACATCACCCCATTTAACTGACATAGAAAATTGCAATATTCACTCTCTACTATCATCAATTGACAACATTGCTACAAGGATACCTTTACAATCTCATGAATATGTGGAAGAGAGAAGAAGAGATAAAGCCTCTACCATTAAAGTAAAGATCAAGATCCAAGACAACCACTAGTTTGATTGTCCTTGTAGATAAGTATTTCTAACCCTTTACCTCCATGTTCTATTTCCCCTATGATGTTTTGTGTTGTTTAGGCCTCTTGGGATGACCCTTGATTCTCTTGTAAGGTCAAGGATGCTGGGAGACCACTTTTGTTGTGACCCTTCTTCTATTTGTATCATCATTCTTCTATATTGCTTCTCCTTTATTTTCATGGTTGTGTGTTGTGTCTTATGGACATAGCGTTGCGGTTGGTGACCTGGGGGTACCCTCCTACATGATTGTCCCTAAGGCACTTGTTTCTCCTCTTTTGGTTTATTGTTTCCCTTCCTCTAATGGTTCTATCTAGCGGGCAGATGACAAAAAACTTATTATACTGATATGGACCTAGTGTCCCTTCAACGAGAAATAAAAAAATGGACCTAGTCCATACATGATGATGGGGTTGTTATATATTATCTGACACTTGGCTAGTAGAATCACTCTGTGTGATCTTGATGTTGTCTTATCACACTTACAAAACATAACAATACTGCTGCTCCATGCACTTTGTCTAGCTTGGATCATGCTTTCCAAGAATCTTAGTGTGAATTATCATATGCATTATTATTTATCATGATTATATGGATTCTAACACCTTTTCTTGTAGGAAATTATGTGTTTGTGGGAACATTTGGTGATTGTAACATACATGTCACCTCCAGGGGGCATGTACCTTGTGAGAGCTCATGTTCCCTTGTGTGTTTTCTTCCTACCTTAATGTGCTTGATATCGGTACATGATATCAACTACCTTACTGTGGGGGTATATATAAGGTAAGCTATTTGACTTAGATGCTAGCAAAGTCTGTTTGTAAAGCTTGAAATCTACTGCAATCACTTAAGCCCTTTGTAGAGGTGGGATATCATGCATATCCTTTTTATTTTAAGCCCTCCGTCTGAGGCAGGGATGGTGTATTTCTCGAGGAGATTACACAATCCTGTCATTTTCAAAAAGTCCTCCAAGTAGGAGGGGAGAGGATCTGAGACTATCCTAACCCTTAAGTGTGTCTTTAGTGATTGTTGTGCCGAAGCCCAATCATCAGTGTGTGCTTGTAATGTGCCTAAGATGGCTACGAACCTTGCAATAGGTTTCTTCCATCGCTTGTCTACCATGTTTTCTCCATGTCTTCCATGTGTGTGTGTATGGCGTGTTTGTTCCCAAGCATAGTCTAAAGACTGGTGGTGATGAGTTCCTCCTATGCTTTGTGATTTGTATGGTGTGTTTGTTCTCAAGTGCAGTCTAAAGAATAGTGGCGATGAGTCCCTCCTACACTCTGAGATATTTTTTGCATGTCTGTTGCCCCATATGTAGTCTAAAGACTAGTGGCGATGAATCCCTCCTATATTTTGGGTGGTGTGTTTACTTTTCTTGTACTTGCAGTTGCATTTCATATATGAGAAAAAGAGAAAAAAGAAATAATCATTGTATTCACTGTGTTTTGCATGTCTTTAATGCTATATTCTTCATGTTTTACGTGACTGTAACTGTCTTCTCTGTGTTTTGCGTGCCTGTTACTGTAGTCAGTGTGTTTGGCATGTCTTCTCCATGCTTGGTGTGTTTATTGTGCTTGTTGACTATACTTTAATGCATGTATTGGCCTTGCGTTTATACATACATTAAAGTGGGGACTAAATGTTATGTCAGGAAATGTCCCCTTGGGGGATTTTTCCTCTTAAGGTTTACCTCCCAGGTCCTTTAGAATGAATTTAGGTCATCTTGCATATTAAGGATGATTCTCAATGAGAAAACCCTGAAGTTTCATGGCAAATGGGACCTAAGGGGTGTGATTAGCATAAATCCTACCTAAAATAAGGGGGAGGACTTGGGTGCACGTGCCCTAGTCCTGCCCTATTTTAGGTCAGGACCTATTTTTGGGTGTCAGTTTTATGACCATTATTAGGTCCTATACTGATATCTCAAGTTTGAATTACAAAATTCTTAGCGGGAATGTTTGTAGTTGCATATATAAGCATGATTAGTGATTCATTTGTAAACTAGAATAAGCATGATTAGTGCTTCATTTGTAAACTAGAGATGGTCATTGTGAACTTGTGGCTTATGTGAAAGTGATTCAAGGGATTCATTGTGTTGAAGAGCAGTATTTTGTGTTGTTATTGTGTTTGTGATTGTAGATTTGGCTCCATCTCCTCATGGCATGAAGAGCCTCTTCCTTCCATGAGATCTACACTACAAGGTGATATCAATTGTGTTTTCTATCATTTATGATTTGAATTTTGCCTCTATCTCGTAGGGATACACACTCTTTATCTGAAAATTGTGTTCAAAAGACTTGAATGTCTCTCCAGGGCTTGACCAAGGCAAGCCTCTAAACACCACAACCCCCAACCCACTTTTCTATGATTGCAAGTTACAAGTTTTAGAAGTGAAAGAAGTGGAGTTGTAGGAGAGTTGTGCATACTGTCAAAATTGTAGATTTAAGAAGAAAACTAGGGCTTGGACTTGGGCGCCTGCTTATTAGTCCTCCAAATTCTAAAGCGGTGAAATCTCTATGACAATAGGAACATGTTGTAGATATTCTTCAAAGATCTTGATAAAAAGTAGGTACACTAGACTAGGGTGCCCGCTCATTAGTCCCTAACTTTTCTACACATTGAACTTCAAAATCTAGTATGTATTTCATTGTCATTTGATATCTTTGTGTGCGATCATTTTCCATAATTTTTCTGCTTGTTTACGATTTCATGAAATTAGGGTTTTAAGCATAATTAGACTTAATTGAACAAGAAATTTACACAATTCCAATCTTCCCCTATGTTCCAAGTGATAGGAGATCTGTAGTAGATTCCTCTACTCAATTGAATGTCCTTGAATGTTTAGTGGTGAAAGGAGGATCATGACAAACCCTTCACCCCATTGTCTTCACCTTCTTTTTCATACCAAACAAGTGTGACTTTTGAGCTTAATTAGACATATCCATTAGGCCCCCAAAACCCTGCTTGTCTCATGAATGATCACCATTTGTCTTAACCCTTAGGAAATTCTAGTTTAGGATGATTGTACTAATTTTGAATGGTGTCAGATATATCTAGTGACCCCAAGATTCCCTGCCTCCTCCGGTGTGTGTCATTTCACTCACCTTCCTTCCTTTAGACCTTTGGAACATTCCTAGCATGAGTTTTGTTGGACACTAAACTTATTTGGTGAGGGTCGATTGATCCACTAGTCCAGTATCAGGCATTTTGCCCCCTCTTGTCTAATCAAGACCAATTGCTCCACCTAGGTTAAGTGACTCCTTTAGCACTAAAACCTAAGATTACTAGACATATCCTCTGAAGCATGAGTTCCCCACTTGTCTGGTGAGGGTTATTTTTGCTGCTTAATATAATATCTCATCCTACATTCACATAGAGTATACTAAGCCTTAGCACTAAAACCCTAGCTAACATGACATGTCCTATGAAGGTTAAGATCCCCACTTATCCTATGAGACCTAAAACCTCTGCTTTGTCCTGTCAGGAGCAAAAAAATCCACCTTAGAGCCAAAATGACAAATAAATCCAAAATTTACATTTCATATTGGATCTTTTTCATCATTCCATTCATTTTTCAAGGTTCTATTTGTCATGATTGATGTAAAAATTGATAGTTTTAGCACTACACAATGATATCTTATGAGAGGGCAAAGGCCCACTTTTTATTACATTTGATTCAGTTTGATGCCTAAGTTAAATTTAATGATTAGAAATTGTTAGCAATGTAACATTTTGATGACTTGTGTAGATTTCATGATCAGATTCATAAATTTAAGCATATGGATTAGTATTTAGTTGGGGTATTCATTAGGATTACTACATTGCAAGATAGATGTCTACCAGGGCTATTAACATGAAGTACAATTTCAAAGGCATTCCCCTAATCTTGAAGATCACATCAGTGTGGAAAAACATAGGAGATATAGATTTAGGTCACATCGACCTAGATGAATTTAGAATAAGAATATTCAGTGACAACCCTACTGATTGGGCCAGAAGAATTAGGGATAATGGAATTTCCCAGGCTGTAGCTTTCCCCACTTTAGTGCAATGCCTTGAGTTGATCATAACTTGTGGTGAGAGGTATCATGCCCCAACTATTGAACACATTCAGAGACTGAGAGGGGGGTGAATCAGTCTCTTCTTAAAATTTAAATCAATTCCATTCATAGCTTTAAACATTAAATAATTTTAACCAAGAGAAGAAAATCATAAAGTAAAACATGCACCACATAAAGACACCAGGAAAACCCAATGAGGAAAACACCATGGTGAGGATTAATTCACAATATATGAAGCTCACTGCTATAAAAATTTACAACTTTATTTTAGGGCTACAACTCAAGGAAGCTACTACTCCCTGTTTGACTTGTAGACTAAGGCTACAACCTTAGGACAAGATACAAGGACCTACTAAAAAGACTCACTATCTGATAGAAAGATACATTACAATAGAAACATAAACATGAACTTCTATAAAGAAGGCATCTATCATATGCTGATGTTGCAGTCCCTTACTTCACACAATTACTCCATCACTCTAACTTTGTGCACTTCATGTCTAACTCACTCATCAATCTATCTTGTGATTTCTCACAAATGATTTTGTTTTTCTATAAATACTTTCCACAACAACTCAAAACCACAATTAGGTTAGCACCAAGATGACCTATAGATGAAACATGTGATACTACATAGTTTGGCTCAGAATAAATACATTTGTGGATCACTACACATGGCATAATGGGATCAAATATATCATAACACATCCTTCAAGGAAAAATTAATTAATCAGGATCAACCACAATTCAATGGAATTAAACTGTCAGCCCAAACAACATCAACACTGCCTAGTGTTTATCTTCACACCACTGGGGAGAGACCAAAAACATCATACAGACCAAAGTGTGAGTAACATACTTTATCAACTATACCCTTACAACCTTCTCCTAAAGAATCTAATCATTATATTCTTCCGCAAGGAGAGAAACGTATTGAACTACTAAAAACAGAGCATCCCTAACTAACTGTGATCCATCAACACTTAGAATTTTGCATTACAGTATACCAAAACATCTATAATTCATATGGATGCACCCATACACCATTTTAAACATATCCCCAAATCCGTACAGCCATATCTATCACTCCATAGGAATGCAAAGTATTCCAACAATCCTTCATCACTGCTTTACTCTACCAAATCAAAGACTAGAACTTTGTCACTTATAACTTTCACTACTGAAGGTATAATGACTTGAAATTGTGGATATAACTCCTCCATATGCCAATAAACTTATCTTCTAAACTGCAAGACTAAATCTTCCTCTGCGGAGGAATGCAGACCAAACACTATGACTCTGCCTTAGAGTATACATTGTAAATGGCTTAGCAAAACTTATGCAACTTATCTCTAAGTGTGGTACACCAAACTGGTAAGATATAAATGTAGACATATAGGAAACATATTAGAACAAGTGTAATCACCTCCACATCACACTTAGACATCAAGTTGATTACCATTCTTCCTCATACTTAGAAGACAATTTCTCTCCATCTGCTAGGTCTTCTGGACTGGGTTGCCCTAAATTTGCTGACCCCATGTCTCCAACTATGTCAAACCATCTCTCTCAAGTCTTCTACTATGTCAAACATGCTAGCCTTGTGTCAAACTATCTCTCCCAAATCTTCCCCTATCCATCAACCTATTTCTAACCATTTATCAGCCTCTTCGACTTCTAAACAAAAACTCTATACAAGCCTAACCTCAAGTTGACACATATTGAGTTGACATCAATGACAACACATATTGCCAATAATCTCCCACTTTGTCATTGATGGAAGCATTCATTTATCTACAAGTCCTCTCTCCCAACTGATAACACAATCATCAGCACACTCTCCCCCTTTGACATCAAGGACAAAGGGCAAAATATCTTCTACTTACGACAACCCAAAAACTGTATGTAATCCCCTTACTGTATGATTTTTATAAACAACACTCCCCCTGAGATGAAGATGCCCAAAAACTGATGCTATGTACATAATAATAACACTACAAGCCTCCACAAGTCTTATACAAAGCCAAAATTGTCTTATCTACAATACTCTTACAACTCACTTAGAAGGTAGAATGCTTTTATAGATTACCTTGAGTTGAGAAAGAGTGAATAGCCAATTTGCCTTTGTTGAGGATAGAATGTGACTCTAACATTCAAATTGTATGCATGGGTCCTCAACCTCCTCCACACTGGTTGGAGTCTTCATTTTAGATCAACCATTTCTGCTTCAGCTAGCACTCCAAATAATGAAGCAAGTCTCAAATTGACTACTTCCCTCAGTTGATCAAGCTGCTTCTTTATTTGTGCTCTAGTTGATCCATCCTTGTCCTTTGACAAGTCATATATTTCAACCAATGTAGTGATCTATGACTTAATGGAGTCAATTTGATTTTTGATATTTTTGGTGGAATTTGGCCATTTCAAGCAGAACAGGTATAATGTATTGGATTCATCAATGTGTTCCCTAAACATCTTCAAATTATCTTGCAATTTGTTGTGTGCATTGGCACACCGGTCTAATACATCAATCATTCTCTTTTCATTTATTTTTCTCAATGCCTCTTGCTCTACCTTTTTCTCAATGTAAGATGAATGATCTTTGAAAGAATCCATTAAGAGCTTCAACTTTTGTTCTAGAGGCAAGGAAGGATCAATATTTACCTCTGGTAGACTCTCCTAAATAGTCTTTACTACATCGACCAATTCAGTTTTCTTCAAGTGATCCTATAGAAACTCTTTTCTTGCTGAACCATGCAGGATGTCACCAAGTTGCAATTTATGAATGGGAAAGATATTGGACAAGTCCCTCATGTGTAGGAATTTGTAGGAGCTAGGGTATTACCACAGGTTGAAATTACATCTGTAGCCCTAATAGGTCTTTGAAAGAGTCTGATGATGAGGAACTTTGACCTATATCTATAGAAGCATTCTAAACTTTCTCATCTTGTTTCTCATCAGTCTTCTTTGTTTCATCTTGAATTTTCTTAGTATTATCCTCTTTCTACTCATTATTCCCTGAATTCTCTAGAGGAGAAATGTTATGTTCTTTACTTAGATTAGTGTTCTCCAAAGGGGGTACACCCACTTCACCTTGATCCTCTATATCTTGCGCTTCAGTATTCTTTGCAGTCTCCTCATTCTACTTATCATCCTTCTTAGTCACATTATCACCTATCACTTTACCTTCAAAGGCTGACAAATATATGTCTTGAATGGACACATCAGGCATATCCAGAGGAACTTGTTCCTCAATAGTTACTTCAACATTCTTCATTTCTTGAAGAATCTTATTTCTCTTCTCTTTTGTCACCCTTTCCAATATTTCTATTTCTTCTTTAGCTTTTCCCATTAGGATATTTATTCTATGTTTAGTTCTAAATTCTTGTTCTTGTCTTTGGGATAATTTAACTTTTTCTTCATGGGAGATGGAAGAGCTGACTTTATCTAGTGCTTTTTTCATTATTTTGGCTTCCTCTGCAACAACTTCATTCCTCTTATTGTTGAGTGTCTCCGCAAGACTTGTTAGAAGCTGATCAATGATTTTATTTAAAGATATATTGAAGCCCATCATATAAATAACTATGGCTTTCTCTATTGTGGCTTTGTCAAATGGAGATATTTCATCATAAAGATATGCAACTCCTTTAGTGTACCATGCTTTGCAATTGCATTTATTGTAGCCTCAAGCTGTAAAGGCACATGTTCAGATGCTTTTGGAGGAGCCATCTTCATTTTCTTTGTCTTTTCTTTACCTTTTCCTTTAGATGTTCCTACCTCCTCTCCTTGTCTTATTCTTTTCTTTAATATAAAGGCTTTATTTTCTTCTTGTTCATCCTCTTCATCATCCTCTACATTCACCAGATTTACCTTCCCCCTCTTTGCTTGTATCTTAGGCCTTGCTTTCTTCTTTTCACCGATCTTGGTTTGCACTAGTGCTTTAGTAGTAGTTCTTCCACTGCTAGGAGATGTTTGAGTTAGTCCAGAAGGTTTAGGAGAAGTGGTTATGGCAGATGCAGACCTACTTGTCCTTCTAGGAGTAGGTGTGGCTTCTTTTGCAAGTTCCTCAGGAGTATCAAGCACCTCTTCCAACTTTGATTTCATCTTCTCTACCTTTTCTTCTATTTCCTTCTATTTTCTTTTGTTGGTTATCTCATCATAAGTACCAAACCTCTCTACAGAGGGATCCCTAGATTTGCTGAGCAAGATTTCAGCATATCCAATCCATTCAGGTTTGAAGGCCTCATAGGGCAATGTAGTTATC
Source organism: Cunninghamia lanceolata (assembly GCA_027924645.1). Taxonomy (NCBI): domain Eukaryota; kingdom Viridiplantae; phylum Streptophyta; class Pinopsida; order Cupressales; family Cupressaceae; genus Cunninghamia; species Cunninghamia lanceolata. Next base: position 2,270,205 of record BSBN01000243.1, read on the forward strand.
CACACAGTTCTTGGTTCCACTACCTCCATGTAGTAGTTGTCCTTGTCTACCATAAATGTGATATCATTCTTATATTTCTCCATAATTTGTTGTGGTATCCTATCCCTCCTTTGCATATCAATTTGGAAAGTTTTGAAAAATCCCCAAAACATTGTGTCACACTGTTTGGTATCTAGAAACCTACGCATGCAGTATCTAATCTTTTTTGTAATGGGGATATCCATTCTCTAGACCACATTCTACATACTAGGAAATTCTTTTAGGAAATAAAACATGAGACAAATTATTAAAGAGCCATACCATAATTTGTATGATGTCTCCTTGGTTCTCTTCAAGTTGTCTATCAATTGCTACCACAAGAACTCACAAAGATCATAACCTTTCCTTCCTTCACCATCTGATGAGCAGTATAGATGGCAGAGGAAGTAGCAGACCCCTCTTAGTTTGTGTAATATACCTTGTATGTGATGCCCATTGTGGTATATCAAACACCTAGGTTAGTGATGTCATCTACAGTTAGGGTTATTTTGTCAAATTTTTCTCCTATGAGCTTCATGACCTCTTCATTCTTCATAGCTTTTAGTGCAAGCATGGGTCTAGAGGAGCACAATCTAGTCATAACCCTGATAACTTCTTTTGTGATCATGTAGGGTTGGTCAAGACAAAGGAAATCTTCATGAATCTAGCTCAATGCAATTCTAACCCATCCATCTTCATAGTAGAAGTTGGGGAAACCCTTAAATACATCTATCCATTTTGCCTCAACATTTGCATACTCTAGTTTGAGTTGAAAATCATCACCCAAGAGATGATAGTTCTTGAATTGTTCCAACTTCAGATGATTGTACTCATCTAGCTGCAAATGAATATAAATGAGGACATCTTTTGTATGTAATACATTAATAGGAATGTGGGAGAATCCTCCATCCTAATTGGTCTCAATAGATTTATATGAATGTTTCTTGAATTTCAGTCTTGGCCTTTCCACAACATGAATCACCATAGATGTTGCCACCATAACTATTTCTCAAAGCTAGGGTTTTACAAGCAAGTTTGAGGAATACCTGAGAATGCTGAGGTTAGGGTTTGCAAGCAAGCTTTGTTGAAAACCTTCGTCTTCCTTAGCTCTTGCACACACTTGATATCATTCAAATGAGATCAATTTTGATCAAGTGTGGAATAAATAACCTTCATATCTACCCTAGTTGCTCCACATTAAATGTGTTTGACACACAACTTCTTACTATCCTAAGATAACACAAAGATCTATCATCCTTCAACAAACCTCTGTAAAGACTGTATTTTCTCTAGAATTTTGATCAAATGTCATAAAATTACTGGCCAAACATATTCATGTCATCATTAGCCATTATGCTGAAAATTTCAGCATTTTATGCATTTAGAGGTTTGAAAAAGATTTGCAATTGCAACTCCCCCTGAGCCAATGCTTCTCTTTTAGTTACCAGAAGATCCATCTACACCAAGCAAAGGTATAGATCCTTCCTTTACTTCACTTTCTTCCTTTTTCTTCCATATCTTGTACATTTCCCTCTTTTGCTGATCAATGTCAATCTTATTTTGAGGAGCAGATCTTACATTCTTCCCCTTGCAGAACCTTGCAATGTGTCCTAATTTATTGCAATTGTAACAGGTGATCCTAGATTGTTGATTATAATCACCTCTTCTCACATTAGATCTACAATTGGAAACCTTATGACCAAACTTGTTGCATGTTTAAAAGTAACCATAGAAGAATTGAGAAGTCATGGCATTGTTCTTGTTTATCACTTTACTTCTGTATTCATTAGCCTTATGACCAAAATTATTGCAAGAAAAACAATGACCTTGAAAGACTGATTGAACCTAGTAGGGGTATGTTGTCTTGTAGGTGGAGGACCTCTGAATCTTCTTTGTCTCTGGACAAGAATGAATCCATCTTCTTCTGCATCTCTGGAGGCATTCTTTGTAGGATATTTAGTGCAAGCCTTTTCTTCCTTTATTTCAGACTTTCTTTTTGCTTTGATGTTATATATGTTTGTAGATGCATTGATTATAGGACTTTTCCCCTTTTCAAAACTAAGAACAAATTTTTCTTTAGATGGATTTTGAGAGTTAATTAACTCATCAAGAATTTTAGAACCTCCTTTCAGTTTTAACCCCTTGTCAATTTGTTCTTTTTCTTTTTCCAGTTCTTTTCTTAGAGTGACAACTTCTTCCTCAAGTTTTGAACATTCAACTACTTTCTCATTGAGCTTGATATTTAAGCAATCTTTAATGCTCTTGCCTTCTTCAACCATGACTTTCAAACTAGAGATCACATCTTCTACCTCCTTGAGTTTAATATCACATCCTTTATCTCCTTGTGTTTGAGCTTTGAGTTTGCCAATTTCTTCTTTTGATTCTCTGGCTTGTGTCTTCCATTTTATAATTGTCTCCTTTGATTTTTCAAGAATGACCTCATATTTTAGATTTAGTTCTCTTGCTCCATCAAGATCTTCAAGAGATGACCAAAGTTCTCCTTCAAGGTCTACCTCATCTAGATTGAGGTCCCAACCTTTAGGTTCCATTGATTCTAGATCCAGTTCTGGAGAAAACATATCATTAGACATAGCTTCAAATTCAATGTGTTCAAGTGTAGATCTACCTCAGTTGTTACACTTCTCATAGGTACTTGGCTCTGATACCAATTATTGAACACATCTAGAGACTAAGAGGGGGTGAATCAGTCTCTTCTTAAACTTTAAATCAATTCCAATCACAACTTTAAACATTAAATCATTTTAACCAAGACAAGAACATAAAGTAAAACATGCGCCACATAAAGACACCGGGATTTTTACATGGAAAATCTGATGAGGGAAAATCCACAGTGAGGATTAACTCACAATATATGAAGTTCACTGCTATAAAAATTTACAACTTTGTTTTAGGGCTATAACCCAAGGAAGCTACTACTCCATGTTGGACTTGTAGACTATGGATACAACTTTAGGACAAGATACAGGGACCTTCTAAAAAGACTTACTGTCTGATAGTAGGATACATTACAATAGAAACATAAACATGAACTACTATAAAGAAGGCATCTATCATATGCTGATGTTCTAGTCCCTTACTTCACACAATTACTCCATCACTTTGACTTCTCACACTTCATGCTTAACTAACTCATCAATATGTCCTATGCTTGCTCACAAATGATTTTATTTTTCTATAAATACTCTTTGCAACAATTCAAAACCACAATTAGGTCGGCACCAAGATGACCTTTAGATGAAGTGTGTGATATTGTATAAGTTGGCTCAGAATAAATACATTTATGGATCACTACACATGGCATAATGGGATCAAATATATCATAAGACATCCTTCAAAGCAAAATTAATTAATCAGGATCAACCACAATTGAAGGGAACCAAACTATCGGCCCAAATAACATCAACACTACCCACTGTTTATCTTTTCACATCTCAAACTTTTGGGATTGATTTCATTTACATTATATGCATAGAAAAATATTGAATTTTACTTGATGCTTGATTTTAAATAAATATGATGATGATACATTATTGAGCTTATGATTCAATTATTTTACATCGCTTCAACTATGTTTTACAGAACTAACCTATTGACCATGGAAAATGAGTGGGATTGATTGTAGAATTGTCAAAGGCAAGAACATGTTTTAGGTAGAGGGGACCTAGCCATTTGTCAATAATTGGATGGGTTATGTCTGGTGCCTATCACACACATTCACGTAGAAATCATATTGCATAATAGTTTTTGCATTGTTTGGTTATCTTCTTGGCATCCTAGGTATAAGAATAAATGAATGCGATTGTTATCTTTCCTTGCAAATGCTTCATATGTGGTTTGTTCGATGACTGAACCTGAATTGATTATATGAGTACTTGTTTTCAAATTTAATGGTAACTAAATAATGTATACCTTGTATTTTATGTCATCTTGATTTCACTATGAGAAGCTCTTTATCATTTTCATATGAATATAGTAGTTTGTTAAAATTATATATATATATATATATATATATATATATATATATATATATATTCAAATAAGAGATGTGTTACATACTTGTTTTATTATAATATGAAGTTATTAAAATAGATTGCATGTGTTGCATATTAATTTTTAAAGTTATTAAAACTAGCTTTGCTTGAGAAGGGACATGGCCAAAGGAAGGGGAGTATAAACTAAAGTCAAACAAGAAAATAAAGGAATGCATGAACTTGATGCCCTAAATTTCATAGGGCAAAAATAGAGTTTGGAAAGAATAAAAGGAAAAACAGAGAAAAGAAAAGGCACACAGATTTCAATAGGAAGAGAGGAGTACTGGAGTTTGGAGGAAGCCAAAAACTTGAAGGGATTTACAAGCTTAAACCAAGTTTCTTTAAAATGCTTTAACTTCATTATAAACTGGTAATGTAGTTGAAAGATCTGTGTTTGTACATTGTGCTTGAAAAACTATAAACATGTAAATCTGCTGCTGGAATGATATTTATGGCAGAGGATGTTTTTTATTTTAAAAAAATGTTATAGAAATGAATAGTAGAGACTGTGGCACTGCCTAAAAGGTAGGCCATAGCTCCCTCTATAGGGGTCATGTGAGGCCATTTAGGCCTTCCCACACTTGGAACAACCAGTAGAGGTTGCGCCCATAAACCCTCTCTCTCTCTCTATTTGAATCTTAAACCTGCAACAAAACTTGAAGAGACACTTTCTTTCATTGCATATTGGTAATTTACTATTGTGTGGGCATTATATAAAGAACCAAATCTTGATTTTATTTGGCTTTCAACACTTTATGTATAAATGTAGTTATGTTATGCACAGATGTGTATGCATATATATATATATATATATATATATATATATATATGCATACACATCTATGTATACAAACATATGATGAACACCCAACAGTCCTCTTAGGGAAATGCTTTGTATATTCTTTTGAAATCACTATACTACTGTAAATCACCCAGAAACTGAATGACATGTTGATAAAACACTCTTTAGGAAAAATCATATTGTTGTCCATCTATAGCAGCTAAAATATTGTTTTCTAAAACTCTTTAGGGGACTAATTTAATATAGTTACAACTCCTTTTTATGAGCATTTGTTGTAAGGGTGTTTGATAACTTCCATTAGATTGAATTTTTCATTAAAACTGATAGCAAACAAGTTAACATCTTGAAACTGATAAGGAACAGTGAAACTTTTTCTTTTAATTCTCTTATAGAATTGAATGTTGATAATTCGAGTATATATATAACTCATTTCTTTCATGCAATAATATAGGAATAAATAATTCATTTTCTATTATGAATTCAACAACTATTTGTCTTCACATGTACCCAGTTTTCTTAGCATGTTGTATAGTATAATTCATACAAGTATAACTATATATATATAAACCTCCTTATTTATATAGGTATTCTATATACTCACTACATAAAAGCATACATGTTGAAAGTATCCATTTTACTATATTACTAAAAATTTCTGTATTTTACCTTGCAAAATAGTGAAGAAACAAATCAAAATCATGATTTAAAACAATTATACTTGTATGAATTATACTGTGCAACATGCTAAGAAAACTAAGTACATGTGAAGAAAAATAGTTGCTAAATTCATAACAAAAAGCAAATTATTTATTCTTGTATTATTGCACGAAAGAAATGAGTTATTATTTTGTCATAAAATGTGTTTTGGAAAGAGAATGGTTATTTTTCTTTTCTATGCTTTAGTACTTTTTGGAAAGTTACCCTCTAAGATAGGTGCTAAATATGGGGAAAATAGAGAAGGTCTTCTTTTTCAAGGTCTACACAACATTAAATGGTTTCATACTTTGGCCAAAGTTAAATTTGACATTGAAATAAACGAATGAACCATTGAAACAGATGGATTGTATGCCTAGTTATTTTATTTTATTCTCTGCCATATCCTTTTAATGTGATATTGCATTCAAGTTAGGGATGCATGTAGGTTAATAGGCACACACCAAATTCCACCCTACCATTTGTTTATAGGTTGCTAGGCCCTTCATGTAGGGTCAAGAATTCTTCAAGTTTGAAGAATACCGAGGAAGCATAAGCTTCATGGTTGGGTGGAAAAGCACCTAAACCATGTTCTTGTCTTTTGATGCAATAGATGACTAGATGGTTGATGGCAGTTGAGGATTGATCTATATATATTGGATTCTACTTATTTATGCTGACATTTGTATTACTTCATTGAATCGAAATGATTTGTAAGGAGAATAAGCCATTATTGAAACTTGTATTTATTATTTCATGGAGCTCTATAACTGTACTTCAATATGATGAATTGTAACATGATTGTGTACCATATCAATGAATGAAATCTTGAGTTTGAAAATTAATAGTAAATCTCTCTCCTTTCCTTGATAGTGAAATTACAGTTACTTTTACTTCGGTTATGTGTGTGAAGAAATTCGGTACTTTACATTTGGTACCAGAGTGCTAGGTTCTACACTAGGCCTTTTTGGACTATTACGCTAAGTTGTAAACTTGTTGTAGATCAATCAACATGAATACTAGAAACTCTAGACGTAGGGCAGCAACCTTAGGATCTGGAAATGAGAAAAATGCAGGAAACAATGAAGGAGACAATGTAGGGAACAATGCTGAAAACAATGAAGGGAACCAAAACAAAGAAAATAACAATAATGGATAGAACAATGATGGACAAAATAATTGGATAGATAAAATCCTTACTCTTTTAACTCAACAGGGGATCCAAATGAACAATCTTGAGCAGGAAGTCTGAGGAATGAGAGGAAATCGAAATGAGAATGAGGGAGATGCGGAATAAAGGGAAGAAGCACAAGGCCTAGAAGGTGAAGCAAATGTGAAAAATTGAGATGGAATTGTAGAGAAGTTGGGAAAAGACCTTAAAAAGGTCACCCCTCCTAAATTTGATGATAAGACCATTGGTGATGGAGTTGAGGCATGGATAATATATATGGAAAAATACTATGATCTTCAAAACTTGTCTGATGAAACTAAAGCAATGTGGGGATCTTACCAACTTACTAGGGAAGCAGCAACCTAGTAGGATAATGAAAAATAAAAAATAAACTTTTACCTGGAGAAGTAATGTGGGAATGCTTCCTCCAACTCTTTAGGAAGAGGTAGTTACCACAACTTTATTTTGATAAAAAGATGACAGAATTTCAAAACCTAACTTAGGGAGGTGTGACAATGACTCAGTATTGGGAGAGATTCTCACACCTACTCAAGTATGTTCCACAATACTAGTTGGATGAGAGGTTCAGGATCTAAAAGTTTATCTTGTGTTTAAGACCACAAATTGGGGTAGAGGTAGATATTCATAACCCCTTGAACATGGATGAAGTGTTCAAGAAAGTGACTAAGTAGGAGCAAAAATTGCAATAGATTTCCAATTACGTAAGAGTCGAGATACGAAATATGGAAATAAGAGGTTCCAAGGTGACAGTCATACTCAAAGTAGAAACAACATTCAAGGAAACAACAAACATTAGATTCAAAATCTAAAATGAGGTAACAATTTTCAAGAAAGGAATAGTGGAAATCAAAGTGGAAATAATAAGAGAGGCAACTTTGGTAACAATGGTAATAATAACAGAATGAAGATGCCAGATAGACCTAGAGGACCCTGCAACAAATGCTATACATGTGGAGGAGAGCACTACGCTAGCACATGTCCTTAGTGATCAGCAAATGAAAGAGATAGGAATTAGCCAAGAGTTCCACAACACCAATTTCATGTGGCAGTAGACCATTGTCAAGAAGATTTTCAAGCAATGCCCATTCAGTTATCCAGTAATCTCTTTGGCCTTTGAGTTTCTATTTTGATTGATACTGGAGCTACTGAATATTTTGTAGACAATAAAATTGTAGCAAAGTTATCTGTAAAACTGGGACACATGGCAAACTCTTGGATGGTTCAGTATGGTAATAGTGCAGAGAAAAGAGTAGACTCCTGTCTAGTATGCAGTGAATTAGATCTCCTAACTTTCCAAATGCAAGTCAACCTTTATGTTGCACCTCTAGGATCTTATGACATGATTCTCAAAATCAATTGGCTATCTGAGCACAAGTCCTTAGTAAATTGTGAAGAAAAGGTAGTGAAATGCCTTGATGACTTTGGGAATCAAGTAGATATTCTTGGTTCTAGGACACCCCTCAAGCTAAGATAGATTTTAGCCATGCAATTAAAGAAAGCTAAGAGAAAGGGTTGTTCAACCTATGCAATCAAAATAAGAGACCTTGATAACAACAAACCATCCTTTGACAAGTATCATATCCTTAGAGAGTTCTAGGTTGTATTCCCTGATGAATTGACAAAGGTACAACCAAAAAGGGAATTTGATTTCTCAATAGATATTGTGCCTGGAACAGACCACAGTCTAAGGCACCTATAGAATGACAACAACAAAATTGTATGAGCTTAAGGCACAATTAGAAGAACTATTGAAGTAAGGGTTTATCAGACCTAGTGTATCATCTTTGGGTGCACTGGTCATTTTTGTAGAGAAGAATGATGGAACATTGTGATTGTGCATTGATTATAGAATGCTCAACAAGGTGACTATAAAGAATAAGTATCCACTTCCAAGGATGGATGAATTATTTTATTAGATGAAGGGTGCAAAGGTATTCTCCAAAATAGATCTTAGATCCATCTACCATCAGTTGTGGATAAAGGATGAGGATATCTCTAAGACAACGTTTAGAACTTGCTATGGTCACTACAATTTCATAGTAGTACCATTCGGGTTGACAACACACTTGCAACATTTATGAACTTGATGAATAGTGTGTTCAAGGATTATTTGGATGAATTTGTGTTAGTCTTCTTGGATGACATTTTGATTTATTCTAAGTTGATAGAGGATTATGATAGAGACTTGAAAATAGTCTTGCAGTGCTTGAGAGAGTGTAAATTTTTTGGCAAATTATCTAAGTGTACGTTCTACCAGAGTAAAGTGTACTATCTCGACCATGTGATTTTAGCAGATGGGATAGTGGTAGATCTAGAAAAGATCAAATCAATAATGGATTGGCTCACACCACAAAATGTAAGTAAGGCTAGAAGTTTTATGGGGCTGGTTGGATATCATAGGAAATTTGTGGAAGGATTTTCAACAATTGTAGCAACAATAACCTCATTATAAAAGAAAGATAAGAAGTTTGACTGGACAGAAAGATGTGAGAAATCTTTCTAGCTCTTGAAGGAAAAGCTCATGACAACACCTATTCTAACCATACCTATTCCAAATGGTCATTTCACAATTATAACAGATACTTTAGGTGAAGGTGTGGGAGGAGTGTTGATGCAAAATGGGAAAGTCATGGTAGCATGTGAATCTAGAAAGATAAAACAACATGAGTTAAACTATTCACCCCATTATCTTGAGTTAGCCTCCACTGTTCACGCATTCTAGTTGTGGAGAAACTACCTCTTGGATAATCCCTTTGAGTTAAAGATAGATCATTTAGGGCTCAAGTACATCTTCACCCAACCTAATCTTAGTGCATGACATAGAAGGTGGTTGGAATTCCTTAGTGAGTATGACTTTGGAATTGAGTACATAAAGGGAAAGGAGAATAGGGTCGTGGATGCTCTTAGTAGGAGAAGACATCCAGCTGCCATGGTGACTACCAGATCTAATCTGAGACAATAGGTGATCTAGAACTTGTAAGGAAATAAACATTATGACCAAGTTAAGAAAGCATTTGAAGAAGACCCCTCAAATCATCGATTTGATGGGTATGTGATTGAGTCAAATGGGTTTTTTCAGATACCAGGGAATGATGTATATCCCAGATTCAGGAGAGTTAAGGAGGTTATTTCTCGAGGAGCTCCATAGTGCACCATATTCAGGGCATCTGGGAGTGACCAAGATGATGGAAGGGTTGAGACCATTGTACTTTTGGCCTAAGCTTAAAAAGGACATAACTAAGTTTGTCACTCGATGTTTAGAGTGTTAGCACGTCAAGGCCAAACATGTCCATCCTATAGGGCTTCTTTATCCACACAATGTTCCAGAGTATAAGTGGCAGGTAATTAGCATGGATTTTATTCAAGGATTGCCCATGTCTAAGAACTGACATGATGTCATCTTGGTGGTGGCAGACAAATTGACAAGAGTAGCCCATTTCATTCTCAGAAATCTCTCAGACGGATTGTTACCCTTAGCTAAAAAGTTTGTCCAAGAGATTGTTTGATTACATGGAGTGCCAGAGATGATCATTTCAGATCGTGACACTCACATGACTTCTAGGTTTTGGACCATGCTTAATGCAGCCTTGGGGGCAAAGTTGAATTTTAGCATGGCATATCATCCTCAAACAGATGGTCAGACGGAGAGAGTCAACCAGGTAGTGGAAGATCTTCTAAGGATGTACTATATGGATTAGCAATATGAATGGGAAGAATATTTGACATTGGTAGAGTTCACATACAATAATTCATAACATGTGTTGGAACAAATTTTTAACCCTAAAAATTTGATAAAAATCCATTTCCCACCATCATGTTATCTCAAACATATTGTTTGAAATTTCCCTGCTCAACCCTAATAAGTTCATATTTTATCATTTTAGCCCTAAAAATAAAAAATCATATCAGAAAAGTACTTCCAAGTTGTTAGGTTCCCCTTAGAGCCTTGTTGATGATGATTGTTAGTCATAACAACATGCATAAAAGTTTACACAACAAATCTTTATTATCTTGAAAAATATAATCAATTTAGAATGAATTGATGACTCCAAATGTCTATTGATTAGGCCATGATCATCTGATGTTACTCAGAGGTTGATGTGATATGTTGTTTTCCATTCAAGGGGCCTTACATTATTCTTCTACCCTAAACTGATGTCTGCACATTTGATTCTACACCTGCTTCCTGTAAATCTCTTCACAAACAAAGTTAATTCTACTATATTCTATAGATAATGATGATCTTTGATAAGTTTGATCAATTCTTCTAATCATCAACTGTAATTGATTATTTTCACTTCTGCACTATGAATTTGTTCAAATAGTGTGCCTATAAGCAGATATTTGCATGATTACTATTGTCATTTATATGTATTTGCTTGATATTCTCAATTATACATGTAGATTAGTCCAAATATGCTATTGATGTTTAGTTTGCTTTGAGATGTTAGCATATTTATGTATTTTTTCTTAAGATTGTGTGTATATTTGTGATTATGGAGATGGTTATAATGAAATTTAAGAAAATAAACTCAAACATTCTAAATTTACTAAAATTAAATGAGTCTTTGATAGTCGATCCATATGTAGCATTTAATATTTCACAAAACAAAGATGAAATCAAACCATGTGTTGCCAGGCTAGTCCACAACTTCACACAATTGATGCTAATCTTCTAGGGTAAAGAATGACAACGATATCCACAAATTGACATGCACTCCAAGGGATGCAGCACATCACAGTGAAATATCCAGATGACACTCACAAGATTACTCAGAATTTTTGATTGTATGTAATCTGATCTCTATTTCATTAATATTCAAAAGCATGCACATTTACAATTTGTCTTGAGAAAGTATCATGACATTCAACAATCCTATCTTAATTAAGTCTCTAATAATGATACAATTGATGCAACGATCAAGATTTGTCTATCTAAATCAACAGTTCATATCTCTTTTTGACTTGGTCAACATATGTCAATGTGGCATAGGTTGCCAGTTGGCAACCATCTGGTGGAACTCGATGCCTTCTTTGTCTCATCATGCATATGACCTTGTCATCATGCATCCTTACTCACTTTTCATTTTCCTCTTCTTCATCTTCTTTATCTTCTTCTTCATCTTCATCCTCTTCTTCAGGATCACATCCTATATGTATGCTGATTATCTCAGGCTAATGGGTTCATATGCTTGTACTATTCTTTCAATATCTCCTCCATCTAAGCTTTAGCTTTTACTGTAGCATACCTTTGGGAAGGGAATTGTGTCTGTAGAGCAATCCATTTGCTCTTTCTGCTACTTAACATTTCATTATATTCCTCCACCTTGGACTTCATCCACATAGCTTTGTTGATTACATCCTCTATCAAATGATGAAGAGGGTCATCCGTTGCCTGCTTTAAGTTATTATGGAAGGCTTGGACTGCAAAATCAGTATCTTGATTTTCTATCTTTCCTTCTACATTTTCCTCTAAAGCCACCAAGATATTTATCTCCTTTGCCATAAGGTGATGCAATTTAATGCTGATATCCCTGAGCTTGGTGTTACATCTTTTCAAGACATCACACTCGAACCTAATGTCCTCAAACCATATGCCTAATAATTGTGCAGTATTGTTATCTAATACTTTATTATCCATGAGTACCTTCATGTCTATATGCCTCATCTCAGCTAGAGCATCTAGATGCTTCTCTAATTTGAAGGATCTTCATCCAACCTCATTTGGCAATTTATCTACTTTGCTCCTTAATGTACCAAGCAAATTCCAATTTGTGAGGGAAGTTTTTATCACCTTCTCAGCTTTATAAATAAAAAGAATAAATCAATTGTCCACCACCTGAGCCTTATGCTTAATAATGTCTAACCCTGTTATCTCAACTTGAGATATGATGGTCAATAGGGTAGCTGTGTTAATTGGTATATGATTAGGGTCAATTAACCCTTTTATAAATGTATGTAATTGACCAACGTGCTCTTTATGCATTATGTTCTTATCCTTGTCCCTTTTTACACTTTTTGTTAAGGAGTCAATGATATCTTTGGTCTCTTGGCCTTCCTACTCCTCTATAGCAAAGGCTAGATCAATATTAGTTATCTGGAATTCATCAACATTTTTTTTTCCTTTTTCCTTAATTGATGTTGGCAGTGAGTTGTCCTCCTACCTGTAGTAGGATCTCTCCTTATTGTGGATGTAGGTCTAGTCTTTCTCTTAGGCTTCATCATATCTATTGAAAATAATGTAGAAACATTGAACTCAAGCACATCACTAATCTGTTATGGGCTTATTGCTTGCTGCAACCAATATGGTACATCACCAATGGGTCCTTGTTGGTTAGTTTGCTCAATATGAGCATCATGAGACTGTACATTTTGTTCTTCCCTCGGTGGAGAATTTTATTTCCTTAGCTCATCCTCCTGGATTTTCTCATGAGGGATCTCTTGTGGTGCAAGAGTTTCTTGTCATGTATTCACGCTCTGGTCATGTATATTTTGATGTACTTGATCCTCCTAAGGATTTTGAACATTCTGATCTATTTTATCCTGATGATCACCTTGATCATCCTTGGTTACATTTTCTGGTTCCTTCTGTTGATCATCATCTTGTTGGAGACTCTATTCTCCACCTTTTGATGTGTCTATTTCTTTAAGGTCTAGAGGTTTATCTAATTCATTTTCATTTGTTTTCTCTTCTGGTGCCAGATTATTATTCTGATTGTTACTTTTAGCAGGCATCTCCTTATTAGGTATCTCTTTATCACCCTCCATATGCACATTGATTTCCACTTTCTCTTTCTCTAGAGGTAAATCTTTACCTCTATCTTAATCTTCCTCACCTTGATATGCCATGCCTATTGCAGTAGGGTTGGTGACTTAATCAACCAAGTTTGTCAATCCAATCTATTGAGCTACCACCTCAGGGATTTCTTCTTCAATTTCTTCCATCTCGAACTCCTCCTGATGGACTTCCTTTTGAACTAGGGGCATGTAATGAGGGGTCATCTTTGTTTTTTCCACCAAGGTGTCCATTTTTTGAGCATAAACATCATTAACCATATCGTCGTTAGATAAATCCACCATATCATCTAGTGGAAAAGGTGGCTCTTTCCTTGCACTCTACCTCTCTTCTCTTTATTTCTCTACTTTCTAAGTCTTGAATTGTACAATATCTGGGATGGGAACCTCATGTTGCAAGTTCTTCAAAATACCTTGTCCACCTACCACTCTCAATAGGATGGGACTTATATCTTCAGTTCCCCTAATGACAATCTTCTGTTTCTTTTGAGGTGGTGTTTGAACTTTCTTCTTTTTCTTCTTGATTAATAGGTCATCATCTAAGGGCTCTTCCTCTTCCTCTATACCAATAGAGGTAGGATTTGTAGAAGCTTTCTTTTGTTTAGAAAGGGTATGAGGTGATGTTGCAGTTGATGTGGATGCTACATCCCCCTTTGGGTGGGGTTGCTAAATGATTACTACTCCAGCTGTAGGAGTTTCTTTCTTATTTCTCCTTGATGAAATCATCATGTTCTTCCTAAGATAATTCCTATCTCTTTCTTTTATTGTCCATAGTAAGGGCTACACCCCTCCTTTTCAGTTTGTTGACTTCAACATCTACCCAACTTTGGGTCAGTTGAATAACCTTCAACATTATTTGATCTATTAGCTCTGGTTGACTCAAGTCAGGGGCTCATATTCTTTCATTGTATACTTTCTTGTCCTCATATTCCTGGGACATGATCTTACCATCATCTTCATGTAGCTGACCAATCATTGATATGCAATCAAAGGTGCGTATCTGATTTAAAGTAAGCCTTTGGTAATTCCTCCTTCTTACTTTTGCTTCATCATCACAATCGACCCAATAATCTTCAAGGTGCTTCTAATGTATAGGATTCCCAAGTAATGCATACATCCTGTCATATGTGTCATAGGACCTAGCCAATGAAAAGGGCTACAAGTGCATTGAGTTCAACCCTCTAATTACATCCTTAACACTTTCTCTATTTGGACACATCTACCAGCCAATCATGACTGGAAACAAGACCTGTGAATCTTTCCCTTTTCAATATGAGCATCCACTGAGGGAAATATCTACCTAACAAATTCCATCAGACTGCCCTTATCATTTGGATATCTAGGCAGCATGAGACAGTGCCCAGTAAAGCCTTCTACTCTTATATAAGAAAATGTGGGGAACTGGATAAACCAAGCCCCATTCTTGTATATGATAGCTTGTGCTTCCACACTTAATCTTTTTGTTCTATCTTCTTCCATGGTCCTAACAAGATGCATGGAGAAGGAGTCATTCACTATCCTATAATTTTGGAGAGATTCCCTTCTTTTCAACTATGGGTAATGCTCCCAGATGTTCACATCCCCAGGGTTACTTCCAACCCTACGTACTATTTGTAATCCATTGAAGGTTCCTTTGAAAGCACAGGCATAAACTACATAAGAAGTCATATGGAACATATTCATTTTACCTCCTAGCCTCTTCATTCCTTCATCTAGGCTATCACTTATGATTTTCACCCATAGGGGTTTGTCATCAGAATAATCTACCATCCTGATAATACCATACATCTAATTTTTGAAAGCTCCAACATTTGGTCTTCCTATCATTCTATAGAGCATTACCATCATCTATTGGTATTCAGGAGCAAAATCAAACTTAAAGAGATATACAGGTAACTTGGCAAAGGCCTTGTATGTACTACTCTTGGATCTCCATTGATACATGACCCTTCTTGCTTCTTTCTACCTGCTACTATTCCTTTTTCAATCTACTCAGACTTAGGTGAACCACATCAGATCCCTTAGGCAAATTAAAGGCAGAGGTGATGCCTGCAATTGAAAAGTCTGCATAAATTCTACCGTGTTTTTCTACTTTCTAGTCTCTAGATTGTAATTCTGTGTGCATTCTATCACTAGTTTAGTAGCCTCCATATCATATGAAAATCCACCAGCATTCCACATTCCTATCCTGTATATGCTCATGAGCAGAGGGTTTCCACTTCCTTTATCTAGTCTCACCGTCCATGTGTCAAGATCCATATTTCCTTGATGTGTATCATTAATCTACCCATATCTAAATGCTACCCCTTCTGGCTATACGTATATGGGTTTCAAAAATTTGGTATTGGACTAGTTCTTTTTGATTGCCATTAGATCCTACAATAAAACATTCATTTCTTACCCTAATGTGTCGTATGCAGTAGGGTTTAGTGATCACATGCATTCATGGCAATAATTCCATTATTCTAGTTTATCTTATGTAATCATCATATCAATTAACTCTATTAAAACCATTTTTACCTTATCATTTACCACAAACAACAAAAAGAGGGTTTCACAGTTACATACCTGATAATCACTTTCCTTTTACTATATAGGTAATATCCATATGAGTGCAATCACATTGTGATTACCGTCTTCCATTCCATTTGAATGTGGGTCCTGTTTCGTTTGCCACTTGTAGTGATGCTTTGATCTCCAGGAGTTTTGTAATTTTTTATTTAAACGTATGGTAAATTCAAAATGAACCCCAAAATTTACTTTTAAGCAATTAATGTAGTAGATTAAGGTGTATTTAA
This sequence comes from Cunninghamia lanceolata, assembly GCA_027924645.1. NCBI lineage: Eukaryota > Viridiplantae > Streptophyta > Pinopsida > Cupressales > Cupressaceae > Cunninghamia > Cunninghamia lanceolata. Next base: position 2,286,555 of record BSBN01000243.1, read on the forward strand.
TGTCTTTTGTTCATGTCCATTGATTGACACATGATGTCTGTGGATGTTGGCAAGTGGCGAGGGTGTGTTTGAAATTTAGAAGGCCACACCTACCATTGGAATTGCATTTAATGTGGAAGGTGATATTCATGGAAATTAAGATGTTTGGAAATGTGATGGATATCCAGAACATGAGGGTGATGTCATCATGAGGATGGTCAACCATTAACAATCGTGATAATACACTATATCACTATGATCCGGTTGATGTGCCATGTGGTACCATTTGATTGGTTACTAGAAATCATTGCATCTCGAGTCTCAAGGGTCAACATGAGGGATATAAGGAAATATCTAGGTCTTTTAACACTACAAAATATCACCATGTTTGGGAATGTGAGAATGATGTCAACACTTTATAAGTCCTTGAAATTGTTCAAGTGGATGACATCATCATCATATTAGTTAAGATCAGGGATATTTTGAAATATGACCCTCTTAGGTCTAGGTCATGATGACATCATCATCAGGTCATGTTCTCTTTGATATTAAGTTAGGATGACATCATCGTCATATTGAGAAATATGATGGATATTTGAAAATGTGATCCTGCAGGTGTCGGGCACACTGATGATGTCATCATCATCACAGGTTCTTTTATAAATTGGAACAAGATGATGTCATGGTCATATTTGTAAAGGGTGATTTTTGTAACATGACAGATATTTAGAAATATGACCCTCCAAAAAAATGCATGAGGATTTGACAAGTAGATATTCTTTCGCACTTAACTTTGATGTCTGCATATTGAAGATTATGTGGATATCAGGTGATCTTCATATTTTGGGGTCATCTAACGAATGTGACTGATGTTAACAAATATGACCCTATAGGAAATATCAGGTTTGACCAAATTTTGACTTGGCATAACTTTTTATCCTTAAGGAATATCAGGGTGATCCAAAATGCAAACCTGCTTACAATTTCACTCTTCCAGATTATGAGGTTTATGACAGCAAACTATAACTTTGACAATTGACTTTCTCTTGTGAGGCACATGCATGTGCTAGGGTGATATAATTAATTGACTTTTGCCAAACCACCCAAAGCACAAAAGCAAAAATAAGTAGAAGAAAAAAGGTTGGGTCCCTATTTTGCTAAGGCAAAATGGGGCGTGTTGTGTAACCACACAAAAAATTGCCACCAAAGAAAACAACCAAATTCAAATGATTCAAGTGATGAGGTCAAATTAAAACATAGCATTATAACTCTCTCTAAGACTGAGTATCATGACCTTTCTAAATGATATCATGTTCATTAGTGCAACAATGCTGATAAGGGATCAAGTGTGTGCATATGATTAATAATCCTTATATTGAAAGTAAACTAAAAACAATAATAACTAGTGTTAAGCTACATATTTTGGGTTTATCCCTCATAGCCAACTAGGATAGAGCCTTTTTGTCAGTAGGCATCCATAGCCTCGACAAGGTTATCTTTATAATTCTCCTAAGTAGAGCCCCACTGCCAACAGGCATCTATAGCCCCGGTAGAGTTACTTAGATGGCCTAAATTTTATGTAGATTCATAAGATATCATCACATAAGCTTAATATGCAAGGTGTGATCACTTGCTATTTTAGGTTGAGAATTGTAATGGTAGCAAGGGTGACCCTTTGGATTTTTCACTTAACACCTATACTGATGTATTCAACAAACCCAAGTTTGTTAGGTGAGTCATTGTGGAAATCTCCTTGATCAAGAAAGGCATCACTGATGAAAAGGATATCATAGACCTGGTCAGGGATACTTCCTATGGTGTGTCACAACCTATGTAAAAATTTGTTCTCATCACTTGAATCCTAACAATTTGGTTGGTTTTCTAGGGTGATAAGGTGCATCATCTTGACTAAGCAAAACAAAACTCAACAACAACAAGCAAACAAACACAAATCAAAACTATACAAACAACTATACAATGTGTACACTATGATACAAATGATTTACATGACCCTGTCTAAGCTTGAAAGTAATGTTTAAGTAATTGTCCATTGACTGGTAATGGAACATCCTCACCAATTAAGGTCTTAAGTCTTTAGGTACTATCTCCTAGGATCTCTAAAATTTGAAAAGGACCTATCCAAAGTTTGTTGAATTTTCCATGATCACCTTTCTTTTCATGTGCTTTGTCCCATGCTAGGACTAAATCTGAAATTCTAAAAGCTTTCATTCTAGCTCTTTTATCAAACCAATGTTTGAAAATAGCCTGATCTTTAGCAAATTGATCAATTGCTCTATCTCTCTTTTCCTCTAGGTGCATGAGTTGAAGTAGTCTAACTTCTTGTTTATTATCTATACCTAGATACTCTGATGCAAATTGCAAAGTGGGGATCTTTAAGTTAACAAGGAGGATAGGACCCACACCATACACTAATTGGTAAGGATAGTTTCCTAACGCAACCTTCATTCTAGTTTTGTCTACCCACAAGGAATACTTTAGTAGGGTATTCCATTCCCTAGGGTTCTTCTCTATCTGTTTCTTTATGATACTTAGAAAGTTTTTATTTGTTGACTTTGTTAAGCCATTTGCTTGGGGATAATAATTTGAAGAAAATTTCAAAATAATTCCATGATCAAAAGCCCAACTAGATAACTTTAGTGATGCAAAAGTAGGCCCATTATCACATACCAAAGCATATGGAACTCCATACCTAGTCACTATGTTGTTTTCCAAGAACATGACTACATCTTTTGCATTGCATGTTTTACTGCTGACTGCTTCAGTCCATTTGGTTGAATAATCAGTGATTGTTAAGACATACCTATGGCCTAAAGATGATGGAGGATTGATAGGTCTTATGAAATCCATGCCCCATTAAGAAAATGGACGCATCTCCATTATTGGTTGCAAGGGTTGGGTAGCATATCTTTCTTAGTTAGTAGCAACCTGACAAGTATGGCAACATTTAATGTGTTCTGCAGTGTCTTTAAAACTGGTTGGCCAATAATATCCTGCTCTTAGGATAGCATGTGCAGTAGCTAAGTGAGATCCATGTGCAGTTCCAAATTTATCATGTAACTCAGCCAAAACTTTGTCAGCTTCTTGACTATCCAAACATCTGAGGTATATTCCTTCATAGTTTTTCCTGAAAAGGACTCCTCCCTTGATCATGTACTTTTGTGATCTTATTTTCAAAGATTTTCTTTGTGAAGCTTGCATTTTTTATGGGCATCTTCCAATGATCAGGATATGCCTGATATTAGAATACCACTCTTTATTTCCTTAGTATCTATTACATATTGTTGACTCATTATGTTGGGGTCAATCTCATAAATCATCTAGCTTAAGGCTTGTCCCCTCACCAGCTTCATGGTTGTTATATCCATGTCATATTCTTGGAGCACCGTTATCCATTTAGATCTCTTTTCACTAGGATCACTCTACATCAAGAGCATTTTTACTGCTGCATCTGGTACTACAAAAATTATCTTACTTCTTAAGATGTAATGTCTAAATTTATTTATAGCTCTAACTAAAGCAAGTGATTATCTCTCAACATCCATGTATCTAAGCTCTACATCCTTGAATGGGCAGATCATGAAAGCTATGGGTTTCTCTTCTTTAGCTTCATTCCTCTATGTTAGCACTGCTACACATGTATGTTCTGAAGCAAATGAGTAAATATAGAAATCTCTTGTGTAATCTAGACTAATCAGGATAGGTGCATTTGAAATGGCTTTCTTGATGTCCTCAAAGGTAGCTCATGCTTCAGGTGTCCATTCAATTTTAGCATATTTTTTAAGCATTGCATTAAGTGGTCTGACAATCTTTGCAAACCTAGTGATGAACTTCATAACAAAATTTATCTTACCAAAGTATGATTTGAGTTCCTTCTTACTTCCAGGAAGTTGCAGCTTCATGATGGATTTAACCCTAGCTAGGTCAATGGTGATCCCATTTTCTATTATCAAATGACCTAGTAATTTACCTTTGGTCACTCCAAAGATGCACTTTTTCGGACTGAGGGAGATATTATATTGCTCACACTTCTTGAGCACTCTCTTGAGGTCTTCTATGTGATCATTCTTTTTCTTTGAAAAGATGATCAAGTCATCCATGTAAATGGCTATGCATTTGCTAATTAAGCCTCTAAAAGCTATATCCATTGCACACTAAAAGGTAGGTCTAGCATTTATCAAACCAAATGGCATGCACCTATAAGAAAATATTCCCCACTTGGTGGTGAATGTAGTTTTCAACCTATCTATTTTGTCTACCATCACCTAGTTATAACCTGAGAAACCATCCAAGAATGACATCATTTGGGCTCCATTTACTATTTATAAGACCTCATCCAGTGAAGGCAAATGATAGTTATCCTTTTCAAAAGCTCTGTTTAGATTTCTGAAGTCTACACATAGTGTATATCCCCATGATTTTTCCTTACAAGGACCAAATTGGCTACCCAAGTTGAATGCCTCACGGGAAATATGATTTTGGCATTTAGCAATTTCTTAACTTCTTCAAATATGATGGGTTCTAATAAAGTATTGAGAGGTCTTTGCTTTTGACTAAAAGGCTTAGCATCTAGTTTTAATGGTATAGTGTGAGTGATGATTGAGGTATCATAAGTCTTTAACTCATCATAGGTCCAAGCAATAACATGTATGTAGTCCTTCAGTGCTTGAGTTATTTCTAACATTTCTTCTTCAGTGCAAACTTTACCAATCAAAACATTCTTTACCTCTTCATTTTGTCCTATATTGATTGGTGAGTATTCTCCTCCATCAGTCTTTGGGAGGTCCTTTTGTTTCATTATACTGTGTAGATCAAATGTCTTTTCTAATTCTACCATACCTTTGGGAATCCTATTGTTTGGTAATCCATGATCTCTTCTTCTTCCCATGTATGATCTTCTACATTCCTTTCATCTATGATCTGAGCATCAAATATATCTCTACTTGATATGAAATCTAAAATATGCTAATCATCATCAAATACTTGGAGATTGGTGACATTATCTGGTATGTAAGGCACTGACACCAATTCAACAAAAAATCTCTTTAGGCTAGAAATGGACAATGGCTCTAATGTGCTAGCAGCCTATGCCAAAGCATCTGCTCTGTGATTCTATTCTCTAGGCACATGGGTGATGTTGAATGCATCAAATTCTTCTAGTAAGTCCCACACCCTATGTCTGTAGTTGGACAATTTCTTGTAATTGCAAGAATATATACTTCTCACTTGTCTTACCACTAATTCTGAGTCTCCATAGACATGCAAAATCTTCACTCTTTTCTTGAGAGAAAACAATAACCCATGAATTAAAGCTTCATATTCTGTCACATTGTTGGTGCATGGGAATTGTAATCTATATGCTACTAGGTAGGACTTTCCTATTGGATCAATAAGATCTATGCCTACCCCAGCTCCTTGTTTTGACTTTGATCCATCAAACCTAAGGATCCATGGTTTATCTTCTGTTAACAGCTTATAAAGACCTTCCCTTTCCTTTTTAGCTCTGGCAGCTGCACCGCCTGATATCCACTTTAACTTTTGTGATTCATTTCTTATCATTTTTGGTGGGTGATTTGAATCTAACCTTTCTATTTTTAACATCTATAGTATCGTCACTATCAGTGTCTATTCGTACTTCAATCTCCTTGCTTTTATCTTTACACATGCCTCTACTGTCAGATAGCTGATTCTTTGAACAAAGTATCCCTTTCTTATTCAACATATGTAAACATAATGAGCATGTGGTCTCTGAATGTGGTACTTCATGCAGTCTGCACCATCCATCAATTAAAACATGATGCAGAGAAATCTCCTACAACATAAGCCTCTGAATCTATTTTAATAAATATTCTTCAAACTTTATTAAATTGCTCCCTTTATCTTCATTGGATACTTCATAATCTGACTCAATCAAATAGTCAGTCCCTAGGGTGATGTTATTTTCATCATTGGAAGTACTCTCAACATATGTCAGAATTTCCTCTGAATCATGAGTGTAGTTTTCATCCTGATATGTATCTTCTTCTATACCTACAGATGACAAACAAGAATCAACATCGTCATAGCTGTCTATATTGCTTACCTCAATTGAAGATAATCCCTTCTTGTTACATATTCATTCTAGGTCCATCATATCTAGGAAAGCATCACAAGTTCTCTTTGAATGTGCTTCATCATGTAACCTGCACCAAACTTCAATTAAAATGTCTTCATTGGATATGTTCAATGTTTGGCAATGTTGCATTTCTCTAGACAAATGTTATTCAAAATCCTTGAAGTGATCAACTTCATCATCATCATCTGAACTATAATCAGATTCTATGATCACCCTATTGTCCTAATGAACATCTTCATGGATATGTGTATTATACATGAGAATTTCTTCTATCCTAACTATTTGAGGTTTGATGGTGTAAACACCTGATTCAACATCTACATACAATATCTCATTTGTGTTATTATACTCAATGATCATGTGTTTCATTCAAGGTTTAGCATCTATTCTAATTTGATTAGGAATCCCCTTCCAAGGTAACCACATGTGGCTGAAATCTATAGACATGTAGCCATTAAGTGTCTTTAACCAATCCCTACTAAGTAGCATTCCATAAGTATCAGGAATATCCACCACTTGGATGTCAATGTAATATTGAATCCTTGGATCTGATGCTAACTGCATGCGGATATGTGTTAACTCTCCCACTACACTTACTTTAGTTTTGTCTAGTTGGGTCACTTTCTTGAGTGATTTAGCTGGATGTAACCCTAAGGCATTATAGATGGATAGTGGCATCACATTGGTGGATGTACCTATATCTACCAAGCAATTGTGTAGGTTCTTACCAAAGATCCTTAAGGTAAGTAGGATTGGAGGTGACTCAGTCTTATCTCTATAGAGGATCATATGTGAAGTTTCAGTAGCTTGAATAGTCACTGGGACCTTGTGTTTGACGTTGCTTTCTTTAGCTACATGATCTTTATTCAAGATTTGACTTGGATTATGAGCATGACTATCTTCTTTTGGTATAGGTTCATCTAGAGACTGCATGAAATCCTTCCTAATGGTTGGGGTTTTAAGTAGTTCTGACAATGATAGGCTAATTTTAACTCTTTTCATCTCTTCTGCTAAATATGTGACTAATTTGTCAGACTCAAGAGATTGATTACTAGCCTTTAGCACTATATTTTGAGGTGCAAAATACTGAGCATTAACCTTGGGAATATAAAGATTGTTACTTGCTTTTGTATCTTGAGGAGTGTTGAAGTTGTTAGGAGGCAAGGACATGGTTAATGGACCAGAAGGTCTATTAGGATTACTCCTGAGGTTGTAATTGTGTCTACCCTAGTATTGTTGCTGGTAAGCATTAATTTCTTCATGTTCCACTACTGGTTCATTTTCATCTTCGAAAGGAAACACATAGTTTCTTTCAAATGCCAAGGCAGACTCCTCACATGCTAATGTGTAATTCTCATGAGTTGAGACTGCTTGGTAATGAGGCTAATTTACAAAACTCTCTAACACAAGGGCAGAGTCATATCCACAAGGGATGATCTCATTTCCTTCAATGAAAGGAGGACTTCCTATAGTGTTGGACACTTCAGCCTGAAAGATAGTGGCTACTATTTTAAACTAAGGACAATCTAGCTCAGCATGTGCATTAGTGTTGTGTATTCTACACCAATTTGTGAGAGTTGCTTCTGCCAGATTAACCGTAGTAGTCTATTTTGGTTCACTAGGAGGCTGATTATATAAGGGTGATGGCAAAGATCCATTATTTGACCTAGTATTTTATACTCTAGGCTGCCTAGGTGCATTATTATTATTGCCATTGTTATTGTTATAGTTTCTATCATTATTGTATCCTCTGTTAGGATATCTTGATCTATCATTGTTATATCCTTTGTTTTGGTTTGACTGAGAATAAAAGTTTTGACCTCTCAGTTGTGTAATCTCTATTGTCAATTTCCTTAGTTGTGTAGATATATTTTTTATGTCTTCTTTCTCTTCCTGAACTTTAGCTACTATGTTTTCTAGTTGAGGCTTAAAGAAAGAAGAACCATTTCTATTGGTTTGCCCTATATCTTGAGATGTTTGAGCATGTCCTGGATATTGTACTATCTAAACATTTCCATTTGGAGGGGGCATGATACTAAGGGGAGGTACCTGTAATGGACCGGGTATTGTAATAGGAGGCATCATGACTCCATTGGTTTGTTGCTAAGTAGGATTAGCAGGATATGTAGGATATGCTATGTTAAGTGTTGCAATAGGAATCAATTGTTGATTAACTTTTATTGCTTCTTCAAAAGCTTGTTTTAGAGTTGTGACATTAGGGTGTGTTCTCCTTATGAACGTAGAAGTTAGGGGATCTAAGGCTAAATAATATATATTTCTAGCTGCCTCATCTACTACATTATATGGAGCTACTAGCTTAGAATACATTTTTTGGAACCCAGCATTAAAATTTAAAATAGGTTCCCCTTCAAATCTTTTAATTGTAGCAAAGAGATGATAATTCATTGAAGGATCTATAGGTACTTTGAACCTATCCTTAAAGGATTTCTCCAAGGCATCCCATGAACCAATTGAGGCTTGAGAAAGACTAATATACCAATTGTATGCCTCCTCTCCCAAGGAGTGTGGAAATAATCTACACACCACATCCTGATGTTCAATCCTTCCTCTAAAGCAAGCTTCCTTAAATGTCTGAATATGATCATCTACATCTTGATATGTATGATATTTAGGGAAAATCTTATCAGGATTATTAGGTAAAGGATGATATGTAGTGAAAGTCAAGGGTGAATCAGCAGCAAAGAATGACATTGTGATTGGTGCTTGATGCACTTGAGGTGTAATTGGTGATCCTAGAGGTGTCTAAAGTACAACTGGGGATACTGGAGGTGTCACAGTATGTCTTGATGAAGATGCTGATGTACCTAAGTTAGGAGTATGATGAATATCTGTGGTATAAGGTCTAAGTCCATGGATAGGCAATTCTTCCAAGAGTCTAATAGATCTAGACTTGGTATTTGGCCGGTGAGCTAGGATTCTAACAACTTATGACAAAATATGGATATTTGACTGAATCTTTACAAAGATCAGAAGAAATAACCTTCCAAAGATGATATTTATGGTCAAGACTCAGTAATGACTAGATATTTATGCAATATTTGCATCAAACATGCGAATATGAACAAAGATTGAACTTCTGAGCACAGATATTGGGATATCTAATTACAAAAGCAAATCACTACAAGAAACTCATAGGACAACTTGAACAATGACTTGACCTTCAAAGATGTCAAAGATTTGACTGCAAAGCCTAAAGTATTCATGCTCAATTATGAGATATTTATGACAACAGACTTGAAACAACACAAAACAAGCAAGTCTTTGCACAAACGTTTAAAGCATAAGCAATTCTGATGAACTTTAAGAAGATTACCTTGTGTAGATGCAGGAATTATGGGTATATGAACAATTCACTTAACAAAAAAGAAAGAGGCCCTCCTTCTAGCACCAATTTATATTGATGATGATTGTTAGTCATAAAAACATGCATAAAAGTTTACACAACAAACGTTTATTATCTTGAAAAGTACGATCAATTTGGAATGAATTCATGACTCCAAGTCTCCATTGATCAGGTCATGATCGTCTGATGTTACTCAGAGGTTGATTTGATATGTTGTTTTCTATTCAAGTGGCCTTATATTGTTCTGCTACCATGAAATGATGTCTGCACATTTGATTCTACACCTGCTTCCTGTAAATCTCTTCATAAACAAAGTTAATTCTACTATATTCTACAAATAATGATGATCTTTGATAAGTTTGATCAACTCTTCTGATCATCAACTGTAATTGATTATTTTCACTTCTACACTATGAATTTGTTCAAATAGTGTGCCTATAAGCTGATATTTGCATGATTACTATTGTCATTTATATGCTTGTGCATGATATTCTCAATTATACAAACAAATTAGTCCAAATATGCTATTAATGTTCAGTTTCCTTCAGGATGTCATTATATTTATGTATTTTTCATTAAGATTGTGTGAATATTTGCAATTATGGAGATGATTATAATGAAATTTAGGAAAATAAAGTCAAACATTCTAAATTTACTGAAATTAAATGAGTCTTTGATAGTCAATCCATATGTAACATTTAAAAATTCACAAAATAGAGATGAAATCAAACCATGTGTTGCCAGGCCATTCCACAACTTCACCCAGCTGATGCTAATCTTCTAGAGTAAAGAATGACAACAATATCAACAAATTAATATGCACTCCAAGGGACACAATGTTGGCAAGAGACACTATATGGATTCATGGTTGTTGTCATTGATGGCAACAAAGGTCATCCCACATATCCGCAAGTCATGGTGTGTCTCTACTGGAAGTCAGAATGATGATTATTGTGGTCCGGGGAACAAGAACAGAGCATGTGGCAAGGTCCGACAGACTGGTCTGGATCTCTCAGAGGAAGTATCTTGGTGCAGTGCAGATTTGGGGAAGACAAGAGGACTACCTTGAGTGGTATATTCCAAGGTTTTAGCCTCCGGTGATAGATGAGGAAAAAGATATGAATAGTTGAGTACCGGATTCCTGAGTGACAGTATGAACAGAGGAAGAACTAACTGACAGAACATTAGACTACCTTCCGGATGTGTTACTGATGGTGTTAAAGGTTATGAAGGCATAAATCATACTTGGCTAGCATGATTAATGATTTCTACAAGTATATGCTTGATCCACATTACTTGATGTGGTAGGATTCAGCCGACAGATCAGAAGTAGTGAAAAGATTGACTATTCCGAATGCCGACTAGAAAGGTGATGAAATTACTTGTGCGGATATATATGCATGATGGATTTAGTTGTGAGAGGAGTAGTTGTGTGATGGGATATGTGAATAAGTGCAGAGTAGAGCAGAAGCAGTAAGAAAGATCTGGTATGTGAAAGGAAAGCAAAATAAAGTGAAGAAGAAAGATGAAGTGCAGCAGATCAGTGTACTGAGCCTAACCGAAACTGAACTCCAGCACATGTGGATGCTTCCAATCAGTTCAAGTATTGTATAACATTCTTTTGTAGACAGTGTGTCTCCTTGTAGGCAGTGTGCCTCCTTTGTGAGCAGTGTGCTCGGGCAGTGAGCCCTAATTGGCAAGTGCCATTTTGTAATTCCTTATTCTTCTAATAGAGAATAATCCTTGGGTTAATCACCCCATGGTTTTCTCCCTTAATAGGGTTTCCACGTCAAAAATATTGTGTCATGTGTTTTTCATTTCATGGTAATATTTGCTTGTTTGAATTAATGCTGCATTGATTAATAAGAAAGTTCAGAAAGAAGAAATAATTAGGATAACTGATTCACCCCCCCTCTTAGTTATCAACAATTGGTATCAGAGCCAAGTTCCTCCTAATAGAGCCTAATAGCTTGAGGAAGATCTGGGAGTTCAAATGGATGCATATGGTTTAAGGGAGTAACTCAAAACTGCCCTTGAGGATCTTGAATAGTCAAACTCTGAAGTCAATGAATTAAAAGAAAGACTTAAATAGGCTGATGAATTCATGACAGAACTAAAAGACAAATTAAGTCTCTCTATGAAAAAGAGAAAGGAGCTGCTCCAGCAATTGGCAAGACAAAGTGAAGAAAGTAATGCAAATGAAGAGCTGACTGAAAAAACCAAGTTATGTGAAAAGTTATCAAAAGAAGTTATTATGGTAAGACATGAAATGGAATCAGGAGTTATAAAGTTTACTCAAGAGATTGAAGAGAAAAGAAAAACTGAAGACAATCTAAGACAATCTCTTAAAGAGAAATCAGAAGATTGTCACCAGATGGATAAAATTATCAGACATCTTGAATCTGATCTTGAAGATGCTAAAGATAATGAAGAAAAACTTGAGGATCAAATTGTCTCTCTCAAAAGGGATCTTCAAACAACAAATGAATATAAAGAGAAATTCAAGATAAGTTCTGCTCAACTTGAAGTTCTTCTTGGAAGTCAAAAGAGGACAGATGACAAGTGTGGTTTAGGATATGAGAAAGGAGAAAGCTCTGGATCTGGTCTGAAGAATTTTGGATCAGAAAATCCAAGGAACAGGCCTAGAAAACCTTTGGTAAGATAGTCCAATGCCCAAAGATATCCTTCCTTCAATGGATACTGCCACAACTGCAATCACTTTGGTCACAAAGCTAATCAGTGCAGAAAGAGAATGAATCAGACTAATTCATCCTTCTCTAGACAATGCTTTAACTGCACAAGGTATGGACATAAGTCTCATGAATGCAGAAATATGCAAATGAACAAATCATTCAATGGTAGATGCTTTACTTACAATAGAGTAGGTCATATGGCTAATCAATATAGATCAAGAGGTTATCAGTCAAATATGCAAAGAAATGTTGTTTGCCAAATCTGTAATAGGTCCGGTCATAATGCAAAAGTCTGCAGAAGCAAGAATCAGGACAAAAGAGGTCCGGTATATAGTCAGAATCAAGACAAAGGTAAACAAAAGATGAATTCAGATGAAGTTAGGAATGAGATGAACAAGATTTGGGTGAAGAAAAGTTCAGAGAAGGTAGAGGTTGGATCTGCACCAGATTCTGGTGCTGATATTCCTTCCAGAAATTAAGAAATGAGCTCTAGCTCAGGGGGAGACTTAAAGAAAATCCTGTTCCCCCAGCCAATCAAGTGGTGCCAGATGTGGCACAAGATGCGGAGTAAAGGGTTTGTAGATATAAGTCTCGAGATGATCCAGATAAGATTTGAGAGGTCCGCATGAAGATGTGAAGAAGTTATGATCGATCAAGTAAGACCTGTTCCGAGAGATGCTCCGGAACGATAGAGGATTACAAAAAGGTCCAGAGAGATCCGGAAGTGCATTGTCTTATTCTGTGGATTGGACAGAGTGTTTGGGATGTCCTTGTGATGTGTCATCTTGATTTGTTCATGGTTGGAAGATCCGCATGATGTTCATAGATCAGGACTGATCCAGTTCTTCAAGTTATCCGAATAAGGCAAACTGGAATAATGTAGGTCGAGCATTTATTGCCATCAGATATTAGGGTTTACAGAGCAATATAAGGGATTTCTCATAAATCACTTGCTCATTCTGCACTCAAGAAGAAGCAAAAAGTGGAGCTCTGCAACAAGATTCATCAAGTTCACCAAAGATCTCTTGCAAAAGTCATTACATACAGAAATCAATCCAACCACTCTGTGTAACCGAAGGCGCATAAGGTATTTTCTGTTTTCGATATCTTACTACAAATCTTTTGAAAAATGGCTACTCTAAATATAGTAAAGATCTCAGATAGGCCCCGACTTGAATTTAAGAAACACCCATACAAGTCATTGGAGGTAGATCCCTTAGGAGCATTCTCTAGTGTTCCTCATGGCGTTTTACACGTAGAAGACATTAGGGTTTACATACATGCAAGTATTGAGGAATTTGAGGAATTCAAATTGAGAGATTTCTATCACAAACAACTGATAGACAATGCTTTTGAGCTTAAACCGGAGTATAAGGGTATCCAGAAGAAATAGTTTGATCAATTCATTCATTTCCCCTACTTTGAAGAAGATGAATGGGTCTGGTATGTATTGAGTAGGATGCATGACAACTTCCTATGGATGGATAGACCCTGCAAGATCACAAAAGAGGCAATTAGGGCAGTGACTGGTCTATACTCTTCCGGAGGGATACCTATCCTCAAATCCATCAAAAATAGCATTGTAACTAAGGCCACTGGATCAAAATTTGATAAGAGGGCAATGACCATTGAAGATATCTCTGACCCGGATATCAAGTTTGCATCCATGATAATAGGATACAAGATTTATCACTCCAGTAGGGAGAATTCTGTATCCAGAACTGTAGTATATACTGCCTATGAGATGCTAAGGAAGAATGCAGATTATGACCTCTGTGAACTTCTTTTAAGTCAATTGATGGAAAATATACAAAAGATCAAAAAGGACAAAAAGAATTCTTTCAAATATGGTACACTTATATTATGTCTATTTTTCTATTTCATGAATGAGCTGCCTGGATCAAGTGGATGGGTATGGCAGAATGACAAACCTGTAGTAATCCAGATCAGAGATTACTTACATGGACTTGTGGATGCCAAAGCAAGAAATATAGCTCTGTGGGGATACTTCAAAAACTTCCAGAGTATGATGCAAGCAAGAGAAAGAATTCCCCAGTCTCTTGTTGAAAAATACAAAGACTCGGTCTGCTTTATGGTTGATACTGATTAGTGCCTAATGGAGGCAGTTGAGCCAAGAACAGTCTGGATCATGCCCATGGGGTATGAGGTTGATGAATAGATTGTGGAACTGCATGTTCAACACATGCTTAGTCAACCCAAAGATCCAAAAGCAGAAAGGTTTGGAACCTTTGAGGAGCTGAGTGTGAAGATCCATGTGGAACTTAGAGAACCTAAGATAAAAAGGAAAGTAAGAAAAGAAGTTAAACATATTGCCCAAGGCCTAGGCATCCCAAAGGAGGCACTTGATGCCAACCAGGAAAAGAGGAGAAAGGCTGAGGAAGAAAAGAAAGAGGCAGAAAAGAAAAGCAAGAAAAGTGCTCCGGTGGAAACCTTAACCCGGACCAGATCATCAAAAGGATCTACACCTGTCAGAACCAAAAGCTTAAAAATATCTAAACCGGAAGGTCAGACATCCGGTAAAGGAGAGAAAAGGTCTAAAATAAAAGCCACAAGGGCTTATACAAGTCAGAAAGATGAAGAGGAAATGGAATCAGATGAGGGGGTAAAAGAAATAAAGAAGCAGAAGAAGAAAGGATCCGGTAAACCCTCCACAGGCCAAGACAAGGAAGAAATGGTAGAGGAATTTGTTGAAAAGCCCACCCTATCTCTAGAGAGTGTAATCAAGTCAGTCACTGTGGATGGAAACCTTCAACCAATGACCGAATTCTATGATGACTACAATGAGGCTGACCAAAAGATCCTGCAGGAAGCCACAATCAAGTATTTGAACATATACAATAAGGCTTTCATTGAGATTATATCTCTAATTCCTAAAAGCCTAGAAAAGGAATTAGAAATAAGAAAGAACAATGCCCAGGCAAAAGATCTTGAGATCTGGGAGCAGATAGCTATTCAGCTATATCCTCAAATTGATCCCAAGACAATGAACATAATATTCAAAGACTGCAAAGATGAGTTCAGGAGTAAAGCAAGGATGAATCAACTCATGCTTGGTGAGACTGACAAGGTGGCCATAGAGACAGAAGAGATCCTCCGAAAGGCCTTCAAAAGGTTTAATCTTCCTGTTGTAGAGGACTTGGGTACTGATCCCTCATCCACAAGTGCTGCAGAAGAAACTTCTGAGAAAGCAACAGAAGAGATGGGCTCTGAACAAACCAACATTTCTCCTCCGATTTCCCCTACAGTCTCCGGATCCAAAGAAGAAGAGAAATTACAGGAGAAAGAAGCAGGGGTAAAAGAAAAAGAAGCTGACAGTACCAAGGGTGCAGAGAAAGAGAAGACTCCAATAGAGAAAACCATGACTGATAGTGGTAAGAATGTGGAGAAAGAGAAAATTCCAAAGGATAGCTCCAAGACTGCAGAAGAGAAGAAACATCTATCTCCAGAAAGAGACACTGCACAAACTATCCAAAAATTTCTGAGCAAAGAATCAATAGAGATTGATGAACCAGAGCTTCTACAAGGTCCAATCAATTTTGATTCCCTCTCTCTGGTGCAAATAATGAAAATAGCTTCATTTGCAAATGCTAAGGCAAATGAAAAACTCCTAAAGTCTCATATGGAAGACTGTGAGTTGATAGAGGCTGCTTCCGGAGTGCTTGAGAAGATTTTGCCATTAGTCCAGAAAGATCCCACAGCCTCCTCTTCCAGTAATCTCAAAACCTTAGTCAGTAGTGTTGATACACATTTTGAATCCCTAGAAAAATTAGCTGAAGAAAAGGTCCGGAAGGAGTTCTTAGATAAGAGATTCTCAGAGGTACTAGGATTAATCTCTAATGATAGGAGAAATATGAGTATTGGAATAAAGAGCTTAGAAAATGCTCTTAAGGATGGCGGTGACATTTACAAATTTTGTATCTCCTGGTCAAAAGCAACTATAGAAATTGAGAAGAAAATAAAAGAGGAATAGGACAAACTACTGAGTATGTCTCAGAGTTTTGATCCTCTCTCTTCCTCCATAGTAATTCAAGAATGTCAAACTATTGCAATCACAAATGCAATAAAGAACTTTGAAAAGGAAAAGAAGAATATAATTAACCGGATGGGAGAACTTAGAAGGATTATTATCCCTAAGTTAGAAACCATGCATGAAGCCATAAGTGATGCTCAAACTACCGCCCAAACCAATGATCCGACAGATCTCAAGAGGGCAGAAGCTTTTGCATTTTTGTTGAGTGGTCACATTTCAATTTTGGATAGAATGAAGCAAAGTTGGGCTACAGAACTCATCCAGTTGAAGACATCCTTTGCAGATATTCTTCAGTTTATGTGAATATGTAATATACAGTCAAGTACAGTAAATTTTTGAAAATTTTGGTGTACAGACCCTACGCTTTGACATTGATGTCAAAGGGGGAGTCAGGAGCAGTGAAAAATGAGGAATCCAACTAAGGGGGAGCTCCAAAAAATGTATATAAAGACAGAGCATCAGCCAAGGGGGAGCATAGTGTAAACACTTAGTCATTTTTCACTAAGTGTTGCCATCAATGCCAAAGGGGGAGATTGTTGGCAAGAGACACTATATGGATTCATGGTTGTTGTCATTGATGGCAACAAAGGTCATCCCACATATCTGCAAGTCATGGTGTGTCTCTACCAGAAGTCTGAATGAAGATTATTGTGGTCCAGTGAACAAGAACAGAGCATGTGGCAAGGTCTGACAGACTAGTCCAGATCTCTCAGACGAAGTATCTTGGTGCAGTGCAGATTTGGGGAAGACAAGAGGACTACCTTGAGTGGTATATTCCAAGGATTTAGCCTCCGATGATAGATGAGGAAAAAGATATGAATAGTTGAGTATCGGATTCCTGAGTGACAATATGAACAGAGGAAGAACTAATTGACAGAACATCAGACTACCTTCCGGATGTGTTACTGATGGTGTTAAAGGTTATGAAGGCATAAATCATACTTGGCCAGCATGATTAATGATTTCTACAAGTATATGCTTGATTTGCATTACTTGATGTGGTAGGATTCAGCCGACAGATCAGTAGTGAAAAGATTGACTATTCCGGATGCCGACTAGAAAGGTGATGAAATTACTTGTGCGGATATATATGCATGATGGATTTAGTTGTGAGAGGAGTAGTTGTGTGATGTGATATGTGAATAAGTGCATAGCAGAGCAGAAGCAGTAAGAAAGATCCGGTATGTGAAAGGAAAGCAGAATAAAGTGAAGAAGAAAGATGAAGTGCAGTAGATCAGTGTACTGAGCCTAACTGGAACTGAACTCTAGCACATGTGGATGCTTCCAATCAGTTCAAGTATTGTATAACATTCTTTTGTAGATAGTGTGTCTCCTTGTAGGTAGTGTGCCTCCTTTGTGAGCAGTGTGCTCGGGTAGTGAGCCCTAATTGGCAAGTGCCATTTTGTAATTCCTTATTCTTCTAACAGAGAATAATCTTTGGGTTAATCACCCCGTGGTTTTCTCCCTTAACAGGGTTTCCACGTCAAAAATATTGTGTCATGTGTTTTTCATTTCATGGTAATATTTGCTTGTTTGAATTAATGCTACATTGATTAATAAGAAAGTTCAAAAAGAAGAAATAATTAGGATAACTGATTCACCCCCCCTCTCAGTTATCAACACACAATGCATCACAGTGAAATATCCAAATGACATTCACAAGATTACTCAGAATTTACGATTGTATGTAATCTGATCTCTATTTCATTAGTATTCAAAAGCATGCACATTTACAATCTGTCTTGAGAAAGTATCATGACATTCAACAATCCTATCTCAATTAAGTCTCTAATAATGATACACTGTGCACTCCATCTCCTTTTATAGGACAAAGAGAGGAGGCTGTTACAATTGATCCAATGATCAAGATTTGTTTATCTAAATCAACGATTCATATTTCTTTTTGACTTGGTCAACATATGTCAACGTGGCACAGGTTGCCAGCTAGCAACCATCTGGTGGAACTTGATGCCTTCTTTGACTCATCATGCATATGACCTTGTCATCATGCATCCTTACTCACTCTTCATTTTCCTCTTCTTCATCTTCTTCATCTTCTTCTTCATCTTCTTCTTCATCTTCATCGTCTTCTTCAAGATCACATCCTATATGTATGTTGATTATCTCACGCTGATGGGTTCATATGCTTGTACGATTCTTTCAATCTCTCCCACATTCTGAGCTTCAAATTTTATTGCAGCATGCCTTTGGGAATGGAAGTGTGTCTGTAGAGCAGTCCATTTGTTCTTTCTATTGCTTAACATTTCATTATATGCCTCCACCTTGGCCTTCATCCTCATAGCTTTGTTGATTACATCCTCTATCAAACGATGAAGAGGGTCATCTGTTCCCTGCTTAAAGTTATTGTGGAAGGCTTGGACTGCAAAATCAGTATCTTGATTTTCTATCTTTCCTTCTTCATTGTCCTCTAAAGCCTCCAAGATATTTATCTCCTATGCCATAAGGTGATGCAATTTAATGCTAATATCCCTAAGCTTAGTGTTACATATTTTCAAGACATCACACTCGAACCTAATGTCCTCATACCATATGCCTAATAATTGTATAGTATTGTTATCTAATACTTTATTATCCATGAGTACCTTCATGTCTATACGTCTCATCTTAGCTAGAGCATTTAGATGCTTCTCTAATTTGAAGGATCTTCATCCAACCTCATTTTGCAATTTATCTACTTTGCTCCTTAATGTACCAAGCAAATTCCAATTTGTGAGGGAAGTTTTTATCACCTTCTCAGGTTCAGAAATAAAAAGAGTAAACCAATTGTCCACCACCTAAGCCTTATACTTCATAATGTGTAACCCTATTATCTCATCTTGAGATATGATGGTCAGTGGGGTGGCTGTGTTAACTGGTATATGATTAGGGTCAATTAACCCTTTTATAAATGTATGCAATTGAGAAATGTGTTCTTTATGCATTCTGTTCTTATCCTTCTCCCTTTTTACACTTTTTGTTAACAAGTCAATGATATCTTTCGCCTTCCTACTCCTCAGTAGCAAAGCCCATATCAATATTAGTTATTTGGAATTCATCAATATTTATTTTTCCTTTTTCCTTATCTGTTGTTGGTAGAATGACCTGAGCTATCCTCCTACTTGTAGTAGGATCTCTCCTTATTACAGATGTAGGTCTTGCCTTTCTCTTAGGATTCATCATATCTATTGAAAACAATATAGAAACATCAAACTCAAGCACTTTACTAATGTTTTGCAGGCTTATTTCTTACTGCAACCAATATGGTACATCACTAGTGGGTCCTTTTTGGTTAGTTTGCTCAATATGAGCATCATGAGACTGTACATTTTGTTCTTCCCTCTATTGGGACAGTAAAATTTGAAAATTTTCTTGTATCCTTACTCATCCATATTCGATCAAATCATAAAACATTTCTCCCAAAATTAGAATTGAAATTGATATATCCCATAAAAAATCCTATGACGAAATAATGTAAATGGCTTAAATTTCATAATATCAGCAAGAGTCTATATTATCTATACCAATCCATGAGAAACCAGCTGAAGCAGCTATCGGCGTGAAAACAAAGATCAAAGAGAAGATTTCAAAAGTCACCGATGGAGAAAATGATACCGATGACCTTCCGTTGGAGAGAAAGCTACCAGTCACACCGATCGGTATAACTAAAGACTATCAGAGAATACTTTGAAAACCCTCCCGATGATATAGATCATACCAATGGAATATTTCAGTGAAACTCTCACCAAGCATCCCATGGAATCAAAGGAACTAATGGTCATCGGCAGGAGATGAACGTCAGAGCAAAAGATTAATAAGTCTCTGGTGCAAGGCACCTAGCAGCACCTTGGTTCCTAAAGTCACTTTGTTTGCATTTTTTTGAAAGTTGTGGTTTTGTTTGTAATAAGGCTTTAGCCATGATTATATGGTCCTTTTTGTGTGGTCAAGATGATTGAGGTGACCATATAAACCTCAATCATGCTTATTTCATCTAGACCCCTGTTGAGCCACTTAGGCCTAGTAGGTCTAATGTTGGTTTTTGAGTCTTTTGATTGGTTCTAGTGTTTTAGTATGTTGTAGGAAGTAGGATGGTGGTTTTGATCTCATTTGACAAGCAAACCTAATCCCCATCCTCTTGAAAATGTAAAAACTCCATAGTGTAACAAGTTGCCAATAGTGTCAATGGCACATTGGCTAGTTGTCACTTGGTTTTAACAGTTGTAAACTATTTTTAGGAGTTAGAAACTGACTTGGATCAGTTGGAAACATTTGTATTTCACTCTTGTATGGCAGAGGAGACCTGGTATGGAGTTTTGGGGCATTGAAACTACAGAAAATAGAAAATTTTCCTACTTTTCTCATTGTGTACAGATTGTACTGACTTGTCACATGTGCAAATGTCATTTTTCTGAAAGTGCTTGGAGTCAGGGTTCATATGCAACTAGTTTGAGGGTTTGAAGTGGTTGGAGTCACAAGTTATTGATTTTTCTTTCAAAACTAGTCTAGAAACCCTATTTTCTAGGGTTGTCCCACAAATTTGGCCCTAGAATACATTCCCACTGATGAAATTTCATGCCACTTGGTGAAATGTAGGCTAGGGGTGTATACTACTTGATTCCAGAAGCATTTTTCTGGGAGATGTTGTTTTCAATTTTTAAGGTGATGCCCTAGGTCAAGTATTTCATTGTATTTGACCAAATTCATGCTATTTGAGGTTGTAGATTATAGAATCCTGATAGGGTGAGCAAATAAATGATGGTTTTGAGTTGTTTAGGCATGGTAGAGACATTCCAAATTCTTTCCCCTAACCTATGCACCCAATTTTGAGCACTTACTTTGTAACCTAGCCCTAACCTGATCAATTAGGCCTAGAGACCTAATGAGTGTTCTGGATTGCTGGAGTGGAGTTGGAACAGGAGACTTGGGAGTTTGATAGGGTCCCATAAAGGGTATCTAAAACCATCATTTGCTTGCCTAGTCATTTGGGATTTTGTCAAGTTTTGTTGAGAAAACCTAGTTTGAAGGGCTAGTAGCCTTACTAGTCAAGGTATAGGTTGGAGAGTTTTGGGAAGTTGGTGATCAAACCAAGTGTTGGTAAGGTGTTTTCAGACCTGCATGAAGGTGTAGACATAGCCTTCAGAGTTGGACAAGAGCCTAGGTAACAAATCCTTCATATACCCTGGAATGTGCCTTTGATTGTGTTGGATTGAAGAAGTGAAGTGGGTGAGTGGGCTAAGGAGAGCAAACTTTCTTTGTGTTGTGCTTCCCTTGTGCCACTCTGCATCAGGTGGTATCAAAGCCATTAAAAGAGATGGGAGATAGAGAAGAAGAGGAGGAAGTCCCTTCAAGAGTGATCAATGCCAAATTGGCAGAGATAGTGAGAGAGCAAGCAGCCAAAAACAGAAGGATGGAGGATGAGATAGAAAAGTTGAAGAAAGACAAAGACAAGAAGAAGAAGCTAGAAGTCATCTTAGATTCAGATGAAGAGGATCAAGATGAAGAAGAAGAAGTGCCTATGGAAGAGCCACAAGGAGGCATGTCAGAAAGACAATTCCTAGATGCACTTGGAAAGTTGAGTAGAAAGGACACTAAAGGGGACTTACCTATGTTTCCTGGTAAGATGAACCTAGAGGAGTGCCTTGATTGGATTAAGACAATGGAGAACTATTTTGAATGTGAAGAAGTGGCAGAAAATCAGAAAGTGAGGATTGCCAAATCAAGAATGAAAGGGCTAGCCTTGAGTTGGTGGAACTTTATTCAAAATGAGAGGATAGAAGATGATAGGAACCCTATCTCTACATGGAGGAAGATGGTGCTTGAAATCAAGAAGCAATTTGTCCCAGAGGATTATGAAGTAAACTTGAACAAGAAGTTGCACAACTTGAGATAGAAGGACATGGACGTGAGCACCTACACAAAAGAGTTTCACAAGATGACATTGAA
This sequence comes from Cunninghamia lanceolata, assembly GCA_027924645.1. Lineage (NCBI taxonomy): Eukaryota > Viridiplantae > Streptophyta > Pinopsida > Cupressales > Cupressaceae > Cunninghamia > Cunninghamia lanceolata. Next base: position 2,308,715 of record BSBN01000243.1, read on the forward strand.
AGCCAAGATGCCTGAGAATGAAAAACAAAAGCTTGCAAGGTATCTTAATGACCTCAAGTTCTCCATTCAAGATGAATTAACTCTCTTTAACTCATAGACAGTCCATAAGTGCTTTCAAATGGTACTAAGGATTGAGGATAAGTAGAGAAGAAAAGGGGATTTTAACAGTAGCAGTAGAGGCAGAGGAAATCAAAACTTTAGGGGCAGGGGCAGATTTCAAAATAGAGATAATTTCTCTAGACTCCAAGGTGGCGGATCACAAGAAGGCAGCCAAGGGCAGGCTGATAAAAACAGTGCTGATAAGGGTCAGTTTAGAGGGAGAGGTAATGGCAAAGGAAGAAGTAGGGGCAGAGGTCCCAATGTGTTTACTGGAAGGTGTTTCTCTTGCAATCAGATTGGATATCAGTCCTTTAGATGCCCAGAGAAGATGGGAAATACTACTACAAATCAGAAAGATAGAAGAGTGCAACTCCTTCAAGAAGAGGACTGTCAAAGCACCACATCATACCAAACAGCCTCTTCCAAGTCTGCAGCACCTAAGAGTGGAGAATGCATCATGTTCAACAGGTCACTCATCATGCCAGCCACTAAGGAGCAGCCCCAAAGAAACAACTTGTTCAAAACCACTTGCAAGGTGAAAGGAAAAGTTTGCAAGGTAATAGTAGATTTAGGTTCCTCTAAAAATTTGGCTTCTAATGAAATGGTGACTAAGTTAGGATTGGAAAGAATGCCTCATCCTAACCCCTATAGAGTCTTTTGGCTAACCAAGGAACAACAAATTGTGGTGAAAAAGCAATGTTGGGTTGAATTCAAGATAGGTGAATATCATGATAAGGTTCTTTGTGAGATAGTGGATATGGATGCATGCCACCTTCTTCTTGGAAGGCCTTGGCAACATGACACAAGTGCCCAACATGATGGTAAGCAAAATGTGATTCATTTGTCCAAGAATGGTGAAAATTTTACAATGACTCCTTTGATTGATGATTGCAAAGAGGTCATTTCTAGTTCAGCTATGTTGGCAGGTGAAAAAGAGTTTTTGGCTAACCTCAAGGAAGAGAAAGTGTCATGTTTTGCAGTAGTCCTCAACCCCAAGGATGTGAATCCCAAGAAGGTCAAAGTGCAGCAACCTCTTAGGAGAACTAGACCAAAGGAAGTAGAAGAACTATTGGAAAGGTTTCATGATGTGATAGCCAATGAGAGTAAGGATGCTCTTCCACCAAAGAGGGAGATTAGTCATTGCATTGATCTCATCCCTAGATCCACCCTACCAAACCAAGTAGCCTACAAGTTGACTCCAAAGCAAAATGCTAAAGTGGCAAGACAAATCCAAGACTTGTTGGATAGAGGGCTTATCAGGAGGAGTATTAGTCCATGTGCAGTACCTATAGTGCTTGCACCTAAGAAGGAAGGAACATGGAGACTATGCACTAATTCTAGGGCCATCAACAAGATCACTATCAGGTATAGATTTCCAATGCCTAGAATATAAGATTTAATGGATTGCTTGGGTAGGGCTAAATATTTTACCAAGATGGATCTAAAAAGTGGTTACCACCAAATCACGATAAGGGAGGGGGATGAGTGGAAAACCGCCTTCAAAACCAATGAAGGACTATTTGAATGGGTTGTCATGCCTTTTGGTTTGTCAAATGCACCAAGCACCTTCATGAGATTGATGAATGAAGTGCTAAAATCTTTCCTTAACAAGTTTATGGTTGTGTATCTGGATGATATATTGGTTTTTAGTGACAGCAAGGAAGACCACATAAGGCATATCCATCAAGTGCTCAGGAGGCTTCAAGAGGAGAAATTGAGAATCAACCTTGACAAATGTGTCTTCCTACAAGAAGAGTTGATATTCTTGGGGTTTGTCATCTCTAAGGGCAGCCTCAAATTGGATCCAAGCAAGGTGGAAGCCATTCTTAATTGGCCCACACCTACAATAGCCTCTGAGGTAAGGAGTTTCCATGGTTTGTGTAGATTTTATAGAAAGTTCATTAGAGGGTTTAGTGGCATTTGTGCTCCACTTGTTGACACCATAAAAGGGGGCAAGAAATGTGTGTTTGTATGGACAAATGAGGCCAATCAAGCCTTTGAACTGTTAAAGAAAAAAATATCAGAAAAACTAGTCCTAGTGCTACCTAATTTTGACAAGGTCTTTGTGGTAGAGTGTGATGCAAGTAAGAGGGCTATTGGGGGAGTCCTAAGTCAAGATGGGAGGCCTGTAGCCTTCTTTAGTGAGAAGTTAAATGAGGCAAAACAAAACTACTCCACCTATGATTTAGAGTTATATGCCATGGTTCAGTCATTGGGGAAATGGAGACACTACTTATTGCCAAAGGAATTTATAGTTTTTACTAATAACCATGCATTAAGTTTCTTGAACAGACAGCAGAAGTTGAATCATAGACATGTCAAGTGGATGGAGTACATCCAAGCATACACCTTCTCCATAAAACACAAAAAAGGAGTGGCCAATAAGGTAGCCGATGCCTTAAGTAGGAGGAATCTTGTTGTACAGACTATACAGTTGGAAAGTACAGGTATTCATGCCATGAAAGATCAGTATGCAGTAGATGAAGACTTCAAAGAACCATACCTATCTTGCAAGGCCATGACAGGAAGGTATAACACTGATTTTTCTAATTTTTTGTTACAAGATGGATATCTTTTCAAGGGTAGCATGTTGTGTATCCCAAGGGGATCTATTAGAGAGAATATAATCAGGGAAAAGCACTGTGGCAGCATGTCAGGCCACTTTGGTATTGATAAGACCCTAGAATTGGTTAGGAGGTACTATTTTTGGCCAAAATTGCCAACCGATGTAAGGAAGTTTGTTGAAACTTGTCAAATTTTCCAAAGAGCCAAGGGGCATACATCAAATGTAGGGTTATACACTCCTCTACCTATTCCTTCAAAGCCTTGGGATTCCATAAGCATGGACTTTGTACTTGGTTTGCCTAGGACCAAGAATGGACATGATAGCATCTTTGTGGTTGTTGATAGGTTCTCAAAAATGGCTCACTTCATCCCTTGTAAAACCACACATGATGCCTCACACATAGTAGGTCTATTCTTCAAAGAAATAGTTAGGTTGCATGGTTTACCTTTGTCCATAATCTCTGATAGAGACCCCAAGTTCATAGGACACTTTAGAAGAGACTAGGTACAAACTTGTCATTATCATCTGCCTATCACCCTCAGTCTGATAGACAAATAGAGGTGATTAATAGGTCTCTTGGCAACCTCCTAAGATGCCTCACAAAGGAGCAAGGTGCTAGTTGGGATTCAATTTTGGCTCAGGCAGAGTTCTCATACAATGACACTATCAACAGAAGCACCGGCTTGTCTCCTTTCCAAATTGTTTATGGCACTCACCCAAGGGGTATTTTGGAAGAGGTTAAAGGACTGGAAAACAGTAGTGCCTTGGCTGAAGACTTTGTTCAAGTCATGAAAGATGTCCATGAACAAGTACAACATAAATTGCTGTCCACTTCTCAGAAGTACAAACAGTTTGCTGACAGGAAAAGAAGAGATTTGCAGTTCAAAGAAGGGGATTTGGTAATGGTCCATCTGAAGAAGGAGAGGCTCCCTACAGGTAAACATACCAAGCTGCTCATGAAGAAGATTGGGCCTTGTGAAGTGCTCAAGAAATGTGGAGAAAATGCCTACAAAATCAGACTTCTGGATTGCATTGCTTTGTCTCCTATTTTTAATTCAAACCTTTATCCCTATAAAGGAGCTGATCCTTAGACTACTATTGAAGAAGATCAAACTGATCAAACACTCCAGGAACTCATTCCTTCATCTCCAAATCAGATTGTGTGCATTTTGGATAAGAGGATTGCAAAACAAACTAGGAGGTACACCTATCATGAATACTTGGTGAAGTGGCTAAACAAACCTTAGGAGGATGCCACTTGGATGAGCAGGGTAGACATTGAGAAGGCAGGTTTCACATTTGACAACATTCCAACTCAAGAGACTTGAGTTCTCTTTGACAATGGGTGTATGGTGCAAGGCACCTAGGAGCACCTTGGTTCCTAAAGTCACTTTGTTTGCATTTTTTTGAAAGTTGTGGTTTTGTTTGTAATAAGGCTTTAGCCATGATTATATGGTCCTTTTTGTGTGGTCAAGATGCTTGAGATGACCATATAAACCTCAATCATGCTTAGTCCATCTAGACCCCTGTTGAGCCACTTAGGCCTAGTAGGTCTAATGTTGGTTTTTGAGTCTTTTGATTGGTTCTAGTGTTTTAGTATGTTGTAGGAAGCAGGATGGTGGTTTTGATCTCATTTGACAAGAAAACCTAATCGCCATCCTCTTGAAAATGCAAAAACTCCATAGTGTAACAAGTTGCCAATAGTGTCAATGACACATTGGCCGGTTGTCACTTGGTTTTAATAGTTGCAAACTATTTTTAGGAGTTACAAACTGACTTGGATCAGTTGGAAACATTTGTATTTCACTCCTGTATGGCAGAGGAGACCTAGTATGGAGTTTTGGGGCATTAAAACTACAAAAAATAAAAAATTTTCCTACTTTTCTCAGTGTGTACAGACTGTATAGACTTGTCACATGTACAAATGTCATTTTTCTGAAAGTGCTTGGAGTTAGGGTTCATATGCAACTAGTTTGAGGGTTTGAAGTGGTCGGAGTCACAAGTTATTGATTTTTCTTTCAAAACTAGTCGAGAAACCCTGTTTTCTAGGGTTGTCCCACAAATTTGGCCCTAGAATGCATTCCCACTGATGAAATTTCATGCCACTTGGTGAAATACAGGCTAGGGGTGTATACTACTTGATTCCAAAAGCATTTTGCTAGGAGATGTTGTTTTTGATTTTTAAGGTGATGCCCTAGGTCAAGTATTTCATTGTATTTGACCAAATTCATGCTATTTGAGGTTGTAGATGATAGAATCCTGATAGGGTGAGAAAATAAATGATGGTTTTGAGTTGTTTAGGCATGGTAAAGACATTCCAAATTCCTTCCCCTGACCTATGCACCTAATTTTGAGCACTTACTTTGTAACCTAGCCCTAACCTGATCAATTAGGCCTAGAGACCTAATCAGTGTTCTGGATTGCTGGAGTGGAGTTGGAATAGGAGACTTGGGAGTTTGATAGGGTCCCATAAAGGGTATCTAAAACCATCATTTTCTTGCCTAGTCATTTGGGATTTTGTCAATTTTTGTTGAGAAAACCTAGTTTGAAGGGATAGTAGCCTTACTAGTCAAGGTATAGGTTGGAGAGTTTTGGGAAGTTGGTGATCAAACCAAGTGTTGGTAAGGTGTTTTTAGACCTGCATGAAGGTGTAGACATAGCCTTCAGAGTTGGACAAGAGCCTAGGTAACAAATCCTTCATATACCCTGGAATGTACCTTTGATTGTGTTGGATTGAAGAAGTGAAGTGGGTGAGTGGGCTAAGGAGAGCAAACTTTCTTTGTGTTGTGCTTCCCTTGTGCCACTCTGCATCAGTCTCTGATACTCTGATGTCTTGGTGAATAACAAAAGGTGCTTTTGGTATAAGTCATGCTGATATGCATAACCATCGGCAAAAGAAAATGAATCAGAACAAGGTTTACAAGTCTGGCCGAAGCATTTCTCACGATGATGTTGGTAACATATTATGAAGATCTTCTCGATCCAGGATATAAAAGGCTATCAAGGAGATGATGACACTCGGGTAAACATAAATATGTTATCCCGATGACATAGATTACCCTGATAATAATGATAGTCACATTCATCTATGAGACTCTCACCGATAGCCATATCGGTGACACTTGAGACATCGGGGAAGAATATTAATCACACAAGGATGAAAGAAGTCCTGCTGATGGCAACTATACCCACTTTCACATTGGATAAGGCATGGAAATCTCTTGCCGATATGATTTCATAAATGAAATATAACGTCGAGGAGACAATTGAAGGGTTATAGTGATTGATCTATGAACAAAAGTTTGTACCATAAGGGGATATTAAATTGCCCAGACATTATGAAAATCATGCCGATAAAAGGAGTTATGATGATGTGACATTTCACAATGATCAATAGAATTGAATTGTTTGAACAATTAATTGCAGACGACGAAGAAATCCTCTGGGGTAACATTCGAAATCATTACAATTAAACTTGACAGAATTGTTTGAGAAGAGCCTACAGGCGGAGACTTAAAGCACAAAATAGGGGAATTCGATTAGAGCCACCGATAATAGGTACATACATACAGACTTCTCTGCTATAGCCTGTAAATTGCATTTTTTCTATCAAGGATTATAAATGGAGACTCTGGGGAAAGGAAAGGGCAGAAAATCACAAGGTGATACAAGTAAACCTAAAAAATAGAAAATCGATAAAACCCCTGAAGAGAAAATAAAGGACAGAAACTAAACCAAGACTTGATTGATCAACTACTAGGATCAACTCCCAAAGACCAAAGATCTGCACAACTTAGGGTGGAAGTGGAGAAGTTAGAGGACAAATGTAAATATCTTAGGAACATTTGGACTCAAATTAGAGGCTATGAACTTTTCAAATTCCATCACAATAGAAGATTTAGGAATTCTCCAGTATCAAACCCATGGCATTTGAATTTGGGTAAATTAGTTGTGCCTGATGTGTTTTTGAATGTTGAACTCCTCCAACTTCTTGCTAAACAATATAACCTAAATCTTAAGGCTATATGCAACCCACAAGGGGAGCCTATTATACACTTGTCAAAAAATATATTCTGTGAGGTTTTTGACTTGGATTATTTATGTATTGTCCCCATTGTTTATGAGGATTTGAAAAAGGAGTACTGGAGAATGGATACCACATACAATGGTTGGAGATTGCCAATTCACAGGCCTAGGGAAGAGGGAGAAGTGGTGCCCCTCAGTGAGAATGATGGCCCTCCATTTCATGTGTCATTATTTGAACCCTACATACAATATACTTACTATTATGTGGGCCAGGTCCTAGGATCAGAGGTCCCTGACTTCATGACTATTCCTCGGATGGTAATTGCTACTGACATTTAGTGCCATAATGCTAGGCAATTTGATTATGCTACCTATATTTTTAATAGAATTGACTCGGGTCTGGCTGTAATAAAGAACAATGCCCCATCAGCTTCCTTTGAACATTATTCACTTCTTGTGCACATGGTGCTCTATTATGGCTAGGAAATGGGGTTATGGCCAAATGAATTTAAAATTGTTCTAGCAAACCAGATGGGATAGAAGTTACCAGTACAGATGTGGACTAGAATATGGGATAGCAGATATGCCCATTCTAGTTATGTACAGTATGTAAAAGTATTATATAGATATTTTGGTCATCCCTGTGAGTATTCAATCTTAAATGAAATAAAAAGGTTCCTTAGACCAAATGATTTTGGTGGTCCTCCTACGGTTACTCACAACTGGGGAGATTGATACTATTTTGAAGATGCCACCATGGTTAGAGTGTATGGTTTTGAGGATACCCCCTTTATCTTACCTAAGACTGTCCCAGACAGAATTGCCTACCTAGAAATAATTAGGCAAATGCATTGTTCAAATGTGATGCATCTAAGCTCCCATGACAAATAGTCTTTTATTCCTAGCACTTTGTGTTTTGGAGATTTCACTGTGGTTTCCAAGGAAGGTTATAATCTCATTTTGGATAAGTTAATGCACTACAATATGAGGTGTGCTGAGGTGAGAAAAGGATTTGATCCTGAAGACTTTATTGACCTTGCTTAGAGGAAACAAAACCTTAGTGTGTACACACATATCCCCTATCCACACGATGATGTCATCAGAAATTTGGAAGAGGCTGAGGTGGAATTGGTGGTGGAACAATATAACAGAGACCTAGATTGAAGTATTATCCTCTGGTGATGAAGAACTTGCAAGGCAAGAGGAACCATAGGAACAAGCAATAAAAATGTCCAAAAGAAAGATGCAACAATATTAGCCTCCTGTCATAGTACATGATGAAGAGGGGTCTACTGATGAAGACCCAAGACAAATAGCATATGATTCTTTTATTTTTGATGACAAATTCATTCATTCTAAAGAGTTTAAATCATTTTTATATAAGTGCAAAGGGAAAGAAATTAGAGAGTCAGTGGATGATATCTCTGCCAACAATGAGAGACAATTACTTGATAGGTTGAAAGCAACAGTGGATAATGAATTCAAAGATATGACTCCTAGTAAGGGTAGGTAGTTCCTCAAAGAAGTAGGGGTTATGATCTTTCCTAGCCTTGATTTGAATTCTGCTCTTGTATCTGATAGTTTTCTAAATAATACAGATGATAGATACAAGTTCACTCTAGAAGGTGTTAATGAAGTATACATGGGCACCAAATATAATAATGATGAAAATTCATTAATGATATGGGCCTTGTATCCTCCCCACAAAAAGATAGCTATTATAGACACTGAGAAGACTTTTGGCCATGTCATGACTTTGAAGGTAGGGGAGACCGATCCCTTGATCACTGCAGACATTAGCATCCATGTTGCAAAGCTGAATAAGGCACAGGCTCAGATGTTAATTAAGGAAAGAGATGCATAGAAACTGAGCTGTGAAAGGTTGACAAAAGAGAATGATTATATGAAAGATACTGTTAAGAGTACCTTCAGGGGATCAGTAAAGAGGCTAACCTAGGGTGAAAGTTCACAGAGTGCCCAATCACTATCCATAGATCAAGTAGTTCAAATCTAGATGGATACACTTGTCACAGTACTCCAGAACATGCATACCAACATGATGCATTGGCTAAACCAGTTTTGGGATAATTATTCTCAAAATTATAAAGCAATCCAAGAACATGAAAGGCTTGAAAAAAGATTGTAGGAGAAATTAAATGAGACACAAGGTAAAGATACTTCTAACATTGCAAGTGTCTCCAATGCAAAAGAGTTGATCGAGCAACATTAGAAGTATTATGATCAACTTAAGACTAATGCCAAAGAATGTGCTGAAGCTTCAAAGGTAGGAGTGCCCACATTATTCAAAAGTGATAAAGAATTAAAGTGCAAAGAAGAATGGAGCAAAGACTATCAAGCGATATTACATGAAGCTTTGGGAGCTCTTAAGGACAAAGACTCTGCATCCAGGGAAGCCTACAAACATTTGGAGGAGATGGTTACGATGGATGTGATTACAAGGAATGCCATTGAATTTACTGATTCCCATCGTAGCCAGGAGTACTTAGACCACATTGCTAAATTATACTTGTGGTTAAATAGAGCATAAGCATGGTTATTTTATTGTTGTTATGTTTGTTAATTCCCAAAAGACTTCTTGAAGAGTTATGTATCTTCACAAGCATTTCTATATAAGTTCAAACATTTGATGTTGAATTATCATCAGCAGTAGAATATAATACATACAGTTTACAATGTTTTCAAAAGACCATGTTGCAAGTATGTTATTGAAGAAGTAAATTGGAGTTCTCTGATCTTGTGGTTTTATTCTGGCATCAATTATTTGTTAAAGCTACTCAATTGTGTGGTTGTATCCAGTTTTATATTTCCTGTTATTCAGATTAATATATCAAGTATATATTTAATTTATCAATACACATTTGTTGTAGTTGTGTGATTTGATTAATTGGTTTCCATAAAAGGAATTAAAATCCTTCTGATTAGTCACAGTAACCTGGAAGTGTTAGTTTGGATTGCTAAGAAGAGCCATACAATTAGGATTACCATTCTATCTCCAAGTTAATATTATTTGTTATTCTTGCATATTTCATTCAATTGGTTCGTTCAATAAAGGATTAAATTGCCTTCTGGTGAATAACGAGAAATCTGATTATATTGGTTGGATTATTAAGAAGAGTTTGTCAGTCATCTCCTTACACATTTATACAAGTTATAAACTAAAATTGTGCCAAACAGTTAGAATTACCACCCACTATAAGCCACTAGTCTTAGTCTTCCATTTGACTCTATTAATCCAACAAGGCACTGGTCTTATCTCAATTCATTATTTAAAATTCTTTATTTAGTTAAGCATAGTCATAAAACTCACCTAGATATTACTTATACAATTTATACCAACCATACATTAGATATTATAATTATTCAATAAGCTTTCATTTAGTCTACACCATTTGCCACTGCAGGTAGATCAATTTACTGAAGCAAAATAGTTTCATTCAATCTGCTTTAATTTCCAAGGTTCACCCACCTAGGTGTAGCAGGACCTAAAGTGTAGGAAATCATCAAACCTTGAAGGTTGATTTCATCAAGTTAGTTCAAAAATGTTGCCAATCTAAGCATAGAGCGTGGCATCCTCTTAGGATTAGCAACCTACATTTTTGAGATCTAACACCCTCGGTGGAGAATTTTCTTTCCTCAACTCATCCTCCTAGATTTTCTCATGAGGGATCTCCTGTGGTGCAAGAGTTTCTTGTGTATTATTCACACTCTGGTCATGTATATTTTGAAGTACTTGATCCTCCTAAGGATTCTAAACATTCTAATTTATTTTATCCTGATGATCACCCTAATCATCCTTGGTTACATTTTTTGGTTCCTTTTGCTGATCATCATCTTGTTGGAGACTCTGTTCTCCACCTTTTGATGTGTCTATTTCTCCAAGGTCTAGAGCTTTATCCAATTCATTTTCATTTGTTTTCTCTTTTGGTGCCGGATTATTATCCTGATTGTCACTTTTAGCAGGCATCTCCTTATTAGGTATATCTTTATTACCCTCCATATGCACATTGATTTTCACTTTCTCTTGTTCTAGAGGTAATTCTTTACCTCTATCCTGATCTTCCTCACCTTGATATGCCAGGTCTATTGCAGCAGGGCTGGTGACTTGATCAACTAAGTTTGTCAATCCAATCTGCTGAGCTACCACCTCAGGGCTTTCTTCAATTTCTTCCATCTCGACCTCCTCCTGATGGACTTAATTTTGAACTAGGGGCGTGCCATGAGGGGTCATATTTGAGTTTTCCACCAAGGTCTCCATCTTTTGAGCATAAAAATCATTAATCACATTGTCATCAGATAAATCTACCATATCATCTATTGGAAATGGTGGCTCTTTACTTGCACTCTGCCTCTCTTCTCTTTGTTTCTCTACTTTCTTAGTCTTGAATTGTACAATATCTAGGATGGGAACCTCATGTTGTAAGTTCTTCAAAATACCTTGTCTAACCCTCTTAATAGGATGGGACTTATATCCACAATTCCCCTCATGATAGTCTTCTGTTTCTTTTGAGGTGGTGTTTGAACTTTCTTCTTTTTCTTCTTGATTAATAGGTCATCATCTAAGGGCTCTTCCTCCTCCTCTATAACAATAGAGGTAGTCTTTGTAGTAGCTTTCTTTTATTTAGTAGGGGTATGAGGTGATGCTGCAGCTAATGTGGATCTACATCCCCCTTTGGTTGGGGTCGCTGAATGATTACTACTCCTACTATAGGAGTTTCTTTCTTATTTTTACCCTGCTTCTTTTCTTGACTTGGCTATCTTTCTCCATTTGATTGTCTTTTCTCCTTGAGGAAATCATCATGTTCTTCCTCAAATAATTCCTGTCTCTTTCTTATATTGTCCATAGTAAGGGCTACACCCCTCCTTTTCAGTTTGTTCACTTTAGCATCTACCCAACTTTGGGTCAGTTGAATAACCTTCAACATTATTTGATCTAGTGAAGTCACCTCAGGTTGACTCAAGTCAAGGGCTGATACTGTTTCATTGTATACTTTCTTGTGCTCATATTCCTAGGACATGATCTTACCATCATCTTCATGCAGCTGAGCAGGCACTTATATGCAATCAAAGGTGCATATCTGATTTAAAGTAAGCCTCTGGTAATTCCTCCTTCTTACTTCTACTTCATCATCGCAATCAACCTAGTAATATTCAAGGTGCTTCTAATGTATAGGCTTCCCAAGTAATGCATGCATCCTGTCATATGGGTCATAGGGCCTAGCCAATGAAAAGGGTTGTAAGTGCATCAAGTTCAACCCTCAAATTACATCATTAACACTTTCTCTATCTAGACACATATACCAGCCAATCATGACTGGAAACAAGACCTATGGAATCTTTCCCTTTTCAATATGAGCCTCCACTGAGGGAAATATCTGCCTAACAAATTCCATCAGAATGACCTTATCATTTGGATATCTAGAAAGCATGAGAGGGTGCCCAGCAAAGCCTTCTACTCTTATATAAGAAAATGTGGGTAATTGGATAAACCAAGCCCCATGCTTGTATATGATAGCTTGTGCTTCCACACTTAATCTTTTTGTTCTGTCTTCTTCCATGGTCCTGACAAGATGCATGGAGGAGTCATTCACTATCCTGTAATTTTGGAGAGATTCCCTTCTTTTCAACTGTGGGTAATGCTCCTAGATGTTCACATCCCCAGGGTTACTTCCAACCCTACCTACTATTTGTAATCCATTGAAGGTTCCTCTGAAAGCACAGGTATAAACTACATAAGAAGACATATGGAACATATTCATTTTACCTCCTAGCCTCTTCATTGCTTCATCTAGGTTGTCACTTATGATTTTCACCCATAGGGGTTTGTCATCAGAATACTCTACCATCTTGATAATACCATACATCCAATTTTTAAAAGCTCCAGCATTTGGTCTTCTTGTGATTCTACAGAGCATTACCATCATGTATTGGTATTCAGGAGCAAAATCAAACTTAAAGAGATATACAGGTAACTTGGTAGATGCATTGTATGTACTACTCTTGGATCTCCATTGATACATGACCCTTCTAGTTTCTTTCTACCTGCTACTATATTCCTTTTCCAATCTACTCAAACTTAGGCAAACCACATCAGATCCCTTAGGCAAATTAAAGGCAGAGGTGATGCCTGCAATTGAAAAGTCTGCTTAAATTCTACCATGTTTTTCTACTTTTCTGGTCTTTGGATTGTAATTCCGTGCACATTCTATCACTAGTTTAGTAGCCTCCATAGTATACAAAAATCCACTAGCATTCCACAATCCTAACCTAAATATGCTCATGAGTAGAGGATTTCCACTTCCTTTATCTAGTCTCACCGTCCATGCATCAAGATTAGTATTTCCTTGATGCGTATCATTAATCTGTCCATATTTGAATGCTACCCCTTCTGGTTGTACATACATGGGTTTCAAAAATTCAGTATCAGAATGGTTCTTTTTTATTGCCATTAGATCCTACAATAAAACATTTATTTCTTATCCTAACGTGTTGTATGTAGTAGGGTTTAGTGATCACATGCATTTCATGGCAATAATTCCATTATTCTAGTTTATCTTATGCAATCATCATATCAATTAACTTTGTTAAAACCATTTTTACCTTATGATTTACCACAAATGACAAAAAGAGGGGTTAATAGTTACATACCTAACAATCGCTTTCCTTTTATTGTATAGGTGATATCCATATGAGTGTGATCGTGTTGTGATTACCGTCTTTCATTCCATTTGAATGTGGGTCTCATTCTGTTTGCCAGTTGCAGTGATGCTTTGATCTCTAGGAGCTCTATAATTTTTTGTTTAAATGTATGGTAAATTTGAAATGAACCCCAAATTTTTCTTTAACTGATTAATGTGGTGGATTAGGGTAGATTTAATGTCTTTTGTTAATGTTCATTGATCGACACATGATGTCTGTGGATGTTGACAAGTGGTGAGGGTGTACTTGAAATTAAGAAGGCCACACCTACCATTGGAATTGCATTTAATGCAAAAGGTGATATTCACAAAAATTAGTATGTTTGGAAATGTGACTGATATCCAGAACATGAGGGTGATGTCATCATGAGAATGGTCAACTGTTGACTAATGACTGAGGTCAGGTCATTGTACCTCCATTAATAGTTGTGATAATACACTGTATCACTATGATTCAATTGATGTACCACGTGGCACCATTTGATTGGTTATTTGAAATCATTACATCTCAGGTCTCAAGGGTTGACATGAGGGATATAAGGAAATATGCAGGTCTTTTAACACTACGAAATATCATGATGTTTGAGAATGTGAGGATGACGTCAACACTTTATAAGTCTTTGAAATTGTTTGAGAGGATGATGTCAGCATCATATTAGTTAAGATCAAGGATATTTTGAAATATGACCTTCTTAGGTTTGGGTCATGATGACATCATCATCGGGTTGTGTTCGGTTTGATATCGGGTTAGGATGACATCATCGTCATATTGATAAATATGACATATATTTGGAAATGTGACCCTGCAGGTGTCAGGCATATTGATGACATCATCATCATATCAGGTTCTTTTATAAATCGGAACAAGATGGTGTCATCGTCATTTTTGCGAAGGGTGATATTATGTAACATGACAGATATTTAGAAATATGACCATTTGGAAATATGCATGAGGATTTGATGGGTAGATATTCTTTCGTACTTAACTTTGACGTCTACATATTGAAGATTATGTGGATATTAGGTGATCTTCATATGTTGGGGTCATCTAATGAATGTGACTAATGTTAACAAATATGACCCTATAGGAAATATCAGGTTTGACCAAATTTTGACTTGGCATAACTTTTTATCCTTAAGGAATATCAGGGTGATCCAAAAGGCAAACCTACTTAGAATATCACACTCTTCTAGATTATGAGGTTTATGAAAGAAAAATCTGACTTTGACAATTGACTTTCTCTTCTGAGGCACATGCATGTGCTAGGGTATATACTTAATTGACTTTTGCCAAACCGCCCAAAGCAAGAAAGCAAAAACAAGCAGAAGAAAAATGGTTGGGTCCCTGTTTTGCTAAGGCAAAATGGGCCGTGTTGTGTAACCACACAAGAAGTCTCTTTTGATAAAGTAAAAGTAAAATATTGAAGGATCAGGAAGACTCACTTTGGAGTCTCTTCAATAATCTAAATGATCAGAAGGGAAAAATACATAACTTGGTGACATATCGGGCTGACATCAAAAAGTTGAAGGGACTGATAGATTGGAGTGTCTGAGTGAGTCTTCCAAAGTCTCTTTGATATTCTAAAGACATAAAAGGCATATCGAGGGGATCGATGAATATTGGCGTGACACCAATATGTGTCCCCCTGATAAAGTGATAGACATTTCAAAAAGAGACTTCAGAGTATCAGGGTGACTCAATTCCCTATCCCACCAATAAACTACCAGTGATTATGAATAAAAGAAAAATATTGAGGATATTTTGAGATGACTTTGGGATATCAAAGAGAGGTGATCTCTAGTCCCTTCGAAAGATGAATGACATAGTAAGTAAAGGGATATCGAAGAGACATATGAATATCAAAGAGACTTTTATAAGAGGGGATTTTGGTGGGACACCATCCAAGGTCATTCTAAAATCCTAAGGGTAATAAAAAATAAAAAATTATCAAGGACGTCTCAATGAAATTGATCACCCCAATAAAATAATGACAAGACATGCTTAGTGGTGATCAAATGTCCCTTATTCTAAAAATTAAATGTCCCTTCGATGACATGAGAGCTGCCATGAAAAACCATTAATGCACAGAGCTAGGTATATCAAGGCAAATCTTGAGAAAATTTGAACCATTAAGAAAACATGGTGAGTAAGGGTAGGACACAACGAAAGTCATAATTCAGGAACCAGAAGAAGATATCCAAGTAAGTATTCTAAGCTTGAATTTATAGCTTACTGGTTTGAATTTCATTCACAAAAGTAGGAATTCTCTTGCATAAGATTATATCATGGAAGAAACAGCTGAAAACCCTAAAGGCAAAAGGCAAAAACTAGTGGAAAGGCACTTAAACCAAGATTTAATAGATCAATGCCTGAGGTCAGAATAGAGATCTAGGAGAAATGCCCAGTTGAATCCCCAAGCTAAAAAATTAGAAGATATATACAAATAGATAGGGGACATATAGACTCCAATGCAGGTATATGATCTTTTTTTATATCATTATAGGAAAATGCATAGGCATAAACCTGTCTCCAATCCATGGAGGCTAAACTTTGGAAAGCTTATAGTGTTGAATGTGTTTGTCAATGTGGAATTGTTGAAAGTAGTGGCCAAGAACTACAATTCACAGACTTGCCTAGTTGAATTAAATAATGGGTCCAGTTTTATCCCTATTACCAAAGATTTTATATCAATGGCATTCTAGTTGGACACTAGTTTTGATGTGAAATTTAGAATCAGGGATTTGTTGAATGAGTATTACAATATAATAACTACAAAAGATGGAGATTACCTTTGCATAGTCCTCAAGATGAGGGGAATAGGCTTAGGGTGTTTTCAGGAGTTGAGGATCCACCTTACTCTATAGACTTTTTGAGGAATATTTCAAATGTACCTACTATTTTGTATATCAATTTCTTGGTCTGGAAGCCTCCCTGTTCATGGAAGTTGTACCAATGGTCCTGACTACATATGTGCAGAGTCAAGATGCACGATACCTTAACTATGCAGAGTACTTTTCCAATGACCTTCACAATGAATTGATTGCTATAAAAAATGGGAGTAGCAAATTCTGACATTATTCTTTGCTCATGCATCTTATCCTATATGAGGGACAGAACATGTGTCTTCGAGATGAGTGATTGAAAGTAAGAGATTTAGACAAAAGTGGAGATATCAAACCCATACAAATGTGGACTACTATATGGGATAGAAAGTGTCATAGGTCCCACTACCTCTATTTTGAAGAATATTTTGTGAAACATGTATATAAACTTCTTGGTCATCCATGTGATCACAATTTGTCAATAGAGACATAGAAATGTCTAAGGCCAAATGATAAAAATGAAAAGGGAAAATTTAGTCACAATTGGGGTGACTGGTATGTTTATAATGACTGCACCAAGATAAGAATATTTGGGTATGAATGACCACCTTTTTTTGCTACCAAAAACATGTCCAGATAGGGTTGCATATTTGGAGATTGTGAGGCAATTAGCCTATTCTGATTTTATGCATCTTAAAAGTCATAACCAGCAATCATTTATGCCTGGTACTCTGTGTTTTAGAGATTTTACAGTTATATTTGATAAAGGATATCAATTGATCGATAAAAAACTAGAACATTTCAAATTACCATTAGTAAATGAAAGGGAAAACTTTGACCCTAAACATTTCATTAATGGTGTCAAAGTAAGTAAAAAATTGATAAGATATCACCATGTGCTATTTATGGATGATGACTTGATCAAAAATTGTGATGAGAACATAGCAGTTGAAAGAAGTTTGTATTATAAAATAATGTTGGTTGAGGCTTGGAGGGTAGCCAAAAACCCTACTTATACAGGAGCTTTTCTAAATGTTGATGATCCTATTGAAAGGTTGGACATGCTAATTGCACATACATCAGATTTGACTATGAATGTTCCTCTTCATGTTTTTGAGAGAAAAGGAAAATTTGTCAAAGAGACACAAGCTAAGTGTGAGGTACCACTAGGTCATATTTCCCCTCAACCTACACCAGACATCAGTTTCTCTCTTGATACCACTAATGCAGATGATGAAGAATTTGATATAGGAGATGAAGATGTGCAGCAATTTGAGCCTCTAATTAAAAAATATGAACCTCCTAAGGATAGAGAAAAGGTCAACATGGAATCCCCTAATTAGTTGTCAGAAGACATAAGATACATGGAAAGTAAGAAATTTGTTTCAGATGATGATTTTATCAAAACCCCTGAATTCAAAGCCTTCCTATATGACTACAAAGGCAAACAGGCTAGAGAAAAGATTAGAGATATTACTCTAGGAGTACAAGATGAGGTATTAGAAGAACTTCAAGTAGAGATTGATAAACAATGGAGACCATGACTCCAGAAAAAGGGAAGAAGATTTCTTGAAGAAGCAGGGGCGATGCTAGTCTCTAGATGGGATATGACATCTGCCACTATTTTTTATATTTTCAGGAGAAATCAAGATAAAAAAAATTGCAGCTAAGTATTGAATCTCTAGATAAGATCAAAACAGTGTCTGGATATGATCCTGACAAAGCAACATTGCTAATATGGGCACTATATCCCCCAAATAAGAGACCTCAAATAATTGATAATCCTAATGAAGTGATTGGTCATCTCATGATCCACTGAGTTGGGGATACAAATCCTCTTGAGAGTACTGACTTGAATGTGAATGTTTCCAAACTTACAAAAGCTCAAATTGAGCAACTGGTGAGAAAAAATAATGCATACATGGAAGAAAATGCAAAATTAAGGCAAGAGGTTGCCACCTATAAAGATAAGTTGCCAGCATTATCAAGCAACTATTCACCTTATTTAGAAGCTGATAAAAAAGTAGTAGAGGCAAGAACTGATGCCAACTATTGGAAGATCAAAGTAGAAAAATTTCAAAATAAAAGTGACCAATTGGAAACTAAGATGAAAGCTGCTAAATATAACATAGCTTTAGAACTGATCAAGAAGAGTTTTGATAAAATGATGGGGAATAGTGACAAGATATAGGAGTTACATAAAAGACGCACAATGCTTACCAAGAGAATAAGAGACTGCACCTCAGAATGCTAGAGAAAGAGGAGTTAAAAGCCAAAAGAAATGTTGAAAAACAAGTGTTTAAAGAATATGATTACCTAATTAGTGAGCATGAAAGATTTAATACTCTATTAGTAGAATATTTAGGTGATTTTGATCAACATTTGGATATGGCATTTCCTAGTTTCTTCGACACTGAAGGCAATTATAGGAGAAGGATAGTTGGAAAGATGAATGGATTCAACTATTCCCAATAGCTCTTGAGAAGATAAATGATGAAGACAGAGTAGTAGAAAACACACATATATGCCTTGACAAGATCTTCACTATGGAGTCAGTCATGAGTGATATAATCTCTGTAGATACTTACACCACTTAGGAGTACATCAATCACATCTCTAAGATAAATTTGTTCATTACTAGAGTAGCATGAGGGGGTCAGATAAAATGAAAATAAAATTTTGTCAATATTATGCAATGTATAAATCAATGTATTGCTTTAGAAATGATAATGAGCACAACATATTCGATAGATACTGCAACATTAGAGAGGAGGACCTTGCCAGGCCAGTGGTCACAGGTGCTCCATGATGATTAACAGATTTGGATCTTGGTCGAACACTTGTGCCCATCTTATTTATTTCTTAATTATGTTTTAGTTATGTCAAAAGGTGTAATTCATGAATAGTCATATTGTTTCAGCTGAAGCTTGTTGCATCCCATATATATAATGGAAACCAAGGCCTATGTTTATATCATCATTCGTAGAACAATTATTATATACTATAATATCTCTTTCAGTCATATTTCAGAAGAAAGATATAGAACTTTCATGATATTTTAATAATATAATGGGAAAGATGGTTTAAATCTGTGGATATATCTATGGTTCTCTATTATTCTATTGATATTCATTCTTATGAGTTGTTTGACTATCTCCACATTGAATTCTTCCAGTTATTTAAATCAATTAGATTTATCAAGGCACATTTGGTGTCTCTGTGTGGTATGCTTGGCTGTTTTCTATATGAAGTTGATTTAAGTCCATCTAAATGATTCACATTTATTGGTCTCTATCCTAAGTTAAAATTCTCTAAATAAATCATCTTAGTTGGTTTCCTTCAAAGTAGAATAAAATTACTTTCAGACAACCATAGTAATTTGGAGAAATATCAATTAGATTTTTAAAGAAGAGTCTAATAACCAACATTCTTGCACATTTACACAAAGTGTAAACATTCAAAAGGTGCCAGGTAGTAAGAGTTAAGCCAAGTAGATAAATCTGCAAATCATACAAATCTTGACCCCATTTACCTAATAGAATTAGGCACTAGTCATTACAAAACAACATTTCAAAATCTTATTCACATTTTCAAATCTCAAACTCTAGTAGTAGGAATAGTTTACAGCCTTACATCTATTTCACATCTATATGCCACTGTTAGTAGATCACTTAGGTCATACAAATATGCTTTAACCATCAAGGTACACCCACCTAGGTCTAGCAGAACCTAAAGAGAAGGGGGTTTTAATCATATCATCCCTATTCCAGTTAGCCAAAAGCGTTAAGAGAGCCTAGCAACCTCTTAAGGTTTATAACCTACATTTTTTAGACCTAATAGAGTTGGTGACTCTACTGGGGAAAAAAAGGAAACCTAGTAGGAGACCATATCAATAGAGTTAGGAAGTTAAAATTGTAACTCTGCTGGTGAAGAAAACCTAGAAGATTAATTAGTACTCTCAAGAGAGGTGGTGACTCTACACAAAAATTCAAGTCATCTTATGTATTAAAGTGTCATTTATATCTTGTAACGTGGATGGTAGGAAATCCAAAACTAATGATAAAAATTTGAAATCATCCCCACCTTTAAGGGCCCCTGCTAAGAAAACTGGGATATCAAGTCAATTTGAATGCACTAATAACCAGAATACCCAAGAGAATACTTCAAAACAACCTATAATACCACATAACAACTTCACTCCCCTGCATGAATCAGAGGAATTCCAATCCAAGAGTTATCATGCCTAGTCTGATCATAACAGATTCGGTGATATTCTAGACCAGTATAGACTTGACCCTCAAAAGAAGCTTGAATATGAAGCTCAGATTGAAAGGGAAATAATACAAAATCAGACAGAATATGATTATAAAATGTCATTTCAATAGGGTGGAGAGATTCAATGAGTCTGTAGATCAAATAACATCTGTAGAAACCCATGATAGTCCACCAAAAGACATACGGCATAAGAATGAGGTATAGCAAGAATTACATAAATTACAGGAGGAACTCGAACTAGCCAAATTAAAAGAAGAGGAAAAAAGGTTAAAGAAAGAGTTGCAACAAATAAAATCTTGAAGTGCAGCAAGAAGCTCAAAGTATATACCCCCCATAAGCAAAGTGGGCATACCCCTACAAGTAATCCACAAGGGTCACATCAGAATGCAAGTGGTTCAAATACTCCAAGTACTACTAGCTATGTGTAGCAAAACATTCCACCATGAAATCCAATAACACATAATATTCATACGGCTTCACAACATATGGCTAATACCTATCCACCTCCTGGTCAACAGCATGTTCCACTTCGCCAACAAAAAACAAATTCAAATCTGTGATAGGTAAAAAAATAGGTTAATAAGATCAAGCATAGCCATGAAAACCTAACCCTACCATCATCAAAGAATCTAATCCAAATGAAAACCAAAGTATGCAATTCAAGCACAATATCACCTAGATTGTGTGATTCCTTGTTTATGATGTGGATTGCTTCTTCAACAATGAACAATTATGAAGATAAAAGCTGCCATGATGGATGAATGACAATGATAAGCTCAATGGATGCTATGGATGCCCAAGTGCTCAATATGCTTAGGATGATGATGTAGATGCTATGAATGCTTGCTTCGTTCATTAGGATGTAGTATGGAATGAGAGGGTGTTTATATAGAACTCAACCAAAATTAATCAACGGTGGAGATTCGGAAGCTATACGGATGACTAAGATTAAAAGATAGACATAGGTGAATGTGTAGATGACAAGTGGCGAGAAGATAGGGCTTATGTGTGCTTGTGTACATAAAAAAGTACATGTGAAAGATATTACATAAAAGGATGTAGTACCACTTATCTTTTTAAATGAAAGAGGCACACATGTCGGCTCCTGAAATAAAAGATAAGATAAATTAATTAAATAAATAAAATTCATTTAATTAATTGGAAAATGGGTTTGTGAAAGGAATTTTTAATTAAATAAATAAGATTTACTTAATTAAAAATAGATAGAATGAAGATAATTAAATAATTGAAGATTGTTTAATTATAGCTTAGAGGAAATAGCTAATGAGTTAATTAAATAAATATAAATTTATTTAATTAATAGAAGAAATATATATGTTAGGGATTATTGCTCAAGTGTGTTAGACAAATACAGATAATGTGTAATGCGATGTTTCAATGCTAATGATAATGAGTCAATTTTGGGTGTCTACAAAATCCACACCATACTATATAGCAATATGCACCTCACCATCACCACCAACAGTATCAGCCAAACCAAAACTTATGAGGACCTCTCAATATAAATAGGTATAGACGGTTGGATTTGTCTGGGTGTCAAACTTGTCCTAATCCCATTGACAATGATTTGAGAAATGCAATCCCAACATTTTCTGGAAATAATGCTATTGCAGCAGATGAACACATCAGAAATTTTGAGACAGTTATGGATAAATATGAAGTGCAATATGGATATGTCCATATGAAATTGTTTATGCTATCTCTAATTGAAGATGCTAGGGATTGGTATAAGAATTTGCCTGATGCTTCAATCAGTTCATTTGAAGATTTCAAAGATCAGTTTAGAGAGCTATAAATGGCAGTCATTTTGATCCAAATTTTTCCATACATGAATTAACAAGCATTCAAAAGAACTATAATGAGACAGTAATGGATTTCAACCAAAGATTTTAAAATATATATCAAAAGATTTCTCCTAATGGTATGGCCCTAGTTTTATACTTGAAATCTTTTGACCCTAAAACTAGATATGAACTCTAAAATAGAGCTCCTATGACTCTTGCAGAAGCTCAAAAGGTCACTGTGAATATTGAAAACAATAGAAAAGCTTCTGGAAAACTTGGTAAAAGAGAAAATATCAAAATTCCATAGAGTCCTAATAACCATCAAACTAGGAAAGCAAACTATTATAGAAATGAGAGGCCTAGGTTGTATGGTATGCCTTACAATACTAATTGGAAGGATGGGAAACCTATGGACAACAAACAAAAGCAAAATTTTAGTAAGGACACCACTGATGCCTTAAAGAAACATGAGACACATGTAGTAGAAAATAATCCTTGGTGTATGACATGCAAACTACCTCATTCACCTGAATATTGTGTGGTAGCCCAATCATTGCATAAAAATGAAGTATATTATGATTAGGACAAGGATGATCATACTGTAAATATGTTCAAAATGAGGCCTCACTTGATTGATGAAGAGTACTCATCCTTTGAAGAAGATGGGTTTGAATATGACATGAGCAATCAAAAGTATAATGTTAACATGGGTCAACAAGAGGTCTTCTCTAATTAGGAAGATAATGATGAAGGTGTTGCAAGGTGTGACCCTTGGTCTCCTTGTTCAACATTGCACTGCGATGGTTTGCGACAAGGGTATAACCACCTCCCGTACTTGTTAAGTCAAGTGGTTGTATCAGGCATTAATATGTCGATCTTTTGGTGCAATGACAACTAACAATTGGTATCAGAGCTGAGGTCATGGGTTCAAACCCCATGCTTGTGCTGGGGCGGGGACTGTTGCAAGGTGTGATCCTTGGTCTCCTTGTTCACCGTTGCGCTGCAGCGGTTTGCGACAAGGGCTTAACCACCTCCCGTGCTTGTTAAGTCAAGTGGTTGTATCAGGCATTAATAGGTTGATCTTTTGGTGCAATAGAAGCTAATAGAAGGAACCACTTATGTATCCAATATGGTTCCACAATTCCAGTTAAGAAAACCTACTAAGGAAGAGAAAAGAGCTCTTACAATTTCTTTTGTGGCTCAAGCTAGAAGCAATTATAATCTAAAGAATAGAACCATAAATGTACATCAGGGAACACCTAGAGGCATGTTCATGAAAGAACCAAATCAAAAGAAGGGTGCCCCAAATAACCAGAAAAAAGGAGAAAATAAAAAAATACACATAAGGAAACATCCAAGATTAAGCATAATAAGATAAAGGATGGTAATAAGCAGCAATCTAAAGAGAAAAGCCCCAATAAAGAAAAAATAGAATAGATTACCATTTCTCCTTCATTTGATATAACACAAGCATTGTCCCAAATCAAGATATTAGTACCATTAATGGAAATGATGAAGATAGATGAATAGAGGGATAGTGCTCTCAAGATGATTTCTAATGTATCAAATCAGCAGCAAAGTCATAACAAAAACAAAGAGGGGCTAGAAAACAAGATAAACAATCTTAGACAAGAGGTCATGAGAACTCCAAAAATTTATCTTGGTGACACCATAACAAAGAATCCTTCTCAGGTGGATCCATTCTACATAACACTCCTAATCAATAACAAACTGGTAAGAAATTGCATGATTGACTCTGGAGCTACCATAAACATCATTCCAATAGCAGTCATAAAAGAATTAGCCCTATGGGTGGATACAACATATGGTAAATGTTATGCATTAGAAAACAAATCTATTCTAGTTGTTGGAATCATGAGAGATGTAGAACTAAAGTTAGCCTCATGTCCTAAAGCAACCTACAGAACTAATATAACTATAATAGATACTCCACCATACTATGTTATGTTGTTGTCTAGACAGTTGACTATTGCAGTAGGAGGAAATGTCCAACTTGATTTATCATATGCTACAATACCAGTGAATGGGAAGGAAGTTAGGTTGTGTAGAGAGCCAAGATATGAAAATATAATAGAACGTCTAGACCCAAATCAAATGAATTATTTTTGTGATGTAGATCTTGGGAGTTTTAGGAGTGAAAAATCACACCCTGAGTTACAAAACACCAAACCATTAGAAAGAGAAGTTCAATTGGATGAGCATGGTGTGTGGTGAATATATTTTGAGGGTGCATGTAGTAAAGGATGGAATGGTGCAGGAGTAGTATTCATCTCACCATTAGGCAAGACATTCAAATATTCATTTTTGTTGACCTTTAAATGCACTAACAATGTTGTTAAATATGAGGCATTGCTATTGGGTTTGAACACTACCCTAAGACATGGAATCAAACTGCTAGCAGTAAATGGTGACTCTGAATTAGTTGTCTCACATATCAAGGTGAAATATTCATCAAAGAACAAGAGATTGAAGAAATATAGAAATGTTGTGTGGGATAACATTGAACTCTTTGATGCATTCTCTATAGACTGGATAGAAAGGTCCAAAAACATAATGCCATATTTCTTAGCAAATGTGGCCTTGAAAAGAGCTGATATTACATTATCAGGAATAGCAGAAGTAGAATTCAAGACTAGGCCTACATTCCCTAATAATATTTATAACTAGAAAGTATTCAATGATGATGAGGATCTAATTAAGTTTCTTCATTGTATAGACCAATATGAATCCTAGGAAATAAATTTCAATGCATTCGTGGAAGAAGTTGATGGCAATGAAACCCTTTTTGGAAAAGAAGTGGTCCAGCTCAAGACAAACAAAATACCTAAAGGCCTTGTAGCCCTAGAAAGAGTGTTTGATGGATAGAACAAATATAATTTGAAGCCTGCAACAATCAATCTCAAGGATGTCGAGGAGATTAATCTAGGAATAGAGATAACTACTAAAAAGGTTTACATTGGGAAAAGGATCAGCCTAAAGATTAGAGAAATGCTTATAACCCTACTTAGAAAATATAAACACGTGTTTTCTTGGTCCTATGATGATCTTAAGGCATACAGAGAAGACTTATTTTAACATGAAATTTACTATTGAAACCTAATGCCAAGCCATTCAGACAAAGGCAAAGGCCTATAAACCCTACACTAGCACCTAAGATGCAAGAAGAACTTATAAAGCTCAGAGAGGGAGGTATTATCAAACCAATTAGACACTCTTCATAGGTATCAAACCTGGTACCTATAAGAAAAAAGAATGGTGATATAAGATTGTACATAGATTTTAGAAATTTGAACATTTCATCACTAAAAGATAACTACCCCCTTCCAAACATGGAGACTATGTTACAACAAGTGACAAGATGTGAATTGTTGTCCATGATAGATGGCTTCTATGGGTACAACCAAGTAAAGGTTAAAGAATCAGAATAGTATAAGACTACTTTTACAACACCTTGGGGTACCTATGTCTATGTGAGAATGCCATTTGGCCTTACAAATGTTGGGGAAACATTTTAGAGGGCCATGGATGTAGCTTTTGTTGATCTGATTAACACAATAATGGTAGTCTACTAGGATGACCTTACAACATACTCTAAAAAGGTAGAAGACCATTGTTTACATTTAGAGAAAATTTTCATCAGGGCTCTGGAATATGGTATTTCCCTAAATCCAAAGAGTGCCTTTTTTCTATGACAGAAGGAAAACTACTAGGACACATAGTCTCAAAACATGGTGTAAGGATTGATCCTGAAAGGGTAGAGGCTATTGACAAAGTTCATATTCCAAAAAATGTGAAAGATATTTAATCTTTATTTGGACAAATAAATTTTGTCAGGAGATACATATCAAACTTTGTAGAAATTGTCAAGCCAGTTTCCAAAATGTTGAAGAAGGGTGAAAAGGTGGATTGGACTAAAGAGGCCATTGATGCATTTACACCCATTAAGAAACCTATTTAAGAGGCTCCTATATTGAAATCCCCAGAGATTGATAAGCCATTCCAAATATTCTCTTTTGCATCTTTTCATACAGTGGTGGTTGTGATGTTGCAGAAGAATAATGAATGATATGAACAACCCATATCATTTTTTAGTAAATCACTTCAGGCAGCAAAGTTGAAATATGACATTACTGAGAAAAAAGCCTATGCCCTAGTGAAAGCAGTGAAAGAATTTAGGCCATATTTGGTTGGAGCTCATGTGATAGCCTATGTACCAAATGTTGCAATGAAGAATGTTTTTAATCTAGAATGAAGTCACAGGATGGAGATGTAGATGGATCAATAGAATCCAAGAATTTAACATTGACATCTAAATCACCAAGCTTGTTAGAGGTGAGGGTTTGGCCAAGTTGATGGCTGAATCAAACTTGGAGGCTACAAAAGTTTGCAACATACAAGAGGAGGATAACATTATTGAAAGCATTGAGCATACACCTTGGTACACCAATGTAATGAATTATCTCAAGAACATGAAATGTCCTCAAGGCCTGAATGACAATCAAAGGAGAACTTTGAAACTCCTTGCATCAAAACATGTCTTCATGGATGGAGATTTATACTAGAAAAAACAAAGATGGTATTTTACTCTTATGCCTAGATGAAACACAAGCTGAGAAGATGTTACAAGAAATGCATAAAGGTGTGTGCGGCGTACACTTCTCATCAAAGACTACTGCCCATAATATAATGAGAGAAATATACTATTGCCCTGAAGTCTTTAAGGATGCCCATAGATATGTGAGAAAATGTGAAGCCTGTCAAAAGTTCTCTAGCAAATTAAACTACCAAGGAGCCTTACCATTAAGATAAATGCAAGTTGAAGCTCCATTTCATTAATGGGGAATTGACTTTATAGGGGAGATTGTAGAAAGATCCAGTAGTGGGTACAAATGGATCCTAGTAGCCATAGATTATTTTACAAAGTGGATAAAAGCAATTCCAACCACACAAGTAACTAGTAAAGTGGTGGCTAATTTTCTATTAGAAAACATCATCACTAGGTTTGGAGTTCTGGTGAGACTCATTACAGATAATGACATGTGCTTCAGATTAGATGAATTCAAAACATCCTATGAATCTTATGGCACAACAATTTCATATGCCTCCCCATATCATCCTCAAGCCAATGGATAGGTAGAATCAAGAAACAAAAGCATTCTAAAAATAATTAAAAGAATGCTAGAAAATAACAAGAAGGCATGGGATTCAAAATTGAAAATGGCTTTGTGGGCAGATAGGGTTACTATTTAAAAGAGTACAAGAAAATCTCCATTTGAATTAGTGTACATTGCTCAAGCTAGGCTTCCTATACATAATCTTCTGCCAGTTTATAAATTTATTCTCCAAGAAGACATTGATGTTCCTAAACCCATGGAAGAGAGAATGGAATAGTTGGCTGAACTGGATGAAATAAGGACCCAATCTTAGGAATAGAATGAAAAAATGCAATTACAAATGAAATACTTATTTGATAAAAGGGCTAAGGAAAGGAAATTCAAGGTGGATGACATGGTGTTAATGTGGAATGCCAGAGGACATGACAAAGGAAAACATGGTAAATTTGAGGTATTGTGGATGGACCCATTTATCATCACTGGTAAATATGGTGAAGTACAAGAATTGCCAGTGCATGGACAATTCCTGAAATACTTCTTCTCTTGAAATTTTTTCTTTTTCCATGCACAGTAGGTTAGGATTTCCATTTCCTACCCTCCCCACCACCATTAGTCTGTGTCCTAGAGAGTATCTTCTAAATTCTTGCAATGACCTCATGGCCATTCATCCCTAGTCAGAGCCACTGTTGGAACAAATTTTTTACCCTAAAAATTTGATAAAAATCAATTTCCCGCCATCATGTTATCTCTAACACACTATTTCAAATTTCCTTGCTCAACCCTAATAAGTTCATATTTTATTATTTTAGCCCTAAAAACAAAAAATCATATCAAAAAAGCACTTCCATGTCATTAGGATCCCCTTACAGTCTCTTTTGATAAAGCAAAAAGTAAAATATCAAAGGATTGGGGAGACTCACTTTGGAGTCTCTTCGATAATCCGAATGATTAGAAGGGCAAAATACATAACTCAATGACATATTAGGTTGACATAAAAAAGTCAAAGGGATTGATAGATCGGAGTGTTAGAGTGAGTCTTCCAAAGTCTCTTCGATATTCAGAAGACATAAAAGGCATATCGAGGGGATCGATGAATATTGGCGTGACACCAGAATGTGTCCCGCCGATAAAGAGATAAAGACATTTCGAAAAGAGACTTTGGAGTATCAAGGTGACTCAATTCCAAATCCCACTGATAAACTGCTAGTGATTATAAATAAAAGAAAAACATTGAGGATATTTCGAGATGACTTCGGGATATTGAAGAGAGGTGATCTCTAGTCCCTTTGAAAAGATGAACGACATAGTAAGTAAAGGGATATCGAAGAGACATATGAATATCAAAAAGATTTTTATAAGAGAGTATTTCAGTGGAAAACGATCCAAGGTCATTTCAAAATCTCGAAGGTAATAAAAGAATAAAAAATTATCAAAGACGTATCAATAAAATTGCTCATCCTAATAAAACAATGACAAGACATGCTTAGCGGTGATCAAACAACTCTTATTCTAAAAATTAAATGTCCCTTTGATGACATGAGAGCTGCCATGAAAAACCATTAATGCACAGAGCTAGGTATATCGAGGCAAATATTGAGAAAATTTGAACCATTAAGCAAACATGGTGAGCAAGAGCAGGATGCAACGAAAGTCATAATTCAAGAACTAGAAGAAGATATCTAAGTATTTTAAGCTTGAAGTTTACAGCTTACTAGTTCAAATTGTATTCACAAAAGTACAAATTCTTTGGCATAAGATTATATAATGGAAGAAACAACTCAAAACCCTAAAGGCAAAAGGAAAAAACTAGAGGAAAGGCACTTAAACTAAGATTTAATAGATCAATGCCCGAGGTCAGGACAGAGATCTAGGAGAAATGCTCAGTTGAATCCCCAAGTTGAAAAATTAGAAGATATATACAAATAGATAGGGGACATATGGACTCCAATGCAGGGATATGATCTTTTTCTATTTCATTATAGGAAAATGCACATGCATAAACTTGTCTCCAATCCATGGAGACTAAACTTGGGAAAGCTTATAGTGCCGAATGTGTTTGTCAATGTGGAATTGTTGAAAGCAATGGCCAAGAACTACAATCCATAGACTTGCTTGGTTAAATTAAATAATCGGTCTGGTTTTATCCCTATTACCATAGATTTTATATCAATGGTATTCCAGTTGGACACTAGTTTTGATGTGAAATTTAGAATCAGGG
Organism: Cunninghamia lanceolata; assembly: GCA_027924645.1. Classification (NCBI taxonomy): domain Eukaryota; kingdom Viridiplantae; phylum Streptophyta; class Pinopsida; order Cupressales; family Cupressaceae; genus Cunninghamia; species Cunninghamia lanceolata. The sequence continues at coordinate 2,338,378 of BSBN01000243.1, forward strand.
ATTTGTTGAATGAGTATTACAATATGATTATAACTACAAAAGATGGAGATTACCTTTGCATAGGCCTCGAGATGAGGGGAATAGGCTTAGGGTGTTTTCAAGGGTTGAGGATTCACCTTATTCTATAGAACTATTTGAGGAATATTTCAAATGTACCTACTATTCTATATGTCAATTGCTTGGTTTGGAAGCCTCCCTATTCATGGAAGTTGCACCAATGGTCCTGACTGTAGATGTGTAGAGTCAGAATGCACGATACCTAGACTATGCCGAGTACCTTGCCAATGACCTTCACAATGAATTGATTGCTATAAAAAATGGGAGTAGCAAATTTTGACATTATTCTTTGCTCATGCATCTTATCCTATATTAGGGACAGAACATGTGTCTATGGGATAAGTGTTTGAAAGTAAGAGAATTAGACAAAAATTGAGATATCAAGCCCATACAAATGTGGACTACTATATGGGATAGCAAGTGTGAGAGATCCCACTACCTCTATTTTGAAGAATATTTTGTGAAACCTGTATATAAACTGCTTGGTCATCCATGTGATCACAATTTATCAATAGAGATACATAAATTTCTGAGGCCAAAGGACAAAAATGAAAAGGGAAAGTTCAGTCATAATTGGGGTGACTGGTATGTTTACAATGACTGCATCAAGATAAGAATATTCAGGTATGAAGGACCACCTTTTTTCTACCAAAAACATGTCTAGATAGGGTTGCATCTTTGGAGATCATGAGGCAATTAGCCTATTCAGATTTTATGCATCTTAAAAGTCATAGCAAGAAATCATTTATGCATGGTACTTTGTGTTTTGGAGATTTTATAGTTCTTTCTAATAAAGGATATCAATTGATCGATAAAAAACTAGAACATTTCAGATTTCCATCAGGAAATGCAAGGGAAAACTTTGACCCTAAACATTTCATTAATGGTGTCAAAGTAAGTAAAAAATTGAAAAGATATCACCATGTACTATTTATGGATAACGACTTGATCATAAATTCTGATGAGAACATAGCAATTGAAAGAAGAAGTTTGTATCATAAAATAATGCTAGTTGAGGCTTGGAGGGTAGCCAAAAACCCCACTTATACAAGAGCTTTTCTAAATGTTGATGATCCTATTGAAAGGTTGGACATGCTCATTGCACATGCATCAGATTTGACTATGAATGCTCCTCATGTTTTGGAGAGAAAAGGAAAATTTGTCAAAGAGACACAAGCTGAGTGTGAGGTACCATTGGGTCATATTTCCCCTCAACCTACACCAGACATCAGTTTCTCTCTTGATACCACTAATGTAGAGGATGAAGAATTTGATATAGGAGATGAAGATGTCCAGAGCTTTGAGCCTTGAATTGAAAAATATGAACCTCTTGAGGATAGAGAAAAGGTCAACATGGAAGCCCCTGATGAGTTGTCAGAAGACATAAAATACATGGAAAGTAAGAAATTTTTTTTAGATGATAATTTGATCAAAACCCCTGAATTCAAAGCCTTCCTATATGAGTACAAAAGAAAATAGACTAGAGAAAAGATGAGAGATATTACTCCAAAAGTATAGGCTGATGTATTGCAGGAACATCAAGTAGATTGTTGATAAAGCAATGGAGACCATGACTCTAGAAAAGGGAAGAAAATTGCTTGAAGAAGTAGGGGTGATGCTAGTCTCTGAATGGGATATGACATCTGTCATTGTTTTTGATACTTTTAGGAGAAATCAAGATAAAAAATTGCAGCTAAGTATTGAAGCTCTAGATAAGATCAAAATAGGGTCTGGATATAATCCTAACAAAGTAACATTTCTAATATGGGCACTATATCCCCCAAATAAGAGACCTCAAATCATTGATAATCCTAATGAAGTGTTTGGTCATCTCATGATCCAATGAGTTGGAGATACAAATCCTCTTGAGACTGCTGACTTGAATGTGAATGTTGCCAAATTTACAAAAGCTCAAATTGAGCAACTGGTGAGAAAAAGTAATGCATACATGCCAAAAAATGTAAAATCAAGGAAAGAGGTTTCCACCTATAAAGATAAGTTGCCAGCATTATCAAGCAGCTATTCACCTTATTTAGAAGCTGATAAAAAAGTGGTAGAGGTAAGAGCTGATGCCAACTATTGGAAGATCAAAGTAGAAAAATTTCAAAAGAAAGGTGACCAATTGGTAACTAAGATGAAAGATGCTAAATATAACATAGCTTCATAATTGATCAAGAAGAGATTTGATAAAATGATGGGAAATAGTGACAAGATATGGGAGTTACATAAAAAGACACACAATTCTTACCAAGAGCATAAGAGATTGCACCTCAAAATGCTGGAGAAGGAGGAGTTAAAAGACAAAACAAATGTTGAGGAACAAGTGTTTAAAGAATATGATAACCTAATCAGTGAGCATGAAAGATTCAATACTCTGTTAGCAGAAGATTTAGGTGATTTTGATCAACATTTGGATATGGCATTTCCTAGTTTCTTTGACACTGAAGGCAATTTACAGGAGAAGGATAGTTGGAAAGATGAATTGATTCAATTGTTAGCAACAAATCTTGAGAAGATAAATGATGAAGACAAAGTAGTAGAAAACACACATATATGCCTTGACAAGATCTTCACTCTGGAATCAGTCATGAATGATGAGCTTTGCAGATACTTACACCACTTAGAAGTACATCGATCACATCTCTAAGATAAATTTGTTCATTGTCAGAGTAGCATGAGGGGGTCAGATAAAATGAAAATAAAATTTTATCGATATTCTGCGATGTATAAATTGATGTATTGCTTTAGCAATGATAATGGGCACAACATATTTAACAGATAGTGTAACATTGGCGAGGAGGACCTTGCTAGGCCAGTGGTCATGGGTGCTCCACGATGATTAACAGATTCGGATCTTGGTCGAATGCTTGTGCCCAGCTTATTTATTTCTTAATTATGTTTTAGTTATGTCAAAAGGTGTAATTCATGAATAGTCATATTGTTTTGGCTTGAAGCTTGTTGCTTCCCACATATATAAGGGAAACCAAGGCCTATGTTTATTATCATCATTCACAGAACAATTATTATATACTATAATATCTCTTTTAGTCATATTTTAGAAGCAAGATATAGAACTTTCATGATATTTTAATAATATAATGGGCAAGATGGTTTAAATATATGGATATATCTGTGGTGTTCTACTATTATGTTGATATTCAATCTTATGAGTTGTTTGACTGTCTCCACATTGAATTCTTCCAGTTGTTTAAATCAATTAGATTTATCAAGGCACATTTGTTGTCTCTATACGGTATGCTTGGCTAGTTTCTATATGAAGTTGATTTAAGTCCATCTAAATGATTCACATTTATTGGTCTCTGTCCTGAGTTAAAATCCTCTAAATAAATCATCTTAGTTGGTTTTCTTCAAAGTAGAATTAAATTCCTTTTAGACAACCACAATAATTTGGAGAAATATCAATTGGATTTTTAAAGAAAAGTCTAATAACCAATAGTCTTGCACATTTACACAAAGTGTAAACATTCAAAAGGTGCCAGGTAGTAAGAGTTAAGCGAGTAGATAAATCTGTAAATCTTACAAATCTTGACCCTATTTACCTAATAGAATAGGCACTGGTCACTACAAAACAACATTTAAAAATCTTATTCACATTTTCAAATCTTAAACTCTAGTAGTAGGAATAGTTTACAACCTTATATCTATTTCACATTTATATGCCATTGTGAGTAGATCACTTAGGTCATACAAATCTGCATTAACCATCAAGGTACATCCACCTAGGTCTAGCAGAACCTAAAGAGAAGGTGGTTTTAATCATATCAGCCATGTTCCAGTTAGCCAAAAGCATTAAGAGAACCTAACAACCTCTTAAGGTTTATAACCTACATTTTTGAGACCTAACACCATGCATCTTTAAGGATGGCACTATTTAAGGCTCTTTATGGGTGTAAGTGTCAGACACCCATTAGTTGGGATAAGGTTGAAGACAAAATAGTGATTGGACCTGATATGTTAAAAGAAATGGAAGATCAAATGAGGTTAATTAAAGAGAAATTAAAGTAAGCCTCAGATCGCCAGAAAAGTTATGTAGACTAAAATAGAACTTTTAGACAATTTTTAGTAGGCGACAAGGTTTTACTAAAATTCAAGCCACACAAGAGTTTGATTACATTTGGCAAGGCATCCAAACTCATTCCTAGATTCATAGGACCTTTTGACATACTTGAAGTGATCAATCCAGTTACATATAGACTTGCTCTCCTGTCGGCTCTCACCAAAATCCATAATGTTTTTCATGTGTCTTTACTCAAACCTTATCATCCTGATGCATTACATATTCTTAATTGGTGTGCTCTATAGGTACAGGATCTAGGAGTGGTATTAGTGGAGCCCATTTGAGTCTTGGAGAAGCACAATATTAAATTGTGTAATAGAGACATAGTGTAGTATAAGGTCTAGTGGGACCAATATTCAGTGGATAGTGCCACTTGGGAGGATGCTTTAGAGATTGATAAATCATTTCTACATTTGGGGAATTAAGATAGTTGCTTTTATTTCATGCATATTAGAGATACTATGATACTTTGATGAAGATACATTTGATGCATTAGTAGTATTAGTAAAATACTTTATTGATTTTGTAGGATGTAATAAGACATTGAGACGATGTCTCTTCCAAGTGGAGAAGGATGTCACGTCTTGAAATCTACTTGATGCTTGATTTTAAATAAATATGATGATGATACACTATTAAGCTTATGATTCAGTTATTTAATGTCACTTCGGCTATGTTTTTATGGAACTAACCTATTGACTGTGGAAAATGAGTGGGATTGGTTGTAGGATTATCTAAGGCAAGAACATGTTTCAGGTAGAGGGCACCTAGCCATTTGTCAACAATTGGATGAATTATGTCTATTGCCTATCACATCACACACTCACATAGAAATCATATTGCATAATAGTTTTTACATTATTTGGTGATCTGCTTGGCATCCTAGGTATAAGATTAAATGAATGTGATTGTTGTCTTTCCTTGCAAATGCTTCATATGTGGTTTGTTCGATGACTGAACCCAAATTGATTATATGAGTACTTGTTTTTAAATTTAAGAGTAATTAAATAATGTATACCTTGTATTTTATGTGATCTTGATTTCACTATGAGAAGCTCTTTGGTAGAATCACAGTAGGAGGGTTCACAGAATGAACTATCTGGACCATGCAGTAAGAGTATACACAATGGAAACAACTCAAAGAAATAGAATAAATGCAAATTTAGTCATTTAGTATATCATAGAATTCAAATAGAGATCGGCCAACAACATGTGGGCATACAATTAGGGTTCACAAGCCTGATTGCATACATGCGCAAGATAAAGCTTTGAAGCTCCTTCACCAGAAAATGAATAAGCTATCTATCTAGAACTTAGTAACTTAGGAAATTTCCTAAGCATCTATTACATCAATATATATCAAGTCCAAATCAATAGATTCCTCTGTGTTAGCCAAGGAAGATCACAAATTCCAAAGAAGAGATGTAACATGTTGGTACAATCATGGTAGGAGCGTTCACATAATGAACTATTTGGACCATGCAACAAGAGTAAACACAACAGAAACAACTCAAAGAAATAGAAAAAATGTAGATTCAGTCATTTAGTATATCATAGAATTCAAATAGAGATCGGTCGGTAGCATGTGGGCTTACAATTAGGGCTCACAAGGCTAATTACATACACGTGCAAGATAAATCTTTGAAGCTCCTTTGCACAAAATCTAAACTATCAATCTTATAAATCATGAGAACTATTTTCCTAAGGATCTATTACATCAATATATATCAAGGCTAGATCAACAGATTCCTCTGCATCGGCCAAGGAAGATCACAAATTCTAAAGAAGAGATGTAACATGTGTACACAAATAGGTCAGACCTAAATGCATAGAACACTTCCAAAAAATGAATGGAATGATTTGTGGATCTCTTGGGAGGGTTGGCTATGAACCAAAGATCATTGAATGATGTGTCATTAGGTTCCAAAGATCAGGAAATGCTTCCACAAGTTTCTCCTTCAGCTGATTGTCAATGATTAACTAGATGCTTTGTTCTGAGAACAGTCGATCTTCTGATAGCGATATCTTTCCGGTATTGAAGTATGGATCTCTAAATTTTGGATATGATGTAGATGAATGAATGTAGAAGCTAATTCCAGCTCCACAAGGTTTGAGATTCCATTGGACCAGAAATACAAAAATTGCTTCCGATTAAACTGCCTGAACTTAACTAGAAAATGAAAAGAAACAAACTAAACTGCAAACAAATTGAAATGCAAATGTTTTTGGTTGATGCAAGATTGCTCTTGAATCAGGGATGCTCCTGCACCAGACATCTAAGGTTATTGAAAAAGGTGAGTCCCTCACTTTGCTAAGGCTAGGGGAGAACCAAGACGGTCCACCTCAGCCTGAGAAATCCATGATGAATCCTCTTCTAGTCTGCCTTTCCAATTCACAAGATATTCTTTGTATTGTCTTCCTCTAGTGCCGTGTCCAACTCTGCTATCCAAAATGTCTTCAATCTACTCTAGTGCTTGTTATGGTAACTTCTTCTTCAAGGCTTCTTCCATGCTGTCACTGAACTCTATTTCATGATCCTAATGTAGGTCTGTAATGTTGAATATAGGTGAAATACCTAATGTCTCCAGTAACTCCACTTCATATGCATTCCCTGAATCAAATTTTCTAACTATCCTACAAGGTCCAAACTTCTTCATCTTCAACTTGTTATATGTCCCAACTGGAAATCTTTCTTTTCTCAAGTACACCATCACTTCCTCTCCAACTTCAAATTCTTTATGTCTTTTCTTCTCATCAGCCTTCTCTTTGTACTTACTATTCATATCCTCCAAATGCTTCTTCACCTGATTATGCACTGTCTTCATGTGATCTGCAAATTCTTTTGCTTCTGCATTCCTCTTTTTCTCTATACTAATGTCTCTTAGTTTTGCTACTCATCTAGGGTTTACTTCAATCACAATCTCAAAAGGTGTTCTTCTAGTACTCCTATTCACTGAATTATTGTATGCAAACTTTGCTTGTGAAAGAATCAAATCCCAACTTCCTCGTCTTCTCTCCAACCAAACATCTCAACAAATTTCCCAAACTCCTATTCACTACCTCTATTTGTCCATCAGTCTGTAGATAAAAAATTGAACTAAACTTCAAGTCTATCTTCATCTTCTTCCAAAGTGTCCTCCAAAAGTATCCAACAAAATTTGTGTCTCTATCTGAGACTATACTCTTAGGTAATCCATGGAATCTCACAATCTCCTTGAAAAATAGGTTTGCTACATGCACTGCATCAGTTGTCTTCTTACAAGGTATGAAATGAGCCATCTTTGAAAATTTGTCAACCACTACAAATATTGAATCATGTCCTCTCTGTGTCTTAGGCAATCCCATCACAAAACCCATGCTTATGTCTTCCCATGGTCTCTCTGGTACTGTCAAAGGTTTATACAATATGGTATTCTAACTACTCCCTTTTGCAACTTGACAAACTCTACAACTCTGCACAAATCTCTGAACATCCTTATGTATCTGAGGCCAAAAGTAGTTTTCACTCACCAAAGGCATTGTCTTATCAATGCCAAAATGTCCTACCAATCCACCACTATGCTTCTCCTTGATCAAATTATCTCTCATTGACTTCTAGGTATACACAACTGATTTCCTTTGAACAACATATCTTCTTGAATGAAATAGTCCAACCACTTACTCCTATCTATCACAACAGGTTCCTTACATGCTTTCTAAGGTTCTACAAAACTAGTGTCTCCCTCATACATACTCTTCAATTCATCAAAACCCAATACCTCAACTCTCATTTCTGTCAACAAGTTTCTTCTTCTACTCAATGCATCAACAATTTTGTTTGATTTTCCACTCCTATGCTTCAACACAAATTTATAACTCTGCATGAACTCTACCCATCTCATATGTCTCTAATTCAACTTACCTTGACTGTTCAATTATTACAAAGATTGATGATCTATATACAACACAAACTCTTTAGGTAGCGAGTAATGTCTCAACTTCTTTAAGGCTTGAATTATAGCATAGAACTCTTGATCATAAACTGAATATCTTCTCCTTGCATCATTCAACTTCTCACTGAAATAAGTTACAGGTCTACCTTCTTGACTTAACACTACTCCAATTGCATTTCCACTTGCATCACAATTAACTTGGAATACCTTATTCAAATCTGGTAATGCCAAAATAGGTTGCTCTGTCACTTTCTACTTCAACAACTCAAAACTTTTATCTACTCCAGATGTCCATTTAAAATCCTTTGTCACCTCTCATTGTCTTTGTCATAGGGTTACAAACTAAACTAAAATTTTTTATGAACTTCTTGTAGAAACTAGCCAATCCATGAAATGATCTAACTTCTCCAATGCTCTCTGGTGTGGGCCATTCAACATTTTCTCTCACATTCTCAGGGTCCATCTGTTGGATTCAGGACAGACAACTGAGAGGGGGGGTGAATCAGTTGTCCAAAACTTGCTTCTAATTCAAACACTTAAATCCTCTTTGTTATTTAAAAGCATATCAATTAATCACTCATGAAAGCATAAAGCATAAACACCATAGCAGATACACATCAACACATGAGACACCAAGATTTTGACGTGGAAAACTCGGTCAAGGGAAAAACCACGAGGTGATTAACCCAAGGATTATTCTCTATTAGAAGAATAAGAAAAATAGATGGCACATGCCAATTAGGGCTCACTGCCCAAGCAGACTGCTCACAAGAGGCACACTGCCTACAAGAGACACACTATATACAAAGTGACAAGTATCACAAACTTGAACTGGAGATTGACATCTTTACCATGCCTGGATCAGTTCAATTTAAGCCCAAAAACTCCTGCTCTACCTTTTGCTCTTCTTCTTTGCTATGCCACACTCATCCGCACCAAGACACACTTCAAAATGAATTTACAATCCCTTATTTATACAAGGCATCGACTTAGGAACAATCATCTAAGTCGGCAAACACCTACAAGATCATTCGCAAGACGTGTAATACATCTGGTCGGCCAGTCTCAAGAAGAACACCAATATTTGTGGTTATTCTTCAAATGCAAACTCTAACTTCAATGCGGACCACCAACATTAACTGGACATGATCCAACGATCATCATAACCTTCCTTGAATCACCAAACAAATCCACACTTCATCATCCTACTGAAATTCTTCTCTCCTTCATCTGGAGCTACAAGAACACAGTCTGTCATCACTGTCATAAATGAATAGGCACTTCTAGACCTTCAACCCATGAACTAATCTATTTGATACTTCACAGGGACGTCCTCAACACTTCCTCAAATCTACAGAATGGGATAATGAAATACCGGATCTCACCGGACCTTTTTGTGGCCCTCTATCACCTCTAAACACCTACCAGAACCGGTTCTACTTGAGCGACCATAACTTCTTCAGATCTATATGTAGACCTTTGAAATCTTGACTGGAGCATCTCAAAACTTATATCTACAAACCCTTTAAACCGCATCCTCTGATCCTCAACCTATTGAGGACTTTTGCCTTCTTGTCATCACTGTTCTTCACTATTCATGATTAAGACTAATTCTCTCAATACCCTCAGCACATAGCTTATCTAATCCTTCTCACTAATGCAACATGAGTATGTTGACATCAATGACAACACCAGTTATCCTCATACTTGCAACAATCTCCCCCTTTGTCATTGATGGCAACATATGATGTGAAAAACCATCAAGACAAGAACTTCTCCTTTCTGTCACAGCTCCCCCTATCAGCAACAACCCTTCACAAGTCTTCTCTTCCTTTACTGCTCCCCTTTGATCATCAACCACTTATTTTTCACATGTCTTCTCTCCCCCTTTGACATCAATGGCAAAGGGCTCATACTTGCAACTTTAACACATTAGAATCATACCAGCTACTCCCCCTGAGTAGCAGCTCCCCATCACCAATCCAGATCACAAGATATGACTGTGATATCCACCAGACTGATGCACATCAGTGCATCCTAGTTCATCACCAGAGGGACAATGATCCCTAACTTCTCCCTGAGATACTCAAAAGAGTCCTTGGGAAGAGGTTTAGTAAAAATATCTGCAAGCTGATCCTTGGAGGGCACATACTCCAATCTGACTTCACCCTTGTTCACTTGCTCTCTCAGAAAGTGAAATTTGATAGATATATGCTTGGTCTTAGAATGCAACACCGGATTCTTAGAAATATTTATTGCACTTGAATTGTCATAGAAAATTGTGATAGGCTCCTCATATTCTACTTGAATATCTCTTAGCATCTGCTTCATCCATAAAAGTTGAGTGCAACTTCCTGCTGCTGCAATGTATTCTGCTTCAGTTGTAGACATGGATATTGCCTCTTATTTCTTGCTTAGCCAAGAAACCAACCTTTTTCCCAAAAAGAATGCTCCTCCACTTGTACTCTTCCTATCATCCACATCTCCTACCTAATCTACATCTGTATATGCATGAAGAGAAAAATTATGATCTCTAGGATACCATAGACCATACTCAAATGTTCCTTTTAAGTACCTAAAAATTCTTTTGATTGCCATGACATGAGATTCTCTAGGATCAGCCTGCATTATATCTGGTCTAGTCTGAGTGAGATACAATAATCCTCCAATCATTGATCTATACTTGGTCTGATCTATCTTAGGAGAGTCATCATCTTTGCTCAACTTAAATCCAGTTGCCATGGGAGTGTTCATTGGCTTTGAATCTTCCATTCCAAATTTCCTCAACAATTCTTTCACATATTTGGTCTGAGAGATAAAGATTCCTTTCTTTGTCTGAGTAATTCGCAGACCCAAGAAGAAATTCATTTCACCGAGCATTGACATTTCAAACTCACTTTTCATTTGATTTGCAAAGGTTTTACACATACTGTCTCTTCCTCCAAAGATGATATCATCAACAAATACTTCAACAATCAAGATGTTTTCATGATTAATTTTGAAATATAGGTTACTATCAGCAATACCTTTGTTGAAACCAATCTTCAAAAGATGTTTGTCCAGCCTCTCATACCATGCTCTTGGGGCTTGCTTTAGACCATACAGTGCCTTCTTTAATTTGCAGACCATATCACCATGCTCAAATAACTAAAATCCATCCGGTTGTTCAATGTACACTTCTTCTTCTAAGTCACCATTCAGGAAAGTAGATTTGACATCCATCTGATACACTTTGAAATCCATGAAGGCAGCAAATGCAAGAAATAGTCTAACTGCTTCAATTCTTGCCACCGGAGCAAAGGTTTCTTCAAAATCAATCCCTTCTATTTGAGAGTAGCCTTTGTAGACTAATCTGGCCTTATTTCTGATTACTTCACCAACTTCATTTAGTTTGTTCTAGAAGACCCATTTGGTTCCAATCACATTCTTGTTTCTAGGTCTAGGAACAAGATCCCAAGTGTGATTTTTCTCAATTTGCATTAACTCTTCCTCCATTGCTTTGGTCCAATTTTGATCATTGCAGGCTTCATTTATTGTCTTAGGTTCAATCTTTGAAATCAGACAATATACATCTAAATTTTGAGCAATTTTCCTTCTAGTTTGCACACCTTTTCTTTTGTCACCTATGATCTGATCTTTAGAGTGGTTTAGTCTTACATACCTTGGATCTTTGGGGGTCTCTTGCACTTCTGCTTCTTGATCAGGCTCATTCAGACCTATCTCTTCTTCCTGATTTACCGGATCAGTCTAAATCTAACTTTCAGGAGGGGATTAAGCTCCTTGAACCAGAACATCATTCTGATCATCTTCATCATACTCATAAAACCTTGAGGGTTTTTCTATTCCCTCATCAACCTTTGCATTTGTACTTTCTATCATCTTTCTTAGTCTCTTGTTATAACACCGATATGCTTTGCTTTGAGTAGAGTAACCCAAGAATATTCCTTCATTACTTCTAGCATCAAACTTGCTTAAATCTTCATCTCTTTTGATGTAACATTTGCTACCAAAGACTCTGAAATACCTTATAGTAGGAGTAATGCCAAACCAAAGTTCATAAGGAGTCTTACCGGTATTGCTTCTGATTTGAACTTGATTGAGAGTATAGACTGCAGTGCTGATAGCTTCTTTCCAAAACATCTGGGGAACATTTGCTTCCATCATCATTGTCCTGGATGCTTCCTGGATGGTCCAGTTCTTTCTCTCTACTACTCCATTCTGCTGTGGAGTCCTAGGAGTAGATAACTATCTCTTTATACCATGCTTCTCACAAAAATCTATGAATTCACCAGATGTGAATTCACCACCTCTATTAGACCTCAGACATTTTAGTTTTAATCTGATTTAATTCTCTACCATAGCCTTGAAGATTTTGAACTTCTCAAAAGCTTCTAATTTCTCTTTTAGAAAGGTAACCCACATTATCCAGGAATGGTCATCAATTAGTAACATGAAATATCTATCACCTTGCATACTCTTGATTCTTGTCGGGCCACATAGATCAATATGAACTACTTCCAATAATCTGGTAGAGGACTGATCCTTGCTTTTGAATGAGACTTTGCTCTGTTTACCTAGCTGACATTCTTTGCACAAACTATTTGTAGGTTTTACCAATTTTAGAAGATCTCTTACAGCTTGAGTATTGCTTATCTTGATAATGTTATCAAAATTTACATGACACATCCTTCTATGCCATAACCAACTCTAATCAACTTGAACAAATAGACAACTTTTATTAGTACCAACTAGATGGAAGATATTACCTTTTGTTTGAGTACCGGATGCAATCTCAATTTTGGAGCTTTCAAAGATCCTGCATCTTCCATTCTTGAACCAGAGATCATAACCTTTGTCCACCAACTGTCCAACACTGAGAAGATTCTGCTTCAATCCTTTAACATACAGTACATTACCGGTTTTGTTCTTTCCATCAAAAGAAATAGTTCCCCTACCTCTGATTCTACTAGCAGAATTATCACCAAACTTTACCATTCCTCCTTCACACCTTTCCAAATTTAAGAACTTGTTCTTGTCACCTGTCATATGGTGAGAGCATCCACTGTCAATAACCCAATCATCCTTTTCTTCAACTTGGGCAGCCAAAGCTCTTTCTACTACCTTATGATTGACAAATTCAGAGGATATTGGATCTTCTTCCTTGATGGCAATAAACACCCATTCATTTTTGGATTTATTTCCTATCTCTGATTCATCATCTATTACTCCTTCATTATCATCTTCTTCATGAACATAATAACAATTCTTTTGGAACCTTTGTCTGTTAGAATTTGACCTTGTAGATCTTTCTGGACATCTTGAGGCAAAATGACCAATCTTATTGAAGTTGAAGCAATTAAAGGGTAATTTTCCTTCATACTTACAGGATCCTCGTGGCAGTCTCTTTGCAATGAGGGCTTCAAGTTGAGTTGTTTCTACTTCTTCCACTTCCATGTCTCTTCTTGCTTGATCATACCATGATAGCTTCCTTGAAGAGTTTTCTCTCGGATCAAATCTTTGTTTACCTTTCATAGAGCACTGGCTTTGAATGTAGATTCAGTCTTGGGGGGATCATCTCCAAACTCGGTCATTTCAAATGCAGCTAGTTTGCCAGCCAATTGGTCTCTTGTGATAGTTGTATGGGCTCTGAATTCATCAATGGCAGCAACCTTGATTTTGTAGGCAGTAGGAAGGGATCTGAGAATTTTGCCAGCAATCTCATTTTCATCCAAGACTCCACCAGCATTCCTAATTCCACACATCAGCTCATTTACTATTGGCATAAAGGTAGTAATATTTTCATTATCTCTCATCATCAGTCTTTCAAATTTCCCTTTTAGACTCTGCAACCTTGCACACTTAACATACTCATCTCCTTCATGTAGAAGTTCTAGTTTAGTCCAGATCTCATAGGCAGTTGGCAGGTTAATAACATTTGAGAGCTCTGATTTAGTTAATGTGCTTAGAAGAGCCTCTTTGGTTCGCAAATTGTTTTTAGCATCTGTGATTTCATTTAGAGTTGTTGGACCACCCTATGGAGGTGCATACGCTTTTGTGACCATGGACTAGTACGCCTTTCCCATACACTGCAAGTGACATTTCATGCGACCTTTCCAAAGAGAGAAGTTGGTTCCATCAAACTTCGGACTATCCTTCTTGTATGACGACATCCTAGATCTCCTCAAGCAGTTAAGCTCCTTTTAGAGGAACTTGGCTTTGATACCAATTGTTGGATTCATGACAGACAACTGAGAGGGGGGGTGAATTAGTTGTCCAAAACTTGCTTCTAGTTCAAACACTTAAATCCTCTTTGTTATTTAATAGCATATCAATTAATCACTCATGAAAGCATAAAGCATAAACACTAGAGCAGATACACATCAACACATGAGACACCAAGATTTTGACGTGGAAAACCCGGTCAAGGGAAAAACCATGGGGTGATTAACCCAAGGATTATTCTCTGTTAGAAGAATAAGAAAAATAGATGGCACATGCCAATTAGGGCTCATTGCCCAAGCACACTACTCACAAGAGGTACACTGCCTACAAGAGACACACTGTCTACAAAGTGACAAGTATCACAAACTTGAACTAGAGATTGACATCTTTACCATGCCTGGATCAGTTCCATTTAAGCCCAAAAACTCCTGCTCTACCTTTCGCTCTTCTTCTTTGCTATGCCACACTCATCCGCACCAAGACACACTTCAAAATGAATTCACAATCCCTTATTTATACAAGGTATTGACTTAGGAACAATCATCTAAGTTGGCAAACACCTACAAGATCATTCGCAAGACATGTAATACATCCGGTCGGCCAGTCTCAAGAACAACACCAATATCTGTGATTATTCTTCAAATGCAAACTCTAACTTCAATGTGGACCACCAACATTAACTGGACATGATCCAATGATCATCATAACCTTCCCTGAATCACCAAACACATCCGCACTTCATCATCCTACTAAAATTCTTCTCTCCTTCATCCGGAGCTACAAGAACACAGTCTGTCATCACTGTCATAAATGAATAGGCACTTCCAGACCTTCAACCCATGAACTAATCTATTTGATACTTCACAGGGACATCCTCAACACTTCCTCAAATTCGTAGAACGGGATAATGAAATACCAAATCTCACCGGACCTTTATGTGGCCCTCTGTCACCTCTGAACACCTGCCGGAACTGGTTCTACTTGAGTGACCATAACTTCTTTAGATCTACATACGAACCTTTGAAATCTTGACTGGAGCATCTCAAGACTTATATCTACAAACCCTTTAAACCGCATCCTCTGATCCTTAACCTATTGAGGGCTTTTGCCTTCTTATCATCACTGTTCTTCACTGTTCCTGATTGAGACTAATTCTCTCAATACCCTCAGCACACAGCTTATCTAATCCTTCTCACTAATGCAACATGAGTATGTTGACATCAATGACAACACTAGTTATCCTCATACTTGCAACACCATCTTTAATCCTTCCGCAGAAATCACAAATCCCAAATATACCAATTCTTCCTTCATGAAACTACACTTCTTGATGTTTCTCAACAATTTCTCTTCTCTCAACCTTTGCAAAACTTGTCTAATATGCCACAAATGTTTCTCTTTTGTTTTACTAAAAATCATAATATCATCCAAGTGCACAATAACAAACTTAGCCAAGAATTTCTTTAAGACTTCATTCATCAATCTCATGAAAGTACTCAATGCATTTGTCAATCCAAAAGGCATCACTAACCACTCATACAATCCTTCATTTGTCTTAAAAGTAGTCTTCCATTCATCTCCTTCTCTAATTCTGATCTGATGGTATCCACTCTTCAAATCTATCTTTGTGAAATATCTTGCTCCACTCAAACAATCCATGATATCATCCATCCTACGTAAAGGAAATATATACTTAACTGTGATCTTCTTTATTGCTCTAGAATCATTACACATTCTCTATTCTCCATCTTTCTTAGGTGCAAGCACTATAGGCACTACACAAGGAATCAAGCTTTCTCTGATCAAACCTTTCCTCAATAATTCTTGTATCTGTCTATTTGGTTCTTCATTCTCTACTAGTGTCATTTGGTGTGCTGCCTTATTAGGCAAACTTGCTCCCAGTATAAGATCCATGTGATGACTGATACTCCTTATAGGTGGCAATCCATCAAGTGCATTATCTAATATGATGTCTTCATATTCTGTCAGCAACTCTCTTATCTCCTCCGGTTGTTCTTCTTTCTTCAATGTTTCAGATTTCTTAGGAATAAAGGTATAACACAGATTCTCATGTCTCAAACCATCCAGAAATTTCCTTCCATTTACCAAACAAATTCTAGCATTTCCACATACCACACCTTTAGGATCATCTTCCAAAGGAATCAAAGTAATTATTTTCCCATTTCCTGTTATAGTATATGTGTTCTTTCTCCCATCATGTATAGCTTTTCTATCATACTGCCAAGGTCTACCCAACAAGATATGACATACATCCATAAGTATAATATCACACAAGACTTCATCATGATAAGATCCAATATGAAATTTCACCAAACATTGTTCAATCACTAGTACCTTATGATCATCCTGAATCCATGCTATCTGATAGGGCTTAGGGTGTTTCAATCTTTCTAACTTCAACTTAGTCACCATCTCTTCTAATACTAGGTTATCTGAACTACCACTATCAAACACAACTTTACAACACTTACCTCTAGATTTGCATCTAGTTCTGAACAAACTCTTCCTTTGTGGTGGTTTCTCATTTATTTCTGTTTGAAATAGTGCTCTCCTCATCACCAATAATTCTCCTTACTTTGGTTTACCAACAAAATAGGGGTCATCTAATTCAACAGGTTTTTCTTCAACATAGGCTTCTCTTCCACTATTTTCTATCCTCTTACTTGTACTACCCTGATTATATTCAAATTCTCTATGTCCTTCACCTCCACACTTGAAACAAGTACCTCTGAATGTTCTCTTATCCAATCCTCTTCCTTGTCTTCTATATCCTTCATTTTGGTATGCACTAGGGTTTCCTCTCTGGTAAAAATTTGTCATCTCTATCATCCTTCTTAAATGGGTTGTCAAACTTGTTCTACTCTGGAAATGATCTATCTTCTCTGGAATAAGTCCTACCTCTCTAAAATTTACCTCCTCTTCCTCCATGTCTCTGATCATGTCTTTTATTTAGCTTCTCTTCAACTTTTAGGGCAAACTGATATGCTTCCTCCAAAGATGTCATCCTCACCAAGCTTAGTTCTTCTTGAATGTTCAATCTTAGTCCATTGATGTATCTAGCCACTTTCTCCTTGCTTGCTTCACTATGTCCTATTCTTATGATCATCTTGTGAAATTCTTTAGTGTACTCCTTCACAGATTTCTCCTTTTGTCTTCGGTTCTGCAATGTTTTCAACAGTTCCAACTCATAGTCAGTAGGTATAAACTGATTCTTCAACTTTGTCACCATCCTATCCCATTTTGTAATATTTTCTTTTCCTCTTCTATTTCGTTCCAACTAAACTTCTTTCCACCATATAGCAACATGTCCTTTCAACTTTGTCTTTGCAAATTTCACCTTCCTTGGATCTTTAATTTCCTCATATTCAAAGTATTCTTCCATATCATTTATCCAATCAATCAATTCTTCAGGGTTCAAATTACCAGTATAGTTTAGTACATCAACACTAGGTCTCTTTCCAATCTTTGAAATAGCTCACAACATCTTTACTTGATCTTATTCTTCTTCATCATCTCCTAGGGTTTCGCCAGTTTGTTCAACAGATTGAAATTCTTCTTCCTCATCACTTTCAATATTAGGTCTCGGTGTCAATCCTCTTCACCTATCTTCTTCAATAGCATCCAATCAATTTTGCATTGTTTTCATTATCTCCATCATCTCATATATTCTACTAGCCATTGTTCCAATGGAAGCAACTCTCCTTGGCAGCATTCTTCCTAGGATCAAGTGTAAACTACCTCAGGTTTGGCGATCGGGCTACAAGGTGACAACTATCTCACAATTGACAATCGGTTGCAACACAAGTAACATGCCTCAATTCAGTGATCTATCCATAGTAAGATCTTAGGGAATTCCTTTCCCAACTTTTCTCAATTCTCTCCCAAAGATTTGAACTTTTTCTCTTATACCACTTGGTGCAGTCATGGTAGGAGGGTTCACAGAATGAACTGTGCAGACTGTGCAGCAAGAATAAACACAATGGAAACAACTTAAAGAAATAGAACAAATTCAAATTCATTCATTTAGTATATCATAGAATTCAAATAGAGATCAGCCAGCAACATGTGGGCTTACAATTAGTGCTCACAAGCCTGATTACATACATGTGCAAGATAAAGATTTGAAGCTCCTTCACACAAAATCTGAACTATCAATCTTCTAAATCATGAGAAATATTTTCCTAAAGATCTATTACATCAATATATATCAAGTCCAGATCAATAGATTCCTCCGCGTTGGCCAAGGAAGATCACAAATTCCAAAGAAGAGATGTAATGTGTGTACACAGATAGGTCAAACCTAGATGTATAGAACACTTCCAGAAAATGAATGGAATGATGTGTGGATCTCTTGGGAAGGCTGACCATGAACCAAAGATCATTAAATGATGTGTCCTTAGGTTCCAAAGATCAAGAAATGCTTCCACAAGTTTCTCCTTCAGCTAATTGTTAGTGATTAACTGGATGCTCTGTTCTAAGAATAGTCAATCTTCTGATAGCGATATCTTTCCAGTATTGAAGTGTGAATCTTTGAATTCTGAATATGATGTAGATGAATGAATGTAGAAACTAATTCTAGCTCAAGAATGTCTGAGATGCCAGTGGACTAGAAATATAGAAACTTCTTCTAACTGAACTACCTGAACTGAACTAGAAAATGAAAAGAAACAAACTGAAATGCAAATGTTTTTGGTTGATGCAAGATTGCTCTTGAACCAGTGATGCTCCTACATCACGTGTACATAAGTAGGTTAGACCTAATTGCATAGATCTCCTCAAGAAAATGAATGGAATGAAGTGCAGATCTTCGGGGACAGTCAACCATGAACCAAAGATCATTGAATGATGTGTCATTAAGCTTCATAGATCAGGAAATGCTTCTGCAAGTTTTCCCTTTAGCTAGTTGTCTGTGATTATCTAGATGCTCTATTATGAGAAACAGTTGATCTTCTGATAGTGATATCTTTCTGGTAATGATGTGCAGATCTCTAAATCCTAGATATGATGTAGATGAATGAATGTAGATGCTAAGTCCAACTCCACAAGGTTTGAAATGCAACTGGACCAAAAATACATAAACTACTTCTGACTGAACTACCTGAACTAAACTAGAAAATAAACAAACTAACTGCAAATAAATTGAATGCAAATGTTTTTGGTTGATGCAAGATTGTTCTTGGACTAGGGATGCTCCTGCATTAGACATCCAGGGTTATTGAAAAAGTGAGTCTCGATGGTCCACCTTAGCTTGAGAAATCTATGATGAATCTTCTTCTGGTCTACCTTTCCACTTCACAAGACATTCTTTGTATTGTCTTCCTCTAGTGCTGTGTCCAACTCTACTATCCAAAATGTCTTCAATTTGCTCTGGTGCTTGTTGTGGTAACTACTTCTTCAAGTCTTCTTCCATGTTGTCACTAAACTCTACTTCATGATACTGATATAAGTCTGCAATGTTGAAAATAGGTGAAATACCCAATGTCTCTGGTAACTCCACTTCATATGCATTTCTTGAATCAAATTTCCTAAATATCTTACAAGGTCCAAACTTCTTCATCTTCAACTTGTTATATGTCCCAACTGAAAATCTTTCTTTTCTCAAGTACACCATCACTTCCTCTCCAACTTCAAAGTCCTTATATCTTCTCTTCTCATTAGCCTTTTCTTTGTACTTATTGTTCATATTCTCCAAATGCTTCTTCACTTGATTATGTAATGTCTTCATATGATCTACAAATTCTTCTGCTTTTAAATTCCTCTTTTCTTCCATGCTGATATTTCTTAATTTTACTACTCCTCTAGGGTTTACTCCAGTAACAATCTCAAACAGTGTTCTTTCGATACTCCTATTTATTGAATTGTTGTATGCATACTCTTCTTGTGAAAGAATCAAATCCCAGCTTCCTATCTTCTCTCCAACCAAACATCTCAACAAATTTCCCAAACTCCTATTCACTAACTCTGTCTGTCCATCAGTCTGTTGATGAAAAGTTGAAATGAACTTCAAATTTGTCTTTATCTTCTTCCAAAGTGTCCTCCAAAAGTATCCAACAAACTTTGTGTCTCTATCTGAAACTATACTCTTAGGTAATCCATGCAATCTCATAATCTCCTTGAAAAATAGGTCTACTACATGCACTGCATCAGTTGTCTTCTTACAAGGTATGAAATGAACCATCTTCAAAAATCTATCCACCACTACAAATATTGAATTACATCCTCTCTATGTCTTAGGCAATCCCATCACAAAATCCATGCTTATATCTTCCAAGGTCTCTTCGGTACTATCAAAGGTTTATACAATCCAGTATTCTGACTATTCCCTTTTGCAACTTGACAAACTTTACAACTCTTCACAAATCTCCTAACATCCTTATGTATCTGAGGCCAAAAGTAGTTTTCACTCACCAAAGCCACTATCTTATCAATGCCAAAATGTCCTACCAATCCACCACTATGCTTTCCTTGACTAAATAATCTCTCATTGAACTTCTAAGTATGCACAACTGATTTCCTTTGAACAACATATCTTCTTGAATGAAATAGTTCGACCACTTACTCCTATCTGTCACAAAAGGCTCTCTACATGCTTTTCAAGGTTCTACAAAATCAGTGTCTCCCTTATACATGTTCTTCAATTCATCTAAACCCAACACTTCAACTCTCATTTCTGTCAACAAGTTTCTTCTTGAAAGGAAGCTAGGTGTGCGAAAAATGATTCCTACACTAATCTAATGAGGAGAGGGCTATGCAAATTCAAATTTATCCTAACTATTACAGCAATGTTAAACCATTAACATGAGATATTGCAGCAAAATATAGGAACCAGAATGTAGACAAAAGAAGAGAGACAAAAATTTATAGTGGGGAAAACCCTTATCGGGTGAAAAACCCCACACTCAGAAACCTACACAATGTATTAACAAATCTGAAAGAAAGTTTACAATACACTTGAAATGCAATTTTTAATGGTGTTCGACACTCATGTCTAGAGTCAATCTGGTAGCATAATAGTACCTGTGAACTTGTGATACAAACTTCATCTCCAAGCACCTATATATATAAGAAATGCAAGGCAAAATTGGACCTTTCTTGGAATGGGCGTCCAACATGGCATCTTGGACCAAAACCCACACCTAGGGACACTTGGTCAAAATTGTAGAATGTATCTGACACTTGTCCATAGCTCCCATCCCAAAGGGGTTACCTATTTCCAAAATGGGCTATGACAGACGCTCTTATGACATTTACGACTATCATAGAATCTGTCATAGTGGTTACAACTTACAGCTGTAAGAGAATCTATCATACACATGCTATAAATAGCATATTCTCTTACAACATGTCATATTCCACCTTGGGGTGCCCAAATATGCCTTATTCAAAGATGCTTCATGACACATGTCATCACCTGTCTTACAACCTTCTATTTCTAACTCTTACATGTCATAGATTCGTCATAGGAATCTGTCATAACTGTTTTAGTCAAACATTCCTTACACAACATAGAAGATGCCGACACATGGAAGAATATTCCTACCACTAAGTGGGACGCCTATCTCCTCATGTGAGGACAAAATAATAAGTTGTCATAATCCATGTAGGATTGATACATCACCGTGCCACATCCCACAATATGACAAAGTGGAATTTTCAAATATTTACAACATAGGCAATTAAATAATAAATACAAACATTACAAATATAAAGAATTACCAAGGTTGAGACACCTTAATTCCCAACATTCTCCCACTTGTCGAACACCTTATAAGAGCCAATAGAAAAATAGGATTTAACTGCTATAGGCCGAGAGGCCCATAGACTCTGAACACCATCTGAACTTCTTTGTGCTCACTGGTTTCGTCAATGCATCTGCAACATTCTTCAAAGTATCTACCTTCTCCAAATTTACCTTTCCATCCTTAACCATGTCTCTCACAAAGTGAAACTGAACATCAATGTGCTTGGTTCTAGCATGGAAAGTTGGATTCTTTGCAAGGCAAATTGCACTCTAAATGTCACAACTGATCATGATCTGACTAGCATCAAAACCAATATTTGAGCACAATCTCTTAAGCCAAATGGCTTCCTTACAAGCATGAGTTTTTGCCATGTACTCAGCTTCTATCGTGGACAAAGAAACAATAGGTTGTCGCTTACTCATCCAACTAATAGCACCACCAAATAGTGTAAACACATAAGCACTGGTGGATCTCCTATTGTCAATGTCACCTGCCCAATCTGAATCCACAAATCCACTAATATCAACATAATGCAGAGGTCTTGAAAAATTACCATGATAGCAAATGGAGTAATCAGAAGTACCCCTTAAATATCTGAACACTCGCTTAACTGCATCCCAATGAATCCATCCAGGATTAGCCATAAATTGACTAAGGACTCCCACTGCTTGGGCAATGTCTGGTCTTGTGCAGACCATAGCATACATCAAACTACCAACAACACTAGCATAAGGTACTCTGCTCATGTCCTCCACCTCACTAGGAGATTTTGGACAATCATCAATAGACAACTTTGTCCCCAAAGAAACAGGAACACACAATGGTCTACAATCTACCATGCTGAATCTGTCCAACATAGTCTTCACATACTTACTTTGGCTTAACCAAAGTTTTCTGTTGGTTCTATCTTGTTGTGTGGTTCCACAACATGCCCCATTTTGACTTGACAAAACAGGGACCCAACTTTTTGTTTGGCTTGACCTGTGTTTCTTCTTGCTGGCAGTCTGGTAAAAGAAAGGCATATGATCCTACATAAAGGGGGCTGAGTAAGTCATCATGATGAGGTAAGTGTTTTTCAAAGTTAATATTTCATGACAAATAACCTCATGATTGGATAGATTACAAAATTTCATGTAGGTTTGCTTTTTGGATCACCCTGATATTCCTTAGGGTGTGAAAGTTATGAGCAGTCAAAGTCCTGGTCAAACCTAATATTCTGAGGGAAGGATCATATTTCTTAACAATAGTCATATTATAAAAGATCACCCTGATCCAATTTTATCACCCGATAAATCATGCAATTTGCGACATGCGAACGTCAATTTTAAGTGGTAGTGATACTTACCCGTCGAACAACATCATATATTTTGCGAGGGTCATATTTTGAATATCACCCGATATTCAGAATATCACCCTACCTTTCGAATATCACCCTATCGCAAAATATCACCCTAAAGTCAATTATCCTGATGACATCATCAAATCCTGAACAACAAAGAATCACCTTGATGATGACATCATCCTTGTCTTTACCTTGCATAGGTATATTTTTGAATATCACCCCATCTAATAAACATGATGATGACGTCATAGTGCTATAATGATAAATCAAGTCATTATCAGGATGACGTCATCCTGATATTCCAGGAAGAAGGTCACTTTAGTTCGGGGGGTCATCATATTTGAAACATCTCTCGACATTTCCAAACATCACCCGACATTTAGAACATACCTTGATCTTAAAACATAGCCGGATATTCTCAATATCACCTGATATGTTGAAAGATCATCCTCCTCTTCTTACCACGCAACAATTAATGCCATTAATGCAGTAGGTGGTTCCCGCCGATTGCTAGTGCGATGATAACACCTGGCAACATCTAGAGATTTCCATGCAGTAAATCAATGATTAAGATCATTTCAGTCATATTTTGCCCTAAGTGACCAGATGAATGGATTTAAAGTGAATTTACAATGTCATTATACTCTTACCTTGCGAAGAAATGATAAGTTGCAGAGCTGAGTTCTCAAACCCTCATAAGAGCTACCTGTTGAAGCATACAGGTTGCCGAGAACCAGACGTGGGATCAACAACGGTATTTAAATTCATTCCGTAATCATCAACATAATTCAGGAGGATAAACATATCAAGTAAGTAATTTGAAACCTTCCTCCTGTCGTTCTCTGCATATCTAGGTAGTATAATGTCACTAATTTGAGGTTGTATGTTCTGTTTAATATATATATATATACATGATGCTATAAAGGTGTAATGTATGTGCATGCATGATGAGATATCAAATCGTAAGACAAGTTCCTGTTCATTACAAGAAATCATGGGGACAAGAGGTTGTTTAAGTCTGAAGCTGAATTCATTAAACGGATGTTTGCTCAACCTGAGGGTGTGCAATTTAAATATGGAGTTATAGGAGATACACATCAAGGAAGTACAGATTTAGCAGCATGGTTGGCTAAAATGAGTGATGAAAAGAACAACAATACCTTGCTGGACGTCATGTTTGTATCTGGATTGTGGAATGCAGCTAGTTTCCCACATTCCATGGAGGCTCCTGAGTTAGTTATTGAATGTACTAGAAATTATAATCCACACACAAGAAAGGTGGAGAAGCATGGTAGAGTATATGCAGATCTATCTATCAAGGGCCTTGCTGCCACCTTCAATCTACCACTGGGAAAGAAGGTTGTTAGCATGGATTTTAAGAAACTGGAAGTAGAATATGAGAATAATAAGAAGATTGCCAGGAAGAGAATGTACCAATGGAGGGTGAGAAATAGTCCTTATCCTGCAGCTGCCAAATTGCCGGTACATCTGTATAAGTTTGATTTCGATGAGAAATACCAATATATGATCGCCCTACTCAGTCAAGTAACGGGCCAACCAAACGTTGGAAGCTTCAAGGACTGGATGTATGGCATCATCCTGATGTCCTTCTACACAAAGAATAGACCATTGTGGGCCAAGATGATAAGCGATGCCCTGTATGATCAACTTATGAACCTGGGAGGTTCAAAATGTTCTTTTCATATGACAACCTACATAGTTTATTCGTGTGCCTACAAGGGTACATTTGATGCATTGAAAACAGAAGGAAAGATTGGTGGTAGCACCAATGATGCTCACATCTGGGATCATTATCCCTAGCTGCAAAGGCAGAATTACCTCCAGGACTACAAATTAGTAAATGATGCATTTTTAATGCATCTAGTCAGAATAATGGAGGAGGACAAAACTAAAAGATTAAGCATGGAAGCTCAGGAAATCATATACAGGCATGGAGCTTGGTTTATTCAGTATGTAACATTCTCTTATATAAGAATTGAGGGCTTTGAAGGTTAACCTCTCATGCTCCCAAGATACCCCACTAATATAGTAGTTCTGATGGAGTTCATGAGGGAAGTGGCTACAATACTGAATGCTTACAAAGAAAGTAACAAGCTTCCACCAGTATTGTTTCCAGTTACAATGGGCTGGTATATGTGCCCAGATTCTGATAACATTGTATACACCTAAAATTGACATGACTCTGCTTAAATAAATAACTTAAATATTTATTTCATCCTTCGTATTCCTCTATCATTAAATAAATAAATTTATTTATTTATGTGGTTCACTTCCTATCATTTAATTAAATAAACACATTTATTTAATTAATTAAAATCACTTACACCAATTTCATTCTTCTAAAATAATTAAATAATTTTAATTATTTAATTAAGATCTCTTATTATTCCAAATTTAAATAAAATGCAAATTTTATTTAAATAAAATCTAAAATCCTCACAAAATAAAATATATTTCTATATTTTATTTATTCTTCTCAAATATCCACAAAAATAATTAAATAAATCTTTTATTTAATTATGTTTTCTTATCTCTTAGAAAAATCATTCTTATCTTCCAAAAATAACTTTCCTCTTGTCACACAAAAGCAAAACTTTGAGTTACAAAAGCAAAATCACTTTTAAAGCATCTTCTAAAGCAAATCTTCTCTTAAATTAGAAAGTTAAATTATAATTTAAGCAAATCAAATATTATCCTCATCAGGAGAGGAGTTAACTCAACTAAACTGCTTTTGGAATGACATGTGTCCTTCTTCTATTGGATGCACGTTCCTCAATAAGCCTCCTCTGTTGATTCCTTCTTTTCTTCTCAACCATTTATCTTCCCTCACTCTCTTCTATAAATACAACCTTCTTCTCTTCATTTCAAAATCTAGATTTTGTGTAAACTTATGCTGCAGAGATATCGGCGTGCCTTTGGCACCCATACTTCCATTTGAGCATCCTCATTCATAATCCATTTTTGTATTTGAAGCTCATCTTCAAATACACAAGTATCACAGCCATTCACTCTTTGTCATCTTCAAACAAGCAAGCAAGCAAAATCTTCTGAGGACTTTATTATCAAGATCAAAGAGAGATAGGCGAGCTACAGAAGGCGAAAGGTAAAAGGTGAAGGTATCATTGTTTTTAATCTTCCTTTATCTTCATATTTTGTAGGTGTTTGGGTATTTTTATCATTGATTGATTAACCTATTTTTCCCCCTCACAAACATTAATAAAGCCATAGCTGGTTTGACAATGATGCAATTATAGTCTTTCCCTTTGGCTAGGTCATATGATCCATATGGGAGGATGCAGAAGATTACGGGGAAGCCCATCCATCAGAGGAATCTTGAGGATTTCTAGGTAGATTGTGAAGATGAGGCTGAAGCTAGAAGAAGAAGATATCAAAGGCTAACCCTTAACTAGATCAAGAATTTTGACTGCATCTCATTACCTATACAATTGAAGAAGGATGATGGTAAAATAATGGTAGATAAGTATGAGGAAAAGAAGATATACAATGATACAATATCAACACCGGATCTTACCATGCCAGAGGACATTTCCTTAGATCCATTCACAGGTAGAATATTACAGCTGACCCAAGCATGGGTCGATGACCAAATAAATACACTGAAGAAGAAGGGTGTAGCCCTTACAATGGATAATAAGAAGAAAAGGTAAGAAATTCCTGATGATGAGTATGATGATTTCCTGATTGAGAAGAGAAAATCTAAAGGAGAGAGAGCACCACCTCTTGATAAAAGCAAGAGACCTCCAAGAAGTAAGAAAATTGATACTGAACCCAAAGGGGTCATAATTGAAGGAATAGAAATGTCAGCTGAAGGTGCATCAGGATCAAGACAAGCATCAGTATCATTCGCACTACATCCCTTGGATAAACAAAAGGCTAAAAGAATCTAGATGCTAGCTACACAACTTACTAATACATGTGAGGAAGGTCAAACATCACAGAAGAATATAGAGGAGGATATCCCTCTAGATGAGGAGCTTGAAGAAGAAGAAGACCCTACACCCCTCACCAAAAAGAGAAAAGCACCTCAGGTGATGGTATCCACACCTAAGAAATAGAGAACTTCAATGAGAGGTGAAATAAAACAAGATCCCATAATGCTAAGAGGGGCAGGTAGTGAAGTATTCAGAAAAGAGCTACAACATAATATGCCCCTTCCTACCATAGTCAAGTTCAAGCCTGAGAAGGCTGAGGAACAAAAGAAAGAAACCTCAAGAGTAGTACAAAGCGGTCCTATCTCACTAGAGGAGACTGTAGACCTATCTGATGATGAGGTAGTAAAAGATGTCACCTCTCAGAAAATGGAAACCCTTGCTACTAACACCCGCATAACTCCTCATGGAACCCCAGCAGTACAAATGGTGTTAGAAGAAATGAAGTAGGTAGAACAAGAGAAAGAAAAGAGCCCAGAAAAGATTGCACAACAAATAGGGCTGGATGCATTAGTTGATCAGGTGACAAGTCCTACAACAATAGACTTAACATATGTAGAGGATGTAAATCCTAAAGATATAGCAGGTACACCTGAAAGAATAGAAAATGTTGAAGAAGTTAAACAGATGGAAGTGGAGGATAAATCTCCAGGTATGGGTCAACAACAGTAAGAAATATCAACTGAACCTAAAATAGTTGAAGTCTGGCCAAAGGATAGAGAAACCTCAGGAGATAAAGAAACATTAGGTCATGATGACCTAAAGGCTCAAGAGGTAGATACATCAAGTGCATAGCAAGACGCGATGCAAGATCAAGTGGAGGCACCTAAGTCAGATAAAATAATATCCATGGATACCAATGTACCTCAGGATGAGGAAAATACTAAAGTGGATGAGACACCCCTAGAGGAAGTAAAAGATCAAGATCATGATAAACATGCAGATGATTAGCAAGATCACCCTCTAAAAGAAGAGATTCATCAATAAGAGGAAGCATCACAAGATCACCCTCATGAAGAACATCATGAGGAGAAAATAAGGTCACCTTCACCACAAAGGATGATAACAGATACTAGAGATCAAGGTGTACATGATTATGATGGTGGACATCCAGGATCCAGTGACCAAGTTCTTCCCTGGTTAGATCTTGATGGAGCTGAAGAAGTGGTAAATGCCTCTTTGAAGAGGTGGAATTCTTTAGGTACCTCCAGGAAAAAGGTAGATAAGCTACAGATGGAGACCGGGAAGAGGTCATTTCAAATAGAGAAAGCCTTGAGCGCTTTAGATGAAATAAAGAGGATTAATCCTTTGATTCTTATAAATAATCAAGTACTAAACAATAACACAGCCATATTGATTGATATCCGGAATAAAGACATCAGGTTTGAATGTGATGTGCTAAAGAGATGCAACAGTAAACTGAGAAACATCAGTATGAAGCTACATGATATGATGTCTTATGAAGTAGAGGTCTTGGAGACCTCAGAAGGGAAAGTAGAAGGGAAGATTGAAAATCAGGATGAAGAGTTTGCAATTAAAGCTCTACATAGTAATTTCCATCTGGTAGCTGATGACCCTTTGAACCACCTAACATAAGAAGTAATGGATAAAGCAATGAGAATAAAGGTCAGAGTGGAGAGTTATAATGAAACACTGAGTAGCAGGAGGAATAAATTAGAGTCCCTTCGAAGCAAATATCAAATGCATAAACATGCCATCGCTAAAGCAAGAACTCAAGATGGCGGCAAAGTAGAAAAGATTGTGCAAGCATATGAAAATATTAGGATATCCATACAAATCCATATACAAAGAGATAGTCATTAGGAGGATATTGAAATTGATGAAAGTGATGATCATGACAATGGAGATGATGATAAAGAACTTGATGAATAGATGAAGATGCACCATAAAGGGAACACATGCATCAGGTACTTAGGAAAATATGAGTTACCTAGATGGTTGCCAGTTGGCAACCTGTGCCACGTTGAAGGAGTTGACTTAGTCAAATCAAGTATGAACCGTAGATCTTAATAGATAAATCTTGATCATAGATCTATTGTAACTGCTCCCCCACCTTGTTCTATAAAAGGTGCAGGGATGCCTTTTTTGATTCATTCGAAACTTAATTGAAATCTATTTGATGAAACATTCATGGCTTATTTCAAAGTTGTTGTATACATATATGTTCTTGCATACTTAATGAATGAGAAGACTGTTCTGATTACAATACATCATAAATCTTGAGTAATCAGTGTATGAATTCTTGATACATGCTTTGATTTGTTGCATCCCTTGGAGTGCATATCAGCTTGCATGTGTTGTCTTCATATCTTTCCTTTGAAGTTAGCATCAACTGTATCTAGCTGTGGAATGTCCTGGTGAACATATGGTTTGATTTCTTCTCTTCATGACTGTATCTAATGTGTATGTGGCTCAATAACTGAAGGTTCAACATTAGTTTGAAGTATTCTTTTCAATTTCTTTCAATTTTAGAGCATTTTATCATCATAATTGCAAATAATTGACAATCTTAACAAAATAATACAAATATGCAGACATCTCATAGATAACCAAACATATTTAGCATATTTGAGGTTAAAGCATGTCAAAATGATAAATATCATGCAAAGATTTAAAGAAAGAAACACTATTTGAAGCATATCTTGTGTAGAATAACTATCTATGCAGCATCATTATAGGAAACACTATCTTACAGATGAGATTCACGTAAGGCCCCAAAATGGAAACAGCAACACACATCAACCTCTGAGTAACATCAGAAGATTAAGACCTAATCACCAGAGACTTGGGATCATGAATTCTTTGAATTCATCATATCTTTCAAGATGAATAAAGGTTAATGTGTACTTTTATTCTATGTTTGTTTATGACTAACATCATGATCAACATAAATTGGCACTAGAAGGAGGGCCATCCAATTAGAGATTAGAAATTCATCATTAGTAAGTTTATTCAAATTGATGATGCAGACAATGAGGTAATACTGAGAAGCCTTTGAATTTCCAGTCAGTAAGTGAAGATATATAGTTTCAGACTTGCACATGCTAATCCTTTGCAAAGTTTTCATAATTGGTCAAAAATATTGCAATCTTTACAGTAGATCATCATGTATTTGCAAAAATCAGTCTTATTTCAGGTGAATTTGTCCAAGCTTTGACGTATCTTGCTTTAGAAACTCGATATCAACCTGCAAGTGTTACCAAACCTAAAAATCACCTCATATTTGTAGTATAGCTGCAAATATTCTAGAAATACTTGGTCAATTTCCAATCCTGACCATAAATATAGCCTTTGTTGGTGAATTCCAACCGATCTTTACAATAATCTAGCCAATTTTCTTCAAAATCAAGAAATCCTGGCTCACAAGATAAATACCAGGTCTAGATCCAGTGGAATCTTTGACGAATTACCTGTTAGAGGACTCAGACCTAGGACTATAGACATCCATCACACTCTAGGGTCTAGTGCATTAGGAGCTTCACCTGAACGTCTTCCTGTAACACCTATTGGTTTGCAAATACCTACAGGATCACTTGTTCAACCTCAAGTTCAACCTCCTCCGGTTGCAATGTCATTCTTTGCAATAGAGTCATCGTTGACCTTTACCACATATCACGCTTTGCCAAAGAATCCTAACAAACTCTTTCCAAAATATCATCCATATCAGGATGCTGATAATCATATCAGAACTTTCAAAGAAGCATGTTGTAGAGCCAGAATAGAGCATCAAGATGTTGTATGCAAATTATTTCCTTTTTCTTTAGGGGAAGAAGCTTATAATTGGTATATTAGTCTCGGTCAAGGTTCTGTCGAATCATGGGACGTTCTTGAAAAGGCTTTCACTGATAGGTTCAAGGTACCAATAGACCTTCAATGAACTATCACCTATTCGCCACAATCAAAAGATTTGAGGGTGAACCTATTGCCAACTTCAGCGCTAGGTTCTAGAAAATGCTATCTAAATTAGTTACCCCATATGTTGTAGCAGATGCTACTGCCAGGAGTATCTATTATTCAGCTTTAGATCCATTGACTTCCATGTTCATCAAAAGAGCACATCCTAAAATCACAACTTTGACAGGAGCTTTTCAAGAAGCTATCAAAGTCAGTCAGCAGCTAGTACTTGCTCCAACACCAAACATAGCTTTTCCTACACTACCTGGATATCCTACATATCCTTCATAATATCCTAGTGGAGCTATGGTACCTCTGGCAGTCATGCCAACACCATTATAGATATCTCTAGTAAGTATCATGCAACCTCCCAATGGGAATGGCTAGATGCCACAGTATCCTACACAAACACTGACACCTTAGAGCATGGATTAGAACAATAACACTGGATCCTCTTTCTTCAAGCCTCAAATTGAAAATGTAGTGGCTAAAGCTCAGGAGGAGAAAGAAGAAATCAAAGAAATCTCTGCTCAGCTAAGAAAACTAACTACAGAGGTCACTCATCTGAGAAATCAAAACTTCTATTCTCAATCTAATCAGAATAGAAATTATGCCAATGACAGACCTAGTTATCCTAATAGGGGGTACAATAACAATAATTTCAACAATAATGGTGGAAATAATAATAATCCTCAAAGACAGCCTAGAGTATGGAACTCTAGACCAAATAATGGCTCATTACCATCACCTTTAGATAATCAGCCACCTACTGAAGTCAAACAGACTACTAGAGTCAATCTTGCCGAAGCAGTCCTCACCAATTGGTGTAGAATACACAATACAAATGCTCATGCAGAATTGGACTGTCCACAATTTAGAATTGTTGCTAGCATTTTCCAGATAGAAGTGTCTAATAATTCTAGGAATCCACCTCAGGTGGAGGGAAATGAAATTGTTCCTTATGGATATGACTCAGCATTTGTATTAGAAAGTTATACTAATCAACCTCATCAGCAGACTGTGTCATCTCACCAGAATTACAATCTGGCATGTGAAGAATCAGCCATGTCTTTTGAGTCAAATTATGTTTTCCCCTTTGAAGATGAGAATGAGCCATCCAATGAACCTGAAGAGGTGCATGCTTACCAGTAGCAATATCAGGGTAAGCACAATTATAACTTGAGAAATAACTCTAACAGACCTATTGGTCCATTAACCAGTTCCTTGCCTCCAAATAATTTTAACACACCTCCTAATCCCAAGGCAAGTAACAATCTAGGATTTCCAAAGGTAAATGCATAGTATCTATCACCATAGAACACAACATCAAAAGCTGTTAGCCTACCTCATGAATCTGACAAACTAGTCACATATCTAGCAGATGAGATGAAGAAAGTAAAGATCAACTTGTCTCTATCAGAGTTGTTGAAAACTCCTACAATTAAGAAGGCATTCATGAAATCACTAGATGATCCTGCTCCTAGAGAGGAGAGTCATCCCCAAGGTCAGCCTAGCAATAGAGATCATGCTGCTAAAGATAACACTATCAAACATAAAGTGCCAGCTACTGTCCAAGCGGCAGAAACCTCCCACATGACCTTGTACAAGGACAAAAGTGAGTCACCACCTTTCCTCCTTACCATAAGGATGTTTAGTAAGAATTTACACAACTGTTTAGTAGATTCATGTTCATCTACAAATGTCATGCCCTTGTCTATATGCAATGCTTTAGGACTACATTCTGCTAAATCCCTAAAGAAGGTGACACAGGTAGATAAAATAGAAGTAAGTGTAGTAGGGGAGTTAACTCACATTCACATGCAACTGGCATCTAATCCCAGGATTCAGTACTACATCAATATCTAGGTAGTAGACATACTTGATACATATGGAATATTACTCAACAGAGAC
Source organism: Cunninghamia lanceolata (assembly GCA_027924645.1). Taxonomy (NCBI): domain Eukaryota; kingdom Viridiplantae; phylum Streptophyta; class Pinopsida; order Cupressales; family Cupressaceae; genus Cunninghamia; species Cunninghamia lanceolata. Next base: position 2,371,569 of record BSBN01000243.1, read on the forward strand.
TGGTCTAAAACTCTTAATGGATATATGTCTACTAACTTTAGCCACATGTGGTTAACTTGGAAAGGGATACCTAATCAAATAAGAATAGATACTGAGCCTAGAATGAAGCACATGATCACCAAGTATAACAAAACAAATGAGGTCATGTACGTGAATGTTGAACCTAGAGTTTATGCCATTAGACCGTAGACTATTAGGATAGAAGAGATCCTGATGTTTGACTTTCATCATCATGATCATGATCATTAGGAAGACATAATGACTATAGAGCCTAATAGTAATTTCAAGAATGAGAATGAGATAGATCACTTTAGAAATTTTGAGATGCACCTGTCCAAGTAGGTAAAATGTTGTCAATTGTTAAATATATCTATTCATGATGTTTTGATTGATGGTTGGTACAGATTACATGACGAGGCACATTCAAAGAAAACTTGTGAAACATGCTTAGATATGATGAAGCTGGAGCAAACATGCAATGAGGCATCATCATCATCCGAGGTAAGTTCTGCATCTAGTGATGATGATGATACTGATTTTTGTTTGTCTTCTGCAGGAACCACAAAAAAAGTAATAAATCATGATGAAGATCATATTCTAAGAATAGAAGAAATCCTGGTATATGACTAGATAAATGTTAAGAAGAAAGAGAAAATCACCTCAGGGAGTGATTGTTTGATGGAGTCAGATTATGAACTGTCTGATGAAGATGGAGGTAGTAATTTGACCAGATTTGAGGAGTTTTTATCAAGAGAAGTTAGAAAAATGATAGAACAAGGGAAACTTCCACAAGATGCACTGACTGAGGGATAGTGCAGATTGCATGAAGCACCTCATTCAGAAACTGCCTGCTCACTATGTTTACATATTTTAAAGAGACATGTAGCACCTAATTCAGAAGATCATCCTCTTGATGTTGAAAAGAAAGAAGAAGAATCAGCTTCGCAGAAGAAAGGAAAGATGAAATCTAAGAATGCTGAAATACCTAAATTAAAATGGATATCAGGTGGAGTAGCTGCCAGAGCTGCAAAGAGGAAGGAAGGCTTAGCTAAGCCTCCTGCTGAAGATAAGCCCTGGATCCTTAGATTTGATGGATCTAAGTCCAAACAAGGAGCTGGAGTAGGAATTGATCTTATTAATCCATTAGGAAAGTCCTACTTAGCTGCTTACAGATTATAGTTCCCCTGCACTAACAATGTGACAGAGTCTGAAGCTTTGATTCATGGGATACTGTTCGCTCTCAAGAAGAAGGTAAAAATTTTGCATGTCTTTGGAGACTCAGAATTAGTTGTCAGACAGGTAAGAGGAAGTTACTCTTGCAACTATAAGAAATTGTCAAATTATAGACACCGAGTGTGGGATTTGATTGAAGACTTTGATGCATTTAATATCACCCACGTACCTAGAGAACATAACCATAGGGCAGATGCCTTAGCACAGGCCGCTAGTACATTAGAGCCCTTGTCCATATCAGGCCTAAAGAGATTTTTCATAGAATTGGTGTCAGTGCTATCAGTACCTGATAATGTTACTAATCTCCAAGTATTTGATGATGATCAGCATATCCTGGACTTCATCTCCAACAGAGATATATTTGATGCTCAGATTATAGATGAAAACAATATGGAAGATCATGTTTGGGAAGAAGAAGAAATATTAGAGTTGCCTAGAAACAATATTCCCAAAGGAATGATTGAGTTAGAAAGAGCATTTGACCTGGATAACATGTTAAAACAAAAGGATCTTCCAAAAGCTGATGGAGGATAGTATTCACAAGTGAATATTAGACAAAACGATGACAAGAGAAATGTCTTGATTGGTAAGGTTTGCACACCAGAAGAGTTAGAAGGAATAACTCAGGCCCTTAAAGATTACATACATGTTATTGCATGGACTTATGATGAGTTGAAGACATATGACACATCAGTCATAACTCACACTATACCTCTCAAGCCAAATACTAAACCTTTCAGATAGAAGCAAAGACCTATCAATGCTTTGCTTGAACCAATAATTTTTTAAGAAGTCAAGAAACTGTTGAATGCCAGGATCATATTTCCTGTGAGGCACTCCACTTTGGTAGCTAATCTAGTGCCAGTGAGAAAAAATAATGGAGACATTGGGCTATGTGTAGACTTCGGGAAACTGAACAGAGCATCAGAGAAAGACAATTATCCTTTGCCTTCCTTAGATGAAGTTCTGCAGATTGTTAATGGTGCCAAAATGATGTCCTTTCTGGATGGCTTCTCAGGCTACAATCAGGTCATGGTTGACAAGATTAATAGATTAAAAACTGCCTTCACCACAAAGTGGGGGATATTTGCTTATAGACGTATGCCATTTGGGCTGATAAATGCTGGAGCAACATTCCAGCGAGCAATGGACATAGCCTTCAGAGGCTTAATAGGAAAATGCATAGTCATATACATGGATGACTTAATAGTATTCTCTAAAGATAGAGGAAACCATGTAACAGATCTCAGAAATGTGCTGAAAAAATGTGTACAGTATGGAATATCCCTGAATCCTAAGAAATGTATATTTGGGGTAATAACAAGAAAGTTGTTAGGCCACCTGATAATTGAAAATGGGATTATCATTGATCCTGACAGGGTGGAGTCCATTATGAAATTACAGCTTCCAGGAAGCAAGAAAGAGCTCAAATCTTACTTTGGTAAGATAAATTTTGTCAGGAAATTCATCACTGGCTTTGCAGAGATAGTCAGACCTTTAAATGCTATGCTAAAGAAGGATGCCAAGATTGAGTGGACATCAGAAGCAAAAGCAACTTTTGAAGACATAAAGGAAGCTATTTCTGATGCTCTTGTCCTCATCAGTCTAGACTACACCAGAGACTTCTATATTTATTCATTTGCTTTAGAACACACCTCTGCAATAGTGCTAACTCAGAGAAATGAAGAAAAAGAAGAAAAATGAATCGCCTTCATGAGCTATCCTTTTAAAGATGCTAAATTGAGATATGTAGATGTTGAAAGGCAAGCACTTGCTCTGGTCAAAGCAATAAAGAAATTTAGGCATTATATCTTAAGAAGCAAGGTGATTGCTGTGGTACCTAATGCAACAGTGAAGATGCTATTAATGCAGAGTGAGTTTGGTGAAAAAAGGGCTAAGTGGATCACAGTCTTACAAGAATATGACATAGAAATTACACCCATGAAATTGGTAAGGGGACAAGCTCTAAGCCAAATGATATCAGAGATTGATCCAAATATCACAAGTCAGTAATATGTTATCAATGCTAAGGATAATGAAGACTAGTATTTAGATATCAGACACATCCTGATTACTGGGAGATGTCCTCCAAGACTGCAGGCTTCACAGAGAAGAGCCTTGAAGATAAAATCTAAAAAGTATATGATGAAAGGAGGAGTTCTCTTTAAAAGGAATTATGAAGGAATATACTTGAGATGTTTAGAAAAGCTGGAAGCAAGCAAAGTTTTATCAGAGCTACATGACAAGTTTGGAACAGCACATGGCTCATCCTTGGCTACAACACATGCTATCCTCCAAGCAGGATATTATTGGCCTACAATTTTCAAGGATACTGCTGAGCACATTAAATGCTATCATGTATGTCAGGTTGCTACCAACAGAGAGAGATATGCTACACAACCTTTGCAACTAGTGATGGAAGTGCACCTATTTGCACAATGGGGCATGGATTTCAAAGGACCAATTAATCCTCCATCATCATCGAGCCACAAGTATGTTTCAATGATTATTGACTATTGTACCAGGTGGACCGAGGCTGTCAGCACCAAAACCTGTACTACTGAAGATGTCATCAGATTCCTGGAAAGTAATATAGTCAGTAGGTATGGGGTTCCCTATGCTCTGGTAAGTGATAACAGCTCTTCTTTTGCTTCAACCAAATTGTCAAGTTGGGCCTTTGACTATGGGATCATATTGAAGTTCTCATCCAATTATTATCCCCAAGGGAATGGATTGGTAGAATCCACCAATAAAAATTTGCTGAATATCATAAAGAAGTTAGTAGACAAGAACCCTAGGGAGTGGAACACACTTCTAAAATATGCCTTATGGGTAGATAGAACCAGAAACAAGGCTACATTAGGAAACTCACCTTATCATTTAGTGTATGGGGTGGTCCCATCCTCCCTGTTAACCTGAAGATTCCTACCCTGCAGTTTGCCCAAGAGTACCTAGGCATAGACAATAACCAAGAAGTCAGGTTGCTTCAGTTGATGCACCTGGAAGAGAAAAGAAATCAGGCAATTGATCAATTTTCCAAACATCAGGTTGTTGTCAAACGCTGGTTTGAAAAAAGAGCCAAAATTAAAGCCTTCAGGATATCTGATTTAGTCCTGATGTGGGATAAAGCCCATGAGAGGAAAGGAGACCATGGTAAGTTTGATAAATTATGGATAGGTCCCTTCCAAATTTCTGAGATACTAGGAGACAGCACTTTCAGGCTTAAGAATTTAACAGGTGAGGATGTTCCATTACCAGTTAATGGACAGTTCCTCAAACATTATTTTCAAGCCTGAGTCAACTTCATGATAGTCATGTGTATCATAGTGTGCAGTTGTATAGTTGTTTGTACAGTGTTGCTTTGTTGTTTTTGCTTTGTTTGCTTGTTGAGTTTTGTTTTGGTTAGTCAAGATGATGCAACTCATCACCCCAGAAAATAACAAAATTGTTAGGATTCAAGTGATGAGGACACATTCATATATAGGTTATGACTCACTTTGAGAAAGAACTCATGATCAGGTCTGTGATATCCTTTCATTAGGGTGCCTTTTCTTGAGCAAAGTGATTTCTTCACAATGACTCACCTAACAGCCTTGGGTTTGTTGAACACACAAGTATAGGTGTTAAGTGAAAAATCTAAAGGGACTCCCTTGCTACCAATATAATCTCCAATCTAAATTAGCAAGTGACCATACCTTACACACTAAGGTTTCATGATGACATCAGATATATGAAGTATAAATATTGAAAATAAAGAAAAGAAATAAAATTAGGCCATCTGAGTAACTCTACCGAGGCTATAGATGCCTGCTGGAAGTGGGGCTCTACTTAGGGAGATTGTATAGATAACCTTGTCGGGGCTATGGATGCCTGCTGCCAGCAAGGCTCTATCTTGGTTGGCTATGAGGGATGATCTCCAACTATGTAGCTTAACACCAGTTACTCATGTTTTCAACTTGCTTTCAAGATGGGGATAATTAATCATTTGCACACTACTGATCCTTTGTTAGCATTGTTACCATGATGACATTTTATCATTCAGAAAGATTATGATACTTATGCTTGAAGAGATTTAGAATACTATATATGAATGTGATCACATCACTTGAATCATTGGAATTTGTTTGTTTTCTTTGGTGGCAAGTTGTTGTGTGGTTCCACAACACGCCCCATTTTGACTTGACAAAAAAGGGACCCAACTTTTTGTTTGGCTTGGCTTGTGTTTCTGCTTGCTGGCGATCTGGTAAAAGAAAGTAAGGCATATGATCCTACATAAAAGGGGCTGGGTAAGTCATCATGATGATGTAAGTGTTTTTCAAAGTTAATATTTCATGACAAATAACCTCATGATTGGATAGATTACAAAATTTCATGCAGGTTTGCTTTTTGGATCACCCTGATATTCCTTAGGGTGTGAAAGTTATGAATGGTCAAAGTCCTGGTCAAACCTGATATTCAAAGGGAAGGATCATATTTCTTAACAACAGTCATATTATAAAAGATCACCCTGATCCAATTTTATCACTCGATAAATCATGCAATTCACGACATGCACACGTCAATTTTAAGTGGTAGTGATACTTACCCATCGAACAATGTCATATATTTTGCGAGGGTCATATTTTGAATATCACCCTAGAGTCAATTATCCTGATAATGTCATCAAATCTTGAACAACAAAGAATCACCCTGATGATGACATCATCCTCGTCTTTACCTCGAGTAGGTATATTTCTGAATATCACCCCATCTAACAAACATGATGATGATGTCATGGTGCTATAACGATAAATCAAGTCATTATCAGGATGACGTCATCTTGATATTCTGGGAAGAAGGTCACTTTAGTTCGGGGGGGTCATCATAATCGAAACATCTCTCAACATTTCCAAACATCACCTAACATTTAGAACATACCTTGATATTAAAACATAGCTAGATATTCTCAATATCACCCGATATGTTGAAAGATCATACTCCTCTTCTTACCACGCAACAATTAATGCCATTAATGCAGTAGGTGGTTCCCACTGATTGCTAGTGCGATGATAACACCTAGCAACATCTAGAGATTTCCGTGCAGTAAATCAATGATTAAGATCAATTCAGTCAGATTTTGCCCTAAGTGATTAGATGAATGGATTTAAAGTGAATTTACAATGTCATTATACTCTTACCTTGCGAAGAAACGATAAGTTGCAGAGCCGAGTTCTCAAACCCTCATAAGAGCTACCTATTGAAGCATACAGCTTGCCGAGAACAATATGCGGGATCAACAATGGTATTTAAATTCATTCTGTAATCATCAGCATAATTCAGGAGGATAAACATATCAGGTAAGTAATTTGAAACCTTCCTCTTGTCATTCTCTGCATATCCAGGTAGTATAATGTCACTGATTTGAGGTTGTATGTTTTGTTTAATATATATATATATATGATGCTATAAAGGTGTAATGTATGTGCATGCATGATGAGATATCAAATTGTAAGACAAGTTCCTATTCATTACAGGAAATCATGGCGGACAAGAGGTTGTTTAAGTCTAAAGATGAATTTGTTAAACTGATGTTTGCTCAACCTGAGGGTGTGCAATTTAAATATGGAGTTATAGGAGATACACATCAAGGAAGTACAGATTTAGCGGCATGGTCAGCTAAAATGAGTTATGAAAAGAACAACAGTAACTTGTTGGACGCCGTGTTTGTATCTGGAATGTGGAATGCAGCTAGTTTCCCATATTCCATGGAGGCTCTTGAGTTAGTTATTGAATGTGCTAGAAATTATAATCCACACACAAGAAAGGTGGAGAAGTATGGCAGAGTATATGCAAATTTGTCTATCAAGGGCCTTGCCACCACCTTCAATCTGCCACTGGGAAAGAAGGTTGTTAGCATGGATTTTAAGAAACTGGAAGTAGAATATGAGAATAATAAGAAGACTGCCAGGAAGAGAATGTACCAATGGAGGGTGAGAAATAGTCCTTATCCTGCAGCTGCCAAATTGCCGATACATCTATATAAGTTTGATTTTGATGAGGAATACCAATATATGATCGCCCTACTCAGTCGAGTAATGGGCCAACCAAACATTGGAAGCTTCAAGGACTAGATGTATGGCATCATCCTGATGTCCCTCTACATAGAGAACATGCCATTGTGGGCCAAGATGATAAGCGATGCCCTGCATAATCAACTTATGAACCTGGGAGGTTCAGAATGTTCTTTTCATATGACCTCCTACATAGTTTATTTGTGTGCCTACAAGGGTACATTTGATGCATTAACAACAGAAGGAAAGATTGGTGGCAGCACCAAGATGCTCACATCTGGGATCATTATCCCCAGTTGTAAAGGCAGAATTACCTCTAGGACTACAAATTAGTAAATGATGCATTTTCAATGCATCTAGTCAGAACAATGGAGGAGGACAGAACTCAAAGATTGAGCATGGAAGCTCAAGAAATCATATATAGGTATGGAGCCAGGTTTATTCAGTATGCAACATTCTCTTATATAAGAATTGAGGGCTTTGAAGGTCAACCCCTCATGCTCCCAAGATACCCCACTGATGCAATAGTTCTGATGGAGTTCATGAGGCAAGTGGCTACAATACTAAATGTTTACAAAGCAAGTAACAAGCTTCCACCAGTATTATTTCTAGTTACAATGGGCTGGTATATGTGCCTAGATTTTGATAACATTAATAAAGCCATAGCTAGCTTGACAATGATGCAATTATAGTCTTTCCCTTTGGCCAGGTCATATGATCCATATGGGAGGATGTAGAAGATTACGAAGAAGCCCATCCATCAGAGGAATCTTGAGGATTTCTAGGTAGACTATGAAGATGAGGCTAAAGCCAGAAGAAGAAGATATCAAAGGCTAACCCTTAACCAGATCAGGACTTTTCACTACATATCAATACCTGTACAATTGAAGAAGGATGATGGTAAAATAATGGCAGATGAGTATGAGGAAAAGAAGATATACAATGATACAATATTAGCACCAGATCTTACCATGCCGGAGGACATTTCCTTAGATCCATTCACAGGCAGAATATTACAGCTGACCCAAGCATGGGTCGATGAATAAATAAATACACTGAAGAATAAGGGTGTAGCCCTTACAGTGGATAATAAGAAGAAAAGGCAAGAAATTCTTGATGATGAGTATGATGATTTCCTAATTGAGAAGAGAAAATCTAAAGGAGAGAGAGTACCACCTCCTGATAAAAGCAAGACACCTCCAAGAAGTAAGAAAATTGATACTCAACCCAAAGGGGTCATAATTGAAAGAATAGAAATATCAGCTGAAGGTGCATCAGGATCAAGACAAGCATTAGCATCATCCACACTACCTCCCTTAGATAAACAAAAGGCTAAAAGAATCCAGAGGCTAGCTGCACAACTTACTGATACATGTGAGGAAGGTCAGACATCACAGAAGAATATAGAGGAGGATATCCCTCTAGATGAGGAGCCTGAAGAAGAAGAAGACCCTACACCCTTCACGAGAAAGAGAAAAGCACCTCAGGTGATGGTATCCACACCTAAGAAATAGAGAACTTCAATGAGAGGTGAAATAAAATAAGATCCCATAATGCTAAGAGGGGCAGGTAGTGAAGTATTCAGAAAAGAGCTACAACATAATATGCCCCTTCCTACCATAGTCAGGTTCAAGACTGAGAAGGCTAAGGAACAAAAGAAAGAAACCTCAAGAGCAGTACAAAGTGGTCCTATCTCACTAGAGGAGACTGTAGACCTATCTGATGATGAGGTAGTAAAAGATGTCACCTCTCAGAAAATGGAAACCCTTGCTACTAACACCCGCATAACTCCTCATGGAACCCCAGCAGTACAAACGGTGTTAGAAGAAATGAAGTAGGTAGAACAAGAGAAAGAAAAGAGCCCAGAAAAGATTGCACAAGAAATAGGGCTGGATGCATTAGTTGATCAGGTGACAAGTCCTGCAACAATAGACTTAACATATGTAGAGGATGTAAATCCTAAAGATATAGTAGGTACACCTGAAAGAATAGAAAATGTTGAAGAAGTTAAACAGATGAAAGTTGAGGATAAAGCTCCAGGTATGGGTTAGCAACAGCAAGAAATATCAACTGAACCTGAAATAGTTGAAGTTTGGCCAAAGGACAGAGAAACCTTAGGAGATAAAGAAACATCAGGTCATGATCACCTAAAGGCTCAAGAGGTAGATACATCAGGTGTAAAGCAAGACGTAGTGCAAGATCAAGTGGAGGCACCTAAGTTAGATAAAATAATATCCATGGATACCAATGTACCTCAGGATGAGGAAAATACTAAAGTGGATGAGACACCCCTGGAGGAAGTAAAAGTTCAGGATCATGATAAACATGCATATGATCAGTAGGATCACCCTTCGAAAGAAGAGATTCATCAATAAGAGGAAGCATCACAAGATCGCCCTCATGATGAACATCATGAGGAGGAAATAAGAAGGTCACCTTCACCACAAAGGATGATTGTTGTGTGGTTACACAACACGCCCCATTTTGACTTGGCAAAACAGGGACCCAACTTTTCTTTTGGCTTGTGTTGTCTGCTTTCTGGCGGTTTGGTAAAATCAGTCATGTTCATCATCATGTGGAGTCAAGATGAGGTAAGTCCCAATATGAGGTCAGTCTGTCAAAATTCGTATTTCATATATATGACCACATATTCTGAAAGAGCATTAAAATTCATGCAGGTTTGCCTTTTACATCACCCTGATATTCATCAGGATGTGAGAGTTATGAACAGTCAAAGTCTTGGTCAAACCTGATATTCGCAAGAAGAGGGTCATATCTTATAAACTCAGTTGTGCTGTTTGAAGAACATCATCATCATATTTGAAACGTCCCCCCGATAATATCCTGCGGTTCAAATATCTGGACGTCAACTTTAAGTGTTTGCAAGTCTTCCCCGTCGAACGGTCTTTTGTATCGCGAGCATCATATTTTGAGTGTAACCCGATATTCGTTAATATCATCCTGATGCAAAATATCACCCTTGGCAAACATCCTGATGACATCATCTGAATACGATAAACAAAGAAACAAACATCCTAATGACATCATCATCATATTTACATTTCGGCAGGATATTTTCCAAAACATGATCCAGTTCGCGAATATGATGATGACGTCAAGCTCTAAGTTTAACAAGAGCCCCAGATATCCTGATGATCATCATCATCTTGATCTTTCGAGAGGGTTACCTTGGCCGCAAAGGGGTCATATTACATTCACCACCTGATCATCTTCCTTAGGTGACCCGATATTACACTTATCCCCTGATCTTAACTAAACATGACGGTGACGTCATCTTTTGCATTTTAATGAAGCCCGGATATGACGATGATGTCACCATCATATTCCATTCCTCAGCAGCAAGATCATATTTCATATCCTCCTATTTTCCTTCGACATGATGATGATGATGATGTCATTCTTTTCCCCAATATACAGAAGCAAAACATGACGGTGACGTCATCTGGACATTCGGAAGGGGGAGCATCATATTTCCAAAATATCATGCAGATGAAAGTTTTAAGTCTTGCTATCGGCCTTATCTTGAGTTATCATGCCGATAGAACATGTCTTCCTGATGGATGGACATCATCATGATTTTTGGCGTCGGTATAAGTTTAACCGTCGGCTTAATGAAAAATTGTCATCCCGACCGGGTGTAGTCACGCCGATACATACATGATCATATTTGAACCCGATATACAAGGAAATGGGCGGGAAAATGAAATGATGGTTGATCTGAGTGTTTTTTAACGCTGTTTATGTAGTTAGTGCATATTTTCCACAGGTATGAAGCCCGATTGCCTGTAGCTCCACATTTTGAGGCATGTTTAATAAAACGTTTACTTCCTGTTGTTTATCCACATGATGATGAACTTAATGTTTGTCTATTTATTTGCAGGAAGTCATGATGCTGTTAGAGCTGCTGCTGAAGCTAATAATTACAAAGTTGCACATGGAGGCAACATGAACCAGAAGTGAGGAGGATATTGTCAAATATGCTGTTTGCCAGCTGGAGACCGAATCAAATCAAAGATGCTGGAATATTCAGTGCCAGCTGTACATTTGCCAACTGGCGAAGCATGTGCTTTTCATCTGGACCGTTGATTATTATGAGAGGATCCTGATCCTTGGATCATTGTAACTGTTTTCTGGCATTTGTTCTATATAAGAGCCAGATCCTGAGGGAGAGACATGAAGATACACAGACGCATCTGGCGCATTAAAGCGGATTACTGTAGAATCAATTAGGAGATCGGATTACTGAGACTAATGAGGATAGAATTGTTGAAATGTCAAGGTTCTTTCTTCAGATCACTGTAAATGTACCTGTTCTTGAGCATACTGAATGGATATGAAGTTTCAGATTACATCCTGATTGTAAATTTTACGTAATCTTCCTGTTGGTTTCTGGATATGTACTGGTGAATGCTGTGTTCAACTAGAAGCGCTTTCATTTCATTACATGTTGTTATCAACTTTTCCTTTGAAGATTTGCACTAGATCATGCGGATTTGTGGAATGTCCTGGTGAAGTATGATTCTAGTTTCCTTCTTTTCATTGCATGTATGGGAGCTTGTATGTGGATCAGTGATCTAAGTCAAGTAGTTTTGGGAATCTTGTTCTTTAACCCTTTTTCTTTTTTTTAATTTCATAAATTCATCACCATAACTGCAAATCATGATAAATAACAAGCAGAATAGAGAAATATGCTGAAATCCCATAGGTAACTGAAAATTATTAGCATCTTTGAGTTAAATGCATGTAGTATTGAAAATATCATGCAAAGAATCATAAATAATGGTAGAAATCATGCAAATACCAGCCTGTAGACACATTATTTGACTAAATTCACAGTGCAGAAGTAGAATTGTTGGAGATTTATGCAGAGCAAGCATATAGAGCAGGATATTTGAAGAAATAATGATGAACTTTGCAGAAACACGTAAGGCCCCTGAATGGAAAACAGCAACACACATCAACCACTGAGTAACGTCAGTAGATTAAGACCTAATCAACAGAGACTTGGGATCATGAATTCCTTGAATTCATCGTATCTTTCAAGATGAGTAAAGGTTGTTGTGTAACTTTTTTTCTATGTTTGTGAATGACTAACATCATGACCAACATAAATTGGCGCTAGAAGGAGGGCCCGACCAGAAGATCACGCTCATCATCAGTATTTTCAGGTTTGATGATGTATAAGAGTAAGGTACCCTCAGATCGTCTATGAATTTTAGTAAATTTCGTAAATATTTGCTGTGACAAGATTGTATATGCACATTCTATGTAAAGATTTCCAGATCTCACATGAATATTGCAAGCTATACAGTAGATCTCTCTGAATTCACTAATATCGGCTAAAGATGCGTAAATTTGTTCAAGCTTTGAGAATTTGAGCCTTAAACACTTGAGATCTTGTGCTACGGGTCAGGATATCCCAATATACTGTCACATTTGCAGTATCTTCGCAAATATTTCGTAAATATCCAGTCTAATTTACCTTTTAACTGCAAATATCACCTCATCCGGTGGAATCCAGCCAATATTTGCAAAGTTTCAGCCAATTTGCCTCCAAATCGAGAAATCCTGGCTTACAGGATAAATACCAGGTCTAGACCTAGTGAAGTTTTTGAAGAATTGCCTGTTAGAGGTTTCAGACCTAGGACTGTAGACATTCACCATACTCCAGGATCAAGCGCGTCTAGAGCTTCACTGGGACCTCCTCCTGTAACCCCTGTCGGTTTGAAAATACCTTCCGGTATATCCGCGACACCTCCTGTTCAAACCCAGGGTATACCTTTAGTTCAACCTCAGCCAACTGCACCACCAGTTCAGCCCCCTCAGGCTGCAATGTCTTTCTTTGCAGCGGAGTCACCCTTGACTTTTACTGCATATCATGAGTTACCAAAGAATCCAGACAAACTTTGTCCAAGGTATCATCCTTATCAAGATGCTGATGATCATATCAGGACATTTAAAGAAGTGTGTTGCAGAGCCAGAATAGAACATCAGGACGTGGTGTGCAGATTATTTCCTTTTTCCCTAGGGGAAGAAGCTTATAATTGGTTCATTAGTCTTGGCCAAGCTTCTGTCGATTCATGGGCTGTCTTAGAGAAAGCCTTTGTTGACAGGTTCAAAGTCCCCATTGATCCATCCATGAATTACCACATGTTTGCCACAATCAAAAGATTTGAGAATGAGCCTATTGCTAATTTCAATGCTAGGTTCCAGAAAATGTTGTCCAAGCTAGTTGCCCCATATGTGGTGACTGATGCTGCTGCTAGGAGTATCTATTATTCAGCCCTGGATCCATTAACTTCCACGTTCATCAGGAGAACGCATCCTGAGATCACTACTTTGACAGGAGCTTTTCAAGAAGCTATCAAGGTAAATCAGCAGTTGATACTTGCTCCTACTCCAAATATAGCATTCCCTACTTTGCCTGGTGTACAATCACAATATCCAGCACAATATCCTGCAGCTTATCCTTCACAATATCCTGCACAATATCCAAATGGATCATTGATGCCCCTAGCAGTCATGCCTGCACCTTTGCAAGTACCTCCATTGAGTATTATGCCTCCTCCTAATGGAAATAGCCAATTGCCACAATATCCTGCACATGCTCAGACACCTCAGGGTACAGATCTATCCAACAATAACCATGGATCTTCTTTTTTCAAGCCTCAGACCGAAAATATAGTGGCCAAAGCTCAAGAGGAGAAGGAGGAAATCAAAGAAATTTCTGCTCAACTCAGAAAACTCACCACAGAAGTAACACATTTGAGAAATCAAGGGTTTTATTCGCAGTCAGGTCAGAATAGGAGTTATTCCAATGACAGACCAAACTACCCTGACAGAGGATATAACAACAATAACTTCAACAATAATGGTGGAAACAATAATAATCCTCCTAGATAGCCCAGAGTGTGGAACTCTAGGCCAAATAATGGTTCATTACCATCACCCCTAGACAATCAGCCTCTTGGTGAAGCCAAACAGACTACCAGAGTCAATCTTGCTGAAGCAGCCCTTACCAATTGGTGCAGGATTCACAATACAAATGCACATGCAGAATTAGATTGTCCACAATTTAGGATTGCTACCAGCATCTTTCAGACTGAAGTGTCTAATACTTCTGGAAATCCACCTCAAGTAGAAGGAAATGAGATAGTTACTTGTGGATATGACTCCGCTTTTGTGTTAGAAATGTACACAAATCAAACTCATCAGGATTATAATCAGACATGTGAAGAATCTGCCTTAACCTTTGAAACAAACTATGTCTTCCCCTTTGAGGATGAAAATGAACCTGCAAGAGAGCATGAGGAAGTACATGCATACCAGCAACAATATCCTGGTAAGCACAATTATAACCTGAGGAGCAATGCCAACAGACCTACTGGTCCATTGACATCATCTCTACCTCCAAACAACTTCAACACACCTCCTGATCCTAAGGCTAGCAATAACCCTGGGTTCCCTAAGGTGAATGCTCAATACTTGTCTCCTCAAAACACAGTAACAAAAGTCGTAAATGCACCTCAGGAGTCTGACAAGTTAGTCAGCTATTTGGCTGATGAAATGAAGAAAATCAAGATCAGCCTGTCCTTATCTGAGCTATTGAAAACTCCCGCCATCAAAAGGGCATTCATGAAGTCACTAGATGATCCTGCTCCTAAAGAGGATAATCATCTTTCAAGTCAATCCAATGGCAAAGATCATGCTGCTAAAGATAACTTTATCAAGCCCAAAGCATCAGCTACAGTCCAAGCCGCTGAAACCTCCCACATGACCTTGTATAGAGATAAAACTGAATCACCTCTGTTTCTCCTCACTATAAGAATGTTCAGCAAGAACTTGCACAACTGTTTAGTTGATTCAGGAGCCTCAACGAATGTTATGCCTTTGTCAATATGCAACGCATTAGGACTGCATCCTGCTAAATCCTTAAAGAAGGTCACTCAACTGGACAAGACAGAAGTAAGTGTAGTGGGAGAAGTCACTCACATTCACATGCAGCTAGCATCTGATCCTCGGATCCAGTATTACATTGACATTCAAGTAGTTGACATACCTGATACATATGGGATGTTGCTTAGCCGAGACTGGTCTAAAACGCTTAACGGATATATGTCTACAGACTTCAGTCACATGTGGTTACCATGGAAAGGTATACCTAATCAGATCAGGATTGATGCTGAGCCTAGGATGAAACATATGATCACGGAATATAACAAAACAAATGAGATCATGTATGTAAACGTAGAACCTGGAGTTTATCACATTAGGCCGCAAACTGTTAAAATAGAAGAGATCTTGATGCTGGATGTTCATCATCATCATGATGATGATTATCATGAGGACATGCCGAGTGTGGAATTTGATAATGATCTGTTGTGTGGTTACACAACACGCCCCATTTTGACTTGGCAAAACAGGGACCCAACTTTTGTTCTGGTTTGTGTTGTCTGCTTTCTGGCGGTTTGGTAAAAATGGGTCAGGTGCATCATCATCATGAAGGTCAGGATGAAGTTGGTCATCATCATGAGGTCAGTGTGTCAAAGTTCATTTTTTGTTTCTATGACCTCATAGTTAGAAAGAGCTTGAAATTCCATGCAGGTTTGCCTTTTACATCACTTGAAAATTCGTCCATATGAGGGAGTTATGCATAGTCAAAGTTTTGGTCAAACCTGATATTCACATAAAGAGGGTCATGTTTTATAAACTCAGTTTTGCTGTATGAAGAACATCATCATCATATTTGAAACGCCCCCGATAATATCCTGAGGTCGAAATATCCGGACGTCAACTTTAAGTCATAGTAGGTTGTCCCCGTCGAGCGGTCTTTTGTATCGCGAAAGGTCATCATCATGATCTTGGTCTTTCACCCGATAAAAATCATGCAGTCCCAATATCCGGACGTCAATCTTAAGTGATAGTGTGTTTTACCCGTCAAGCGACCTTGGGCACATTGCGAGCATCATGATATTTAAACATCACCCGATATTATAATATCATGCTGATATTATAATATCACCCTACTTAGAAAATCCACCATCTGCATATTTTGCATACGCACGTCAAAGTCCTGGTGATCATCATCATCTTGATCTTTCAAGGCAGGATCACATTTCGTAATATCCTCCTGATCTCCTTTTGCGTGATCATGATGATCACCTTATCTTTCAAAAGGGAGAGTGATATTCCATTCCCAAGTCATGTTGTCAAGATCATCATGATCTTGTTCGTCTACCCTACATTTCGTAATATCCTCCTGCCGAGAAATATAACCTTGTGCAAATATCCTGGTGACGTCATCCTGACCTGATAAACGAAGAAGTAAATATCAGGATGACATCACCATCACATTTCTCCTTCAGCAGGATATTTTCCAAGGCATGATCCTGTTCGCCAATATGACGATGACGTCATGTTCTAAGATTAACAAAGGCCCCGGATATCCTGATGACGTCATCTGGACATTCAGCAGGATCATATTTTAAATCACCTAGTGCGGATATGATGATGATGATGATCATCATCCTAATCTTTCGAGAGGGTTACCTTGGCCGCAAAGGGGTCGCATTACATGCACCACCCGATCATCCTCCTAAGGTGACCCGATATTACATTTATCCCTTGATTTTCACGAAACATGACGGTGACGTCATCCTTTGCATTTTAATGAAGCCCGAATATGACGATGACGTCACCATCATATTCCTTTCCTTAGCTGCAGGATCATATTCCAAATCCTCCTATTTGTCTTCATCATGATGATGATGATGATGTCTTTCTTTCCCCAATATGCAGAAGCGAAACATCCTGATGTGCTTTTCATCAGAGCATTCGGAAAGGAGGAGCATCATATTTCATGATATCCTGCAGCTAGATAGAAGACATAGGGTTGGTCATCATCATGATTTTTGGCGTTGGTATAACTGTTGCAATCGGCCAAGTCTAATATTGTCACCCTGATCATATGTGGTCACACCGATGCGAATATGATGATGACCCGAAACATACAAACAGAGCATGCAAGGCCGGATTTGAAATAATTTGTTAAAAGCGGTTATTTCCTTGTATATTTTGACATACATGATCATATTTGAACCCGATACACATGGAAATGGGCGGGAAAACATGAAGCGTTTAGAAATTTGAAAGCCCGACTGCCTGATTTTTGGTCAACGATGGTTGACCTGGTTGTTTTGATGCTGTTTATGCATTTAGTGCATTTTTTCCACAGGTAAAACCTGATTGCCTGTAGCTGCACATTGGGAGGTATGTTTAATAAAATGTTTACTTCCTGTTGTTTATCCACATGATGATGAACTTAATGTTTGTCTGTTTATTTGCAGGAAGTCATGATGCTGCTGCTGAAGCTGAGCATTGAAGTCATGATGCTGCTGCTGAAGCTGAGCATTGAAGTCATGATGCTGTTAGAGCTGCTGCTGAAGCTGAGCATTGAAGTCATGATGCTGCTGCTGAAGCTGAGCATTGAAGTCATGATGCTGTTAGAGCTGCTGCTGAAGCTGAGCATTACAAAGTTGCGCATGGAGGCAACATGAACCAGAAGTGAGGAGGATATTGTCAAATATGCTGTTTGCCAGCTGGAGACCGAATCAAGTTAAAGATGCTGGAATATTCTGTGCCAGCTGTACATTTGCCAACTGACGAAGCATGTGCTTTTCATCTGGACCGTTGATTATTATGAGAGGATCCTGATCCTTGGATCATTGTAACCGTTTTCTGGCTTTTGTTGTATATAAAGGCCAGATCCTGAACATTAAAGAGAGATATACATTAGAATACACAGACGCATCTGGCGCATTAAGGCTAATTACTGTAGAATCAATTAGGAGATCGGATTACTGAGACTAATGAGGATAGAATTGTTGAAATGTCAAGGTTCTTTCTTCAGATCACTGTAAATGTACCTGTTCTTGAGCATACTGAATGGATATGAAGTTTCAGATTACATCCTGATTGTAAATTTTACGTAATCTTCCTGTTGATTTCTGGATATGTACTGGTGAATGCTGTGTTCAACTGGAAGGGCTTTCATTTCATTACATGTTGTTGTCAACTTTTCCTTTGAAGATTTGCACTAGATCATGCGGATTTGTGGAATGTCCTGGTGAAGTATGATTCTAGTTTCCTTCTTTTCATTGCATGTATGGGAGCTTGTATGTGGATCAGTGATCTAAGTCAAGTAGTTTTGGGAATCTTATTCTTTAACCCTTTTCCTTTTTTCAATTTCATAAATTCATCACCATAACTGCAAATCATGATAAATAACAAGCAGAATAGAGAAATATGCTGAAATCCCGTAGGTAACTGAAAATCATTAGCATATTTGAGTTAAATGCATGTAGTATTGAAAATATCATGCAAAGAATCATAAATAATGATAGAAATCATGCAAATATCAGCCTGTAGGCACATTATTTGACTAAATTCACAGTGCAGAGGTAGAATTGTTAAGAGATTTATGCAGAGCAAACATCTAGAGCAGGATATTTGAAGATAATGATGATGAACTTTGCAGAAGCACGTAAGGCCCCTGAATGGAAAACAGCAACACACATCAACCACTGAGTAACGTCAGTAGATTAAGACCTAATCCACGGAGACTTGGGATCATGAATTCTCTGAATTTATCGTATCTTTCAAGATGAGTAAAGGTTGTTGTGTAACTTTTATTCTATGTTTGTGAATGACTAACATCATGACCAACATGATCCAGATAATGAGAATGAAATAGATCGCTTCAGAGATTTTGAGATGCATTTATCTACTCAGGTAAAACGTTGCCAATTATTGAATATACCTGCTAATGACATTTTGATTGATGGATGGTGCAGATTACACGGCGAAGCACACTCAGAAAAGACTTGTGAACCATGCTTAGACATAATGATACTGGAGCAGACGTATAGTGAAGCATCATCATCATATTCTGAGGTGAGTGCTACATCTGATGATGATGATGATACTAATTCTTATTTGTCTCCTGCAGGAACAGAAGAGTCGACAGATCATGATGAGGATCATATCCGGAGAGCAGAAGAGGTCCTGGTGTCGGATCTGATAAATGATGCGAGAAAAGAAAAGATCACTCCTGGTAGTGATTGCTTCATGGAATCAGATTATGAGTTGTTTGATGAAGATAAAGGCAGTGACCTGACGAAGTTCGAAGAATTTCTGGTAAAAGAAATAGAAAAGATGACACAACAGCGTAAATCTCCCCAGGAGGTTTTAATTAAAGGTTGGTGTAGGCTGCATGAGGCACTTCACTCAGAAACAACTTGCTCACTATGCTTACATATTTTGAAGAAGCATGCAGCTGTATGTGCTGAACATCATCCTCCTGCTGAGATGGAAGAGAAAATAGAAAAGCCAGCAGGCTCACCAAATAAAGGAAAGAAGAGACTTGAGGATGACATCCCCAAGTTAAAGTGGATATCAGGCGGAGCAGCAGCCAGAGCTCCAAAGAAGAAAGGAAGTTCAAGTAAATATCATGCTGAAGACAAATGTCCTGCTGAAGATAAGCCTTGGATCTTAAGGTTTGACGGATCCAAATCCAAGCAAGGTGCCGGGGTAGGAATTGACCTTATTGATCCATCAGGGAAGTCCTACTTAGCAGCTTACAGACTACAGTTCCCCTGCACCAATAATGTCGCAGAGTATGAAGCTCTGATTCATGGAATGTTGTTTGCCCATAAGAAGAAAGTGAAGATCCTGCATGTCTTTGGAGATTCAGAACTGGTTGTGAGACAAGTAAGAGGAATTTACTCTTGTAATTATAGAAAGCTATCAAATTACAGACATCATGTGTGGGACCTGATTGAAGACTTTGATGCCTTTAATATCGTTCACGTACCAAGAGAACAGAACCAGAGGGCAGATGCACTTGCGCAGGCCGCCAGTACGTTGGAACCGCTGTCTATATCTGGTCTAAAGAGATTTTCAGTAGAATTGGTGTCGGTACCTTTAGTACCTGACAATGTGACTAATCTCCAGGTGTTTGATGATGATCAGCACATCCTGGACTTCATATCAAATAGAGACATATTTGAAGCTCAGATTATAGATGAGAATGGTATGGAAGATCATGTCTGGGAAGAAGATGAGATATTAGAGTTACCTAGCAACAGAATTCCCAAAGGTATGATTGAATTAGAAAGAGCCTTTGATCTAGATAATATGCTTAAACATAAAGATCTGCCTAAGGCAGATGGAGGTCAATATTCACAGGTGAATATTGGACAAGCTGATGACAAGAGAAATGTCTTATTGGGTAAGGTTTGTACACCTAAAGAGTTAGAAGGAATAACTCAGGCCCTTAAAGATTACATACATGTAATTGCATGGACTTATGATGAGCTAAAGACATATGACACTTCTGTCATAACTCATACTATACCTCTCAAGCCAGATGCAAAACCTTTCAGACAGAAGCAGAGGCCAGTCAATGCTCTGCTTGAGCCAATCATTCTTGAAGAAGTCAAGAAATTGTTAAATGCCCAGATG
This sequence comes from Cunninghamia lanceolata, assembly GCA_027924645.1. Lineage (NCBI taxonomy): Eukaryota > Viridiplantae > Streptophyta > Pinopsida > Cupressales > Cupressaceae > Cunninghamia > Cunninghamia lanceolata. The sequence goes on from BSBN01000243.1 coordinate 2,392,394, forward strand.
ATATTTCCTGTGAGGCACTCCACTTGGGTGGCGAATCTTGTGCCGGTCAGAAAGAAGAATGGAGACATCAGATTACGTGTAGATTTCAGGAACCTGAACAGAGCATCAGAAAAAGATAATTATCCTTTGCCCTCTTTGGATGAAGTTCTACAAATTGTGAATGGAGCCAAGATGATGTCCTTCTTGGATGGTTTTTCAGGATACAACCAAGTAATGGTAGATAAAATTGACAGATTAAAAACTGCCTTCACCACAAAGTGGGGTATATTTGCATATAGACGTATGCCATTTGGACTTATAAATGCTGGAGCTACATTCCAGCGAGCAATGGACATAGCCTTCAGAGGCTTAGTAGGAAAATGTATAGTCATTTACATGGATGACCTGACAGTATTCTCCAAGGAAAGAGGAAATCATGTTGCTGATCTCAGAAGTGTACTGAAGAAATGTGAAGAATATGGAATATCTTTGAATCCTAAGAAGTGCATATTTGGAGTCACAACAGGAAAATTACTAGGCCACCTGATCACAGAAGATGGAATTATCATTGATCCTGACAGGGTGGAATCTATTATGAAGTTACAACTTCCAGGAAGTAAAAAGGAACTTAAATCTTATTTTGGTAAGATAAATTTTGTGAGGAAGTTCATCACCGGCTTTGCTGAGATTGTCAGACCACTAAATGCCATGTTGAAAAAAGATGCACAAATTGAGTGGACACCAGAAGCTAAGGCTGCCTTTGAAGATATAAAGAAGGCCATTTCAGATGCTCCTATCCTCATTAGTCCAGATTATACAAGAGATTTCTACATCTACTCATTTGCCTCAGAACATACTTCTGCAGCAATGTTAACTCAAAGAAATGAAGAGAAAGAAGAGAAACCAATTGCTTTCATGAGCTATCCTTTCAGGGATGCTGAGTTGAGATATGTAGATGTTGAAAGATAGGCACTTGCATTAGTCAGAGCAGTAAAAAAGTTTAGACATTATATACTGAGAAGCAAAGTGATTGCTGTGGTACCAGATGCAGCAGTAAAGATGCTGCTGATGTAGAGTGAACCCGGTGAAAAAAGAGCCAAATGGATTATTGTATTAAAAGAATATGACATGGAGATCACACCCATGAAGCTGGTAAGAGGACAAGCTCTGAGCCAGATGATATCTAAAACTGATCCAAACATCATCAGTCAGCAGTATGTGATCAATGAGAAAGACAATGGGGAATGGTATTCAGACATCAGGCACATCCTGATCACCGGAAGATGTCCTTCAAGAATGCAAGCCTCACAGAGAAGAGCCTTAAAGATAAGATCCCAGAAGTATATGATGAAGGGAGGAACCTTGTTTAAGAAGAATTATGAAGGGATATACTTGAGATGCTTAGAGAAACCAGAAGCAAATAAAGTTTTAACAGAGTTACATGACAAGTTTGGTACTGCACACGGATCAGCATTGGCCACAACACATGCAATCCTCAGAGCAGGATATTACTGGCCTACAATTTTTAAGGACACGGCTGATCATGTTAAATGTTGTCATGTTTGCCAGGTTGCTGCCAATAGAGAGAAATATGCTGCACAACTGTTGCAGCCAGTGATGGAAGAGCGCCCATTTGCACAGTGGGCAATGGATTTCATAGGACCGATCAATCCTCTGTCTTCCTCAGGCCATAGGTATGTCCTAACGATTACTGATTATTGTACCAGATGGACTGAGGCTATCAGCAGCAAAACTTGTACTGTGGATGATGTCATTAAATTTCTGGAAAGCAACATTGTCACCAGGTATGGAATTCCTTATGCATTAGTAAGTGATAATGGTTCTGCCTTCATTTCCACCAAATTGTCAAGTTGGGCTTTTGATCATGGGATCATACTTAAGTTCTCATCCAACTACTATCCCCAGGGAAATGGATTAGTAGAATCCACCAACAAGAATTTACTAAGTATAATAAGAAAATTGATAGAGAAAAATCCCAGGGAATGGAACTCATTTCTGAAATATGCCTTATGGGTAGACAGAACTAGAATGAAAACCGCATTAGGAAACTCACCCTTCCAACTAGTATATGGGGTAGATCCTGTCCTCCCTGTAAACTTGAAAATTCCTACTCTGCAGTTTGCCCAAGAGTATCTAGGCGTAGACAGTAAACAGGAAGTCAGGTTGCTTCAGTTGATGCATCTGGAAGAAAAATGAAGTCAAGCGATTGACCAATTTGCAAAACATCAGGCTGTTGTCAAACGCTGGTTTGACAAGAGAGCCAGAATTAAAGCTTTCAGGATATCCGATTTAGTCCTGATGTGGGATAAAGCCCATGAAAATAAAGGTGATCATGGTAAGTTTGATAGATTATGGATAGGTCCCTTTCAGATTTCTGAAATTTTAGGAGATAGCACTTATAGGCTTAAGAACCTGACAGGTGAGGATGTCCCTTTGCGAGTCAATGGACAATTCCTCAAACATTATTTCCAGGCCTGAATGACTTCATGACAGTCATATGTATCATATTGTATATTTGTATAGTTGTTTGTATAGTTTGTTTGTTGTTGTTGTTGTTTTGTTGGTTGGGACCTTGTTCTGGTAAGTCAGGATGATGCACTTCATCACCCTAAGAAAATAATTAAATTGTTGGGATTTAGATGATGAGATCACATTTAAATATAGGTTATGATTCATTCTAAGAAGTGTTCATGATCAAGTTTATGATGTCTTTTCATCAGGGTGCTTTTCTTGGTCAAAGCGAATCCATCACAATGAAACACCTAACAGCCTTGGGTTTGTTGAACACACTAGTATAGGTGTTAAGTGAAAAATCTAAAGGGACTCCCTTGCTACCAATACAATCTCCAACCTAAAGCTGCAAGTGACTACACCTTGTACAAATGAGCTGACATGATGATATCAAATATAAATTTTTAAAGGAAAATCAAAAAAGAAATAAAATTAGGCCATCTAAGTAACTCTACCAGGGCTATGGACGCCTGCTGGCAGTGGGGCTCTACTTAGGGAGATTGTATAGATAACCTTGCCGGGGCTATAGACGCCTGCTGGCAGCAAGGCTCTATCCAGGTTGGCTATGAGGGATGATCTCCAACTATGTAGTTTAACACCAGTTACTTATGTTTTCAACTTACTTTCAAGATGAGGATAATTAATCATATGCACACACCTGATCCTTTGTTAGCTTTATCACCATAATGAAATTTTATCATTCAGAGGATTATGATGCCGACACATAGACAGAATTAGAACACTATAGATAAATGTGATCACATCACTTGAATCATTGGAATTTATTTATTTTCTTTGGTGGCAAGTTGTTGTGTGGTTACACAACACGCCCCATTTTGACTTGGCAAAACAGGGACCCAACTTTTCTTTTGGCTTGTGTTGTCTGCTTTCTGGCGGTTTGGTAAAATCAGTCATGTTCATCATCATGTGGAGTCAAGATGAGGTAAGTCCCAATATGAGGTCAGTCTGTCAAAATTTGTATTTCATATATATGACCACATATTCTGAAAGAGCATTAAAATTCATGCAGGTTTGCCTTTTACATCACCCTGATATTCATCAGGATGTGAGAGTTATGAACAGTCAAAGTCTTGGTCAAACCTGATATTCGCAAGAAGAGGGTCATATCTTATAAACTTAGTTGTGCTGTTTGAAGAACATCATCATCATATTTGAAACGTCCCCCTGATAATATCCTGCGGTTCAAATATCTGGACGTCAACTTTAAGTGTTTGTAAGTCTTCCCCGTCGAACGGTCTTTTGTATCGCGAGCATCATATTTTGAGTGTAACCCGATATTCGTTAATATCATCCTGATGCAAAATATCACCCTTGGCAAACATCCTGATGACATCATCTGAATACGATAAACAAAGAAACAAACATCATGATGACATCATCATCATATTTACATTTCGGCAGGATATTTTCCAAAACATGATCCGGTTCGCGAATATGATGATGACGTCATGCTCTAAGTTTAACAAGAGCCCCGGATATCCTGATGATCATCATCATCCTGATCTTTCGAGAGGGATACCTTGGCCGCAAAGGGGTCATATTACATTCACCACCTGATCATCTTCCTTAGGTGACCCGATATTACACTTATCCCCTGATCTTAACTAAACATGACGGTGACGTCATCTTTTGCATTTTAATGAAGCCCGGATATGACGATGACGTCACCATCATATTCCATTCCTCAGCAGCAAGATCATATTTCATATCCTCCTATTTTCCTTCGACATGATGATGATGATGATGTCATTCTTTTCCCCAATATACAGAAGCGAAACATGACGGTGACGTCATCTGGACATTCGGAAGGGGGAGCATCATATTTCCAAAATATCATGCAGACGAAAGTTTTAAGTCTTGCTATCGGCCTTATCTTGAGTTATCATGCCGATAGAACATGTCTTCCCGATGGATGGACATCATCATGATTTTTGGCGTCGGTATAAGTTTAACCGTCGGCTTAATGAAAAATTGTCATCCCGACCGGGTGTAGTCACGCTGATACATACATGATCATATTTGAACCCGATATACAAGGAAATGGGCGGGAAAATGAAACGATGGTTGATCCGAGTGTTTTTTAACGCTGTTTATGCAGTTAGTGCATATTTTCCACATGTATGAAGCCCGATTGCCTGTAGCTGCACATTTTGAGGCATGTTTAATAAAACGTTTACTTCATGTTGTTTATCCACATGATGATGAACTTAATGTTTGTCTGTTTATTTGCAGGAAGTCATGATGCTGTTAGAGCTACTGCTGAAGCTGATAATTACAAAGTTGCACATGGAGGCAACATGAACTAGAAGTGAGGAGGATATTGTCAAATATGCTGTTTGCCAGCTGGAGACTGAATCAAATCAAAGATGCTGGAATATTCAGTGCCAGCTATACATTTGCCAACTGGCGAAGCATGTGCTTTTCATCTGGACCGTTGATTATTATGAGAGGATCCTGATCCTTGGATCATTGTAACTGTTTTCTGGCATTTGTTCTATATAAGAGCCAGATCCTGAGGGAGAGACATGAAGATACACAGACGCATCTGGCGCATTAAAGCGGATTACTGTAGAATCAATTAGGAGATCGGATTACTGAGACTAATGAGGATAGAATTGTTGAAATGTCAAGGTTCTTTCTTCAGATCACTGTAAATGTACCTGTTCTTGAGCATACTGAATGGATATGAAGTTTCAGATTACATCCTGATTGTAAATTTTACGTAATCTTCCTGTTGGTTTCTGGATATGTACTGGTGAATGCTGTGTTCAACTAGAAGCGCTTTCATTTCATTACATGTTGTTATCAACTTTTCCTTTGAAGATTTGCACTAGATCATGCAGATTTGTGGAATGTCCTAGTGAAGTATGATTCTAGTTTCCTTCTTTTCATTGCATGTATGGGAGCTTGTATGTGGATCAGTGATCTAAGTCAAGTAGTTTTGGGAATCTTGTTCTTTAACCCTTTTTCTTTTTTTTAATTTCATAAATTCATCACCATAACTGCAAATCATGATAAATAACAAGCAGAACAGAGAAATATGCTGAAATCCTGTAGGTAACTGAAAATCATTAGCATATTTGAGTTAAATGCATGTAGTATTGAAAATATCATGCAAAGAATCATAAATAATGTTAGAAATCATGCAAATACCAGCCTGTAGGCACATTATTTGACTAAATTCACAGTGCAGAAGTAGAATTGTTGGAGATTTATGCAGAGCAAGCATATAGAGCAGGATATTTGAAGAAATAATGATGAACTTTGCAGAAACACGTAAGGCCCCTGAATGGAAAACAGCAACACACATCAACCACTGAGTAACGTCAGTAGAATAAGACCTAATCAACAGAGACTTGGGATCATGAATTCCCTGAATTCATCGTATCTTTCAAGATGAGTAAAGGTTGTTGTGTAACTTTTATTCTATGTTTGTGAATGACTAACATCATGACCAACAATGATAACAGATACTGTAGATCAAGATGTACATGATTATGATGGTGGACATCTAGGATTCAGTGACCAAGTTCCTCCCTCGCTGGAAAAGGAGATAAGTACAGAACCCAATTTTGAAATTCAAGAATTTGATATATCTACATTGTTTTCAAAATCTCTAATAAAGCCTAAGAAGAAGGCAAGATTAACTTCTGCCATTAGAAGAGGTCCTGATACAGGTAGAAGAACTGCCCAAATAGCACTCCCCACAGTCAAGAAGGAAAGAGGTAAGATTACTCTGGAAGAATTCCAAATTACCAAAGTAGATCTAGGATTTGCCAATGAAGACCAAGAAGGTCAAGAGGGAAAAGACATTATTGATTCTTTGACCCAGAAGATAAAGAGAGAGAAGGAGAAAAATAAGCAGCATAAAGAGCATATTGCTCAGCTGCATGCCTATATAAAGGGGTTAATTAACCCTAATGATACATCAAGTGATCGAGCAGTCCCATAGACTGCAATTTCTTAGGAGGAAGTCAACAGGTTGAACCTTATGACACATGAATCAGTAATAATGTTAAAATGGATGACATTTATCCTTGATGGAGCTGAAGAAGTGGTAAAAGCCTCTTTGAAGAGGTGGAATTCGTTAGGTACCTCTAGGAAAAAGTTAGATAAGCTACAGATGGAGACCGGGAAGAGGTCATTTCAAATGGAGAAAGCCTTGAGCGCTTTAGATGAAATAAAGAGGATTGATCCTTTGATTCTTATAAATAATCAATTACTAAACAATAACACAGCCATATTGATTGATATCTGGAATAAAGACATCAGGTTTGAATGTGATGTGCTAAAGAGATGCAACAGTAAACTGAGAAACATCAGTATGAAGCTACATGATATGATGTCTTATGAAGCAGAGGTCTTGGAGACCTTAGAAGGGAAAGTAGAAGGGAAGATTGAAAATCAGGATGAAGAGTTTGCAATTAAAGCTCTACATAGTAATTTCTAGATGGCAGCTAATGACCCTTTGAACCACCTGACATAAGAAGTAATGGATAAAGTAATGAGAATAAAGGTCAGAGTGGAGAGTTATAATGAAACACTGAGCAGTAGGAGGAATAAATTAGAGTCCCTCTGGAGCAAATATCAAATGCATAAACATGCCATCGCTAAAGCAAGAACTCAAGATGGCAGCGAAGTAGAAAAGATTGTGCAAGCATATGAAAATATTAGGATATCCATGTAGATCCATACACAAAGAGATAGTCATTAGGAGGATATTGAAAGTGATGAAAGTGATGATCATGACAATGGAGATGATGATAAAGAACCTGATGAATAGATGAAGATGCACCACAAAGGGAACACATGCATCAGGTACTTAGGAAAATATGAGTTACCTAGATGGTTGCCAGCTGGCAACCTATGCCATGTTGAAGGAGTTGACTTAGTCAATCAAGTATGGACTGTAGATCTTAATAGATAAATCTTGATCGTAGATCAATTGTAACCGCTCCCCCACCTTGTTCTATAAAAGGTGTAGGGATGCCTTTTTTGATTCATTCAAAACTTAATTGAAATTTGTTTGCTAAAACATTCAAGGCTTATTTCAAAGTTGTTGTATACATATATGTTCTTGCATACTTAATGAATGAGAAGATTGTTTTGATTACAATACATCATAAATCTTGAGTAATTAGTGTATGAATTCTTGATACATGCTTTGATTTGCTGCGTCCCTTGGAGTGCATATCAGCTTGCATGTGTTGTCTTCATATCTTTCCTTTGAAGTTAGCATCAACTATATCTAGCTGTGGAATGTCCTGGTGAACATATGGTTTGATTTCTTCTCTTCATGACTATATCTGATGTGTATGTGGCTCAATAACTGAAGGTTCAACATTAGTTTGAAGTATTCTTTTCAATTTCTTTCAATTTCAGATCATTTTATCATCATAATTGTAAATAATTGACAATCTTAAGCAAATAATACAAATATGCAGACATCCCGTAGATAATCGAACATATTCAACATATTTGAGGTTAAAGCATGTCAAAATGATAAATATCATGCAAAGATTTAAAGATAGAAACACTATTTGAAGCATATCTTGTGTAGAATAACTATCTCTATAGCATCATTACAGGAAACACTATCTTACAGATGAGATTCATGTAAGGCCCCAAAATGGAAACAACAACACACATCAACCTTTGAGTAATGTCAAAAGATTAAGACCTAATCACTGGAGACTTGGGATCATGAATTCTCTGAATTCATCATATCTTTCAAGATGAATAAAGGTTAATGTGTACTTTTATTCTATGTTTGTTTATGACTAACATCATGATCAACATGTCTCTTCTAATTTCTATTCCTAGAATGTACCTAGCTGCCCCCAAATCTTTCATTTCAACTATGCTAACAACTAAGATTTAAAATCATAAATCATATTCTTACCCTTCCCAATGAGCAACATATCATCAACATACAGTGCAACAATGAGAATACGATCGCCATCAAATTTATAATACACACAGTGATCCGATTTCGATCTCACAAATCCAATTGACAACACAAAGGCATCAAACTTCAAGTACCATCTCCTAGGGGATTGCTTCAAACCATACAAAGACTTTTTAAGTTTGCAAACCAAATTTTCTTTACCTTTCACCATGTAATGCCCTGGCTGTGACATGTAGATTTCTTCCTCCAAGTCACCATGAAGGAAAGTTGTCTTCACATCCATTTGTTCTACCTCCAAGTCATAAGCTTCTGGGAGAGACAACATGAATTGAATGGATGTCAGCTTTGCAATGGGAGAGAAGATCTCACCATAATCTATCCCCTCCACTTGTGAATACCCCTTTGCAACCAATCTGGTCTTGTACTTCTCAACACTGCCATCTGCACCAATCTTCTTCTTGAACACCCATTTGCATCCAATGGGTTTCCATCCAGGAGGCAAAGGCACCAAGTCCCAAGTTTGATTCTTCCAAAGAAGCCATTTCTTCCTCCATACCTCCTTCCAAGAACCTACATCCTTCATATCCAAAGCCTCTGATATAGTTCTAGGTTCATCACTGTTAGTGATTAAAGCATAAGCACAACTAGAATCAAGCAATGTAAAACCAAACCTTTCAGTTTGCTTTCTAATCCATGTAGACCTCCTCAAGAGTTAAGGTTGAGGTTCAGCTTCTTCCTCTGAGATTTCAAAGCTGCTAGAGCTCTCCTCATCATTAGGTCCAACATTGTCTTTCTGTTCAGTCTTTTTAGGGGTGAGAGGAAACTGAAAAACATCCTCTTTCTTTTCTTTTTCTTTTGGCTGCAAAACAGTGGAAGAAGGTGTAAGCTCTCTGAAGATGACACTTCTGCTATACAACACTTTTTCAGCCACGGGATCCCAAAGCTTGTATCCTTTCACACCAACACCATATCTGATGAAGATACACTTAACAGCTTTGTTCTCCAACTTTGACCGCTTCTCCCTAGGCACGTGTACATATGCCTCACAACCAAAAACATGAAGATGCCTTACTGAAGGCTTTCTACCAGACCACACCTCCATGGGTGTCTTTCCAACAAGAGCTGATGTAGGAGATCTATTTACCAAATAGCAAGTAGTGGCAATAGCTTCAGCCCAAAACTTTTGTTCTAGACCAGCTCCACTAAGCATACTCCTAGCCTTCTCCATCAGTGTTCTGGTCATCCTCTCTGCAATTCCATTTTACTGCGGGGTGTATGGAGTTGTCTTATGCCTTTCAATCCCAAGTTCCTTGCAATACTTATCGAATTCCGTAGAACATAACTCACCACCATTGTCAGTTCTCAAACATTTAATCTTTTTACCAGTCTAATTTTTAGCAAAGGCTCTAAACTCCTTAAACTTGCTATAGACTTCAGATTTGCTTCTGAGAAAATAAATCCATGTCCTTCTACTGTAATCATCTATAAAAGATACAAAGTATACATATTTTGATAATGAACATTAATAGAACCAAACACATCAGAATGAATAAGGTCCAACACACCAAAAGACTTATGAGAACTTGAGTAAAACTGAACACGATTTTATTTTCCATAAATGCAATGTTCGCAAGAGTCAAACTCAAGATTACAATCATATAACCCCTCAATGAGATTCTTATTTTTCAGGGTACATAGAACCTTCTCACCAATGTGGCCAAATCTCTTATGCTATCACATTGTCTTTTATGTAGGAAGTTTAACTTCCAATGCATGATTACAACCATCAGGACTAGAAATAATAGATTTCTTCACTGCTCATTCAGATGGTGGGGATGAAGTGACTGCTGCCCTCTTCCTTGATTCAGAAGAACTATTGCATTGTGAAATGCATGCTTCCAACTAAAATAGAGTACCTCACTGAGTACCCTTAGCAAGTACCATAGATCCTCTAGTCATCTTGCATCCTTCTTTCAAAAAGACAACCTGCACACATGTATCATTCAAACTACTTACAGAAAATAGGTTCCGTGCTAATCCTGGGATGTGCATAACCCCAAAGATCCCCTTCACTCGACCATCAGAGAATCAGATAGAGACTCTTCCACTGCCAACGATCTTCAGATGAGAGTCGTCACCCAGATACACCTTTCCACCATCAAACTCCTCATACTTAGTGAACCAGTCTCGATGTGAGGTCATGTGGAATGATGCACTAGAGTTGATTAGCCACACATCATCAGATGCACGGGTTGCCAAGGCTGCGATGAAGGCATCACTGTCATCTTGAGATTTGTCAAAATTTGAATCAGGAGCTTTCTTCTTTTTCTTCTTCTCCTCTTTGCATTCATTTTAGAAATGCTCGGTCCTACCACAGTTCCAATAAAGAGCCTTGGACTTTCCAGGAGATTTGGATCTCCCACGGGATTTGGATCTACCCTTCTCATCTTTCTTGTCCTTCTTCTTCCCTTTCTCCTTAGGTCTTCCATGAACTGCAAGGGCCTCTTTATCTACCTCAGAAGACTTTCTCCGCATCTCTTCAGACAACAGTGAAGAAACCACCTCTTCCATTTTGAATGTGGATGTGGTACTTCTGATTTCCATGACAAGATGATCCCATGAGTCTGGTAGAGAACAAAGCAGGGTCATATACCAATCCTCCTCCTCCATCTTCACACTGATAGATGTTAATTATGCAACCAGCATGTTGAAGGCATTCATATGTTCAGCAACGGATCCTCCATCCTCCATACGAAGAGAATACAACTTCTTTCTCAGAAAAAGTTTATTGACTAGGGATTTATCTTGATACACATCCCCCAACGTCTTCCAAAGGAGTTTTACAGTAGTCTCCTCATGGACATTTAACAACACAAAATCAGCAAGACTAAGTCTTATGAGACCCTTAGCCTTCTGATCCTTTAGATCCTAGTTAGCTTGTGACATTGTAGCTGGTTTAGTTGCACTCACACTATCCCAAAGGTCTCGGTCAACTAACATGTCTTCCATCTTGAGCTTCCACAGCTCAAAATTACTACCATTGAACTTCTCTACTTCAAACCTTCCTGATGTGCTTGCCATCTCCTTGCTGCAATAAGATACAAAATGCTCTACACAGACTCCCACTCAACCTAAGATTAGCTCAAAAAACCCCTACCCAACAACTAGGACCAAAGGTGATCAAGTTCTGATACGAATTGAAAGGAAGCTAGGTGTGCGGAAAACGCTTCCTACACTAATCTAATGAGGAGAGGGCTATGTAAATTCAAATTTATCCTAGCTATTATAGCAATGTTAAACCATTAACATGAGATATTGCAGTAAAACACAGGAACCCAAATGTTGATAGAAGAAGAGAGACAAGGATTTACGGTGGGGAAAACCCTTATCGGGTGAAAAACCCCAACACTTAGAAACCTACACAATGTATTAACAAATCTGAAAGAATGTTTACAATACACTTGCAATGCAAGTTTCAATGGTCTTCAACACTCATGTTTGGAGTCAATCTGGCAGCATAATAGTACCTATGAACCTGTGATACAATCTCCAAGCACCTGTATATATAAGAAATGTAAGGCAAAATTGGACCTTTCTTGAAATGGGCATCCAACATGGCATCTTGGACCAAAACCCATGCCTAGGGACAGTTGGTCAACATTGTAGAATGTATCTGACACTTGTCCACAGCTCTCATCCCAAAGGGGTGGCCTATTTCCAAAATGGGCTATGACATATGCTCTTACGACATTTAAGACCATCATAGAATTTGTCATAGCGGTTACAACTTATAGCTGTAAAAGAATCTGTAATACACATGCTATAAACAGCGTATTCTCTTACATGTCATATTTGACCTTGGGGTGCCCAAATATGCCTTTTTTAAATATGCTTCATGACACATGTCATCACCTGTCTTACAACCTTCTATTTCTGACTCTTACATGTCATAGATTCGTCATAGAAATCCATCATAACCGTTTCAGTCAAACATTCCTTACACAACATAGAAGATGTTGACACATGGCAGAATATTCCTACCACTAAGTGGGACGCCTATCTCCTCATGTGAGGACAAAACAACAAGTTGTCATAATCCATGTAGGATTGACACATCACCGTGCCACATCCCACAATATGACAAAGTGGAATTTTCAAATGTTTACAATATAGGCAATTAAATAATAAATACAAACATTACAAATGTAGAGAATTACCAAGGTTGAGACACCTTAATTCCCAACACTTCTTCTACTCAATGCATCAACAACTTTGTTTGATTTTCCACTCCTATGCTTCAACACAAAAGTATAACTCTGCATGAACTCTACCCACCTCATATGTCTCTAATTCAACTTACCTTGACTACATTCAAATATTGCAAAGCTTGATGATCTGTATACAACACAAACTCCTTAGGCAACAAATAATGTCTCCATTTCTTCAAGGCTTGAATTATGGCATAGAACTCTTAATCATAGACTAAATATCTCCTCCTTGCATCATTCAACTTCTCACTAAAATAAGTTACAGGTCTACCTTCTTGACTTAACATTGCTCCAATTGCATTTCCACTAGCATCACAATCAACTTGAAATACCTTATTAAAATTTGGTAATGCCAAAATAGGTTGTGTTAAGGGAAAATTGGATTTCAAATGAATAATCAATAATAATCAATATCAAGTTACCCAAAACTCAATGAAATGGTGAACAAAGAAGATTCAAATAAACAATGAACAACAAAGCAAACCTCCTTCAATTTGAAGCTTCCATTGATTGCCTATCACAAATGATCTTGTCTATGAATATGGCCCTTAGAAGGTGCACTTCCTTGCTATGATTCCAAGATGTTCAAATGGGAATGGCTATGATAGTTTCTCCATGAAGATGAGCTTCACAAAAATGATAGTAGTGCATAGTAACGAGCGTGATCACAACAATAAAGGAATTGGTGCCAAAGGTGTGCTGTAATTCCTACAGAGTAACAATACTTAAAGCTTGGATGAATGAAATGGAGGAAGAGGTTTCAATTTATAGACTTGAGAAAATGAAGATCAACGGTATAGAAAGAATGAGAAGATTGATGGTATAGAACGGTTGAGGAACGTGCGCGAATAAGAAGAAGACAAGTGTCACACAAAAGTTATTTTATTTGAGTTAACTTCTTTCTTTTCTAAAGATAAGACATGCTTTTCATAATTAGAAAGCTTTTTCTAATTTAAGAGATATTGATAAAGACAAAGTTGATTGAATCAGTTAACTCAACTTGAGATTTGCTTTTGCATGATTTGAGAGAAATTAAATTATAAATTATTTAATTTTGTGTGCATGGAGAAGAAGACTTATTTTTAGAAGATTTGGAAGATATTTGAAGATAAGAAAGCAAATTAAATAAATAAATTTATTTAATTGTTGTGAATGATTTGGAAGAATAAATAAAATATTTGATTATATTTTATTTTTAGAGATAGAGAGGATTTAAATAAATTTGCTTTGATTTATTCAAATTTGGAAGAACTATTTGACTTTAATTAAATAATTAAGAATTATTTAATTGTTTGGAAGAATTTAATTAAATAAAGGATTTTATTTAATTTTGACTTTAGAAGAGGTAATTTAATATTTTGATATTTAATTAATTTAGAGGAATGTGAATCAAATAAATAAATTTGTTTATTTATTTATTGATAGAAGAATTAAAATGAAATAAATATTAAGAATATTTATCTAGACTGAGTCATGTCATTTTTAGGCATATACAGGTTGCTCTATCACTTTCTGCTTCAACAACTCAAAACTTTTATTTGCTCTATTTGTCCATTTGAAATCCTTTCTATCACCTCTCATTGTCTCTGTCATAGGGTTGCAAACTATACTAAAATTTCTGATGAACTTCCAATAGAAACTAGCCAATCCATGAAATGATCTAACTTCTTCAATGCTCTCTGGTGTAGGCCATTCAATAATTGGTTTAACTTTCTCATGGTCCATCTTTAATCCTTCCGTAGAAATCACAAATCCCAAATATACCAACTCTTCCTTCATGAAACTACACTTCTTGATGTTTATCAACAATTTCTCTTCTCTTAACCTCTGCAAAACTTGTCTAATATGCCACAAATATTTCTCTTTTGTTTTACTGAAAATTAGAATATCATCCAAGTATACAATCACAAAATTACCCAATAATTTCTTCAATACTTCATTCATCAATCTCATGAAAGTACTCGGTGCATTTGTCAATCCAAAGGGCATCACTAACCACTCCTACAATCCTTCATTTGTCTTAAAAGTAGTCTTCCATTCATCTCCTTTTCTGATTCTAATCTGATGGTATCCACTCTTCAAATCTATCTTTGTGAAATATCTTGTTCCACTCAAACAATCCATGATATCATCCATCCTAGGTAAAGGAAATCTATACTTAACTGTGATCTTGTTTATTGCTCTGGAATCAGTACACATTCTCAATTCTCCATATTTATTAGGTGCTAACACTACAAGTATTGCACAAGGACTCAAACTTTCTCTAATCAAACCTTTCCTCAACAACTCTTGTATTTGTCTATTCAGTTCTTCATTCTCTGCTAGTGTCATCTAATGTGCTGCTTTGTTAGGCAAACTTGCTCTAGGTATAAGATCCATGTGATGACTAATACTCCTTATAGGTGGAAATCCATCAGGTACATTATCTGATATGATGTCTTCATATTTTCTCAGCAAATCTCTTATCTCCTCTGGTTGTGATTCTTCAGTCTCTTTCTTCAATGTTTTAGGCTTTTTAGGAATCAAGGCATAACACATATTCTCATGTCTCAAACCATCCAAAAATTTCCTTCCATCTACCAAATAGATTCTAGCATTTCCACATACCACATATTTAGGATCATCCTCCAAAGGAATCAAATTAATTCTTTTCCCATTTGCTGTTATAGTATATGTGTTCTTTCTCCCATCATGTATAGCTTTTCTATCATACTCCCAAGGTCTACCCAAAAAGATATGATATACATCCATAGGTATAATATCACACAAGACTTCATCATGATAAGATCTAATATGAAATTTCACGAAACACTATTCACTCACCAGCACCTTATGATCATCCTAAGTCCATGCTATCTAATATGGCATAGGGTATTTCAATCTTTCCAACTTTAGCTTAGTCACCATCTCCTCTGAAACTAGGTTATCTGAACTACCACTATCAATTACAACTTTACAACACTTGCTTCTGGATTTACATCTAGTTCTGAGCAAATTTTTCCGTTGCGGTGGTTCCTCATTTGTTTCTATTTGAAATAGTGCTCTCCTCATTACCAATGATTCTCCTTTCTTTGGTTTACCAATAGAACAGGGTTACCTAGTTCAACAAGTTCTTCTTCAACATAGGCTACTCTTCCACTATTTTATGTCCTCTTATTTGTACTACCATGATTACATTCAAATGCCTATGTCCTTCACCTCCACACTTGAAACAAGTACCTTTGAATGTTCTCTTATCAAATCCTCTTCCTTTTCTTCTATACCCTTCATTCCGGTATGAATTATGTTGGTGATTGTTTTGATGTAATCATAACAATTAGTTAAAATTCACATAAAATAAACCAAAACTGACTTGAAAGATATGAAGGAATCGGTTAAGATTCACTTAATCCCAAGTTTAATATGGTCAGGTCTTGACCTATTGGGCAAATTTAGTTGGTTGATGTGAAGCTCTAATGTTCAAGGGGCCTTACATGATTTAAGGTTTCTTTTTGGTTAACTGGACTCAAACTATGCAAAAGATTAATAAATGTCAATATGTTGTTCATTCCTTTTGCATAAACTTATACTTGTGCTACAAAACTTTAAATAGTCTTCTCAGATTATTGCAGCTTTCTCCTCTTAAATATTTATGAAAACTGTCTATTGTTAACTCTGTTATGCATGCTTCTTTCAAAAATGAGACAAATTTCCTTTAAATTTCTACGTTTTAGGCTAAGTATTTCAGATGGGTTGGGAAAAGTTAGAAAGAACTAATCTACACTTCATTCACTCTATTCGAAGGATTTAATTGTTATGTTATGCACTTTATAAATAATACAACAATTTGACCAAATCCACAGACAAAACCTTAAATGTATATTCTGAGCATTTTCACAAACATACACCTAAGATTGCAAGCTCTAAGAGAAAATTGTTTCAAACACAAAGAAGAGTAGGAAAACACTCAGAAGATAGATGCAGAATTTTAGATTCAATTGTATTAGAAACAGATAGTCACATATGATTTACAATGTCGGAATGACTCTTAGCTTCATTGATCAAACTATAGAAAACTTACAAGCTTTACAGATACAGTAAGGAAGCTAGATGTTCCACGCATTCCTTATTGCAGACACAGGTGACCTCCTTCATATACTTCTAAACTCAAAGGTCCCTCTTTTCTAAATGCTATTCTCTACAAGAATCTACTGCTACAAATTTCTAAGTAGCCCCTGTGTAAAGTTTTACAGCGTATCAAGGCACAATATATAGACTTTTTTGATTGTCCTCAATACAGCCCAAAAAACCCTAGTTTAAACCCTGGTTCAAACCTTTGGTTACAGTATTAAATGCTGGTGAACCACTTTCCCAAAATACCTCTGAGCATCCATCAAATCTGGGTGAAATATGCCCTCTTGGAAAGCCTAGCAGGTTAACAATAACTTCTGTTGTCTACTATGATGATGCCTTCAGCTGCATTTTGTCTTTTCATTTGAAGACCCTTGACTTCCTTGTCCTTTATCCTTATTTTCTCCTACTCCTGAGATCTGATTTCCTCCCTATGATGTCATTGCCATCAAGTTTCAACTCCTCTCTCAACTACAAACCTGCAAAAAAGATGAGCAATAAGTATCACTTCACTTAATAAATAGTAGGAAACTGAAACATCTATCAAATCAAGGCATGACTGTGCGATGTGTAGAAATCGGGCCCAAAAAAATGCCTCAAAAATGAGTTCAAAAATGCTATCGCTCTGCCTTTTCCCGCCCATCGGTGTGAGATATGTCGTCGGTGAGAACAAAAATTGCTTGGCTGATTTCCATTGTTTCGGTGTGAGTTTCACTGAAATAGCCCTAGTGGCCTGTGTTCCCCTCTTAACGGTATGACATCACCCATCGGTGAAAGCCTAAAGTGTTGCTCCGATTGTTATTCGTTATGCCGATGTCTCCGATATTGGCGTGAGTTATGTCTATCGACATGAGTTCAAAAAGATGGGCCGATGTTGAAAGTTATGCCGATCACTATACCATCGGCCAAATTATACCTGAGGAAAGTTCATCAAGGAGATAATACCTTTTGGTGTGAAAATTTCAAACTCAGCCGATCGGTTAAGCTATACTGATGGCAATACATATGTGACCCCCCTTTGATCAACTAAGTCTTTTTCCTTTGAAGACCCTTGGCCCTGTCATCAGCGTGAGATTACCCAATCAGTGAAAGATTATCATTTCATTCTGATCGCTATGTTTCACTGATGGGCCCATATCCTTCTATCAGCATAAGTCTCCCTATTGGCGAAGGCTTAGAATGTTACTCTGATAGTTATTAGTTTCGTCGATCACCCTTTCATCCCTCTATCTTATCAGTGTGAGATTCCTTATCGCCAAGAGAAAACCAAACACTGCCGATACTGAAAGTTATGCCGATGAGCTTTCTTTGGCGAGAAACTTCCCTTCGAGGAGACAATTTCAAACTCCACCGATATCAAATGTTATACCGATGAACTCAAGCACTTGCATCCCCGGATATGCAAGTGGGAAATATACAACATTTTAATTCATCCCAACTTCCCCTTCATGTCCGCACAAAGTATATTTCGTTGTAATGTTATAATGTATGCATGAAATATAGATTGTGCCAAACATATAATGTTTTACCATTGTATAGTAACTCTTTGGGTCTACCATTGTATAAGTGCATTGTATACTTCCTGCAAAACATACAATCATGAGATACAAAGTGGGTCTGAAACATCAATTCATTTCAATCTAAAACCACCCTATATGTATATTTCAAAATTTTAACCCGATGCCTACAAAGAGAAGGACCTATAACTAACTTTGTATCATGCAAAACTTGATCTACAAACCTGAATGTTCATTTGACCTTAAATAATCATAACTTGCAAAATATGGTGAATTTTAAGACGGTTCAAAAAGCAACCCTAGCTCATTTTCCACAAGAAATCCAACCATATCATGCACTGGTACTGAAAATGCATTTTTCTCTATTTTTTTTAACAAAGTTTGCAAATTTTGACTCCCCTTTTCCCTTTACCACCAAACAGAACGACAAACCCAAAGTGAAAAAAGCAAAGCAACAGCAAGGGTCCTCATTTTGCTAAGGAGTAAAATGGGGCATGTTGTGGACATCACAACAACTAGCAACCAAACAAAACAATCAAATTCAAAGCATTTAAGAAAACTAGATGAAATAAATCCATAACTTCTAACTATCTTTCCTGTAAATCATTATTCAACTTGAGACTTAAGGTATTCAATAAGGGTGTATGAATTTTCATTTTCAGTTTAGGTGTGTGCAAGTGATTAATTATCCTCATCTTGAAGATCGGTTGAACAAACCAGTGATTGACATTAGCCTACGTAGTTGAGGATATTCCCTTATAGCTAACCGGATAGAGCCTTGCTGCTAGCGAGCGTCCATAGTCCCGACAAGGTTATCGTTACAATTCTCCTAAGTAGAGCCCTACTGCCAGCGAGCGTCTATAGCCCCGGTAGAGTTACTTAGATGGCTTAATTTGGATTTTTAGTATAATCCACTTTATTTACTTATATTATTAGTTTTATATTCTATTGCTTTTGATATTTGATAGGAATTTCTCAAGATATAGCAATTTGTAACTCTAAGACGCAAGGAATGAGCACTTGCTGCTATTAAGCTAAGAATTGTAATGGTAGCAAGGGTGACCTCATATTTTTCACCTAATAACTACACTGGTAGGTTCAACAAACCCAAGGATTTTAGGTGTGTCATCGTGAGAAACCTCTCTGAATTCTCAATCACATTTATTGAATACAAAATTTCAGAAGCTAGACAACTCTCTACATTCATGATAGTTACAACAAGCTATGCATAAATTGCAAATGATTAACCTGAATATTCTAAATTTTATATTGTCTTGAATGGTTGTTAGTTTGCTCCCTAATACTCTAAAGTAAAACAAAGATCCCTACTAAGGAGAAAAAACAACCAACCAAACAACGGACTGTACAAACAAAGCAAAAGAAGACAAAACTGTACAAACAACTAACCTACAAAAGAAAACAACAAAAACGAAAAAAGAAAACAAAGCAAAAACTATACATTACTTACACCATATTACAGAAGAAAAAGGACTGCCCTTTACCTCAGGCCTGGAAGTAGTGTTTCAAATGTTGGCCATTAACTGGTAATGGCACATCTTCCCTTGTCAAGGTCTTGAGTCTAAATGTATTGTCTCCTATTATTTTAGATACTTGCAATGGACCTAACCATAGTTTGTCAAATTTGCCATGATGTCCTTTCTTTTCATGTGCTTTATCCCAGCACAACACTAAGTCTGATATCCTAAATGTCTTGACTCTTGCTCTCTTATCAAACCACCTCTTAACTACTGCTTGGTGTTTGGCAAACTTCTCGATGGCTTGACCTCTTTTCTCATCTAATTGTAACATTTGTACTATCATGGCTTCCCTATGATTATCAAAGCCAAAGTACTCATTGGCAAACTTCCAGATTGGTATTCTTAAGTTCACTAGAAGTAGGGGATCAGTCCCATAAACTAAATGATAAGGTGTACTACCTAAAGCTGTCTAAACTTGGTCCTATCTACCCATAATGCATATCTTAACAGGGTATTCCACTCTCTAGGACTCTTTGTGATTAGCTTCTTGATTATGTCTAATAAAATTTTGTTCATAGACTCAGCTAATCCATTACCTTGAGGGTAATAATTTGAAGAAAACCTTAAAACAATCCCATATTCAAATGCCCATTTAGAAAACTTTAAAGAGAAAGCAGGGCCATTATCACGTACTAATGAATAGGGAGTTCCAAACCTGGTGATGATGTTTTCTTCAAGAAACTTGATAACTACATCAGTTGTGGAGAATTTGTAGTAGGTAGCCTCAGTCCACCTTGTATAGTAGTCTGTCACTGTTAGTATGAACTTGTGTCCTATAGAAGATGGAGGATTGATGACTCCAATAAAATCCAGGCCCCATTGTGCGAATGGTCTTGATTCAATCACAGGTTGTAGTGGATTGGCTTGATTTCTTCCCTTGTCTACTGCAGTCTGACAAGTGTGGCAACTTTTAATGTGACTCTCAGTATCTTTGAACATTGTAGGCTAGTAATAGCCTGCCATCAATATCTTGTGTGTTGTAGCTAGATGGGAACGATGGCCGGTTCCGTACTTGTCATGTAGCTTTGTCAACACTTTATCTACTTCAGTTTTGTTTAGACATCTCAAATAAATTCCATCATGGTTCTTCCTGAATAGAAGACCTCCTTGCACCATATATTTTTCTGCTTTAATCTTCAAAGCTCTCCTCTGAGAAGCTTTCATCCTATTTGGGTACTTTTCAACTATTAGAAAAGTATTTAGATCACCATACCAATTTGATGCATCATGGGGATTCAACACATACTGCTATTTTATCAAATCTGGATCTGTATTTGCTATTGTTTGTACCAATGCCTGCCCTCTAACTAGCTTCATGGGAATGATTTCCATGTCAAACTCTTGCAGCATGGTGATCCACTTGGCTCTCTTTTCTCCAAGTTCATTCTGCATCAGCAACATCTTTACTGCTGCGTCTGGCACTATGGCTTTGATCTAGCTACGCAAAATATAATGTCTAAATTTTTTCATGGCCCTTATTAATGCAAATGCTTGTTTCTCAGTGTCTAGATACCTCAATTGTGCATCCTTCAGAGGTGTGCTCATGAATGCGATGGGCCTTTCTTCATTGTTTTCACCTTTCTGTGTCAAGGAAACCACGACTGAATGAGAGGATACGAAGGAGTATATGTAAAATGGGCTTGTGTAGTCTAGACTTGCCAATACAGGAGCATTAGAAATTGCCTCCTTGATATCTTCAAATGCAGCCCTAGCCACAGGCGTCCACTCCATCTGCGCATCCTTCTTCAACATGGCATTTAATGGCTGCACGATCTTTGCAAAATTTGTGATAAACTTCCGAACAAAGTTAATTTTACCAAAGAATGATTTCAACTCTTTCCTACTGTTTGGTATTTGTAATTTTTTTATTGATTCTATTCTATCTGGATCAACCGAAATTCCATCTTTAGAAATGACATGGCCTAATAATTTACCTTTAGTTATGCCAAATATACATTTCTTAGGGTTAAGGGAAATTCCATACCTCTCACATCGCTTAAGTATTTTTCTGAGATCTTCAGCATGAGTGGATGTATCCTTGGAATACACAGTTAGATCATCCATATACACAACAATGCACTTACCTGATAACCCACAGAATGCAATGTCCATGGCTCTCTAAAAAGTGGCACCTGCATTAATCAGACCAAAAGGCATTCTCCTATATGCATAATTTCCCCATTTACATGTGAAGGTGGTTTTCAATCTATCTTCTCTATCAATCAAGACTTGGTTATAACTTGAGAAACCATCTAAAAAAGACATCATCCTTGCCCCATTTACTTCTTGCAATACTTCGTCCATTGGAGGCAGAGGATAATTATCCTTTTTAGATGCTTTGTTTAAATTTCTAAAGTCTACGCATAACCTGATGTCTCTATTTTTCTTCCTCACTGGTACTAGGTTAGCAACCTAGACTGAATGTCTAAGTGGGAAAATTATTCCAATAGACAACAATTTTTTAACTTCCTCAAAGATTAAAGGCTCTAGAATGGCATTCACAGGCCTTTGTTTTTGCCTGAATGGTTTAACCTTTGGTCTCAAAGGTATTACGTGAGTTATGATGGATGTATCATAGGTTTTCAAGTCTTCATATGTCCATGCTATTACGTGTTTATATTCTTTTAGAACGTCTAAAACTTCTTTTCTAATTTTCTCAAAGCAAGCTTTTTCGATTAGTACATTTTGTGGATTTTGCTCTATTCCTAAGTTGTGTGGATCACACTTACCCCCTTCCGTTCTGGGTAAGTCTTTCTGTCTTATTACTCCATCGAAGTCAAAGATATGTTCTAATTCAATTACTCCTTTGGGTAAGAAGTTGCTCTTCAAGTTGATTATATCCTCTTTGTCCCATGTTGTTTCAGGCCTTTCTTGCTCATCAATGATTTGGGCCTCAAATACCTCATTACAATTCAGAAAATCAATAATTTGCTGGTCCCCTCCAAATATCTGAAAGTGTGTAACATTGTCTGGGATATTGGGAATATTAACTAATTCAATAGCAAATTGCCTCAATCCTGACAGTGTCAAGGGTTCTAGTGTGCTAGCAGCAACTGCTAATGCATCTGACCTATGGTTCAGCTCTCTGGAGATATGCTCTATGTTAAAAGCATCAAACGAATCTATTAAACCCCATACCCTATGTCTGTAACTAATCATTTTCTTGTAATTGCAGGCATATAGTTTCCTCACTTGTCTGACTACTAATTCAAAGTCTAAAAATACTCTGATCATTTTCACCTTTTTCTTGATGGCCATGACAAGTCCTAAAATTAGGGCTTCATATTCAGCAATATTGTTAGTACAGGAAAATTGTAATCTATATGCTGCCAGGTGTGATTTACCCTGAGGACCTATGAGTTCAACACCTGCACCTGCACCCTGTTTTGATTTGGACTCGTCACATTTTAACGTCCACATGCCATCTTTACTTTTCTGACCTCTTATCTTGGCATACCTTTTCTCTTCTGTCACTTGTGAGGTGCTGGTCTGTTTATTCATGGGCATTTTTGTTTGGTTAACTTGCATATGTGTATTTCCAACTGGTAAATCAGAAAGACAACTACCCTTGTCCTTTATTTCTTCTCCTAAATCTAGAATCAAGGCATCTACACCACTCTGCAAATACCCTTGTGGTTGATCAGGATTCACACTTCCCTCTTGTAGCTCTACCCTCTTCATACATTTTTTGTATTCATATTCAATGATGTCCCTGCATATTCTACAACTCTCCTCAAAATGTGGCCCATCATGGACTCTACGTCTGTCCTTATACAGTTTACATTGGATTGGCAGATTTTGTTTAATGCACTCTTCCATATCTTGTCTAATGGCATGACCAAATTTGTTTATTGCACTACTTTCTTCATCCAAAGAGTTTCCATTAGACTCAATGAATAATGTTATCCTATTGCTGACATGTTTTTCTCTAAAGTTCAACATCATGATCTCTGCAATCTGTACCCCATTGTTAGTGATCTTATAGACACCAGGCTCAACAACAACATATAATATTTCATTTGTTCGATTATGCTCTGTTATCATATGTTTCATCCTGGGTTCTGCCTCTATTCTAATCTGGTTTGGGACACCTCTCCAGGGTAGCCACATATGCCAAAAATTAGTGGCCATATATCCGTTTAATGTCTTGGACCAATCCCTACTCAACAACATTCCATAATTTATGGGTATATCCACTACTTGAATGTCAATGATTTGGCTTACCCTAGGGTCTGAAGCTAATTGCATTTGAATGTTCATGAGTTCTCCTATCACACTAACCTCAGTTTTATCTAGCTGTGTGACAACCTTAGTAGATTTGGTGGGAGTCATCCCTAGAGTTTTACATATTCCTAAGGGCATTACATTGGCTGACGCACCAGAGTCCACCATGCAATTGTGTATGTTCTTCCCACACAGTCTAACTGTCAACAAGAAAGGAGGAGCATCCTTCTTATCCGCATACATTGCTACATTTGTATTGGAAGGTAGCTCAACTTTCTTACTTTTCTCTTTAGGTGGTGAATCCCTATTAGGAATAGTTATATCAGCAGAAACCTCATCTATCATGGATGTATCTAGAGATTTTATAAAAGCATTTCTGATCCCTGGAGTTTTCAATAATTCATTTAGAGGTATACTGACCTTAATTTTCTTTATTTCCTCTGACAAGTAACTCATTAATCTTGTTGTCTCTATTGTTTCAGTTTTACTTGTTTGATCCTTTTGTACTGTTGTTCCATTATTTGTGTGCTGATTAGCTTTAAGTATGGAAGGGTTGTTGCTGGTATTCTGATTAGGGGTGTATTGAAGTTGTTAGGAGGAATGGAAGTGGTGAAAGGTCCTCCTGGCCTAGGGTTGTTCCTCAAATTGTAGGTGTGTTTTTTATTCGTTTGTTGGAAAGCCTGCACCTCTTCTGTTTCAGTCAACACCTCATTTTTAGTTTCAAAGGGAAACTGAAAAGCGTTTAACACAAAGGCTGATTTAGGATAAAGATTTTCACAACAGTATGGTCCATCCTCTAACAATTCATCCTCTTTCTCTTCTGCAGTTGCAAAGGTAAACATTTCTAAGACTGAGGCTGTATCATATCCTGAGGGTACTACCTCATTACCCTTGGGAATGAGAAATTTAGAGGTAGGAGGCTGTACATCTATATTAAAAATGCTAGCTGCTAAGTGGAACTGTGGACAGTCATGCTCAGCGTGGGCATTGGTATTGTGAAATCTGCACCAATTTTTGGGTGCTGTATTGGCCATTTGGATGCCAGCCATCTATTTTGCATCATGATTATCTATATTCTCAAAAGGAGAAGCTAGAGTACCATTGTTTGGTCCAGTGTTCCATGTTTTGGGTGGCCTAGGCTGATTCTAATTTTTGTTATTGTATCCTTGGCTGTCCCTATTGTCTATCACTGGTCCTTTGTTTTGTATTGATTTCCCTTGGTTATGACCTTGATGTTGTTTATAGTTTTGGCTCTGATTTGAATATTGGCCCTAGCTATTATTTTGGTTATAACCTTGATTGTAGTGTTGATTTAGATTTGCATTATAGTTCTGATTTTGGCCTTGGTTGCAATTCTGATTTTGACTGTAGTTTTGGTTGCCTCTTCCATAGAGATTCTCATTTCTTAGTTGTGTCACTTCAGTGGTTAATCTTTTCAAATGTGCAGTGATCTCTTTGATTTCTTCTCTTTCTTCCTGTGCCTTTACCATAGTTGTATCCTTAGGAGGTTGAAAGAAAGGCTGACCATTGTTTTGATTACTATTAGAAGTGTTACCCGTGTAAGGAGCTATGGCTTGGATTGGAGTAGGACTATACACAGGAGTGTATGTTGGGACCTGATTTAATGGTGGAGCATGATGCATAGGGATTCCATTCCAAGGTTCTACCTGATTTTACATTCCAAAATTTCCTCCACTGACAAATGGACTATAAATTGTAGGCCTCATTTCTTGGTTTACTGAGGTTGCCTCTTTATAGGCTTTGGATATTGAGTCTATGTCAGGTTTCCTCTTGACAAACATGGTAGTCAAAGGATCCAAGGCTGCATAGTACATAGCTAGTAAGGTATCATCATCTACGGTGTAGGGGGCTACCATCCTAGAGTAAGCCTTTTGAAATCTTTCATTGAAATTATCAATTAGCTCTCCCTCACCTCTTTTTATGGTAGCCAATTTGTGATACAAGATGCAAGAATCAATGGGTCCTCTAAATCTAGATAAAAATGCTTCTTCCATAAGTGGCCAGAAAGAAATATAACCACTGGGTAAGTTTACATACCAGTTAGAGGCCTGCTCATTGAAGGTGTAGGGAAACAATCTACACACAACATCCTCGTGCTCTAATCTGGCCCTAAAACATGCCTCCTTGAATATTCTAATGTGGTCTTCAGGATCTTGGTGCAACTGGTATTTGGGGCATATCTTCTCTAGAATCTTGGGCATCTCATTATAATTAGGGAATGCAATAAGAGAATGGACATTGAAATAAGCCATTGTGGGCACTTGAGCTTGACCTGGGCCTGTAGGAATGCCTAGATTTACTGGTGGGATAGGATTTCTAGGAGGACTAGGACCTCTAGGAGTACCTGAATCAAGGTTCAAGGATCTAAATGAGGAACGGTTAGGACTCACAATGTTACGGATGCTAAAGGGTGATCCAGGAGGTGTTCCAGATGAACTCCCTACTTGTGATATTTTAGGATTCCAAATCAGAGGGTTCCTACTTCGCCTTGTATTAGGTAGTTGCACAAAAATATCTCCTGAACTGGATCTAGACCTAGTCACTCTATCACTGTTATTAGCCAGTTTGAAACAGACCCTAACTCAAGTCAGCCCTCCTTCTAGCGCAAGAAAAACTGTTGGTGATTGTTTTGATGCAATCATAACAATTAGTTAAAATTCACATAAAATGAACCAAAACTGACTTGAAAGATATGAAGGAATCGGTTAAGATTCACTTAATCCCAAGTTTAAT
The DNA here is from genome assembly GCA_027924645.1 of Cunninghamia lanceolata. NCBI lineage: Eukaryota > Viridiplantae > Streptophyta > Pinopsida > Cupressales > Cupressaceae > Cunninghamia > Cunninghamia lanceolata. The sequence goes on from BSBN01000243.1 coordinate 2,419,245, forward strand.
ATGGTTAGGTCTTGACTTGTTGGGCAAATTCAGTTGGTTGATGTGAAGCTATAATGTTCAAGGGGCCTTACATGATTTAAGGTTTCTTTTTGGTTAACTGGACTCAAACTATGCAAAAGATTAATAAATGTCAATATGTTGTTCATTCCTTTTGCATAAACTTATACTTGTGCTACAAAACTTTAAATAGTCTTCTCAGATTATTGCAGCTTTCTCCTCTTAAATATTTATAAAAACTGTCTACTGTTAACTCTGTTATGCATGCTTCTTTCAAATATGAGACAAATTTCCTTTAAATTTCTACGTTTTAGGCTAAGTATTTCAGATGGGTTGGGAAAAGTTAGAAAGAACTCATCTACACTTCATTCACTCTATTCGAAGGATTTAATTGTTTTGTTATGCACTTTATAAATAATACAGCAATTTGACCAAATCCACAGACAAAACCTTAAATGTATATTCTAAGCATTTTCACAAACATACACCTAAGATTGCAAGCTCTAAGAGAAAATTGTTTCAAACACAAAGAAGAGCAGGAAAACACTCAGAAGATAGATGCAGAATTTCAGATTCAATTGTATTAGAAACAACAGTCACATATGATTTACAATGTCAGAATGACTCTTAGCTTCATTGATCAAACTATAGAAAACTTACAAGCTTTACAGATACAGTAAGGAAGCCAGATGTTCCACACATTCCTTATTGCAGACACAGGCAACCTCCTTCTTCTACTTCTAAACTCAAAGGTCCCTCTTTTCTAAATGCTATTCTCTACAAGAATCTGCTGCTACAAATTTCTAAGTAGCCCCTGTGTAAAGTTTTACAATGTATCAAGGCACAATATATAGACTTTTCTGATTGTCCTTAATATAGCCCAAAAAACCCTAGTTTAAACCCTAGTTCAAACCTTTGGTTATAGTATTAAATGCTGGTGAACCAGTTTCCCAAAATACCTCTGAGCATCCATCAAATCTGGGTGAAATATGCCCTCCTGGAAAGCCTAGCAGGTTAACAATAACTTCTGTTGTCTATTGTGATGATACCTTCAGCTGCATTTTGTCCTTTCATTTGAAGACCCTTGACTTCCTCATCCTTTATCTGTATTTTCTCCTGCTCCTGAGATCTGATTTCCTCTCTATGATGTCACTGCCATCAAGTTTCAGCTCCTCTCTCAACTACAAACTTGCAAAAAAGATGAGCAATAAGTATCACTTCACTTAATAAACAGTAGGAAATTGAAACATCTGTCAAATCAAGGCATGACTGTGCAACATGTAGAAATTAGGCCCAAAAAAATGCCTCAAAAATGCATTCAAAAATGCTATCGCTCTGCCTTTTCCTGCCCATCGGCGTGAGATATACTGTCGGTGAGAACAAAAATTGATTGGCCGATTTCCATTGTTTCGGCGTGAGTTTCACCGAAATAGCCCTAGTGGCCTGTGTTCCCCTCTTATCGGTATGACATCGCCCATCGGCGAAAGCCTAAAGTGTTGCTCTGATTGTTATTCATTATGCTGATGTCTTCGATATCGGCGTGAGATATGTCTATCGGCATGAGTTCAAAAAGATGGGCCGATGTTGAAAGTTATGCCGATCACTATACCATCAGCCAAATTATACCTAAGGAAAGTTCATCAAGGAGATAATACCTTTCGGCATGAAAACTTCAAACTCGGCCGATCAGTTAAGCTATACCGATGGCAATACATATGCAACCCCCCTTTGATCGACTAAGTCTTTTCCTTTGAAGACCCTTGGCCCTGTCATCGGTGTGAGATTACCCAATCGGTGAAAGATTATCATTTCATTCCAATCACTATGTTTTGCTGATGGGCCCATATCCTTCTATTGGTGTAAGTCTCCCTATCGGTGAAGGCTTAGAATATTACTCTGATAGTTATTAGTTTCGTCGATTGCCCTTTCATCCCTCTATCTTATCGGTGTGAGATTCCTTATCGCCAAGAGAAAACCAAACACCGCCGATACTGAAAGTTATGCCGATGAGCTTTCTTTGCAAGAAACTTCCCTTTGGGGAGACAATTTCAAACTCCACCGATATCAAATGTTATACTGATGAACTCAAGCACTTGCATCCCTGGATATGCAAGTGGGAAATATACAACATTTTAATTCATCCCAACTTCCCCTTTGCATCTGCACAAAGTATATTTTGTTGTAATGTTATAATATATGCATGAAATATAGATTGTGCCAAACATATAATGTTTTACCATCATATAATAACTCTTTGGGTCTGCCATTGTATAAGTGCATTGTATACTTCTTGCAAAACATACAATCATGAGATACAAAGTGGGTCTGAAACATCAATTCATTTCAATCTAAAACCACCTTGTATGTATATTTCAAAATTTTAACCAGATGCCTACAAAGAGAAGGACCTATAACTGACTTTGTATCATGCAAAACCTGATCTACAAACCTGAATGTTCTTTTTACCTTAAATAATCATAACTTGTAAAATATGGCAAATTTTAAGATGGTTCAAAAAGCAACCCTAGCTCATTTTCCACAAGGAATCCAACCATATCATGCACTGGTACTGAAAATGCATTTTTCTCTATTTTTTTTTAACAAAGTTTGCAAATTTTGACTCCCCTTTTCCCTTTACCACCAAATAGAACAACAAACCCAAAGCAAAAAAAGCAAAGCAACAGCAGGGGTCCTCATTTTGCTAAAGAGTAAAATGGGGCGTGTTGTGGACATCACAACAAATTATAGTTGCCTCTAGGATGAAATTTTTTGTCATTTCTTCGATATGCATTAGTATCTCTGTCGTCCTTCTTAAATGGGTTGTCAAACTTGTTCTTCTCTAGAAATGATATCTCCTCCAAAATAAGTCCCACCTCTCTAAAATTTACCTCCTCTTCCTCTTTGTCTCTGATCATGTCTTTTATTTAGCTTCTCTTCAACTTTTAGGGCAAACTAATATGATTCCTCTAGAGATGTCATCCTCACTAAGCTTAGTTCTTGTTGAATGTTCAATCTCATTTCATTGATATATCTAGCCACTTTCTCCTTGCTTGCTTCACTATGTCCTATCCTTATGATCATTTTATAAAATTCTTCAGTATACTCCACAAATTTCTTCTTTTGTCTCAGGTTTTACAATCTTTTCAATAGCTCCAACTCATAGTCAGCAGGTATAAATTGATTCTTCAGTTTTGTCACCATCCTATCCCATTTTGTAATTTTTTATTTTCCTCTTATGTTTCTTTCCAACTGAACTTCTTTCCACCATATAGTAGCATGTCCTTTCAACTTTGTCTTAACAAATTTTGCCTTCTCTAGATCTTCAATTTCCTCACATTCAAAGTATTCTTCCATATCATTTATCCAGTCCATCAATTATTTAGGATTCAAATTGCTAGTGTAATTCAGTACATCCACTCTAGGTCTCTTTCCAATTTTTGAAATAGCTCGTAGCATCTTTACTTGATCTGATTCTTCTTCTTCATCACCTCCTAGGGTTTCACCAGTTTGTTCAACAGATTGAAATTCTTCTTCATCCTCACTTTTAATATTAGGTTTCGGTGTCAACCCTCTTTTCCTATCTTCTTCAATAGCATCCAAATGAATTCACATTGTTTTCATAAGTTCCATTATTTCATCCATTCTACTAGCTCTTGTTCCAACAACAACAACTCTCCTCGGTGGCATTCTTCCTAGGATAAAGTGTAAACTGCCTCAGGTTTGGTGATCGGGCTACAAGGTGACAACTAACTTACAATCAGCGATCGGTTGCAACACAAGTAACCTACCTCAATTCAGCGATCTATCCACAAGATCTTACAGAATTCCCTCGCCAACTTCACTCAATCCACTCCCAAAAGATTTGAACTTTTGCTCTGATACCACTTGGTGCAGTCACGGTAGGAGGGTTCACAGAATGAACTATTTGGACCATGTAACAAGAGTAAACACAATGGAAACAACTTAAAGAAATGGAATAAATGCATATTCAGTCATTCAGTATATCATAGAATTAAAATAGAGATCAGCCTGCAACATGTGGGCTTACAATTAGGGCTCACAGGCCTGATTACATACATGCGCAAGATAAAGCTTTGAAGCTCCTTCGCCAGAAAATGAATAACCTATCTATGTAGAACTTAGTAACTTATGAACTGCTTTCCTAAGGATCTATTACATCAATATATATCAAGTCTAGATCAATAGATTCCTCCACATCAGCTAAGGAAGATCACAAATTCCAAAGAAGAGATGTAATGTGTGTACACTATTGCAAGTATGGGCCTAACCAGTGTTGTCATTGATGTCAACATACTCCTATTGCATTGATGTCAAGGATTGAATGAGTTGTGTGCTGAGAATATTGATAAAATTAGTCCTATCAGAAATAGAGGAGATCAGTGAAGACAGTGAAGCTCTATGAAGTGAAGATCCCAGCTAGATGAAGATCATAGAATGCGCATCAAAGGGTTTGTAGATATGTGTCTGAAGATGATCCAGTTAATATTTGAAAGGTCCACATGAAAATATGGAGGAGTTATGGCCATGAGAGTAAAAATGGTTCTAGCAACTATTCAGAGGTGACAGAGTGACACAAATAGGTTTGGTGAGATCTAAAAATACAATATCATGTTCTGCGGATTTGATGGCATGTTTGGGAGGTTAATGTGAATTGACAACTCAATTGGTTCATGGTTTGGAGGTCCACAAGCTATCTGTCTAATGTGATAGTGATAGGCGATTGTGTTCTTGAGGTTCCAGATGAACATATAAATGATTATAGTAAGAAGAAGTGCGGATGTTCTTGGCGATTCAAGCAAGCTTGTGGGGGTCTCTAGATTGTATCCATTTCGTGTTGGTAGTTTGCATTAAAGATTGAGCTCATAATTGAAGATTTACCTTCAGGTGATGGTGTTCTTCCTAGTCTTGGCCAATCAGATGATTTGCACATGTTGCGAATGATCTTGAAGATGTTTTGCGAAGCATGGCATGTTCCTCGAAGAAGATTGAAGTCCCAGCTATGTGTGGCTGACAGTGTAATAATGTGCATGAAGTTTTTGTGACAAGTCAAGTTGTATTTTTGTAACTGCTCTATAATAAAATAAGTATATGTTGTGTCAACTTTGATGATCATTCCAAAGTTGATATCATATATAAATAAGAGTTGCGAAGTCATTCAAATGTATCCTAGAGGTGATGATGAAAAGGTGGTAGCGAAGAGGAGTGAAAAGTAGAGTAGAGGTGTTGAGATTAAATGGAACTAACTCAAGCATAGTGAAGATGCTAATCTCTAGTTCAAGTATGTAATACTTATATTCTTCTTTAGGTAGTGTGTCTCCTATAGGCAGTGTGCCTCTTGTGAGAAGTGTGCTCAGGCAGTGAGTCCTAACTAGCAAGTTCCATTTTATTCTTTTTATTCTTTCAATAGAGAATACAATCTTGGGTTAGTCACCCCATGGTTTTTCCCTTAACCAGGTTTTCCACATTAAAATATTGGTGTTATATGTGTTGAACTTGTTTCTGGTCTTGAATTATTGCATTATACTTTCATGATTGAATCATTGATATGTTGTTGAAATATAAGAAGGTTTTAAAGTGAATAAGGAATAGGATTTTGGTGACAACTGATTCACCCCCCCTCTCAGTTGTCTATCCTAAATCTAACAATTGGTATCAGAGCTAAGTTCCTCTAGAAGAAGCTTAATCACTTGAGGAGATCCAGGATCTCGACCTACAAGAAGGACAGTCCAAGGTTTGATGGAACAAACTTCACTACCTGGAAGAGCTGATGGAATGTCACTTACAATGCATGGGAGATCAGTATTGGAACATAACCACAAATAAATATGTTCCCCCAAAGAATGGTCCAACAACTACAGATGAAGTTAGAGATGTAGACAATAATCTTCAAGCTAAAGAAGCCCTACTGAGTTCCTTGTCTAATTCAGAGCTGACAAATGTTATGGGATTGAAGACTACTTACGAAATTTGGACAAAGCTAGAAAATCTTTATGAAGGAGACAAATATGTTAAGTGTGCCAAGCTGCAAAGTCTGAAAGGAAAGTTTGAAAACTTGAAGATGAGTGAATATGAGAATATCACTTTATATATGTCAAAAGTAAATGAGCTTGTATGTGGCATTAGATGTGCTAGTGGAATATTGGATGAATATGAGATTGTTGCCAAAGTTCTTAGATCTTTACCTCCTACTTACAAACACAAAGTTGCTTCTATTGAGGAAATTAGATCTTTAACAACTATTACAAGGGATCAATTGGTTGGTAAGATATCTGCATTTGAGTTGGCTAAGTTTGGTGATGCACTTCCCAAGACTGAATCTGCATTCAAAGATAGTGCCCCTACAAAAGGAAAATAGAGATATGATCCAAGAGAAAGTTCCTCAAGGAAATCAACTTGGTATGATAAAGCAAGGAAAGATCTAAAAGAGGATGAATTAGAAGCTTAACAACTTGGAGCCCTCATTGCAAAGAGACTACCAAGAGGATCTAGTAAGTATGAAGGAAAATTACCTTTCAAATGCTTTGCCTGGAATAAGATTGGACATTTTGCCTCAAGATATCTGGAAAGGTTTTCAAGGCCAAACCCTAATAGATCAAGGTTTTAGAAGAAGTGTTACTATGTTCAAGAATATGATGATGAAGGAGTAACTGATGATGAATCTAAGATAGGAAACAAACCCAGAAGTCACTGGGTGTTTATTGCCATCAAAGAAGAAGATCTAATGCCTATTGAATCTGCCAATCATAAAATGATAGAAAGTGCTTTGGCTGCTTAGGTCGAAGAAAAGGATGAATAGGTTATTGACAGTGGATGCTCTCACCATATGACTAGCGACAAGAGTAAGTTCTTAAGCTTTGAAATATATGAAGGTGGAGTTGTAAAGTTTGGAGATAATTCTATTGGCAGAAATAGAGGCAGAGGAACCATTTCTTTTGATGGAAAGAACAAAACCAGTGATGTTCTGTATATTGAAGGTCTAAAGCATAATATTCTTAGTGTTGGACAGTTGGTGGACAAATATTATGATCTCTGATTCAAAAATGGAAAATGCAAGATTTTTGAAAGCTCTGGAATTGAGATTGCATTTGGTACATAAACAAAAGGTAACATCTTCCAATTGGTTGGTACTAGAAAAAGTTGCTTATTTGTTCAAATTGATTAGAGTTGTTTGTGGCATAGGAGAATGTGTCATGTGAATTTTGATAATATCATCAAGATAAGCAACACTCAGGCTGTAAGAAATCTTCAAAGACTAGTGAAACCTACTAACAGTTTGTGCAAAGAATGTCAGTTGGGTAAGAAAAATAGAGTCACATTCAAAAGTAAGGAACAATCTTCAACTAGATTGTTAGACTTGGTGCACACTGATCTTTGTGGTCCAGCAAGAATCAGGAGTCTGTAAGGAGATAGGTATTTCATATTGCTGATTGATGACCACTCTTAGATGATGTGGGTGACTTTCTTGAAAGAGAAATCTAAAGCACTTGAAAAGTTCAAAATATTCAAGGCTATGGTAGAAAATGAAACTGACATACACATAAAATGCCTCAGGTCTGATAGAGGTGGAGAATTCACATCTGGTGAGTTCATAACATTCTGTGAGAAACATGGGATAAAGAGACAATTATCTACTCCAAGGACTGCACAGCAGAATAGAGTAGTGGAGAGAAAGAACTGAACTATCCAAGAAACATCTAGGACCATGATGATGGAAGAAAATGTTCCTCATATCTATTGGAGAGAAGTTGTAAGCACTACTGTCTATACTCTTAATCAGGTACAAATCAGAGGCAATACTGGTAAGACCCCTTATGAACTTTGGTTTGGCATCACTCCTACTGTGAAGTATTTCAGAGTCTTTGGTAGTAAATGCTATATCAAAAGAGATGAAGACCTTGGTAAGTTTGATGTTAGAAGTGATGAAGGAATATTCTTGGGATATTCTACTCAAAGCAAAGCATACCAGTGTTATAACAAGAGATTGAGAAAGATTGTAGAAAGTACAAATGTGAAGGTTGATGAAGGCATGGAAAGCCCCTCACGATATTATGAGTATGAAGAAGATGATTAGAATAATGTCTCAGACCAAGGAGAATAAGTCCCAACTCTAGTTTAGATTTAGACTGATCTGAAGAATCCTGAAATACAAGAAAAAGAGACAAGTTTGGATGAACTTGTCCAAGGATTAGAAGTACAAGAGAATCCCAAAACTCCTAGATATGTAAGAATGAATCATTTTGAAGATCAAATCATAGGAGATAAAAGAAAAGGTGTTCAAACAAGAAGAAAAATCACTCAAGATTCAGTAAAGTATTGTTTGATTTCAAAAATTGAACCAAAAACAGTAAGTGAAGCATGCAATGAATTAAGCTCGGCTAAAGCAATGGAGAAAGAATTGATGTAGATTGAAAAGAATCACACTTAGAATCTTGTTCCCAGACCTAAGGACAAAAATGTGATTGGGACTAAGTGGGTCTACTAGAATAAACTGAATGAAGATGGTGAAGTAGTAAGAAACAAAGCCAGATTGGTCTGTAAGGGTTATTCTCAAGTAGAAGGAGTTGGCTTTGAAAAAACTTTTGTTCCAGTGGCAAGAATTGATGCAGTTATATTAATTCTTGCTTTTTCTACTTTTAGAGATTTCAAGGTGTATCGGATGGATGTCAAGTCTACTTTCCTAAATGGTGATTTGGAAGAAGAGGTATACATTGAGCAACCGGATGGATTTCAATTATCTGATCATGGAGATATGGTCTGCAAGCTGAAGAAGGCATTGTATGGACTCAAATAAGCCCCAAGAGCCTAGTATGAAAGATTGGACAAACATCTTTTGAAGATTGGTTTCAACAAAGGTACTGCTAATAGTAATCTGTATTTTAAGATTGATCATGAAAATATCTTGATTGTTGAAGTATTTGTTGATGATATCATTTTTGGAGGGAAAGATAGTATGTGCAAGGCTTTTGCAAATCAAATGCAAAGTGAATTCGAGATGTCTATGTTTGGGGAAATAAATTTCTTCTTGGGTCTACAAATCACTCAAACAAAGAAAGGAATCTTCATATCACAGACCAAATATGTGAAAGAATTGTTGAAGAAATTTGGAATGGAAGATTCAAAGGAAATGAATACTCCTGCAACAACTAGATGTAAGCTGAGTAAAGATGATGAATCACCTAAGGCTGATCAGAAAAATTACAGGTCAATGATTGGAGGGTTGCTCTACCTTACTCAAACTAGACCTGATATTATGAATGCTATTGGTCTTGTTGCCAAATTCCAAGCTGATCCTAGAGAGTCTCATGTCATAGCAATCAAGAGAATTCTTAGATATCTGAAGGGAACAGTTGAGTATGGATTATGGTATCCTAAGGATCATGATTTCACTCTTCATGCATATACAGATGCTAATTGGGCAGGAGATTTGGATGATCGAAAGAGTACCAGTGGTGGTGCATTCTTTTTGGGAAAAATATTGGTTTCTTGGCTAAGCAAGAAACAAGAGGAAATGTCTCTATCCACTATAGAAGTAGAGTATATTGCAGTAACATGAAGTTGTAATCAAGTATTGTGGATGAAGAAAATGCTAAGAGATATCAGAGTAGAGTATGATGAACTTATCACAATCTTCTATGATAATTCAAGTGCAATAAACATATCAAAAAGTCTGGGGTTGCATTCAAAGACAAAACATATATCCATCAAGTTCCACTTTTTAAGAGAGAAGGTGAACAAGAATGAAGTTAGATTGGAGTTTGTACCCTCAAATGATCAGATTGCAGACATTTTTACTAAATGTCTACCTAAGGACTCTTTTGAGTATCTCAGGGAGAAGTTAGGGGTTACTACCCCTCCGGTTCTAAATTAAGGTACACTGATGTGCATTAGTCTGGTGGATCCCATAGTCATATCTTGTTATTCGAATTGATGTTAGGAGGCTGCTACTTAGGGGGAGCTGTCTATATGATTTTAAAGTATGAGAAGTAGTTGCAAGTATGTGCCCTTTGCCATTGATGTCAAAGGGGGAGAGAAGACATGTGAAAAACAAAAACTAGTTACTGATCAAAGGGGGAGTAGTAAAGGAAGAGAAGACATGTGAATGGTTGTTGTTGATAGGGAGAGCTATGTCAGTCAGTGAGGAGAAGTTCTTGTCTTGATGGTTAAAAAACTTTTTCACATTATATGTTTCCATCAATGACAAAGGGGGAGATTGTTGCAAGTATGGGCCTAACCGGTGTTGTCATTGATGTCAAGGATTGGATGAGTTGTGTGCTGAGGATATTGAGAAAATTAGTCCTATTAGAAATAGAGAAGATCAGTGAAGACAATGAAGCTCTATGAAGTGAAGATCCCAGCTAGGTGAAGATCAGAGAATGCACATCAAAGGGTTTGTAGATATGTGTTTGAAGATGATCCAGTTAAGATTTGAAAGGTCCGCATGAAAATATGGAGGAGTTATGGCCATGAGAGTAAAACTAGTTCTAGTCACTGTTCAGAGGTGACAAACTGACACAAATAGATCTGGTGAGATCCAAAAATACAATATCATGTTCTGTAGATCTGATGGCATGTTTGGGAGACTAATGTGAATTGACAACTCAATTGATTCGTGGTTTGAAGGTCCACAAGCAATCCTTCTAATGTGACAGTGATGGGCAACTATGTTCTTGAGGTTCCAGATGAAGATATGAATGATTACAATAAGTAGAAGTGGTGCAGATGTTCTTAGTGATTTAAGCAAGCTTGTGGGGGTCTCTGGATTGTGCCTAGTTTGTGTTGGCGGTCCACATTGAAGATTGAGCTCATAATTGAAGATTTACCTTCGGGTGATGGTGTTCTTCCTAGTCTTAGCTGACCAGATGATTTGCACATGTTGCAGATGATCTTGAAGATATTTTGTGAAGCATGGTGTGTTCCTCAAAGAAGATTGAAGTCCATACTATGTGTAGCTGACAGTGTAATAATGCACATGAAGTTTTTGTAATAAGTCAAGTTGTATTTTTGTAATTGCTCTATAATAAAATAAGTATATGTTGTGTCGACTTTGATGATCATTCCAAAGTCAATGTCATGTATAAATAAGAGTTGCAAAGTCATTCAAATGTATCCTGGAGGTGATGATGAAAAGGTGGTAGCGAAGAGGAGCAAAAAGTAGAGCAGAGGTGTTGAGCTTAAATGGAACTGAATCAAGCATAGTGAAGATGCTAATCTCCAGTTCAAGTATGTAATACTTATATTCTTCTGTAGATAGTGTGTCTCCTATAGGAAGTGGGCCTCTTGTGAGCAATGTGCTTGGGTAGTGAGCCCTAACTGGCAAGTGTCATTTTATTCTTCTTATTCTTCTAACAGAGAATACAATCTTGGGTTAGTCACCCTATGGTTTTTCCCTTAACTGGGTTTTCCACATTAAAATATTGGTGTTATATGTATTGAACCTATTTCTACTCTTGAATTATTGCATTATACTTTCATGATTGAATCATTGATATGCTGTTGAAATATAAGAAGGTTTTAAAGTGAATAAGGAATAGGATTTTGGTGACAACTGATGCACCCCCCCTCTCAGTTGTCTGTCCTAAATCTAACATACACGGGTAGGTTGGACCTAATTGCATAGATCTCCTTCAGAAAATGAATGGAATGAAGTACAGATCTTCAAGGAAGGTCAGCCACAAACCAAAGATCATTGAATGATGTGTCATTAGGCTTCACAGATCAGGAAATGCTTCCACAAGTTTCTCTTTCAGCTAGTTGTCTGATTATCCAGATGCTCTGTTCTGAGAAACAGTTGATCTTTTGATAATGATATCTTTTCGGTAAGGATGTGCAGATCTCTAAATCCTAGATATGATGTAGATGAATGAATGTAGATGCTAAGTCTAGCTCCACAAGGTCTAAAATGCAACTGGACCAAAAATATAGAAACTGCTTCTGACTGAACTGCCTGAACTAAACTGGAAAAGAAACAAACTGAATGCAAATATTTTTGGTTGATGCAAGATTGTTCTTGGACCAGGGATGCTCCTACATCACTCTTTATCATTTTCATATGAATATAGTAGTTTGTTAAAACTATTAATGCATGTATATATATATATATGTAAAAATAAAAGATGAGTTTTATAATTAATATGAAGTTATATATTAATATATATATAATCACGCACGCGCACACACACACACACACACACACACACACACACACACACACACACACACACACACACACACATATGTATTTGTAAAAATAAGAGATGTGTTGCATACTTGTTTTATTATAATATGAAGTTATTAAAATAGAATGCATGTGTTGCATATTAAATTTTAAAGTTATTAAAAATAGCTTTGCTTGATAATGGACATGGCCAAAGGAAGAGGAGTATAAAATGAAGTCAAACAAGAAAATAAAGGAATGCATGAACTTGACGCCCTAAATTTTATAGGGCAAAAATAGAGTTTGGAAATAATAAAAAGAAAAACAAAGAAAAGAAAAGGCACACAGATTGCAATAGGAAGAGAGGAGCACTGAAGTTTGGAGGCAGCCAAAAACTTGAAGGGATTTGCAAGCTTAAACCAGGTTTCTTTAAAATTCTTTAGCTTCATTATAAAATGGCAATGTAGTTGAAAGATCTATGTTTGTACATTGTGCTTGAAAAACTATAAACATGTAAATCTGCCACTGGAATGATATTTAAGGTAGAGGATTTTTTTATTTAAAAAAAATTCATAGAAATGAATGGTAGAGACTGTGGTGCTGCCTAAAAGGTAGGCCATAGCTCCTGGTATAGGGGTTGTTGGAGGCCATGTAGGCCTTCCCATGCTTGGCACAGCCAGCAAAGGTTGCGCCCATAAACTCTCTCTATTTGAATTTAAACCTACAACAAAACTTGAAGAGACCTTGCCTTTCATTGCATATTGGTAATTTACTACTATGTGGGCATTATATAAAGAACCAAATCTTGATTTTATTTGTCTTTCAACACTTTATGTATAAATGTAGCTATGTATACATATATATTTATATATGCATACACATCTATGTATACACATATAATAAACACCTAATAGTCCTCTTAGGGAAGCGCTTTGTATATTCTTTTGAAATCACTATACTACTGTAAATCACCTTGAAACTGAATGAAATGCTGATAAAACACTCTTTTGTAAAAATAATATTGATATCCATCTGTAGCAGCTAAAATACTATTGTCTAAAACTCTTTAGGGGACTTATTTATTTCTGTTACAACTCCTTTTTATGAGCCTCTATTGTAAGGGTTTTTGAGAACTTCCATTGGACTGAATTTTTCATTAAAACTGATAGCAAATAGCAAGTTAACATCTTGAAACTAATAAGGAACAGTGAAACTTTTTCTTTTACTTCTCTTGTAGAATTGAATGTTGATAATTCATATATATATATATAAAACCTCCTTATATATATAGGTATATATATACTCACTACATAAAAGCATACATGTTGAAGTATCCATTTTACTATATGACTGAAAATTTATGTATTTTACCTTGCAAAACAATGAAGAAACAAATCAAAATCCTGAACTAAAATAGTTATACTTGTATGAATTATACTATGCAACATGCTAAGAAAATTTAGTACATGTGAAGACAAATACTTTTTATTTTTATTTTTATTTTTTTGTGCTTGGTAAACTTTTTTCATGTAACCGGTGATGCTGGCACGACACTCCCTCCAGTACCACAGGGACAAGGGGAGACTGGACCTCATGAACATCTTTATCACAACAAAATTACTTAGCCAATCAAGCCAGGGCCCCCACCCAAGACAAATAGTTGTTGAATTCATAATAGAAAACAAATTATTTATTCCTGTATTATTGCATGAAAGAAATGAGTTATTATTTTTCTGTAAAATTTGTTTTGGAAAGAGAATGTTATTTTGTTTTTCTATGCTTTTGTACTTTTTGGAAAGTTACCTTTTAGGATGGGTGCTGGATATGGGGAAAATAGAAAAGTAGGTCTTCTTTTTCAAGGTCTACACACCAAATAGTTTCATACTTTGGCCAATGTTAAATTTGACATTGAAATAGACAAATGAACCATTGAAACAGATGGATTGTATGCCTAGTTATTTTATTTTATTCTCTATCATATCCTATTAATGTGATGTTGTATTCAAGTTAGGGATGCATGTAGGTTAATAGGAACACACTAGATTCCACCATGCCAGTTGTTTATAGGTTGCTAGGCCCTTCATGTAGGGTCAGGCATTCTTCAAGTTTGAAGAATACTGGTGAAGCATAAGCTTTGTGGTTGGGCAAAAAAGTACCTAAACTATGTTCTTGTCCTTTGATGCAGTAGATGACTAGATGTTTGATGGCGGTTAAGGATTGATCTATATATATTGGATTCTACTTGTTTATGCTAACATTTGTATTACTTCATTGAATCGAAATGATTTGTAAGGCGAATAAGCTATTATTGAAACTTGTATTTATTATTTCATGGAGCTCTATAACGGTACTTTAGTATGATGAATTGTAACATGATTGTGTACCATATCAATGAATGAAATCTTGTGTTTAAAAATTAATAGTAAATCTCTCTCCTTTTCTTGATAGTGAAATTGCAGTTAGTTTTATTTTTACTTTTACTTTGGTTATGTATGTGATGGAATTTAGTACTTTACTTCACACCACTAATGAGAGACCAAAAATATCATGTGGACCAAAATGTGAGTAACATACTTTATCAACTATACTCTTACAACCATCTCCTAAAGTATCTGATCATTATATGCTACCACAAGAAGAGAAACATATTGAACTATTGAAAATAGAGCATCCCTAATTAACTGTGATCCATAAACACTTAGAATTTTGTGTTGCAGTATACCAAAACATCTAAAACTCATAGGGATGCACCCATACACCATTCTGAACATACCTCCAAATCCACACAGCCATATCTATGACTCTAGAGGAATGAAAAGCATTCCAACAATCCTTCATCATTGCTTTACTCTACCAAATCACAGATCAGAACTCTGTCACTTATAACTTTCATTTCTAAAGGTATAATGACTTGAAATCTTGGATATAACTCCTTCATATGCCAATAAACTTATCTTCTAAATTGTAAGACTAAATCTTGCTCTGTGAAGGAATGCAGACCAAAACACTATGACTCTACCTTAGAGTATACACTATAAATGCCTTAGCAAAACTTCTATAACTTATCTCTAAGTGTAGTACACCAAACTAGTAAGATACCAATGTAGACATATACGAAACATATTAGAACAAGTGTACTCACCTCTACATCACACTTAGACATCAGGTTGGTTACCATTCTTCCTCATACTTAGACAATTTATCTCAATTTGGTAGGTCTTCTGGACTAACTTGCCCTAATTTTGTTGACCCCATGTATCCAACTGTGTCAAACCATCTCTCTCAAGTCTTCTACTATGTTAAACATGCTGACCCTATGTCAAACCTTCTCTCTCAAATCTTCCATTGTCTATCAACCTATTTCTAACCATTTCTTAGCCTCTTCAACTTCTATACAAGCCTAACCTCAAGTTGACACATATTGAGTTGACATCAATGACAACACATATTGCCAACACCAACTTGGTTAGTAGTGACCTAGGATGGGAGAGTAGTGGCTAGCTTCACTGTAGAATCCCTTACAAAAGCATTTGACATCCCACCATTTCCCACTTTGAATGTTGTCACATGGACTCAGAATCAAGATATGTATGATCAGGGGCTGGAGGCCTATAGAAGAATTATCAATGATACATGGATGAAGAATAAAATGACAGCAATGTCAAAGGTTTCGCATGTGTTATATAGATGTGATTTCAAAGATGAAGTGGGAGATCTGGTTACCTTATTGAGTAGAACAATTGGACTACCCTTTGCTTCCACTTTTGAGCCTTGAATGTTTGGGTATATTGAGGAGATCCTCAAAGTATATAGGAAGGTGCATTGAGATCACCTCCTTAGTGACAACATCCATGAGGCATTCTTAGCCTTAAGTTAGGATAAAAGATTTCATTGGACATCTTATGTAGTCTACATGCTGGAAAGAAATTTTGTCTACCCTAGACTTTCACAGCTAGGAGTAGTGGGAAATGTTGATGGACAATTAAAGGTATATGAATGCTATCCCCAACTAGAGCTATCTCAATCCCTAGTGCATTACAAAAGAGTTAATGATGCATTCACTATGCATATCACTAGGACATTGCAAACGGATATGACTAGGAGAATATCCCTTGAAGCTACCAATGTAGTTCAAAACTATGGAAGATGGTATCTATAGTTTCCCAAATTTACCTATCTCAGAGTCCTGGGATTTAAGGGAGTTCCCTATAGGCTGCCAAAATATCCAACAGATAAGGTAGTACTATTGGAGTTGACAAGATAGTTGTGTACTTTGTTGCTTATACGTTGTCATTGATGTCAATAGTGGTATGAAGGGCTAAGGTATGAAAGAGTGGTACATGTGATGAAAAGGAGATTGCAACAGTATGATGAGTAGCATGATAATCAATGAAGATAACTGAATAAGCATTATGAGTCATACATGTAAATAAATGAATATGTGAGGAGGAACTTAGAGTAGTAGACTGAGAATAAAGATCAGTAAATTGTGAAGCAAAGGAGATGGATCAGTATCATCTGTACATAGTCATACCTTATCTACTAAAGTTCATATGTAAGTCTATAGTCTTGATATACTCATGTTTGAAGTCTATGATTAGTAGTATTGGGATTTCTATTGTATGATGAAGATATGAATTCATGATGATTGACACCTGATGGATAAAGTTGCAAAAACTTGAAAAAGATTTGGTTAAGTATAGTGTATGTCAAGAAAGGTGTTACAGGCTTGAAAGAATGTACCACACTTTACTGCATTTGGTGATATGAACATGTGGTTATAATAAATGAATATGTATTACTCTCAAATATCAGTGTTTCAAATTTGAGATCACAATTCTTAACACAAAGTGTTTGGGAGACAGAAGAATGAAGACAGTAAAGATACAGGGAAAGTAAGTCACAAAGTGATAGGAGGATACTTTGCACTTCTCTGTGGATGAAGATATGAAGTTATAGCTTGAATAATAGGTAGATATGATTAACAAGGATGTTTGTTTCAAGTTTCAAGAAATAATGTATACTGCATATGCTTTTCCAGAGTTAGATGTATGAAGACTTGTTTGGGTGTTGAGTGGTGGAAATAAAAAAAGAAAGTTAAATGTTACCACAATACACCTCACAATGACAAACTGGTCTTGCTGATTGAATAAAAAGTTCTTACGATTGGGAGGTTTGTAATAATCAAGTTTCAAGTAATTGTGTTCACTACAAAGTCTTGTCTTCGTAGCCTTATCTTAAGATTGAGCAAGCAGAAGTTACTAAGGATACTAGCATCAAAGACCTAGTGTTTGCGTTAGAGTGAAACATCTTGAGATGAAAAGAGAAGTATACAATAATGTTTTACAAGTCACATAATAGCCTGCAAGTGGTCCGCATGATGTAATTTTGTCTTCTCTATTACCACATTGGGTTTGGAGTCAAATACAAGGATGGGTAGTTGTTGAGGTGCCAACTTGGTCCATAATAAAGACCTATTGAGTATAATGGATGTACGCTATCCTAGAAGAGTGTGTCAAGGTCAGATAGGACCTAATTATACATTATTCTTGTACTGCATTAGCATTTCATCTACTACACATGTTTGAGAGCTGACTGATATGGCCACTACACACTTCATGCTACATGTTTCTTTTTGGCCAACCAAAGAGGAAGACTTTGAATCTTGTAGAGGATATATATTTATAGATATAAAGAATTAAAGTTGTTGAAAGGTGGTTGAGTTGTTACAATTAGTAGAGTCAAGATTATGTCAATATACTTACAATAGAAGTGGATATGATGATGAAAAATGCAAGGATCAGTTCATACAATTGCGGAAGATATACTATGCTCTAAAATGGTAAAGATGAAATCTTGAATAAACTTTGATGTTGTAGATATTTGTATTGTTATTATAAGGATGGTAAACAATATTAAAGTAGCTGAAGTGGTCAACATTTTATGTCACATGAAGAACATCATGATATACTTTGTAAATGTGTAATTGATCAGGGAGTTGCAGCTTCCTTTGGGTTGTAGCCCATAAATATTATTGTAATCCTATTTTTTTTGTGAGGTTGGATTTGGATAGTAGATCCAAGCAATTTATTCACCATGGTTTTTCCCTTCTTGGGTTTTCCACCTAAACTTGGTGTTATGGTTGTGTGTCTTTGTATTCTTGCACTTCTCATGTTTTGAATAGTCACATTAATTTGAATACTATAGAAAGAAAGGTAATTTTATTAAATACTAATTCACCCCCTCTCAATACTTCTATGTGTTCAACATACTTGTCATGGTATGTTGAAGCACTTGCAAAGAGCATCAATCAAACTTCCTATTGTTTTGGGCCAATGACTTTTTGCTTATGTTACCATTGGTTTAGTTGAACATTTAGATGTTGAGCTGCAACTGCTAAACTTAAATTTTTATAAGGTTAGAACTCATTTTGATCCTTTTGGGACTTTGGAGAAGCATGTCAATAAGAAGTTCTTCCACAAGGAGCATTTGGAGGACTTTTGGGAAAATTTTGGTAATGAGCATGAAGGGAGGAGAAGAAAGTTCTCTAGATTGTCTTTAGATTTGATAATTTTGTTTTAGATTTCCCAAGTACTTGACCAATTAACTAATGACAGGGTATTGGTGCAAGAGGTTGAATGGAGGAGGGTATTTAGACAACCCATCCCACCTCCTAACTAGGATGAAGCAAAGTATAGCTCCCTAGATGAGCTCATGAAAGCCCCAATTAGGTATAGAAGAATATGGGTAAGAAACCAAGTGGCTCAGCTAATTGATACAAGAGTTTCCCTCACATACACCCATCATCAATAAGAGAGGGAGAGTGATGATGAGAAAGATGAACCCATTGACTAAGAGGAAGAGCCAGTACCTGTAGCATTAGGAGCAGTTGAGATAGACAGTGAGAGCATAGAGGATGATATACCTATTGAGGACAAGAAAGGAAAAGGGAAAGCCTCCAAAGAACCTAAGAAGAAACCAATGTGAGGTAGTATGTCTCCAATGCAAACAAGAACATCAAAGAGAAAGACTATACAGAGTGGAGAAATAGAGGGCTTCAAGACAAAGAAGACCAAGGTGACAAAGAAGGCACCAACCCTAAATATAGTATTAGGCTCCCTAGTTATTTCTACCACTGTCTTAGTGCCTTTACCTATAACCATTTCCCCTCCTACTACATCCAATGTGCCTGCTACTCCTATATACTCCCCTCCTACAATCCCAAGCTCACCACCTCCTATTACCTCCAATACCCCTACTGCCTCATCTTACCCTACTATTTCTTTAGCTACACCTTCTTCCCTTCAACTTCCTTCACTGCCATCCATAAGTCTTCCTATCTCCTCATCACCTATACTTTTGTTGCCTATCCCCTTCTCCATTTCCTCCATTTCATCCACCTTACCTTTCACTATCTCCCTACCACCCATCTCAACTATTATTTCACCTCCATCCTTTTATTTACCACCTTTCAACCTTTCCTCTCCCATTGTCCTTTCCTCCATTCTTCCTCCTCCATCCATTCCACCTTCTTTGGGTTTTGCAGCATTTTCAAACCTTTCCCAGGTATAGGTACCTAGCACTGCTGTAGATTCTTTCATGGAAATCAATAACACCTTGACTAGGCCATTCCAAGATTCCAAGGATGCCCCTAAGCCTCGATCCCCACAAGTGCCATTATTAGAAGGGATTGAAAAAGTGTGTGTAAAAATGAATATAACTATTACGGAAGAAGTTCATATAGAAGATGCTCCAAAAAGCCCTCAAGTAGATATGAGCATAGTGGAAGTTGTGAATATTGATGATAGTCCTCCCACGGTTAAAATAGATGACACTATATTTGACAAGGTTGCATAGGATACTAGGGAATAGTTAGAATAGTTGGGATAATTAAATTCTCCTCCAAAGGTAGATGCAAATATTTCTAAGGGAGATTATGTGAATAAAGGGATAGAGGTAAGTGATATAGGTATTTTAGATTCTTTGAATAAAGGAGGAGACCAAATTGGCTCTCCTACACATTCTTTGGCAGTGCCTAATTGGTTGCAGCAAAGGGTCCAAAATAAATAGCCCTAGGTTGAAGTTGGGCTAAATTTAGACAATTTCCTGGCCCGACTTGAGAAGCTAAAGAAGCAGAAAAAGAAAAAGTTTACTCTAGAATTTACAAAGATGCTTCGGGCTCAAGGGTAGCAAAAATAGCAGTGCCTCCTACACAGGTGAATAAGGAGGGTATTAGGCTAGAAGATTACACTATCTCTATAATAAATCTTACAATAAATCTTGGCCCTACCTCTAGAACACAAGAAATTGAAGAATTCAAGGACTTAGTTTCAAACATTGTGGATAGATTGAATAAGGATAACCTAACCAAAAAACAACTCAGACAAACAACAGAATGAGGAGTTATGAGCATGCATCAGGTATATGATTAAACCTATGCATGCTGAAGATGTGACAGCTATAGTCCCTTCTATTCTTTCAAAGGAAGAGTTAGAAGATTTTGATAACATTCTAGAACAATTGCTTCAGTCACTGAAGAGTGGATTAGAGAAATATATGTAGATGGGTGCAATGTAATTGATGAAGTTGCTGAAATTCATAAGGATTTTTGTGCCCTCAAGGTGAAATGGGAATAAATATTGGAAGCCAGTAGAATCTATGATGACTGCTATTCCCATATTCATCCAAGGGTGCTAGTGATGAGTAAGTTGTCTAAGGAAGTTCTCATTGAAGAGAAAATTTTGACACAGGACAAGTTACATATGCCCGAGCACTGGATAGAAATGATCAAATTAAAAAGGGAAATGTTTGACAAAGCTAGAACTAAAGCAAAGTCAGCTAAGACTCAACTTTTGGAGACAATTTACAGCTTCAATGACTTACTCATAGCTGCTATAGGCCTATACCTTGATGATAATACTCCCATCGATATTCCAGAATGTAAGAAACAACTAGGGTTGGTAGTACAAGGGGATTCTTCACCATTTTGCATAGCTGACTTGAATAAGGTAAGTGATCTAAGAGCAAAATTCAAAGAGTTCAAAAAAAGGAGAAGGGAAAAGTCAACAATATATCATAAATCATCCCAGCTAATTGATACTATTAAGTTCCAGATAGATTTTGTTAAAGATCTAGTGTCAACTGAGATTAATTCAACATTAGAGGCACTAATGGCTTACAAAAGGAAAGAAGCTAAAAAGAATAAAGTGGTGATAGATGATGGTGACCAACAGAAGGCTGACTCAATGGTGACATAAGTTGAATGCCAAGTCCAACAAGGCTGCCACCACAACCAAAAATGTGCCACATGTCTCTTTCTATTAATTTATTCATTGTAAAGGAATTTTGTCTTTATAGATAACTCAGAAAGTGACTATTTTGTCCTATTCTCATGAGCTATAAAACTATCATTTTGTCTTTTTCCTATAGGACAAAGTCAAATATGGGATCATAACTACTCACCGTCCAACATTAAATATTATCTAATCTGAGGCCTTGGTGATGAATTAATCTTCACCATTCATTGAAAAACTTAGTATGTATGCTCCTCTATATAAGAGAAGTCATTTTCTCTCATTGTAAGGTTGGAAAAGTGAATTGTTGAGACTCTGCTAAAATTTTGACTTAATACAAAGCATGATTACAGGTGTTGCTGGGAATTATGTTGTGTTTATGAATTTTTGATTTCATGGTTCATTTCCATTCTGATTTAGATAAAGTACAATTGTAGTGTTGAATGAATGCTTAGATATTTGATGAATCCTTTGGTTCTGACCATTTATTTCTTATTGATTGTAAGTAACTTTGCATGGTTAGTCTAAACCTTATTGAATGAACTAAGTTTGATTACATAACATTGATTAAATTGTGCCAATAATTGGGTGTTTAATAAATGCATGTAATTTGAAACTCTTTAATTACCATTAGAGATTGTACTATTTTTGCAGTGTTGTGGTTGTGACCTCGTTAAGCATAAATTAGTTAATTTAGGGCAGGGTTCCTGCAAGAAGTTGGGTCCACATATAGGGGAAGTCATAGGAAAAGAAAAAATCCTGACAAAAATGGGTACCCATTTAGGAACGGGTACCCATTTCTAAATAGGTATTTAAATTTGAAAAAGAGCCATGTGCACTTTTTTTCCCACACAAAAGGAATGGGTACCAGTTTTAAAATGGGTACCCACTCATAATGGGCACCTCTTTTAGAATGGGTACCTGTTCCTAACATCTCATGCCTAGGAAAGGCACGGTAACCCAACCCCTTGCTTTGGACCTACAAGTACAAGTCCATGTTCATACCAAGAGAAAAGACCAACTTTACCAATATGGTTGACAATATTTTCTTTTGAAAATATTTTATGAAATTAAAACCCATTACAGATGATGATGTGTAGTTTTCACATATGTAATTTTTTTATTCAACTTGTTTTTCTATTTATTAATTAATTTTTGAGTAAACTAGTTCAAAAACTTGAAATGATTGGTGTTTGCATTTTTTTAATAACTTTTAATAATAGATTCCACAAGGTTTACTGTCATCTTTAGGCACCATACAACATTGCTACAGATGTTGCACTGCACATATACTATGTTGCACTGGATAAGCTTACATCAATGTTTGTTAGGAGAAAGACCCCCTGTAGACACCTAAAAATGTCTTCTACCATCTAACCGACTCCATACAACCCTAAACACACCAATTTTCCTTCTAACCAATTAATTAAATTATTATGCAATTAATTACCCCTTTCGTTTTCCAAATTCACACCATTTTGTCCCCAAAATTGAATTAATTTTATTAATTCAATAGTCCAAACCTTAGTCAATTAATTTAATAAATATGCAATATTTATTAAATCAATTTCCCCTTTTTCACTAAATCCAATTAATTAGTTAAAACCATGTTAACTAATTAATTCAGCCTATAATTAACCTATCCCTACCCTAGACAATTAAATAGCTATTATTTAATTGCCTACCCTAGCCTACCTCATCATAGCCCTATAATTAATTAAATAAAACCCCTGTTTAATTAATCCTAACCCCTTCATTTGGGTGGTCAAACCTTGTTTAACAACCTTCCCCACATCCTCCAAATAAAAAAATAAATTAAATCCACATAAGTCAATTTTTTATTTTAAAAACATCCCACATCACATTTATTTCTCCTTATAACCCCATGCTCATTTATTTCCTCTCTTCCCCAAATAAATTTTTAATTCATTTACATTCCCCCATATGAATCTTTTATTCCAAAATAATCCTTCACCCCCATGCTCATTTAATAACCCCTTTTCCCAAAATGAATAAAAGAATCACTTTTATTCCTAGCCCTCCACATCACTTTTATCCTCCACCATTGATCTTCCAAATCAATCTCCACCCTTGGATCAAAATCCCTTCCAAAAATCTATAAATAGAACCTCTCCCAAGCCATTTTCATCATCCAAGTTTATGCAAAGTTACCATGCCAAAATAACTCTTGAGCTAGAATAGTGAGTTGCAACTTTGAGTAGCATTTCACATTTAAATTCATTGTCTAGGGTAATCTTTGTCAAGGAGCTTGTTTTGGGTGCAAAGGCTCCTTCCTCCCTTGATGTGATTGGGTTTTCTTGTAAGGTATAACTTTATGTTTATTGTATTTTGTTTAGTATTTCCACCTTATTTGCATTTCTAATCTACATTGGCACGCCCGGTGGGACCCACAAGGTCCAAATCTAACTTGTGTTGTGAGTTTTTGTTGTAAGCTACGTGCTTTTATAGGTCTGGCGCCATCGTACCTGCACAACAATGCCATAACTAGCTCCGTTTAGCACCATTTCCTATTTTGGTGCTATTTTTGCGCAACACATTTCTATTCATTCACTCACTCATATTTCTTTTTCTCATGATCTCCCTGCCATTTTTGGTGTTCATTTGCTCTCAGTTTTCACAGAGATATTGAAATTGCAAGGGGAGATTATGCCAAAATTTTTATAAGAGGTCTAAACATGCATTTTAGCTTTGTTTTTATCTTGTTTTTCATTTACTTAGACTAAGAAGGCTAACAAGACCTTGATTTTGCTGTCTGATCCTTTGTGTTGTGTAGAAAAAATTACTTTTTTGCAGGTCAGACGCGTTCAGTGCTGTATCAGCGCTATCTCCTAGATCGGCGCTATCCACAAGATAAACAAGCTCTCTGGAAAGTTGCACAGTGGTGCTTTCATATACCTATATCAGCGCTATCATCCGTTTTGTCGCTTTCCACTTGATTTATTAGCGCTTTTATTGTAATAGTGTAGTGCTATCATATGTTTTGTCACATTCATAGTCTTTCATTAGCGCTATATTTTTAATTAGCGCCATCTTTGTAAGTCGGGTTGTTCTACCCGTAGTGGCACTATTGTATATCTGTTTTAGCGCTATTTTGGAAAAAACTGACTTTGTTGTCTATGCAGGTACTGACAAGTTTGTTGCAGGTCATATTGTGGGTACTAACAAACTTTTTGCAAGATGGTTTGATTTCTAGTTAGCAAACACTTTGATTTTTCAACTTAAAATGAACCCTTTGCATGTTAGTTAGTCAAACATTTTGATTTGGTGCAATTAAAATTGAACAAGCAAACTTTTGTGTGTGTGTGTGTGTGACAAAACATTTAAATTTGGTGTCCTAAAATTTACATTGTGTGCCAACAACAACAATCCAAACACTTCAATTTGGGCTTTAAAAAGAACCACAACTTGCATAAATTGAAAGCATTTTGGTTAAAAAGAACAACAACTTGCATCTTTCACTCATATAATCAAGAAGATCATTATTAATTGTGTGAAGTGTCTTGTGCTCTTTTTACTTGTGGTGTGAAAAAGCATATGCTCTTCCCTCGCACCATTTTTGGTGACCTTGGGAATTAATAGCTTCTCATGAAACTTGCATTAATCACACCTCATTTAATCCAAAGATCTAAAAATGAACCATGTTTAGTGTGATGCAATCATAGAAGATACGTATGCTCTCCCCTCGCATCTTTGAATGAACTTGGGGATCAAAAGTGTTTTTATGATTGTATTGCTTTTGTAAACCTTAGAGGGCCTGCCACCCACTTCGAAAGGTGGGAATGACCCAAGCGGCATCAAGCTAAAGCCAAGCTTTTCCAAGCTGCTATATAAAATAAGGCGTTTGGGATGAAAGTCTCAAGCGACAGGTGTTGTTATGTTATATCGACAGCCAACCTCCCCCAAAACCCTCCAAGGCGTAACCCTTGGAGGCTAGGAGACTCCATAATGGAGAGTAGCGCTGCCGTACGTATAACCACCTAAACGGATGCCCTCACTACAAACCATTGTTTAGCAAGCCAAAATCCTTCTATTTGTTGGCGCAGAAGGGAAACCTTTGAAGCGGCCCCAATTCATGCAGTTCTTAGCCGAGGTAGCAGGGATAATCTAAAGGTTTGGTGAGGGACAAGCCTTATAAGAAACCCAGATCTTGGTATGCATGAGAAGTGTGTGCAATTGTAAGGAGAAGCCGGTGCTACCAAGATCCTGGAGCTACCTACTTTGAATAGGCGCAGCTAGGGGATTCAACAAATATTGTCACATCCTCACCTTAGGTTGTTCAAAGTGCTTGATAAATGAAATCACACATCTTTTTTTCAAAACAAAGCAAAATCTTGATTGTTGTGTGATTATTGTGCTTGAATTATTTGCAACAACATTGCCAAGAGACAAACCAAATCATTTGATCACATTTCAAACAAAGGAAATCCAAAATTGCTATCAAAAATCTATCTTTTTAGGACCTCGACAAACACTGTCTTGTTTTAGCGCCATATCTGTCTTATTTTGGCACCATTTCACCTGTGGATTGGCACCATTCTCAAATTGACTTGCCTAAAGTAGAGACCTATCCATTTGAGATCTTCAACATCTGCTCTGCCATAATCCATGATTTTGGTGCCATTTCACCTGTGGATTGGCGCCATTCTTAGATTGACTTTCCTAAAGTAGAGACCTATCCATTTGAGATCTTCACCATCTGCTCTGCCATAATCCATAGTCACATCCCAAAAATTTAACAACAGTACATCCATTTTCCTCCAAAATTTTCCAAAATCACACCTTCTCATTGACCTTAGAGGATTAATCACCACCCTTGTTAGACCCTACCTCATTTTCATACCCACCTAGTCTTTATTCACATACCTTTTGGACCAAACCAAGATTCTTGTCATAAGAAAATCATTCCCAAAAATCCCCAAAAGTTCCCAAAATCAACACATCATCAAAATCCATCATCCTTTTGAGCTAAAGTTAGATCTAGATTTCATCCTTCACATCATATCTTGCTTGGAAAGTCAATAGTCTACCTTCCAAGTGAAATCATTATCCCTCTTTGCATAAGGTCATTAGTCTACCCCAAACAAAGAAAAACATCCATTTGTGCAAACACAAATCTAGGTCCTACTTAAGCTCAATTTGTTGACTATCAAAATCATCCACATCAAAATCAAACATCAACAAAATCTCTTCAAAACAAACATCATCCATCACCTATCTTTTGGTCCAAAAATTGTGTAGAAAATCAATATTGCACATCCATATCACCCTTAGGTTAAAACCTTTAGAAAGACATATCAATCTTCCACCACATCCTCTCCTCTACTCCATCTCACTACCACATCCATCTTTGGGTCCAACACAATCAATCAGATTCTCTAAGCTCTTCATCCCCATCTCACTCTACGTCTAGAAATCAACTCCATACACGTGCATGCCCACCACAAGAACACAACACAAAAAGAATCAAGAAATGGTAGAACATTGGCAATTTGGCATGCCTAACACCAATAGCAGCAACATACCCATCTATCAAACATACAACCCATCTACATACTCGTACCTCCCCCCATATGGTCCCAACGAAAATCCTTTTCATTACTTACAACAAAGACAACCAACACCACCACCACCAACACAAAACATCCCCATCATTTCCCAAGATGATCTAGATGTCTTAAGCTTCATGCAAGATGCCGATAACATGGACCTACTTGATAAAATCCTAAGGTCAGACCCAAGTAGATATCTTGATCATCTTCTCAAAATTGGTGCTCAACTCCCCCCCATCACAACATCATCACAACCATCCACCTCTACAATCGTCCCTACCCCATCAAATACCCAAGCATCTACATCACATACCCAACCCACCATCTCTCAAATGTCAACACCTACCATATCTACCACCTCCACAACCTCAACCGCTACCACATCTACAATTCCCACATGTACCGCTATCCCTACCATCTCCCAACCCGCCGTCACTTCTACTACCACAACTACTATAAACCCTTCCGCTTCACAAATCACCATGGGCATACAAGGTAACATCACACAAGCAAGTACCTCCATGAGTGTGCCCCCACCCAACCCTCAAACCATTGCATACCTGTGACAATTATTCTCACAAACACCTCACAACACATCTAACCAATCCAACATCCACATACCCAACGTCAATCCATCTAATGTCACCTACCCACATAATCCCATAACTCAACATAATCCCAATCCCCAAATACCACCACATGTCCTCCAACAACTCTACGCACATCAACAACATTAGGCTCCAATCAACCAAAACACCAACACGCAATACCAACACATCAATCAAACCAATCCCCAATATCAAATCCCACCCCATCTCCAACATCTCACCAACCAACAGATGTACATACAACAACCACAACAACCACAGGATCTCACAACCATCCTACAAGGCTTAATCCAAAAGGTAGATGACCTACAAACTAGGGGCAAATGCAAACACTATTCCTTTGAGGATATTTGCCCCTACCCATTTGATCACACATTGTACATGCCCCCTTTCCCCAAGAACTTCGAGACACCTAAATTTGACAAATACAAGGGAAAGGGAGACCCTAGGGACCACCTTAGGAAGTTCTACATTGCTTTCTTAAAAGTCTCTAATAACGACACCTATCTAATGAGACTGTTCCTAAGAAGCCTCGACGGTCAAGCCGCTGAATGGTTCACACATCTTCCCCCAGGTATTAGGACTTTCCCTGAGCTTGCGGAGAAATTTGTAAACCACTTCTCCTATAATTTCGAGCATGAAATGTCTATGACAGACCTTTGCAACACCAAACAAAAGAATGGAGAAGCCTTCGCTTCCTTCTTGCAAAGGTGGAGAGGCTTAGCAAGCAAACTCCCATGGCCCATTCCTGAAAAACAACTCATCACCATGTTCGTGGCCAACCTCAATTAGAAATTAGGGTTTCATCTACAAATACTTTGTACATCTACCTTTGAAGAGGTCATCAATAAAGGCACCACCATCGAACGAGCCCTCATTGCCAAGGGCTCCATCAAACTGTACGACCACAAAACCAACAACAACAACAATAAATCCAATAACAACACCCCCAATACAAACAACAACGCTAACATGCAATCAAACAACAAATCACGTTATTGGGGGAAGAACAAGAACAATCTGAATGACGGCATCACAGATGTGAAAGCTGTCCAACATATACAAAACCAAACACCTGCACATACATATGCAACAAATGTAAATAACCAGAGGGGCCCAACTAAACCACGCAGACAATTCACACCCTTAGGGGAACCCGTCGAAGACATCCTTGATAGATGTCTCAAGCAAAATTTGATCACGCTCCCACCTGTTAGACCCCATCAAGAGAATGAACTAAAAGCCACGTGGTACAATGAGAATGACTACTGTGAATACCACCGCATTACGGGTCATAAAACAGCTGACTACATGCAACTAAAACATTGCATCCAAGACCTTATCAAACAAAATCTAGTCAGTCTCGATCACAGTGCCCAACCATCACCAAACGCCAACCTAGGAGCTTACAAGGATCCCCTACTTAATCATAACAAAGCCTCCTCATCCAACCAAGCATACAATGTCACCCCACCACCCGCGTCTTACAACTCTATCATAGGACGTATAGAAGCATCATCCCATCATGTCAACACAGTCACCATTCAGGCACAAGCACTCGATTGTGCTATTATGACTTGTCGTGGCCATGTATCTATTTGCACAGCCCCTCCCACTGAACAAACACCTACATCCACATCAGATCCCCTACCTCCTCGTCCAACCACATGTCCATCACCTACTCACCAATATAACCTCCAAGAACACCTAGGAAAGACACCCACACAAATCTCCATCCTTGAGATGCTCTACACATCTCCCCTTCATAAGGACGTCCTCAATAAATTGCTCTTACAAACACAAGTCCTTGCCAAATTGAATGTAACGCAATTCCAAGCCATGGTAGGACACATCGCCGCACCCCACCATCTCACCTTCTTAGAAAAGGACCTACCCACCTCCGATCACATACATAATGATGCCCTGCACATTGAAGTCTGCATCCACAAGCACACCATTAAAAGAGTCTTAATAGATGGTGGCTCCAGCCTTAACATATGTACTCTAAAACTGCTAAAACACTTGGGGTACTTTGATGTGGTTGTCGACACCAGTGAGTGCATCACGATCAAAGGCTATGATGACACTGAACAGCTCTCCGAAGGCACTATCCAGCTTCCCATACAAGTGGGACAGAAAATATTGGAAACTAAATGTTAGGTTCTTGATCTTGACCTCCCCTACAACATCCTTCTCAGCAGACCATGGATTCATGCCATGCAAGCCGTCCCATTCACCTTCCATCAATGCATCAAATTCCCTCACAATGGCACAGAAGTCACAGTCTATGCTGACCCTCGCCCCTTCCAATATTGCAGTTTTCTGGAAGTCCACAACAAGACATTCGGCCCATATAATAAAGCCACCACTAAAGCCAATCCAATAGCATCAAACTCATATATCGACCCCGCAAACATTGCCTCCACTTCATCCCAAGCAACTCCACCACCCGAGGTCCAGATCAAGCTATCCAACATGGGATGTGGGGAATATGACTTGCACAGCACCTTTTGTGTGAGCACATTACCCAATCCTAAGACATTTGGCATCCCAAAAATAGAGGTAACCAATACAGTCATCATCAAGTGCAAACCCTCACCCATCTTCGAGAAGAAACACCTCCTGGATCAGGATGTACTCGAAGATATCTCATCTTGGCTTTACAAGGATGAAGAGCTTGAGCAAGAAGCTCCCACAATCCCAACAACAATCTACGGCAAAGGTTCTGAAATTGTCAAAAGCATGGGCTATAAAGGACAAGGCAGTATAGGCCTTCATGAATAGGGAATCATGGAACCACTGCAAGCAACAAAGAATCCCTATACTCAAGGGTTAGGGTACGGTCAACCACAACGCATCCTCACTACCGGCGAGTATATCTTGGCCGAGGTCGCTACGGCCTCCTTAGACATCGACAATGTTAATGAAATAGGCCTTCAAGACTCCTTTAGTGACTTCGTAGACTTCTTCAACTCATCCATTTGTACCATCTACTCAGTCACCACTCTCGCTTCACCCTCCAATGACTTGCCACTAGTTTACCCTGACGTCATTGATTGGGACCAACGGAGACCCCCTGTCTACGACATCGCACCTAATGATGAGGCCATCACTAAAATGATGGGGGTAAGAGATCACTTCCCTTTGGGAGATCATCGAGCAGGATACATAATGGAACTCAATCTGGATGCCTATTTCAGGGAGACAACCCCTACTTCCAGTCACAAAAACACAAAAATCAAACATGGATCTGATAGTGAAAACTATTCTACAGCAATATTAGATCCTAAAATAGTAAAAATAAAAGATGTATCTCCTGGTGAAAACCTCCACAAGGCACCAGGAGATGGAAGCATGGGCCTCCCTGAGATAGACAAAGTCTATCTAGATAGATCACCCATCTTGGTCAAACCAGCTCAGGAAATGAATCTGGGGACAGAGGAAGACCCAAAAATCACATACAGAGTAGAATCTCTCAGCATACAGGAACAGGAGAACTTCTTGTCCTTCTTCACATGTAGAAATCACAACTTTGCATGGACCTATGTGGACATGCCAGGGCTAGATCCCGCTTTGGTGGTTCATCACCTTGTAGTACGCCCTGATGCAAAACCAGTCAAATAGAAGCTCAGAAAAATGAATCCTCAGGTGGCTCTCCTCATCAAAGTAGAGCTAAAGAAATTACTAGATGTTGGGTTCATTTTCCCAATTGATTATCCTGAATGGGTTTCAAACCTTGTACCAGTTGCTAAACCGGATGGTCGAATCTGCTGTTGTACCAATTTCAGGGATCTCAACAAGGCATGCCCGAAAGATGACTTCCCACTACCAAACATCGACATGATAGTGGGTCTCATAGTAGGATATGAAATGTTATCCCTCATGGATGGTTTCTCAGGATACAACCAGATAAAAATCACCGAAGAGGATCAGCACAAAACGACCTTCATATGTCCATGGGGAACATACTGCTGGGTGGTAATGCCATTCGGCCTGAAGAATGCAGGAGCCACCTATCAAAGAGCTATGACCATCATCTTCCATGACCTCTTCCACCACGTCATGGAAGACTATGTGGAATATTTGCTAGGGAAATCAAAGACCAGAGAAGAACACTTAGATGTGCTGGCCAAGATCTTCTATAGGTTGGAACAATACAATGTCCGTTTGAATCCAAAGAAATGCGTCTTCGGCATCACCTCAGGCAAACTTCTGGGATACATAGTCTCGAGAAGAGGAATCAAAGTTGATCCTGCAAAGGTCAAGGCCATCACCGAGATGTCACCTCCAAAAACACTAAAACAGCTGTGAAGCCTGTAGGGAAAACTCCAGTCTATCTGACGATTCATTGCCCAACTTGTTGATAAGTGCCAACCATTCCAGCATCTACTCCGAAAAGATAGTTTTCATCTAGAACACCCAGCATCAAGACACCTTTGACCAACTAAAGGAATACTTGGCTAATCCTCCTGTGCTAACTCCACCAAGGCAAGGTGAACCCCTCTTGCTTTACATCTCCACAACAGAGACAACCATCAGAGCCTTGCTAGCACAACTTGATGAGCAGGGGAAAGAAAGAGCCATTTACTATATTAGCCGCACCTTGATCTCATATGAGCTCAATTACACACAAATTGAATGAGCATGTCTAGCCCTTGTCTTTACGTCACAAAAGTTGAGACACTACATGCTCAATCACAAGACCAAGCTCATTGCTAAGATCGACCCACTGAATTACCTCCTAAATAGAGCTACTCTTACTGGTAGAATGGCTAAATGGGTCATGATTCTCACGGAGTTTGATATAGTATACACTGAGAGAAAGGCCATCAAAGGGTAGGTTATAGTAGATCAGCTGGCTAAGGCACCTATTCTGACAGAACATCCTACAATAGCGGAGTTTCCAGACGAAGCCATCTTGACAATCACACCAGCCATAGACACATGGAAGATGTATTTTGATGGATCATACACTCATAGAGGCTCAGGGGCAGGTGTCTTGTTTGTTACCCCTCAAGGTGACACAATCCCTAAATCCTTCAAGATCACATTTCCATGCACCAACAATGTAGCAGAGTATGAGGCCCTCATCACAGGTCTCTGCATAAGCTAATTGTGTATGGCAACTCTCAACTGGTCATCAGGCAGGTCAATAATGAATACAAAACCAAGGATGACAAGCTCCTTCCCTATAAGAAGATGGTTGATGATTTCAAAGTCTACTTCAAAGACATCCATTTCGAGCAAATCCCAAGACTCAATAACAAAGAAGCAGATGCCATAACAACTATCAGATCTCTGGTAGACATGAAGAAGGTCAGCAAGAAATGCAAGTTTTTGATCGAAGAACTCCCCATCCCAGCATACGATGTTCCTCAATCTAAACTAGTGGGCAAATTCGTTGGTCCCTTGTCCCCGTGGTACCAAGAAACATACTTATACCTCCATGACAACATCCTCCCCCCTAATCTATCCACCTCACAAAGAAAATCATTCATCCATCGAGCCTCCCGATTCATCCTTGTAGGCGATACATTATACAAAAGGAGTCTTGATGGTATGCTTCTATGATGTTTAGACTCTAGGGAAGCTGAAGTAGCCTTGGAAGAGGTACACGCAGGCATCTATGGGGTGCATTCAAGTGGACCCACTCTTTCTAAAAAGATCCTCAGGACCGGATATTATTGGCCAACAATGGAACAAGATTCCTATAGGTTTATCAAGAAATGCCTCCCATGTCAACAGCATGGCGATCTCATCCACGCACCAGCACAGGAGCTGCAACCGATCACAATGCCATGGCCTTTCTCACAGTGGGGACTCAACCTCGTAGGGAAAATACATCCTCCATCATCCAATGGCCATAAGTTCATTATCACTGCTACCGAATACTTCACAAAGTGGATGGAAGCAATACCACTCAACTTCACCACAAGAATCCAAATCTTGAAATTCATCCTCCACTATATATCTGCTGATATGGTATCCCCCACTCCATTGTCACCGACAATGGAAAGCCCTTCAAAAACTAAGAAGTTCGCACCTTGTGCGAAAAATTTGACATCAAACACCACTTCTCCACACCATATTACCCCCAAGGAAATGGTCAAGCAGAGGCTTCTAACAAAACCATCCTCTGCATTCTCAAGAAGACAGTCAATGAAGCTAGCCATGACTAGCACCTCCAACTCAACCCCACCCTATGGGCCTACTGCACAAGCATCCACACTCCTACAGGAGCCACTCCATTCTCACTAGTATTTGGATCTGAAGCCATTTTACCTATAGAGGTCGAGCTCCCATCTCTCCGAGTATCCTTGCAAAACATTATCTCTAATGAGGACTACCATGTCACAAGGTTGCATCAACTGGAACTACTGGATGAGAAATGCCTGAATGTATTTAATCACCTATAGGCATACCAAAACTACCTCAGAAGAAGCTACAACAAAAGGATCAGAAACATAAAATTTGAGGTAGGTGACCTTGTCCTAATGGAAAATCAGAAGAACTTGCAAGAGCATCCGAGCAAGGAAAGTTTGAACCCAACTGGCTAGGACCTTATGTCGTCACGACCGATTATGGGTTAGGAGCATATCAGCTAGCAACACCTAAGGGGTAGCCTCTAGATGAGTCGATGAACATCCTGCATCTCAAGAAATTCTATGCATAACCCATCTAGTACCCCAAGTCAAAAAATAAAAAAAATAAAAAACACCAAAAAAATTAGAAAATCAAGAAAAATCAAAGTGCAATAAAAATTTCCAATGGTGAAAATCACTTCGGTGATGCCTTGGATAAGTACCATGGTGAAAACCTGTTTCAGGTGCCATGCACAATGGTCGGTTCTACCATCTAATAAGTCCTCTTCTCATCACACCACTCCACATCTCACACATCCCATGGCTTGGAATTCTGAAACATCAAGTCCTATTGCCCAACCCAACTTATCCCATCCCAAGGCCAACTCATGGAATGAGGATCCTTGTAAGCTCCCTTTGTACATACAAAATCAAAAAATCCAAAAACATTGCAAAATCATGAAACACAAAAACAATAGAAAATGTAGAAAATCCAAAAAACAACACATCTCATCACAACCATCAAACACACCTCAATCTTCATCACATCACACCCATCCCGAACCATTCCCACATGATCAAGTCTTGCCAGAACTACATATTCATTTCACCCGCATCTTAAAAGTACCTTGATCCCGTGGACATAGGGTATGTAGGCAGTCTGGAATACGAAGGATGTTTCCAGGACTTAGGTATATAAGATGCACCCATCCAACTCGTTTGGATGGTCCCCATTCATTAAGCTTTCTGGATCTCATAAATGAAACACATGCTATCTATACACTCCAAACAGGTCCCCCAATGCAAAAATCATCAATCAACATACCAACTATAATCCTACATATGGCCAAACTGTTCTTTTGCCCATCTTCCAAAGATTCTCCAATCAACACCAATGGATCTATGTCCTAGGATATATCTTTCCTACAATGGACAAAAATCTATCATTCTATCATCACGTCTCTTGGCAAGAGAACACAATGGTTATTTGTATCTTTTCGTTGGTCTTTTTGATTATTTATTTTTATCTTTTTGTCTCACTCTAAGTCATCTCCAAAGCTACCTTGATCTCATTATATCATGGTAAGTAGCAAATAGCACCTGGAGTAGACATAGTCATTGTTTCTGCATGCTATGCTTGTGGGTTGGTTTCATTACTCCAAGAGTAGTATTCATATCTTGAAGTCCAAGTCGGTTCTAGCATGATGTGTCCTATTTGCATATACAAGCATCAAAACCTTATAAGCATTATTCACACTCATTGCTATGAGTCCCCTTCCTAGGCTAGGCAAGATTATACTACCTTGGGCATGCATGAAATCAACCTATTGTTTGTGGGTCTAGTCCATGTAATCATAGGGTATACGTCATCACCTAGGTCATTTCATACCTTTGTGAACTGTATCTTACATTGCTACATTAAACTAAGAAATGATCTCAATTAATCTTTTGCAACTACTGTTACTAGCTCAAGA
This sequence comes from Cunninghamia lanceolata, assembly GCA_027924645.1. Classification (NCBI taxonomy): domain Eukaryota; kingdom Viridiplantae; phylum Streptophyta; class Pinopsida; order Cupressales; family Cupressaceae; genus Cunninghamia; species Cunninghamia lanceolata. Next base: position 2,454,944 of record BSBN01000243.1, read on the forward strand.
TCATCATCCTAATCACTCAATCAACACTCCCATCTCGGCCTAGATTTAATCATCATTTTCCCCCCACCCCCCCCACCAATCTAATCCCCTCACTAATCCCATTCCCCCCACCATATTTCCACTCAACACATCTTGAACCGAAGCAAATCTCCCCTCAATGACGTGGCATCTTATGACTGAACAATCCTCTCATCTCCCCACCACCAACCTCTAGACGCTCCCACCCCTATCCTCTCCCCACCTAATTCCCTTTCCCACAGCCTCACCACTCAGGGTTAAATAAAGAACATCATGTGTATCAAGACTAGACCATCTCACCTATCACCTAGTTTGCATACCACCTATCACCTAAACTGCATCTAAGCATATCATTTAGCTACATGTCATGATCATTTAATTGCATATCATTTTAGGTGCATTTTAATCCATAATTGCATATCATTTTAGGTTCATTTTAATCCATTTTACATATCATTTAGGTGCATTTTAATCCATTTAAATTGCATGTCATTTGAGGTTCATTTTAATCCATAATAGCATATCATTTTAGGTTCATTTTAATCCATAATTACATATCATTTTAGGTTCATTTTAATCCATTTTACATATCATTTAGGTGCATTTTAATCCCTTTAATTTGCATGTCATTTAGGTTCATCCATTTTATTTGCATCTCATTTAGATTCATTATACATCCCTTTGCATATCAATTAGATTCATTTATCCATTTACATTGCATATCAATTAAGATTCATTTAGATCACTTAATTTGTATATCACTTAGGCTCAGCTTAATTCATTTAAAATTGCATATCACTTAGGCTCATTTTAATCCATTTAAAATTGTATATCATTTTTAAAGTTCCACATCATTTAGGTTCATTTTAGAATCCATTAAAATTGCATGTCAATTAGCTTCACTTATCCATTTAAATTGCATATCAAATAGATTTAATTAGACCATTTCAATTGCATGTCATTTAGATTCATTTTAACACCATTTTTGCATATCAATTAGGCTCAATTATCCATTTAAGTTTGCATAATAATTAGGTTCATTCTAGAATCATTTAGTTGCACAATATACATCACATTTCATATCATCTCATAAACCACTTAGTCACATTACATCGTCATATAAACATCTAGTTGCATATGCACATTTTCATACATAAACATACATTTCCATCCTAAATGCATCCATAAAATCAAAAACATCATCACATAAACATAACACATCCATAGCATATAAAATCCATAAAGAAATATTGCATCCATCACATAAGCATCATCATAATAGAACATCATAATCATAGCATCATAAACCACCAGAAAGCATCGTATCATATAAAATCACTGTAAAAAGTGTACATCGCTCATGTATACAACAAAAAATAAAAGTGTCCTAATACAAAATGCCTCCAAGGGCTAACATGATATGACTATCACATGGAAGATCCTCTCTCTGAAGGAGTGGGGGACCCTAACCCTGGTTGAGGTTGTGATCCTGTCGGTGGCTGTGGCTGCGACTGTGGCTGTACCTGCACTTGTGGACCCTGCTGGGGCACGTGTGAGGGAGGAGGCATTATCTGCTAAATGAACTGAATAGATCTTGATCTATGTGATCTTAATGCCTCTGATCTGCTAACCTGGCTATAGCTCGGTGCTTGCTGCTCTGTTGGTACGACCGCATAATACAGCCCTCGATAATACTCCATCCGCCCCCTAGTCTCTATCAACTCTCCCTGTACTTGAGACATTTGAACCTGAGCCTGGGATAGTTGTGTCTACATCAATGTCAAAACTGAGGCTAGCCCAGTACCTAATGCCTATAGATACCCACTGCAGTCTCTGCCTGCTGAGCCCTAGCAAGCGCTGTATCCCGCTCTCTAGTCAACACCTCTATATCACCCTGTGCCTGCAACGCAGCCACCTGTCCATCAGCCCCATCTAATAAAGCTAATGCCCCCCAAAATTGCACCAACTCTGCATCACAGCTCTCTAGTGCCTCCTCTAGGCTGGCCACCTGTGCCCATAGGGTCTCCATCTCCTCCTCCCCATCCTGAGGCCACCGACGAGGTGTAAGCTTCTCACCCTCAGCCTCTCCAGCTATCCCTGAGGGACCTGCCTCCTACCCTCCCCCAACCACCTACTGCTGTGCTACCTGTGGTGGGGGTAGATCACCCCTATCAGCCCTCAGCTGTCCCCTATGCCGCCGAGGTCCCCTAGGCTGTCGCCCGATCCCAACCTGCACCTGCTCAATAGGAACCTGCTGCATAGGTACCTGCTACCCCACCTGCCCCTGTCCTGCTGCCACTACCACCAACACATCTATCAGCTGGCCATCCCTACCAACTACTCTCTCCTCTCCATCATCTCCAACCTCCACGAGGAAGTCCTCAATGATCAACTCCCCCTCCTCCACGTGATCCTGCCCATCTGAGTCATCTCCACCAACTGAATCATCGCCCCCTGAACCTACTGCCTCCTCTACTGGATTCGTCAACCAAGTAGGCTGATGCATATGCCACCATATATCATAGGTAGCCGTAGTCCCTGCATCCCTCACTGTGCTCCTCCAATCCCACTACACTGGTCGTAGAGCTGTAAAATTTGCTAAGGTGACCTATGGCTGTATGGCTGCAGGCCAGTAGGTTGCATCTCGAGGAGTCTACACAAATATCACCATCTGCTGCGGAGTGTCCTGTATCAAACCAAACTGCTACATGACCCATGAGGGTACATACATATCTATCATATGGTCTCCTCGACCCATCAGGTACCATTGCTGAAATGCAAAAGGGAGATGAATATCATCATCTGGCCATGACTCTACACCAATATATGGTCACTGGGTCACACTAATCACATCATCTAGCATCCCCTCCAATGTCGCACCTGCCTAGTATACATGTACTTTGCATCCTGATATAAAAACACAAAGGCCTCAAACTGCCGTCAATAGTAACCACATGTCAGCCTCATGACTGGGATATGCTCCCAGATCCATACATGAAGTAGAGTAACTCCAACCGATAATGCTCTATCATGTAGGTAGGTGACTGTATGCATCTCATGATATAACTACCTACCATAGCCGGTCCCCATGCATAGACGATCTCATGCATCACCATCCCCTCTATCATCCCCCCAGCCAACCAAAAAACCCCTGCCTCGCCTGTTAGGCATCACAATGCCTCCAATCAACGCACAAAAGAATAAGGCAAATGGATCTGCACCCGTAGCCAATGTCCCCTCATAGTCTATCTCCCTCCCATCTCGAGAGAGAACAAGACAATCCGTACCAAACACCCTGACTAATGTACTCCGCCCTCTCCTCGTGTCATATCTAACACGCCGGCCCCGGATAGGCAGCTTGAGGATGCGATAAACATCCTCAAGTGTGATGGTAATCTCTCCAGTAGGCAACAAAAAACTACAGGTCTCAGAGTGATACCACTCCACCATCGCTGTCATTAGAGCTCTATGAGCTCACAAAACTGGCATCAAGGACACTGTCAGAAGCCCCAACCTCGCCAGTCGACCCCGCGTCGCATCATCAAAACCGTCAAAAAGTGCAATCACAAATGGCACCGGTCGCTCTTGTGAAGCGAGTATAAATTGTTCTGTATCCTACATATGCAACATTATGGTTAGATGTCAACCTATCTATGTCTAAACCAACCTTTTTCTTCTAAGTGTCTAACAAGCCAGCATCAGGTGGCATGAAAACAGACAACTCCTTGTGCCATTTTTAGAATGGTACTAAAATTTCCTCTAAATGGCACTAATACAGAAAATAGCACCACTACACATAACTCTTTGTGCCAATCCACAAAATAGCGTTACTGCATGCTATCCATCGCACCATTTCTCCAAATGGCGTCACTATTCATTTTGGTGTTAATCCACCCAATGGCACCGATTTCCCCAATAGCGCTAATCTAATCAATACCGCTAATACACATGATAGCGCTAAACTTTAGCATAGCGCTACTTCCTCGAATGGTGCTATTCTAGAGAATAGCGCCACTTTAACCCCAATTTGGTGTTAAAATGCCAAGATCCTATTTCTTCTACAAATCGCACTAATCCAGACAATAGCGCTAAAACACCTACCTAATGGCGACAAACCGCCTTAACCCTACCCGGGTGGATAGCACCAATCCAGATGATGGTGCTAATCCGCCTTGCTGTTGGTGCTACGCGCTCCAACCCCAAATCCCAAAACCTAAAAAATGCACGTAAAACAAGAAAATTACAAAGTCAGGGTTAGGCCCTACCAGGGGTCCAGCGCTTGGTGCCCGGCCAAACTCTCAAAACTGCTCAGAGATGTGTCAAAGTTGTGGGAACTGGGAGTTGCGGTTAGCCATCTCTCCTTCATCCTTTCTTCTCCAAAGTCAAAAGTGTGCAAATGTGGCACTCTAAGGCCCCACTTTGCCTAATATAGTGGGCCATGTCATACCTCCACCCCCTCCTTTTCCCTTCAGGGTGTAGATCTCAACCTTTTTCTCCATTTTTCTTCATGTCATCATCTTTTCCTATCACCTATCCAACTTTCACTCCCGTCACATCCTTTTCAAGAACTCACCCTGAAAATTGTTATTTTCCTGCCAACCTCTCAAGGGGGCATCCCTTATCTATCTTATTCCTTCCCGACAGCTGGGGCATATTTTTCTTTGACCTGACGCCACTTCCCTCCTAGGTCCAGATGCCACGTCAAAGAGGGGCAAATGTAGACACCTAAAAATGTCTTCTACCATCTAACTAACTCCATACAACCCTAAACACACCAATTTCCCTTCTAACCAATTAATTAAATTTTTATTTAATTAATTATTGCTTTCATTTTCCAAATTCACACCATTTTGTCCCCAAAATTGAATTAATTTCATTAATTCAATAGTCCAAACCTTAGTCAATTAATTTAATAAATATGCAATATTTATTAAATCAATTTCCCCTTTTTCACTAAATCCAATTAATTAGTTAAAACCATGTTAACTAATTAATTCAGCCTATAATTAACCTATCCCTACCCTAGACAATTAAATAGCTATTATTTAATTGCCTACCCTAGCCTACCTCATCATAGCTCTAAGATTAATTAAATAAAACCCATGTTTAATTAATCCTAACCCCTTCATTTGGGTGGTCAAACCTTGTTTAACACCCTTCCCCACATCCTCCAAATAAAAAATTGAATTAAATCCACATAAGTCAATTTTTTATTTTAAAAACATCCCACATCACATTTATTTCTCCTTACAACCCCATGCTCATTTATTTCCTCTCTTCCCCAAATAAATTTTTAATTCATTTACATTCCCCCATATGAATCTTTTATTCCAAAATAATCCTTCACCCCCATGCTCATTTAATAACCCCTTTTCCCAAAATGAATAAAAGAATCACTTTTATTCCTAGCCCTCCATTCATTCAAGACTGAATCTAGGCCCTCCACATCACTTTTATCCTCCACCATTGATCTTCCAAATCAATCTCCACCCTTGGATCAAAATCCCTTCCAAAAATCTATAGATAGAACCTCTCCCAAGCCATTTTCATCATCCAAGTTTATACAAAGTTACCATGCCAAAATAACTCTTGAGCTAGAATAGTGAGTTGCAACTTTGAGTAGCATTTCACATTTAAATTCATTGTCTAGGGTAATCTTTATCAAGGAGCTTGTTTTGAGTGCAAAGGCTCCTTCCTCCCTTGATGGGATTGGGTTTGCTTGTAAGGTATAACTTTATGTTTATTGCATTTTGTTTAGTATTTCCACCTTATTTGTATTTCTATTCTACACCCCCCAACTAATGACTTTGGCAAATGCCTACACTAAAGAGGTCAAAGTAAATATGGAGTTAGGATAATCAGGGTTAGGTCCTATTAATCATATCGGCCCTATAGGCATGCTAAATCAGATACCACTGATCAACCAAGCCCTAGCTAATCACACTCCAGTGATGAATCCTATTCTAGTACTAGCTGCAACTCAGGGTTTAGGTGTTCATCCTAGAGCTCATATATCAAAGTTACCTCCAATCCAACTCCCATTCCTTTAGTCATCTAAAAATTCAACTGCCAAAACTAAGGATGACATGTATGACATTAGAGAATTGGCTGAACAGATGAAGAAGCTCATAGCTGAGGTAACTCACCTCAGGAATTAGAATGCATATTTATAGTAGAGAAATCAGACTTAGAACCAAAACTATCATAGACCCAATAAGACCTGCAATACTAGACCTAACAATAGAGGTGTTCTATCACCTTTAGAATCTCAAAGTGTAGATAATTGTCCTCTAGGGTGAGTAATGCTAGCAGAAGTTGCTTTGTCCTCTTGGTGTAGGATCCATAACACTAATGCACACTCAGAATTGGACTGTCATGATTTTGAAGTTGCATCCAATATCTTCCAGAGGGAGGTTTAGAATGTTGAAGCATAAGAAACCACACCTCCTATAGGATATGAATTAGTGCCCACTCAAAGGTATGATATTACTTTGGTTTTGGAAAGTTATGTTTTCCCTCTTCAAGATGATAATCAACCTAAGGAAGAAGAAGCTAACGAAGTACATGCTTATCAGCAGTATAATAGGACCCCATATAACCTTAGAAGCAATGAGTCAAAGGGACCTTTCACTACTTACATTCCCCCTAATAACTATCAAGTCCCTCCTGATCCCAAAGCCTCTAACAACCCTGATCCTCCAAAGGCTGCACCATAGGCAATCATCCAAAATGATACTCCAAAATCATCTAAGAGGTCTGAAGTAGCCAAATTTGGCTAGTATCTGGTAGATGAACTTAGGAAGATGAAAGTTAGTCTGTCAGTCACTAAACTAATGAAGATTCCTAAAGTTTGGACAACATTCCTCCAAGACATTGGGATGCAAGTTAAGATTGATCGTGCTCCAAAACATCTCCCAAAAAATGATATTCAAGGCAAGGGCAAGGATAAAGTCCATGTGATAGACACTTATTAGAAGATCACATTATACAAGGAGAAAAGAGAGTCACCACCCTTCCTACTAACCTTGAGGATATTTGGTAAGAATCTTCACAACTACCTAGTTGATTCAAGGGCTTACACCAATGTGATCTCACTATCCATTTGCAAAGCTCTGGGACTTACCCCTGCCAAGTCCATTAGGAAGGTTAGATAAAATAGAGGTTGGATTTGTTGGCGAATTAAACCAAATTCATATGTAGTTAGCCTCAAATCCTCAGGTATAGTAGTACATAGACATACAAGTAGTGGATATTCCTAACACTTATGGTATGTTTCTCAATAGGGATTAGTCAAAAACTCTGAATGGTTACATGGCTACTGACTTTTCTCATATGTGGCTTCCATGGAGGGGCATTGCCAAACCAAATTTGCATTGAGAGAGAACCAAAGATGAAACACATGATAATAGAGTATAATCAAACAAATGAAATCTTGTACTCTGAAGTAGACTTGGGCATTTATTTGCTTCAGATAAATTAAGTGGAAGAAATACTGGTGGGTAAGTGCAAGAAGATGGGGGGCCAAAAAGGGGTCTTAAGTGGCCAATTTTTTTTTGAAATCAGGAAATATTGGCCTTGGATGAGAAATTGTGCATAGTTATACTCAAAATTTGGAGATGCAACCAAAACAATGTTCGTAGTGCTCTGAGTCTACTTTCTAAACTACTATTTTTTTTTAAAATGGCATAGATTAAGGGGTTCAAAAGAGGGAGCCATAGAAATTGGTGTTTTTTCTGTCAAAAAAACATAACATAGCATGTTTTGTGGCTCCCTCAAAAGGTCAATTTTTTTTGGTATTTTTAAAATCGCTTCAGTGAGAAATTAGCTAATAGCATGTAGTTTATGCCCGATTTTTCTGATAATTTTTTTATGAATATTTGATTTTTTACTAATTTTCAAAGTGGACACATCCAAAAAAATAGAATTTTGGTCGTGCTACCCCTATAAATTTTGAAAACTAATTGAAAAACATTTTTTTCTTTTTTTAATATTTGTAGAATGGAGTCTAGTTTCTAAATATGTAATTTTTTTGAATTTTTAATGAATAGGTAATTTACAATGAAAAAAAGACCAAATAGTGGTTTTTGCCCAAAAATGGACACACAAACAAAAGAAATTAAAGATGAAAGGCTTAGCATTGTTAAAATGTGAAAAAAATCACATCGTCAAATAGCTAAGAGAAAGTCTAACATTACCCAGGTGTTCAATTTGTTTGACCTTGAAACATGTGCAAATCTAAGGGTTAGCACGAATGAAATTATGTGAAATCTTGAAGAATATGGAAAAACACGTTTGCGGCTGTTCAAAAGGCACTCCAAGCCTTTGGGTTGGAAATCCAAAGCAAATCCCAATCCCAAGGCTTGGGATTCCCAAAGAAAAACATAACGCGAGTGCATTAAAACGCACTCGCGTTATGTTCCCCTTGAATTTTTTATGTTCAAGGATATTAATCATGTATGTATCTATGTATGCCTATATGTATGAATGTATCTATGTATGCCTATATGTATGTATGTATGTATGAATCTATGTATGCCTATATGTATGTATGTATCTATGTATGCCTATATGTATGTATGTATAGTGTCGAGGGTAGAGGAGGGTAGAGATGGGAGTGAGCCAGATAGGGGAGGAGAGGGGTGGATAAGGATTGAGTGATTAAGGTTTAAGGTTGAGGGTTGAGCATTTAGGGATAGGATTTAGAGTTTAGGGATAAGGGATTAGAGTTTAGGACCTTGAGGGATTAGGGTTTAGGGTTAAGACTTTAGGGATAGCATTTAGGGTTAAGGGTCAAGGGATTAGGGTTTAAGGTATAGATTAGTAGTTCTTGTGGATAGAGCCAGTAAACAATGGGAGATTATTTGCCTATTTCACAACAATATACCTCCCCTAAGTATGGGGTGGACAACAAAAAACATAGATGTACCCCAATGCAAATCTTTTCTCATAATGATCATCCTTCTGATTTCAACTGTTAATTACTCACTATGGATGTACCATACTCAAATCTTTTCTCATAGTGTGTACACCTATTGGCATAATGAACCCCAAATGGGCTAGAAAAAAATGCCATATAACATTACTAACATTAAAAAAGTTCATAGCCATTTTTCTGACATATTCTTGTAACTCAAACATCTTTAAGAGAAGAGTGTCAAAAATGATGGGTTTAACAACCTAACATAAGGCAAAGCAGTTTTGTTGGGTTTAGGGATAGGGTTTAGGGTTTAGGGTTTAGGGTTGAGGGATTAGGGTTTATGGTTGAGGGATTATGGTTTAAGGTATAGTGTTGAGGGTTGACGGTTTAGGGATAGGGTTTAGGGACAGGGTTTAGGGTTGAGGGATTAGGGTTTAGGGTTGGCAAATTAGGGTTTAGGGTTGACGGATTAGGGTTTAATGTTGAGGGTTAAGGGTTGAGGGTTGTGGGTTTAGGTATAGGGTTGATGGTCAAGGGATTAGGGTTAAAGTAGAGTGTTGAGGGTAGAGGGATTAGGGATAGGGTTTAGGGTTGAAGGTTTAATGATTGAGGGTTGAGGCTTTAGGGCTGAGGGTTAAGAGATTGGGGTTTAAAATATAGTGTTGAGCGTCGAGGGTTTATGGATAGGTTTTAGGATTTAATTTTTAAGGGTTAAGGGTTGAGGGATAGGGTTTAGGGTTTAGGGATAAGGGATTGGGGTTTAAGGTATAGTGTTGAGGGTTGAGGGTTTAGGAATAGGGATAGCGTTTAGGGTTTAGGGATGAGGGATTAGGGTTGAGGGTTGAGAGATTAGGGTTGAGGGTTGAGGGGTTAGGGTTTAAGGTATAGTGTCGAGGGTTGAGGGTTTATTGATAGTGTTTAGGGTTGAGGGTTGAGGGATTAGGTTTTAGGGTTGAGGGATTAGGTTTTAGGGTTGATGGATTAGTGTTTAAGGTATAGTGTTGAGGGTTGAGAGTTTAGGGATTGGGTTTAGGGTTGACAAATTAGCGTTTAATGTTGAGGTTATGGTTAGAGTGTCGAGGGTAGAGGGATTAGGGATAGGGTTTAGGGTTGAAGGTTTAAGGATTGAGGGTTGAGGCTTTAGGGATGAGGGTTTAAGGCTTAAGATATAGTGTCAAGTGTTGAGGGTGTAGGGATAGGGTTTAAGTTTTAATGGTTAAGGGTTGAGGGATAGGGATTAGGGTTTAAGGTATAGTGTTGAGGGTTGATGGTTTAGGGATAGGGTTTAGGTTTGAGGGATTAGGGTTTAGGGTTTATGAATTAGGGTTGAGGTTTGAGGGTCAAGGGTTTAGGGATAGGGTTGAGGGTCGAGGGATTAGGGTTAAAGTAGAGTGTTGAGGGTATAAGGATTAGGGATAGGGTTGGAGGGTTTAAGGATAAGGGATTAGGATTTAAGGTATAGTATCAAGCCCATTGAGGGTCTAGGAATAGGGATAGTGTTTAGGGTTTAGGGATGAGGGATTAGAGTTGAGGGATGACAGATTAGGTTTGAGGGTTGAGGGATTAGGGTTTAGGTATAAGGTTTAGGGTTGAGGGTTGAGGGATTAGGGTTTAAGGTATAGTGTTGAGGGTTTAGGGATAGGGTTTAGGGTTGAGGGATTAGAGTGAAGGGTTGAGGGATTAGGATTTGACATTGAGGGTTGAGGCCTGAGGCTTTAGGGTTTAGGGTTTAGGGATAGGGTTGAGGGTCGAGGGATCAGAGTTAAGGGTTGAGGGATTAGGGTTTGACGTTGAGGGTTGAGGTTTGAGGGTCAAGGGTTTAGGGATAGGGTTGAGGGTTGAGGGATTAGGGTTAAAGTAGAGTGTGGAGGGTATAAGGATTAGGGATAGGGTTGGAGGGTTTAGGGATAAGGGATTAGGGTTTAAGGTATAGTATCGAGTCTGTTGAGGGTTTAGGAATAGGGATAGCATTTAGGGTTTAGGGATGAGGGATTACAGTTGAGGGATGACGGATTAGGGTTGAGGGTTGAGGGATTAGGGTTTAGGGATAAGGTTTAGGGTTGAGGGTTGAGGGATTAGGGTTTAAGGTATAGTGTTGAGGGTTTAGGGATAGGGTTTAGGGTTGAGGGATTAGAGTGAAGGGTCAAGGGATTAGGATTTGACATTGAGGGTTGAGGGTTGAGGCTTTAGGGTTTAGGGTTTAGGGATAGGGTTAGGGGTCGAGGGATCAGAGTTAAGGGTTGAGGGATTAGGGTTTGACGTTGAGGGTTGAGGGTTGAGGTTCGAGGGTCAAGGGTTTAGGGATAGGGTTGAGGGTCGAGGGATTAGGGTTAAAGTAGAGTGTGGAGGATATAAGGATTAGGGATAGGGTTGGAGGGTTTAGGGATAAGGGATTAGGGTTTAAGGTATAGTATCGAGTCTGTTGAGGGTTTAGGAATAGGGATAGCATTTAGGGTTTAGGGATGAGGGATTAGAGTTGAGGGATGACGGATTAGGGTTGAGAGTTGAGGGATTAGGGTTTAGAGATAAGGTTTAGGGTTGAGGGTTGAGGGATTAGGGTTTAAGGTATAGTGTTGAGGGTTTAGGGATAGGGTTTAGGGTCGAGGGATTAGAGTGAAGGGTCGAGGGATTAGGATTTAACATTAAGGGTTGAGGGTTGAGGCTTTAGGGTTTAGGGTTTAGGGATAGGGTTGAGGGTCTAGGGATCAAAGTTAAGGGTTGAGGGATTAGGGTTTGATGTTGAGGGTTGAGGGTTGAGGTTCAAGGGTTTAGGGATAGGGTTGGGGGTCGAGGGATTAGGGCTAAAGTAGAGTGTGGAGGGTATAAGGATTAGGGATAGGGTTGGAGGGTTTAGGGGTAAGGGATTAGGGTTTAAGGTATAATATCAAGTTTGTTGAGGGTTTAGGAATAGGGATAACATTTAGGGTTTAGGTATGATGGATTAGAGTTGAGGGATGATGGATTAGGGTTGAGGGTTGAGGGATTAGGGTTTAAGGTATAGTGTTGAGGGTTTAGGGATAGGGTTGAGGGATTAGAGTGAAGGGTCAAGGGATTAGGATTTGACATTGAGGGTTGAGGGTTGAGGGTTGAGGCTTTAGGGTTTAGGGTTTAGGGATAGGGTTGAGGGTCGAGGGATTAGAGTTAAGGGTTGAGGGATTAGGGTTTGACGTTGAGGGTTGAGGGTTGAGGTTCGAGGGTCAAGGGTTTAGGGATAGGGTTGAGGGTCAAGGGATTAGGGTTAAAGTAGAGTGTGGAGGGTATAAGGATTAGTGATAGGCTTGGAGGGTTTAGGGATAAGGGATTAGGGTTTAAGGTATAGTATCGAGTCTATTGAGGGTTTAGGAATAGGGATAGCATTTAGGGTTTAGGGATGAGGGATTACAGTTGAGGGATGATAGATTAGGGTTGAGGGTTGAGGGATTAGGGTTTAGGGATAAGGTTTAGGGTTGAGGGTATAGTGTTGAGGGTTTAGGGATAGGGTTTAGGGTTGATGGATTAGAGTGAAGGGTCAAGGGATTAGGATTTGACGTTGAGGGTTGATGGTTGAAGCTTTAGGGTTTAGGGTTTAGGGATAGGGTTAAGGGTCGAGGGATCAAAGTTAAGGGTTGAGGGATTAGGGTTTGATGTTGAGGGTTGAGTTCTAAATATAGGAAAACAAAGATTTTGTATTCAGGTTATTTAGATGTTGATGGGTTTAGACTTGAGTTGAAATGTTGGACTCTTAATCTAGCTTGAAGAGAGTTCCTATCGTCAAATGCAGATTTATGGGTTTGATTGTATTGATTGCCTCTCCAGTTTTGGGGTATGGATGTTTTAGAATCAATTAGGGAGTCTTCAAGAGACTTTGTGGAAGTGGATTGGCAATCGCTTGACAGAACCCCTGTTATTTATGCTTGGATAAGGATTTGACACAAACTAGAACTTTTGCTTCCAAAGAAGATCTGTCTTTCTTCCTCGATGGGTATTTTCTATCAAGAACTTGATTATGAGGGCTTGCCCCTTCATTGTTATGCCTATCATATGGCGGAGCATCTGGCAAGCACTTGCAGGAAATAGGAAAAGTTCTCCCTCAGAAACCTTATGGTCATTCAAGTCTGAAGGGGAAGGTTTGGAAAGAGAAATGGATCACCAAAGAAGATAATGCACAGGATGTGATCAATCTATAGCAGGACAAAACATGAGTGCATTATAATATAACGCGCTTGCATTTTGTCTTGCTATAGAAATGGTAAAAAAGTGTTGACCCCCATGATCCAGGCCCACATACTCTATTTTCATACTGATTCTGCGTGTGCTCCGACAAAAAAGAAGTGCTTTCATTATGTTGGGAAGTTCACATGCACATTTGACACCTTGTACCGCCTTTGCATGATCTTTCCACCACCTTTTCTGCTTTACCAACTTGAGAAGGAGGAAATAACATAGTTTTCACACCAAGTTTGATATATATCTATTCAAGTTTCAATTTTTGTAGTGTTGCAATGTTAATTGTGATTCAATTTTAGGAATTTAACATTATAGATTGGTTAATAGTATTGTTGTTAGTAATTATATTTGATTGTTATTCAATTTAACATTGAAAAGGAAGCAAGTGGTGAAAAACTCAAATTGTTGAGGAGTTTGATGCAAGAAGAAAAAACAATACATAATTGGGTACTCTCTCCATTCGAATCTTCATTTTTTAGGTATGTCAAGTCTTTACATCCATGTTCTTTACATTTTCCTTAATTTGGATTGAATTACTTTATCATGCTTTATCATACATGTTTAAAATAGACATATTCCCAATCAAGAAAGCAGCCTACAATCTCACATGATGCCATGTATATTTTCTACACTTGGGCTCTTTAATAATTATGTGTAATAAACATACCTTAACATACCATGATGTCAAACCATACAAGAATAAATCCTTACAACATAATAAAAATACAATCCCACTATTATCTTGTATTCATTTCTTAAGAAGTAATATTGGTCTCTTTATCATGCTACAGACAAATTCTCCGTCATGCTGAGGAAAAGAAAGTAGTGGCTATGAGGGAACTTCATGAGAAGAGGAAATTGGACACGATAAATGAAGACATACCAATTGAAGAGGAACCACAACCATTACAAAGAGATATGGTATTGGCGGCACAAAGAGAACAAATGCAAAAACTTCATGCTACGAGAGATTTGAATACCATAGTTGGAGACACGTCCTCTACTGCAAGTCAACATGTAGGGACACCATCTACCACATCTCAAGTTGAGAGTACATCATCACTCACATGTGATGAAGAAGGTATGCCATCATTCCCACCTCAACCTCAAGGTATGTCATCTATTCCATCTTCGATGGAAGGTATGCCATCTAGCCCATCTCATTTAAATATTGATGAAATTCTTAATGTTGAGATGAATTTACCTAACTTAACACCACTAGAATTTTGCATAGAAAGCCAAAGTATTTGATTGAAATTGATGAGAATATTTTGTAGCCAATGGAAGGTAAGATTCCAAAATGCACTTATAGAAGATATGCTCATAAGATTTGGAGATTGTTCTTTGAAAAGTTAAATGAGACTGCAAGATGTCAACTATTCATTGAAATGATGCGAAGTATAAAGTATAGGTCCATCATGAAGATTCTTGGGTTGAGAACATCAAAGGCTTTAAGTGAAAAATCTATTGTCAAGAATCTAATGAGTGCGTATGAGAGTGTGGGTAACACCTCATGCACAAAAGATAGTAATGCAACACAGTGTGTGATTACATTGACTATAGTAAGTAGTAAATGAGGAAAGCTCGTCTCATTAGAAAGACGAGTCAAGAATTGATAATTAATAGGAAAACTTTATCAAGAGCTGTTGGAAGATGCCAAAGAATTGAGGACACTAATGCCAATGAATTATGGGCATTCTCGGGGAGACTACCATGAAAAGATAAACCAATTGTTGAAGCATTGAGATCACTAATTGAATACTTTTGGAAGAATTACACAAGGGTATCTCTGAATCAAAGGGATGTGGTAAGAACGAGAATCGATAGTCAAAACTGTGAGCCACATCCAAAGCATTTTTTGGATGAGACTCAAACATAGGTTTATGGTAAATTTCTAGAGAAGTATCCTCAAATTAAAATTTGTCAAAGATATTTTGAAATGCTAAAACCCTTCTATGTCAAGATAATCACACATGCACTACTTGTTGTTGTAGATTACATATTGAATTTTCTAACCATTTTGATGCTTATAGGTCTATATGTTTAGATATGCTTACTAACAATGTTTTGCAAGGTTGTGCCATATGTGCCCCACTAACATCTTCAAGAGACTTCATATCAAGAATTTTATGTGAAAGAGAGGAAGGTCAAATATTCTACAAGAAATTATTCTTGGATGGCACATGTCATCATTGTGGTGGCTTGCAACATTTGCCATTATGTGAACATATGGAAAGAACACATGCAGTTGGAAATGAACTAGTAGAGTTTGGCAAGTATAAAATAGTGGCATACAATACAAAAGATGGTAAAGAAGCAAAGAGGTGTGAATTGGTTATTGAAAAGATTCCAGTGTATCCGTTTATGCCTTTATTTCGTGACATCATAGTGTATGAGTATGCAAGACATGCCCATAGAGCTCGATGGTTGGACTTGCAATTCAAGTTATACAAGGACACATTTTTTATTGGTAGCATTGTGTCTATCATCGACTTTGCAGAGAACTACAGTCTACAGCCACAGTGTGAGGTGCAATCACAATATTACAACTCCACACAGGTTTCTATATTTGTACACATTGCATTCATTCATGCAAATGATAGTACAGAGGATGAAAAAAAGATCATAAGGGAGTATAATTTCTATATTAGTGATGATCACATGCATTCTACAGAGTTCATGCAAGGTTACTTTCAGGTGTTCTACAATTATTTGGCTAGAAGGGGCATATCATTCAGTCAACATATCATATGGTTGGATAACTCTGCGTCACAATTCAAGAACTCACAGAATTTCTATTGGCTGAGTAGGAGGCATAATTTTATAGGTATTCAGCATATGTGGAACTTTTGTGAGGTCGGGCATGGAAAGGGGGAGCATGATGGTGCAGGAGCATGTATCAAAAGAGCCATAGCACGAGAAGAGTTAAAGTATAAAGACAATGCAACATTGACAGATGCAAAATTGATTGTTGAGTGATGTAATGCTTCCATGGGTCCACGTAATGAAGGTAAGTCTTCAGTTCGTAGATTTTTTTGGTTGATAGATGATACTAACATTGCACCATATGAGGACTATTGTACACTGACAGGATCAAATGAGATGCACTCTTTCAGAAGCTCAATTACAGGTTCATGGAGTATCCATACGTGAAAGATGTCATGCTTTTGTTCTTCCTATACAATTCAAGTCTGGGATGAGTGCGAGTCAAAGGAGTGGGCTGACGAATGGTAGTTAAGTTATCTTAGCCCACTTGACATGTATCAACCCTCGACGGTACTGGAACTAACACAGATGGAATCATCAATTGACTTTGACCACATATCAGATTTAGTTCAACTAGGTAATATAGGGCACGTATATGCATCTAATTTCATCTAGTTCAACCAGGTAATGTCATCTTACTTTGTAGTGTTTTTGTAATGTTGACTAATTTCATCTAATTTGCTACACATATCAATGTAGGGCACGTATATGTAGTTATTACAAATGAAGATAATGAAGAGAAAATAGATTATTACTTATGTCATTGTGTTGAGGCCAAAAAGAAATCAGAGGCCCCAGTTACAGATGGAGAAAACATCAAATACCCTATAGGCTCAGTGGTTATTACTAGAATATGGCTTAGAAGGTACCCACATAAGAGTGTTAATGTTTGGCTGTTTCAGGACTTTGACATGCATCAAAAGATTCTTCATTACTCGAACCTTGTCATGGCATCCAATGTTCATTTGATAAAGTATCAAGGTAGACCTTTAAACAAAATCTTGTGGAAGGTGTGTGAGTCTGACCATGAAGCAATACTTGACACAATAAAGAGTAGAGTAGACCCGGATGGTTCATTGGATTAATTTGTAAGTATTCACATTGATTTTGTAAAGTCATGTTACATTGAGTTGTAAGTATGCACATTAATTTTTAAGGTTTGTCTTTTTTTAATTTCATGTTACATTTTTACACATACACATTTTTACATCATCATGTTATGCATTTTTGGTGTCCTGCTCTTGATGCAACCAAACTGATAGTTCCAACACATCTGGATGGGTACGTTTAGGGTAGGCATTATTCTATTTTTCACCCAAACATGTCGAAATAATCTGAGCTACATTGTACCGACGATATCCCTGAAGAGTCCAAAGTGCAAAAAGATAGCAATCTTTGACGAGATGTTACTCAAAAATTATGTCACTTAAAAACATTTCATCTAAGGCAACGCGATCACGTAGAGTGCATCTACAATAACCTCTCTCAATTTTTTATATCTTTGAGGCATTTGCCTGTGGTGAAAAGTTTTTTGCTGCCTCAAAAATTGTTAGGAGGCAGTGTAAAGTTGCAAAGGCGTGTAACTTTCGTCTTTCTCCTGATGTGACCAAACTGACTATTCCAACACATCTAGATGGGTACATTTAAGCTAGGCATGGTCCTATTTTTGACCCAAACATGTCGAAACAGTCTGAGCTACATTGTACCGATGATATCCCTGAAGAGTCCAAAGTGCAAAAAGGTAGCAATCTTTGACGAGATGTTACTCAAAAACTATGTCACTTAGAAACATTATGTCTAAGGAAATGTGATCATGTAGAGTGCCTCTACAATAACCTCTCTCAATTTTTTATATCTCTGAGGCATTTTCCCGTGGTGAAAGGTTTTCTGCTGCCCCAAAAATTGTCAGAAGGAGGTAGTGTAAAGTTGCAAAGGGGTGTAACTTTCATCCTACTCTTGATGTGACTAAACTAACTATTCTAATGTGTCTGGATGGGTACATTTATGCTAGACATGGTCTTGTTTTTCACCCAAACATGTTGAAACAGTCCAAGCTACATTGTACCGACAATATCCTTGAAGAGTCCAAAGTGCAAAAAGGCAGCAATCTTTGACGAGATGTTACTCAAAAACCATGTCACTTAGAAACATTCCATCTAAGGAAACATGATCACATAGAGTGCCTCTATAATAACCTCTCTCAGGTTTTTACATCTCTCAGGCATTTGCCCGTGGTGAAAGGCTTTCTGCTGCCCCAAAAATCATCAGAAGGAGGCAGTGTAAAGTTGCAAAGGGGTGTAACTTTCATCCTGCTCCTGATGTGACCAAAATGACTATTCCAACACGTCCATATGGGTACATTTACACTAGGCATGGTCCTATTTTTCACCCAAACATGTCGAAACAGTCTGAGCTACATTGTACCAACAATATCCCTAAAGAGTCTAAAGTGCAAAAAGGCAGCAATCTTTGACGAGATGTGACTCGAAAACTATGTCACTTAGAAAGATTTTGTCTAAAGCAACGTGATCACATAGAGTGCCTCTACAATAACCTCTCTCAGTTTTTTATATCTCTAAGACATTTGCCTGTGGTGAAAGGCTTTCTGCTACCCCAAAAATCATCAGAAGGAGGCAGTGTAAAGTTGCAAAGGAGTATAACTTTTGTCTTGCTCTTGATGTGACCAAACTGACTATTCCAATGCGTCTAGATGGGTACATTTATGCTAGGCATGGTCTTTTTTTTCACCCAAACATGTCGAAATAGTCCGAGCTACATTGTACCGATGATATCCCTGAAGAGTCCAAAGTGCAAAAAGGCAGCAATCTTTGACGAGATGTTATTCGAAAACCATGTCACTTAGAAATATTTCGTCTAAGGCAACGCAATCACGTAGAGTGCCTCTACAATAACCATTCTTGGTTTTTTATATCTCTGAGGTGTTTTCCCGTGGTGAAAGGTTTTCTACTGCCCTAAAAATCGTCAGAAGGAGGTAGTGTAAAGTTGCAAAGCATTGTTAAGAAATCCTCAATACTCAAACACTCCAATGAACTGAAGCAACTTCTTCTTAGGCACAAATTTAAGGGTACACAAGGGGAAAATGGTGTCTAGCTGACTTAGTGCATTTCTATGACTTCATTCACATGTTTAAATGTTTGAGAAACTCTCATTTACTAAGCGCTTGTCCTCATGTCAATGTTAAGCTTTATACCTCCTAGGCGCTCAATGAGGTGATGTCATTAGATACAACTTACCCTTAGGCGCTAATGTAGCTTCTTCAATCCATCACACTTCTAGGCGCTCAAATTTGAGGTCTTGGACTTGTATCTTATTCCTAGGTGCAATTGGATGGTCTTCCTAGATCTAGGCTCTCATGATGGTGGGAAATTACATGAAGGGGTCCCTAAGTCCAATTTAACTTTGTATTTGATATTTTATGACTCTAATTGACTAGGAATGGCTCAATTTCTAAAGTGCCGAGTCAATAATGTAAGTTTAAGGTCTTTTCCTCCTAGGTGCCAATTAATGAGTTCACTAGATGCAATTTCTTCTGGACTTGAAGATTGTGAAAGAACTTGAAGCTTGGATGGATGTCTTCGAATGTTTGATGAAGAAGTGTTCCAACTTGAAAGGTCCTTTGAAGTGTAGATATTGATGATAACACTTTACCTTATATGTGAAGTAGATGACTTCTCAAGGAGGCTTGAATGTATCAGAAGGACTTGAAATTGAATGGATGTCTTTGGAATGCTTGATGATGATGAGAAGTTCCTTTGGAGCAGCTACATGCTAATCTTGAAGCGATGATTGATGAAGAATCTAGTTGATACTTGAAGATGAATGGAACTTGAAGTGATAGATGGAAGTCTTCGAACATGATGCAACTGGTGATGTCATTGATGAAGAAGACTTGAAATATATCTTGTTGTGACCTCTTGGAGTAGCTACCTCTTGAAGTAGTGTTTCCTTGGCAGTGATTACTTCCATCTTAACTCTCTGGCATGAATGAATGTGAAAGTCTCCTTTGGAGCACCTACATGATGACTCTAGGCGACTCCAAGCTCTTGCTCCTACCTTTTCCTTCAATCTTCCTACAATACAAACCAAGAAACACATCAATCCTCATGATACACATTTTATAACACAAAGGAATCCTCTTTAAACATGGAATAATCTTACTACAAATCTAGGCTCATATATAGGTAAAAAGAAGAGCAAAGGATGCCTAACACAAGTTGGTCCATATTTATCACTTTAAATGATTTCAAACAATTGTAATGGCTTAAAGAGGTCAATCTCCCTTAAGAGATTCATTCAAAAGATGTCTTTCAATGCAATTTCTCCCTTAGGTGCCAGAATGGGTTTGTACTAATGGAGAGTGCGCCTAGATTTAAATGTCTTTATACTTGCAATTTTGCAATTCTAAATGATGAGACATGTCTTAGAATGAATTCTATCTTCCAAGTTCTCACTCCAAAAGGTCATCTCATGCAATTTCACCCAAGGCGCTCATTGAGGTGTCCTCAGAGGCTAAAGTGCGCCTAACTCAATTTCCTTTATCTTTATCATTTTTGTGCTTTCAACAATTGAAAATGACCTAGAGTGATCCTTTCTCTCAAGGCACTCACCTATTGATATGAAATCAAGTTATTTCCCTTAGGCACAATTTTAGGCTTGTATGGGTGAAAAGTATGCCTTACATCCTTAGGTGGTTCTTTCTAATTCTCAATGATTTCAATCAAATGCCAAGTGTCTAAGGAAGCTTTTGTCTTGAGATGATAAAATTTTGAGGTTCAAGGCACAATCTGAGGGTTGTATAGATGAAAGTTGACTTCAAATTGGGCACTCATTTAAGTTGGGAGGAGCTAGAATTTGTGCCTAGATTGGCGATAGATATTTTGTCTTATTTGATGATGGTCTCAAGTCTCTCTACCAAGCCACATTTTGATGATGTTCTTATTTAAACTCTTATGAAGACTATCTCATCCCTAAGCACTCATCCTCATGATTTTCATGCACTTAGACTTCAAGGTGACAAAACTAGTAGGAAAATTCACAATGAGCACATTTTCTTTAGAAGAATTTCTTATTGATCATTAGGCACACTTTGGAGTTGATATGTACTTCCTTTACTTCCATGTACTCAATTCATCATAATTATTGTCAAAGACTTCTCCAAGTTGATTGATAACATGCTTCTTGATGTTAAGATCCTTCATTCACTCCTTCTTCTTAGATCTAGGCGCTCATGATGGTGGGAAATTACATGAAGGGTGCCTAAGGTTCAAGATAGGTTCTTTCCACTCATCTTAACTTTCAATCATTGTAGTTAATCTCAAAAGACATCATCCAAAATGAGAAACCTCCAAGACTTGTCATTGTAAGTTGATTTCCTCCAAGGCACCTATACAAGGTTATTTTGAAGGCAAAGGGCACCTATGCTTATGGGGCTCAATTTGATGTATTTATTGAAACCTCAAGGTGAATTGATGCTTATTGAAAATGCCACTTAGTCCTTCATTTGCATTATAGGCGCCATTTCCTATTGACTTAAATACTCCTCCTCATTCTAGGGTGCCATAATGAAGTGGTTTAGACAATAGGTGCTCTTCACTTACTAGATGCTTGTTCTCCTTCCACCTTAGGCACACTATGGTGGAATAGGTGTCAATGGGTGCCTTGTCTTAAATGAATGCTCTCTCCAAGTTGGGTGCCCTTTTGAGGCTTTATGAGTTGCAAATTGCGCCTTAACCCTTCATGCTTGTTGCTCAATGTTTGAATGTTTAAGAAAGTCTCCTTTAGGTGCTCATCATAATGACTTTTTCTCAAGGTGCAATCATCCTAATGACTTGGATATTCATCCTAGTGTTTCAGGATATCAGGCTACTAGACTTAGTCATTTTCAGGATCTCAAACATAAAGAATAACATGATGATTCATTTTTTTGTATTGCATATAGTTGACATTGTATGCTACTCATAAAGAATATTAATATTTTGTGTTCAACATGATGATTCATTTTTTTTAAATATAACTTTTATCTTTTAGTTCCAAAATGAGGTTTAGGTGATACTTGAATAACAATAGCTAGCTTATTGGATCAACAAACATCCTATGTAATACAATTGGACTTTAAATATTTGAAGTAGCCATCTACAAATATCCATTCAAATGTGGATTTATAATGCAAGTATGGATGCCATCAATAAAAAAGATTTGTATTAACCAAATATCCATATAGGCATACATCAATATCTGTCGATATAAGTATAACATATATATAAAATAGCCATATAGGCTTACAAGAATGCCATATAAGCATACAATGTCAACTATATACAATACAAAATATATGTCCACAAATGCCATATAGGCATACAACAAAGGAACACAATAAAAAGTCATTCCCCTCTAGCTGGTGAAGAGAATAGATCACGAGTAGCCTTTGATCTTCTAGGGGATGGAGACGCACATGTGGGTGGTCTACTACGAACCTGAGGGTTGCTCCTTCTATTTAGTTCTTCCTGCATCTTTAGCTATTACAATAAAAAGTATAGACATTAATATATAGAAATTACATGTTATAAAAAATGAAACATTTAACAAAATAATCACTTACCGCTACCATATAATCTATCTCCTCACTTGCCTCAGTAGCAGGAATAGGCTGTGGTGATGTCATGTCCTATAGAAACCATCCAGATAGAAATTAAACTTCAAATCAATAATATTTTGATTTTTCAAAAATAGTCAACTATAACAATGAATGTAAATTGAAATTTACTAATCTACCTCATACCCCTGTCAATGCCATGGAACTATGAATCACAGAGGCCACACCATGCTCCATTGCCCTATGAACATGGGGAGATGTCTCTGCAGCCTACATCATCTAGAAATAAAACAACATTATTCAATTACAAAAACTATAATAGTGATGCAAATCATGGCTCCTAAAATACACACATGTTCATCTAAACATGGAAGTACACACAATAAAGCACACAAGTCACATACAAAAATCTAGTAAGTACAATTCATTCATTAAACTATTTATTTTATTACCTCCGTAAAGCTTTGAAGTCCACCACCGCTGGCAGGTGTTGCCATGAAATCTACAATATTAACCTATTCAACATCTAAAATCAAATATTAGAATACCATTCATATAACAGTGCTATTCACATGTAATATTTATAATTGTTTACTAGTTACATACCCCGACAGTAGATGATCTAGTGTAAAATGCAGGTGGAGAACCATTGAAAACTGCATCGACGCTATGACCCTAAAATTTTATTAAAATCATCAATTTAAATTAGTTAATCTTCCATTTCAAAAATGAAATTTAATAAATTAAATTCAATAAACTTGCTAATATTTACCTGAGTATCAAGGCTAAAAGTCTCACTCAAGAGGGTATCTGTCATCACCATCTACTCAGCTGCAGATGTAGCCTATGCACCTGTGTCCTGACTATCCATGGGGTCATAACCACAGGCTGACCCACAAGCCTGACAAGCATGGGGTGGGACCCTACTCCTCGTACTATCTCCCAACCCACTCTGTGCTGTAGGACCGACATGCTCTATGATGCTCTGGGTCAAGGCACTAGTGGACTGAAGTGTATCGACCTCAACATTCTCCTTCACAATGGAAGGGATAGAAACATGCTCATGGGCTAGTCTGCTGATTACTCGTCTCACTACCCACTGTGGGTCAAGACGTGCCCCTGGTCTATCTTATGCTGGCCCCCCACCTCTACCTTTGAAGTCTCGCATATCAAAATAGTTTGGCAATTTATTGAGGACAAACTCGTAGTAGAGTTTCCTCAAAAAGTATTGCGGGACCTCATTATTATTGCATGGAGGATGGTCAAAAACCATCCACCACCTCTACCCAAAATTATCCCTTATCGCTTGGTTGTTGCACCAATGGATAGGGAACCTCTTGCATGTAATGGGTGGAGGTTGATTTGTTTGTGGGTTTGTGAAAATTGAACACAAGTCTAATTTTGTGATTTGCAATTTTTTCACATCTTGGTATGACTGCTTGTTTGCATAATAATCTCTAAACTCTCTCCTCTTATCCATCCAACTAGTTATTTGCTTGCTAATTGAATCTACATTTGATAACATAAATTCAAGAGATTCAGAAAGCGTGGACCTATGCAAGGTTGAAGTGGAAGGATCTTTCAACCTTGCAATTATATCTTTAATTTCTTTTTTGTTGTTTTTAATTTGCCCCATTATATTTTCTTGTGTTCCAGGGGCATGTCAAGGAATGGATGGAGGAGGTTGTTGTTCTGCAGGATTTTGTGGATTTTGAGGAGGAGGAGGAGGTGCATTAACATTTCCTAACAATTAATGAAATATACATCAAAAAACAACTCAAACCTACCTATTTAGAAGCAAATTCAAATAAAAAAACAAATAAAACTCACTCCTTTGGCGTACTCGACGTCGTGGCAGCATTTTGGTGACAAATCAGCAAGATTTTGGTGTTGAATTGTCTTTTCCAAAATGTGAGCATGCTTCCTAGGGTTTGCAAGCCGCGGGGATAGAGGAGAAAAATAGAAATGAAATGAAATGACAAGTCTTTTTTTTAATTTATAGTAGTTAATAATGCACTCACATTATAACGTGAGCGTGTTATAACGCGAGCGCGTTATGGTTTGGTTTTGACAAGCCTTAGGCTTGACATTACCAACCCATAACGCGCTCATGTTATGTATTATTATTTTTTTAAAACCATTTGGCCACTTTTTGGCCCCCCATCTTTTTGCACTTACCCTGGTGTTAGACAGTAGTAGGTATCCTGAACCAACTTTGGAAAAACAACAAGATGACACTGAGGTATTTGTTCAATTAGATCATGATTCTTCTTCTGATGATGAACCAGAACTCTTTGAAGGGTTTAGAAACTTTGTGGAAAAGTTTATGAGTGATCAACTAGCTATGGGGAAAAATATATAAATGGAAGAGTTATTGTTGCCAAATTGGTGTCATATTCATAATGCATCTCATTCAGAGTTCAAGTCTTCCACATGCCAAGAGAAAATACAACAGGTTCAATGGCATCTGAAATGATGCCCAATGCTAGATAAAGAGAAGACTAATTGCAACACTAGGCTAACGAGAGGGTGAAGTCACAAGACAGACAAGTTGTAGCTACCCCTAGCAGAGTATAGAATGAAGAACCTGATGCAAGAGTATCCCTAGTTCAAGAGTAATCTTGCATCAACCAAAATCATTTGCATTTTAGTTCTTTCATTTTCCAGTTCAGTCAGTAGCAATTTTGAGCTTGTGGTATGGTTTTGGCATTTCACATCTTGTGGATCTGGACTTAGCATCCACATTCATTCATCTACATCATATGAAGAATTCAGAACATTTGGATCAGTTACTGGAAAGACATTGCTCTCAGAAGATCAACTATTTTCTTAGTGCAGAGCATTCTAATAGTTCTTAATAATTAGTTAAAGGAGAAGGCTTGTAGATCATTCCTTGACTTACAAATCTCAATGACACATCATTCAATGTCCTTTGGTTCAGGGCCAATCTTTTCCAAGGGTCCGCACATTGTTCTGTTCATTTGAGGGAGTGTTCTATGCATTTAGGTCCAACCTATCTATGAACACGTTACAACTCTTCATTGGAGTTTGTGACCTTCCTTAGCCAACATAGAGGAATCTATTGGTCTAGAAATGATATATAAAGATGTAATAGATCCTTAGGAAATCAGTTAGATTTTGATTCACAGTTCTTAGTTTTGATTTTGTGCGAAGGGAGCTTCAAATCCTTATCTTGCACATGTATGTAATCAAGCCTGTGAGCCCTAGTTGTAAGCCCGCATGTTGCCGATCAATCTCTATTTGGATTCTATGATATATTGAATGACTGAATCTGCATTTGCTTTATTTCTTTAATTTGTTTCCATTGTGTTTACTCTTGATGCATGGTTTGGATAGTTCATTCTGTGAACCCTCCTACCATGGCTACACCAAGTGGTATTAGAGCAAAAGTTTGAATCTTGGAGGGCAAATTTAGTGAAGTTTGCAAGGGAATTCTGTAATATCTTATAGTGGATAGATCACTAAATTGAGGTAGGTTACTTGTGTTGCAATCGATCACTAATTATGAGGTAGATGTCACCTTGTAGCTTGATTGCTGAACCTGAGGTAGTTTACACTTGATCCTAGGAAGAATGTCGCCACGGAGAGTTCCTCCTATTGGTACAATGGCTAATAGAATGGATGAGACGATAGAATTGATGAGAACAATGCAAATTCATTTGGATTCTATTAAGGAAGATAGGCGAAGAGGATTGACACCGAGACCTGATGTTGAAAGTGATGATGAAGAAGAATTTCAATCTGTTAAACAAACTAGTGAAACCCTAGAAGGTAATGAAGAAGAAGAATCAAATCAAATAAAAATGTTGCAAGCTATCTTGAAGACTAGAAAAAGACCTAGAGTTGATGTACCAAACTATACTGGTAATTTGAATTCTGAAGAATTGATTGACTAGATAAATGATATGGAATAATACTTTGAATATGAAGAAATTGAAGATCTGGAGGAGGTGAAATTTGCAAAGACAAAGTTGAAAAGACATGTTGCTATATGGTGGAAAGAAGTTTAGTTGGAAAGAAATAGAAGGGGAAAAGAAAAGATTACAATGTGGGACAGATGGTGACAAAGTTGAAGAATCAGTTCATACCTACTGACTATGAGTTGGAATTGTTGAAAAGATTGCAAAACTTGAGACAAAAGGAGAAATCTGTGAAGAAGTACACTGAAGAATTTCACAAGATGATCATAAGGACATGGAATAGTGAAGGAAGCCAAGAGAAATTGGCTAGATATATCAATGGACTGAGATTGAACATTCAAGAAGAACTAAGCCTAGTAAGGATGACATCTTTAGAAGAAGCATATCAGTTTGCCCTAAAAGTTGAAGAGAAGTTGAATAAGAAGCATGATCAGAGACAGAGAGGTAAAGCATTGTCTAGATATGATAGATCATTTGTGGAGTAGAACAAGTTTGATAGCCCATTTGAGAAGGATGATAAAGATAACAATGCTTACCGGAGAGATGACAGAAACTTTTACCGAAGAGG
This sequence comes from Cunninghamia lanceolata, assembly GCA_027924645.1. Lineage (NCBI taxonomy): Eukaryota > Viridiplantae > Streptophyta > Pinopsida > Cupressales > Cupressaceae > Cunninghamia > Cunninghamia lanceolata. The sequence goes on from BSBN01000243.1 coordinate 2,481,973, forward strand.
AAACCCTAGTGCATACCAAAATGAAGGATATAGAAGAGAAGGAAGAGGATTTGATAAGAGGACATTTAGAGGTACTTGTTTCAAGTGTGGAGGTGAAGGACATAGAGCATTTGAATGTAATCAGGGTAGTACAAGTAAGAGGACATAAAATAGTGGAAGAGCAGCCTATGTGGAAGAAGAACCTGTCAAATCACCCAGTTTTGTTGGTAAACTTGAGAAAGGAGAATCATTGGTGATGAGGAGAGCACTATTTCAAACAGAGGTGAATGAGGAACCATCAAAGGGGAAAAGTTTGTTCAGAACTAGATGCAAATCCAAAGGTAAGTGTTGTAAAGTTGTAATTGATAGTGGTAGTTCAGATAACCTAGTTTCAGAGGTGATGGTGACCAAGTTGAAGTTGGAAAGATTGAAACACCCTAAGCCCCATCAGATAGCATGGATTCAGGATGATCATAAGGTACTAGTGAGTGAACAATGTTTGGTGAAATTTTATATTGGATCTTATCATGATGAAGTCTTGTGTGATATTATGCCTATGGATGTTTGCCATATTTTATTGGGTAGACCTTGGCAATATGATAGAAAAACTATACATGATAGGAGGAAGAACACATATACTATAACAGCAAGTGGAAAGAGGATTACTTTGATTCCTTTGGAGGATGATCTTAAAGATGTGGTATGTGGGAATGCTAGAATCTATTTGGTAGATGGAAGGAAATTTCTAGATGGTTTGAAACAGGAAAGTATGTGTTATGCCTTAATTCCTAAAATGCTTGAAGCAGTGAAGAAAGAAACTGAACCAGAGGAGATAAGAGAGTTGTTGACAGAATATGAAGACATCATATCAGATAATGTACCTAAAGGATTACCACCTATAAGGAGTATAAGTCATCACATGGATCTTATACTGGGAGCAAGTTTGCCTAATAAAGCTGCACATAGAATGACACCAATAGAGAATGAAGAATTGAATAGACAAATACAAGAGTTGTTGAGAAAAGGTTTGATCAGAGAAAGCTTGAGTCCTTGTGTAGTACCTACAGTGCTTGTACCGAAGAAGGATGGAGAATGGAGAATGTGTACTGACTCTAGAGCAATATACAAGATCACAGTTAAGTATAGATTTCCTTTACCTAGGATGGATGATATTATGGATTGTTTGAGTGGAGTAAGATATTTCACAAAGATAGACTTGAAGAGTGGATACCATCATATCAGAATCAGAGAAGGAGATGAATGGAAGACCACTTTTAAGACCAATGGAGGATTCTATGAATGGTTAGTGATGCCTTTTGGATTGACAAATGCACTGAGTACTTTCATGAGGTTGATGAATGAAGTTCTGAAGAAATTCTTGGGTAAGCTTGTGATTGTGTACCTGGATGATATTTTGATTTTTAGTAAAACAAAAGAAGAACATTTGTGTCATATTGGACAAGTTTTGCAGAGGTTAAGAGAGGAGACATCACTGATAAACATCAAGAAGTGTAGTTTCATGAAGGAAGAGCTGGTATAGTTGGGATTTGTAGTTGGGATTTGTGATTTATGTGGAAGGATTGAAGATGGACCCTAAGAAAGTGAAAACAATTATTGAATGGCCTACACCGGAGAGTATTGGAGAGGTTAGATCATTTCATAGATTGGCTAGTTATTACCGAAAGTTCATTAGAAATTTTAGTTCAGTTTGTAACCCTATGACAGAGACAATGATAAGTGACAGAAAAGATTTCAAGTGGACATTTGGAGTAGATAAGCATTTTGAGTTGTTGAGCAAAAAGTGACAAAGCAACCTATTTTTGCATTACCGGATTTCAATAAGGTATTTCAAGTTGATTGTGATGCAACTGGAAATGCAATTGGAGTAGTGTTAAGTCAAGAAGGTAGACCAGTAGCATATTTCAATGAGAAGTTGAATGATGCAAGGAAAAGATATTTAGTTTATGATCAAGAGTTCTATGCCATAATTCAAGCCTTGAAGAAGTGGAGACATTACTTGTTGCCTATGAGTTTATGTTGTCTACAAATCATCAAACTTTGCAATATTTGAATAGTCAAGGTAAGTTGAATCAGAGACATATGAGATGGGTAGAGTTCATGTAGAGTTATACTTTTGTGTTGAATCATAGGAGTGGAAAATCAAACCAAGTTGTTGATACCTTGAGTAGAAGAAGAAACTTGTTGACAAAGATGAGAGTTGAAGTGTTGGGTTTTGATGGATTGAAGAACATGTATGAGGGAGACACTAATTTTGTAGAACCTAGGAAATCATGTAAGGAACCTATTGTGATAGATAGGAGCAAGTGGTTGGACTATTTCATTCAAGAAGATATGTTGTTCAAAGGAAGTTAGTTGTGCATACCTAGAAGTTCAATGAGAGACAAATTTGATCAAGGAAAAGCATAGTGGTGGATTGGCAGGACACTTTGGCATTGACAAGACAGTGGCTTTGGTAAGTGAAAATTACTTTTGGCCTTAGATACATAAGGATGTTAGGAGATTTGTGCAGAGTTGTAGAATTTGTCAAGTTGCAAAAGGGAGTAGTCAGAACACTAGATTGTATAAACCTTTGGCAGTACCAAAGAGACCTTGGGAAGACATAAGCATGGATTTTGTAATGGGATTGCCTAAGACACCAAGAGGACATAATTCAATATTTGTAGTGGTTGACAGATTTTCAAAGATGGCTCATTTCATACCTTGTAAGAAGACAACTGATGCAGTGCATGTAGTAGACTTATTTTTCAAGGAGATTGTGAGATTGCATGGATTACCTAAGAGTATAGTTTCAAACAGAGACACAAAGTTTGTTGGATACTTTTGGAGGACACTTTGGAGAAAGCTGAAGACATATTTGAAATTTAGTTCAACTTTTCATCCACAGACAAATGGACAGACAGAGGTAGTCAATAGGAGTTTGGGAAACTTGTTGAGATATTTGGTTGGAGACAAAGCCAGAAGTTGGGATTTGATTCTTTCACAAGTCAAGTTTGCATACAATAATTCAATAAATAGGAGTACCAGAAGAATACCTTTTGAGATTATTACCAGAGTGAATCCCAGAGGAGTTGTAGAATTGAGAGACATCAATACAAAAGAAAACATGAGTACAAAAGTAGAAGAATTTGCAAACCATATGAAGACGGTGCATAATCAAGTGAAGAAACATTTGGAGGATATGAACAATAAGTACAAAGAGAAGGCTGATGAGAAGAGAAGACATACGAAATTTGAAGTTGGAGATGAATTGATGGTGTACTTGAGAAAAGAAAGATTTCTTGTTGGAACTTATAACAAGTTGAAGATGAAGAAGTTTGGACCTTGTAGGATACTCAGGAAATTTGATTCAGGAAATGCATATAAAGTGGAGTTACCAGAGATATTGGGTATATCACCTATTTTCAACATTACAGACCTATATCAGTATCATGAAGTAGAGTTTAGTAACAGCATGGAAGAAGACTTGAAGAAGCAATTCCCACAACAAGCACCGGAGCAGATAGAAGACATCTTGGACAGTAGAGTTGGATGCAACACTAGAGGAAGACAATACAAAGAATATCTTGTGAAGTGGAAAGGCAAACTGAAAGAAGATTCATCATGGATTTCTCAGGTTGAGGTGGACCATCTTGGTTCTCCCCTAGCCCTAGCAAAGTGAGGGACTCACTTTTTCAATAACCCCAGATGTTTGATGTAGGAGCATCCTTGGTTCAAGAGTAATCTTACATCAACCAAAAACATTTGCATTTCAGTTCTTTCATTTTCTAGTTCAGTTCAGGCAGTTCAGTCAGTAGCAGTTTTCAGCTTGTTATCCAATTTTGGCATTTCACATCTTGTAGATCTAGACTTAGCATCTACATTCATTCATCTACATCATATCAAGAATTTAGAGCATTTGAATTAGTTACCAGAAAGACATCACTCTCAAAAGATCAACTATTTTCTCAGTGTAGAGAATTCTAATAGTTCCTGATAATTAATTGAAGGAGAAGGCTTGTGGATCATTCCTTGACTTGTGGATCTCAATGACACATCTTTCAATTTCCTTTGGTTTAGGTCCAACCTTCTCCAAGGATCTACATGTTGTTTCGTTCATTTGAGGGAGTGTTCTATGCATTTAGGTCTGACCTATCTGTGAACATGTTACAACTCCTCATTAGAGTTTTTGACCATCCTTAGCTGACACAGAGGAATCTATTGTTCTAAAAATGATATATAAAGATGTAATAGATCCTTAGGAAATTAGTTAGATTTTGATTCATAGTTCTTAGTTTCAATTTTGTGTGAAGGGAGCTTCAAAGCCTTATCTTGTGCATGTATGTAATCAGGCCTGTGAGCCCTAGTTGTAAGCTCGCATGTTTCTAGCTGATCTCTTTTTGGATTATATGATATACTAAATGACTAAATCTGCATTTGCTTTATTTCCTTGAGTTGTTTTCATTATGTTTACTCTTGCTGCACCATCCAGATAGTTCATTCTATGAACCCTCCTACCGTGACTACACTAGAACCTTATATTTGGATATTATGTTTTGATGGATCTAAGTCCAAGCAAGGGTCTGGTGCTGGATTTGAGTTAATCATTCCTACTAGGGAATCTTATCTTGATGCATATAGGCTATAGTTTTTCTACACAAATAATTTTGCTGAGTATGAATCCCTAGTACATGGGTTGTTGACTACTATTTTAAAGAAAGATTAGATAATTCAAGTACTTGGAGATTCAGATTTAGTGGTTAAACAAGTAAGAAAGTAATACTCTTGTCATGAAAAAAGGCTTAGTTGTTATCAAAACTGAGTCTGGGACCTTATTGAAAGTTTTGATAGGTTTAATTTTAGTCGATCCCAAGAAAATAGAAACATGTTGCTAATGCATTGGCACAAGCTACTAGCACTTTGGAACCTTTGGCTATGATTGATTTGAAGAAGTTTACTATGGATTTGGTTCCTACTCCTATGCCTGATAATGTCACTGATTTTCAAGTCTTTGAGGATGACAAACATATACTTGACTTTCTTTCATGTTTATATGTATTCGATGCTCAAGTGATAGATGAAGAAGAAATAGAGGTAGCTGAGATGGATGTGGAAGGTGTTCTGAACCTCAAGACTAATACTATTCCCCAAGGAATGGTCAATCTAGAAAGACTGTTTGATCATGATGAATTTGGAACCTAGAAGAAACAAGCTAATTCTATTGGAGGAAAATGTGACCCACATAACTTGGGAACAAATGATAATGTCAAGAATGTCTTTGTTGAGAGTATGTGCTAACCGGTGTTGTCATTCATGTCAACATGTTTGTGTTGTCATTAGTGTCAACTATGCTCTTGTTTTGTTACTTGATTGAGATGAGTTATTTTCTTTGTTTTGTGTTGTATAAGTGCTGAAGATGATAAGAATATGTTCCTGATATTGAGTTTCCAAGTGCTTTTGAGAAAATTTGGTTCATACTAAAGATAGAGTTGTGAAGATGCATTCTGGCTTACAAGATACTATCTAAGTATTTGCTCTGCATTTATTCTATTTTGAAGACCAGAGTGTGAGATTTGGATATGTTTTAGAGAAGTGTTTGAAGATGCTAAATCTAGAATTTGGTGGTCCAGATCGTTGTGCAGCAGAAGTTCTATTCACCAGTATGAAGATTATGCCTAGCAGCATTTGTAGTGTGACAGCGAGAAAGTATTTTGTTCCGCATTTCTCCACAATTTGGTTCTTGGTCTTGTAGTTTTAGACATATGATTATAAGGTCCTTAGCTATCTTCATTCCAAAGGATTTTTGATTTGGTGCTCTGAAAAACAAGTTATTGTTTAGCAGAGTTTGATAGTGTTTGTTGTGAGCAGTATGTGATTTGTCTTCAAGTGATATTTGTTGTCTTCAAGTGAGATCTATTGCATCTAGATTTGTTGTCTCCTAGGTGATTGTATGTTGTTCGTGATGTCTCCAAATCATGTCAAAGGTTTGTGCTTGGTCTGCAAGCTATGATTGAGTTCTTGGAAGTGTGTGCCTAAAGTATTCTTGGTGTTTGTACTAGTTTGGCCAACTTGGGTGCTAACACTCTTTGTGGATGCGTTTCGTGGATTGTAGAAGTGTGTTGAAGCATGTGAAGATGTATTTAGGTCTAAGCTAAGTCATGAAGTGTTCTTCCTTCATTCTATTGCTTCGCAAGTTTGTTTAGGTCTAGACCTAATTTGAATTATGTATGTTTGCCAGCCTTGGAGATTGTTCCAAAGGTTGTAGATTGTATTGCCAACCTTGATGTATGTTCCAAGGTTGATGATTGGTATAAATAAATGTAATAGATTTATATGTTTGGAGTGGGTATGTGAAGACATGAAGATGAGAGTGTTTGTGTTGTAAGCATAGCGAAGGTAATTTGTATTGTGCTTCAATGGAACTAAACTCAGGCATGTTGTAGATACTATTATATCAATTCATGAAAGTGAGCCACCCCTCGTGGTAGTGAGCCAACCCTCAGCAGTGAACCACCCTTCGGTAGTGAGCCACCCTATTGGTAGTGAGCCCTATTTGTAGTGAGCATTTCTTTGGACAGTGAGCCTCTTTTGTTATTTGGTATTGTTACTACATTATATTGTGAGCTAACACTCACCATGGTTTTTCCCTTTAGGCTTTTCCACATAAAAATCTAGTGTTCCTGTGTGTATGGTGTTGATGTGTTTAAGTTTTTTTTTCTGCATTTCATGTTTAATCTTCATAACAGATTAAAGGGTTAAAGTAAGTGAATGTGAATGTGATATTGTTTAAGAAAAGTTAAAGTTTTTGATACAACTTATTTACCCCCCCTCTTAGTTGTCTTGTGCCTTCAACAATTGGTATTAGAGCCTAGTTCCTTGGAAGAAAGCCTAACATCTTAAGGTAGATCTAGGATAATGCACAGGATGGATGTTTCTTTGCTTGTCTTCTAAAATATGAGAATAGTAAGCTATCTGATCTTTCTTGTATATATTATCTAGAGTTTAGTTAGGACTGACAAGTCTAAGAAGATTATGGAAATAGATCAGAAAATTCTTGATAGTATGGAGGCTGATTTTGGGGGAAGAAAATTAGATATTGATATGCATAGGGACAAGCTGCCTCTCAAGTGTTTCAAGTGTGGCGAGATTGGTCATTATGCATCAAGATTTCTAAAGAGAAATTTGAGAAGTAAGAAAGAAGAAAATTGTAGACACCTAAAATTGACTTGCTTTGCAAACCAATTTATCCCTCCTGTTATTTGAATAAATTCAATTAATCCCTAACCATCTGTCTATCCCTTGTGATCAATTAATTCATTTAATTTATCACTAGACCTTACAACACTATCCTCATCTATTAAAAAAATATTTCTAATATTTATTTGGCTATTTTGTCCATCTCCCTAATCCCTATTAATTAGATAAATAATTCTTATCTAATTAATCTAGCCTACTAATTGACCTATCCTACCCTACCCTACCCTACCTCATCCTAGCCCTAGGATTAATTAAACAAAACCTATGTTAATTAATCCTGACCTCTCATTTGGGTGGTCAAACCTAGTTTAACACCCTTCCCCACATCCTGCAAATAAAAAATTAAAACATATCACACATCACATTTACTTCTCTTACAAACCCCTTACCACCGCCATACCTCATTTATCACCTCTTATCCCCAAATGAATTTTTAATTCATTTGCCATTCCCCATATGAATCTTTAATTCATAAATATTCCTTCACACCCATACCTCATTTAATCACCCCTTTCCCCAAAATGAATAAAAGATTTACTTTTATTCCTAACCCTTGATCTCATCTTTTGATCCTCACCCTCCATCCTCATTTCCAAAACTCTATAAATGAGACCCCTCTCTAAGCCATTAGAGAGGAACTTCTTCATGCATCAAACCTCTACCAAAATCTCTCCACACTCTCCTTCATCATACTATCATAATGCCAAAATTATCCCTCATCTCCATCTCAATCTCTATCTGAATCCACTTGTCTCTCATCCTATTATGTTGAAAAGCATTGAGCAATCCACATTAGTCATCTACATGGGTAAAATTTGAGGAGCTATCGGGTGTAACTCCTTCCCTCTCTTGGATTTGTGAGTCAAAAGGAAGGTATAATCATTTGTTTTTGCATTTGATTCATATTTAATCTTCATTTTGTTCTCATAGATCACATTGGCATGCCCGGTCTTGGATCTAATCATCAGTTTGTGAAGTTTTCTTGTCAAAATCTTCATTTTTCTAACGCTTGTTTTGGCAAGTTTTGCAAAATTTGGAGGTAAAGTGTTGCAGGTTGTATCCTGGGCAAAAACAGACTACACTGTTGAGATCAAAAGGCTGTTTCTGAGTTTTTTGACAGTAAATTTGCCTAGGTTCTGTGACGAAATTTTTTTGAAAAAATTTGAAAATTTTTAGGGTACAGTCCGTACAGTATGGATCCGTACCATATGGATCTGTGACCCCCCCCACACTGATCTCTGCATTGTCTATAGGCTATGATATCTGGTTTTTAGTTGTAGGTTTAAGGGTCAAAATTCACAGGTTGTGATTGAGGTTCTGATATCATTTTGTATTGTAAGGCTAAAATTTTGATTTCAGGGTAAAAATTTTGTGTTGGAGGCTCTAGTTTTTGTCGATGTCTTGCAACAAACCCTAAACTATAGTGCCACTGATCTGCCTTATCCCTCTACTCCTCCAATGTCTAGGGCTTCTGCCACTTGCATACAAACCCTTCTCACCGCTTCCTATACTCCTCCCAACCACCGCCTGTGGTAAGGCTTCGCCACCACCATTCACAAACCACAGTCGACACCTGAATACACCTAGTCGATGCCCAAGCTCAATCCCCTACCACCATACTCACCAATCACCACCACTGTCGTCGACCTCTACAGACCTTCCAACTCCTGGCCTCCGCTGCGCATTCAACCGCCGCTCCCTGTATCTAACACTTCCACCACCTTCGAAACACCATCTTCTGCGCCACCGCCTGACCCTCATCCTCGCTACCACTTACAACCCCCACCTGCTAAATCACGGTCAACACCTTATTCCTCCACCTCTGCTCCTGACCTCTTCCCGTCCTTTCCGCCCATCCATATTTCTCGCCGCCTGGTCGAAGGTTGGTTGTCTCTGGTTAAGAGTCTCCAACATGATTCCTGGTCTCCAAGTTGACGGCTACCCCAGGCCTCATATTTTGGTAAGGTCAGAGTTTAGGACTATGTTTGTTAGGGTTTTGGTGTTGACAGCTTCCGGCAACTGTTGGTCTTCAGACTTGGTCGATGTTTATCTTGGACGGTTAGGGTTTTAGTTTTAATTCCTTTTTTTTTATTTTCTTTTTTTTTATTGTCTTTTGTCGACCCCTGGTCATATGACCGTCCAGGGGCCTGACTGACTCTAACTACCTCAATAAACACCTAATTATTAACTACAAGTGCACGTCGTGTGACTGGAAATATCAAACCGCTAACATTTAATGCAAACGGTCAAAGCTAACCTCTTGTGCTCTCTACATGCCTAAATAGGCTATTTTTTTAAACTCACACAACTTTCGCATACGAGGTCAAAATCGCACAAAACTGGTGGCGTCAGAAAGATGGAAGGATGAACTACATAGTTTTGAAGAAATTTTTAGGTGACTATACTGTTTTGACCACTTTTTTCGTAGTCAAAGTCAAACATGCATGAAAACTTCAAATGCTCATATCTTTTGCATTTTTGATCAAATTTTCGCAAAATTTTTTTGAAATCACATAGAATTTCCTAAAAAATCTGTTTATGCACTTCTTTTCTCTATATCAGTTTAGTTTGCATCATATTTTAGCAGATTCTTGATTTTTACATAACAATCATCTTGGCTAGTCTACTTGCTCCATTTTCATTCTTGTGACTTGCAAGTGATCATTCGAGGCTGGAAAAACATCAGGATCAACATCTACATCAATCTGGATAATAGTTTAATAAGGTGTATTCATTTCATCTTTTATCTCTCAATCTTGTTTGATTACACACTTCAATTTGGGATATAAAATGAATCATTGCTTGCATACACATTTTGATTTGGGCATCTAAAACAAACATTGCTTGATCACACATCATTGAAATTGGGCATAAAATCAGCCAGTGTCTTCAACCACATCTCGAAATTGGGCTAAAAAGAACCTGTGCTTGAAGTGTCTTCCTCACATTTCAATTTCTAAGGGATAATTTACAAGTACAAGTGTGAATCAAGTGGCGTGTGTATGCTCTCTCCTCGCATCATAAGGTGATCTTAGAGATCAAAAACACATCACTTTGATTTTCTTTTGTTTACCCTTTCCTAGGAGGCCTGCTAGGGGATTTCATCACCCCTAGGGATGACCTCATCTGAGGCTGAATCAAAAGACACCCTCATTGAAATTAGAATCTTGTCACTCTTGGCTAAGCAAGAACTTTCTACCTTTGGGAAGTGAAGGTGAAGGGTGGGTTACCCCCTTCTCCCAACTGTGTGATAGGATTTCACTTTCAATTCATTAATCAACCTCGTGTAAACATTGCCCAAACCTAACTGGCCATAACCCATCAAACTAGACATTAGGGCATGTTGATGTGTCTTCCCCATGTGCTTGTTTAATCATCATCATATTTTCTAATTCAAAATTCAAAATTGCTTGTGTCTTATGTGAGTGAATCATGTGTGTGCATGTGTGATCATTTGATTAAACATTGCCAAATCAAGCTAAACATCAAAACACATAAGACAAATCATTCAACTCATTCTTCCAACACATTCAAATCCAATCACACTCATCCTAATCACCCATTTCTTAGCCACTTCATTGCTAATAACATCCAAGTCATCTTAAATAAATCCTAATCACATCCTTTTCACTCTACATGATCAATCATCATCATTCTATCTAAATCATTATCCAAACAACATCATTCTAATCATTACACTATATCATTATTCCATTCTTATCAAATCACCCTTAATCCCAATCATTCCTAAACACACCCTAGTCACATCTTCATCACTCATCCTCATCCTATCAACATCATTATCCTAATCTTCCCTAATCATTCCATATCAAACCCTAATCATATCCAAGTCATCATCACATCACATCAACATCGATCCCAATCAACATCCAAGTCTCCCAACATCATTATCAAACTCCAAATCCAATCAACCCAATCAAAAATCAAGACCTTAATTGATCATCCAATCACATCAACCAAATCAATTCTATTACTTAAGTGTCATTAGTCCACCTTAAGTATAGACAATCATCCATACTTTGAAGCAAATTGAATCAACCTAAGGTTTTGAAATTTGATCCCCCACATCAGAATCATCCATTATCCCCCATCATCCCATACCTCCCCAACAACATGGATCCTTATGAAGCAATGCAACACTTACAAAGACTTAGAAAAGTCTATGAAAACATGGATCCTAATGCTAAGAAAAAATGAAAAAATGACATTATAGATATGCCCTTAGCACACCTCATCTTTGGAGAATCCCAAACCCCTAACCAACCTTCATCATATCAACAAACATCCTACACATCATCCCCATCCATATCATATCAATCTTCATTCTTTCAAACTTCATACCAACCTACATCTTACATAACCACTCCATAAACCTCATATCAACCTTCAAACTCATACCAACTTCCATCATATCAACCTTCATCATATTAACCTTTACCCTCATATCAATCACCATCCCCTTACACATCCATGCCATCATACCTATCCAACCAATCAATACCTCCACCTTATCAATCCCCCAACCTTTGTCATGCTAACTTTGATCAAGGGAACACCAATCTAGCACACCTTATCTCCGAAATCCAAACCTTATATCCACAACCATTTCCCCATACAAATCCCCCATCCTCTAATCCCCATTCTATCAATCTTAATCCATCACCCTACCTACCTCACAATCCATCAATCCCAACCCCCCCATTACAATATCCCTTCAACCTTATCAACCTTAATCCATCACATTATGTATCTCCCAATCCACCAACCCCTATCACACATCCACCATCTAATCCACCATCAAATCTTCCAAATCCTAACACCACGACATCCAACGAATCCTTAAGGGATTTCCTCCAAAGAACATCACCAAGCAAAGCAAAGGAATCCCCCAAATCCCCCACCCCTCCAACACCACCATCTAATCCCACACCTATCCTTGAACCCATCCAAGAACCATCATTACCTAATCCTATCACCCACCTATCCAATCCCAATCCTAACCCCACATCATCCACCATCATTATCCATCCATTATATTGTTTATCAACCCATACACTCATGAAGGATACCATCCATTGGTTATTAAAAAGGAATCAAACACCCTCATGCAATCCAACACCCACCAAACCTCTTGAAAAATCCCCTATCATAACTCAAGAACCATCATGCAGCCATATTCAAGCACCTATCACATCCATCCAAACACCTATCACATCCATCCAAGCACCCACCACATCTATCCAAATCACTTCCACTTCTATCCTAGCACATGAGCTATGTCAAGAATCAAATCCAAAGCGTGTTGAAACATCAACCCCTTCTCCTAATCAAGATCTAACCATCCCATCTAATCCCATCCCCGATCTCCTCCCATCTATTAATCAACTTATTGATCCTACACCATCTTCTACCACTTGTTAACTATCCCCCATTAAACCTTTACCTTCATTAACCAATCCCATCCCCTTATCCACTTGGACAAAGAACTTTCATCCGTGGTGACTCCCTTGTAAGAGGTGAACAACTTCCATCCACCACCTATCTTTTTCCAACAAATAATGGACTCACATCTTGTTTCCAAAGCACCAAACATCCCATTGCATGTTGCATGCTCCAACATATGAACTATGAAGGCAAAGGCTTAGGCCTTTATGAACAAGGCATCTTGGAGCCCATCCACACTACATTCCATCCATCCTCACATGGCCTTTGCTATACAACCCAAGAAAAACAATCTAAACATATTGATACCATCCACCCACCTTCCAAAATCCATTCATCCAATCCCAAACATGGTGTATCTCATCGCACTCCAAAAGCATATGTCACCATCCCACCTCCATCATCCTATCATTTGCAAAAGCATGTGACCATCCATCTTCCTCCATCAAACTTACTGTTGTGTGGTTACACAACACGCCCCATTTTGACTTGGCAAAACAGGGACCCAACTTTTCTTTTGGCTTGTGTTGTCTGCTTTCTGGCGGTTTGGTAAAATCAGTCATGTTCATCATCATGTGGAGTCAAGATGAGGTAAGTCCCAATATGAGGTCAGTCTGTCAAAATTTGTATTTCATATATATGACCACATATTATGAAAGAGCATTAAAATTCATGCAGGTTTGCCTTTTACATCACCCTGATATTCATCAGGATGTGAGAGTTATGAACAGTCAAAGTCTTGGTCAAACCTGATATTCGCAAGAAGAGGGTCATATCTTATAAACTCAGTTGTGCTGTTTGAAGAACATCATCATCATATTTGAAACGTCCCCCCGATAATATCCTGCGGTTCAAATATCTGGACGTCAACTTTAAGTGATTGTAAGTCTTCCCCGTCGAATGGTCTTTTGTATCGCGAGCATTATATTGTGAGTGTAACCCGATATTCGTTAATATCATCCTAATGCAAAATATCACCCTTGGCAAACATCCTGATGACATCATCTGAATACGATAAACAAAGAAACAAACATCCTGATGACATCATCATCATATTTACATTTCGGCAGGATATTTTCCAAAACATGATCCGGTTCGCGAATATGATGATGACGTCATGCTCTAAGTTTAACAAGAGCCCCGGATATCCTGATGATCATCATCATCCTGATCTTTCGAGAGGGTTACCTTGGCCGCAAAGGGGTCATATTACATTCACCACCTGATCATCTTCCTTAGGTGACCCGATATTACACTTATACCCTGATCTTAACTAAACATGACGGTGACGTCATCTTTTGCATTTTAATGAAGCCCGGATATGACGATGACGTCACCATCATATTCCATTCCTCAGCAGCAAGATCATATTTCATATCCTCCTATTTTCCTTTGACATGATGATGATGATGATGTCATTCTTTTCCCCAATATACAAAAGCGAAACATGACGGTGACGTCATCTGGACATTCGGAAGGGGGAACATCATATTTCCAAAATATCATGCAGACGAAAGTTTTAGGTCTTGCTATCGGCCTTATCTTGAGTTATCATGCCAATAGAACATGTCTTCCCGATGGATGGACATCATCATGATTTTTGGCGTCAGTATAAGTTTAACCGTCGGCTTAATGAAAAATTGTCATCCCGACCGGGTGTAGTCACGCTGATACATACATGATCATATTTGAACCCGATATACAAGGAAATGGGCGGGAAAATGAAACGATGGTTGACCCGAGTGTTTTTAACGCTATTTATGCATTTAGTGCATATTTTCCACAGGAAGTCATGATGCTGTTAGAGCTGCTGCTGTTGCTGAGCATTGTATGGTTGCACATAGAGGCAACATGAACCAGAAGTGAGGAGGATATTGTCAAATATGTTGTTTGCCAGCTGGAGACCGAATCAAATCAAAGATGCTGGAATATTCTGTGCCAGCTATACATTTGCCAACTGGCGAAGCATGTGCTTTTCATCTGGACCGTTGATTATTATGAGAGGATCCTGATCCTTGGATCATTGTAACTGTTTTCTGGCATTTGTTCTATATAAGAGCCAGATCCTGAGGGAGAGACATGAATATACACAGACGCATCTGTTGCATTAAGGCCGATTACTGTAGAATCAATTATGAGATCGGATTGCTGAGACTAATGAGGATAGAATTGTTGAAATGTCAAGGTTCTTTCTTCAGATCACTGTAAATGTACCTGTTCTTGAGCATACTGAATGGATATGAAGTTTCAGATTACATCCTGATTGTAAATTTTACGTAATCTTCCTGTTGGTTTCTAGATATGTACTGGTGAATGTTGTGTTCAACTAGAAGCGCTTTCATTTCATTACATGTTGTTATCAACTTTTCCTTTGAAGATTTGCACTAGATCATGCGGATTTGTGGAATGTCCTGGTGAAGTATGATTCTAGTTTCCTTCTTTTCATTGCATGTATGGGAGCTTGTATGTGGATCAGTGATCTAAGTCAAGTAGTTTTGGGAATCTTATCCTTTAACCCTTTTTCTTTTTTTTAATTTCATAAATTCATCACCATAACTGCAAATCATGATAAATAACAAGCAGAACAGAGAAATATGCTGAAATCCCATAGGTAACTAAAAATCATTAGCATATTTGAGTTAAATGCATGTAGTATTGAAAATATCATGCAAAGAATCATAAATAATGGTAGAAATCATGCAAATATCAGCCTGTAGGCACATTATTTGACTAAATTCATAGTGCAGAGGTAAAATTATTGGAGATTTATGCAGAGCAGACATATAGAGCAGGATATTTGAAGAAATGATGATGAACTTTGCAGAAACATGTAAGGCCCCTGAATGGAAAACAGCAACACACATCAACCACTGAGTAACGTCAGTAGATTAAGACCTAATCAACGGAGACTTGGGATCATGAATTCCCTGAATTCATCGTATCTTTCAAGATGAGTAAAGGTTGTTGTGTAACTTTTATTCTATGTTTGTGAATGACTAACATCATGACCAACATAAATTGGCGCTAGAAGGAGGGCCTGACCGGAAGATCACGCTCATCATCAGTATTTTCAGGTTTGATGACGTATAAGAGTAAGGTACCCTCAGATCGTCTGTGAATTTCAGTAAATTATGTAAATATTTGCTGTGACAAGATTGTATATGCACATTCTATGTAAAGATTTCCAGATCTCACATAAATATTGCAAGCTTTACAGTAGATCTCCCTGAATTCACTAATATCGGCTAAAGATGCGTAAATTTGTTCAAGCTTTGAGAATTTGAGCCTTAAACACTTGAGATCTTGTGCTACGGGTCAGGATATCCCAATATCCTATCATATTTGCAGTATCTTCGCAAATATTTCGTAAATATCCAGTCTGATTTACCGTTTAACCGCAAATATCACCTCATCCGGTGGAATCCAGCCAATATTTGCAAAGTTTCAGCCAATTTGCCTCCAAATCGAGAAATCCTGGCTTACAGGATAAATACCAGGTCTAGACCTAGTGAAGTTTTTGAAGAATTGCCTGTTAGAGGTTTCAGACCTAGGACTGTGGACATTCACCATACTCCAGGGTCTAGTGCATCCAGAACTTCACCGGAACCTCCTCCTGTAACCCCTGTCGGTTTGCAAATACCTTCCGGTATATCCGCGACACCTCCTGTTCAAACCCAGGGTATACCTTTAGTTCAACCTCAGCCAACTGCACCACCAGTTCAGCCCCCTCAGGCTGCAATGTCTTTCTTTGCAGCGGAGTCACCCTTGACTTTTACTGCATATCATGAGTTACCAAAGAATCCGGACAAACTTTGTCCAAGGTATCATCATTATCAAGATGCTGATGATCATATCAGGACATTTAAAGAAGCGTGCTGCAGAGCCAGAATAGAACATCAGGACATGGTGTGCAGATTATTTCCTTTTTCCCTAGGGGAAGAAGCTTATAATTGGTTCATAAGTCTTGGCCAAGCTTCTGTCGGTTCGTGGGCTGTCTTAGAGAAAGCCTTTGTTGACAGGTTCAAAGTCCCTATTGATCCATCCATGAATTACCACATGTTTGCCACAATCAAAAGATTTGAGAATGAGCCTATTGCTAATTTCAATGTTAGGTTCTAGAAAATGTTGTCTAAGCTAGTTGCCCCATATGTAGTGACTGATGATGCTGCCAGGAGTATATATTATTTAGCCCTGGATCCATTAACTTCCATGTTCATCAGGAGAACACATCCTGAGATCACTACTTTGACAGGAGCTTTTCAAGAAGCTATCAAGGTAAATCAGCAGTTGATACCTGCTCCTACTCCAAATATAGCATTCCCTACTTTGCCTGGCATGCAATCACAATATCCAGCACAATATCCTACAGCTTATCCTTCACAATATCCTGCACAATATCCAAATGGATCATTGATGCCCCTAGCAGTCATGCCTGCACCTTTGCAAGTACCTCCATTGAGTATTATGCCTCCTCCTAATGGAAATAGCCAATTGCCACAATATCCTACACATGCTCAGACACCTCAGGGTACAGATCTATCCAACAATAACCATGGATCTTCTTTTTTCAAGCCTCAGACCGAAAATATAGTGGCCAAAGCTCAAGAGGAGAAGGAGGAAATCAAAGAAATTTCTGCTCAACTCAGAAAACTCACCACAGAAGTAACACATTTGAGAAATCAAGGGTTTTATTCGCAGTCAGGTCAGAATAGGAGTTATTCCAATGACAGACCAAACTACCCTGACAGAGGATATAACAACAATAACCTCAACAATAATGGTGGAAATAATAATAATCCTCCTAGACAGCCCAGAGTGTGGAACTCTAGGCCAAATAACGGTTCATTACCATCACCCCTAGACAATCAGCCTCCTGGTGAAGCCAAACAAACTACTAGAGTCAATCTTGCTGAAGCAGCCCTTACCAATTGGTGCAGGATTCACAATACAAATGCACATGCAGAATTAGATTGTCCACAATTTAGGATTGCTGCCAGCATCTTTCAGACTGAAGTGTCTAATACTTCTGGAAATCCACCTCAGGTAGAAGGAAATGAGATAGTTCCTTGTGGATATGACTCAGCTTTTGTGCTAGAAACGTACACAAATCAAACTCATCAGGATTATAATCAGACATGTGAAGAATCTGTCTTAACCTTTGAAACAAACTATGTCTTCCCCTTTGAGGATGAAAATGAACCTGCAAGAGAGCATGAGGAAGTACATGCATACCAGCAGCAATATCCTGGTAAGCACAATTATAACTTGAGGAGCAATGCCAACAGACCTGCTGGTCCATTGACATCATCTCTACCTCCAAACAACTTCAACACACCTCCTGATCCTAAGGCTAGCAATAACCCTGGGTTCCCTAAGGTGAATGCTCAATACTTGTCTCCTCAAAACACAGTAACAAAAGTCGTAAATGCACCTCAGGAGTCTGACAAGTTAGTCAGCTATTTGGCTGATGAAATGAAGAAAATCAAGATCAGCCTGTCCTTATCTGAGCCATTGAAAACTCCCGCCATCAAAAGGGCATTCATGAAGTCACTAGATGATCCTGCTCCTAAAGAGGATAATCATCTTTCAAGTCAATCCAATGGCAAAGATCATGCTGTTAAAGATAACACTATCAAGCCCAAGGTGTCAGCTACAGTCCAAGCTGCTGAAACCTCCCACGTGACCTTGTATAGAGATAAAACTGAATCACCTCCGTTTCTCCTCACTATAAGAATGTTCAGCAAGAACTTGCACAACTGTTTAGTTGATTCAGGAGCCTCAACGAATGTTATGCCTTTGTCAATATGCAACGCATTAGGACTGCATCCTGCTAAATCCTTAAAGAAGGTCACTCAACTGGACAAGACAGAAGTAAGTGTAGTGGGAGAACTCACTCACATTCACATGCAGCTAGCATCTGATCCTAGGATACAGTATTACATTGACATTCAGGTAGTGGACATACCTGATACATATGGGATGTTGCTTAGCCGAGATTGGTCTAAAACGCTTAACAGATATATGTCCACAGACTTCAGTCACATGTGGTTACCATGGAAAGGTATACCTAATCAGATCAGGATTGATGCTGAGCCTAGGATGAAACATATGATCACGGAATATAACAAAACAAATGAGATCATGTATGTAAACGTAGAACCTGGAGTTTATCACATCAGGCCGCAAACTATTAAAATAGAAGAGATCCTGATGCTGGATGTTCATCATCATCATCATGATGATTATCATGAGGACATGCCGAGTCTGGAGTTTGATAATAATCCAGATAATGAGAATGAAATAGATCGCTTCAGAGATTTTGAGATGCATTTATCTACTCAGTTAAAACGTTGCCAATTATTGAATATATCTGCTAATGATATTTTGATTGATGGATGGTGCAGATTACATGGCGAAGCACATTCAGAAAAGACTTGTGAACCATGCTTAGACATGATGATACTGGAGCAGACGTATAGTGAAGCATCATCATCATATTCTGAGGTGAGTGCTACATCTGATGATGATGATGATACTAATTCTTATTTGTCTCCTGCAGGAACAGAAGAGTCGACAGATCATGATGAGGATCATATCCGGAGAGCAGAAGAGGTCCTGGTGTTGGATCCGATAAATGATGCGAGAAAAGAAAAGATCACTCCTGGTAGTGATTGCTTCATGGAATCAGATTATGAGTTGTCTGATGAAGATAAAGGCAGTGACCTGACGAAGTTCGAAGAATTTCTGGTAAAAGAAATAGAAAAGATGACACAACAGCGTAAATCTCCCCAGGAGGTTTTAATTAAAGGTTGGTGTAGGCTGCATGAGGCGCCTCACTCAGAAACAACTTGCTCACTACGCTTACATATTTTGAAGAAGCATGCAGCTGTATGTACTGAACATCATCCTCCTGCTGAGATGGAAGAGAAAACAGAAAAGCCATCAGGCTCACCAAATAAAGGAAAGAAGAGACTTGAGGATGACATCCCCAAGTTAAAGTGGATATCAGGCGGAGCAGCAGCCAGAGCTGCAAAGAAGAAAGGAAGTTCAAGTAAATATCCTGCTGAAGACAAATGTCCTGCTGAAGATAAGCCTTGGATCCTGAGGTTTGATGGATCCAAATCTAAGCAAGGTGCTGGGGTAGGAATTGACCTTATTGATCCATCAGGGAAGTCCTATTTAGCAGCTTACAGACTACAGTTCCCCTGCACCAATAATGTCACAGAGTATGAAGCTCTGATTCATGGAATGTTGTTTGCCCATAAGAAGAAAGTGAAGATCTTGCATGTCTTTGGAGATTCAGAACTGGTTGTGAGACAAGTAAGAGGAATTTATTCTTGTAATTACAGAAAGCTATCAAATTACAGACATTGTGTGTGGGACCTAATTGAAGACTTTGATGCCTTTAATATCGTTCACGTACCAAGGGAACAGAACCAGAGGGCAGATGCACTTGCCTAGGCCGCCAATACGTTGGAACTGCTGTCCATATCTGGTCTGAAGAGATTTTCAGTAGAATTGGTGTCAGTACCTTCAGTACCTGACAATGTGACTAATCTCCAGGTGTTTGATGATGATCAGCACATCCTGGACTTCATATCAAACAGAGACATATTTGAAGCTCAGATTATAGATGAGAATGATATGGAAGATCATGTCTGGGAAGAAGATGAGATATTAGAGTTGCCTAGCAACAGAATTCCCAAAGGTATGATTGAATTAGAAAGGGCTTTTGATCTAGATAATATGCTTAAACATAAGGATCTGCCTAAGGCAGATGGAGGTCAATATTCACAGGTGAATATTGGACAAGCTGATGACAAGAGAAATGTCTTATTGGGTAAGGTTTGTACACCTGAAGAGTTAGAAGGAATAACTCAGGCCCTTAAGGATTACATACATGTAATTGTATGGACTTATGATGAGCTAAAGACATATGACACTTCTGTCATAACTCATACTATACCTCTCAAGCCAGATGCAAAACCTTTCAGACAGAAGTAGAGGCCAGTCAATGCTCTGCTTGAACCAATCATCCTTGAAGAAGTCAAGAAATTGTTAAATGCTCGGATAATATTTCCTGTGAGGCACTCCACTTGGGTGGCGAATCTTGTGCCGGTCAGAAAGAAGAATGGAGACATCAGATTATGTGTAGATTTCAGGAACCTGAACAGAGCATCAGAAAAAGATAATTATCCTTTGCCCTCTTTGGATGAAGTTCTACAAATTGTGAATGGAGCCAAGATGATGTCCTTCTTGGATGGTTTTTCAGGATACAACCAAGTAATGGTAGATAAAATTGACAGATTAAAAACTACCTTCACCACAAAGTGGGGTATATTTGCATATAGACGTATGCCATTTGGACTTATAAATGCTAGAGCTACATTCCAGCGAGCAATGGACATAGCCTTCAGAGGCTTAGTAGGAAAATGTATAGTCATTTACATGGATGACCTGACAGTATTCTCCAAGGAAAGAGGAAATCATGTTGCTGATCTCAGAAGTGTACTGAAGAAATGTGAAGAATATGGAATATCTTTGAATCCTAAGAAGTGCATATTTGGAGTCACAACAGGAAAATTACTAGGCCACCTGATCACAGAAGATGGAATTATCATTGATCCTGACAGGGTGGAATCTATTATGAAGTTACAACTTCCAGGAAGCAAAAAGGAACTTAAATCTTATTTTGGTAAGATAAATTTTGTGAGGAAGTTGATCACCGGCTTTGCTGAGATTGTCAGACCACTAAATGCCATGTTGAAAAAAGATGCACAAATTGAGTGGACACCAGAAGCTAAGGCTGCCTTTGAAGATATAAAGAAGGCCATTTCAGATGCTCCTGTCCTCATTAGTCCAGATTATACAAGAGATTTCTACATCTACTCATTTGCCTCAGAACATACTTCTGCAGCAGTGTTAACTCAAAGAAATGAAGAGAAAGAAGAGAAACCAATTGCTTTCATGAGCTGTCCTTTCAGGGATGCTGAGTTGAGATATGTAGATGTTGAAAGATAGGCACTTGCATTAGTCAGAGTAGTAAAAAAGTTTAGACATTATATACTGAGAAGCAAAGTGATTGCTGTGGTACCAGATGCAGCAGTAAAGATGCTGCTGATGCAGAGTGAACCTGGTGAAAAAAGAGCCAAATGGATTACTATATTACAAGAATATGACATGGAGATCACACCCATGAAGCTGGTAAGAGGACAAGCTCTGAGCCAGATGATATCTGAAACTGATCCAAACATCATCAGTCAGTAGTATGTGATCAATGAGAAAGACAATAGGGAATGGTATTCAGACATCAGGCACATCCTGATCACGGGAAGATGTCCTTCAAGAATGCAAGCCTCACAGAGAAGAGCCTTAAAGATAAGATCCTAGAGGTATATGATGAATGGAGGAACCTTGTTCAAGAAGAATTATGAAGGAATATACCTGAGATGCTTAGAGAAACCAGAAGCAAATAAAGTTTTAACAGAGTTACATGACAAGTTTGGTACTGCACACGGATCAGCATTAGCCACAACACATGCAATCCTCAGAGCAGGATATTACTGGCCTACAATTTTTAAGGACACGGCTGATCATGTTAAATGTTGTCATGTTTGCTAGGTTGCTGCCAACAGAGAAAAATATGCTGCACAACCATTGCAGCCAGTGATGGAAGAGCGCCCATTTGCACAGTGGGGCATGGATTTCATAGGACCGATCAATCCTCCGTCTTCCTTAGGCCATAGGTATGTCCTAACGATTACTGATTATTGTACCAGATGGACTGAGGCTATCAGCAGCAAAACTTGTACTGCGGATGATGTCATTAAATTTCTGGAAAGCAACATTGTCACCAGGTATGGAATTCCTTATGCATTGGTAAGTGATAATGGTTCTGCCTTCATTTCCACCAAATTGTCAAGTTGGGCTTTTGATCATGGGATCATACTTAAGTTCTCATCCAACTACTATCCCCAGGGAAATGGATTAGCAGAATCCACCAACAAGAATTTACTGAGTATAATAAGAAAATTGATAGAGAAAAATCCCAGGGAATGGAACTCATTTTTGAAATATGCCTTATGGGTAGACAGAACTAGAATGAAAACCGCATTAGGAAACTCACCCTTCCAACTAGTATATGGGGTAGATCCTATCCTCCCTGTAAACTTGAAAATTTCTACTCTGCAGTTTGCCCAAGAATATCTAGGCATAGATAATAAACAGGAAGTCAGGTTGCTTCAGTTGATGCATCTGGAAGAAAAACGAAGTCAAGCGATTGACCAATTTGCAAAACATCAGGCTGTTGTCAAACGCTGGTTTGACAAGAGAGCCAGAATTAAAGCTTTCAGGATATCCGATTTAGTCCTGATGTGGGATAAAGCCCATGAAAAGAAAGGTGATCATGGTAAGTTTGATAGATTATGGATAGGTCCCTTTCAGATTTCTGAAATTTTAGGAGATAGCACTTATAGGCTTAAGAACCTGACAGGTGAGGATGTCCCATTGCCAGTCAATGGACAATTCCTCAAACATTATTTCCAGGCCTGAATGACTTCATGACAGTCATATGTATCATATTGTATATTTGTATAGTTGTTTGTATAGTTTGTTTGTTGTTGTTGTTGTTTTGTTGGTTGGGACCTTGTTCTGGTAAGTCAGGATGATGCACTTCATCACCCTAAGAAAATAATTAAATTGTTGGGATTCAGATGATGAGATCACATTTAAATATAGGTTATGATTCATTCTAAGAAGTGTTCATGATCAGGTTTATGATGTCTTTTCATCAGGGTGCTTTTTCTTGGTCAAAGCGAATCCATCACAATGAAACACCTAACAGCCTTGGGTTTGTTGAACACACTAGTATAGGTGTTAAGTGAAAAATCTAAAGGGACTCCCTTGCTACCAATACAATCTCCAACCTAAAGCTGCAAGTGACTACACCTTGTACAAATGAGCTGACATGATGATATCAAATATAAATTTTTAAAGGAAAATCAGAAAAGAAATAAAATTAGGCCATCTAAGTAACTCTACTGGGGCTATGGACGCCTGCTGGCAGTGGGGCTCTACTTAGGGAGATTGTATAGATAACCTTGCCGGGGCTATAGACGCCTGCTGGCAGCAAGGCTCTATCCAGGTTGGCTATGAGGGATGATCTCCAACTATGTAGTTTAACACTAGTTACTTATGTTTTCAACTTACTTTCAAGATGAGGATAATTAATCATATGCACACACCTGATCCTTTGTTAGCTTTATCACCATAATGAAATTTTATCATTCAGAGGATTATGATGCTGACACATAGACAGAATTAGAACACTATAGATAAATGTGATCACATCACTTGAATCATTGGAATTTGTTTATTTTCTTTGGTGGCAAGTTGTTGTGTAGTTACACAACACGCCCTATTTTGACTTGGCAAAACAGGGACCCAACTTTTCTTTTGGCTTGTGTTGTCTGCTTTCTGGCGGTTTGGTAAAATCAGTCGTGTTCATCATCATGTGGAGTCAAGATGAGGTAAGTCCCAATATGAGGTCAGTCTGTCAAAATTCGTATTTCATATATATGACCACATATTCTGAAAGAGCATTAAAATTCATGCAGGTTTGCCTTTTACATCACCCTGATATTCATCAGGATGTGAGAGTTATGAACAGTCAAAGTCTTGGTCAAACCTGATATTCGCAAGAAGAGGGTCATATCTTATAAACTCAGTTGTGCTGTTTGAAGAACATCATCATCATATTTGAAACGTCCCCCCGATAATATCCTGCGGTTCAAATATCTGGACGTCAACTTTAAGTGATTGTAAGTCTTCCCCGTCGAACAGTCTTTTGTATCGCGAGCATTATATTTTGAGTGTAACCCGATATTCGTTAATATCATCCTGATGCAAAATATCACCCTTGGCAAACATCCTGATGACATCATCTGAATACGATAAACAAAGAAACAAACATCCTGATGACATCATCATCATATTTACATTTCGGCAGGATATTTTCCAAAACATGATCCGGTTCGCGAATATGATGATGACGTCATGCTCTAAGTTTAACAAGAGCCCCGGATATCCTGATGATCATCATCATCCTGATCTTTCGAGAGGGTTACCTTGGCCGCAAAGGGGTCATATTACATTCACCACCTGATCATCTTCCTTAGGTGACCCAATATTACACTTATCCCCTGATCTTAACTAAACATGATGGTGACGTCATCTTTTGCATTTTAATGAAGCTCGGATATGACGATGACGTCACCATCATATTCCATTCCTCAGCAGTAAGATCATATTTCATATCCTCCTATTTTCCTTCGACATGATGATGATGATGATGTCATTCTTTTCCCCAATATACAGAAGCGAAACATGACGGTGACGTCATCTAGACATTCGGAAGGGGGAGCATCATATTTCCAAAATATCATGCAGACGAAAGTTTTAGGTCTTGCTATCGGCCTTATCTTGAGTTATCATGCCAATAGAACATGTCTTCCCGATGGATGGACATCATCATGATTTTTTGCGTCGGTATAAGTTTAACCGTCGGCTTAATGAAAAATTGTCATCCCGACCGGGTGTAGTCACGCCGATACATACATGATCATATTTGAACCCGATATACAAGGAAATGGGTAGGAAAATGAAATGATGGTTGACCCGAGTGTTTTTAACGCTGTTTATGCATTTAGTGCATATTTTCCATAGGAAGTCATGATGCTGTTAGAGCTGCTGCTGTTGCTGAGCATTGTATGGTTGCACATAGAGGCAACATGAACCAGAAGTGAGGAGGATGTTGTCAAATATGTTGTTTGCCAGCTGGAGACCGAATCAAATCAAAGATACTGGAATATTCTATGCCAGCTGTACATTTGCCAACTGGCGAAGCATGTGCTTTTCATCTGGACCGTTGATTATTATGAGAGGATCCTGATCCTTGGATCATTGTAACTGTTTTCTGGCATTTGTTCTATATAAGAGCCAGATCCTGAGGGAGAGACATGAATATACACAGACGCATCTGGCGCATTAAGGCCGATTACTGTAGAATCAATTATGAGATTGGATTGCTAAGACTAATGAGGATAGAATTGTTGAAATGTCAAGGTTCTTTCTTCAGATCACTGTAAATGTACCTGTTCTTGAGCATACTGAATGGATATGAAGTTTCAGATTACATCCTGATTGTAAATTTTATGTAATCTTCCTGTTGGTTTCTGGATATGTACTGGTGAATGCTGTGTTCAACTAGAAGCGCTTTCATTTCATTACATGTTGTTATCAACTTTTCCTTTGAAGATTTGCACTAGATCATGCGGATTTGTGGAATGTCCTAGTGAAGTATGATTCTAGTTTCCTTCTTTTCATTGCATGTATGGGAGCTTGTATGTGGATCAGTGATCTAAGTCAAGTAGTTTTGGGAATCTTATCCTTTAACCCTTTTTCTTTTTTTTAATTTCATAAATTCATCACCATAACTGCAAATCATGATAAATAACAAGCAGAACAGAGAAATATGCTGAAATCCCGTAGGTAACTGAAAATCATTAGCATATTTGAGTTAAATGCTTGTAGTATTGAAAATATCATGCAAAGAATCATAAATAATGGTAGAAATCATGCAAATATCAGCCTGTAGGCACATTATTTGACTAAATTCACAGTGCAGAGGTAAAATTATTGGAGATTTATGTAGAGTAGACATATAGAGCAGGATATTTGAAGAAATGATGATGAACTTTGCAGAAACACATAAGGCCCCTGAATGGAAAACAGCAACACACATCAACCACTGAGTAACGTCAATAGATTAAGACCTAATCAACGGAGACTTGGGATCATGAATTCCCTGAATTCATCGTATCTTTCAAGATGAGTAAAAGTTGTTGTGTAACTTTTATTCTATGTTTGTGAATGACTAACATCATGACCAACACTTACCTCCACTACTTCCAACTCCAAATATTCCTATCAAATCCACTCTACCTCCTATCCTACCAACACCAAACATCCCTATCCACAAATCCTCTTATCCTCCCATCCTCCCAAATCCTAATATCCCCATCCTCAAATCTCCTCATCCATTTATCCATAAATCCACTTTTAATTTCTCCACCCATAAACCCCCTAAAATTCCTAATCAAGACCAACAAAGGCACACATCTTTCAAACATGAAGCTTCCCCCAAATCCATGGGATTCAAAAGTAATAATTTGAATGCCTCAATGCATAAAGCACAAAAGCCTAAAGATGTTATCCCTTTCAAGCAAAATCAAAAATCCAAAAGGCTATCAAAGCCCACACCATCACAAGAAAAAGCAAAAACAAAAATGGTGTGGGTTCCTAAGCAAAGATCATTCAAAACAAATGAGGCATCCACCTCCCAATCCACTCCACAATCCCAAACATCATGCTCCCAATCTAAAAATCCCATAATTCCTAAGTCCATTTGGGTACCTAAAACCCCAAATCGACCATCCAAAAATCCCCTATTCCAATCCCCATTACTCCCAACTCCACATCCAAAGTACAAGCTTCCAAATACATCATGGTGTGTGCAACCGTTGGTCTTGGTTCCCCTCCATCACTTAACATTCCCACATACCCCCATCTCTCCATCTTTCATTCACTATCCTACATATCTTCCCCATCACATTCCTATGGTCCGTGCTTTTGCATAATCCACATCATAATCTACATAATCCACATCATAATCCACACAATCCACATCATAATCCATTTCATCTTTTCCTATCTACCAACAATCCATGCAATCATAATCCATAATGCTATCTAACATGGGACCATCTTCTCCTTGTTATGGAAACAGACGCTAGAGTCCCCATTCCATCAAAAAAGTAAAAAAATCAAAAAAATCAAGAAAATAGTAAAGAGAAAAATCCATCCAATGGTGAAAACCACTCCTTGTGGCACCTTGGGCAAGTAACTTGATGAAAACCCCTTGTGGGCGTCATGTGTAATCCCTTCTCCATCCATTTTGTATCCCTACACTCGGGGGCAAAACCATATCCTTCATCCACATCCATAATATCCTTTGCACATCTTATCCAGTATCTTATCCTTATCTTATCATATTCCTATCCACTACCCCCTATTTATCCTATCATTTCCCATCCATCATATCCATTATATCTTGCTTTTACCATCTCCCACTTTAGATCTTGATAAAGACAAGGGGCAAAATATCAACAACATGCTTTGGAGACACTTGGCATACTTCCTTTCCAAGTATATCCTCCATCCATCTACTGCAAAGTCCACCCATTCAAACATGAACCCATCATGCAAAATTCTTTAAGCATTGGGGCATATGATTCCTTGCAACCTAGCCCTTGGAGAAAATCCTTATCCCCATCTCCCATCCATCCATCTTGCATCCATATCTCTATCTTCCAATCCATCTATCATGAAAATCCTCCCTCTCCAACCCCATCACCCTCACCTCTAGACTTGGTGTTCCCTTGTCATTGGTATCGAGCATAAAGGTTACCCACACAAAATCCAATGCAACCATCATAATAAATCATGCCCTTTCCAAAAATCCAAAAATCCAAAAACATAAAAAAATTAGAAAATCTAAAAAAATTAAAATATCCACAAAATCCCAAAAATAATTATCCATCACAAAATCAACACTGCTCCATCAACATCACATCATCTTCCAACATCATCACATCTATCCTTGACCATCCCACATCATCATCACAAATCAGACCTACATATCATCATCACCTGCATCTCAATGTGCCTTGATCCTATGGGTATAGGGTATGTAGGCAATTAGGAATACGCAGGATGTTTCCAGTACTCAGGTACATAAGATGCACCCATCCAACCCTCTGAGCTTACACTAGATCCAAGCATTGCATCACCTATCAAAGCATTGTCCCTTAATCAAAATCATCAACTATCAAATCAGCATCAACCACAACTTGTCACCATCATATCTTGAGCTAATCTTACAACATCAACAAAACATGATCCAATCATCAATTGATTCCTACCTTAGGATATATCATTCCTACAATAGGCAGAATCTATCAAATCATCATCCATCTTGGCAAGAGAGACAATGGCTATTTGTTTTGGTTCATTGGTCTTTTTGTTTTTGATTTTTATCTTTTGTCCTATTCGAAGATCATCAAAGCTACCTTGATCTCACTATATCATGGTATGTGGTGAAAACATCTAGAATGGGGCATAGTCTTGCTTTTGTATGCTGTGCTTGTGGGTTGGTTTCATTACTCCAAGCTAGTATTAATATCGTGTTGATCATAGGGTCGGTTCTAGCATATTGATATCCTTATGCATCTAAGGTTCATCATACCTTTTCTGTACTAAGGACTTATGCTATGAGTCCCCTTCCCTCGTCGAGACAAGGTTGTACTATCTTGGGCATGCATGGGATCATCCCTTTATTTGTGTGTCTAGTCCATACAAATGTTGGATAAACATCATCACCCTAGTCTTCTATACCTTGGTGAAAATATCCACTTTGCTATATCAAACCTAGGATTGCTCTAAATCATTTTCAGCACAATGATCATCCACCAATCAATCTCCCACCATCATCATCCTTTCATCTCACCACTTATCCTCTAACCACTTCAACCAATCTCTTCCATCCATTTCGAGAGCACAATCGTGTTCTTGCAACCTGCCTATCCTCTTGAGGGGGCATCATCCTTACCAATTATCCCCAAAATCTTACCCTATTCTTCCAAGCCAAAATCTTTTTTCTATCCAATCCAACTCTATGTTTTAACTTCTTTGAAATGATGTTACTTAGCAGCAATACCATCTCAAAGAGGGGCAAATGTAGACACCTAAAATTGACTTGCTCTGCAAACCAATTTATCCCTCTTGTTAATTGAATAAATTTAATTAATCCCAAACCATCTGTCTATCCCTTGTGATCAATTAATTCATTTAATTTATCACTAGACCTTACAACACTATCCTCATCTATTAAATAAATATTTCTAATATTTATTTGGCTATTTTGTCCATCTCCCTAATCCCTATTAATTAGATAAATCATTCTTATCTAATTAATCTAGCCTACTAATTGACCTACCCTAGCCTACCTCATCCTAGCCCTAGGATTAATTAAACAAAACCTATGTTAATTAATCCTAACCTCTCATTTGGGTGGTCAAAGCTAGTTTAACACCCTTCCCCACATCCTCCAAATAAAAAATTGAAACATATCACACATCGCATTTACTTCTCTTACAAACCCCTTACCACCCCCATACTTCATTTATCACCTCTATCCCCAAATGAATGTTTAATTCATTTGCCATTCCCCATATGAATCTTTAATTCATAAATATTCCTTCACACCCATACCTCATTTAATCACCCCTTTCCCCAAAATGAATAAAAGATTTACTTTTATTCCTAGCCCTTGATCTCATCTTTTGATCCTCACCCTCCATCCTCATTTCCAAAACTCTATAAATGAGATCCCTCTCTAAGCCATTAGAGAGGAACTTCTTCATACATCAAACCTCTACCAAAACCTCTCCACACTCTCCTTCATCATACTATCATAATGCCAAAATTATCCCTCATCTCCATCTCAATCTCTATTTGAATCCACTTGTCTCTCATCCTATTGTGTTGAAAAGCATTGAGCAATCCACATTAGTCATCTACATGGGTAAAATCTGAGGAGCTATCGGGTGTAACTCCTTCCCTCTCTTGGATTTGTGAGTCAAAAGGAAGGTATAATCATTTGTTTTTGCATTTGATTCATATTTAATCTTCATTTTGTTCTCATAGATCACAAAAATAAAAGCAAAATGCCTAAGAGAACCTATTATAATATTGAAGACAATGATGACTGGTTGCCTACTAATTCAAAGGATGTCACTTGTGGTGCTGACCCTGAAGGATGTATGAAAGAAAATGATCCAGACGTAAAAACTGATAGTGAAGATACTTTTCAAGAAAATAATTATTGGGTTATTGACAGTAGTTGCTCAAATCATATGTTTGGTGATAGAAGTAAGTTTATTAATTTTGAGAAATGTGATGAAGGATCAGTTATATTTTGAGATAATTGTACTGCTAACATATGTGGAAAGGTTCAGTCAGTCTTGATGGAAAACATCATACTAATGATATTCTTTATGTTAAAAGTTTAAGGAAAAATCTCTTGAGTGTTGGACAGTTGTGTAGAAAAGGATATAATCTTGTACTTTAGGATGATGTTTTTGAGATCAGAGAGAAATCCAGATTTGTGATAGCTAGTGGAAAAAGGATAGAAGGAAACCTTTATCATCTCAAAGAAGGTGATTATTATTGCTCTATGAATTAGATTAATGAGTGTTGGCTCTAGCATAGGAGATTGTGTCATATCAATCTTGATGATCTGGTAAGAATAAGTCCATCTCAAATTGTGAAAAACCTACCAAAGATTACAAAACCTAATAGTATCATCTGCAGGAGTAAGAAAGTGGAAGCTTACAAGATGAAGAAAAATTCTCTACAAGACTATTGGAGTTGGTTCATGCAAACCTTTGTGGTCCTACAAGAGTAAGAAGTTTCCATGATGATGGGTATTTTATTTTATTCATTGATGATTATTCTAGAATGATTTGGGTTACTTTTCTTAAAGAAAAATTAGAATCCCTAAATGGGTTTAAAGAATTTAAAGCAATGGTTGAAAATGAGTTGGATATGAAGATCATATGTTTGAGGTCTAGCAGAGAAGAGTTTGCTTCTAATAAGTTTAATGTGTTCTATGAGAATCATGGGATAAAGAGACAGCTATCTGATCTCAATATTCCATAGCAGAATAGAGTGATGGAAATAAAGAATAGGATTGTTCAAGAAGCTGCAAGGACAATGATAGAGGAATCAAATCTATTGGAAATATTATGGAGAGAAGCAATTTATACTATTGTCTACACACAAAATAGAGTACATGTGAAAGCAAATTATGAAAGAACTCCCTTTGAACTATGGTATGGAAAGAATCCACTGCTAAATATTTCAAAAATTTTGGAAGCAAATGTTCTATCAAAAGAAAGGAGGAAATAGGAAAGGATGATGGAAAGTATGATGAAGGTATTTTTCTTGTGTATTCATCTTGGAGCAAAGCTTACCAGTGCTATAACAAGAGACTAGGGAAGATTGTTGAAAGTACCAATGTCAAGGTTGATGAAGGCATACATAAGTATTCAAAAGCCAATGAATATATATCAGATTCAGATGGGTTCCATTGTAGAGAAAAAGAAAATACTACAAAAAGGGAAGTACAAACTAGAGAAGAAGAAGAGACTAAAGAAAAGAAAATGCAGGATGAAGTACAAGAAGAGTGTCAGATCATTAGTGATAAAAGAAAACATGAATTGATAGGATACAAAGCTGCTAAAGAACAAATAAACCTGTGTTTAATTTCTAAAGTTGAACCTAAAAAAGTGACTGAGGCCTGCAATGATATCAAATCTTCAGAAGAAGGATGTTTGTCTGTTGACATTGAAGAACTCAAAATTACTCTTGAAGACCTAGAAAGATCTGAAGAAGAAAGCATGGACTTAAATGAGAATATCAGAGAAGCAAATGAATACATCAAAAATTTAAGAGAGCAAGTCAAGAAGCTTAAACAAAGACATAAAGAGGACAGCGAAAAATTAAGGTTAGCAAATGAAGAAAAAAGAAAGAATTGAGGTATGTTTGAAAGACAAAACTATAGATTGTACAAAGCTTAAGTAAGAAGTTGTGAACCTAAAGTTAGACTTGGAGAAGGCAAAAAAGTATAAAGAAAAACTCAAGATAAGTTCAGCAAAACTTGATGAGATAATTGACAGTCAAAAGAGCTTTGATGACAAAGAAGGTTTGGGACTTGAGAAAGGTGAATGCTCCAAATCAGGTCAAATAGTGAATACTAAAAACAAGGAGGACAAAGGCAAGAGTGGACCAAGAAAACCACCAGTCAGGAAACCAAATGCTCAAAGGTATCCATCTTTCAATGGTTATTGTCATTCATGCAATAAATTCGGTCACAAGGCTACTCAATGTAGGAGCAGAATGAATCAAATTATTCTATCTTTCTCTGGTCAGTGTTTTACTTGCAAGAGAGTTGGTCATAAAGCTAGTGAATGTAGAAGTTAGATAAGGAAGGGTTATAGTGATGCTCAATCCTTCAGTGGAAATTGCTTTACATGTAATAGATCTGGACACAAAGCTAACCAATGCAGGTCTAGAATGAATGGAAGGAACAACGGTCAAAGAAATGTTGTATGCTATAATTACAATAGGCCTGGACATATTACAAAGTTCTATAGAAGTAGGAACTTGAAGAAGGATAACCCAGTAGAAAAGAAGAAAATAGTGCAAAAGGATGATCTAGTAGAAACCAAGAAGGAGATGAACAAGACATGGATCAACAAGGATATAAATAAAGTCAAGAATAACCCTATGCCAGCCTTTGGTACAAATGTTTCCTCTAGGAACTAGATGCATAAGGAAGTGCATCAGTCTAGCAAGGTTCAGGAGTCATTCTTTTCAGGACTAGTGATGTAGGCTACCTCTCAGGGGGAGTAGGTAGTTGCGGTCTTAAGGAAGCATTTAGGACAATTAAGAACAAGTGCAAGTATGTGTAGTGGAAAGAGATGTGTTGCCCTTTGCCATTGATGTCAAAGGGGGAGAGAGTTCATGTAAAAAACTTAGAGAAAAAGAAAGTAGATGTGTAAAGAGAAAGGGGGAGTTCTAATGAAGAGTTGTCTATTGATTGTGGTACATGTTCATTTTTTTACATCATTTGTTGCCATCAATGAAAAAGGGGGAGATTGTTGCAAGTATGTGCTAACCGGTGTTGTCATTGATGTCAACATGTTTGTGTTCTCATTAGTGTCAACTGTGCTCTTGTTTTGTTACTTAATTGAGATGAGTTAGTTTCTTTGTATTACATTGTATAAGTGTTGAATATGATAAGAATATGTTCCTGGTACTAAGTTTCCAAGTGCTTTTGAGAAAATTTGGTTCATACTGAAGATAGAGTTGTGAAGATGTATTCTGGCTTACAGGATACTATCTAAGTATTTGCTCCACATTTATTCTATGTTGAAGACCA
The DNA here is from genome assembly GCA_027924645.1 of Cunninghamia lanceolata. NCBI lineage: Eukaryota > Viridiplantae > Streptophyta > Pinopsida > Cupressales > Cupressaceae > Cunninghamia > Cunninghamia lanceolata. Next base: position 2,515,790 of record BSBN01000243.1, read on the forward strand.
GAGTGTGAGATTTGTATATGTTTTAGAGAAGTGTTTGAAGATGCTGAATCTAGAATTTGCTTGTCCAGATCACTGTACAGTAGAAGTTCTATTCACCAATATGAAGATTGTGCCTAGCAGTATTTGCAGTGTGACAGGAAGAAAGTATTTTGCTCCACATTTATCCATAATTTGGTTCTTGGTATTGCGATTTTGGACATATGATTATAAGGTCCTTAGCTGTCTTCATTACATAGGATTTTTGATTTGGTATTCTGAAAAGCAAGTTAGTGTTTATTAGAGTTTGACAGTGTTTGTTGTGAGCAGTCTATGATTTGTCTTCAAGTGATATTTGTTGTCTTCAAGTGACATCTATTGCGTCTAGATTTGTTGGCTCCCAGGTGATTTTATGTTGTTTTTGGATGTCTCCAGATCATGTTAAAGGCTTGTTCTTGGTCTGCAAGCTATGATTGAGTTCTTGGAAGCATGTGCCTAAAGTCTTCTTGGTGTTTGCACTAATTTGGCCAACTTAGGTGCTAACACTCTTTGTGGATGCATTTCATGGATTGTAGAAGTGTGTTGAAGCATGTGAAGATGTATTTGGGTTCAAGCTAAGTCATGAAGTGTTCTTCCTTCATTCTTTTGCTTCACAAGTTTGTTTAGGTCTAGACCTAATTTGAATTATGTATGTTTGCCGACCTTGGAGATTGTTCCAAAGGTTGTAGATTATATTGCCAACCTTGATGTATGTTCCAAGGTTGATGATTAGTATAAATAAATGTAATGGATTCGTATGTTTGGAGTGGGGATGTCAAGATGTCAAGATGAGAGTGTTTGTGTTGTAAGGGCAGTGAAGGTAATTTTTATTGTGCTTTAATGGAACTGAACTTAGGCATGTTGTAGTGCTATTATATCATTTCATGGCAGTGAGCCACCCTATTGGTAGTGAGCCCTATTTGTAGTGAGCATTTCTTTGGATAGTGAGCCCTTTGGCAGTGAGCCTCTTTTGTTATTTAGTATTTTCACTACATTATAATGTGAGCTAATACTTGCCAAGGTTTTTCCCTTTTAGGGTTTTCCACATTAAAATCTAGTGTTCATGTGTGTATGGTGTTGATGTGTTTGAGTTTTGTTTTTGCACTTCATGTTTAATCTTCATAATAGATTAAAGGGTTAAAGTAAGTAAATGTGAATGTGATATTATTTAAGAAATGTTAAAGTTTTTGATACAACTGATTCACTCCCCCTCTCAGTTGTCTTGTGCCTTCAATAGTCTTCATCAGTAATGTTTGTACTCCAAAGGAAAGGGCTAGAATTATCCAGGCTCTGACGAACTATCACGATGCTATTACTTGGAGTTATGAGGATTTGAAAACTTATGATACCTCTATCATTACTCATTACATACCATTGAAACCAGAGGCCAAACCCTTTCGTCAGAGACAAAGACCAGTTAATGCCTTGTTAGAACCTCTAATTAACTAGGAATTGAAGAAGTTGTTATTAGCAAGGATCATTTTCCCCATATGACACTCTACTTGGGTGGTAAACTTGGTACCAGTGCGTAAAAAAAATGGTGAAATAAGGTTATGTGTAGAGTTTAGAAATCTGAATAGAGCCTCAGAAAAGGATAATTATCCTCTGCCAGTGTAGATTGTTAATGGGTCTCAGATGATGTCATTCATAGATGGTTATTCTAGGTATAACCAAGTGATGGTTGAATATGTTGATAGATTGAAGACAACCTTCACTTGCAAGTGGGGGATATATTCATATTGCAGGATGCCATTTGGCTTGATTAATGCAGGTGCACCAATTTAGCATGCCATGGACATAGCTTTCAAATTTCTAGTGGACAAATGCATCATCATCTACATGAATGATATGACAATATTTTTGAACAGAAGAGGAGACCACATCTCTAATCTGATGAAAGTGTTGCAATGTTGTAGAGATTTTGGAATTTCACTCAACCCAAAGAACTACATCTTTGGAGTAACTAAGGGAAAGTTATTGGGGCATGTTATCTTTGAAGAAGGCATATCAATAGATCTTGATAGAGTTTAGGTTATTCTTAAGATCCAGCCACCTGCTAGCAAGAAGGAACTTAAGTCATACTTTGGGAAGATCAACTTTTTACAAAAGTTTATAATTGGTTTTGTTGAGATTGTCAGACCATTGAATGCTATGCTGAAATAAGATGCTAAAATTGAGTGGAAATCTAAGGCAAAGAAATCCAATACTGGTCAGCCTAGATTATACTTTGCCATTCTACATCTATTATTTTTCTTCAGAACAAACTTATGCAGCAATGTTAACACAGAAAAAGGGCCCTACTGATGAGAGTCCTATTGCTTTCATGAGTACCTCATTAAAGGATGTTGAACTTCAATATCCTAATGTAGAAAAGTAGGCTTATGCATTAGTTAAGGTAGTCAAGAAGTTCTACCATTATATCTTAAGAAGTAGAGTGATAGCCATCGTCCCTGATACTACTATCAAAACCTTGCTGATGTAGAATGAGTTAGGAGAACAAAGAGGGAAGTAGGTTACCATATCGCAAGAATTTAACCTAGAAATACAATTGATGAAGCTAGTAAGAGGACAAGCCCTCACTAAAAAAATGGCAGAGATTGATCCAGGTTTGATTTCTCAACAATATGTGTTAGAGGATATATCTCAAGATGATTGGTATAGTGATATTTTGTTCTATTTGCTCAATCAATAGTATCCTCCCCACCTAAATTGAGTCCAAAGAAGGGCTATGAGGTTGAAAAGCAATAGTTTTATGGTTAATGATTCAGTGTTGTATAAGAAAAAACATGAGGGGATCTATTTGAGATGTCTTGATAAGTTAGAAGTGGCACAAGTTTCAGCAAGTTTTCATGAAAGATTTGGTACAGAGCATGGTTCTGGTATATCTACTACAAACCAGATTCTTCAAGCTAGGTATTATTGGCCCACGCTTTTCAAAGAAACTCATACACATGTTAGGACCTATCATGTTTGTCAAACTGCTACCTCTAGGGAAAGAAATGTAGCAATTCCTTTGCAACTAGTTGTGGAGGTATGCCCTTTCGCATAATGGGGGCTCGACTTTATCAGTATGATCAATCCACCTTCTTTTGCGGGCCATAGGTATATTCTAAATGCTACTTATTATTGTACTAGATGGTCTAAAGCTCATGCATGTAAGCAATGCACGACTAAGGTAGTAATAAAGTTTATTGAAGAGCATATTATTACAAGGTTTGGTTGTCCATTTTCTCTTGTCTGTGACAATGGTCCTGTATTTTCATCTTTATGCTTTTCAAATTGGGCATTTGATTATGGAATTGTGTTAAAATTTTCATCTAATTACCACCCCCAAGGAAATGGTGTTGTTGAATCTACAAACAAGAATTTGCTAGATGTTCTCAAAAAACTACTCAACAAGTACCCCATGGAATGGCATACTCAGCTTAGGTTTTCTTTATGGGCAGATAGGATAAGAAATAATGCTACTTTGGGAACTTTACCCTATCACTTGGTCTATGGATTAGAGCTTGTGTTCCCTATACACCTAAGGATACTTGTCTAGCAATTCATGTAGGATTACCTAGAGTCTGATAACAGGACTTCCACATGCTTGACCCAGTTATTGCACCTAGAAGAAAAATGAGATGCTGCAATTGAAAATTTTGCTAAACATCAGGGTATTGTGAAACGTTGGTTTGATAGGAGAGCCAAAGTAAAAGCTTTTCATATCTTATATTTGGTTATGTACTAGGATAAAGCCCATGAAAGAAGGGATAACATGGTAAGTTCGACAAACTTTGGTTAGGACCCTATCAAATAGCTAAAATCTTGATAAACAATACATATTGTCTAAAAACACTCACTGGTGAAGATCTCCCACTGTCTATAAATGGGTAGTTCTTGAAGAACTATTTATAGGCTTAGGAGGCACCTATGCCTTCTATTTGTGTACATAATTTTCTTTTCTATTTGTTTGATATTTTTAGTTTTTAGTTGTTATTCTAGTTTGGTTAGGGTTAGTGTTTTTTTAGTGTTAGTTGTTCCTTGTTTTGTTCCTACTTTGTTGTTTTCTTCCTGATTTGCTGGGGTCTTCCATTTTCAGAATAAGGTGGCAGTTGTAATGCACCCCAAAAGGTGTTCTTTGGGCCAATGATACAGGATTTCCTTGAGAAACCTTGGTTGTCAATCTAGGATCTTATTGTGGGTTCCATTGTTCATATTAGATAGCATGATACTTGTTCTTGGGAGATGAATCACTAGTTTAGTCTGACCTAAAGTATTTTGAGATCTCATACATCTTCACATTTTAAATAATCTTGAAGTTTTTGAGAAAGTCTTTGTGATCTTGGGTTAAGTGAAAAATCTAAAGGCTTACCTTTTCCACCACTATGATTCCTAGCCCAACAAAGTTGAACTAATATATGTAGACCATGTGATATTTATCATGTGCTATAAGGGTATGTGGCACTTTCTAGTACTCATATCACAAGCTAAAGTTAATTGAATCATCAAATAAACAATTTATCAAAAGTGGTACTTCATAGTACTCCCATAATATCATTTAATTAGCTAGAGGATTCAAGCATCTCTCTCAGGGCTATGGATGCCTAGTTGTTAGTAGAGCAATGTTTGGGTGGAATTATAGAGACAACCTTGTCGGGGCTATAGACACTTGATTGGTAGCGAGGCAATGTCCAAGTAGTTCATAAGGTGAGTATCATTTACATAGCTTAATGCAAGTGAACTTGGGTGAGCTTAGTTGCTAAGGGATGAGAATGAATGCATTTGCAACACTTGGATCCTTGGAATGCTAACGGTTATACTAAGCTCTTATTTTTTATTCCTTGAACTTGTTGTCATGTTCATTTGGTTTGATAAGTAGGAAACATAGAGTTTTTGGGTTCATAATTATCATTTATCTTAGAAATTCTCTGGAGCATTTCCCCAGTAGAGTCGCCATTTGTTGTGCCTTGGACACATGCTCCATTTTGTCAAATGGAGACCCCCTTTTTTTCTCTATCTTGAGTCTCAGTTTATCCTCCTTATGGTGATGAGAAAGTGAAGTCTTGCTTAAAGTTGGGTGATTTACTTTAAATTTGGCATTTGGGATGATTGAAGCCTACTTGGTACTTTTCATGATTGATCTGTAAAAGGTCTTGATTGTTTTTTATGCATGAAAAGTGGGTCTTTGTAACTTTTACGCTAAAAATGAGGTTCACTAGATAAAGCACTAAAAACCATTGCCTAAGGACATATCTGGAAACCCCTAAAACTCTACTAACCTTTGGTTAAGTTCCTTTAGAGAAAAAACAATCTTTTCCACTATCATGGGGCATTGCGCTAATTTTGAGCCCTACATGACATATCCTATGAAGTCCATTTGTCCCACACATCTGGTCATGTAGCTTTTTCCTGCTTTTCAAGCTCTAAGTGCTCGACACTTTCGACTGACAATAGAATTTATGGAATTTGTCAAAAGGTTTAAAAGTGAAATTACATGCTTATATCTTCATTTGCATTTGAATTTCCATTGTGAATCAGAGCTCTAGTGATTTAGGTGATCTGTGAGGTGATTCCTTGTGTGATTGAAGACTATGTTGCATCGATTGAAGGATCTCCATTGTCAGCCTAAGGGTTTGTTTTTGTTTGCATTTCAATTTAACCAAGTCAGCCCTCCTTTCCTTCTAGTTTATGATTACATCTTGGTATTTATATTTTTCCTAAATTCCATTTCAAAATTTGAGTTGATGCTTCATTTGTTTAAATGGCACAATGAATGATGTAAGTGATAAACTATAGATTTCCATTCACATTTTCTTTTCATAGGTTTTGAATGTTCATGTTTATGAAACTATGTTAAAGAGTTTCATGTTTTAATTCAGTGATTTACCTCTTTAGTGAGTTGATTAGAGATTGTCTTCAGAAAGGGGGTGTTTTAGGGTAGTATCATTATATTTTCACTTAAATTTTTGAAGACCATTTAGAAAATGGACCCTAGGGTGAAGAATTTACTTAGCACAACTTTTGAACTTCATTAGACATATCCATTAGGCCCCCAAAGCCCCTCTTGTCCTATGAGATGATCACCATTTGTCTTAAACCTTAGTAAATTCTAGTTTAGGATGATTGTACTAATTTTGAACAGGTCAAACATATCCGGTGACCCCAAGATTCCCTGCCTCCTCTAGTGAGTGTTGATTTGCCCACCTTCCTGCCTTTAGACTTTGGAACCTTCTTAGCATGAGTTTTGTTGGACACAAGACTTATATGGTGAGGGTCAATTTGTTGATAACTGAGAGGGGGGGTGAATCAGTTATGCTAATTATTTCTTCTTCTGAACTTTCTTATTAATCAAAGCATCATTGAATCAAACAAACAAACATTACCATGAAATGAGAAACACATGGCACAGTATTTTTGACGTGGAAACCCGGTTAAGGGAGAAAACCACGGGGTGATTAACCCAAAGATTATTCTCTGTTAAAAGAATAAGGAATTACAAAATGGCACTTGCCAATTAGGGCTCACTGCCCGAGCACACTGCTCACAAGAGGCACACTGCCTACAAAGAGACACACTGTCTACAAAAGAATGTTATATAGTACTTGAACTGATTGAAAGCATCTACATATGCTGGAGTTTAGTTCCAGTTAGGCTCAGTACACTGATCTGCTGCACTTCATCTTTCCTCTATTCTTTAATCTGCTTTCCTTTCACATACCGGATCTTTCTTACTACTTCTGCTCTGCACTTTCCTTGTTCACTTATCCACTACTTCACACACACCTCTCACAGCAAAATCCATCCTCTATATATATCCGCACTAATGATTTTATTATCTTTCTAGTCGGCACCCGGAATAGTTTATCTTCACACAAACTTTGATCTGTCGGCTGAATCCTTACATATCAAGTAATGCGGATCAAGCATATACTTGTAGATATCATTAATCATGTCGGCCAAACATGATTCATGCCTTCACAACCTTTACCAACAACAGTAACAGATCCGGAAAATAGTCTGATGCTCTGTCAGTCAGTTCTTCCTCTGTTCTCACTGTCTCTCAGGAATCTGGTACTCAACTATTCATATCTTTTTCTTTGTCCATCACCAGAGGCTAAATCCTTGGAATATACTACTCAAGGTAGTCCTCTTGACTTCCCCAAATCCGCACTACACCAAGAGACTCCTTCTGAGAGGTCCGGATCAATCTGTCGGACCTTGCCACATGCTCTGTTCTTGTTCACCGGACCACAACAGTCTTCATTCTGACTTCCGGTAGAGGCACACCATGACTTGTGGATATGTGGGATGACCTTTGTTGCCATCAATGACAACAATCATGAATCCATATAGTGTCTTTTGCCAACAATCTCCCCTTTTGGCATTGATGGCAACACTTAGTGAAAAAATGACTAAGTGTTTACACTATGCTCCCCCTTGGCTGATGCTCTAACTTTATATACAATTTCTGGAACTCCCCCTTAGTTGGATTCCTTATTTTTCACTGTTCCTTACTCCCCCTTTGACATCAATGGCAAAGGGTAGGGTCCGCAAACCAAAATTGTCAAAAATTTACTATACTTAGTCGTATGTTACATACTCACATAAACTGAAGAATGTCTGCAAAGGATGTCTTCAATTGGATCAGTTCTGTAGCCCAACTTTGCTTCATTCTATCCAAAATTGAAATGTGACCACTCAACAAAAATGCAAAAGCTTCTGCCCTCTTGAGATCTGTCGGATCATTTGTTTGGGTGGTAGTCTGAGCATCACTGATGGCCTCATGCATAGTTTCTAACTTAGGGATTATAATCCTTCTAAGTTCTCCCATCCGGTTAGTTATATTCTTCCTTTCCTTCTCAAAGTTCTTTATTGTATTTGTGATTGCAATAGTTTGACATTCTTGATTTACTATGGAGGAAGAGAGAGGATCAAAACTTTGAGACAGACTTTATAGTTTGTCCTGTTCCTCTTTTATTTTCTTGTCAATGTCTGCTGTTGCCCTTGACCAAGAGATGCAAAATTTGTAGATGTCACCGCCATCCTTAAGAGCATTTTCTAAGCTCTTTATTCCAATACTCATATTTCTCCTATCATTAGAAATTAATCCTAGTACTTCTGAAAATCTCTTATCCAAAAATTCCTTCCGGACCTTTTCTTTAGCTGATTTTTCTAGAGAATCAAAATGTGTATCAACACTGCTGACTAAGGTTTTGAGATTACCGGAAGAGGAGGATGTCGGATCTATCTGGATTGATGGCATAATCTTTTCAAGCACTCTGGAAGCAGCCTCTATCAACTCACAGTCTTCCATATGAGACTTTAGGAGTTTTTCATTTGCTTTAGCATTTGCAAATGTAGCTATCTTCATTGTTTGTACTGGAGAGAGGGAGTCAAAGTTGAATGGACCTTTTAGAAGCTCCAGTTCATCAATCTCTATTGTTTCCTGGCTCAAAAACTTTTGAACAATTTGTGCAATGTCTCTTGCCGGAGACAGATGTTTCTTTTCTTCTGCAGCTTTGTCCTTTGGAGTCTTTACATTCTTCCCACTTTCAGTTGTGGTTGTCTCCATTGGAATCTTCTCTTTCTCTGCATCCTTGGTGCTGTCAACCTCTTTTTCTTTTACTGCTGCTTCCTTCTCCTGTAATTTCTCTTCTTCTTGGGATCCGGAGACTGTAGGAGAAGCCAGAGAAGAGATGTTAGTCTATTCAAGGGGCACTTCTTCCGGAGCAGATGATTCCAAGTCCATAGTTGTTTCTGCACCTAAGTCATCTACAACAAGAAGATTAAACCTTTTCAAGGCCTTCCGGAGGATTTCTTCTGTCTCTATGGCTACCTTGTTAGTCTCTCCAAGCATGAGTTGATTCATTCTTGCTTTACTCCTGAACTCATCTTTGCAGTCCTTGAAAATTATGTTCATTGTCTTGGGATCAATTTGAGGATATAGCTGAATAGCTATCTGCTCCCGGATCTCAAGATCTTTTGCCTGAGCATTATTCTTTCTTATTTCTAATTCCTTTTCTAGGCTTTTAGGAATTAGAGATATGATCTCAATGAAAGCCTTATTTTATATGTTCAAATACTTGACTGTGGCTTCCTGCAGAATCTTTTGGTCAGCCTCATTGTAGTCATCATAGAATTCAGTCATTGGTTGAAGGTTTCCATCCACCATGACTGACTTGATTACACTCTCTAGAGACAGGGTGGGCTTTTCAACAACTACCTCTGCCATTTCTTCCTTGTCTTGGCCTGTGGAGGGTTTACCGGATCCTTTCTTCTTCTACTTCTTTATTTCTTTTACTCCCTCATCTAACTCAGTTTCCTCTTCATCCTTTTGGCTTTCATAAGCCCTTGAGGCTTTTGTCTTAGATCTTTTACCGGATGTCTGGGCTTCTGGTTTTGAGCTTTTGGTTCTGACAGGTGTAGATCCTTTTGATGATCTGGTCCGGGTTGAGGTTTCCACCGGAGCACTTTTCTTGCTTTTCTTTTCTACCTCTTTCTTTTCTTCCTTAGCCTTTCTTCTCTTTTCCCGGTTGGCATCAAGTGCCTCCTTTGGGATGCCTAGGCCTTGAGCAATATGCTCTACTTCTTTTCTCACCTTCCTCTTTATCTCAGGTTCCCTGAGTTCTACATGGATCTTCACACTCAGCTCCTCAAAGGTTCCAAACCTTTCTGCCTTTGGATCTTTTGGCTGACTTAGCATGTGTTGAACATGCAACTCCACTATCTGTTCATCCACTTCATACCCCATGGGCATGATCCACACAGTTCTTGGTTCTACTACCTCCATTAGACACTAATCTATTTCTACCATGAAGCATACTGTGTCTTTCTACTTTTCAACAAGGGATTGGGGTATTCTTTTTCTTGCATGCATCATGCTTTGGAAGTTCTTGAAATATCCCCATAGAGCTATTTTTCTTGCTTTAGCATCCCCAAGTCCATGTAAATAATCTCTGATTTGGATGGCAACCGGTCTGTCATTTTGCCATATCCATCTGCTGGATCTGGGAAGCTCATTCATGTAATAAAAGAAGAGACAAAGGATCAAGTTGCCATACTTGAAGGAGTTTTTCTTGTCCTTCTTGATCTTTTGCAGATTTTCAAAAAGTTGGTTTGCAAGGAGCTCACACAAGTCATAGTTTGCATTCTCCTTTAGCATTTGATAGGCCATGTAAATTGCAATTCCCGGTACTGAATTTTCCCTACTGGAGTGATATATCTTGTAACCTATTATTATAGATGCAAATTTGACATCCGGTTCAGTGATGTCTTCAACTGTCATAGCTCTCTTGTCAAACTTAGATCCGGTTGCATCACTAACTGTCTGATTTTTGACAGACTTGAGAACAGGTAATCCACCGGATGAGTGCAAACCGGTTACTGCCCTAATTGCATCTTTGGTGATCTTGAAGGGCTTGTTCAACCATAGAAAGTTGTCATGCACTCTGCTTAGTACATATCGGACCCATTCATCTTCTTCAAAATAGGGGAAATGGATGCACTGTGCAAAGTTCTTATCCCGGATGGCTTTGTATTGTGGCTTAATCTCAAAGGAGTCATCTATCAACTATTTGTGATAGATATCCATCAATTTTGAATCCCCAAAGTCTTCAAAATTTGCATGAATGTAAACCCTAATTGTTGGCAAGAGACACTATATGGATTCATGGTTGTTGTCATTGATGGCAACAAAGGTCATCCCACATATCCGCAAGTCATGATATGTCTCTACCGGAAGTCAGATTGAAGATTGTGGTGGTCCGGTGAACAAGAACAGAGCATGTGGCAAGGTCCGACAGATTGGTCCGGATCTCTCAGAGGAAGTGTCTTGGTGCAGTGCGGATCTGGGGAAGTCAAGAGGACTATCTTGAGTAGTATATTCCAAGGATTTAGCCTCCGGAGATGGACAAGGAAAAAGATATGATTCCTGAGAGACAGTGAAAACAGAGGAAGAACTGACTGATCGAGTATCAAACTACTTTCCGGATGTATTACAGATGATGATAAAGGTTGCGGTGGCATGAATCATGTTTGGCCGACATAATTGATGATATCTACAAGTATATGCTTGATCCGCATTGCTTGGTGAGCAAGGATTCAGCCGACAGAACTAAGTTTGTAAGAAACTAGACTGTTCCGGATGCCGACTAAAAAGATGATGAAAGTACTTGTGCGGATATATATATAGAGGATGGATTTAGTGGTAAAAGGTGGGAATGTATGTGAGGATATGCGAACAAGTCCAGAGTAGAGCAGAAGTAACAAGAAAGATCCGGTATGTGAAAGGACAGCAGACTAAAGAACAGAGGAAAGATGAAGTGCAGCAGATCAGTATACTGAACCTAACCGGAACTGAACTCCAGCATATGCAGATGCTTCCAATCAGTTCAAGACTGTGATTCTAATCACTTTGTAAGACAGTATGTCTTCTTGTAGGCAGTGAGCCTCTTGTGAGCAGTGTGCTCGGGCAGTGAGCCCTAATTGGGAAGTGCCATTTTTTGTAATTTCCTATTCTTCTAACAGAGAATAATTCTTGGGTTAATCACCCCGTGGTTTTCTCCCTTAACAGGGTTTCCACGTCAAAAATACTGTGTCATGTGTTTCTTATTTCATGGTTTATGTTTTGTGTTTGATTTTATGCTGCTTCAATTAAAAGGAAAGTTTAATAAGGGAAATAATTAGGATAACTGATTCACCCCCCCCTCTCAGTTATCAACAATTGGTATCAGAGCCAAGTTCCTCCTAATAGAGCCTAACAGCTTGAGGAAGATCTGGGATTTCAAATGGATGCATATGGTTTAAGGGAGCAACTCAAGACTGCCCTTGAGGATCTTGAACAGTCAAATTCTGAAGTCAGTGAATTAAGAGAAAGACTCAAACAGGCTGATGAATTCATGAGGGAATTAAAAGACAAATTAAGTCTCTCTATGAAAAAGAGAAAGGAGCTGCTCCAACAGTTGGCAAGACAAAGTGAAGAAAGCAATACAAATGAAGAATTGACTGAGCAAACCAAGTTATGTGAAAAGTTATCAAAAGAAGTCATCATGTTAAGACATGAAATG